>OY856361.1:5836590-7086590 GCA_963693475.1 Ectropis crepuscularia
CTATGGGAGACGCCTGTGTCCAGCAGTGGAAGAACACAGGCTGATGATGATAAATTAATAGTTCTAGATCTTTCGTGTTACGTAAATAGTTATGTAAGCTCAATAACAATGCAATATTTCGCACTAAGTAAGTAGGTAATGCAAATGAGAAAACGAATTTACGACTGTGAATGATTTTTACATTATTTTTAAAACGTTACGATGAAATTAATTGCAGTTTTTCAAAATTACGTAAGTACCTAATGTTGGGATTTAGATAATAATGTTAAAAATAAACTCTGGTACATCTCGCATCACGTCAGTGTTCGTACCTCCGTGGTTCGTACCTACTCCTCCAAAATGGCTGACTGATCTTTACGTTAGGTATTTTATTTTTTTGTACGTATGCAAATCAGTTGTAAAGTACGTCGGTGTTTTACCCACTTGCTCGATTCTTTAATTTTATATTGTAATTGTATTACTTACTAGTATAGTTTTCACTTTTAACGCCAGTTCTTATGACTGCCAATTTTTTATTGGAAAACTCGGTGTGTCCCCGTGTGCCCCACACGTGTGCCACGAATAAAAACCTCGGAATCCCATATTGTACTTTAGTGAAACTTCTAAAACTGATTTCAAAAATGAAGGTTCTATTTTCGGTCATCTGCATTTTTATTTAGGTATTTCTTTCTAACAGCAGTAGATAGGTAGATTTCTCTACTTAGTCTGTGTCTCGGAATAACGTCCAATGATCGGCGCGGCGGTATTTTCTACGTCGGCAACATTCATATTTATATCAATACTAATAAATCAAATTGAAGTGTCTGTTTGTAATATTACCGTAGGGGGAGGTAGGGTACATTGATACAAGGGGCACATTGATACACTAGCCTTATCTAATAATGGAGTGAATGGATTCGAGTGGCTCCATCTCTAAAACGTTCGCTAATACTTCCGAACGCATCCATTGTAACCGCTCCGACCGTCTCTCAACGGTCATCCTTGGGCAAGTCGAGATGTGTTTTGAGCATCTCTAAGTAAATTCTGACGAACTATTTGAAAATGTTTCGATGCTCTTCCATAACATCTAACGAGGTTCTTTATTTACCAAAGGTAAGTTAAACTATCAATTATTTTGATTTCTGTTAATTTTACTTAAAATCAAAGTTAATTTAGTTGTGATAATTTTAATTTTCAAAAATGTCGTTTGGGGCACTTTGATGCAACCAAGTGCGGGGCACATTGATGTGTATCATTGTGCCCCATCTCTATGTTATGGTGCCCATGCCCATGGTACCAAGGTCATTACTAAATACAATTTGACTGAGTATGAGGTTTTATACTTGAAAAAAAAAGTGCCAGGACTTACATTTTCGTCTTTCTAGAAGTCGAAGACAAAGCAAGTGTTGATTTTAGAGATGTTGTTTTACACCTCCTTATATCAAATTTTACGAAAGGCACTACTCGAACCTCATCTATGTATCCCTTTTCTGTTCATTTGAGTGCATATAATGTGCAATAAAATATAATCAAATTTTATGTTTTTTTTTTTCAAATAATATTAAATTTATTGACTGTTTAAGACTAACTGTGATTAAAGTTTATTCGTTGTAAGAATTGCTTAAATGACTGATATTAAAAGGCTAAAAATGATCTCACACGATAAACAAGTTTAATCAATCTAAAAGTGTTTTAATTTGACCATTTTAATAGATTTTTCACCCCGTATGAAAGTGCTCCACGAGTTGTATCAAAGTACCCCACTAGTGGGGCAGATTGATACTAAAGCCATTTTTTACAAAAGGTCAATTATTTATTTTCTTTGATAACTTAAAAAACATTGAACTGTGACATTATAAAATTAAATTATTAGGCTAAAAGTATAATAGAAAATTAATGGAAAATATTAAGTTTTTATTCACTTTTTTGAACTTCAAATTTTTGTGTATCAATCTGCCCCACTTCCCCCTATGTAGAATTATATTTGTTTATTATTAATATTTTGAATATTATAAATATTATGATAACCGCTTTTTACTACATGAACATAAATAGTATAATAACACCGGCGTTATTAATCTATGTACCTACATGAATAAATGAATATTATGTAGTAGGTATAGACGGAACCTAATATATACCAAAATAACATTTTATAAAGAAAAATGAAAAAGAAAAATGAAAAAATAATGTGATTTAACTCAAAATAAAGATCGGTTCGAGCAGACGCCATTAAAACCATATTAATGGGTATCTATCCTATCCAATGGGTACCTATCCAAATAAATGCAAAACTAAACTGGCCTCCACTGGCCCAGTGTGTATAGGCAGCTTCAGTGTTCAGAGTTCAATGCCTGACACCCGTTTTCCCGCCAAAATTGTAAAAGCGAGTCGCCGAAAGTGATGCAAGCGGCTAGCTAGCTTTGAGCCCCGAGCGGCGGCGCCCGCGTCGTGACGTCACACAAAAAAAATCATAACTCAACAACGAAAGTATAGTTTTAGTTTCTGTAAACGATAATGAACTCATTTGTATATCTCCTATCTACTAAAAATAGTAAATAAAGCCATCATTGAGTATTTTGTTTGTTTACGTTGTGTAAACTTTCAAGAGCGTTTTGTGGGCTAGATGACAGGCTAACCTAACTCAGAATTTGATGTATCAAATTCTACACGGGTGCAACCGGAGGGCGTGGCCATGACTATCTAGAATTGCTGACACATTTCTAGATAGCCAATGGGAAACGCTGACGCATTTCTGGCTGACCAATGGCCATGGACCGATGGTCCCGAGTTCACCCGAAAATTGCTTATCATTCCCGATCGTGACGCTAGAATTCAATTCACGAATTCAAATCTGTCTGTAGTGTGCCAAAAAAAATTTTAACTTCAAAAAAGTATAAATTTTCAACTTTCCAGAGTTCGCGTCCTTTCTTTCAAAGGCATGTACATTTTGTGGCAGAATATTATAATCTACTAACTAATAAAAAAAAACGAAGGAGTTGTTAGTCACTGTCATTGATTAGTTGACGTTGACAGTGACAACTGACAGAAAATAAAATTGCTTAAATTTTTGAGGTTATCTTCGGTAAATTGGGGAAATCACGAAATCAGAAACCTATCTGGAACTAAAAGTACAAAAGTTGAAATAAAAACTAAAACATGCCCTTCATGAAAGGAAGAGCGCCTATTAGGCGTACCATGGATTATTTAAAAGCCGGTAGACTAGTGCTTAAAGATAAAATTAAAATATTCTCTGTAGCCTACAACATCAATGGTCAAAATAATACGGGAGCCAAAGACTTCGTCTTTTGGTATTTGCCACAAATCCAGTTCAAGAATCCCGATGTACAAGTTGCGACGATGAAGAATCTGACCCCTTCACCCTTCGTAAAGTGCTACTTAGAAGATGGACGGAAGATTTTGGTTGATATTGACAACAAATCTAAGGAAGATATTTTGGAGCATTTAATCAGAACAGTTGGTAGGTTGAGGCTTGTAATTATTCTTGTGATAAAAATACTTCAGACTATGGTCATATTCTTCAACAACACTTCCTTCAGCATCAATTAATTTAATACTTGCTGCGCCTGCGGGGTTATATACCATTCTTAGTTACCGTTTTCTTTATATTCTCACCACAAAAAGTAGCCTATGTGCTATTACAAAAGATAATTAACTGTGTTCCAAATTATAACCTGAACAGATCAGGTTAAAATTCCTTGCCAACATGATTGATCAAAAATATGCAAGCATTTTGAACTTATGATTTTAATAGGATACATAAGTATACAATACATTAATCAGGTAACTAGTAGTATGCAGTTTTCACACCAAACAAGAGTTATCCACAACGTTGACAATATTTACCTACTTTATGCTGAAGTTTCAATAGATTGGTCACATGGAGGGCATTGGAGCTGTGATTTCTGTACAAATTATCTTGCAAACCAAGTTTCATCCAGATTCCTTCAGAAATATAAAAGGGGGACAAACCTCCATACAATCTTTCACATTTATAATGTTAATAGAATTATATCTGCTATCTGAATCTCATAATACTTACAAGCTTTCTTTGTTTGGGGAGCAAGTTAGTGTTGGGTGGGGAAAGTTCCAATTATTTTTATTTGTTTCAATCTCAGTGGGGCTTTCTCATTTGGAATGGCCAAATCTGTAAAAATTTTTGGCACGAGAGCACAATTAAGCTGACACCACTACTTAAATATTGTTGATCATTATCAGCTTACATATATTTGTCCACTGCTGGGCCTCTTCTAATACATATAGGTATATCCTACTAATATTATTAATGTCAATGTATGGATGTTTGGATGTTTGTTGCCCAATCACGCCATAACGTATAAACGGATCAGGCTGAAATTTGGATTATAGTTAAATTATAGTGTGGAAGAACACATAGGCTAAACCGGGAACTTTTTCTCCCGGGAAAACAATGGGAACGGGAACTATGCGGGTAAAACCGCGGGACACTGCTAGTATATTATACTAGCTGACCCCGCAAACGTTGTTTTGCCTTAGTGAACAACCCTTGTCACTTAGGGGTATGAAAAATAGCTAGTAGCCAATTCTCATACCTACAGAATATGCATATAAAATTTTGTTAAAATCAGTAAAGCCGTTTCGGAGGAGTAAGGAAACAAACACTGTGACACGAGAATTTTATATATAAGATAAATGCCAATGACAATGAACCGATCACATGCTTGTTTTGTAAAAAAAAATATCAACTACTTTATGGAAGTCATAACTCCATATGACTGCAGGATGTCATACTCTATATTAGTATAAATGGAGGTCTCCACTCCCAAAATCCTCTATCTCAATGATGATCAGTTCTTCTTTGTATAGTTTGAAATAAGAATTAATTTATTGCTTGCACTGTGTAAAAATTGATCTTACAAATCTAAAAATGTACAACAGTGTACCATTGATGGGCGTGCAACATTTGCAAGCTTACATTTCAGTTCCTTGTAATTTTGTTTTAAATAACAAACATAATTTGATCAATGAATATGAGTTGTGTGTCCCAATGGTTATCACTTCTTTAAATAGTGCCCATTCCATGTTTTATTTATGCCCATAAAATTAATCATTTAAAATTGATTTTCAGGGAAATCGAAAGAAGTATTAGAAGCAGAAGCTATAGCTGCTGAAAAGAAGGACAATCCTGCTAATTTTGGCATTGGCTGCGAGCGACCATGCATCTGTGAGTCGTACGGACAAGTTCCTTGCCCCGGTGTGGTTGTATTGCCCAAGTTCATGAGAGGGAAGTATCGGAATCAAGAAAGCTAGTCTTAGTAGTGGGTTTGGAAATAGAGATGGATATTAACTTGCATAGTGGTTACAATGAACAAAAAACTGCAGATTTGATTTGCTACATCAAAATCATTAAATTGAACTATTGAATCTACATATTTTAATGTCTGGCCACACACAAATCAAGTCATTAATCTCTTTCAAGAACAAACTGGACAAGTAATATATAATAAAAAGAAATATATGTGAAAATGATAGTAAAAGACCATCTGTGTAACAGACAATATATACGATGTGTAACAGACCGGTTTACATTATTCCAGTCCAGCGATCGAATCCAGTGCTGGATTGATTACTGGAAAAATGTAAACCTGCACTGGCATCGCATCAATCCAGTGCCAATGCTTTCCAGTGCCAGTGTACATTTTTCGAGTAAGCAATCCAGTGCTGGATTCGAACGCTAGACTGGAATAATGTAAACCAGGCATTACTCTTAACTTACTTCTTAGATGAGTGTAAACCACCATACAAAGTTACAAGTCATCAACATTTGCTAATCAGGTTGAGTATTTAGTCTAACGGTAAATTAAGTTGTAGATAGATTATAATTAAATAGTTCTATTGTTAAAATAAAAAACATGTTTGTTTCAAAATGATTTATTTATTATTACACATTAAACACATGACATTACACTTTATGAATACAAAATTTACGATTATTATTATTAATATTCATGTCAATAAGTAGAACAGCAACTAAAATAACAATGTATAACAGTGACCTCCTTTATCAGACGTTGAAAAAGGATCTGTTAAAAATGGACTGATGGATGTTTCAATTATTAGGTTTTCAGTTGTGGTCCTAAATGTCTATAATTTTTTTTTTAGTGGTCCGATTCTGATGAGTCCGCCTAAAGCCATCATTTGCCAATTAATCTACCGCGAAGCAGTATAGTGTGAAATGAATCATCTTGTCCGAATGACGCTAAGCTCGCGTTAAGTGTTTACTGATTTGTATCTACTCTTCATGTTCAGGTTTTACATTATCATCAAAACTTAAAAATATTTAAGTGAAGCTATTCCCGCGCTTAAAAAATCTGATGGTGAACATATCGATAGCCAAAAAACAAAACAAAAAACTGTTAAACAGTAAAGAATTTCAATCTTAAATAGGTCTACTGAGGTTAGTTTAAGTTATCACCTCTGTATGGCGTCCCAAAACGCACACTTTTTGAAGTGTAAACTTCTTTTGGCACACCACATATGTACAGATTTTCCGTGGGCTGTGAATTGAATTCAAGCGTCACGTTCGTAAAGAAAATAAATATTCGGGTAAACTCGGATAATCTAGATTGCCAATTGCCATGGACATGGCCACGCCCTCCGGTTTCACCCGTGTAGTCCGGTCCCGTTATGTCCCGTTACGCTCATTGTAAGTACGCTTGCGCCGCATCTATCAATGTTTTTAATTGTAATAACCAACCGACTTTACAGACCATTTTTTTTTATTCTACTTGAATTATACTCGTATATATAAAATCAGTGGAATATATGTCCTTTAATGCAGTATGCCATAAGGGCTGCCGTAATGTAGTGCATGTTCTGGAAAGCCTGGAACGTCTTGGCGTTAGCGTGATAGAACAGGTCATCCTTCACTTCTTCGCCGCGGGGGCATGTGTGGAAATACACCCATCGCCTTTTTGTCGCTTGATTTATATCCTGCAGAAAGAATGAAGTATCATTTGCCTAGAACCATAGCAAGGCTAGTCTAGCACTGAGCGGCCATATCTGGCCGCCTGGGGATCTACCGCCTAACGAAAACTGTCTTAGCTTTGATATTGCTGTCTCATCTCTTCTCGCTTGAAATGAAAGAGACGGCAATACCGTAATATAGCCAGAGACGATTTAGTTCAGGGGCGATAGACATGTCGGACGCTTCCGAGAAGGGACACGCTGAACGTTAAGCCGAGTGGGCTAGCAGCGTTAGAATAGGACGTGGTAGGGCGACAGTCACGGGGGTCTATAGCCGAATGAAAACTGTATTAGCTTTGGTGTATCTCTCTCTTTTCTTTTCCTTTGAAATGATAAAGATGGCAATATCAACGCCATAGCCGATTTAGTTCGGCGGTACAAGGCCAGGTCGCTGTATATTAAGGGGTGCAGGTGCAGGCGCCTCTTTATATCCGGCCAGAATATCAATCCTGGATCAATGAGCTAGGTCTATGTACTCGTAAATTCTCAAAATGTTGCGGAAAATTCGTTAAGTTGGCAAGACTAGAAAACGGTCCAAAAACTCGAACACAGAGGTGACTATACTTTTGTGAGCATGTGATCAAAACTAAGTCTAAATCTAAGTTGTGAAATATGGAATAATTAGCCTGAGTGTCTTTTTCCGATGCCTGTCTCGGTGTCTCCAAATCTAGAGTTAATCTGTTTCTGCTTGGCAAGCACGGTCCATCGCCGCATCGTCGCTTAACATCAGACGAGGTGGCGGTCAAGTGTATAGGTACCTATAAAAGCTAACAAAAATCTCGCCCAGGGCGCTGGTAGTGCTAAAACCGGCACTGCTAATAAGTAAAATACAACTAACTCGTTACTCAACTATAAATAATGAAATAAATGAATCAAACTTTGAAAATGTATAGGTACAATTTGTATGTTCTTTCTTTTGTTTTTATCTTTTATTAATTGACATAGGTACTTACCTATAAATTGCACATCTATATAAGCTTCGCTTTTATATCTTACATACATATAAAAGCGAAAGGAGTTCACTCATCAAGGAATCTCAGAAACTACAAATGCTAGGAATCTGAAATTTTGCATGGAGGTCTCTTTTAGCACGTAGGCGCTCGCTAAGACGGGTTTTTGCGAAATTCAACCCCTAAGAGGGTGAAACAAGAGATGAACGATTGTATGAAAATACGTGATTTTCAAAGTTATCAAATTTTCGATTTCGATTTTCTGACACGAAAACTTGACACGAAGCAATCAAATGTTTGTTCTATCAATTTTGTAATTTCGAACTGTACGGGGATGAAATTGGAGTTGAAATGGGGTACGAATGTCTCGTAAGCTTTCACACCTAAACAACTGAACTGATTTTTATGAAATTGTATCAAATTGTTTTATTGTAAGCTGTTTTTAGTAACCGTAAATGTGTCTAGGTATAAACATAGGTACTGCCCGAGTTACTTTAGTATTTATTTCGCGCGGACGAAGTCGCGGGTATAACCACTAGTTTATGAATAAAGTAGGTACTTTGATTTTAATTAAACTTGCAAAAAATTACATAAATATATATACTCAATCTATTTAAGTTTCGGTTTAAAATCAATTGGAAGAGGTAGGCCCAGGCCGCTAATCGGGTAGGTACCTATCTACACTTTTTCGCGCTTTTACTAAAACTACTTACCCTAATAAAAACAGAGCTACCCTCATATAAGATAAGTCTTTTACGGAATAAATTCCTGTGCCGTGCGTATGAAGCTATGGTGCCTTAGTGTCACCAAAGTCTAATTTTGTAGTCATGACTTCGTAAGTTTCAATCCCTCTTGCACATCGTAGAATTTTGTCCAAGTGCAAATGTAACGCGACGTCTTGCGTGAGCGACCTTGACGCGAACGCGAAGCGCCGCGGCGCGGTGCGAAAACAACAAACAGTCAATACCTATGTAAGTGGCCTACCTACGTGACCAATGCACGTAGAGCGCGGTGCGGCGCGGCGTGAAAGGAAGCGAACGCGAACAGTCTGTTTGATATTTTCGCGCGGACTTGTTGCGGTGCCACAATGTCGACAGAATGGCGGCGGCGGTGCGGGACGATTCGCGCGCATGTAGGACAAAGCTGCCGCATCGCACCGCATCGCGTTTCACCGCATCGAATCGCTTCGCAATAGTGTTCGCTTTGAATCGCCTACGTAAGAAGTCGCGTAAGAGTTTGTCATCACCACTGCCTTTAAAGGTGTCGTAGAATTTTGTCCAAGTGCAAATGTAAGAGTTTGTCATCACCACTGCCTTTAAAGGTGAAGGGTGACGTCCTGAGGAAACTGGCATATTCCAAGAAATATATTTTTCGAGAAGATTGTGTTATCTTCCAAACCCGCAGCTTGGCCAGCGTGGGGGATTATGGTCTTGATTCTCTACTTGTATTGAGAAAAATCCCGGAATGCCAGCGGGTTACTTATGCTTATGTTATGTAATGCCACATTTCACAGGAAATGTAAAATTATTCAGGTTAAAAAGTAGCCTATGATCTAGAACGAGCTTAAAAATATCACCTCGATAGTCAAAGCGAATTCTTTTTGCTTCTCCTTGCTGCATGTAGGACCAGAAATAAACGCCATTCCATTTTTGAGGCACTCTTCTTTAGATGGGCATTCCTTTACTTTTGTATTTTTAGTTTTGGTCATGTCTTGACTGATTTTTAATAACAGTGGGCTCACAGGACACTCCTGAAATTCAGAAATCTATTAGACTAAGTACCTATTGCAATGGGCAAGTGGGTAAGTGGCAATGGGCAGGCCATATAGTTCGCAGAACCGATAACCGCTGGGGAGTAAAGGTTCTCGAATGGCGACCACGAAACGGCAGACGCAGTGTAGGACGGCCCCCCACACGATGGACCGATGATATTGTCTCGGTCGCGGGAAGTCGGTGGATGGAGGCGGCACAAGACCGGTCATTGTGGAAATCATTGGGGGAGGCCTATGTCCAGCAGTGAACGTCTGCAGGCTGCAGATGAAGTACCTATTGCGTATGGGAAAAGCGAACATGGGAACTAAAAAAGACGAATTAGACCGTCAGTTAGATTATTAAAAAATATTGTACACATATATTATATTTTCTTAAGTTTCAAAAACATAAAATGACGAAGATATAGTGCTTAGAAGTTTCGACTGACGTCACGTCTATAGCCGATTTTTACGTACACTTGACGTCATAACCCCTACTCCGGAAGAATGATGGTCTATATCTTTAGAAGAAGAAGACTTTATTTGTCGTTTTTTAATAATTTGATAAAACAAAAAAAAATTGCAGTCATAGGAACTGCCGATAGCAGTGAAAACTTATAACTCAGAATTTGATAGCTTACTATGCGCTAGAAACTGAAGGGCGTGGTCTGGCCATCATGGCATGGCCATCTAGAAATACGTCAGCATTTCCCATTGACTCACGCATTTCTAGGTGGCCATGCCATGACGGCCAGGCCACGTCCTTTCAGCAAAACCTAGAAACCGCTGGATGCAGTTTGCGCAGGATCGTTCGTTGTAGAAATCTAAGGGGGAGGCCTATGTTCAGGAGTGGCCGTCTTGCGGCTGATGATGATGATAGCAGTGAAGCAGATAAGCAGAACAATCTATTTTTCGATGTCACCCTGGGCACTGAAGTTTCAGGGACGTTCTTGGACGTCCCCTGTGTTAGACTGAGAAAACCTATAAGTTCTCCAAAGGCACGAGTTAAAATACGTATGTATGCTGTATTTCTTATGACTTATGTGCAATGAAAGAACTGAAAAATGTCGAATACAATAGTTATTATATCAGCAGCGACCCAACAACTGCTTTTTAACAGACATACCGAGGGAGGACGGTTTATCCTATCGGGCTTAGGACAAATTAGTTTGGACTAGGCTATACTAGTTAATCCTATCGCGTATAGGAAAATCTAGTTTATCCTAGACAAAATTAGTTTGTCCTGGAATCGGGTTTGGCCGGTAGCAGATATACTTACATTACAGCAGCAATGAAACGTTATGTTGGCGCCAAGCATGGCACATAAGAGGAGGTAAGAGTTTAGAACAGGGTGTGGCGGTCCTAGCCATGCTACGTTCACTTTCTTCATTGTTTCATATGTTTCCTGGAAGACAAATGTTCTAGAAAATAAGAATTTACATGGAGACAATGTTTTTGAGGGACCTATGGCAATTGGTTGATCCACCAACCTGTATTGGGCCAGCGTGGTGGCTTATGGCCTTGACTCGCTTGTTGCGAGAAAAGGCCCCGAGTCCCAGCTGTGGGAACATTTAGTGGGCTGATAATGGTTTATGTTAGGATATAGGCGTTAGATCACACATATTGTCACATTGGTTGTATTTTTTATGAACTGAAATGGGCTTAACCATACATAACTAAATACAGTGTTTTAATTATGATTTATATTGTTACATTTTTTTTTGTGAAGAACATCACGCAGGTCTTCTCAGATGATGATGAAAATGGCTCTACAATTGTGTAGTATCTCTTTATATTGTGCTTTTGGTTTGTTTTGTTGACTTGGTTAGGGGGAGACCCGTGCTCTAGCAATGGAGACTATTGATTGATACAATTAGGACATATTGATGCAATTGATGCAGGGGATATATACTTACGTATAGTAAGGTTTTAGGTGGTTGACGGGCATACCAATCCTGATGCGGCAACGAGGAGGCGAAAAGTGCGAGAGTGTTGATGCCTGCCCAGCCAAGTGCTAGGCTGACGCTCGCATCTTACTTTCCTTGGAGCAGTATTTCCAGACCTGGTAAGGAGGTTCGGCTTGCAAACCTATAACTCAGAATTTGATAGCTTCCTTTGGAAACTACACGGGTGTGGCCTGGCCATCTAGAAATGCGTCAGCATTTCCCATTGGCTCACGCATTTCTAGATGGCCATGCCATGATGGCCAGGCACGCCCTTTCAGCATTGCCCATTGGCTGACGCGTTCCTAGATGACCAATGGCCATAGTCCCGAGTTTACCCGAAGACTTCTTATCATACCCGAGCGTGACGCTAGAATTCAATCAAAGAAAAATCTCTCTAGGCGCGCCATAAGAAATTTTCACTTCAAAAACACGTGATTATGATGTCGTACCGTTATAGCCATAATTGTAGACAAAGCTTGAATGCTAGCGTGAGTCCTGGACTTCATGCAGAGAACAGGCACAGGGGATGTCTTGGCGAATCGCGACACACACATGTGGGTGCTTGTCGATACGAATATCGCGTCGGACATGTAGCCGAAGATTCTGGAATTGACGGCAAAACATAAATATAACATAAAAATAGTGGTGGACAATTCACACAACACCATCTGACCCCAAACTAAGCAAAGCTTGTATGATGGCGGCCAGATAGCTGATATAATACTTATATAATTTTAAATACATACTTATTATACATAGAAACACCCAGACACAGTGCACACACATTTGAATTCATCACACAAATATTTGCAATGGGTGGGAATCGAACCCACGACTCTCGGCTTCGCAGGCAGAGCTACTACCAACTAAGCTACGAGCTACGAGGCCAGTCAAGTAAGTATTTGTTTCCTTACTCCTCCGAAACGGCTTTACTGATTTTAACCAAATTTTATATGCATATTCTGTAGGTATGAGAATCGGCTACTAGCTATTTTTCATACCCCTAAGTGACAAGGGTTGTTCACTAAGGCAAAACAACGTTTGCGGGGTCAGCTAGTAATAAATAAAAAACTCGGCTTGAAATCTGATAAAGGCCGAATGTAACTCGGAACGAAGCTGAAAGAAACAATAAAACAAGTAGGTCCATAGTGTTTTAAAAAATTGGTAGGTACATTTATATTTTTAGTGCGTTAAAAAATAAATTACAAGTACAGTCCGCGAGGTATAAGCTGAGCTTTGCATTAGTGTGAGTGATCACCAAAAGTACAGTCAGACGCAGGACGCTGTGACCATGTTCTCTTAATAAGGTGTTTCTTCAAACCAGAAGTGCTGCCATCTGAATATGATTTTGATGAAGTGTGAGTGGTGTCAATATATGTTTCATCGGTATAAACGATAGGCCTGCCCTGAATACGGTATTCGGAAATTTTAAGTAAATAAGTTATACGTAGGTGACGGATCTCATGCTTTTCCATTAAAAATTTTCTGTTATTCTCTGTCCTTGACCATTTGAATCCTAAAAGAGATACTTTTTTTCGCAATGACCATATTGATCCTGGATAGTTAATGTCAGCTTGTTGTTTAAGAGTTTGTTGTCTGACTGTACTTTTGGTAATAGATGCGTATGCATGTGATCACTCACACTAATGCAAAGCTCAGCTTATACCTCTCGGACTGTACCTACCTATTTCTCAAATTTCAAAACGGTGAAAGTTTTGATGCTTGTTCCTCAATCACATCGGATTGGCGAAACGGATCTGGTTGAAATTTGGGAAACACTTAGATTATAATCTGGAATAGCATATAGACCCGCTACTTTTTATCGCGAATACTTTATACTATAGACAATTAGGTACAAGAACGGGAACTACGCGTCTGGGGCTATAATAAATTTGGTTTCTCTCACTTTCCATTGTAATCATAATCCCACACTAGATGATCGCGTATGCTGACGTCACGAGCGCCCAGAAATGAAGCTCCTTTCGACACCGCCATGGTCAGGACTGGCTCGTTTACTTCTTGAAGTATCATGATCTTTGAGTTGGCTAGAACACCCTTGAAATAGAAAAATACATTTTGGAGGGGATTTTGCTGTTGTTGTCTATTTGTTTATACACAAAAATAATAAGGGAGCAATGAGGCCATTTCAGAATGTAAAAATAGATCTGTTTTGTCAAAGACAGTTCGCATTTTTCCCAAGTGCCCATAATCTCTCTAAAAAGATCAGGAGGTCTACCGCCGAACGATAACTGTCCTAGCTTTGTTGTTTCTCTCTCTTTTCTTTTTGTTTGAAATGATAGAGATGGCAATAGCAAAGCCAAAGCCGATTTAGTTCGGCGGTAGAAGGTCAGGTTAGATTTTTTTATCATCTGTATAAAACACCTTCTATGCTTAAAGTAGAAAGATGATTAAATTAATAAGATTAAGCATCAAGGCGCTTATTTTTCTAAGGTACAGATAGGAACTCCTTTTTTGTGGAGCAAATACATTTACGCACTCCCGACACTTAAAAGGATGGTAGAGTTACGTCAGATTCGATACCACGAATGCTGCACCTAACGTAGGCGATAACTCTACGTGGCAAGAACATGGGCATGCTTTCGCATTCTTTCGCGAACGCGCCTCGGATGCCCTGTACCCACTGTCACCTCGGTGATAGCAAGAGGTCACTGTCTCCATGTCTCCTGGCCCTTCTCTACCTCTGTCACCTCAGTGAGAGGTCCGCCTTCATGACCGCGTCTAGTGATAGCCGCCATTCCGCTTCTGTGTCCAAATCTTGGCCCATGTGCTTCCACTGACCACTCTGTTAATCAGTATGCTTGCAGAGGGCCCTAATCTGGAAACTTAAGAATTTTACTTGGCCTGTAAGAATATCAACTGAATGACCTTCCCAAGTCATCCACTCTCTCCCAAACATCTAGTCATGCTGCTAAAAGAGGGGAGGCGCGAACAGAAGTTGCCTTTCCAGCCAGGATTGGCCGTCACACAACAAACTACCACCAAGGCAAGTTGTAGTGGAATGTCCAGGTTGCACCACGTAAAGGTTCTCGAGCCTCGCACCGCAGCTGTTGCGAACCATCCCACAGGTCCATAAGAGCCAAGTTACATTAACTTTCAGCTGTTCTACTCACCAAACTCAAATTATGCGTATCTTTAAATGTCTGTTTCATGTTTATAGCGCTGCGTATAACTTTTCTGATCATACTATACTTCCAGTCTTTGAAGCATATCAGATGCCGTGGTGTAATGGATCTAGAGAAGATATAATTTTTTTAGATAAATATTTATTGGGATTGATAAAAACATACTTAATCAATAGGTATTGATCAACCTTCATAATAAATATAACGTCGACGAGTACCAAACTAAGAAAAGCTGCGGGAGCCAGGTAGTTAAAATCTTCATAGTCATCGATATAAACCATGATCCCAAACTTGAGGCGCACGGAATTATTTCATCGTTTGGAAGAGTGAGCTCACTCTTTCCGTTCTAGTCGGTTGCAGGAAACGGTGAACGCCGGACGTTTTCCCCACTATTCGTGGTCAACAACGAAAGTAAGTAGAACCACAGCAAAGCTCGCCGCAACGATTCTAGGGGTCAAATAGATTGGTGGTGTGTAAACCACTTACGCTACACACACAGACGCAGTTTATTACCAATTTTAAGGTGCTCATGGCACATATTATGGTTCATATCGATGTTCATGGTACATATATAGTATACAAATGTTATGTTAGTTTTTGTACCTACCTACGCCTACGCTTCAAAGAAGTTCTGCATCGACTAAAATTATCTTTTTTATGCTTTTACTCCTAAGATTTGGTACTGAAACCCACGCTACCGGCCTTTGATATTTCACGTTGATAGGCGCCAAGTGTATATAGGATAGGATAGGATAGGATAGGAAGGGGTAATTATTGATTAACGTTGAATTGGTTCTTTGAGAATCCACATCTCGCGCGAAAAACTTAAGAAATTCTAAGCAAAGTTCGTTGTGAGACTATGAACCAGTTCTGTTGCGGACCAAAATTATTATAGGTAGGTACCTCCCTCCATACTCCATAGGTACATAGGTACTACTAAATAATATCAAGTTTTTATAAAAGTCTTGTGCATAAAAATGGTGAGCTAAATCTTTTATGGTTTGTGTGAAGACTTTAAAATTTACTTACGGCCGATGAAGAGGCAAACGTCTTACTTGCAGAAACAAAGGATAAGATCTTTTTATATTTTGAAGTAACATTTTAGCAATTAAATGATAATAATTGTAGCATATACTAAAATTTAACAAAATATCCAGTAAATACCAGTAAAAAATGTACTTAAACAACTAGTGACACTGACTAGTTCTACTTTTTGATGATTAGAATTTTAAATATTTTTTTATCAATGAATAACAAAAAAACATTTCTAATATTGAAAAAAAAGCAAAACGATTAAAAACTTTCTACCAAAAGCAACAAAGATGAAATAAATTCTACTGGCCTACTATACCTACAATTTTTTTTTAATAAAGAGTAACGAGACGAGCAAGACATGTGCCTAGTGGAAAGCAACATGCCTGCCACATAACAGCACAGTGACACGCAGCTATTGGAACATGAAGGTCCAAATCATTACCTAGCACTGCACTGCGCTCGTCACCCAGATATCTAAGATGTTATATCTCTAAGCCCTGTAATTTCTCTGGAAACATTGCCCTTCAAACCGGAAATATCTATTATAGATGCGATAGTTTGAATGTTTGGATGTTTGTTGCTCAATATTTTGAACGGATTGAGTTGAAATTTGGAACACATTTAGATTATAGACTGGCTTAACACATAGGCTACTTTTTATCCCGGGAAAATTAAGGGATAAGGAAAACGCGTGCGAAACCACGCGCTATATAGTGTTACAATTAAAATTGAGGTAAGGACGGATCGTCTAAACCAAAATGATCAACATTGAACTGATCAGGAATTCTCATCATTGTATTGATCATGAACAACAGTGAGACTTGAGGCGCAGAAGCGAGAGGAGGCAATCACATTTTGCTCGTCCGACGAAGCGGAAGCATTTTGTAGTGGTAGGACTCTTGCCAGAGTCCGCCTGGGGAAGGACCACACCTTTGCCAGTTATTCTACTGCCAAGCAGTAATGTGCAAACATTACTGTGTTCCGGTTTGAAGGGCAATGTTACCAGATAAATTACAGGGCTTAGAGATTTAACAACTCAGGTATCTGGATGACGAGCGCAGTGCAGTGCTAGGTAATTATTTGGACTCTTCATGTTCCAATAGCTGCGTGTCACTGTGCTGCTATGTGACAGGCATGTAGCTTACCATCAGGCACATGTCCTGCTCGTCTCGTCACTCTATACGATAAAAAAAGCTGACAAGAGGGCTAGCCAGGAGAACACCCTGGGTCACATCCCGTCTCTACTGGAGGACTTGGGGAGTCGGACAGTAGTCCAGCACAAAAAAAAAGGGGCGGTCATAGGAACTGCCGATAGAAGTAAAAACTTATAACTCAGAATTTGATAGCTTACTTTAGAAACTACGCGGATGAAACAGGAGAGCGTGGCTATGAGCATGGCCTTCTAGAAATGCTAACGTATTTCTAGATAGCCAATGAATGCTGACGCATTTCTATATGGCCAATGGGAAATGGTGCTACATTTCTAGATGACTAATGACCATGGTCCCGAGTTTACCCGAAGATTTCTTATCATTCCCGAGCGTGACGCTAGAATTCAATTCATAGCCCACGAAAAATATTAAAAAAAAAAAAAATTTAAAATATTTACAGGCTATCATTGTAAAAAAAAGTGTCTAAATTATAAGTAAATTATAGAAGTGGTTGATGTCGACGAATAAATTAAAAGAAGGTCCAGATGGGAACGTACGAGTACCTACCTATGTGACTATAAGTTACGGCTAGTCTAGTCGGAAGAACGGCAACTGCCGATCCGGAGCCTTTTCGAAGTATTTTCAAAGTCATAGGAGTACCTAATACCGCTAATTCAAAAAGCGGTGAAAAAAACACCATGAGGCAACCGAAATGTCCCTAGAATCTTTCGAAGGCATGTGTCATCCACCAACTTGCATGGTGCTATTGTTGTGGCTTATGGCTTTGTCTCTCAAATTGCGAGAGCAGGTCCCGATTCCCTGCAGTGGGAACATTTAGTAGGTTGCTTGTGAGTTGAGTGTATGCGCATATCAGAGCGTGTGCAAGCTGCTATTACAATTGCTATTTACTTTTTCGCCTAAACGAACAATAAATTGAACGTAAAAGATAATAAAACACCTACCAAACTAAGTACCTACGCAATGATAAATTTGGGACAAATGATGTGATAAGGATATCCGGCAGCCTAATTACTCTTTTTCGGAATGACGTTTTTATACATGATGTACACGTATGTATATAATTACGTCTCTAAAGTTTTTTTTCTTTCGAGAAATCAGATAAATATTCGCTAATGTAGTTTTGTTTGACATATTTTTCACCCACTTATGGTGCCCCTACCGACTAAAACCCCCACAGGTTTCTCCGGCATGGCCAGGGATCAGGGTCAGGGTTGCAGGGTCACTTTTCGCACTCCCATCAACGACCCTGATTTACCTACCACCGCCCCTGCGGGCCTACCTCGCGGGGACCAGCCCCACCCGTATTTGGGTTAAGGGGCACGCTGGAAATCAGCGGCGCGTCACCTCCTCAACCAGGCCTATCCCTAAGTAGGGTGTCGGACGGCCGTTTACGTCCGACGCCCCAGGCCCTGCAGTGGAGACAGGGTGCGAGTCAGAGTCGCGAATCTCCAGGGTCGCCCCCGTGTCCGCTTCAGCCTCAGTGAAGGAGCTAGAGGATTCCAACTCTCGCTCCTCCAACTCACACGACTATTCACTGTCGAGCATCACGGCGAAGTGGTCCACCCTCACTACCGCGGCTATCCCTAGCCGCGGTTGTTAGTAGATCATACGACAAGATCCCACCGAAGGGCAACTATCTCTTTGTTTAGGTAAATTTCAATAAAACTTGACTAATTTTGTGTAGACTCTCCGAATTTTGATATCTGCTGCAATCATTTTTTTTATTGTACCAGGGAAAACCACGGGGGTTGCTTAGATTAGGATAGCATAAGCATAATAAATATGTAGGTATGGCACTACTGATTGGTCCCTGAGGTGGTCAAAATGTGTCTTGGGTTTAGGTGCGCCAGTGACCCAGAGGAGGCCCGGAGATGAGCAAGCTGTGGCGGGTTTGCGGAAGAAAGCGAGAGCGTCTCCGCGCTCTCACTAAAAGAGTAATTCCGTGGAGGTTTTAGTCAGTAGGAGTGCCACTGTAACTGTCATCTCCCAGCCGTCCTTCCCCAGGCAGTAGGGTAAATGTATTATTGTCCACGACTGGCCTCGTGGCTTAGTGGGTAGTAGCTCTGCCTGCGAAGCCGAGGGTCGTGGGTTCGATTCCCACCCAGTGCAAATATTTGTGTGATGAATTCAAATGTTTGCACTGTGTCTGGGTGTTTCTATGTATAATAAGTATGTATTTAAAACTATATAAGTATTATATCAGCTATCTGGCCGCCATCATACAAGCTTTGCTTAGTTTGGGGTCAGATGGTGTTGTGTGTGAATTGTCCACCACCACCAATATATATTTAAAAAATATCAGCAAAATATGATACCGATCAACACCTCAGTGTAAGGTCGTAAGCTTGTGATTGTTTGTAAATGATACGCTCTTAGTCACGGCTATAACACAGACGACGGTACCTATTCAGATCGTGTAGGGAGCTACAGAATTTGCTCTCTGTGCTCAGCCGGTTGCCATAAAAAGATGGCATCACTTAGATTATCCACATTGTGTCACCTACATTGTCCACATTGCGACGTCTAGATTATCAAGGATTTTTTTACCGCACATAAGTCCGTATTTGGCCACCAGTTCACCCCTACGGTAAGCGACGATGTGGTCGTATGATGCACTCTGGTCTAGAAAATACATGTTCACTCTGACCTTGAGAAGTCACGGGAGATGAAGATATGGACGGAGAAGATCTCTTTGTTTGATTGGTAATTTTGTTTCAAGAATATTTTGAGGTCACACATCAACTACTAGCCTACACTGGGCCAAATTGTTAGATTATGGAATTGACTCTCTCTCTTTTCATGAGAAGGTCTCGAGCTTCAGTAGTGGAAACATTTCGTAGGCCGTATGCTTTAGTGGGTACATACGTAAGTATACACTTTTTAACTTTCCTTTTAATTTTGTTTAATCCACCTGTAAATAAAACAAATTTTCTAAAAAAATACTTACGTAAATTTTCGCCACAAAAACATAATTATTTGTTATTCACACTTGTGAGTTATACCTATACATGCAGATGTTTTCGTTTTTTAGTTGAATATCGTCTTGTTCAGTATTCGTGCGTGATATTTTTTTACGCCTTAAATCTACCAAAAACTCGAACCTACTTGTTCAGTATTTATGCCAGAAATACCGTCTCGGGGCCCATAGCGAGAATTAAAAACAAATTAAATGCCGTTATACCGATTTCAAGAGTTACTCCCTAATTGCAAACAAGGTACCTAAAATTACTCACCCAATTACTGCTCCCGGCGTCGTCCAAAGTCCAGTTTGGTTGTCAGGAAGAAGGAAGGAAGGAAATTTGTAATACCAAACCAGACAGTATTCCAGGCGATCTCGCGAATTCCCAGAACGATCCTGCGTTCTAGAAGCGGCCAATCCAGTAGCCACTTCACAATTAATAATCCAGCACTAATCCCGTAGCGAATATTCACGTTGATAATGTATTCCCGCACAATTATTAACACTTTAAACCAGATTATATAGATAAAAGTAAAACGCGTCTTTTTCGTTCCAGCGAAAAACCGACAACGTCACTTCACACTCTTCACAGCCGGCTGTCAAACCATAGATCCGCTATGATTTTTAATGTTGCCCGATTATACGGAACAAAACCCCCGACCAATTGAACTCCTGTTCAATTTTAGAAAACCAGTATTTAGTAACTAGTATTTAGCAGTATCCAGACCTCAAATAAAAACGAAATTCCCAACTTTGACCCGAAAGTGGAAATCAAACCAAAAAAAAACCTTTACCAAAAATAGCAATAAAATTAAATTAAATTTTAGCCATGAAAAATACGTATATCTAATAAAGAGGCAGGCGTGCCAGAGAGGACACCGCGCGCTGAAGTCTGGAACCAGAAACCAGAATCTCCGCCACGCGGGGTGTGCCATCAGTACCAGATATCAATTTTAAAATACGTCCACTACGCCAGAGTAGGGGGGCCAAATTTGCCTCTTTTAATAATACTAAGTCCCCTTCCCGAGGGGCTTCCGTCCTATCTGTCCATTTTACCCGTTGTTGCAAAAGGTGCAAGTACTCGGCCGACCAGCGCCTCCAGAAGTCTTGACTTATTTGCTGCAATAACTGAAAACGGGACAGGCGTCCGGGCCGCTCATCCTTCCAGGGATACTCCGGCAACGCGGTTAAAGGCTGACCGATCAAGAAGTGACCCGGCGTCAAGACTTCTAGATCGTTAGGGTCAGGCGAGATTGGACAGAGAGGACGGGAATTAAGCACTGCCTCCACGCGGCATAGTACCGTGACTAACTCTTCCCAAGTTAACACGGTCTCCCCGATGACACGGCGGAGATGGGTTTTAGCAGACTTCACCGCAGCCTCAAAAATTCCTCCCCAGTGAGGACAGGCCGGCACACTAAATTGCCAGCTGATTCCCCGCTGGGCGAGAGCCAGACTTAAACTATTATTACCAGAATTTAAAAAATTATTAACTTCGCGTAAATAATTCGCCGCCCCTCGATAATTTGTGCCATTGTCCGAACGTATTAAAGAGGGTACTCCTCTTCGCGCTACAAAGCGATCCAGCGCCGCGACAAAGGCCTCCGTAGACAGCGCAGAGACCAGCTCCAGGTGGACTGCTTTGGTGGCCAAACACACAAAGACGCACAGGTAGGCTTTAACGACCTTGGCGTTACGCAACGTCGATGACTTGACCGAGAAGGGCCCAGCGAAGTCCGTTCCGACCCCGTCGAACGGCCTCGAGGGAGAAATCCTATCCGGAGGAAGATCTCCCATCATGGGCTGCATGGTAGACGCCTTGAGCCTATAACAAGGGACACATCTAAACAGCACCTTTCGGACCGCCCTGCGAGCCGACAAGATCCAGAATTCACGCTGCAACACAGCGAGAAGCGCGCCACATCCAGCGTGCGCGTTACCGATATGCCGATCGGTGATCAGCAGGTCCACCAGAGGACCTCCTTTCGGTAGCAACAGGGGGTGCCTGCTGCCGTACGGCAGGTTGGCTTTCCGGAGCCGACCTCCTACGCGCAGAAGACCATCCTGATCTGTGAAAGGGTTCAACTTGGCGACCGCACCCTTCAAGCGAGCGCGTCCGCAGCGCAGCGCCTCAAGTTCCGTCGGAAACCTCTCACCCTGCACCAGCCGAATGAGGTGCAGCAAGGAACTCCGACGCTCCTCCACAGTGGCGATCTGGTCACTCCTCCTCTGACGAGGGTGACGACAGTTGTGGATGAAGCGTTTAATCCAGCTAGTTACCCCCAACAACTTATCCAGCTTGCTGTAACGACCCGTCAACCAGTCAGGGTCTGGGGGCACTTCCGCCACAATCGCATGCACGCAGACTCCGGGCAGCTCCGCTCGCTCCGAGTCCGCGCCGAGAGCTGGCCAGGAAGCTTCTGGCTCCCGCAGCCAGTCCGGACCCCACCATAAAGGGTGATCAACTAGCTCCGGCGCGGAACAGCCGCGCGAAGCACAGTCAGCGGGGTTCAACTCACCCGGGACATGTCTCCAAACCATGTCCAGTTCAATGTTTTGGATTTGGGAAACCCGATTTCCCACAAAAGTCTCCAAGGTGTGAGGGGCTGCTCGTAACCAGGCAAGTACGACCTGACTCATTTTCATTTTAAAATATCTTTATTAGCCATAAATACATAAATTGAACATTTCTAGTGTACGTTAAATCCTAGAAGTGACAAAACAACATTTTTTTTTACATTTTACAAGCTTAAAAGTATGGGCTTATTAAAAACTTATTAACTGTCGATCACATTGTTTTTGGCATAACAGAAAACTAAACAATAATTGAGAATCATAAATATTTTTTAACATGCAAACCTCGAAATGGAGTTACATTTATGACAGGTATTTTTTAAAACACTAATTATTTACAAAAAGTAAATACTTAATCAATTTATTAATTAGAGGGTAGTACTCGCAAACACACGTCCGAGAACGATCCCCAGGTAGCAGCAGTAACTCGGTATTATACTAGATGCGTCATATTTATACTAGAACGCGCAAACTAACACAGCTCGGACGAGTTACGCGTGCGCCGATCCGTTTCGTAAATCGCAATGCTATAAGGGCGGTTGTTGCGCGCGGGCCGCCGGCCGCCGGGGCCGGACTTGCGCGGTCATCCGAACCTATTCATCTCCTAATGAGCGGTGGGTTGTGTCTATTCATCGAGGAACAAGTGATGTGGAAGTTTGTAGCGATTATATTTATCGATAAAATGTAAATCATGTTTTCTAGTGTTGCAAATATTGTTTATGATTTTATTTTTATTATTGGGATTTGTTTCAAGATAGAATTTTTTCGATAGTTTATATATGTATTTATATATGTTTGGGAAGCCAATTTCTTCGTGTTTTTGGATGAGATTTGTGTACATAGGAGTATTAAAGGAAAACTTTAGTGCTTTATTCTGTATAATTTGTAACTTGTTTATATTCGTAGGGCATGTGCTGCTCCAAACTGGACATGCATAAGTAATGCAGGGACGAACCAGAGTGCGATAAATGCCGAGCTTAGTGTGGCTACCAAGACAAGACCGTTTATTGAGTACGGGGCTTAGGGCGTTTAGAGACTTTAAGCCCTTCAGGCATAAATGGGATGTATTAGCAGTCCAATTGAGCTTTCTGTCCAAAATCGTGCCCAGATATTTGACCGTAGTACTCCAGGGTATTTTGTAACCCTCAATCACTAAGTTACGAATTGGGAGACCTCTCTGCCCTGTAAAAACTATAGCTTCCGTTTTCGAAGCGTTTATTTTTAGTTTCCAGCTGTGGAAATAGGTGACAAACTCTTCTATGGTCAATTGAAGTCTACTTATGATCAAATCTACGTCTTCTGAAGAAGTGTAAGCAGCAGTGTCATCTGCGAAGCACGCTATACTTGTGCGTGTTTGGATAGGAATGTCATTTATGAAGATAACAAATAATTTAGGTCCCACAATAGATCCCTGAGGCACTCCAGCTGGTACTGGTCTAAGATTGGAAGAAAAATCATCCATATGAACACGAAACGAACGATCCGAGAGATATGATTTCAGCAGCCTTACCAACGCCATGGGAACATTGCAGCTTATTAATTTGTGTAACAAAGCATCGTGCCAAACTGAGTCGAATGCTTTTTCGATGTCAATTAGAATCATGCCAGTTGGCTTCTTCAAGTTAAGGTTGTGAGATATGTATTCAGCTACTCTAGCTAATTGTTGTACTGTTGAATGGCCCTCTCTGAATCCGAACTGCTCATCAAGTAATAGTCGTTCAGTAGCCCGAGACAATCTAACAGAGATAATCTTCTCAAAAACCTTCCCCAGACACGGAAGAAGGCTAATGGGGCGATAGGATGAGGGGTCAGTAACTTTTTTCCCAGGTTTGTGTACAGCGATAACCTTAGCCGTCTTCCAGACCTGCGGAAAGTGATTGTGCAGTAGGCATGCGTTGAATATTTTGGTAAGCAGTACTATACATTTATAAGGTAGATTTTTGATGAGAACGTTTGATATACCATCAGGCCCAGGAGCTTTGCGACTTTTTAGAGCAATAATGATTTTTTTAACCTCAGAAGGTCGAACAAGGGAAACGTCAGAGCCATCTGACTTATGATTGTTTAGCTCAGTCATCGAGTTGTTGACGGATGCCTCTTTGTCGCTTGCCCAACCGTAGGTTAACTTCATGTTATCTAGAAACGAATCTGCAAGAGTCTCACATTGCTCCTGCTGACTAGTTGTTAAACCACCAGTTCTAGTATCAAGTGGAGGGATAGGATGTGAAGTAAACCGTAGCCCTTTGACAATGCGCCATAGGTCAGCGTTGGGATTGTCGACTCTCTTCAATTTTTTATTCCATTCTTTATCACTAAAAGACTTCAAACCATGCTTTATATGATCTTGTAGATTTTTAATTTTTTGTTTTAGCAAAACTCGTGCTGAGGTAATAGATTCTGTAACAGCACAACGACGGAGTCTGTTTTTTAACTGAATGAGCCGCTTGATGCGACGTGGTAAGGCTGCTGGGTTCCAGGGTTTGATTTCGGTAGTTGGGACACATTCGTCTCTGGTCTCAATAATTGAGTGTTGTAAATTTTGGACTATAGTCTCAATTTGGTGCTTGCTCTCAAAAGCATCTGAGGAAAGATGGACATTATTATTTAGTTGCTGTCGATATTTGGGCCAGTCTGCTTTTAAGAAGTTGAATTTTACAATTTTTTTACGAGAAATGTTCATATGAATGTTTGCAAAAACGGGAAAATGGTTCGAAGATAATGATGGTATGGTGATTGGAGTATCAACATGATCGAAATTTTTGGACAGCAGTAAATCTGGAATACACGGTTTCAGATCTGTGCGATAGTGGACTAGGGTAGGGTCAAGAGGAGCATGGACGATGAAATCAGTGTCCAGCATATATGGTTATATAAGATTTTTCCACGATCATTTGGAGGCCCAGGAGACCAGTAAGGATGTTTAGCGTTCAGGTCACCCATTAATAAAACTCTGGTGCTAGATTCCAAGAGTACATCCAAATCATTTCTAAGAAGTGGTTTATTGGGTGACTGGTAGACAGAGAATATAACTACGTTAAAATTTGGCAAAGAGAGTGAAACTCCTATTGCTTCAATATTTTTGGTCCTTGGAATTGCCATAGGACTATGTGGGATATCTACACGAACTAGTATTGCCACTCCCTGTCCTGTACCTGTAGAATGCTTGTCCATGCGGTAACATGCAAAACCAGGGATATTTAAAGTAAGGCGCTTGGTTAGTCGCGTTTCGCAAACGGCGATTACATCTGCATTAAGTTCACTTACTGCTAGTTCCGCGAGTTCCTGCTGCTTCCTGTGGATACCATCGGCGTTCCAAAATATAATTCGAAAGCCTAGGCTACTATTATACATAATGACCTAAGTGAGTGAGAATTAAAGTAACTTTCTCAACGAAAGTTTTGCAATTTTTGAATTCGTTCTTAATACACTTAATAGTATTCAGTATGTCTAAAATCTCAGCTATTGCCAAATCTTGAGTTTCTACCTTCGAGGCGAATGATGTTTTCGACGGTTGCTGCACTGTATGGGTAACTTCTATTGGATTTTGCTGCATGGTTGACTGCTGTGCACTATGTTCACTGTCTTTCAAAACTGAAGGATTGAGGTTATGCTTCTTGGTACTAGTTACTTGAGCCAACACGGATCGTCCTGAATTTAAATTTGCTCTTGACGTTCGCGCCGTACTTTCAACCAAGGGTTCTTGTTTGGGCTGAATCCGACTTAAATACTTTAATCTGGCGGAGCATTGTGAGTAATTGGCAGGATGATCTTGCTGGCAATTACAGCATCGTGCTGGTTCCTCTCTTCCTTTTTTTGGACACTCCCATGTAGGATGTGCTTCTGTGCATTTTACACATCTAGCAGGTCTATTACAATTTTTGGAAGCATGTCCAAAGGCTTGGCAACGAAAACATTGCGTTCCAGTTTTGTTGCTAGTCTTATACTTTTCAATGCTGACGACGCAGTTAGATATGTATTTAACTTGCTTAAACTTTCCCATGTCCGTTCCTGTAGGGAGCTGTACAAGTAAAGGTGGGCACTCAGAAGGATGTGATGTCTTTAGCTCAACTACGGTAGTGCCGGGAAATCCAATCGCAGAAAACTCAGCAGTCAGCGTATCTTTAAGAAATCTTGGCAGACCTTTTAGCACCGCCTTGGGAAGTATCTCGTCTTTCCGAGTAAAAGTATGATACGATACATTCTCTTTCGATAAGCCTTCTTTGACTGATTGATGACCTTCAGTTGAGTAACATTGTACTTTGACATTATTACGGCCTCTGAATTGTAGATGAAAACGTTTATCATACTTTTCGATAACTTCTTTGATATTTTTGTGCGTCCAATTTCCCAGTAATTCGACAAGAATTATTGGGATTCGGCCGGGTTTTATCTTTTTTGTGGCATTTTTAAAGGTCTCAGACAGCCCTTCATCCACTTGTAAACCTCCGAAGCTATTACTAGTCACAGTACCTTTGGTGTTACTGGTGTCCTTGGAGCTCGCAAATTTCTTAGGGAAGAACCACTGGCCAGAGTTTACAGGGGCTTCTTCTTCTCGCGGCCTTTTAGTAGCCAAGTTGGGATTTGATGACGATCGATTTAGGTACTTGTCCATATTATCGATAAGTTTGGGATAACTTCTTGATCCATCACTAAAATATTAACACTTGTGAGAAAATACGAATTGGTCAGCTGAGATTACGTGTGTTCTCGAGGACCGCTGTACGATGAATGATGACAACCAACCAGTCAACCAGTCAGGGTCTGGGGGCACTTCCGCCACAATCGCATGCACGCAGACTCCGGGCAGCTCCGCTCGCTCCGAGTCCGCGCCGAGAGCTGGCCAGGAAGCTTCTGGCTCCCGCAGCCAGTCCGGACCCCACCATAAAGGGTGATCAACTAGCTCCGGCGCGGAACAGCCGCGCGAAGCACAGTCAGCGGGGTTCAACTCACCCGGGACATGTCTCCAAACCATGTCCAGTTCAATGTTTTGGATTTGGGAAACCCGATTTCCCACAAAAGTCTCCAAGGTGTGAGGGGCTGCTCGTAACCAGGCAAGTACGACCTGACTGTCGGACCACGCATAGACATTCCGGATGTCTATCGAGGTGGACAGTTCCTGATATACATGCTTGAGCAGCCGAGCAAGTAATGTG
Source organism: Ectropis crepuscularia (assembly GCA_963693475.1). NCBI lineage: Eukaryota > Metazoa > Arthropoda > Insecta > Lepidoptera > Geometridae > Ectropis > Ectropis crepuscularia. Next base: position 5,864,278 of record OY856361.1, read on the forward strand.
GCTCCGCTCAATTCCAGTTTCGGAATGGTGAGTCGTGTCCTGATAGGAGCTACCTTGCTCTTCCCCAATAAGAGCGTGACATTGACGTGGCCTCCAGCGTCAACTGTACGCAAGTACACAGATGCGGCATAGCCCAGCTCGGACGCATCACAGAACCCGTGCAGGCTGATCCGGCTACAGCCTGGTGGCAGAATGCGACGGGGCAACGCCACTCGATTGACCGTTTCGAGGTCAGATATTAAACGAAGCCAAATGTTAAGCGAGTCTCCAACCAGGGGGTCGTCCCATGAGACCTTCAGAGTCCAAAGTCGCTGTAACAGACACTTGGCTGCGAACAGAACCGGACTGATCCAACCGTTTGGATCAAACATCCTGGCGATGGTGGACAAAACCGTCCGTTTTGTCCACGCGCGTGTGGCTTCCAGTGCCACCCGAAAGGTGAAGATGTCAGCAACCGGTTGATACTGCATGCCCAGAACCGCAATCCCGTGCGGATCGTCACTTTCCTCGAAGAGCCCCGGATCCTGCTGGTGATCGTCCGGGATACCAGCCAGGACGTTGGGGTCGTTAGAGAGCCATTTCCGAAGCTCATAGCCTCCAGATGCGAGAAGCTCTGTAAGCTCATCCCGGAGCAGCAGAGCGTCCTCCACCGTCTGCGCGCCAGTGCAAACGTCGTCCACGTATAGGTCGCGTTCCAGAACTGCGGCTGCACGTGGGTACCGAGCCCGTTCTTGCTCCGCCAACTCCAGCAGTGAGCGGATCGCAATGAAGGGGCTTGATCTCAACCCATAGGTGTTGGTGTTCAACTCATACACCATCATAGGGTCCTGAGGACTTTCCCGCCAGAGGATCAACTGGAACCCTCAGGCTGAGAACGACAACTTCCTAAAAGGACAACTTCCGAGAACGACAAATTCCTAAAACGACAACTTTTTAAAATGACAACTTCCTAAAAGGACAATTTCCTAATACGACAATTTCCTAAAACGGCAACTTTCAAAAATGTGCCCCTCAGGCTGAGAACGACAACTTCCTAAAAGGACAACTTCCGAGAACGACAAATTCCTAAAACGACAACTTTTTAAAATGAGAACTTCCTAAAAGGACAATTTCCTAATACGACAACTTCCTAAAGCGGCAACTTTCAAAAATGTGCGTGTGAGAAAGGGTGTGTGAGAGGGTGTGTGTGAGGAGGATGTGTGTGTGTGTATGTGGGAGGGTGTGTGTGTGTTGGAGGGAGGGTGTGTGTGTGTGGCATGGTAGCTCTTGAACGGGATTGAGGGAGTTGTGTAAACAAAATATTATTCGCCCTTTTGTGGAGGCGGCCATTATGAATCATCATTAACCAAACATAGGTAAGAACCAAGCAGCGCCCCGGGGTATTGCCTGCTGCCACATAACAGTACAGTGACATGGAGTTATTGGCACATGAAGAGTCCAAATAATTACCTAGCACTGTATTGCGCTCGTCACCCAGAGATCTAAGATGTTATGTCTTTAAGCCCTGTAATTTTTCTGGCAACATTACCCTTCAAACCTTTCAACAAATACCATTCCCAACGTTTCCGTTATTTTTTCCGGGCTAAAAAGTAGCCTATGTGTTTTTCGAGATTATTATCATATGTTTTCGGGAGCCTATTAGAACGCATAATTATTTGTTCCTAATTTACTTTGTCATAATGAATGTAGCATAATATATAATGTCATAATGTAACTTTTGCATAATCGTTTTTTGGCGTAATGTGTTTTAATCATAAAAATCTATTGTACTACATTCGATTCGACAGTTGACGCATTTAGGCATTTTTTAATTATTTGTTGTTCTACGTAATATATAACCAGGTTACATAGGACCCAGATCCGACTCGGAGCACCCCGACTCCACCTAGTCTTGTCGCTACTACCCCTAGAGTGTATTTAAAAAATGCGGGAGCCAGAAGCTCAAGGGAGGTCCTGAGTGGAGCGATCCATGCGAGGCAAAGCGTAGCGAAGGGGGGAGGTGGCGAGCGAAGCGAGCCGGCGACCTCCGTAGTGGAGCGCAGGTCGAGTATGGAGAAGCGACACTCAGGGCTGACCGCAGAGCTTCTGGCGGGAGCCCACCCGGAGTCAAAAAGTGCACCATATGTCTTAGGTGTATGTAGGTTTTTAAGTCCTAAAAACGTTATGTCTACATAAATTAGTACAAAAATTGTTATACTACTGCATAAAGACCTTTTATTGTACCTACCATAAAAACGGTGTTTACCATAAAAAAAAATATGGTGTTATTCTCAGACCAACGATTCTTAATCCTCAAAATATACTAAATAATTTCACAGCAACAGTATGATAACACGAATGCGACAATGACAGATACTATTGGCAATGATATTCCATTAAATTAGTAGATATCTACATTACGGATTATTATTCGTAACATTGTTGTCAAAGTACCCACCCGCATTTCACACACCCACGTATTTTATTTAAACAATGTTACTACAGTCCGCTCTTTGCACTTGTTTTTTAGTTAGGCGTTTAAAGTTTATGCCGTTGATCATTATGTTTAAGTATTGTTACGCTTTTCTCAATGTGTGCCTTTAAACATTATGCTATTTATATTTATGCGTCGAAACATTATACTGAGTTATCTGTATGCTATATATGGCTATGCGTTTAAACATTATGCTAAGTTATCGTTATGTCACATATAGTTATGCTAGTTAACATTATGCGAATACAGTTATGCGTTTAGTTGTTATGGTAAATTATAATTAGTCCAAAAAACGTTATGCCTACCTAAAATAGGACAGAAAATGTTATGCCACCCCATATAGACCCTATGTTTTCGCATAATTTTTATATATAGCACAAAAAGCGGACGGTACGGTAAGAAATAATATGATGCACGTTTTGACTCCGGGTGGGCTCCCGCCAGAAGCTCTGCGGTCAGCCCTGAGTGTCGCTTCTCCATACTCGGCCTGCTCTCCACTACGGAGGTCGCCGGCTCGCTTCGCTCGCCACCTCCCCCCTTCGCTACGCTTGGCCTCGCATGGGTCGCTCCACTCAGGACCTCCCTTGAGCTTCTGGCTCCCGCATTTTTTAAATACACTCTTTCTAGGGGTAGTAGCGACAAGACTAGGTGGAGTCGGGGTGCTCCGAGTCGGATCTGGGTCCTGTGTAACCTGGGTCTACATTTAGTAATACAACTCCTGCAGACTATTTATTTATTCATGCGTCTCGTCAATGTGCTTAAAAACCATTATGTGTCTCATCAATAGTCGAATTGAATGTATGACATCAGATTGTTATGCTTAAAACCCATTATTCCAAAAAACGATTATGCAAAAGTTACATTATGACACTATATATTAAGCTACATTAATTATGACAAAGTAAATTAGGAAAAAAAGTTATGCGTTTTAAAAGGCACTCTACCAGCCGAACTTACTTCCTAGGTCAAATCGCTTTATGTTTTAGGCAATTGGATAAACCGATATAGGCTAGGCTAATCTAGTTCGTCTTATTGTCAAAAGGAGAAACTAGGAAGACCTTGGAGTAGGAGTTTGGTCTCTTTACAGAGTCCGCCTGGGGAAGTATAGGTACCTTTGCCAGTTTCTCTGCCGCCAAGCAGTAGTGTGCAAACATTTCTATGATCCAGCTTGAAGGGCAATGTTTCCAACTAAATTACTGGGCTGATAAAATACCTTATGTCTCCGAGTGACGAGCGCAGTGCGGTGCTAGGTAATGATTTGGACTCTTCACGTTCAAATAGCTGCGTGTCACTGTGCTGTTAGTGGTAGGCTAGTCTGTACGGTTTATTCTATCACCCAAAGGATGAACTTTTTTGTGCTAGGATAAACTCATTTGTCCTAATTTGGTTTGGCCGGTAACATATACATATATAACTAAATGTATCGTTTTTGTAATTTCTCATGACGGCTGAAATGAACACACTATAGTAAGTCGTCATTTACCTGAATTTGTCTTTATCGGAAATTTATTTTCAGATGTTGTCGTTTTAGGAAGTTGTCGTTTTAGGAATTTGTCCTTTTCGGAATTTGTCCATTTTGGAATCGACGTTTTAAGAAATTGTCGTTCTCGGAAGTTGTCCTTTTAGGAAGTTGTCGTTCTCAGCCTGAGGGGGAAATTTATTTTCAGATGTTGTCGTTTTAGGAAGTTGTCGTTTTAGGAATTTGTCCTTTTCGGAATTTGTCCATTTTGGAATCGACGTTTTAGGAAGTTGTCGTTCTCGGAAGTTGTCCTTTTAGGAAGTTGTCGTTCTCAGCCTGAGGGAACTGGAACCTCCTGTCCTCGGGGTGTATGACCGTTTGTCGGAACATCATACGGATGTCCGCTCCCAACACCACCCGATGCCTACGGAAATTCAGGATGATGTCTACAATATCCCGATGTAACTTCGGTCCAGCGTGGAGGCACTGGTTCAGTGACACTCCTGTCGAAGTCGGAGCGGATCCATCGAACACCGTCCTGAGTTTGCCTGTCGACGCTTTCAAAACAGCGTGATGAGGCAAAAAGTAGTGGTCCATGGTCGACCAGTCGTCGCGAGCCGGAGACATGTGGCCCAGTGCCTCATACTCCCTCATGAACTCGATGTACTTTTCCCGAAGTACAGGATCTCGAGCCATGCGTCGCTCCATGGACCTGAGCCTTTTCTCGGCCAATGATCGAGACTGGCCCAGACGCGGGGGGTTATCCCGGAAAGGCAGCCTAGTCTCCAATCGCCCAGAAATCATTCTCCGAGTGTGAGCCTGATAAAAGTTCTCACACTCCACGTGCTCGGGATCCAGCCGAGACACGGTAGGCGGCTCTTCGATCTCCCAGAACTTCTGCATGATCTGAGCGAGGGCCGTTCCCGTAAAAGAAGCCTGATTCGACTGCTGCCACTCATCCACCATTCCCAAAATGGCGTTCCCATAGATGGTGGGCAGCGCCATCAGCGAAGACTGGTCCAACAGTCTAGGCTTCCCGTTCATGATGTAACCCAGTACATCAGAACCCAACAAAAGATCTACCGGACCCGCCATCCCGAAGCGGGGATCCGCCAACCTGAGACCCTTAGTACAGGACAAAAGATCCGGATCTATGTCCGCCTGAGGAAGCCAACCGACAACCGAATCCATGACGGTGGCCCTGACCGCAATCCTTTCCGAATAGGAATGTACGGACGAGAAGGAGAGGCGGGTCTGTCCAGCCGACCGCACCTCTGAGTTCCCGACTCCTCGCAACGGAGTCGGTGACGGAAACCTAGCCAGGCCCAGGCGATGAGCAACCCGGGTTGTCAAAATACACCCCTGGGACCCTGTGTCCAAGAGCGCTCGTATCCGGACGTAGTCGCCTCTTGGACCCCAAACCCTTAACCAGAGGGTGGGCAGCAGGACCACCGGTTGATCCTGTGCCAAGGGAACGGAGGCTAGTCAATCCCTCCGAGGCCCGTCCGAACCCGTCGGACTACCGGGCCCAGCCCAATATGGCTGCCGAGTGCAAAGGGCCATCGGAGGGGGGGCATATCCGGCCGCCCTGCCATACCGAAAGTAGGGCGGGTGGTATTCCAGCCTCGGATGTTCATGGAGGGGAGGCGTGTACGCCCTCCATTCCATCGGTCGCGGATCCAGCGGCGGAGAAGGGTAACGCTGGGGAGGTGACCCCAGTGGTGACTCCGGTATCACCCTTCCATCCCTCCAATTCGCCCGCGTCCGCGCGGGCTGTGACCGAGGTGACCGAGCCACGTGAAGGACGCCCCTCGTTGGGCTGCCCGGTGCTGCCGTGAGTTGGGGTGGAGGGGGTGTGCTCCACGCTGTAGCCACTTCATTGTTGTACAATGCGTGGCTCTGCGTGGGAGCGCCCCCGCCCGTGGAGGGCCCCCTCCCTGAGGGCTGTCGACCAGCACCATCGCTCCTGACGCACAAGAGCTGATGGTGTGGTCCCCCACTTCCAGGACACGGCCGTGCCGTGGGGCAGTCATTGTACAAATGACCCCCAGGCACCCGTAGCACCGACGCAACCGCCGAACGATCCCTCGTCGTTCGGAAGTCGTCCGCGCAAGCAGGGCCGGACACTGCACCAGCGCGTGAAGCTGGCCACAGTTCGGGCACTCCTGCTCCGATGCACTCGTCACCGTCGCCGTCCGCTTCACCGCACCCTGAGTGCGGGGATTGGTAGGTCGCGGTCCTGTTCCGGCAGGGCCACGAGCTGACGCGGCGGGCTGCGCCTCCTGAGGCGCCGACTCTGCCATCCTCGCCTCCCACTCCAGGACCCGAAGTAGCTCCTCAAACGTGGGGAAGACCTTCGGGTCGGCGTGAAGGCCCCTTTCCCGCTCGAACCGGGCGCGCAACTCCAGCGGCACCTTGCCCAGCAGGATGTGGACCAGCAGAAACGACCAGTGGCAACGACTACTGGCAGTCCCAAGCTGCGCAAGGCGTTGTACGCCACCTTCACGGGCGTGAGGATTAGTGGCCGCAACTGAGACCTCTCAGTCACCTTCGGCAGCCCCAGTATTTGTGACACGTGAGCGTCGGCGAGGAGCCGAGGATTTTGAAACCTCGTCTCCAGCAACTCCATCGCCGTGCCGAAGTTGTCGTCGTCCAGCTCCAGGTGCTGGACCAGGGAGAGTGCCTCACCCTCCAGTGACGTGCGGAGATAGGCCAGCTTCTCCGCCCTCGTCAAGTCCGTGCGTGAATCTACGAGAGAGGCGAACATGCTCCGGAAGCCGCTCCACTCCCGCAGGTTCCCTGTAAACCTGGGCAAGTCCAGAGTGGGAAGGCGTCCCACTACACCCGAGCCCGCATCCCTGATGACGGGTCCCGAGCTCGCCCTTCCCTGACAAGACCTCTCCAGCTGGCGAACCCTTTCGGAGACCTCGTCGTACACATCCAGGATGCGCCGCATGTCCGCCTCGATCCTCTCCATCTGCTCCTCAGGTGGAGACGGCCTTGCATCCCGCAGCGATCCTGCGCTCCTCTCAGCGACCTCCAGGCGCCTGTCGAGCTGTTCTGCCCTGTTTAGCAGCGCCTCCTCCCGGTCTCTCCGGCCGACCAATCCTTGTAAGGATTCGAACCATCGGAGCTGGTTGGCCAAATCCGAAGCCATTTTTAAATTTAAATTTAAATTTTAAATTAACCTAAAGTTCGGACAATGTCACAACAAATATATCCGCAACCTAAAAAACCGGATACCACTTAATACTAATTTCCCGACAGTTTGGGGAGAAATTATAAACTGGGAACCCCCAAATATCTGGCTTACCTGATATTTTCCCAGAAAAATAAAAACAACAAATATATTATTACGGGGGTATTTACGGCTAACCGCGCTCTGTCTACCAAAAAATGTTCAGTATTTATGCCAGAAATACCGTCTCGGGGCCCATAGCGAGAATTAAAAACAAATTAAATGCCGTTATACCGATTTTAAGAGTTACTCCCTAATTGCAAACAAGGTACCTAAAATTACTCACCCAATTACTGCTCCCGGCGTCGTCCAAAGTCCAGTTTGGTTGTCAGAAAGAAGGAAGGAAGGAAATTTGTAATACCAAACCAGACAGTATTCCAGGCGATCTCGCGAATTCCCAGAACGATCCTGCGTTCTAGAAGCGGCCAATCCAGTAGCCACTTCACAATTAATAATCCAGCACTAATCCCGTAGCGAATATTCACGTTGATAATGTATTCCCGCACAATTATTAACACTTTAAACCAGATTATATAGATAAAAGTAAAACGCGTCTTTTTCGTTCCAGCGAAAAACCGACAACGTCACTTCACACTCTTCACAGCCGGCTGTCAAACCATAGATCCGCTATGATTTTTAATGTTGCCCGATTATACGGAACACTACTTATACACTTATAATTAATTATCAGCTTGTTAAAGATGTTACATTGTCATTAAAGCTGGTTGCATGGATGAGATTGCTCTCAGCAATAAGGCTGCCACTTGTGGTGCTAGTTCATAAGTGTTTCACTGTAATATTTTATTTAAAATTTTGTCACAATAAAGAGTTTTCTATCTAGGTATCTATCCTTCTATATAATATGTTTTTATCTTATATATAAAATTCTCGTGTCACAGTGTTTGTTTCCTTACTCCTCCGAAACGGCTTTACTGATTTTAACCAAAATTTATATGCATATTCAGTAGGTCTGAGAATCGGCTACTAGCTATTTTTCATACCTTTATTTATATGGCAAAACAACGTTTGCGGGGTCAGCTAGTATATATTTATATTTATGTTCTTGAACCGGGTCGCTTCTTCAAGTAGTTCCCCTACCGTGACGATTTGTATTGTAACTGCAATTAGATGTTTTAATTCTACTAAGTAATATTTCAATAATCCTGTAAAAATATTGTAATGTCTTGTCGCAAAATTGTTTGAATAAATTATTATTGTTTTAGTTACCTAATCTGAACGAAGGTGAGACGGTACATAGGTTATTGATAACATGGATGGACGCTGGAAGAAACAGTTATTGGTTGTGGCTTGCTGTAAGTAATATAAGTATTTAATTAATACTGTTTTTACTTTTACAGGTTTATACTTGACCTCCACATCTCTCCTGATGCAGAAGAAACCGATTCACTCTCGATTTGACACCAAGATTGTAAACATCGGATAAAACCCACTCTGGCAACGCATTCCGCATCTTAGACGTTCTTATCACAAAAATAGAGCCATACCTTTTCTATCGAGTCTGTGGAACATCAACCAGGAAACAATGTCGCCCAAACACTCAAACGAGCAGGTTCGACTCTACTTTTGTGATAAGAATGTCTGGGCCGTGGAATGCTCTTCAAATCGAGAGTGAATCGGTTTCTTCTACGAGTAGGTATGCACGTTACATCGTAGACCACATCAACATAATATGTGTACAACAAATAGTATCTATCTCTATTAATTCTCGTAATACATTAATGTTTAGCAGTAGAATTACTGGGAAAGGTGTGGTACTTTCCCATGGGGACTCTGCAAGGAGGCCTACCACGACAGTAAAATCTCCATCGACTATTATCATTCGTCCTTAGTACATTTAAATTTTTTGTGGGTATCTTATTTGTTATATACTTTTCAGCGTACATTGGAGACTTGTCTGTAAGCTACATGGCGTGGTCATCACCAGTGATAGTGAAACTGCAGAATCAGCAGCAAACTCCACTTCCATATATAATTTCTGTAAGCCAAGGATCATGGCTTGGAGCGGTCTCCTTACCAGGAACTTTAATTGGTAATTGAATATATATTATACTAGCAGCGCACCGCGGTTTTACCCACATAGTTCCCGTTCCTTAGTTTTTCGCAAAAAGTAGCCTATGTGTTCTTCTACTTCAATCTATCTGTGTTCAAAATTTTAAGTCGATCCGTTCATCGTTACGACGTGATTACGTAACAAACACCCAAATATTCAAGCATCCAAATGTTGCCATTTTAAATATGAATATGATTCTAAAACGAATATTTAACTGGTCTCGTGGTGTAGCATGGGTAGAGACCACGAAGTCAGGTGCGGAATGCCGTTAACTTAATCACGTTGAAAGAAAACATAGTGAACAAACCCACATGGTTCTAGAATCTTTTGTGAGCATGCGTATTCAACCAACCCACACTAGGTCAGCGTGGTGGATTATGCCATTGACATTGACTGTTTGCGAGGCAAGGCTCGAATCCCAGCAGTGAGAACATTTTTATGGAGCTACTTTTACTGAACGATTTAAAAAGTTATTGCTTTTTATAGGTTCAATTTTATCAGGTTTGCTTTCAAATACTTTCGGCCGCAAGCCGACCTTGGTTTTTGGAGGCATGTTGACCCTGGCCTGCTACTTACTTCTGGCGACTGCTGACCAGTTCTGGATGATGCTCGTTGGTCGGACTCTGAATGGAATTGGAGCTGGAATTATTTATATTACGAATTTGACATATATTGCTGAAATATCGTAAGTACCTATTAAAATATCCCATATCAATTAATATACCAGTCATCATCATCATATATTCATCTTCATCATCATATTAGTCGAAGGACATCTACTGCTGGACGAAGGCTTCCCCAAAGATCTCAACAAAGGCCGGTCTTGCGCTGCCCGAATCCAACGATTTCCGGCGACCTTCACCAAATTGTTGGTCCATCTTGTGGGGAGGCCTGCCAACGCTGTGGTTACCAGTCTACAAAAAAACTAAAACCATGATAAAAATAGGGAAGGATTTTGAATATTCACAAGATTTGATTTTTACATCGCTGTTCCACAAAGCTTAGGGCAGTTAGTACAGTGCCATAAATACAATAGTGTCAGCGGTCTAGACACAGAGTACAGATCTTTTAGAGAAGAAGAAATTACCAAACTATGTTCAAATTTTGGATACAATCATAAAAAATTGTGTCAGTATCTCTAACGCCTAGAAATAAAATAAGACAATAGCAATAGAGATAGAGCAGTGGCAACAGAGCAATTACAATAATATGTTATCTGGGATTACTTACGCCAATCCAGTTTAGCACTGAGAGATCTGGTCGCTTTTTTTTCGCTTTTACTGACTCAGTTTTAATTACAGGTCCAAAAACATAAGAGGCACACTTCTGACTGCAACAGGATTCTTCACATGCCTTGGCATATTAATCGTATACTCTGTTGGACCCTTCTTGACTTACGTGGGAATCATGTATGCCGGATTTTTTTTGGCAATGATATTCAGTATTGCCGCTCTGTTTATACCAGAAACACCTACATTCTATGTTTTAAAAGGTACCTATATACATATTAGTATTTTTATAATAAAATCTAACGGTCCATCCCAACTTTGTTTGGGTTGAACTACTAACTTATAACATCTATTGATTTATTGACTGGCCTCGTGGCTTAGTGGGTAGTAGCTCTGCCTGCGAAGCCGAGGGTCGTGGGTTCGATTCCCACCCAGTGCAAATATTTGTGTGATGAATTCAAATGTTTTTTGCACTGTGTCTGGGTGTTTCTATGTATAATAAGTATGTATTTAAAACTATAATAAGTATTATATCAGCTATCTGGCCGCCATCGTACAAGCTTTGCTTAGTTTGGGGTCAGATGGTGTTGTGTGTGAATTGTCCACCAATATTTATTTATTTATTATTATTGAGGCGCCATCTGTTCGAGGCTTATGAAACTGTAGATCAGTAAAAACGACGAAGGAAAACATCTTGAGGAATTCGACATGAATCTAGGATCTTTCGGTGGATGACCTGACTATGTGTCATCGACCAGCCCACACTTGGTCAGCGTGGTGGATTATGACATTGACTCTCTACTTGCGAGAGAAGGCCCCAAGGCCCAGCAGTGAGAACATTGAGTAGGCTGCTTATGCTTATACTTCCAACCACAGTTTTGTGGACAGACGAAAATAGTCAAAAGAATTTGTATCAGCATAAATGTCTTCTATTCCAGGTAAAGAAATAGAAGCAAAGAACACACTAGTTGCTCTAGGCAGATCCGAAGACATAGAAGAAGTCTTATCAACAGAGTCATTAAAAGTTATATCTAAAATACAAGGTTTAAAAGACGTATTTCTGGAGACCAACAGAAGAGCCTTAATCATTAGTTCAGTTCTTTTTATTTGTCAAGGAATGAGTGGGTTTATCACTGTTTTATTCCACGTGACTCCAATATTTCAATCAGTGAATTCATCAATTGACCCAGAGTTATCGGCTGTAATTATTGGAGCCATGCAGCTGGTTTCGAGTTGTGCGACACCCCTGTTTGTTGAGAGAAAAGGACGGAAGATATTGCTGATTCTGTCTACAGCTGGATGCTCTTTTAGCATGGTGGGTTTCTTGAATGCTTTTATCCTCTCCTGTTTGTTGAGAGAAAAGGATGGAAGATATTGTTGATTGTGTCTACAGCTGGATGCTCTTTTAGCGTGGTGGGTTTTTGGGACGCTTCTATCCCTTGATGATCGATGCCAACCGTGCCTGAACCTGCCGTTGGAACTGAATAAACAATGGGGTTTTATTTTTAACTAAATAAATTTGTGTTCTACCCCCGTCTTACCTGATATAAAGTGACGATGCGGTCTAAAATAGTGCGCATAAGATAAAATAGTTATAAGTTTGTCTGTGTGTCGTTTGGAACAGGTGCAAGGAAGATGATATGATAAAAGAGAGGCTTTTTGCTAGCAGGGTAACGCAAGGATATTATGTATGATGCTGATGATGTTTATGTTGAAATTTAGTGTTTTGATAAGCGACAAGAGCATAGCAGGTCTCCATTTTTAAAAAAATACATCTTTCGAAGACATGGCTCATTTGACAGCCCAGATTTGGCCATAGTGGTGGATTATGGCTGTGATTATCTCCCTGTGAGAGAAGTCCCAGCATTAGAAACATCAAATGGGCTGCTGCTGGTGTGAACGCGACGTTCATACTTTTTCAATAAAAGTTCAGGTTCATTAACGCTAAGCCTATTGTTTTTTCAGGCACTGCTTGGTATCTACTTTTTATTGCAAGACATTGGCCACGGATCTGCAAGCCACTTGCATTGGCTACCTCTGACGTCAATAGTCCTGTTTCTTATAAGCTATCAGTCAGGTAATGTTTGTCAGGTATTTTTAAACCCATATACCATACCTGCTTGATACACCATGGTAAGTATATTACACGAAAAGACAAAATCAACAAACTTAATTTTGCGATTGGGTTTTTGGCGGGAACAATTTTTGAAACCGACTTCCGAAAAAGAGGAGGTTATTGATTCGACCATTATATATATTTTAAATGTATATTACCTGATTTCTCGAGAACGTCCGAACCAATTTAAAAACTTCTTTAAAACAAAAAGGTTTCAAATAATAGCCGGGAAAATGGTCTCGAAGTATTGAAAATTTAAAAAACTTAACAATGGATGCTATCGAATGCAGTGTTTTTGTTTGTTCGTGTTTGTTATATCGTGTACCTATAGTTAATTTAAAACATAAACACTCTAGCTATGCCTTCCTTATAATTTAAAATGGAATAGCTCTTAGACCACTTGAGAACCCGAAAAAACCTGACGCAAGTGTCAAAATTGTTAGTTTAAAAAACTTACGCGTTTATAATATTAATTACACAGATTTTTTTAAAATGTTAAGTGCACAATTTAATAGTATCTTTCAGACAAAATTAATTAATATTAACTCAAAGCCTACGTTCGCGGAATGGGCTAAACCAGGACTATTTAAAAGTCGAAACAATATATGTATAATTTATTTAAACTAAGGACATACCTACTGCAATGATGATTCAACAAAAAACTATGTTAAATAGATATTCAAACATTTTCAGAAATTCATGTATACAAGCAAAAACTATATTTATTCGAGATCAAATTAAAAACTCTAGTAACATGATAAAAAACACGTGGAAGATAATAAACAAAGAGACTGGGAGATCTAAAAGTCATGATAAGATAAACGCACTTCGGGTTGGTGATAGAGTAACGACAAAAAAATCGGACATAGTGGATGCTTTCAGGACTTATCTTGCTAATATTCCCTTAGAAACAACGTCTTCCTTACTTGCTGAAGAAATGTTGAAAGAAAATGTTAAGTGCCCATCATCTACATTTGAATTTCACCAAGTGACTGCTATTACAATACTAAAAACGTTCAAAGACATTAAAGTAAAGAATACGGAGGACTTATGGGGATTATCAGTAAGAGTACTAGATGGAATTATAAATAGCATTGCTCCATACTTATCAGGATTGTTCAACGAGTGCATTAGAGGTGGCACATTCCCTGCCATGATAAAATATAGCAAAATTATACCACTGTTCAAATCTGGAGATAAAAACGAACCTGGCAATTACAGACCCATCTCTGTATTGACTTGTCTTAGTAAAATATTTGAGAAACTTATATTCAATCAACTTCTATCTTACTTTAATGTTAATAATCTATTACATAGCAACCAGTTTGGATTCACAAAGGGACGTTCCACTATTGCAGGCGTTGAACTGACTAATTATATATTAAGTGCCTGGGAAGACCATTAAGATGTTTTGGGTGTGTTTTGTGACTTGTCCAAACCTTTCGACTGTGTTCATCATGATACTCTTTTGAAGAAACTTCAGTTCTATGGGCTGTCGAAGCCAACTCTAAATTTTATTTCTTCTTACCTTAAAGATCGTGTACAGATAGTTGAAATTAACGGTGTGCAATCAAATAAGCCCCCTTTAAAAATGGGTGTACCTCAAAGTTTCATTCTTGGATCCTTATTGTTTCTTATACATGTTAATGATCTACCTTTTATGACAAAAAAACATAAGAACGTAGAAATAGTTATGTTCGCTGATGATACGTCACTTTTATTTAAGGCTAAAAGAGAAATAAATTATTTTACAGAAATACACGCAATTTTGGGCGTTACATACAAATGGTTCGATGCAAAACTTTTGTTCTAACTCCAGTTAAAACTAAATGCATAAAGTTTACGCTCTGCAATGTACTAGGCTGTAAACTTGATATTAGACTGAAAGATAAAGTCATCGAACCCGTACACTCTACTCTTTTTCTGGATATTTCAGTGGATTCAAAGCTACAGTGGGGTCCTCATATAGAGAGACTGGCTGAGAGACTCAGTTCAGCTGCCCATGCAGTTCGACAAATTAAGAAAATATCTGACGTTGCAACGGCTAGACTTGTTTATTTTGGTTACTTTCATAGCATTATGTCCTACAGGATTTTATTGTGGGGATCAGCCCCGGATAGAAATTCAATTTTTATATTACAAAAGGGGGCAATCCGTGCTTTGTACAATCTATCAGCTAGAAAATCATTACGGGAGATTTTTAAAACTATAAATATACTAACAGTCCCGTCATTATACATTTATGAAAGTATAATGTATGTGAGAAAAAATCGTACTCGACTGAAGAAAATGTCTGATTTGAATACAAAAGCACATCATAAACATAAAATTGTATTTCCTAAATGCAGATTACACATTAACTCTTTCAAATGTAATGGTATTCGCTTCTATAATTTAATCCCTGCACAAGTGAAAGGTCTTAATGAAACTAGGTTTAAAACTGAAATAAAAAACTACCTAATGAGCAATGCATATTACAAAAGCATCTACAGTGTACTGTAGATGCTTTTGTAAAGGACAGCAATGTTTGGAAAAGGGATATGTCAAAACTAGAACTATTGAGTAAGGTAAAATGATACTAAACATTAATGTAAATTTGTTTATGTACTGTATGTATTCATTATTTGGATTATTTGATTTTTCACAATGACAAAGCATTTTTACAGCTGCACCTAAATGACAAGGCCCCTTTACAGCTAATCATTTTTTATTTGACATTATTCTTTGGTATTATATTATCATTTTATCATGTACACAGATTATTTATGTATAATTTTATTGTAAGTGACGTTACCAAGTGTTCTGTTGAATTAATGGTTCGAATAAATAAATTGAATTGAATTGAATTGAACATTAATAAAATTAATGTTGGTTTTAGTTTTTCATCGGAAAAAGATGCTATAATACATTATATCTCATTTTATCTGTTGTCTTCTTCTTGCCTCTAAATCTTCTATAATTTTCAGGTTACTACACCATCCCAGGAGCTATCTCAAATGAAATGTTCGACTCATCAGCCCGAGGTCCAGGGTCATCGCTCACCTTCTCAGCCGGCACCATCGTGTGTTTCGCAGTGACAGCAGCTTTTGGCTATATCGCGTCCACCGTCGGCAGCCAAGTCATATTCTTCATATTTGCTGGCGCCAGTGCTTTTTGTTGTGTATTTACTCATATATTTGTAGTTGAGACGTCGGGGAAAAGCTTGGCTGAAGTTCAAGCTCTGTTAAGATGATCGCTTTATTATCTTTAGACCTTGAATAATTCCGATGTGCCTAGTGTAAGTAGTACGGTGTATTATTATAGTGCAGTTTAGTTCTCATTGTTTTAGTTTTGTAAGCTTGTTTAAGTTTGTTTTAGTGTCTGCCTGTTAAAAAAAAAGATGCTTACTAGGTCTTAGTTTTTTATCATTATGTTTCATTAATTTTTTCATTATTTTTGATTTGACTATTCATCGATTGATTATTTAAGATGTGTAATTAATTAGCATGACATAAATTGTTCCCATTTTATTTTCATTTGAAATTCTGTTAGAAATTTAATTAGCTATATCTCGTTAGTGTAATTGGCGATATGCCGTTCTGACTGATTATTATAAATAAATAAATAAATAAATAAAAATAAATTAATTAGGTACCTACCTTCAAACTTGTATTTGTATGTCTACCTATTATTTAGCATATTAAATATGTACAGATTGTAGTTTTACTGTTGAAATTTAATTAAAGTAAAATTGAAATAAAGTTCAGAATAGTTAAAATCAGCAATGATAAATTTCAAGTATAATGGATATTGATCCTATCTTATGGAAATAACAACTGTCCACATTAAATTTGAAAACCAAAGTCAAATATGCGTCAAGATAATAAAGAAAAAAACAGTTAAACATTAATAACTTAATATTAGGTATAATAATCTAGATTCTCTACCTACGTTTTAGAATTACTTCAGATATAAAAATAGCAAGATACATGATAAAACAACGTCTCTAATGTAAATATTTTATGGCCTAAATAATTAAATGATTACATAAAGAAATATTACATAAAATTCATTCGCTTTATCGTTGAATTATTGGAGCACACAATAAAAAAGATAAATAAAAAGCAATTAATGCCTCAGCTATCTTCTGATTAGATTAAAATGTATTATTTGGGAAAAGAGGACATTGGGGAAAACATGAACAGTAAAATTATGAAAAAGAGTCGCCGTACGAGGTGTAGTGCTCTTTGAGTACAGTAAGAAAATAAATGCTTTTAGATATGGTTTCAGGTATGCAAATCGTATGTGCTTACGTAGGCATAGTAATGATTTTTAGGTTGTGGAATGCGTTGCCTGAGTGGGGGTTTCCCGATGGTTACAATCTTGGTGTCTTCAAATCGAGATTGAATCGGTTTCTTCTAGGTAAGCACGTTCCATCGTAGATCGCATCGTCGCTTAACATCAGGCGAGATGGTGGTCAAGTGCGAACCTATTAAAGTTAAAAAAAAATTGTGGAAAGTTCAGTTGAAAATAAAAACCACCTGAGGCCACTGCCAAAGTTCTTTTAAACAAAGAAAATCAAATTATTTTCCACTTTCAAGATTACAAATCTGAGGTTGGTTGGACAAGATATCTTTGGAATTAAAGGTCCTGTTTACTAATAAATTTAATGAAATTTGTTTTACTAGCTACGCTAGCTAGTGAAAGAAATTGAGGTGTATTGTGGGATTCGATTGTAAATTTACATGTTTATTCTGAATGGTCATATATTTTATTTTTTTTCTTTTATATTTGTTTAACGTTAGTCTATAAACATATAAAATGCTTGTCACTACTTTTATTTTTGAATTAAGAATCAACAAAAAAACGAAAATATACGCCTCATTGGTTGAAATTAAACTGTATAGTTATTAGATATAGCTGCAGACAAAATAATATGACCTCGTATTTTAAACATAGTACAAGACTTAATGAAATACAAAGTATTATATTTATAAGCCTTCTCATGACCATGATAATTGGAACGCTGCCGATACGTTGAGGTTATTAAAAATAATTTAGTTCGCGAGAAGTCGTGTAATAGAATATCAAATAGATAAACAAATTTACAAATATTTATTTGCTACAAATATTTTACGTTAAAAATTAAAATAACAAAATTTTAGTCCATCCTCCCCAAAAATATCACAATCAAGTCCAGAGTACAAAAATGTAATTAGTGATGTTGTATGTTCCACTCAATACAAATTGTACAATGATGGCAAACATCAGAAGATGTTATTTACTCTGATATTATTCTGTGAAATGTGTTATTATCGTGAATCCCTATAGACTTAGTTCGTTTCTCTTTGAACCTGTGATATCTAGTCGTGTTTATTGTTATAGTATATTTTTATTAGTGTGTTGGTAGTGAAAATGGAGATTTATCCTATAAGACGCCAACTCTACATTGCTGGATGCTGTAAGTAATTTTTTTGATTCAGTATATTTTCAAAACAAATGGATGAATGTTGTTTTAGGACATAAGTTGTAATGTTGATAGCTGTTGTTGTTGTCCTGAATGTTTGAAATAATCAGTTTAAATGGATTTGTGTGACATTTTATTCTATTGTATTTTTATTGTAAATGGTGTTTACTGAAATACATGATTTAATAATATTTTACTTTATACTTTGTTCACTCTTTCACCGACTTCAAAAAAAAGAGGAGGTTCTTAAATCGGTTGTTTGTTTTCTTTGTATGTATGTATGTACGCGATAGATGGTTCTTTTTAGGGTTCCGTAAAACGTAAAAACGGAACCCTTATAGATTCGTCAAGTCTGTCTGTCCGTCCGTATGTCACAGCCACTTTTTGCCGAAAATATGAGAACTACACTGTTGAAACTTGGTAAGTAGATGTATTCTGTGAACCGCATTAAGATTTGAACAAAACTATTTAAAAAAAAGAAAAATTAGGGTTGCCCCCCATACTGAGAACTGAAACTCAAAATTTTTTTTTCATCAAACCTACACGTGTGGGTTGTCTATCGATAGGTCTTCAAAAATGATGTTGAGGTTTCTAAAATCATTTTCGTCTACACTGAATAATTTGCGCAAGAGACACTTCCAAAGTGGTAAAATGTGTGTCCCCCCCCCTCTAACTTCTAAAGTAAGAGAATGAAAAATCTAAAAAAAATATATGATGTACATTACCATGTAAACTACCAACGAAAATTAGTTTGAACTCGATCTGATGAGTAGTTTTTTTAGTACGTCATAAATACACTATTATTGAAACTTCGACCAAAGTTACAACGAACTACAAGAACTATGTGTACTATGTATATTATGTTACTTGCTGCAACGGAACCCTTCATGGGCGAGTCCAACTCGCACTTGGCCACTTTATTTGTAAATACATTTTGTCGAAATCGGTGTGATGGTTTTTGAAATTTGAACAATAAACTAAAATTTACTTTCATTTACCTCGATGACTTAGTGATTGCTTCTTATGAAGTTTGGTCGAGAACTGGTGCTTCTCATGACATTTGTTTGTCTGAATAAAATTTTTAATTGATGTCTTTTTTTGTTATTTCATGGAAAATAAATTATTAATTAAAATTGTTCATATGATTTTGGTGATTATTCCGATAATTTTATTTAGTAAAGGCAGCGTTTACTGCAATTTCCGACGACTAGCCCTTAAAGTTGTATTGAATTTTTCTACTACTCATTAGTGGCCAGCAATTTCCTATGAAAATTGTACAGTTTTTCCTCAGACTTATTATGGATAAAGAGTTTTTCAAAAAATCTGTTTGAAAAGTATTTTTATACAACTAGTTTCATTGGTACGAAGGCATAGACTTTTATGCCCGACCGAACTGAAAAAATGTGAAACTAAAACTGTAAGAAAAACATATAAGTAATGGAAGTGAATCGCAAGAATCGCTTCTTAAAAAAAACATGTAAATAATCATAAACCTCCTGTTTTAATTTTTCATGAGCAATTTTCAATGTTCTATTAATTTCAATGTACTTTTCGTGAAATCATATTTTTTTACCAATAGGTATTACGAAATAAGTCAAAATTAAAAAAAAAATTGTGCTGTCACCATTTGATATCTAACACACAATGTTTTGGTATAGTCCGTTTTTTTGTCAACTATGGATGTCGTTGGCGCACAGGGCTCACTCGCGCTTGTCAAGTATAGGTGACTCTGGCGGTCAAAAGGTTAATAAACCCCCGGCGCGAATACATCAAAGTATCGGGTTATAAGCTGAGAAGTGCCTTACTGTGTAGGTATGTGCAAGGGTGTGTGTATCTGCCTGTAGCATTGTAACTCTCGTCAACTAGCTAGAGTGTTCTTAGCTATGTTTGATGAATATCCATGATGGCTACTACCACAAATTGGCAAATCTCTCAATATGGGTATCAAATTATAGGGCTTGACTCTTGACTAGTAGAATAATGTAGGTACGAGCGCCTGTAGGTACTATGACATAAATATTTCAAATCCACGATGGTCCGGAATAATTCAAGATTATTAATTTTGTCTTTGTTCTTTACGACTCATTGTTATTTCAAATCAATAAACGAGTAACAACTCACGTTTGATAAAGTCAGTCCAGTCCAACTTAAGTTTCGGTCGCGTCCGGCGACATTTTTCAAGGATCGCGCGCACGTGATCGCAACTTGTTTAGCACTACACGTTTACGTTTAGTTTTGTGAGTGCTAAACGAGCTGCGATCACGCGCGCGCACTCTTTTTGAAACAGGTCGCCAAACGCGACTGAAACTTAAGTCGGACTCTAGTATCCGTGTATTGATTTAATGTGTAATAACCACGTTAGATTTCATACTAAAAAATCATTTTTATCTATGTAGGTAAAAGGGAAACAGGATGCATAAAAATAGTTTCCTAAACTTGACCACCTGGGAATTTAAATGTGATACGATAATTTTTTATCATAGATAGCACTACGGTTAACTAGAATTTTCCTTGTTGTAGGATTATCAAGATAGTCGTTAGAAGCAAACTAAGTCATGACGACATTCAACGCTAGTTGTGTTATTGGTTTTTGTTAACACTTGGTACCATTGTTTATTTATTACTATAATGCTTTCACTATCATTACTTCTAATAAATGAACAATTTATGATTATGTGAATTCACCTATATAATAATAATAATGTAGAATTGGCAGCCTTAGAATGGGCAACCCTTTAGTACCAGACAGTTTGTAACAGTTACATTGGTATAATTATTCTTCATTAGGTAAGTTACTTACTTATTATTTTTACTTTGCTTCCATTATCATTGGATTAATTTAAAAGCCTAATCAATTTTATATTATTATGTAATGTAAACAATAATAATGTGAAATTAATTGAAGGTAGCCCTTGAGTAGCCCTTGAATGGGCAGCTTAAAGTGGTGAATTATAAAATTTGTTATCAAATTGTCATAGACAGACAACCTAATATTCGCATGCCGTAAGGTTGATTATAGAGTTCTCAATGTAAACATTTAAGATCTTTTTGTAATTAACCATTTTCGCAAATAAAGAAATCCTACTATAATATTATAAATGTCAATGTATGGATGTTTGGATATTTGGATGTTTGGATGTTTGTTGCTCAATCACGTCCTAACGTATGAACGGATCAGGCTGAAATTTGGAACACAGATAGATTATAGTCTGGAAGAACACAGGCTACTTTTTATCTCGGAAAAACAACGGAAACAACGGGAACGGGAACTACGCGGGTAACACCGCGGGGCGCTGCTAGTTTATTTATATTTAAAATATAATGATCTATTTACTAATACATGAACCAAAAACTTTGTAGGTACTCGTTTTTTATGAAAGTTGCGCGGAGGAGTATGTTATTTCGCACACTCACAGTTTATTTAGAGAAGGAATACATAACGCCAATTTTTTTTTTCAATGGCTTACTAGCTGTTTACCCTTCGCGTGTTGCTACGCTACCTGTCGAAAATTGGTAGTACCAACTCAGAAACCTTATTTGTCTTTTGCACAACAACTTTGCTAAGGATCATCACATGATCAAATGTTTACGATTCTTTGATATGGCTGAACCTCGATTTTAATGGAACCCTTGACGCAATACAACGAGTTGTAATATGGTAGTGGTAGGACTCTTAGCAGAGTCCGCCTGGGGAAGTACCACACCTTTGCCAGTTATTCTACCGCCAAGCAATGTGCAAACATTACTGTGTTCCGCGGTTTGAAGGGCAATGTTTTCAGAGAAATTACAGGGCTTAGAGATATAACATCTTAGATCTCTGGGTGACGAGCGCAGTGCAGTGCTAGGTAATGATTTGGACTCTTCCAATAGCTGCGTGTCACTTTGCTGTTATGTGGCAGGCATGTTGCTTACCATCAGGCACATGACCTGTTCGTCTCGTCACTCTTTATTAAAAAAAAAAGTTTGTTTATTTTTTTTGTTTGAACGGTTATTTATTATTCGAGAGAGTTCTAAGCTGTTAAGAATAGTTAGTCTGAGAAGCTGTTTCATTATTATCACCTCTTTCTTTTGTTAGCCGTGGTAGGAATTTTAGCCGGTTTACGTTATTCCAGTCCAGCGATCAAATCCAGCGCTGGATTGCTTACTGGAAAAATGGAAACCGGCACTAGAAAGCATCAATCTAGTGCCAATGCTTTCCAGTGCCGGTTTACATTATTCCAGTAAGCAATCCAGCGCTGGATTCATGGACTGGAATAATGTAAACCGGATATTATGGATATTTACTGGAAAACAAAAGTGTGAGCAACATTTTGAAATGACTGTATGGTTTTAAGAATGTTTATTTAATGTATGCTTGTTATTTTCAGTATACTTAGGGCAGATTCTGGTGGGGTACGGATTAGGGTGGACGGCACCAGTGATACCGAAGCTACAAGATGTTGACCAAACCCCGCTTCCAGCTGTTATATCGGATCAAGAGGCGTCCTGGATTGGATCCTTACTTTACATTGGAACTATTAGTGGTACGTGACTGCTTGAAAAGACAATACAACAAAACACTTTATTATACCACAAAAATATTACTAAAAACATTGATTAAACATAACATTTTGGGCACAAAAGGCGATAGTTACGTAATAAATCTACAGAATAAATACATAGTGTACAGAGATAGTTACGTAGTAAATCTACAAGTAGATAATAAAGTACACAACAATCTACAGAGTAGACGTGTTTTTGACGTGATAACGTCTTATAATTCGATGAAGCCGGCTGCACGCCCACAAAACATGACGTCATGTAGCGTTACCGTCGGTCGTTACCTCGCCGCATGTTTGTTACAGTTGTATTAATTATTTCGACCAGTAGTTCAAGCGGGGATGTAGCTCAGTGGTAGAGCGTTCGCTTTGCATGTGAAATGCCCCGGTTTCGATCCCCGGCATCTAAAAGCTTTTTTGCATTGTTTTGATTGAAAATGACTAAATAATTCTACTGATTACTTTTTACATACAAATCTATTAAACAAATGAAATTAAAATTTTATTTTGAAAAATGCTACCATTCCATCAGTATTTTCTTAAGACGTTGTCACGTTCTATCGTCAGTAAACTGACTTTATAGACAAACATTTTTTACCCAAGATTTACTTCAACGTGATAAAAATAGCACATATTTCATTGAAATCTAAACTCATGTGGCTAGTGCAGTGCCGGATTTAGGTTAGGGCGATATTGTTGTGTCCTTTAGGGCGCCTGAGGCATGGCTCGCCCGGGGCACCTAGATGATACTACAAGGGCGCTGGAAAATCTTATCTTAATAACCTAGGGGGGAGTGTATTTCAACATAGTGTATTTTGTCCTTTAGGGCGCCTGAGGCATGACTCCGCCCGGGGCGCCTATAGTTGATACTACAAGGGCGCTGGAAAATCTTAATGACCTTTTGTATTTCAACGTCCCCAAAGTGTAGTGTTGTCCTTTAGGGCGCCTGAGGCATGGCTCGCCCGGGGCGCTTAGATGGCTAAGGCCGGCCCTGGCTCAGTGACCAACAGTAAAGTCACATAATGTTTATGTAGATAAGTAAATGTATTGCAGGGTGCAATAGTGACGACTCTTTTAAGCGGACCAGTTAAAAGTATTCTATAAATGTATTATTAATGCGAAAATTTTGATGTTTGTTGCTCAATCACATGGGAACGTTTGAACGGATCAGCTTGAAGTTTGGAAAACAGAACATAGTCTGAAATAATACATACATATGCTATGTGGCAAATTTCACCTAGGTCCTCTCAACAGTATTTGTTTGAAAAATACAATTCGAAGATGAGGATGGCGAAGAGGACACGGTGCAGCATACATTGGTGGACTGCCCAGCATGGGCAAATGAGCGACGAGTCCTCGTTGCAGCTGTTGGGAGTGATCTCTCACTTCCAGCATTGATCAATTCAATGCTGGGATGCGAGAGATCATGGGAGGCGGTTGTTTCTTTCTGCGAACAAGTTATATTCCAGAAAGAAACAGCTGAGCGTGATCGGGAGATCGTCTGACCTCCCAATGCGCTAACGTCGTCTTGGTCTTCGGAGGAGAATATTTCATGCTCTCCTCAGGCCTCTATGAAAAAAGGTCTTGAGCGTCGGACTCGAGGGGTCCATCGCTTGATAAGTATAGACCCTGAGATGGCGCGCGCGGTGTCTCCGCGTGCCTCGCAATGAAAGAGAGTTGGAACATCCACCCTTTATAGAGACGGGTCCCAGGGGATCAGCGCTGCCGGAACTGTGGTGTAGTGCGAGAGTGTTCCCGTAGTTCCAGCACTTAAGCGTACGGAAGAAACACCCCCAGGGTTTTTAGTGTGTAGGCCGTCATTATGACGGAGAATCCCACATATCCACTGCGCTCCCCCGGTGCGGTGGAATTCATAAAGAATTTTCTCTGGGAAAATGGTCTAGTCGGGAGAACGATGCCAGCCGATCCGGAGACTCCGGGTTCAAACCCCACACGCACCACTGTCTTTTCGAAGTCATGTGCGTAATGCCGCTAACTTAAAACGGTGAAGGAAAAGATCGTGAGGAAACCGACATGTACTTAAAATCTTTCGAAGTCATGTGTCATCCGCCAACCCGCACTGGGCCAGCGTGGTGGATTATGGCATTAACTCTCTCCTTGCAAGAGAAGGCCCCGAGTCCCAGCAGTGCACGCACATGACTTCGAAAAGACAATAGAGCGTGTGGGATGCGAAGTAGGGGTTCCGGATAAACAGTTACTGTTCTCTAGGCTAGACCAGCCGTTACTTAATATTAACAGGATTGCTGATGTAGTGGTAGGTAGGTATCCGCCTGGGGAAGTACCAAACCTGTGCCAGTTATTCTACCACCAAGCAGTCATGTGCAAACATTACGGTGTTCCGGTTTGAAGGGCAATGTTTCCAGAAAAATTACAGGGCTTAGAGATATAATATCTTAGATGTCTCGGTGAGAAGCGCAGCGCAGTGCTACGTAATGATTTGGACTTTCATGTTCCAATACCTGCGTGTCACTGTGCTGTTATGTGGCAGGCATGTTGCTTACCATCAGGCACATGTCCTGCTCGTCCCGTCACACTATGCTATAAAAAAAATGTGTTGTTAAATTCTATTTTCATGTAAATTCCAGGTCCTTACGTGACCGGGTTCCTCTCCAACGCCAAGGGTCGGAAGCCATGTCTGTTTCTGGGCGCTGCCATCTGTGCACTGTCGTTCCTAGTGTTGGCTCTCGCTAGCAACTTGGCTATGATATTTACTGGAAGGATCCTCATTGGCTTGGGAACTGGAATCATCTTTGTCATCAATTTGGTCTATATTGGCGAGATTGCGTGAGTATGTTGATTGGTAATCTATAATAAAACGTGAACGAAAAACTTTGTACCCGTTTATACGAAATTTGCGAGGAATATTAAAGTTTGTACATATTCCCACTGCTGTGACTTGGGACCTTCTCCCTCAAGGAAAGATTCAATACCTTGATCCATCAAGCTGGCGGGTTGGTGGATATGAAAATTTCTACCTACTCTTATAGTGAAAATAGAGAAAAATTGTAGAGTTGTACTTGATATTTAAATATTAATGTGATCGTACTTATTTATGGCTTTTTGTTTGTTATTATGTTTGTTTTGATTATTTATGGCGTTCATTTCGACTACTGAATTTTTTCCTTGAAACTTTTAAAGACAAGACAGTAGATATATTTATATAAGGCCCTGATTAATTAAATAATTTGTATGATAAGATAACTCTTACGTGACTTTTGGCCGCAACAAGAGATAATAATCACAGAAGGAACTTAAACTAGTAACTATCAATCTCAAATTAGACGGGCTACTGATACTAGAAATTCCAACCATTCTATTCCATTCTAAATTCCAGCCAAATGTCGAAAGTCCAGCATGATGAATACAAATAACTGCTTAGTATTGCACTGCGCTGCTTGCTCTTCACACAGTTGCATAATAGGACTAGTTGACTAGCTGATACCCGTGATTTCGTTTGCATACTTATAATGTTTATATAATACCTAGTTCATCTCAGGTTTTACCTTCTTAGGGGTTGATTTTCATAAAATATCGTCTTAACAAACGCTTACGTGTTTTTTTTTGTGATTAAACAAATTTTTGTGGTTGCGTAAAAATTCAAGAGAAGAAGCATAAGTTTTGCATGTTTCAGTAAGATATTACATAACTGATGTGTTTGTTGGTCATGAAAAAGTAATTAGAAATCACCAGATTTCTTTGTCACTAAATCATAAAAAAATGTCACCAAAGACATCAAAAACTCACTAAATTTAGTTACAAAGTCACAAAAACGGCAATACTGAGCGTGGCTGGCTATTTTCATCGCTTGCATGTTGCTTGCATGCAGCAGCGTGGATATAGCGAAGATGCAAAAATCGCCTACCGACATTTATTTTGTAGGATGCATGCATTCGACAAAAGACGTGTGCGTGGACAGTAGGCCTTAAAAGGCACCTCCGTGCGAAATTGAGACTCCTTTGTGAGTGAGAGACCTTTCGTTTTTTATACATAGATTTAGCTATTTTACTTCTAATTTATTTGTGATTTCTCAGGTCAACACACATTCGTGGCATCCTCTTAACCTGCACTGGAATCTTCAGTACCCTGGGCACTTTGATTATATACGCCGTGGGACCTTACGTGCCTTACTCTGTCACCGGATACATCGGTCTAGCTTTAACGTTGGTTTATACAGCTGGGATTTTCTTTATACCTGAGACTCCGCTGTTTTTAGTACTGAAAGGTTTGTGGATATTTTTTTATTTGATTTTTTGTAGCAGTAAGCATAAATGATCTAAGACGAAAATGATGGTCATAAGCGGTAGTCGTCGCTTATAAACATCTTCAACATCAGAGATGATGGGGACGTTTTGCCAGCCCAGAGAGGTAATTTCCGTTAAAATTTATAATTGTTGCGCAAAATAGTATAAATAGGTACTAAACATCCTACATGTCTGCTCTATTGAGGTTCAAGGTCTTTTATAACAATAGGAGATAGCGCATAGTGCATAGTTCTCGCCAAGTGCGTCTTGTTGCCTCTAAATTTACATTTCTTTGAAAATATATCGTGTAAAGTGTATAGTCGGTATCATCGCAGTGGGATTTGAATGTATTTGTAAAAAGAAGATACTCAAACCCATAGATTATCAGTCTGGTCAATAGCGAGTTGATGGATGTTAGATGTCCTCTAAACTTGTGTTTCTTGGAAAGCATCGGTTTCACCGAGATTCATCGTTAGAACTAGTAGCAACCAAGCAGTAAATTGTACATCACTTGCAAAAAAAACTCAGAAGTGCAATGAATCGTGGGTCGTAAGTTGGCTTGCTTGCACTCCTGTATAGTTTTCTAAGCGCAGATATATTATTTTGTCACCTCCACTGGTGACGTCTAGCGAAGTTTTTCTGCACTGCTGACACGATGGGATGTTCCTCGAAAGGTATTTTTCGAAAACATATTGTCTTTCGCCAACCCACGAAAGGCCAGCGTGGTGGATTATTTGTCATTGAAAAAAAGTAAGTATAAATGACGTAACCGCAGACAGAATAAATACAATTTTATCGCTGTAATACAAGAGCTTATTATATTACCTCTTTTTGTTATCAAGATATCATCGAACAGCTGTGATATAATTACAGTAGTATGATCAAGATATAAAAAAAATATTTTGAAACACCGAAAAAAATTAAATGTACTGAAAAAATATTTCTCCTTCTTTCGTTTTTATTAGTTTTCGAGTGGGACATCGGGCCTCCAGCTAAAAATTGTAGCAATTTACTAGTGCTAATATTTTTTTAATGATTATTATAAACCAACGTTCTTTTACACAGTGTTTAGTAAATGGTTCTAAGGAATTGACATTTTTCGGGATAAAAGTCATCTCTTCGCTATTCTGGAGTTACTCCAGAATAGCACATATATGTACTACTCTTAGTAAGTCTTTGTATCTAACTACAAAAGTTCCGAATTTCAGACTGATCAGTTTAGTTCTTATAACATGATTAAGCAACAAGCATTGAAACGTCCAGATGCATTTTAAATTTCTTTACAGTACTTGACTACATGTGTATATTCATTATTTATGGTAATCTTTGTGTTCTCTCCATATGTAAAAGTAATTTTTTTTATCGTATAACGAGTACAGCCAGACATGCGTCTGATGTAAAAAAAATACGAACATTCCGAATCATGGCCAATGCACTGCTTTGCCAACCAGACATACAAGTGGATTTCATTACTTCCCCTATAACTTTACTGGACACATTTAGATATATTAAAACAAACTTATGGTATCTAAATTGCTGCTGTAGTTGATATACTAGAAGCTGACTTTTGTTTCAACGAGATATTTGGCGGACATAAGTTAATGTGCTCACAAAATAGACGTTTTTCAATCCAAATCACTTTTCAAAGAAAATAATCAAATGTAATGGAGCATAAATAACGTTACAGGCTATGACGATGAAGCAAAAGAAACATTAATACATCTCGGACGAGACGAAGAATACGAAAAAGTCCTATCAGCTAAATTGGACATTAAATCAGAGAAGAGCACAAAAGACCAATGGACGGAAATAATTTCAGTCAGAAGCAATAGAAGAGCTTTATTCATAACTTTAATTTTAAATATATTACAACAAATGAGCGGTGTAATCGCTGTAGTGTTTTTTGCAACAACTATATTTGAGATGGCTGAATCGAGTATTGAACCAGGATTAGCTACGATTGTGATTGGTATAACACAGATTGTAGCTAGTAGTATAACACCACTTTTTGTTGAAAGATCTGGAAGAAAGGTTTTATTGTTGGTGTCTACAGGAGCTTGTTGTTTGAGTTTGGTAAGTTCATCTAGGTGTTTATTTTTATTCCAAATGTATTCTCAATGTTTGTCTTTTTGGAAAGTTTTTCGCAAACACCAACAAATACGATCAATTTGGCATGTTTTTGTTTAACTCGAAGCTTTCACAGCATTTTGTTTGTTGTTAGACTGTTCTAACTCATGCAAATTCTTGGAAATGATGACATACGGTGATTAGTCTCATATTTGTGTCATGATCACCTTCAATGATGTAATTGTTAAGTTGAATATTTTACAAACATTTGACAATATGCATAATCAAAACCCAAATTATAATTAAACCTAGAAAATCTTGTGCAATGTCAACCAACATTACCTCAATATGTATCTCTTTACCGATATGTCTAGTAAATCGATTTGATTTTTAAATTTACTTTCAGGGTACTCTGGGGACTTACTTCTTTTTGGATCATCTTGGAAACTCAATTGTGAGAAGGTTTGGATGGCTGCCGTTGGTATCTCTCATACTCTTCTTCCTGTCGTATGATCTTGGTTAGTTTTAAGATTTTTATTTTTTATTTTTTTATTTTTTAAATAAAGAGTGACGAGACGAGCAGGACATGTGCCTGATGGTAAGCAACATGCCTGCCACATAACAGCACAGTGAGACGCAGCTATTGGAACATGGAGAGCCCAAATCATTACCTAGCACTGCACTGCGCTCGTCACCCAGAGATCTAAGTTGTTATATCTCTAAGCCCTGTAATTTCTCTGGAAACATTGCCCTTCAAACCGGAACACAGTAATGTTTGCACATTACTGCTTGGCGGTAGAATAATTGGCAAAGGTGTGGTACTTCCCCAGGCGGACTCTGCTAAGAGTCCTACCACTACTAAGATCTTTAATTGCAATTTTTAAGGGAAGGCAAAGTTTGTTGAATAAGTTTCTTGATATTGAAGCGTTTTTCCTGTCTTTGCCGTAGCGTTTGAAGCCGTAGTGGCCTAATGATGAAAACGTCTAATTGTACCATATTGCGGGCGTAAGTTTATATCCCGCTTACTCCTCTGTGTAAAATGCAAATATACAAGTTCGTCCTTATTATTATTTACATTACTGGCTTTAAGGGTAAAGAAAACTATCGAGAGGAAACGTCAATGTTTCAAGAAAGATAAATTCGACACACCCACGAGGTCACACGTCATCTGGCAATCCATGCTTTACCAGCGTGATGGATTATGACCTTGACTTGTTCCCTATAATAGAAAGATCCAAGTCTCAGGGAAATTAAAGTGGGCTGATTATGCTAATGCTAGTCTTAAGCAGCAGTGAAAATATTACTAGTGACTTTAAGTTAGCATGATGCCCCAAATTAGCCACTCTGTTTACGTTATAAGGGTTACCTACTTAACATTCTACACTGGCAGTGGATAGATGCATTGGCGAGTGATTGATTTTGTTGTTCCCAGCTAAAATATCTTTAATCTATTTGTTTTGTTAGTAACTATCATGATTATGCTCAAAAATATCTGAAGACATAATTTAGGGCAGGGATGTGATAATATAATTTCGACGCCTGCGAAAAGGGCTAGACTGTGTTCTAACTTGAATTCAAATTTCAACCCAATCTGTTTCGACACGATTGAGCAACACACATCCAAACGTTCACATCTATAACATAAGCAGTTAAAATACTATGTCAATTTCCTTCACCTTCAAACTAATCCCTGAATAACCCACCCGAACTTTTTTTTTCCTTTTATGGCCATTAATAGAGACAGAAATGCGGCTGTAGTGAAGGCTCTGGGCCAGGAGGAGGCGGCTTAGGCAAAAGACGATGTCGAGTCGATTACTATCGGAATCCCAACCGGTAGTGATCGGCTCAACAGACGAAATCGGACTGACTAGCTTTAGAATTACGTTTAAAATGTTCACCACCCCCTACTCCCCCCCTTATTTTCCTCTTCTTCTCCTAATCCAAGAACTATGTAAATAAAATAGATTATTGTAATGACAAAAGTCACGGACCCCGGAGTCTGTGGAGTGTTTAAATTAAATAATAAAAAATAAAAAAACCACCCGAACTGCTCCCGGTGCAAAGCACCCGCACATTACGCTCACTGCGTTCCCGCGTTAAATGGCAATGGGCAACCTTTACTTCAAGAACCAGACATATTATTGAAAAAAAAAAATGTTTTGTGCTGTTTAATATTATATTTAATATTATAGTTTAATATTATAATGTTATATTTGTATTTTTGCAGGATTTGGTATAATCCCAGGAACGTTTATTGGAGAGATGTTCACCCCCAACGTCCGTAGTACCGGGTCTACGGTTACCATCACCATTGGTTGGCTCTTCGGCTTCTTCATATCCAGTGCTTTTGGTCTTATGGTGGCGAATGGAGCCCATATCGCGTTCTGGGTGTACGCTAGCGCCTGTGCCCTCGCATTTGCGTTTACAGCTGTATTTGTACCGGAAACTAAAGGAAAGTCCCTACAGGAAATACAAGAAATGCTTAGCGTTTCATGGATTAAATGAGTACACGCGATATTGGTTGTATTTTTGTTTCCTTGAAAATTGTAATAGCAATTAGTAGATAGCGAAAAAAATATTTTAAATGAAAATAAAAATGCAAATAATTTAAATTGATAAGTACCTAAGCATACATTTGAAGTACCCTAATAAAGTTAGTTAGTATAAGTTACGGTGGTCTAGTCGGGAGAACGGCGGCTGCCGATCCGGAGACCCCGGGTTCAAACCCCACACGCACCACTGTCTTTTCGAAGTCATGTGCATAATGCCGCTAACTTAAAAAACGGTGAAGGAAAACATCGTGAGGAAACCGACATGTACCTAGAATCTGTCGAAGTCATGTGTCATCCGCCAACCCGCACTGGGCCAGCGTGGTGGATTATGGCCTTAACTCTCTCCTTGCGAGAGAAGGCCCCGAGTCCCAGCAGTGGGAACGTTTAGTGGGCTGTTGATGATGATGATGAATAAAGTTAGTAACGCTTAATTTCTTCTACTTACAATTTTTGAAAAATTTTCGGCTTAGGACCTCAAATACCTTCCAAAAAATGGTGCAAACTCTCGGAATATAACCTGAAGGTATAACAAATATGTTTAGTGACATGTCGACTAGCTACTCAAGGGCGTTGGTTTTTAGTGACGGTGTGCGAGCGCATCGTAAAAAATTTACTCTCATATGTTTCCCTAATGCGCCAAAAGCAGGTAGGTAGTACGAGGGTCAAACTGAAAGTTCTTAGAACTGGCTACTTATAAACAATATAATAAAAAAATATTTCTATAATTTGAAAATAGAACTCTTTGCCAATATTACTGAGTATATACTTCATTCATTTGTCATTTGTTTTACGATTTGGCGGCAAATTGAAAATTGTCTGTGTCACGTCAACATGAATTTAACACGAGAAAATTTTCGTGCAATGATTTTTTATGACTTTCGATGTCATTTAAGTCAACAAGAAAGTTATGATAGACTACGATTGGCCTTTCACGATGAAGCCCCATCTCGTGCGACTGTTTACAACTGATTTAATGAGTTTAAACGTGGTCGCACTAATCTCACTGATGATTTACGTGAGGGACGGCCTTCTACGGCGACGACTGAAGATAACATCTGTGTTGTGCGGCGTATGATAGAGACTGACAAAAGAGTGACCTATCAGCAGATTCGGACAAGCTTAGGCATCGGTATGAGTCAAGTGCACAAAATCCTACACGAACATTTAGCGGTCAGGAAGCTTTGCGCCCGGTGGATACCTCATAATTTGACTGAGGCTCAAAAACTCCATCGTGTGGATTGGTGCCGTAAAATGATTGAAAGATTTAACGGAGGTGACTCAAATGCTGTGTTCGACATACTAACAGGTGACGAAAGCTGGATTTACTGTTATGATCCTGAAACCAAAAGATAATCTGCTCAGTGGGTGTTTCCTTTCGAGGAGTTG
The DNA here is from genome assembly GCA_963693475.1 of Ectropis crepuscularia. Classification (NCBI taxonomy): domain Eukaryota; kingdom Metazoa; phylum Arthropoda; class Insecta; order Lepidoptera; family Geometridae; genus Ectropis; species Ectropis crepuscularia. The sequence goes on from OY856361.1 coordinate 5,897,115, forward strand.
CCAACTAAAGTGAAGAGAGATCGAAGTGCGGGGAAAAAAATGGTGGCCTCGTTCTTTGGAAGGATAGGTCATTTCGCAACAATTGTGTTAGAGGATCAAAAAACAGTTTCTGCAGAATGGTACACTACCAATTGTTTGCCACTTGTCTTGGAAAAAGTTCGAGAGAAACGACCTCGCAGTAGGATCCTCCTTCACCACGACAACGCCTCATCGCACACCGCCAAGCGAACGATCGACTATTTGGCGACATCAAACGTTGAAATACTGGGTCACCCGCCGTATAGCCCTGACCTCGCGCCTTGTGATTTTTATTTATTTTCAAAAATTAAAGAAAAACTTAAAGGAAAGCGGTTTATGAATGCTGAAGAAGCGGTGGCTGCGTATCGCGATGCCATTGAAGAGACCCCTAAGGACGAGTGGGCAAAGTGCTTTTCCCAGTGGTTTCATCGCATGCAGCGGTGTATTGACGTGAATGGACAATATTTTGAAAAGATATAATAAAACTAATAACTGGCTAATGTAATCAGTTTTTGATTTTCTAAGAACTTTCAGTTTGACCCTCGTATAACTTAAAAAACATTGCAGTATTTCGGGTTCTTTTTCAAACATGATATCAGCTTCTCGTGACCACGGCGGTTGTAACAGTGCCGCAACTTCGAGACAATCCTTGAATTCCTAATGCTTGAAAAGTGAATTCCTAGAAAATAAAATAACATTGAATAGTTTTAGGTAGTGGCTTACTGCTTGACGCAGTTAGTTGTAAATTTAACCCTTGGTGTACGAGGTGACTAAAAAGCCCTTCGCATACTATGTCATACCCCATACCCCACCATACGTATGTCATACCCCACCTACGAAAGATGTCATAAAACAAGAATGTTTCAATTATTTGAGCGTTTCATTTATGAAATAATATTTATACATTGTAATCAACAGGTCGAAGTAATTCTTTATTTTTATAAATTTTATCAATAAAAGAATAGAAACGTAACTATTTCGAGTTTTAAGAATAAAATATATCTGACTTTGTCAGTTGAGACATTCTCTCTATAAATTGATATTTGTATCAATGAATGTTATTATAGAACACTAAACAAATAATAAAAGACAAAAAAATCGTCAACTTTGCTACCTATTTTTATAAATATGCGCCAAACTTGGTGGAGTAGATGACGCCTATGCGCACTTAACACACAAGTTACTAGCACACAACAGTCACCGGACCAAAGTAATGGTGACAATCGACGTGGCAATGCCGTATCTCAAACTACTCGGAAAACGTACTCCCGCGGTCTCACAGTTTTCAAATAATTTCAAATTTTTCAGGACTGGGGTATGTCAAACCCCACCTAGTAGTTTTAAAAACTTAATTAACCCCACCGAGGGTTAATTAAGTTTTCTATCAACAGGTATGTCACTACTCCCAAACATTGTCTGGAGAGTTATTCACCCCCAAGGTCCGAGGTGTGGGACCTTTTGTGTCGCTCTGCACCGCAGTGTTCACTGGATTTCTAGTAATCACTTTATTTGGTTATGTTGTGGTTAATTTTAGAAAACATTTCACTTTTTGGATATTGCAATTTGCGATGCATTTACGTTTGTTTCCGTCATATTATTAGTACCAAAGACCACGGGGAAAAGTTTACTGGAGATTCAGGAAATGTTGGATAAATAGCCCGAAGTACTTCAGTGTTGAAGCCTGGTGTGAAAGATTGCAGATATTGTAAGGAACATTTATAATTAAATGAAACATTATGTTTGCCAATCTGTTTTTTAGGGTTCCGTACCCAAAGGATAAAAACGGAACCCTATTACTGAGACTTGGCTGTCCGTCCGTCCGTCCGTCTGTCACCAGGCTGTATCTCAAGAACGGTGATAGCTAGACAGTTGAAATCTTCACAGTTGATGTATTTCTATTGCCGCCATAACAACAAATACTAAAACTAAAATAATAATATTATTTAAGGGGGCTCCCATACAACAAACTTGACTTTTGCTCGATTAGTCCGTCCCAAATAAACTAGATGGCGCCACTACTAAGAATAGAACGTGATAATTATCGAATTTGTCGTCAGAATCATTAGCCGAAAATCAATATTTTAACGAAACTTTTTGCCTGTCTGCGAAAATTGCGATGTATAAGAAATTTCGAATAAAGCCAGAGGTTTTCGCCGTTTATTTTCTAATGGTAGGTACGGACCTACGGACCCCTTCGTGCGGGAGTCCCACTCACACTTGGCCGGCTTAATAAACATTGATTTAAGTTTTCACGGTAGTTATATAGCTCGACTTGGCGGGGGCACTGCCGTGCCCCCAGATTAAATATATAACCTATTTCCTCCGAAGTTACACTGATAAGTAAAGTCGGGGGAACGGTCATTGCCGATCAGGATTCCCGCGTTCAAATCCCACGCATAGATTTTCGAAGACAATGCCGTGTAATGCCGCTAACTTTAAAACAGTCAAGGAAAACATCGTCAGGAAACCGACATGTCCATAAAATCTTTCGAGGTCATGTGTGTCCTCCTTCTGAGAGAAGGCCTAAGTCACAGTAGTGGGAACATGTGGGTTGCTTCTCTCCAACTTTCACATTATTTCATATTACGAGTAAGTACTTATGTACGTACACACCTACCTAGTAAGAATTGTATGTTGAGTTATACGTATTCACTATCGTTTTATATATTTTTTAGAATTTAAATAAAATAAATAATAATAATTCAAAGTAATTAAATGTTCCAAACTGTACTGGATCAAACTGTTCAACTGGATCAACTAAACTGTTCAGAAAAATTAACTTCCAAATTAAAATAAGGAAATAAAATCACAGGAAACGCTTGTCAATAATGAATTTAATTTTTTTATGTGATAATTACAGACTGATACTATTAGTAGAATGTATAATATATGAGCAGTTTTCGTTCCAAATTTGTATCATATCGCAGCATTCCAAATATTTACTCATAGCATACAAAGCAACACAAAAAGCTGCCAAATTGTAGGTAATTCCAGTGCAGTTTTTCGGGAGACAAAATTTAGGTTACCTACGTCATGTTACGAAGGTCTCGCAAAGGAGATATTTTATTACAGTTTACACTAACCCAGTATTTGTATTGCATTTGGCTTATCTTCTGGTATGATAACGGCATTTTAGGTTTACTTGCAATATGCATACAAAAGCGCACGCAAGACCGAAGATCTTCCAAGACAAATAATATAATGTTTTATATTCCACGGTATTTGAGAGTTCAAATAGCGATCGCCGCTTGCTGTAAGTTTTAATTGTTTATCTAATTATTAACATCTACCTATTCTTTTTATATTGTTACCATTATGGATAAATTATTGGTTTTTTCTTTCAGTCAATTTTAACGAAGTAATTATCGGGTATTCAATAGGCTGGCCTGGTCCTGTACTTCCGAAATTTGACGATCCAAACCAGACGCCCTTAGCTTATACTATAACGGAAATGCAAAAATCTTGGATTGTTTCGATAATTTATTTCGGATTTTTTGGTATGTACATAAAATAAATAACATAAGCTTATGTTTCTTATGTCATAAGCAGCTACCTAAATTAATGTTCTCACTCGACACTCGTGGCCGTCTCTCGTAAGGAGAGAATCAAGATTCAAAGTCTTATGGTCTGCTCTGGTGCTCTCTTGAGTATTTTCAACTTACTTCAAAAAAAGAGAACATGTTCAATTCGGCTGTAACAACTGTTCAACTGCAGACGAACTACTTTGTCTCATCAGCATCGTGAGGAAACTGACATGTTCTAAGTGTCATATCATGTCATCTGCGTAGCTTTGATTCTCTCCTTGCCAGAGAACGTCCTGAGTCCCAGCAGTGGGCTACACAATGTAGGTACACATATTCGTAAATGCGTCCTTTTCACTTTCAACTAGAAGTCACTATAGATACAACCTAGTAGTGGTAGGACTCTTAGCAGAGTTTGCCTGGGGAAGTACCACACCTTTGCCATTTATTCTACCGCCAAGCAGTAATGTGCAAACATTACTGTGTTCCGGTTTGAAGGGCAATGTTTCCAGAGAAATTACAGGGCTGAGAGATATAACAACTTAGATCTCTGGGTGACGAGCGCAGTGCAGTGCTAGGTAATGATTTGGACTCTTCATGTTCCAATAGCTGCGTGTCAATGTGCTGTTATGTGGCAGGCATGTTGCTTACCATCAGGCACATGTCTTGCTCGTCTCGTCATTCTTTATTTAAAAAAAAAAACCCACTCAGGACTCAGGCAAGGCACAGAGTATTGAAATCTGACATCTGCTTATTTTTTCCCGCCCTTTCCTTTTTAACCAACTTCAAAAAAGGAAGAGGTTCTTTAATCAGTTGTATGTTTTTGTTTGTACAAATTTGACGCGATAGGTTACAGATTGTGAATTAATTTTGATGATTACTTTAATTTGTAGATCGTGTTTCAGTGGCCCAATATACATTTTATAGAAATCATGGTGTGTCAGTTTTATGAAATACTAGCGGCCCGTCCCGGCTTCGCACGGGGTCAATATTTTTTGTTAAGTAGGTATGCTAAATGAAACGTACATGACCAAATTTTTCCAAATGATCGAAATTAGAAACCAAAACTTTAAAGTGTAAAAACATTAAACTGGCTGGCCTGGTGGCTTAGTTGGTTGGGGGCCGTTTTGTAAAGCGGCGGTTTAACGATCAGCCGGATTGAATACGGCTGATTAAAAAACCGCCGGAATGTATTCGACGCCATACGTCATTCAACACGGCTAGCCGTAAAGTAATAAAGCGAGAGATTAGCCGCCTCTTTCACAATTTTTAGTTCCGATTCTTAACACTCATGGCACTGCCTGACATAACAACAAAACTATGGCATTGAATAGGTACTGTAAGTGTGTTGCTAAATTGCTAAAGTGACAGTGGATTCTGGAGTTCGGAGGGATTGTACACAATATTATTGGAGTGTCACTTGTCACCCTGGGTGTTACTTGGAAACTATTTCGTTTCCACCGTCCACCTTGTTAAGACTAAATCCGACCGGGTTGGTTACATAAGACCCAGATCCGACTCGGAGCATACCGACTATATAGTCTTGGCGCTACTACCTCTGGAGTGTATTAAAAAAAATGCGGGAGCCAGAAGCTCAAGGGAGGTCCTGAGTGGAGCAAGCCATGCAAGTAGCCGAAGTGTATCGCAGGCCGAGTATGGAGAAGCGACACTCAGGGCTGACCACAGAGCTTCTGGCGGGAGCCCACCCGGAGTCAAATCTCGATGATAGACCCTTGTCTATGGAAGTGCACCATGTTTCTTAGGTGCACCGTCACCGATATCAATTTATGGGCTTTCAAACTTTATGAGAGAGGTAAAATGTTGTAAAAAAAATATTAAGGAATACCGTAAGTAATCGGTCAGTTTTTTCGGATGAATGAAATTAATTTTGATTTTGTTTATTTAAATTATGTTTTTTTAAATTTGGTCACCCTATAATATAAGCAGTAATACAATACGGCTGAACGTGGGCCGCCTTATTGAAGAACGTATCGCAATGACAATGCGGCTAATCGTTGAACCGCCGCATTACAAAAAGGCACTGTTTTTCAAAACGGCTAGCTGTAATGTATTACGGCGGAAACAAAATAATAATATTACCATAAATCGTAGAACCTAAGATAGGCCCTACCAAACTTCAGGGCGCACACAATCATGTCAACGTTGGGAAGAGTGAGCTCACTCTTTCCGTTCTAGTCGGTTGCAGGACGAGGTGGACGCCGGACGTTTTTACCTATCATTATTCGGTGTCAACAACCAAAATAAGTAGAACCACAGCAAATCTCGCCGCTAGCGATTGTACGGGTCAAGTAGATTGGTTGTTTGTAAGCCACTTACGATACACACTGAGACGCAATTTATTACCAATTTCAAGGTTCTCAGAGCACATCCATTGATTTGTATCGATGGCATGTACCGCCACGTTGCGCCGCGCCGCGCTACAGTCGGCGCGCCGCGCCGGCCCGTCGCTTCGTTTATTATTATTTCGACAGGATGGAATTTTTTAACTTCGTAGTATCTTTTGAATGCAATGTCCGATTTTAATAATTCAAAAAGGAATCAGTAGGTATTAAAGCAATCTTGAATACGAAATAGTTTATTTGGATAAGAATTAATACAAATGTATGGATAACATGGTCTGAATTTGATCGGCATTTTTATCTTCTTTTAAAATGTAAAAAAGCAGTTGTAGCGACGTAATTACAGTAGTTAGACATATGGTCTCGCGAGGTTTTTTGTAGATTTTAATACGTTTTATAATATTGTAGAACATTGTTTTGTTCTATCATTGGTACTTTCCGCAGCGTATGCGATGAAAGCCATTTTATGGCTGTTTTTTTTTATACCTTGCGTTGGTTTTAGTAAAGAAATCAAAGTAATTCTAATTTTTTCTCGTAATAAAAGTAGCCTATGTTACTCAGTGATAATGTAGCTCTCTTTTGGTAAAAGAATTTTTGAAATCGGTTCTGTAGTTTTTGAGTTTATATACATACAAAACAACAAACAAGTACATACAAAAATACAAAAATACAAAAATACAAATCTTTCCTCTTTATAATATTAGTATAGATATAGATTAACAAAAAAACTAAAATTTACTTCGATGAAGTATCTATTCGTCGTATCTCGCTGTCTCATGGGAACAATGTGTTAATTTTATTTCTCAAAAATTACTTATGAAATTTAGTTAAGTATCTGCGTTTAATTGTTGATTGGAATCGGGTTTTCAGTTTTTGTAGAAACTTTAATTGTTATGTTAACATTTTTTAAACAATTGTGAATCAAACTCGAATTAAACAAGTGTGATTTTGATGATAATTTATGTATTGGGGATGACTGTCAATATGGAAGTTCCCAACCATTGAAGATAAAACCATGAAAATCTGTATATAGACACTTGACACGAAGCAAAAAAAAACTTTGTTCTAGCAATTTTGTGATTTCGAACTGTATGGGGATTAAAATTGGGGTTGAAATGGGGGATGAATGTCAATATAGAAGTTCCCAACCGTTGAAGATAAAACCATGAAACTCCGTATATAGACACTTGACACGAATCAAACGAATGTTTGTTCAAGCAATTTAGTGATTTCGAACTGTACGAGGATGAAATTAGAGCTAAAATGGGGGACGAATGTCTCTTACGCTTCCACACCTAAACAAATGAAACAATTTTTATGAAATTCAAAATTGTATAAAAATGTTTTTGAGACGTACTTCTTAGCATTCCATGGATTCACCGTGCGGGTGCCGGGTCCATCGTGTGGCAGAGAGAGAAATCTCGAGTAGACCCCGAGACTTGTGACTCGGGCGTAGGTTTAAAAGGGGCCCCTTATATTGACGTACGTCAACACTCACCTTCACTACTCGTATTTCTCTCCCTGCCCAGCCAAATCCGATATGATCCTACTAGTGCAGCTTTAGATACTCGTTCTAGTATAGAACTTACTGCACTTCTGGACAATCCAAGGTCTTTAAGGAGGTTATAGAGAGATTTTGCTGGTATACCTCTCGCTCCTACTTCTACAGCGTATAAATTAACTACATAGCCATTTTTTGTTAATTCGTTTTGTAGGTCGTAATACTTATTTTGTTTCATCGCGTGGTCTTTAGGTATATTAGTTTCCCACGGTACGGTAAGTTCTACCAGGACTATGCGTTTCGTAGCCCTAGAAAAAAGGAAAATCTCCGATCTGGATGACGAAACACCCACATCCTCTGGGATTTTGTAGTGCTTTTCATACGTGTCCATTAAAATAGTCCAATCAGGTGCTGAACCCAGGATTGAGTAAGGCTTGTTCTTGGAGTTTGAAGTTGAGCCCTCTTTTACAAAGTTAATTTGTCTTTTGTTTATCGTCAATCCCTTTTGGGCTCTAGCTACCGAAAGGCTTACGGCTTCACGTATGATTTCAAGTACTCTGTCATGGCGCTGTGAGTAATGACTCCTATTAAGGAGCACCTTGCATCCCACCAATATGTGCCTTGCTGTACATATCGCCTCACTACAAGTATAGCAACATTTTTCAGAGGCTTTTCCCCACCTTACCAAGTTACTCTGGTCAGGGAGGGTCATTTGGAAAGCGTTCAGATAAAATTTTAATAAGGCAGGAGACCAGTCATATAGCAAGGTGCGCCACTTTAGAGCTAATGGGATACAAAACTCACCTATGGTTAACCACTCACTCACTTTGCATTTCTAAATTCATAGCGTGCACTTTGTAACTATAAGCTGTTTTTAAGCTGTAATAATGTGTAATAATTATGTAATAATTATAAGCTGTTTTTAGTAACCGTAAATGTGTCTGGGTATACATAAAGGTACTGCCTGAGTTACCTTAGTATTTATTTTGCGCGGACGAAGTCGCGGGTAACAGCTAGTATTCTTATGAAATTTGGTCGAGTGTCTGAGTTTAAGTTTAAATTGAAGTACTTAAGTGTTTATTTTTGGAGAAACTGAAATAAATAACCATATTATTTTTAATAATTGTTTTCAAAATACTCAAATCTTATTGCATCTCATAGGTTCATTTCTTGGCGGGTATTTGGCGAACCGAGTTGGAAGGAAAAAGGGTCTTATAATTGGAGGAATACTGCATTTATTGGCATATTTGTTGATGAGTTTTGCAAAGAATCTGTCTACATTGTACGTTGGCCGATGTTTTACAGGAGTTGCCGGTGCCTGTCTTATAGCCCTTGCTGTGATTTACATTGGAGAAATTGCGTGAGTAAAAACAAAATTACGATATTTCATATTTTAAATATAAGCATTTGTTTAGCATGTTAAGTTTCTTGGAACACACCAGTGTTTTCACAACATTTCCTAAAAGGTTAAATCTATGTGATGCCATACTTATTAATTCGATATACCTACTTCGAAATATACTCAGATGCAGGCTGGATTAAAATCTACATAGGTACTGACTATTGTAAAATTAGACGTTCTCCCGACGCCACAACGACTTTATACAGACGTTCTGTAATACCTACGCTGTAGAAACACCCAAACCATAAAACAAGCGCTCATCACAAAAAAGTTTCCCAGGTAGAATCAAAACTAAGCCTGAGAGGCGAGTAATAAAATCATGTAGGTAGGTACTAGAGTACAAGCCCGTGAACAAAATTTACGTAGTTAATTAACCACCAGAAGACCTATTTAGGATGATAGAAGAGTATAAAGTAATAAGATTCAGCACTATGCCGTCACTTGTAAGCTGTCCAACTGAGTACCTACAGTCGAAGAAATCATGCGACAAGGAGAAATTATCGCGGGTTGCGACCCCCCCTCTTCGACTGTACTCAGCTGAACAGCTTACAAGTGACGACATAGTGCTGAATCTTATTACTTTATACCCTTCTATCATCCTACATAGGTTTCCTGGTGGTTCATTTACTACGTAAATTTGGTTTACGGGCCTATAGTCTAATGGTATCTATGCATAAGATTAAGCAACCCACTAAATATTCCCACAACTGAGACTCCCGGCCTTCTCTCGCAATGAGAAATTCAAGAGTATAATTCACCAGGCAAGCATAGTGCGGGTTGACAGATGACGCATGACTTCGAAAGATTTCGGAACATGACAATTTCCGCACGATATTTTCCTTCATTGTTAAAGCCAGTGGCGATTACATACATAGGTACCTGGACATCTAAAATTGGAAAAATAAGAACTGAAGGTACAGGCTTCAAACCTACTATCGCGCGATTGCAAACTCTAGCCGCTTGGTGCATTTGAATAGGTATAATCTAAACATACAATAAAAGCGGCCAAGTGCGAGTTGGACTCCCCCACGCAGGGTTCCGTAGCAGCAAGTAACATAATAAATAAATTCTTGTAGCTCGGTGTAATTTTGATCGAAGTTTTAATATTAATGTACCTATTTATGATGTACCAAAAAAAAACTACTCATCAGATCGAGTTCAAACTAATTTTCGTTCTAAGTTTGTATGGTGATGTACAACTTATATATATTTTTAATTTATCGTTTTCTTATTTTAGAAGTTAGAGCGGACACACATTTTACCACTTTGGAAGTGTCTCACGCGCAAACTATTCGGTGTAGGCAAAAATGATAGTAAAAACCTCAACATCATTTTGAATACCTATCGATAGACACCTCAAACGTATAAGTTTGATGAAATAATTTTTTTGAGTTTCAGTTCTAAGTATGGCATCCAAAATTTTTTTTGTAAAAAAATGGTTGTCTGTAAAGTCGGTTTACTGACGATAGTTGAACGTGACAACTTCAACTACGCCTTAGAGCGAGGTAACGGCGTTAACGGCACATGACGTCATGTTTTGCGGGCGTGCAGCCGGCTTCATCGAATTATAAGACGTTTTTTACGTTTTACGGAACCGTAAAAATGAATGTTTGTCTGTAATTCAGTATGTCGTTTATAGACTTGCAATTGTTCATGTGAAGATCTTTAGTAAAGTTGTTGTGGATGAGCCTAAGAAGGTTTTTGAGTTTGTACTACCAATTTTCGACAGGTGGTGTAGCAAGATGAGAAAGGTCATGAGCGGTCCGAAGGGGGGGGGGGGGGTCACAGGGGACATGACCCTCCCCCAAAATCGTATACATTAAATAAAAAAGCTAAAACAAATCAAAATATCGAATAGTTCATAGACTATTTTTTAACGCGGGAAAACAACTAGAACGGCAGCTTTGTGGGTAAAATCGTCGGGCGCTATAAATAAAGTCCATTTTACTTGATTTATTGTATTTCTACTTGTGAAAAAAATCCGAGGCTATGTACTGATGACCCCCTCCAAAATTCGAGGCTGGGACCGCGCCTTAGCAAGGTACAGCTAGTTACACATGTCTATTAGATATTACTGGCTATTTTAAACTTCCAGATCACCAAGTATAAGGGGAACGATAATGAATAGCTTAGGAGTTTCCCACGCCACCGGGAATCTCTTAGTCTACTGCATAGCTCCGTTTGTGAATTATGCAACTGTTGGCTATATTGGCATTGGATTGAACTTAATTTTCATTGCACTCTGCTTTTTCTTGCCTGAATCGCCAATGTTCTTCGTTTTGAAAGGTAAAATACCATCAATACTAGTTTTTGTAGTGGTAGGGTTCTTTGAAGAGTTCGCATGGGAAAGTGCTATAAAAATGGTCCCAGTTATATTTTAGACAAACAAGAATGTACCAATGGTATTTCCTTCTAACAGACAATGTTTTCAGAGAAATTAAATGTCACATGTTAGATATGGATTGACCTAAAGACCGGTTTGCATTTTGATTAGTGCGAGTGCAAGTGCGAGTGCGGTTGCGAGTGCGAGTGAGGTTGCGAGTGCGAGTGAGTAATCGCGACTGATTACTATGCACTCGCAATAATCAATCGGTGTCCACACGTGTTTGCTACTAATCACTCAACACCTGCACTACCCACTCGCACTCGCACTAAGCAAAATGAAAACAGGCCTTTACTCCTGGGTGACAAGATAGTAGTGTGGTGTCGGCGATTTGGACTCTTTGTGTTCAAATGATTGCAGGAAGTAGTTCCTAAGATCATCGCGTTCAAACAAAATACCTCTTCAGCTTTATAATATTAGTATAGAAGTATAGATGTACTAACATTATACTAATGTGTACTAATATGTAGTTTTATACCTTGTAACACGATAAAATATAAAAAAGATTATAATATTCATTAACAATACCTACCACTAATTATTAAGCTTTGTTAAACATATTTTTTTGATTTCAGGTGACGAAAAAACAGCAATGTCTGTTCTTAAAAAACTGGGAAGAAGCATAGACATTGACAAAGAACTTAAAACAATGATACAAAAAGTAAATGATCATAAAAACCACAAACATATTTGGATAGAACTTTTTAAAACTAAATCAAATATCAAAAGCCTTTTTGTTACTGTGTGTCTCACCTGTTTCCAACAATGTTGTGGCATTGTGGCTGTTATATTGTATGCAAATACTATATTTAGGTATGCCGCTTCGTCTGTCCATCCTGATATTGCGACCATAATCTTTGGCGCTACGTTTGTAATTGGAGCCGTAGTTGTTCCTATGTATATTGACAAGTATGGCAGAAGAATGCTTCTTATGGTGTCTACAGCTGGACTTTGTGTTAATATGGTAAAAAACAATAATGATAAGCTAATCTAAAAGTAAAAATCTTGGGGTGGGCGTTTCATGTTAAGTGAACCAAGTTAGAAGATCCTGGGTGGTTACTGTAGTATGAATAAGGGCCGGGTCACACAGAGGCGATCCGGTAGCGATAGCGATCCGATACCGAGTATGGGATCGCGCCCGCTTGCTGTGTGTCAGGTTGCATACAAATTCGAACATTACAAAAAATATCGTCTCGCTATCGGATCGCTATCGCTATCGGATCGCCTCTGTGTGACCCGGCTTTTAGATGACCAGCCGAGAATACCCGCCCCTGGATCTTTCCAATAGCACCACTTAATTATAATGTAATGTCCACTCCAGGAAACGTACGCCACTCAATGATTATCCACCCTAGATCCTATACACTGTAACCTACCGCCCATTATAAAATGCTCATAATGGTTATATTTGACTTCCGTACCCTTATTTCTAATTTTGAGAATGAGAGTACAGAAAATAGCTGTATTGCGATACATAAAGCAACTCTATTGATTATGTACAGAATATTGATTAAAAATATTCAATTTCGATTTAAATTTAATTTAACAACAACGAATACCACGTACCAAAATTTTTAAAATTAGTATTTTTGATTTAAATTCGTGTAATCTTTGAAAAAAAAATTCAATACGGCTAGGCTCGTAAAACAGTATTTGTGTTTATAATTTTTCGCTTTTTTTAGGCAGGTCTTGGTGTGTATTTCTACATGAGACTAATAAAACCGGCATCTATAGAACATTTAGGATGGCTGCCACTTACATTGCTGATTTTGGCACAGTTTTCTTATAGTTTCGGTAAATATCCATTTTACTTACTCTAAGAGAAAATTTTGAAATATAAGAAAAAGCATTTTATTTTTGACAGTTACTTTCAATATTAATAACTTATAAATTACGTTACCTGAAATAATGCCCTAAAGCTTAAACGCCTATTTCTGATCTCTACGCTCAGATGCATCATACATCTACCTCTTCTAGACACTTAATTTAAATCTCCATTTTAGACCGCCAACCCCGGACTAAATATAACAGACTCATCCGGCACTCATCACTACAGACAGCCCACCCTAGATTCTTAGACCCACCCAGCCTACAAATTCTTGATGACACTTTAACTCGCATGTCTTCCATATAACTAATCAAACTGGCATCATCAAGCATCAACCTCTTCAAGTAATATTTTCACGACAGGGATTCTATGCCTATTCTCAAAATTCTCATTTAATTAATTTATTTGCAAAATTCATCGGAATTCATTCAAGGGTTTGGATGCAAAACGTTTTGCAAGACATACTCGTACATGGCTGATCGTAATCATTACGCCAGCCCGTAGTCAGCAAAGCGACACGTTATTCAGCTCTAGCTATTTGAACAAAAAGATTCCAAACTTCCAAAGTAATTAAGTGGTGGAATATCGGCAAAAACGTCTAATGTACAATAGGTCAGAGATTTCAAATCCGGCCTGCATCTTGGGTATCTTTATCTAGTAAAGATGTACAAGTTTATTCACTCCTTGACATCCTTAAATAGGAAATACTACATCGTGAGTAAACTGGCATCGGCATGTGCCAAGATCTACACATCTTTCATCATCCGCCAGCCCGCACTTGACCAACGTGGTGTGGGGATGTTTGTCGACCTTAAATCTCTCGTTGTCAGGTGAAGCCTTGAGTGCCAGCTGTGAGAATTGGTGATGGGTAATAGTACACACATACAATGTTCCTTGTAGCTAATTTCACTCTTTTTAGTAGTTGTCGACATACTATAAACCTTCGAAAAATAAAATACTCGTTTTGTCTGAGCTCTGACATTTGAGAAATATTCACAATATATTTAATTACTACCAGCGCCTCGCGGTTTTACCCGTGTAGTTCCTATTCCCGTTATTTTCTCGTAATAAACTAAGTCTTTATAAAGCCTATATTATGTTACTCCAGACTATGACCTAACTGTATTTTAATTTCTACCCTAAATGTTTTCTATAAAATTTTCTTTTAATATAAATGTTCTAATGTTTTCTAAAAAAAAAAAATGTATAAAACGTTAAAAAAAGGCATGGACCTAAGAGTCCGCGGAGGTGAAATTTTTCAAATAAAAAAAAAAATCTACCCGATCCGTTCAGACATTCCGATAAGTGTTCACGTCTCTACTATTGATATATCTACCTATATTAATGGTTGTTTTTTTTTCACAGGTCTAGCAATAATCCCTAACACGTTACCAGGGGAATTATTTACACCAAAAGTTCGCGGTTTGGGCGCTTCAGTGTCCATCGGTACTGGCATGATATCAGGATTCATATCAATAACAGTTTTCAGCTACTTAGTGGTGGCTGTTGGAATCCATGTTACATTCTGGCTATTCGCTGTTAGCAATGCAATCGCTTTTGTTTTTGTAATATTATTTGTCCCCGAAACAATGGGAAAGAGCTTGATGGAGATTCAAGAAATGTTGGATTAGTTGCTTATCTAAATGATAATAAACTGCTGAATTTCAATAAGATAAACGTAGTTTTATTGGGTGTACAAGATTACTCAGCGATAATGGGAAACCCGGCCATCTTCTTATTTATCTTAACAAAGTAGGTAATCTAAACGCGTATTTTCTGAGCACATATTTTCTGCAACCAAGCAATATCTGCACTTTTCGTGCAGATATTGGTTACTACAGAAACTAGAAGTAGGCGCAGAAACCGAAATGAAACCGTAGTTTCATCAGTTATAAACAGGCCACTGCGTAACCCTCTCGCACCCCCTCACCTGCATCCCTGCAACAGCCGTTGAGCTTGCGTGCGCGCCGAACCACCGCCCGCAGTGCCAAACGGGCAGCCATCACGCGCGTGCATTACTTGAAAAAGCCCGCCGGACGCCGCTGAAACTCTAGTTGGATTGACCGACCAGATTACACGTGAGTGAGCCGTTTACCCAATAAGTATATAAACTGGCAATTGATGCAGAAACCAAAACCAAAAACGAAGTAGCATCAGTTTAAAGGAAGCTATAGTCGTAGAAACCGAAAACGAACACGTAGTTGTATCATTTAAAAGCATGCTATAGTTGCAGAAACTGAACTGAAAACGTAAATAGCATAGTCGCAGAAACATAAATCAAAAACGTACCTGCATCAGTTAAAAGCAAGTTAAACGCACAATAACTGAAACTGAAAACATAGTTCATAAGCTAAAACCAGGTTTTTTTATTATTTATAGAGTGATGAGACGAGCAGGTCATGTGGCGGACGGTAAGCCTCATGCCTATCCATAACAGCACAGTGACATGCAGCAATTGGACTATGGAGTCCAAATTACTTACCACACACTCGTCACCCGGATAAATATGATGTTTTACCTCTATGCGATGTAATTTCGCTGGACGCGGGTTATAGTCCGAGAGACTGAAATCTACAGCCGAGATTTCACTACTACAGCGATAAGGCCGCCCACTGTCGCAATACTTTAAAATGTATTGTTCTTTTTTTCTGTACCTATTTAATTTAGATTTTATCAATAAAGAGTATATCTATCTATTTCCACTCCCATAATCACGGTCGGCCTCAGTTATAGTTCAGTTAGCTAGGTCTACCTACATAGCTCCATCGTCAGATTGGAGGCAAAGCCTAGACAAGCGGCCCCATCGCAAGCTTCTTTTTGATTGATTTCTTTTTTTTTCAATTGAAATTGGATCTATAACAAATGAACAATTTCCATTGTTCTCTCGTAAGGAGAGAGTCGAGGCCATAATCCATCACGCTGGCCCAGTGCGGGTTGGTGGACGACACATGACTTCGAAAGATTCTAGGTACATGTCGGTTTCCTCACGATGTTTTCCTTCACCGTTTTTAAGTTAGCGGCATTACGCACATGACTTCGAAAAGACAGTGGTGCGTGTGGGGTTTGAACCCGGTGTCTCCGGATCGGCAGTCGCCGTTCTCCCGACTAGACGAGCCGTAACTTTGAACCAACAAGAATAAATCTTTTAATTCGGACTAGTAGTTCCCGCAACCCTTGAGTTCAAACAAACTCTTCTGCTTTATAACATTAGTATTAGTACATATAGATGCCAGTTTAACCAAAGCCTAATTAATCTATACTAGAAACTTGTACTACTTACGTGGTTATGTGGTAGATCACATCCCCGATACGTGAATATCGGTTCACCTTGTACAAACTGATGAATAAAGTGACGCAAAAGTTTCGAATCAGCGATATTTCGAACGACATACCTTCTTTCACAGTTCATGCCACATTTAATCACGGAAAATCTATGTTATAATATTATAAAGCTGAAGAGGTATTTTCTTTGAACGCGCTAATCTCAGGTACTACCGGACCAATTTAAAAAAAAAACTAGATATTATTATGTGCGCGATTCGTTAGTCCAATAGGCTATTTGTGTAGGTACCACGGGCGGGTGTCGTTGCGAATATTTGTTAACATTGCTAGTGCAGTGAGTGACAGCTTATAACAATGTAATGTATTTATTATATATTTGGTAGTGGTAGGATTCTTAGCAGAGTCCGCCTGGGGAAGTACCACACCTTTGTCAGTTATTCTACCGCCAAGCAGTAATGTGCAAACATTACTGTGTTCCGGTTTGAAGGGCAATGTCTCCAGTGAAATTACAGGGCTTAGAGATATGACATCTTAGATCTCTGGGTGACGAGCGCAGTGCAGTGCTAGGTAATGATTTGGTCTCTTCATGTTCCGATAGCTGTGTGTCACTGTGCTGTTATGTGGCAGGCATGTTGCTTACCTTCAGGCAAATGTCCTGCTCGTATCGTCACTCTTTATTAAAAAAAAATAGTGTTGATATTTCATCAGAAAGCATTATAAACGTGCATAGTGCATTATATCTTCATAATGCAGTGTTCTTTTGACCTTCCATATTGCCATTCTGTTTTAATCTAAATTAAACTCGGTATTAACACGAGATTAATTCTTTGCAGTAGGATTATACCGGTAAGA
This sequence comes from Ectropis crepuscularia, assembly GCA_963693475.1. Lineage (NCBI taxonomy): Eukaryota > Metazoa > Arthropoda > Insecta > Lepidoptera > Geometridae > Ectropis > Ectropis crepuscularia. Next base: position 5,914,262 of record OY856361.1, read on the forward strand.
TAATAAGACACTTTTTACGAAACTGTATATTATCGTGTTAGTACGTTCTTGTGTAGAAATTCTAACAGCATGTTATTAAAAATACCTCGTTATTTACGTGTCCAAATTTTGATCGCCGCATGCTGTGAGTATTTTTATTGGAATTTTTATGCATGATTCTTATACTTTTAAAATTAGCCGTAAAATTTAAATAATGAGGATGGGGGAAAGTTCCTCAGATTTTGGGATACCTACGAACCACGGCTTTGCAGACAGAACCTAGCAACTAGGCCTGTCTTGCTTTGCGACATATACTTGTATTTTGCAATGTTTCAGTAAATTTTTCTGAGCTAATAATTGGATATGGAGTGGGATGGTCTGGGCCTGTGGCCCAGAAATTTGATGATCCCAGTCAAAGTCCAATCGCCTATCAAATTACAGAGACACAGAAGACTTGGATTGTTACTGCTATGTTTTTTGGATTACTGGGTACGTATAATGTATATTAAAGTACACTTTAGGACCATGAGGGCCGTGAAATCGTCTCATCTTTAAATATCTTTCTGAGCGATATATGTTATGTTTTCATCCATTCATCTTTCATATTGGTTTTTCTAAAAATGCCTCAAAAACCAATCCTTCTCAAAAAGGTAATTTTAATAACATACAATAATGTTTGTACGTTACTTCTTGGTCGCCAGATAAATACCAAAGACGTCTATTTTATCTGTGGTGGTACTTCCACCGGCGTACTAAACACAAAATCCTACAAAAACCACAACCACAGTAATAAGAACAGTAAAACCACAGTTAAAACAGGTTGGTTCATCCAGAACAAAAAGTTTTTTTTGTTACCTATAAAGCCTACAAAATTAATACTACATTTAATAACTTTAGCCAGTGGGTACAATATGTTGTACAGTTTATAAATATATTTTAATTTAGCGACTAAAATCATTTCCTGCATGTACCTAAACAGCATTGGTCACTTTTAGATGAGCTCTCCAATGTCGTCACTCAATTAAGTCATTCTCATCTCCGACTAAAGGTGTGCCTTAACATAAATAATATGATTACATCGCCATGAGATCAGAGATTTTTAAAATTTTATTTAAAAAAAAATTAAAAAAAGTTCAGGTTGTCACACTGGATTATAGATAGATAGGCAGATAGATACTCTTTATTGACACACCAAAAAATGGATACACAGTAAAAATAACAATATACCTATGTAAAGTAGTGTGACAGTGGGCGGCCTTATCGCTGAATGCGATCTCTAACAAGCAACCTTAGGATGGAAAATAATATGTGCACAATTCAGAATACGGGTTGTATAAATAAGAAGTTATTATAGGTAGTAGTTTTAGAATTATTTTAACCAGGAGTACTTAATCAAGTTCTATCTTATATTCTGTTGTCAGTTCCACATGAATTGCCACGTCATGTGTAACTAACAGAGATGACTCGACGAAATATTAATAATAACTTAAAGTGATAGATGAGGGAAAAGGCTACGATTGGAAAATATTAACTGAAATGATGGAGACCTTTGGTAAGGTCAAGGTGCAATACGTTTGCTTCGTTTGAAGCTTCGTTTGAAGATTGTAGGAGTGTGAAAACACTGTTGCTGACTGTTTGTTCCACATCAACATCTTACATCTTTTTTTATAGTAAAGAGACTGACGAGATGAGCAATACATGTCCCTAATGGTAAGCAACCACGCTTACCCATAACAGCACAGTATCACGCAGCTATTCGAACTTGAACAGTTCCTACAGGTCCTAACAGGTACCTTTCACCTTTCACTGCGCTGCGCTCGTCACACAGAGATTTAGTATGCTTTATCTCTACGCCTTGTACCTTCTATGGAAACAATGCCTTTCAAACCGGAACACAGTGAAGTTTGTACATTACTGCTTGGCGGTAAAATATCTAGCAAATGTAGACAATACTTCCCCAAGCGGACTCTGTAAAGAATCCTAGCTGTAAAAAATCTCTGCGTGACGAGCGCAGTTTGATAGTGCGATTCTTAATATTTCGCTCGTAGGTTTGAATTCAACCTACACCTCTATATAAGTATTTGACGTATTTTTCAAGTGCAGATCTACAATTATGACACAATCATTGCCTTTAACGCTGTAGAATAACATCGTGAGGAAACCTGCATGTTTCTAGAATCTTTCGAGGTCATATTTCATCCACCAAACCGCACTGGCGTGAGTAGTGTAAGCTCCGGGTCCTAGCAGTGTGAAAGTTTTGTGCTTATACTTAAACTTCTGCATATTTATTATAGTGTTATAGTTAGGTACTTAAAGATGTTTTTTTGCAGGAACATTCCCAGCTGGATATCTAGCAAATCAAATTGGCAGGAGAAAAAGTTTTATGGTCGGAGGCGTTCTGCATCTTGCTTCGTATGTGCTGCTAAGTTTCGCAAGAAGCTTCGTCGTCATAATCATTGCCAGATTTTTAATTGGATTTAGCGTAAACTTTTTAATGGTTCTCGAGACAATATATAATGGAGAGATTGCGTGAGTATACTGATATTAGGTACTTTGTGTTATAATATAATGAACGGTAAGTTTTTATTTTTATATACCTAGTATAGAGTAACCAGAAGAGATGAACATAATTAGGTATCTGATGGTAAGTAGCATGCCTGACACATAACAGCACAGTGCCATGCAGCTATTGGAACATGAAGAGTCCAAATCATTGCCTAGTACCTACGGCAGTGCACGTTGCACTGCACGTCGTCACTCAGAGCTATACATATCGCTATGCTCTGTAATTTTACTGGAAACATTTCCCTTCAGACCACAACACAGTAAAATTGCACATTACTGCTTGGCGATAGAATAACTATAAAAATCGGCGATGCATAACGGAGATTCATAATTTTGATCGGTATCAATATGTATCTATGTATTAGAAGTTTATCTGTTTAATAAATCATGCTAATACTATAAAAGCAAGTTTGTGTGTTTCTAATGGTGTCGGTGTGTATATTTATTTCCACGTATCTGTATAAAAACTGAAGGGATTTGAATGAAACCAAAGCTGAAGTTACTCCGTTGCCTGCATTAACATATAGACTACTTTTTATCGTGTCAAAGTCAGCGATGGTGAAGCCACGCATTACAGAGCAGGGCACTGCGATATTTGGAAGCGTAAAAAATGTCAGTTAGGTAAAATCTCTGTATACGTGTACTAGCGGCCCATTCCGGCTGCGCTCGGATATTGTCATTTAAAGACTATTAATCGAAACAAAAACTATCCTATCTCTCAAGTTGGACCAGACTGCTCACGGTGTGCTAATTTAATTTAAAATCGGTTAAGTAGTTTAGGAATCCATCCCGGACAAACATCGTGACAGGAGATTTATATATATTAAGATTTATTTTGATGAGGATTAATACCAAGATACAAATGAAGAGCCTTTTCAAGAGGCGGCATATATAAATTAATATTTTAGAATAAAAAACTGCTTACTGTGACATAACTATAATATTTAGACATATGCTGTCGCGACACTTTTTGTAGATAATAATGAGTTCTGCAAAGTCGTAGTAAATGATTTTGTTCTATCATCAATAGTTTTCGCAGCGCACGCGACGTAAGGAATTTTTCAGGTCATTTTTTTACACCTTATGTTACATTATTGGAGTTTTAGTAAGGATCCCTAATTTTTTTTTTAAATATAATATAGCCTATGTTACTCGGGAATAATGTAGCTTTCCAAAGGTGAAAGAATTTTTGAAATCGGTCCAGTAGTTTCGGAGCCTATTCATTACAAACAAACAAATCTTTCCTCTTTATAATATTAGTATAGATTACGTACATTATTAAAATTAAAATGGCACCTTTGTATACGACTAAGTAATTAAATAAAAGTCACCAATTACTAAACACAGCACGTTCTTTTGGACGCTTTCTCTTGCAACGACAATTCACATCATTATCTACCACGCTGGCAAAGTGCACTTCATCCCTAAAAAAATCTATCTTCTATCATATCGGTTTCCTCACGACAATTTTGTACCTACATCTGAATTTCTGAATCTGCAAAAAATTTACACTGTATTAGTTGTGAAATCAGATGTTCTAGCCACCAGGTATATTGTCATAACAATCTTTATTTCATTGTTTTAGGTCACCAAATAGACTACAGGCCCGTGAACAAAATTTACGGGTCAAATGAACCAGCAGGAGACCTATGTAGGATGATAGACGGGTACAAAATAATAAGATTCAGCACTATGCCGTCACTTGTAAGCTGTCCAACTGAGTGCAGGTGAGAATTCAAAAGTGCAAGTAGAGTGGGTACATTTTGGTCATTTGTTTCTGTACGGCATTCTTACCATCCAATAGATCCATGAAAAATAATGAGAAAACGCGTAGTGCCGTACAAAAATAGTGGTCCACGAAGTCGGAAACATTATTGATAATCCGGAAATTTTGAGGGAAAATTTGGTCATTTGATACAGTACGGCATCTATTCCATACAGTTGCAATACCTCTTCTAACCCATTATTCCGCAACGCCGTACAAAAATAATGGTCCAAGAGGAAATGATCTGGGGTTCAACTTCCTCTTTTCAGTGATCCGGAGGGGTGATTTGATACAACGTAAAATTAATTTATTCCGAAAGTATTTTGTGCATAGATACAAATTTTATACGTGCCGTACATTTTTATTAGTCCAATAGTCAGTAAATGGCAATAAACCTCCAGAACATTGCATATGACGAAATGTACTTTAGGGTGATAGTTGGTACGATTTTTTAACGGCATTCTGATAATTTATTTGAATTCAATATATGTCTAAAAAAGTTAATGCCGTACAAATCTGAAAGTTCATATTAAAGGCCCGTAAAAATAGAATTTAACTTTTAAATTTTCAAGTATGATCACTTACTGAGCATAAAATCACGAAATGTTGACAGATTCAGGTGGATCTTTAAGCGTCATCTTGAAAAAACGTTGTCTCGGGCACTATGTACTTTAGGGCAAAAATTATTGAAGTCATTATTGTCGAAAATATAATTTTACACCTTTTGTTGCCCAAAACTTATTTGTTAAAAGTACCTACCGTTTACGGCTCATTTAGTGAACCGGGTTTTCTATCGCCGATATGCCGATAACTCTTGAGATATTTAGATAAATAAGACGCATCAATCCATGTTTAAAGACCAGTTTATTCTCTACAACTTTTGCCAAAATTGTTTTTTTAATGTCTGTGCTTTTTGAGTTATAAGAAGTTTAATGTTGAACGCATCACTATATTGCCATAGCTAACATACACCTCATCTGCATGAAAAACCTGATCTATTTATTTACTTATTCTTTATCAAAGTTTTCATCGTCTAATAACCCACCACAAACAAAACTATTGCTTATTTTAAAACGGTTTATAATATTTTTGGCGGAATAACAGATTTTGAACGTCTTATAAATCAAAACGTATGGACATTACAAAAAAAGCGCTTTACTAAAGTTGTAGAAAATAAACTGATCTTTAAGAATGTTTAATGCGTTTTATTGATTAATCAAATATTTCAAGAGTTATCGGCCGTGATAGAAAAATCGGTATTTTAAATGGGTCATAAATCGCAAACGGTACGTTTCACAAAAAAGTTTTCTCGGCACAAAAAGTGTAAAATTTTATTTTCTACAATAGTTAGCACAATAATTTTTGCCCTAAAGTACATAGTTTCTGAGTTTCCAAGTTTCTAACTAAGTGGTACATATTTTGTTTGATTAAGGGTTAAAATGTACGGCATTATTTTTTTCAAATTTATTTATTTGAATACTATTTAAAACAATGATAATATGTTGAACTTTGCTATAGTTAATTAATCTATGGTTATTCAAATAAATGAAAACTTGCATGTTTTGTATTCCTCTGTAACTTTTTTTAGAACACTTTCTTTTGTACGGCATTATTATACAACAATAGTTTTTAGCAATGTCATGTAGAAAAATAAGGCGCCGTACAGGATCAAATGACCTACTACCTTTATAAATGAAGTATACGATGAAATTAAGGTAATTATCGATAAACATTCAAATGAACAGTTATTTTTAGACGGCATTATTTTTAATTGTTCGTTTGAGTGCTAGATAATCATTTGGAACCGATGCCGTACTTTTTCAAATCACCCCTCCGGATCACTGAAAAGAGGAAGTTGAACCCCAGATCATTTCCTCTTGGACCATTATTTTTGTACGGCGTTGCGGAATAATGGGTTAGAAGAGGTATTGCAACTGTATGGAATAGATGCCGTACTGTATCAAATGGCCAAATTTTCCCTCAAAATTTCCGGATTATCAATAATGTTTCCGACTTCGTGGACCACTATTTTTGTACGGCACTACGCGTTTTCTCATTATTTTTCATGGATCTATTGGATGGTAAGAATGCCGTACAGAAACAAATGACCAAAATGTACCCACTCTACTTGCACTTTTGAATTCTCACCTGCACTCAGTTGGACAGCTTACAAGTGACGGCATAGTGCTGAATCTTATTATTTTGTACCCGTCTATCATCCTATATAGGTCTCCTGCTGGTTCATTTGACCCGTAAATTTTGTTCACGGGCCTGTAGTCTAAAATATAAGAGGCATAATTTTGACAAGCATGGGAGTCTCTCATGCTCTTGGTAGTTTACTGGTCTACAGCGTTGCGCCGTTTGTGGACTATGCGAGTGTGGGATATGTGGCTATAGGCTTGAACTTTGTATTCATTGTTGCTTGTTTCTTTTTACCTGAGTCACCGATGTTCTACGTTCTCAAAGGTATGATAACTAACAAAAGGTAACTTACTTTTCAGCTGGAATACTCATTAGTCATTCCAAATTACATGTAATATCTTTTCTTATAAATTCACATTCCACACATAATCGTATTCAATTTGTCAATTTGTATAGAACGAATTTTTTTTTAATTCAACGTACATAGATAAAACTGTTACCGTCCAAAGCATTTAAAAAATTTTATTAAAAAAAAAACATGTATTTTTTTGTGTCAAGTGTATTCGTAGATTAAAAGAATATGTATTTTTTAATGTTCGCTTCAGATGATGAAAAAAAGCAATATCTGTGCTGCAATTTCTTGGCAGAAATGTTGATATTAACACCGAATTAAAAATCATGATGGATCGAGTGCGAGAACAAAGAACGAATACTGCCGTTTGGAAAGAACTATTCAAACTAAAATGTAACAGAAGAAGTCTCTTCATCACTGTTACTCTCACTGGTTTTCAACAAGGCAGTGGAATTATTGCGGTCATAGTATTTGCTAATACGATTTTTAGATACGCTGGTTCGTCTATCCAACCTGATATAGCCACTATTATCGTTGGAGCAACGTTTGTCATTGGAGCTTTAGTTACTCCTCTGTTTGTTGATAAATATGGAAGAAAAATATTGTTGTTGCTGTCTACAGCTGGTCTTTGTGTTACTATGGTATGTATTATATTTTGAGATATTTAATTGTAACCAACTTCAATAACAGAGGAGGTTTTCGATTTGGTTGTATGTAGGTATGGTACTCTACTACCGATTTTCATGAATACATGTTTGTTTTAAATTTGTGTGATTTTGGCATTTCAATAAAATTTGCCTACCGTTACCTGAATGGTCTAAAATTTTAATTGAAATTTTAGTCCAGTGCCTTAGTTTAATTTTAAATTGAGGTGGGCTTTTTCAGAGTCATTCAATTATGTATTACTATAAGACTTTTTGCTTTTAGGTCCTTCTAATACGTAAGCTTTAGAGTTTATTAGTTAGATAAGGGACCTACTGCTGTTGTGCAGTTGCTGATATAAATTAACCAAATATAACGAATAATTGTCAAATGTTATGCACGATATCATCTAACTACGACTACGATCAGATAGATAGATAGATAGATAGATAGATAAACTCTTTATTGCACTTATTTAGAAAACAAAACAACAAAATTAAACAAAAACTTAAAAACAAAATCAGTTGAAATGCTTCTCACAAATTAATCCATTTTAGATCAAACATCTGCAAAAGGTGGAAATTCATTGAATTTTTTGGGCTGATGCATCAGCTCATGAGTCATGATATTTCAGTGCGTTTTTCAATCCCCTATAATATACTCACTTCAATTCACTCAACTTCAACTTCATTCAACTTCAATTCCAGAGCTCACTTCAATTAATTTTAATATCTGTCTAACCCTGGTTTCATTTCATTTTATATAATTAATTTTACATCTGTTGTCCGAATAAAAAACTTTGTTATTAAAATTATAAATTGACGAAACTACTAGTGATCAAAAAGCAAGCTCTATAGCAAGCTAATTAGCTATAGGCATGGACGTATAAAAAAAGTCGGACGTAGTCTCGCTAAAACAAAAACTGTGTCCCTCGAGTCGGCCACATAATATACACGTGTGCGTTGTCACATACAGGCTAACACGCACACATCAGTGGGTCATTACTCGCGCTACATGTGTATTTGTAGTGGTAGGACTCTTAGCAGAGTCCGCCTGGGGAAGCACCACACCTTTGCCAAATATTCTACCGCCAAGCAGTAATGTGCAAACATTACTGTGTTCCGGTTTGAAGGGCAATGATTCCAGAGAAATTACAGGGCTTAGAGACATAATATCTTAGATCTCTGGGTGACGAGCGCAGTGCAGTGCTAGGTAATGATTTGGACTATCATGTTCCAATAGATGCGTGTCACTGTGTTGTTATGTGGCAGGCATGTTGCTTGCCATCGGGCACATGTCCTTCTCATCTCTCTTTATTAAAAAAAAATCTACCGGCACATAGTAAAATGCAAGCATCACTGTGTTCCGGTTTGAAAGTTTATATTTTCAAATAAATACTGGGCATAGAGCTAAAGCACATTATTACATATATTTAGGTGACGAGTGCAAGGCAGTACTAAGAAGTAACGATTCGGACTTTTCATGTTCTAATAGTTGTTGACTGTGCTTGATTTTACACTTCCTGTTATTGGTTGGCATGTTGCTTAGCATCAAGCACATGTCCTGCTTGTCTCGTCACTCTACACTACATAAAAAAAAACAACCAACGCTTTAGGTACATCACCATCACATGGACACCGATTTCAAATTTGTGTTTAATGTTTCTTTTTGTACCTATACTTTTATTTAAACAGTAACACACATGTTTTAAACTTTAAAACACACTATGTTTTAAACTTTAAAACATAGTGTGCGTTAAAAATTTAAATTAATCCTTGTCGTCAAAAATAAAGATATTAGAAATAGCGATAATTAATTTTTTTAACAAACACTATGTTTTAAACTTTAAATCATAGTGTGTGTTAAATTTTTTAATTAATCTTTGTCGTCAAAAATAGAGATATTAGAAATAGCGATAATTATTTTTTTTAACAAACACAATGTTTTAAACTTTAAATCATAGTGTGTGTTAATTTTTTTAAGTTGTTAATTAATCTTTGTCGTCAAAATAGTGATATCAATACTTTTGTTGATTGTATCTAACATTAGGTTTTATAAACTTCCAGACCGGCCTCGGTGTATATTTCTACCTGAGGCACACTCAACCTTCATCTGTGTCTAGTTTGGGATGGCTACCACTAGCTTTGTTGGTGTTGGCGGAGTTTTCATTTAGTTTCGGTAAATATTTTTAATTCATTTACTGTATACTATTCTAGTGCTTCCACTTGGCTATCAAACTTGACTCCCTAGGGCGCGTTACACGTTTTTTGGATGAGTAAAATCTTGTGAATTCGTATCACCGACATTCGTAATTGCAGCATATCTGTACTGCAGAACTACGGTATATATTTTTTAATTAATCATAATAGTGCCGAAACTAACCTTGCTAAATGCTTGATTACTTGAACTTTTATTTATACAATCTTAAAGCACAATATCGGTAAATCTATTCTTAATTTGACCTTAGACTTTAAAAATAACCAAATACATGGTAATGTGTGTAAAATGTATTTATTGATTAATGTACTTTTAATGCACAATTTAAAAAAACATAGTATTTTGCACTTTCTTTATACAAACTAAAAATATGCGAAAGTTTCGTAAAAGGGCTGTAAACTTTTTCCTTTTACAAATAAATGTATAAATTTTCAAAATTACAATTTTATTGTTCGTATCTGTTTACCTGCCTATTTTGTAGCTTTGCTATTTCCTTTGTCCACAGGTTTGTCAATAATACCCAATACGTTATCAGGCGAACTATTTTCACCTAAAGTACGCGGCTTAGGCCCTCCCCTATCCATCAGCACTGGGATGGTGTCCGGATTTCTATCAACGACCGTCTTCGGGTACATAGTAGTGGCACTAGGAATCCACTACACATTCTGGCTCTTTGCCGTTTGTAATGCTCTAGCATTCCTATTCACAGTATTTTTTGTACCCGAAACTATGGGAAAAAGTTTGATGGAGATACAAGAAATGATGAATCGATAACATTGGACAACTTTGAAGTAAGTATGATTGTGGTTTTATTGCTTTTCAATTAATTTTATTTAATTTGTATATTTCGCACTCAAATTTGTTTGGATATGATGATAGATGGGACGTGGACGAATTGTAAACATTGTCAGATTATAATCTAGCGCGTGATTATTTTTGTGTGGGGAAATGGCTGTACGCACAGTCTACCGTGCAAGGACACTACGGTTATATTGAACTCGACATCTTAGAGAGTAGTGCCTGTCTGTACCAACTAAAACCCCCACAGGTTTCTCCGACATAATCGCGAGATCACTGTCGCACTCGTCCAATGACCATAAGTTTTAAAATATTCTTTCTAACCATTTCCATCCCAAGGTTGCCTGGAAAAGATCGCTTTTAGCGATAAGGGCGCCGATTGTAACACTAGTTTTATTGTTTTTCTCTCCTGTTTATGTTGTGTACAATAAAGAGTACCTATTTATCTAAATACCCCCGGCGCCGTTGAGGGCTCGACTCACTGGGGGACGGCCGCATTTGGATCTAGAGATGCGTCGAAAACAGCGGCTATGCCGTCTCAGGATGGCATATTCCAAGACGGGGTGCCGGGCAATCCTATGCCTCCCGATGCCCCAGCCTTTGAAAGGCTTTCCCAGCGAAGACGGGGTGCGAGCCCGAGTGCTTCGCTCCCATGTCCGCTTGCTTCATCTTCCACGGAGGAGCGAGAGGATCCATCGCTTCTCGGTGTACCGAGATGACAGTCGCAGAAAGAGACCACCACTTTCCTTGGTCTTTTAATGTCGAGCATCTTAGTTAAGATGGTCGGCGTGAGAGGTCCGTGAGATTATAGTTCTACGTGTAATCCAGCGATTCAAATTAGATTACGTACTATTTTAGACTATTATCTAACTGTTTTCCATAATTTTAACCCGACACATTCTGCCGCAACGACGTGATTGAGTAACAGACACACAAACATTAAAACATTCGCATCTATATTTCAATATTAATATTATAAAGCTGAAGAGGTTTTTTGTTTGAACGCGAACATCTCAGGAATTAGGTACTGGGCTGATTTCAAAAGTTATTTCACCGTTGTATATGTACAGGAGCGTTGAGTGTTATAGGCTAGATAACGTACCACGAGCACAGCCGGGGCGGACTGCTAGTTTTTTAACTTAGTTGTATGTATTACGAAACTTTCTTTCTAAAAAACCAAAAGCTATACCTACACAAACTCTTTGCAAAAATAGGTAAAACTTTATTTGCTTTATGGTTTATTTATGAAAGATATTCTTACAAAAGTTGATTGTTGATTCAATAGTGTGAAATTTAATTGTGAGTTTACGACGATTTATGATGGGAAAACTACGAAAATGTAAACACTTTCAAGCGCTTGATCTCAAACTTGAATAAATTGTTAAAGATAACAAAATGAATCATTTGTAAATGTCTATTAATGGATACAAATGCCAATATGAGCACGTGTAATTTTTAACCAACAAGTAATAAGGTAATTTACAATAAAAACCTGACAAAGGCGAAACTCTTTTAGTGCTAGGCATGAAAGCAACAAAAGTTTGTCGAAGCTATGGAATTCGTGGACTTTATTTTCAAATCCAATATCAGTTCAGAACTTGAAAACAAAACATGGCAACGGAACATAAAAACAAAGAATACACTAGATACATCAAGGTTCGTCATATCAAACAAAACATTTACAAGACTATTACAGCATTGTTTTTAACAAGGCTGATGGCACAAATAGTGGTACTTGGTACCACAATACCTAAATGTGAATGCTTTGTTGACTTAATGTGCCTTGGTATTGAAAAACCCACCAAATAAAATCAGGGCTCCTTATTTAGATTTGTTTATGTAAAACATATACAATATTTGAGAAAATATTTTTTTAAACGACCTTGATTTCGATGTAGACCTGAGTAGTGAAAATTTTCACAGTGTTGATGTTAAAATTGTTGAACCATGGTATCGATTTCAAAATGTTCCCAAATAATACTATGAAGACGGCCGGCTGTGATCACGATAAAACTATAGACGATAACACATTTTACAATAGTAAAGATGAATTAACCTCCCGTGAAGGAGGCAGTTTTGCAGAAAACACAGTTAATAACAAAGAAACTAGTATAATGAACGTAATACAAGAAGAAGTAAAGAAAAATAATTGTAAATGTACTTGTATCAGAACTTTATGCCAAAATAGTGATGACTTAGCTGAAGAAAAACATACTGTGAAATTAGAAGAAAAAAATGTCGAACTAGATATATCTGAAAAAGTTAAAGTAACAAAAGAAGACGGTTGCCCGTGTGTAGAATATTATTCTGGTGATAATGAGCCCAAAAAGAAAAAAAATAACACGTCGTCTCCAGAATCTACAAACAAAAAAACTAAACCTCATGAAACAACACCACCAAAATTGACACCTCCAAAAATTACTTCACCAGAAATTACTCATCAAGAAACTACATGTTGTCCAAAAATTACATCTCCGAAACCTGCGAACAGAGAAAAAAATACAACCGAGGAAGATATTATCTCTTGTAAGACAATTAAAGGTATGTATATCATTAGTGGTAGGACTCTTGGCAGAGCCCGCCTGGGGAAGTACCACACCTTTGCCAGTTATTCTACCGCCAACCAGTAATGTGCAAAGATTACTGTGTTCCGGTTTGAAAGACAATGTTTCCAGAGAAATTACAGGGCTTAGAGATATAACATCTTAGATCTCTGGGTGACGAGAGCAGTGCAGTGCTAGGTAATGATTTGGACTCTTCATGTTCCAATAGCTGCGTGTCGCTGTGCTGTTATGTGGCAGGCATGTTCCTTACCATCAGGCACATGTCCTGCTCGCCTCGTCACACTTTATTTAAAAAAAAAAATGCAAATTAAGTAATAAATAGCATGTAAAATTAACATAACATAGGTACGTGCTGAGAAACATAGGTACACACAATCTTTCGCCTTTATAATATTAGTGCGATTTATCGTCTGTGAACTTCGTGGCGAAAATGCCCAATTTTACGATTTACTAGTAGGGTAAAACGCGGTATAACTGGCCGGCGTTAGTAAGTAGCCACTAGTTACTATATTTTCATAAAATAAGAATTGCATGCAATAGTTCAACATTTTTACTGTACGGACACTATTGCCATAATTGTCGGCTTTTTTTTAACAGTCGGCGCGAGTGTCTCGATACAAAGGCTCAATCGTTAAGCAATTGTTAACGGAACGTTGAATATTTGATATTTAGGTGTCTATACACAGCAAATGCGTACAAATGTTGACTGTTGGATAGGATTAATGGTAAGGAAAGCTTTACATCATACAATTTTATTGTCAGCTGCAATTAAATAGGTGACCAGTAACTAGTTGTGTATTTAGCACAATTTTTAATAACTGGCCACCTATGTCAGTTACTAGAGATAACTCTTAATTGCTTGTATCCCCAAAAATAAGTCTTATTTACTGCTATCACAAAGTGACTAATGCTATGACTAGTGCCGAGAAGTAGCATTCAGTTCAAAATTCAGAACTCTGATACAAAGTTTCAGTCTGGACCTGATCCAGTGCTAACTGAAGCTGAAAAAAATGATTTATGCTACTTCAAAACGTAGATTCCCAAGGAAAAAAGACGACATTCAGACAATTATGTGTACAAGGTTTTTTGCGGGAGAATCCGAGACCCAATTTTTTTTGTGTAAACAAACCTAGAGAAATGGTTCAATACTTTCCTGAAACGTCATCCTAATATCTCGTTTCAAACATCAGAAGCACTCCTTTTGCTTCACAAACACAAGCGCATGCTTTTCGGAAGCGGATATCAAGCGAATAAAATGGTTTCGAGAAATATTTAAATGTACTTGTATTGAAGACGAAGGTTTAGAAGAAACAATTAGCCCATTGAGGCCCAGTACAAGTTTTCAATGCCGATGAAACCGGGTTTAATCCATACCCAAACTGGGACCGAAACTTTCCAGCTTGCTGAAAAGGGATGTAAAAACGTTTATCAAATAGAAAACGTTTCGCCAAAAGAAAACATAACGGTTTTATTCACATTTTCTGGAGCCGGGAAGGTCTGCAATCCTATGATCATCTACCCATATAAAAGAATACCCGATCGAATGTCACAGAGTGTGCCATCTGGTTAGGGAATAGTAGTGACTTAGGTTGGATGACAGGCGAAGTATTTCATGACTACATCGCAAATTAGTTTTAATTAGTTGATCGATGACAATATTCCATTCCCGGTAATATTGTTTGTGGATGGATACAAAACCCATCTTACCATTCAAGTCTCCGAACTGTGTCGGAGCAAATAAATTATCCGACTCCGAATCAAAATCACTGTATCCGAATGCCACGCGTATATTACAACCTGCAGACGTTACAGCTTTTCCTCTTGTGTTGGATTGGTGGATAAAGGCACTACGAGTTTAGTATACTGCCAACAACTACCAAAAAAGTTTGACGAAAGAGACGAATTCGCTCCATTATTAAAAACTGTCGTAGACTCGTTTGCTAAAAAATACACTTTGATTGAATCCATATTATTGATGATTTATAGTGTATTAGTTCATGCAGATGTAAAGATTTAAAAGAACCTGCTAGTCTCGTGATTATCTCTCGTGATCTTAATATTTATAAACATTAGGGTATAGTATATTATTTAAGTGCCAAGAATTGTTTTTTTTTTCTGTTATTAATGATAGTTTATAGTTTTTTAGTATATTCATAAATATAAAACAATTGATAACTTAAATTTTCATGGTGTTTAATAAGTTTATTACACGTGGCTAGTAACTGATTAAGAATTTGCCAATTACTAAATTTCAGTGGTCAGTTACTACTTAAATATGATTGTTTTTCAAGATATTAAAATATTTGGGCCTGTACTAATTCTATTTTGATTTTTACTACAGCAATAGTTAAAGGAATATATGCTTAGTAATTTAATGTTACAAACATTTACATACATTAATTTATGGTGAAAATATATAAATTGTAAGTGGAAATTTCGCTTAAGTGGCCCGTTATTACGTGGTTTACCCTATTTGCCCCCGCTTTCCTCCGTGTAATATTTAGAAAAAGATAAGTCCGTGCAAAAGTTTTCATTATTTTTTGCATCGATATATATGAATAGATGTGCCCTGAGCACCTTGAAATTAGTAATAAATGGCGTCTCTGTGTGTATCGTAAGTGGTTTGCAAACAACCAACCTACTTGACCTCTATAATCGCTAGCGGCGAGATAAGCTGTGGTTCTACTTATATTGGTTGTTGACAACGAATAATGATAGGTAAAAACGTCCGGCGTACACCGCGTCCTGCTACTGACTAGAACGGAAAGAGTGAGCTCGCTCTTCCCAACGTTGACATGATTGCGTGCACCCTGAAGTTCGGGAGGGCCCATCTTGGATTCTACGCTCTGTGATTTTTTGCAATAAAAAATAGCCTATGTTCAAATGTTAAATGCTATAATCAATCCGATCGCTACATTTCGGCCTGAGCCTTAAGATTTTAGCATCTGACTGTATTATTAAGGTAGCATGTATTGCTAAGGCAGTCGCTTCTAATTTAATATATGTAGAAAGAAAAGATTTTACTCTATAGTATTTGGAGAAAGAAAAGAGAACGTCTCTTTTCTTTCTACAAATATTACAGAGAAAAATTATTGAGTATTGCGTTAATTCTACATCTTTTCCTCAACTAAAATATTCCCGCGCGCCTAAATATTATTAACAGTACCCCTGCCTCCTCCCGATATTGGCGATGAAAAACAGAATTTTTGGATATCAACAAAATATAGTTGAACAACTATCAGCGCCCCGCGGTGTTACCCGCGTAGTTCCCGTTCCCGTTATTTTGCCGCGATCAAAAGTAGCATGTGTGTTCTTCTAGACTATAATTTACCTGTTTTCAAAAATTCAGCCCGATCCGTTGGTATGTTACGACGTGATTGAGCAACAAACATCCAAACATTGACATTCATATTATTAGTAGGATTCAGACAATATTATTGACAAAACGTGCTATAATGCTCTGGGTTCCTAGGATTACGTTGCCGTCACATAGCGGACGTAATGTAGCGATGAATGACGTCACGAGAACGTTGTCTATGTTAACACTATGGCGCGGTTTGTTAGAGGACGGTGATTAACAACGCAACGTAACGTAAAGAAGCGGTGACGCTATTTGAAAGACGGCCGTCTTGACGGTGTTGAATTGTTCGTGAACGTTTTTTTCGAACGTAAGATTACAGCGGTGAAGCCATATCGATATATTATATTTTGAGTTTTTTTGACTGGACCGACGTCCGTACGACGTACAGAATGGGTTTTAATTCCAACTGGAGCTGCAACGACGTACTAAAATTTCTAATGCGCCTTCTATACCACTCGGTTTGAATAAATTATCTTCTACCCTACGATTATTTTCCTCTTTTAATAGTTCATCCTCCAAGTAACTGATAAAAGCTATATTATACCATACTTGATTAAATCAAGGTCCTTCTTTTTCTCTCCTGCTTGTTGAGGTTGCTGGCTGACGACGTAATATAGCGGCAGTGGAACTTTCCACATGTCGTCGCGTAAAGACGGCCGTAGTTTTACGTCCGTAATATTACGTCCGCTATGTGACGGCAACGTAATCCTAGGAACCCAGAGCATAACTGACATGGATATAACTGTTCTAAAGGTGCTTGTAGAATTCAGGCCCGTGTCAAAAATCGATGGGTTATTGAACAACCAGGAGAAGAAGAGGATGTAGAAAGATGGAAAGGCAAAAAAATAATAAGATTCAGCAGTAATATGTGAGAGGCCTATGCCTGACCGTGGACTACAATAGGCATGATGATATTTATTATGATTTTACTGCACCACCATCTAAAAATCATTGAAAAAAAAAAATTGGCCGTCATAGGAAATTAAGAAGAACCGATAGAAGTGAAAACTTATAACTCAGAATTTGATAGCTTACCTTGGAAACTACACGGCTGTAACCGGAGGCCGTGGCCTCGCCATCTAGAAATGCGTCAGCATTTCCCATTGGCTCACGTATTGCTAGATGGCCATGCTATGATGACCAGGCCACGCCCTTTCAGCATTTCCCATTGGCTAACGCATTTCTAGATGGCCAATGGCCATAGTCCCGAGTTTACCCGAAGATTTCTTATCATACCCGAGCGTGACGCTAGAATTCAATTCACACCCCACGAAAAATCTGTCTAGGCGCGCCTAAAGAAGTTTTCACTTCAAAAAAACGTCGTCATTCATGAATTATTTTTCTATTTCCAGGGCGCACAAATGGTGCAACAAACGTTTACATTCCTGATAACATCAGTACTTCTGATTCTGAAACATCTGATAGACCAGACGCAGGTGATCAATCTTTTACAGACATGATGGCAAGTGTCTGTAACGCAGTCAAGAAAGTTCATGTAAAATTTAGAAAGCTGTTATATAAAGTCGTTGCAGAGCAGATGGATAAACAGAACACTGCTTAAATTAAATTTGAATTCATGTTTACTACATTGTACATTAATTTTTTGTTTCATTTATACGAATCGTACACAAATACCTATATTTTTAAGTATCAGTGTGATTTAATTTATCGGAATCAACAACTGATTTTAACTTTGTTGAGTTTAAGGTACTCATGTACGCACAAACTAGGACTTTTTTGTAATTTGGATCGCTGGGACCAGTGGACGGTGTCTGTAGTGTCTCATGGTGAGACAGCTAGCAACCTGTCTTGCGAAACGCGTGAGAAGCCAGGGTCGGTCGCTTGTATTTAAACAAAATAGAGTGACAGAACAACAGGACATGCAGCTGATGGGAAGCAACACGTGTGCTCTTAACAATTGTCACGATATGTTTTTTGTCGTTATAGCCAGAGGTGATGACAAATGGACTAAGAGCTCATGAACCCCAGACCTGCGTTATTTTAACAAAACTGAAAATTAGTCAGCGCATGCTCCCAACACAGGTAAGAACGATGGAGCATTATGAAGTTTGGGTCATCCTGGTTTTGGCCGATAAACGGTACTAAACGGTACGGTACGGTCTCAATTTGTCGAAATCTAATAGAGAGACTAGCTGAATCCTGCGCGCTTTGCTACGCCACCTATCGAGAATTAACCGTATCAACTCAGGTTTTAAGAACTTAGTAGGTTTATAATGACGCAATCTTAAAAGATAGACACATGCTGTCACTGACGTTAGCGCTCGCAAAGAAACCTCACAAACATGAATATTTTCTCCCGTTTTTGTTGCTTACATTATTTATTCAGACTCCGCTACTATTGATAGTAGCCTATAGCCCTTCTTGTTATATAGAGAGACTATCCAACAGAATCTAAATGTATCATAATCTTCTCATAATCTTTCGATTTCGACCAGTAGTTGTACCCGAGATCCTAGCGTTCAAACAAGCAAACAAACGCTTCATTTTTATAATATTAGTACCTATAGATACTTTTTCTTCTTTTTTCTTATGGCTTCCATTCAGTAATATCACCGTAATTTTGCCAGCTTCCGTAGAAAGATACTCTGAAGTATCGTAAACAAACAAAATTGTATCACGTTCAAGAGTTTACATACATAAACCCTTATTCTAAGCATAAACCTAACGAAATCAATGTAACTTATTATCAACAAAGCTGGTGGGGGTTCAAATCAACCTCGTTGTAGTATCATACATCCATTGTTCTTTAGGACTCCTTGACATGCGCAGTCTGTTGTCATTTCTACACAACTTTCTTATCATTGTTGCCGAGAACTTGGTACTGTCAAAATGTCACAGGACGAAACTACAAAGATTATAAACAAATAAATAGATATGTATTGCAAACCCACAATATAAACACTATATATGCCACAGAAACAGTGCTTACATCACAATGCCACCAAACTGTGGTATAGTCAAAAACCCATGTAAAATATGTTTGGAAAGTGTAAATACCAAAACTGGCGTACAATGTCAAGGTGCCTGTAAAACTTGGGTGCATTATAATTGCCTCGACTATACTCCTGGTAAGATCAGGGACATAAAGCAAGGCATAATAAAAGTTATGTGCCCATGTGCTGATTGCAAAAGTCCCTTACCTAAAGAGCGTCGCACAGACGAACCGTTAAGTTGTACGAACGTACAGTGCCCTTCAAATTTACCTCGAACATGCACAAGCAGTACCTGTCCAAAAAACAAGGATGAAGCTCATAAGAAAAAGACTTTGCAGTTGTGTGAGAAAACAGCTTGCAAAGCACACAGAGCCAGGGGTGGGACAGGTATTATTCAAATCAAGTTTTTGATCTCTTGCTAGTTTAAATGATCTTATATACGTATATTTTAATAGTATCCTACTTAAATTTTAGATGAGGAAACTTGAATGTTGATTGTTTTGTTGCTGAATGAAGTCGGGACGTTTGAACGGATTGGGCTGTAGTTAGGAGATAGATTATAATCTGGAATAGCATCAACGTTGCTTGATAGCGAGACAATTACAGGAACGGGACCTATGCTAGTTAAATTGTGGGGCGCTGCAAGTTATAAATTGTAACATCGCAAAGAAATCATGGTGCACAAATAACACTTTTAGAGGATATGTGGCCAATGCCAACACACGGTGGTGGATATCACGTCATGTCCAGTTAATCAGCTTTGTGGATAATAATAGTCTCGACACTCTCAAAGAACTTTTAACTTGTATTAATAAATTTAGAAATTATACCATCTTTGCCCATTTTTTCTATCGAACTGCTCGTGGTTCGAAAAAGTTTCGTTTTCTGGTTGCCGTTCTAATGATTCGAACGCAGAAGTTTGACTTTACTTTTGTGAAGAACTTCTATGCTGCGGAACACCTTGTCTGAATAGATTTTTCACGGTCCGATAGTTAGAATCATGGCGTTTTTAACCCTTAACCACCTAACAGCGGTCACAGTGACTCCAGCGGTTTTTATTTTTTGGATTATTCTGTTACTATGCGAGCTATGCGTCTGTAAGTGTGTAAGTTCATCTACTTTACCCCCCTGCTCCCCAGTACGTAGTGTGCGCTCGATCGTTTCACACGTTTGCGCGTTCATGAGTTACAGGTAATTATATTTTGTTTGCGGTCATGGTGACCGCCGTTAGGTGTTTACGTAATTTTTAATAAAATCAATTCTTTTTGTTTTTATGGCTTTATTATGTCTGATGAACGACTAAACCGAAACATCTTGGAATGGTTAGAACACATTTCTGATTCAGACACGGAAAATAAAATAAATGAGCCAGAATTGCCAAACGAAGACTGCAGCGACATCGAAAATATCCCAGTGGATCATTTTATCAGAGACGAGTGTCAGTCTGACTCAGATATAGAAGATAATGATCCAGAGTGTCAAGATGAAGATGGAACCAACATTGCTGATTGCATCCGTATCCATTAAAGGTAGAAGAAACTGGCTGAAAATCTTGTATAATTTCATTTGGAACGACGTATGAACAAGCCTGGTTTGCATGGAGAACTTTAATGCGGTATTCGCCGCGTTCTGAAGATGGAACAAGAGTCAAGCATTTCCTCAACTGATCGAAAGGTTTGAAATCAGGAAGAGTTGCTCAACTTGTGATGCTAAAAAAACCGCAAAACATATTACATGTGTTTTCAATGTAAGAAACCTATTTGCGTTGAGTGTTCGCAAAAAATGTGCGTAAACTGTCGTTAAAAATTGTAACTGTTTACCCATTGCAATTTCATAAAATAAGTGATTTGATTTTGTCATTAATAGTTTTATATAGTAGTTTATACATTAAACTACCAAAAAATTTGAAGATTTGATTAGATTTTACAAATACTTACTTGTCAGATCTCAGATTCTTATAATGCCTAGATTTTGTACTAAAATGTTCAAGTTAATTATAAACATTGATTATTTATATGTATTTCTATTATTTTTCAAAGTTTTTTAACTTCAATATGTTAACAAAACAATAAAAATCACGATCTGTTTTTCATTAATATCATTTTATATTTAAAAAAAAAATTAAAACAGAAAATAATAAGCGGTCACCATGACCGCCGTTAGGTGGTAGTGTAACTCAAAAACACGTTAGGTGGCTAAGGGTTAAAACGATAGTGAATCAGTTTCTTCTAAGTACGTTCCATCGTAGACAGCTATAATAATAGTGTAAAAAATAAGATTACTTTAAATTCATGATGTAATTAGGGATTAATTGAAAAAAGGTTTGAGAGGTTTGAATTGTAAAGGATTGTGAATCAGAATGTTATACCTAAAGAAAAGTTTTCCAAACTGTATCCAAATAAAATATCTCATCATCTCATATTATAAGATAATATATTTTTCTCATTTCAGCTGAGAAAAATATGCAATCGAACACAAATCTGTATCAATGTGCTGTCAGTAGTAGCCAATCTGAAATGTTCGAGAGACCAAAAGTAACAAGACAACAAGACCCACATGAGACTGATCAATCCATGATTGACATACTTGAAAGCGTCTGCCACGCGGTCAAGCAAGTACATATCAGGATGAGACAACTGATGTACAAAACTGCTACTAGAAAGAAAGTTTGATCATGGGTGATTTTCTATGGATTTAACTAATTAGAAGCATGACTAAACTGTTTGTCTATAAATCATAATACAGTCTATTTAACCCCATCTCGCATTGTTTTCAAAAAGACCAGAATCCTAATGATGGAGATAATATTTTAGTTAGCAGTTGGAAAGAAACTGGGACGTCGACACTAAAGCCAATCGTCCACCGCCAACTAAACTAAGTTAGTTTAGTTTAGCTCGCATAGTTGAGCCAGTTTTTCATACATGTGCGTCCACCGCAAACTATGCCAGCTAAGAAGCCATGTATGAAAAACTGGCTCAACTATGCGAGCTAAGCTAAACTAACTTAGTTCAGTTGGCGGTGGACTATTGACTCGTCACTCCTTATTTAAAAAAAAAAAAAAAAAAAAAAAAAAAAAAATCACGACCCAAAGATTTAGGTCGCTATTAAGTCCTGTCTGATACCCTACTTCCTACCAATAATATTTATGCGAAAGTTGTGAGTACCCAGTGGATGTTTGTTAGTCTTGGACGCAAAAACTACTGCAGACATCTGAATGAAAATAAGTACAGAAATAATTAATAGCCTGGAATAGACAGGGTAGTTTTTATCCCGGTAAAATAATGACATCAGGAAGTACGCGGGCGAAACCTCGGGGTGTTACTAGTAATCATAAAATATAATAATATAACAGGACTAAATCATCATAAAATAGTTTCTAATTCCAAAATTTTGTGAGTTAGAAAGTAGCCTGCTGAACTTCATATCACCTTCATCTACTTATAACACTTTACATCTATAATAACATCTTAGAGACGAAATTTGTTGTTGAAATGTTTCAGGCAACGGGTGGTCATGAAATTCGATACATAAGTAGCTCTGGATTAACATATTCGCTAATTTTTATCCCAAACTAACACGGGTGACCGTGGGGGTGTAGCTAGTTGTAAAAATAAGAAACTAAACGTTCTTGACTATTGTGTTTTTACTACTTAACAGTCTTTGAAAAAATACTTTTGTTTACAACAACTTTGGGCTGGTTATCGGTTCTGCGAGCTATATGGCCTGCCCATTGCCACTTCAACTTGGTAATTTTAAGAGCTATGTCGGTGATCTTCGCTCTTCTGCTGATTTCCTCGTTTCGGATTTTATCACGTACCTAGTGAAACTCAGAGCATAGCTGTCAACTTTCGTCCTAAAGCTTTGTGATATTTCTGACGAGAACATGTGACGAATTCATATTTTTCTTAGAGAAATTAACTATAATAATTCAGTTTAGGTAAGTACCAAGTCAATACGTCAATAATAACAACTACTAAAAGTTTGTGAAGTGGATGCAACGGTAGAATTTTGTCAAAGATAATAATAAATTATAACGGTACAGTCAGTACAGAAAATTAACTTTTAGAATTCTTATTAATAATAATTCTATTATATCCTCATAGTAATTCTACTTCCTATTAATATCTCACTCATTTCATAAATGCAAAAGTTTGTAGGCATGTATGGATGTTTGTAACTCTTTCAAGCAAAAACAACTGAAAGGATATTGATGAAATTTGGTGCAAAGATAGATAAAGAAATAGCTTTGTTTATTCCTGATGAATAAATAAATAAATAAACAATAAATATTGGTGGACAATTCACACAACACCATCTGACCCCAAACTAAGCAAAGCTTGTGTGATGGCGGCCAGATAGCTGATATAATACTTATATATATTTTAAATACATACTTATTATACATAGAAACACCCAGACACAGTGCAAACATTTGAATTCATCACACAAATATTGGCACTGGGTGGGGATCGAACCCACGACCCTCAGCTTCGCAGGCAGAGTTACTACCCACTAAGCCACAAGGTTCAGCCGCAAATTCAGCCTGCTGAATGTTTCTCATTTGTCATTTTAAAGAGATTAAAGACAGGCAAAAAAGTCAGAGTGGTTTCAGATTAGCGTATTTTTTACGCGAATTTGGTCGTAAACTGATAAAACCGGACTCCGAAATATACCGGGTAGGTATATTTTGGCGTGTTCGCTCAAATTGGTAGTGCTGTTGTGTCAGTATCAACGTCAGGACCCTTTCCTGACGAACAGACTTTGCTATTGTCGCTCGCGCTAATGCAAGCTGCTGTTATGCTAAGTACATCTACGCTCGTACGAGTTGCGCGTGTGGCAAAAGCTGCTCCAAAACGCGGCTATATGTGCCCACAAATTAATAATACTTTAAAAAACTACAAAACACGCTTTTAGCACGCACGCACATTCCTGACACCAAGCCCTTTCATTTGATACCCATGTCATGGGGTGGATTTCAAACAGTCAGCCCGTCATCTTGGGGAGGCCGCCATATTGGATTTGTAATGACATTTCTTAGCTAGTCATGTATTGTCATCAGAACTCAGAGCGTGTGCAAAATTTCATCCTAATCGAAGACCGGGAAGTGGGTCAAATTAAGATTCCAAGATTTTCTTACATACATAGTTAGTTAAAAGTGAAGCTAATAAAAGCGTGTTAAAAAGGGCTTGTACGCGCGTATAAAACGGTAGTCTGAAACCTATCCTAATATGTTTGGGTTAATCCTTATTATCAATCATCATCAACAGCCCACGAAATGTTCCCACTGCAGGGACTCGGGGCCTTCTCTCGCAAGGAGAGAGTTAAGGCCATATCCATATCCACATCCACATCCATATCCACGCTGGCCCAGTGCGGGTTGGTGGATGACACATGACTTCGAAAGATTCTAGATACAGGTCGGTTTCCTTACGATGTTTCCCTTCACCGTTTTAAGTTAACGGCATTACGAACATGACGTCGAAAAGATAGTGGTGCGTGTGGGGTTTGAACCCGGGGTCTCCGGATCGGCAGGCGACGGAGAACGGTCTCCCGACTAGACCAGCCGTAACTTCTGTGAATGTGAATACGTTTTGTTATCTACGGCACTTCACTTCACCGTACAAGTTTTGATCTGAAATTTTCAAACTTGATCAGTAAAAACGATCCCTTAACTTTTAATTAATAAATCAGTAAATTTTTTTCAGACTTCTTTCTTGTCATTATCACATACTTCTTCATAATATGTATTGATTCTTTATTAATTGCAAACTAGCTGTGTCCCGCGGTGTAATCAGCACATCACTAGTTTTTCAAAATAACTTATGTTCCAGTAGATAATTCAATTCAATTCCGCCTTCGCGATCGCGGTACTCATGTTTTCCCTACGTAAGAAATAGCAAACGCAGCATCGCCGTAGACTCTGAAAGTAACCACCCTGGCAAACAAGCCCACTTCCTACTGGAGTGACTTTTGACTGTGTTTCGGCTTGATAGAACTGTGAGACGAATAACATTCTGTCATTCTCCCAAGTACCGCTTCTACCCCCGGCACAAACTTCTACATGCTACACTGAAACATGCGCCTACCCCAAACTTTTATCCATTCTGTCAACCTCTTAAAATACTTTTTTCACATTCAAAACTAAGTATCCTATGGTCTTTCTGAGGCTTCGGGCTTAAACGAAATTTGACACTATTTCTGTAATAACACGCACAGATAGGCTTGAAGAAAACCCTCTTTGCGTGGCTTTTGTGTGTTATATTACCCGGATTATTCTTTAGAAAGTGGGCTGCTTACCTCTTTTTAGTATTTACATTCTGTTGTTATTGTCATCATGTCACGTTATGGCATCTCTTGTCAGATATCATAAGTTAATGTTGTCTAAACATTTTGTTGGACCAAAAAATACAAATAAATCACAATGTATTGCAAACACAAAATATAGATAGATACCATGCTGCTGAAATATCGCCAATACAACAATGCCAACAAAATGCAATAAGGTCAAAAACCCATGTAAAATTTGCTTGGAGTCAGTTGGCCCCAAAAATGGCTTGCAATGTCAAGGAGCCTGCAAAAAATGGGTGCATTTCACTTGCCTCAACTATACTCCTGGTAAAATCAAGGACATCAGGCAAGGTTTAATAAAAGTAACGTGCCCGTGCCCCGATTGCAAAACTACTGAACCTAAAGAATATCGTACCGATGAACCTTTCAGTTGCACTAACATCCAGTGCCCTTCGAATCTTCCTCGAACATGTATTAGTAATTCCTGTCCAAGTAACCAAAATGCAGATGGAGCGAAAAGACCATTGCAACTATGTGAGCAGTCAACTTGTAAACTTAACAAAGCCTCAGCTGGGATGACAGCGTATGCGAACGAAATGGGTAATTCTGCTGGAGTGAGCTGTCCATCTTCTTCTTCAGGATGTGCGTTGCGGCCACAAGAATCTTCTCTCGTCAAAGGTGACATGGGCAATTCCGGTCCTCATGCGGGGCACGCCATGAATGTTGTTGGACAAATTTGCCACACGGTAGAACAATTATCAGCGCAAATAAACTCTCTTATGAAAGAAATGAAGAATCTGATGGACTCGAGACAAGGAAACACAGGTGGTTATAATATGGGAAGTGCAGCAGACAAAACTAAACCTTGTCATTGTCCAGGCAATCCACGGCATTGAATGAGAAAAAATGATTTCTAAACACTAAATTGTTATTATTTAATCTAGAGGTACAAAATAGAATCATAATAGGAGTAAGTTTAGGATACAAAATATCAAAATAAATTAACTAAGTTGCACTAATATACTCTTTTTTTCGAAAACAAATATTTTTACAGTTTTTGCTGATATATATTTATACTTTTTTTAAATAAAAAGTGACGAGACGAGCAGGACATGTACCTGATGGTAAGCAACATGCCCGCCACATAACAGTACAGTGACACGCAGCTATTGGAACAGAAAGAGTCCAAATCATTACCAACAAAGACGTCATATGTAGCGTATTTTTGTTTGCGCAACAAAAAAAAAAAATAGTATTAAAATTAACGTGGTTGTTACACAATACACATGTTGATTAGGTAAACGGGTAACTCACGTGTAATGAGGTCGGTCAATCCGACTCGAGTTTCGGCCGCGTCCGGCGGCCTTTTTCAAGGAGAGTGTACGCGCCCGATGGCGTCCCGTTTGGCACTCAAGTCAACTCGAGTCGGATTGACCGACCTCATTACACGTGAGTTACCCGTTTACCTAATCAAAAAAAAAATTGCACAGCACTGGTCACTGGCCAGTCATTCTTCTTGTCCACAACAACAAGTGCCAAGCGGGTATTTGAGCATGGAGACTCCAATCACTGTTCTGTACGTAACTCATGAGACATATTTGAGTAAGTAAGATGATTCATCTTTTCACCGTCTCATTTCTAAGGAAGCATTGCCCGTCAGTTCAGCTCAGTAAAGTTTGCACATCACGGCTTGGCGTTAGATTAACTGTCACCGGGACTTCTTCTGGTGGACTCTGCAAAGTCTTGTAGCAAAGTAGCAATCAATGGACTGGCTATACAGCTAAATAGCCGATAACTGTTGGGGTAGACGAGTTGCAGAGCGGAAGCCGCGTTTATTCAAACGTAGTGTAGGACACCCTGCAGCCGGAATAGATGTAGTGACGACCTTCATAACGTAGCCGTCGAAATTGGACAAAATGAGCTCCCGAATAAATGAATGAAACCCGATCGAGCTTAGTGGAGTGCATTGGGAAACGTCTTCGTCTAGTAGTATGGACATTGTTTTGTAGACTACTACTTAAGTAGGTACTCTTTGTGATATTTTTTCTCTTTATCTGTGTTTAGAGCTTCCCGCTGTTTAGTACCCTGTCCCAGGTTGTCGTGAACGACTCAATCAGACTCATCCTATCCTTCACTAAAAGTATTAGCATAGCATAAGCATTAAGCAGCCCTAAACTAGGGGTCTTCTCTCGGTAGGAGAGAGCCAAGGCCATATAATCCACCACGCTGACGCAGTGCGGGTTGGGGGATGACGCATGATTTCGAAAGATTCTTCAAACATGTAAGTTTCCTCACAATGTTTTTCTTTCACCGTTTTTAAGTTAGCGGCATTATTCATATTAAATTATTTGGTAAAGCCAATTTACACGTCACATATAATTAACAATTCATAATAATTAAATCCGAAAAAAATTATAATAAATTCTTAAATTATAACAATTGTAAAAAATCATTAATGTCATAAAACGAGTGCTGGACAAGCCAGCGCTGAAGCCGGTGTTTGAAACTGTTATGGCTGGGAGCCATCCTAATTGACTCTGGGAGCTTGCTATATACTACTGTACCCAATGCATGACATGCGTGAGTTTGCTCGACTTCACAAGAATGGTTTTTCGTTCGTCCGTTAAATCTGTTGACAGGTGTATTCGCGCGTACATTTCCACTTGCAATATTATTATTGATGGCAAAGTTAAAATACCTAGGCTTTGGAAATACGGTCGCGCGGAAGTATCCTGCGTTACTCGCACAATCGCTCGTATGGCACGCTTCTATAGGCGGAACACTCTTTTCCACTCGGAGCATAGACCCCAGATTTCGGCACCATACTGTACTAAAGAGCGAATTGTTGCGAAATAACAAGTGTGGGCTATCTCTGCCGATGCCAAGGGTGACTCTCTGTAGAGTACTCTCTGTTATTACGCACATGACTTCGAAAAGAGAGTGGTGCGTTCAAGGGATCCCTTGGATTGGCAATCGTCGTTCTTTCAACCAGACCAGACGTAACTTACTATCCACCAGTTAATCCTACTAATCCTATAAATGACAAACTTTGGATATTCGGATGTTTGTTGCTCAATCACGTCGGAACGTCTTAACATCTGTTAAGACGCTCTGAAATTTGGAGCACAAAAAATGTTGGCCTGGGATACTTTTATCGCTGAAACATAATAGAAACGAGAAATGCTCGGGTAAAACCACGGGGCGATCCTAGTAAACAATAAGATAAAATAGCCCTAGATTTAAAATCCTAAAAACACGTCTTAAAATGCGTAAATTTGGATGTTTGTTGCTTTTGGAGCTTTTTCAGCAGTCCTGAAGGGATATTGAAATTTGACACAGACTACAGAATTAAAAAACACCCAGACTACTTTTGATTGCCACATCTTATTGTTATTGTAAAAGCGTTTGGATGTGTGTTGCTCAATCACATTTGAAACTTTCAGCAGTTGAAGTGGTTGACATTTGAAACAAAGACTATGGTCTGAAATAATACATCTACTATAATACTTTTCATTGGAGAAAAAATACGAAAATGGTACCTATACGGATAAAGCCACGACGCACTGTTAAGGCCGGGTCACACAGAGGCGATCCGGTAGCGAAAGCGATCCGATAGCGAGAGCGATCCGATACCGAGTATGGGATCGCGCCCGCTTGCTGTGTGTCAGGTTGCATACAAATTCGAACATTACAAAAAATATCGTCTCGCTATCGGATCGCTATCGCTTTCGGATCGCCTCTGTGTGAACACTACATTAGTGAAACATAGGTATAAGTCGTAATAGGTTAAATGTGGTACCAAACTTAGAGCAAAGGAAAACTTATGTGGCCTACGCATAAATCTAAAATTCCTTCGTCACAGATCTATGAAACTTGGGGAAAGTTTGATTGGCAATCATACTTGGACAATGCACCGTTTCTGACTGTTCATGGGGTCTGATAGTTGGGCTTTATTTCAATAGATGTGGTATGGGACTGGGTATTTGTTTTATCTTGCTCGTACCTCGAAAAGCGACCTCGTTTCATAGTTTACGTTCCTAAAACACGAATGAAGAGATTTGAATCTACGCTTGTGATAAGAACGTCTAGATTGTAGAATGCTTTGTCTGAGTGGGTTTTCCCCGATAGTAGGTAACAATCTTGGTGTCTTCAAATCGAGAGTGAATCGGTTTCTTCTAGGTAAGCACGCTTCATCGTAGATCGCATCGTCGCTTAACATCAGACGAAATGGTGGTCAAGTGCGAACCTAAAATAGTTAAAAAAAAAGAACATCTTGTTGAGTAAGTGGGTTTTTCCTCTTGGTATCTTCAAACCGCGGGTGGATCGGTTTCTTATAGGTAAGAACGCTCCATCATAGACCGCATCGTTGCTTAACTTCAGGCGAAACGGCGGTCAAGTGGGTGGTACCCTAAGTGTTGGTATTTGAAGTAGTAAGACTCTTTGACTCTCCCGCCTGGAGAATTACCACATTTTTGTCGGTAATTCTACCACCAAGCAGTAATGTGAAAACATCACTGTGTTCTGGTTAGCAGGGCAATGTTTGCAACGAAATTACATTGCATAGATATAAGACATTTTATATCTCTGGGTGACGAGGGCAGTGCAGTGCTAGGTATTGATTTGGATTCTTCATGTTCCAATAGCTGCGTGTCGTTTTGTTGTTATGAGCAGGTTTAATGTTTACCATAAAGCACATCACCTACTCGTCTAGTCACTATATCTTCTTATATATAAAATTCTCGTGTCACAGTGTTTGTTTCCTTACTCCTCCGAAACGGCTTTACTGATTTTAACCAAATTTTATATGCATATTCTGTAGGTATGAGAATCGGCTACTAGCTATTTTTCATACCCCTAAGTGACAAGGGTTGTTCACTAAGGCAAAACAACGTTTGCGGGGTCAGCTAGTCTAGATATATAATAAAGTTGCCAAGTGCGAGTTGGACTCGCCCATGAAGGGTTCCGTTGCAGCAAGTAACATTATATACATAGTACACATAGTTCTTGTAGTTCGTTGTAACTTTGATCGAAGTTTCAATAATAGTGTATTTATGACGTACTAAAAAACTTCTCATCAGATCGAGTTTAAACTAATTTTCGTTGGTAGTTTACATGGTAATGTACATCATATTTTTTTTTAGATTTTTGATTCTCTTACTTTAGAAGTTAGAGGGGGTGGACACACATTTTACCACTTTGGAAGTGTCTCTCGCGCAAATTATTCAGTGTAGACGAAAATGATTTTAGAAACCTCAACATCATTTTTGAAGACCTATCGATAGACACCCCAAAAGTGTAGGTTTGAAGAAAAAAAAAATTTTGAGTTTTAGTTCTCAGTATGGGGGGCAACCCTAATATTTCTTTTTTTTTATTTTTTCTGTTGAAATCTTAATGCGGTTCACAGAATACATCTACTTACCAAGTTTCAACAGTGTAGTTCTCATAGTTTCGGCAAAAAGTGGCTGTGACATACGGACGGACAGACAGACAGACAGACAGACAGACAGACAGACATGACGAATCTGTAAGGGTTCCGTTTTTACGTTTTACGGAACCCTAAAAATCAATGCCACTTTTCGTTGTTAGTGAACTCCTCCTAAACGGCTTGACCGATTTGAATGATTTTTTTTGTATACGTTTGGGTAGGGCCCTGGAAGGTTTAGATTCACAAATCAGCCCGGCAGATGGCGCTGCAGTTGATATCTAGGTTCTTATTCGAGCGAAGTCGGAGCGGGCCACTAGTACTATAAAAAAACTTATCGATAAAAATCCTACTATCCTTTAAGACGTTCGAAAGGATGGATGTTTGTAGATCAATCGCATCAGTGCGTCTGAACGGATTGAATGCGACTGAAATTTGGGATACAGTTAGATGAAAATAGCACATAGGTTACTTTTTGTCTATATTATTAAACAGAAGAGTTTATTTGTCTGACCGTGCTAAGCTCGGGAACTATTCAACCGATTTCATAAAAAAATTCACCGTTGGATATGTACGGGATCTTTAAGTGCTATAGGCTATAATATCATTTATAACACATTTGCACGTTAAGAGGCTCCTATTGCACCAATTTCTGTATCGTAATGTACCTCATTACGTACTTGTGCGGTAATGTATAATGTACTAAAACGCACGGTTTCAAAATGCTCCGTCTACAGACTAGGTAGAGAGATATGCTCCGTCTAAAACGAACGGTACCTTTTTAAATCTTAGTAAAGAGTGTTTATGTCAGAAAAGTGATCAACATTTCATGAATAAAATTAACTTTGAGAGGTAAAATGTAATAAATAATTGTATAATTCTTTAATTTAATTAATTTTCACCATATATTACAACAATCTGTAACAAAACACAAAAATATCAATCGACGGTTAAAAGGAAGTTGGGCATAAGCGACATTTTGGTCAAAAATCAGTTTTAAATGCCATTTCACTTAAAATTTTCCGCTCTTTCGAATGAGCTGACTCCCATAGCTCTACGATGACTTTTTTGGCGCTTATGCCCGAGCAAAAAACAACATTTCCCTAGTTATACTATTCGTAACCGACGTAAATTCAGGTCATTTTGTCTATAAAGGTGCTTGTACCCCTGCAAAAAATATCTAATCTCGATTTGTTGTCGGTAAAGCTTTTTTACTTCATAGGTGTCTCCAGTTTTCAGTTGTTTATGCCTTCTAAGGTATTTCCTCGAAAAATACAAACGTTGTTTATAGCCTATTTCCATTTAGTAATTGAACATAGCTTTGACCCTTGTACCCTTTTTCCAAAATTAATTTCTATTTCACTCTGTCGGTTATACCCTATTACCTGATTTAATGTTAATATCACGCTGTTGGTTATTCCTCACTTCCGATAACCTCTCAACTGGCACGAGGCCAAAGCCGGGCTTCGTAAAAAAAAGCACCCCTCTGGCACGAGGCCCGAATCGGGCTTTCTACGTGTTGTCGTATTTCGCGGGAATTTCTACAGACGCGTCTGTTCCTATCCCTTTTGCACCTATCTGATTAAATAGAGGAAAAAACAGGCTAGCTAGCAAGCCACAGATCAAGGTCAAGTGCGATACAAAATATTTGAACAGTCTTCAGTGTAAGTTAGCAGTGTGTGTTGTCGTGTGTGCCGTGTTCGTATGAAAGTATGTCGTAATAGGTGTGGTGTAAAATTATAATATGAAGACAAGGTATTTTATGGTTTTAATTTGTAAATAATATCTTAAGGTATAATATTAATACAAAACTGTATAGAAAAATATACACACGTTTTTGTTGCTAATCCCTTATTACTTAAATTGAACGGCATACCATGGTGTCGATTACAACCTACTTCCACGATCAACGATCAAAGTAATACGTCAATTGTACTGTGATACACAATGAGGATTTCATTCCAAATCCGTGCTTATGACATTTGATATCACTAAAGTACAAACGAAGAAGACTGGAGCAAGAGTTGACAAAGTACGAAAAGGTCGAAACAAGAAAGTCATTCTGAATTGTAGCACAGAGGAAGACTTTGTCCTGGTCAAAAATCGTGTGCAGCAACATAAGTTTCTAAAGGTGAAAACCGTGAAAGCGGGTAATCCACAGATCATCATTCGAGACGCCTTGTCTTATCACAAAGATAACGAAATGTAGTGGAAAACCTTCTGGAGCAGAATAAACATCTGCTACAGAGGGTTGATTTGCAAGAGAGCTCGATCAGAGTGCTACACAGGAAAAAAAGGCGTAATTCACATGGGTGTCATCCACTGATCGAGGTTTCACCTCGCATTCACAGAGCGTTTTTGGACGCCGAAAAGGTCTACATAGGACTCCAGACTCCAGACCAGTGGCAGACCATTCGCCCTTGGTGCAGTGCTCCAAGTACCTAGGTTTCGGCCATACAAAGGCGATCTGCCGGGAAAGGGATGAGTCCTGCAGACGCAGCGGAAAAAACCCCACTCCTGGACAAAATGCAAGGCAAGAAAAGAAGCCCTGACACCCAAATGCAAGAACTGCACGATTGCTCATCCCAACAGCCCCAACAGAGAACTCGCTCAAAACGCCTTTAGTAGCGATTGCCCTGAAAGGATAAAATGGGATGGTATAGCGCGTTCTAGAATATCTTATTGCTAAGGGAACTCATGAGGAAAGTAGCTCAGTCTCCAGTATACGGTTCATCAAAGCCAACCTGCAGTGCTCGCAACGGCAGAACTCCTGAAGGTAGCGATAGAAAGGGGAGTTTCAGTTGCCCTTGTTCAAAATCCCTATGTGGGAAATAAAGGCGTAATGAAACAATATCCTGGAACTCGCGTTATCCAGTGCAGTTAAAACAGACAAAACCAATTAAGGCAGCCATAATAGTCTTCGGTGTCAGGCTGGTGGTAATCCATGCCCCCTAATTTGTTACCGAAACGGGAGTGGCTGTTCTGTTGGTCGGCACAGGCCTAAAACTGAGAGTCATTTCTCTCTACTTAGAAGGAACCAAAAAGTCGAACCTATCCTCAGCAGGATTATGGTATTCAGCAAAAAACTATCGACAAATGACCTTATTGTTGTATACTGGTGACGTGAATGCGTAGTCCCACTGGTGAGGAAGCACATCCTAAAATGAGAGAGAAGAAGCCGCAAACTCATTGTTCAACGAAATGGACTTATTTATAACTACGGCGATACACCAATCTTCGAGATCGTTAGGGAAGGCAAACTCTGCACAAGCATAGTAGATGTAACAATGTGCAGCGGGTCTCTCTTGGGAAAAATCATTTGGACAACAATTGGGTTGGAAGGTTGACAAAAGTATTACGACATCAGACCACAACGCAATCACTTTCGTTTTGTGCCTAGTTAAACCTTTCAAACAACAGATACCAATAATAACAACATGCAAATACTAAACCAAGAAGGCACAGTGGTTAAACTTTATGTTAAAACCAGTTAAAACACAGTTAAAATCCTCCCTGCAAGAAGGAAAGCTCTCGCCGGATTTAGTGGA
Source organism: Ectropis crepuscularia (assembly GCA_963693475.1). NCBI lineage: Eukaryota > Metazoa > Arthropoda > Insecta > Lepidoptera > Geometridae > Ectropis > Ectropis crepuscularia. The sequence goes on from OY856361.1 coordinate 5,948,859, forward strand.
GAAATGTGAATTTCCATTGGAACTGGAGTCGATGGTTCCGAACTACACAGCTAGTTTACGTGAAGCCTGCGTACAGACCATTCCAATGGTAAGCTCGCCGGATGGAAATCCAACCCTTAAGGTAGACGGCCACCGATTTCGGTTGGTGCGATCGAGAAACAAAACGATTGCAATAATAGAGTACTGAGAAAGTCGGACGCCTTTCATAAAGGCAAGTGCGCTGCTTGTACATCTTAGCAGAAATGCGAGTGAAACACCCCGGGTAGTAAACGTGGATGCGATGACAATCGAATACTCAAGAGCGAAAGTCACAGACCGGCTGGATTGCATTGAGGCCTCTAAACATCATGAGGTTGTCGTGTAAGAAAATAGGGGAGAAAATCTGAGTTTCCTCAGAGCCCCTTCGCACGACCTGACAAATGCAACAGACAGCTGGGGATAGATGCAACAGACAGCTAGTTCGATCAACCAAACCGGTTCCGAAAGAGCACAGCAGAGGAAAAAACCGCAGCCAATCAAAGCGACAGCCGAAGCGGCAGACGGCCTTCGTGATTTCGTGACCACTATCTAGGCTCAATCGCAATAATATACAATGTTTCACATGGCAACATCCAAAGCCTTTTTTTTGATTTGGAGAAGTTAATCACACAGACTTTTAGAGATGGGACCTTCTCACTGACAAATTCTTCGTGGGTAATCATGTTGGCTAGATTAGTAAAATACAAGTAGCTACTTTTAAAAGGAACTGCACTTCATCAACTGTCAAATACTCGATGGACTCGGAGGCACCCGAGCATCGTATTGAAGTCGTATCAAAAACGAAATATCTTGATTTACCGGACTGTTATCGTACGCACCGGCAAATTTTTAAGAGAGTAAAACAAATTTTGAGAGTATTTTCTATACTGTTTGTTATTTTTTTAAACGTTTAACATTACAAATACATACTAAGCCTCCTAAATTTATTCCTTAGTTATGTGCCTACCTACTAGCTTAAGTATTATTTTTCCAAAAAATAGTAGGTTAATACCTAGCCTCTAGCCTTGATTTTTCGTGATTAAAAATAATAACAGAAGTGTTGTTTTGTTTTTATTTAAAACATCGTACTATCTGATTGTTAGTGAAAAGGTGACATGAAAATAATGCAAAAAAATGAGCAGTCACCTTTTAAATCTACCATAATTTAGCGTAAATTAGAATTACTTAAGCGATATCGTGTTGGTTGTGCTACTTCATTATTTAGGAAATGTCTTTTCATCTATATTTCCTTAGACTCACGCAATGCCAGATGTTAGTTAACCTTCTTTTCCTTTACTTTCAAGCTACATTGTGTGTCACTAATGTCTTATGATTCTGTTTTTTGTGAAAGTCGACTGTTACTTGTGTTCTATTATCTGTTATACAACCACTGTGAAAAGTACCTTATCCTTCTTTTCCCATAACACTTATTGAACTGTCTAGTCTCTTATACCCCTTTTCCCTCGCGACGTGAGATATCGGTATGTTGTGTAGGCTTCTTATCCATTAATATTTTATTTTGTCATTTGTCGCTTACGCCATATTACCTCATTGGAAAATTAAAAGCCATTGCTATAAGCGACATAAACAACGTTAAATAGCAACAAATCATTGAAACTGACAATACCGATAACTGCCCCATTTTTTTTTCATTTCATAACTGTTTCAATTTTCACGAAATGCTAATAAATAACAGAGATACGTCAGTTTTTCTAAAATTCAAAACTTTGAACGGCTCTCCTGAACATTTCACTTTTTGGCGCTTATACCGTATTTCCTTTTAACCGTCGCAATTTACTTAATTACTAATGGCATACTGGCTGGTTGTGTGCCGTTGCTTAAAAAAAAAAGGCGCCGATACGCGCGTATTGCTAATCTGTGAACAAGTAAACATTATTCCGCGCCCTTTTTTTCGCTGTATTATTTTTATTTGAAAGTGTCGTCAGAGTTTTATTTATTTCCTCGCAAATACGTTATAAAACGTCGTATGACATACGTGCGCTTTGATAATTACAGCCTCTGCGCTAATTATAGCTCTCGCATTCGGCTCGAGCTAGCAATATCGCTTCAGCTGTAATTATCAACTTAGCGCACTTTTATCATAATGTACTATTATATCACGGGCAAAGCTCGGGTGGATTGTTAGTTGCCAAAAATAACCAAGAAAACGGAAAAGTCGTTGATTGTTTCAGCGCGTTCTCTATGCTGAGTGCGAGTTTTGTCGACATCAAAACGCGTTCTCCCGTGAGCGCGTAAACATGCCTTTTGTATGAGGAAATTTCTAGCGCGTCTAGCGGCGTCGAATTTCTTCATACAAATGTTATGTTTACGCGCTCACGGCAAAACGCGTTTTTTTTGTCGACACTCGCACTCCGCATACTGAATTGCGACTCAAAGATGTTATTAAGTAAAATAACTTATTATTGAGTGAAATAATTCACTGAATAACCTTTACTGTTTACATCGGTACATCAAAAGAATACTGTAATTAAAGCGATTTTGTGGATAAAATCAGTTGTTTATAGATTAGATAAAGTTAATGTTTACAATGTAATTCATACACGTACACGTACATGCATCAAGTGGCTTTTGAATACAATATCACGTAGGTAACGATAAAATTAAACACATTTTTGCAACCTTAACTAGTAAGGAGGGCAAAAATGGAATTAACAAAACTGATACAGCTAGTCACATTTATTTACGACTAGCTGAACCCGCTACTTCGTTCGCGTACGTTGATCTTGCGACCTTATTAGTACATTAGTAGTACTTACGTAAAAATATTTGAATGCGTGGCCATTGCACAAACCGTGTGAATTTGTTTTTCCACACAAAAATATATTTATTCGAGTTTAGCAACTTCAAATTTTATATTTTAGCACCATAAAACATACTCGTAATAAGGTTGTGGAGTATCGAATAAAGCCGTAGTATTAAGTTTGTAGGATTTTTATAGGATACATTACGAAGAGTCTGTAGCTGATGTGCGTAATCAGATACTTACCCACTTGTACATTTTTACAGGAGCCTAAGTAGGTAATAGACTTGTTAGCCGATGGGATATTTTAGAATAATATAAATTTACATATACTTTACACATAAATAAAATATACAACTAATTTAAAACCCCCCTCCTTTTTTGAAATCAGTTGAAAATAGGAACCTATTCGATACTGCGCGATCTTCGACAGTAGTCTCGTTTTGTATAAAACAAAAAATCAACAAGAAAAACGTTGTTTTATCATTTCGAAATGATAATGAATGTGTAATATATCATTCTGATTATATTTTTTAATGTGTTATCAAGCTTTGACATCCCTATTATTGTGATATAACTTTCTTTAATATTTATTCATTCGTAATTCGGAATTTTGTGCAGTCTGTTATTAACAGTTAACGAGTGAATTAGTTAAATGGAAAGCAGTTACGAATACACAACTTTGAAGATGGAGACGAACATTTTGAAACAATTGCTTATCGTTGGATGCAGTAAGTCAAATTATTATTTATTTTACATTTTTTTTAAGTTTAACCTGGGTTGTCCCACTGCTGGGCAACGGTCTCCCCCAATTCCCTCCACTTTATCCGGTCCTGAGCTACCATCGTCCAATCATTTTTAAACGCTCCGAGCTCGTCCTTCCATCGCGTTGGAGGACGACCCTGGGGTCGACTGGCCGATGGTGTCCACTCTGTAAAAACCCGGGCCCACCGATCGGGGTGCATTCTGGTCACATGACCCGCCCACTCCCATTTAAGCTTGGCAGACCTAAATCCTACATCTGTTACACCTGTAATGGAACGCAGAATGGTGTTGCGAACACGGTCTTGTCTTTTTCCTAAAATACTGCGTTCCATATTCTTATGTTATAATATATAATTATGTGAAAGTTTCGAGGTTTGATTGTTTGGATGTTTACTCAATCATGACTGAAATTATTTTCTATCAAAAATTTTTGAACTCCTGAATTCTTTGTTCCAGAAATTTTGAGATTTATGTTTTTTTTTTCATATAAATAACGATTTAGATCGTGATTGAGTCATATACCTATAATGTAAACATTATGTACCTATGTTAGCACCGTAGTACTTGTAGTAACGTGCAAGCATTTTTTTAATCACACAGATTTACTTACCTACAATTACCGTCTTATAAATCTACAAAACTGTTTAGTAGTTAGAAAGATAAAAACATTTTATTTTGTTAATTAAATTTCGTAAACATTAATTAACAACTTAATTATGGTCGATAAGACAAGAGAAATCTTTATTAAAAGCCACACATCCATCCAAAACGAAACAAAACTTAAAATTAAATCAAATCAAAAAAAAAAAAATCGAAAAAAACAAAATCACAAAAGAAACTTAAAATTAGCTTATGCTAGACATTTTAATTGGCAGCTTTATCGCTTGGAGCGATCTTTTCCAAGCAACCGTGTACGGATACAGTAATGCGGTCTTTAACTCTTCCAAATTTCGTAGCAGTTTGTAAACAGGTTTGAAACACTGTTTTGATTTAAATGGCAACACTTTTACAGAAAATAAGAGGTTTAGAGGTAGATCATCTATTAACACTACGAATATTTAAAAACAAAAAATCATACTCTTAATTTTGTATTAGACATAGTTAGTAGCATTGTGCTGTTACAGTTAGGTCGCAGTCAGGAGCAAATCTTGTTCATCCACATTTAAAAAAATATCTGCTCATTTTGGTCTGAGTACAAGATCCATTATTTATCATTGTTATATTTACTTTATCAGAAAATTTATCGGGGAACCTGGATCCCACAACAAAGGTAGCTCTAGTGTGGGATCCTGTGCACGCCCCAAAACATTGCATACCTGGACGTCTACTCTCTTTCTACGAAAACGTAATTTCGAAAGCTCGCGACTTTTAAAGTCCAATTCTCCTTCGATCCGTCGTTTTGTCTGTTTAAATGTTCGAAGCCTACTCTAATTAGAGTAGGTTTAGAAGATTTAAACGTCAAACAATGTTGAAACGAAGTAGAACGAGAGCAGGAAAGTCGCGAGTGTTTTTTTGAAGTAACGTTTTCGTAGAAAGAGAGTAGACGTCCTGGTCTTTGTAGTGTCTGGGGTCCTACGATCCGGATGAAAGGAGACGGCTCATTTCTGCCCCAAGTCTAGTTTATGTACTTAATTAGCCCCGGAGACCTACAAAAGTTATTTATTTAAAATTAACATATTTATAATTAAATAATGGAAGCTGTACATTCAATACTAACGTGCCAAGCGGGGATTGCAAATTGGTGTGAATAAAAAGTACTTTAATGACTGTACTTAAAGTCAGCCATGTTTTTCACGTGCTTTTGTCATTTTGACAATCATGTCGCCTCATTGTATATTTTCTTTAACTTGTATATTTTCGAGTGGCAATATGTAACATAAATGGTGAATTATTATTAATTATTTGATGTTCGTGAACGTGTTTCTTTGACGTTTTTTAGTAAAACTTAAAAATATTTAAATACGTAATTTGGGAAAACGAAAATACGTGCGGCGCCAAAATAAAAAAAAAAGTGAATAAAATTGATACATACTCTGATTCGTTCGAAACTCGATTCCAAAGATAATGTAAAATATGCTCGATTCGTTCAAAACTCACACAACACAAGGAATTTCGTTATTTTTTTTCAACGTTTTAGTTGATATCTTTTAAAGCCCGCTATGCTGACTAAAACATTAACGGCTCCTCAATATATATTAAAAATCCTATTTAATGATCTAATTTTGGTCGAGTCTCCTGCACTCTTGCTGTGGGGCAAATGTCCATGGAAAATGGGCCGTCTCCTTTGGTACATAGGTGTGCAACCCTCGGAACTGGTTACATATTTGTGCCATTTGGTGTTGAGACATTAGGCCCGTGGGGATCGGGAGCTTATCTCATTTTCAAAAGCTTCCTTTCCTTTCTTTCCGAGCGCTTGGTAGACGCAAGGCACGACCAAAATGCTGGCGTTTATTTGGCCCAACGTATATGTATTGCCAGTCAGGGTGGTAATGCCGCCAGTATGCTGGGCATGCTTCTGACTGGTAGTGGGATTGAGCATCTTTATTATCTTTAGACCTTCATTGGTCTATGGATAATTCAGATGCGCTTAGTATAAGTAGTTAAGAATGTAGTGTAGTTTACCTTATTATTTAGATTTCTGTGAGTGTAAGTATAATAATTCCTTATCGTAAATTAGTTTCGTCAAGAAAGGCTCTTCTCGTTAAAATATACAGTAGCCTGAAAAACATACAGGCTTCTTTTTTAACCAGAGAAAATAACGAAATCGACAATTACTTGAGCAATCGCCGAATGCAACTTGTTGCAAGCATTTACTTGAGTTTAGCTGATGATGTCAGTAAGAGGGTTTATTCATGTTGAATTGAAAACTTCTAAAGCCGTGTCGAGCACTTTTAGGTACGGAAAAATCTTTTGGATTGGCGTGACCAACATGCAAAATAGCAGAATATTTATCTATATCCACACAAGAGACGTATAGTGCTACATCAGTACTGTTAAAAAAATACATTCTTAGCTATAAATTTCAACTTAAATCGGCTGTCAGTATGATTTCGATGATTTTTCAGTCGGTATGATTTTTTTCGTTCGAGATTTTTGTAAATATTCTAAAACCACAATATGCACAAGTCTTCTTCCACACTATTCCTATTATATTATATGCCTATTCCAATTGTATGGCTATTCCACTCATTGTTATTTTTTTTATTTTCAGTAAACATAGGCCAGATCATAGTTGGATACAGCGTTGGTTGGTCAGCGCCAATTATACCAAAACTGCAAAACGCCACAACTAGCCCGTTTGATGAACCCATCACTGACCTACAAGCGTCATGGATAGGCTCTCTGCTCTATGTAGGCGCTATTATTGGTAAGTAAAGTGACATTATCTATTACCTTTACAGAGAAGATAATGTTTTGTGTTTATATAATCTGAATCCCGGAAATTGTTCGAACTTGAACCTAACTCGACCCGAGGTCGTGCCATCTAGGTATCTATTTATCTATCTAGCGATGTTGCATTAGTTTTCGTAACGTATTATATATGTATGTTAAGCGGAAGTCTATTCAGTTGAAGTTAGGTTAAGGATCTTTCGGGTCCTGCACCCTCGGCGCTAACCCGAATGTCACATAGATAGTGGAAGCCTCTCACAGGCAGCTACAACAGGCCAGTCTAAAAAAAACCGCACGGCAGAGTGAAAATCAAAACAATAAATACTTAATAAAAACAATTGAATAACTTTATTTAATAAAAATGAAATAACATGATATAAATTGCATAAATTATGATAAACACAGCAACACGACAGTGATAGCAGACATGCAGCAGCACTTGATTGTTATCTTTCTCGCTCGGGCACAGTCGGCTGTTCCAAGTTCATCCGAACGAATCTTTCACTTGTCAACGTGATGATCAGCCTCACTCATAGCTTACAATTCATAACCTCAAAAATCTGTATGTGGTACGCCAAAAGTTTTCACGTCACGACGATAAGACGTTGTCACGTCAAAAACTAGAATATGTCTACAATTTTGTCTGGATGACATGGTTGTAGATTTCACAAAAGTTACGAAACTCTATTCTGTCAACACGAATTTGTGTAAATGCATTGTTGAAAACTTGTTTTGCACTAAAAAAGGGTAAAATAAACTCTTTTTAAACAAAAAACTAAACCGACTTCGAAACCACAAATAGGCACTCAAAAGCGAAAAGTAAGTTAATATAATTATTATAAGCGCTACTCACTCGTCTATTTGAAGGCGGTGCCAGACAAGTCTAACAGGTAGTAGATCGGTATTAATTACAATACAATACAAAAACTCTTTATTAAAAGCCAGAAAGTACAAGAAATGAATTACAAAACAAAAAATAAAAAAAATAGCTATTCAATTGGCAGCCTTATCGTTTAAAGCGATCTCTTCCAGGCAACCGTGCACGGACAGGAGAAAACATTGCAAAAATGGCCCATAATTTACACATAGAAATTAACTACCTAATGACAATATAAAAACAGAGAGAGATAAGAAAAACTATTCTAAACAATAAAGACACATCAAATAAACTTAAAATTAAGAGAAAATATTATACATTAACATATTATCAGTACATATACACACGCGTATTTGATTAATTAATTACCTATGTCTACTTACTACGTACCTACATACTACATAGTATCTAGTATATATATGGTTTGAAGGGCAATGATTCCAGAGAAATTACAGGGCTGAGAGACATAATATCTTAGATCTCTGGGTGACGAGCGCAGTGCAGTGCTAGGTAATGATTTGGACTATCATGTTCCAATAGCTGCGTGTTACTGTGCTGTTATGTGGCAGGCATGTTGCTTACCATCAGGCACATGACCTGCTCGTCTCGTCACTCTATGCTATAAAAAAAAAAAAAAAAAAAGGTGTGTGCTTAAGACCACACGGCAGAAGTGAAAACTTCATTAGCTGATTTTTGTATTAGGTAGGTATGTCGTATTATAATAAAATATTATGGATCGTATTAGTTGAATAAACGAGTAAAACAAGCCAGAAATTAAAGTAAATATTTATTGAAATTTTATTTATATACAAAGTAGCTGTTACCCGCGACTTAGTCCGCGCGAAATACTAAGGTTACTCAGGCAGTACTTATTTGTATACCCAGATTGTATACACATTTATGGTTAGTAAAAAAAGTGTCCATGTTCAAAAAGTTGTTGGCCGGGGCCGGCTTTTTAAAAGTTACTCCAACTTTGTATGTATTCACACGGTGCACCCCTATGATGCCCCTAACATTGTCCGCAAAAAGGTTGGTGAGTGTAATAGGATTTTTGTTACCGACTTTCTCCTGTTCCGTCGATTCCACATACACTACACAGTCTCCACTACGATTTGCTGGGAATAGTCTCTTTCTCTTATAAAGGGGTTTTCTAAATAGTTTGTAAGAAACATTTTCACTTGGATTTGGCTTCAATAGTTTTCTTTTTCTGGTCTGTTCGACGGGGTCACCCGCGTCGCTAGCGACGCTCATATTTATTTATACTATTGACTATATGTATACAAAACTAAATATTTACACGAAAGAAACGAAATATTTATACAGCAAAACTAATTAATTTGATTGTGAAAATTATACAGCACCCGTCATGTTTTCCCGCCCAAAGAAAAGTATTTTGGAGTTGGTAGCCGTCAGTGTTGCCACTATGATTTTGAGCTTGTCGCCAAATAGTTATGAAACAAAGTCGCCGGTTTTGATTGAATTATTAAGGGAATAACAGTCTGGAAGAATACATAAGCTTTTTCCTTCTCCAACCTTCTACACTACACTAGTATATTCCCCTTTGTCGGTAACACGTCGTCTAAATCCGCTAAAAAGGTTTTAAAAATTCGCCAGTTTCAGCGACAAAGTCGCTAAAGTATCAACACTGGTAACCGGTAGCGAGCAGCGAGAGAGAGAGAGAGAGTATCTATTGTCCCATGTCCGCCTCTAACAATTATCTTTCTCGGTCTGGCACGTTTGTTGACCACATTATCTTTCTCGCTCTAGCATCCCGAGCTTACCCGAAATTTCTTATCATATCCGAGCGTGATGATCACGTGATCATCAATCCATTTCACAGCCCACGAAAATTCTGTCCATAGCGCGCCTAAAGAAGTTTTCACTTCAAAAAAATCCACCTACTTACCTACTAGCTTTTTGACTTGACTGGCACCAGCTCCAAATAGACGAATGAGTAGCGCTTATAATAATTATATTAACTTATTTTTCGCTTTTGAGTGCCTATTTGTGGTTTTGAAGTCGGTTTAATTTTTTGTTTTTAAAGAGTTTATTATGATATTTTTAATACAGAAGACACTAGATTTACTTTACAAAAACCTGAATAATATGAGCTAGCAGCGGTTCAAAGTTTTATCAGCTAAATTTTGTTCTCGTATTGTTCCCTGTGATTAAAAACTGTCTGTAAGTATGTTTTTCCATACAATTTATTATCTGTTCCAAATATTTGTTCCAATTATTCAAATCCTTAAAGAGATTTTTGATTAAAATAATAACAAAAATGCATGGATGCATACATACAAAACTTTCGCATTTTTAATGTTAGTGCGGTTAACAAAAACAAAAAGTTACCTTCTCCACAAGTTATAAGTATGAAACATCTACAACACTGTCATCAAACAAAAACCTATAATAGTTAAAATCGGCTCAAAATAAAAAAGTGCGTTGACGCCATCTTTTCTTGTCAGGATTAAAACGAACATAATCATATCTTTACAAAATCTTATCTGTCTACGATAACATCTACCTGATTATCAAAAAGATAATATCTATTACGTTTGACAAAATATTACAAAGACAGAAGGTCACAAGTATTTTAAAATCAATATTCTTTGCTGATAAAAACAAACAAACACAACCGGAATATCACACCGGTCAACTTCAACTTCTTTTATCTTTGACTTCTTTAAGCGGCATGACCCCAACTTCGCCAGTGTCATATATCATACCGTTCAAAGCATTGGCTACCGTGTCATAGATACCATAGAATTGATGTAGATACTCCGTCATCTCGGGATTCGAAACTATGACCATTGAAATCATTAAATCGTACCTAAGTTAAACCAAAACAGCTTCTTCTATAAAGAGCGCCATCACGGCTTCGAAAAGGGTTTTGGTTATGCTGTTTGTATGTTCCTGTACATTTTGTCTAACTTTTTTGTTTCTGTCCTTCCTAAAACAGGTCCATACGTGACCGGCTGCCTGTCCAACGTAGTAGGTCGCAAGCCATGTCTTCTAATCGGCGGTTTCTTGAACATCTTAGCGTATATCTTGGTGGTTTTCACCAGGAATGTAGCCATGGTGTATGCTGTCCGTGTGATCAGCGGTCTTGGAATGGGCATCACGACTGTCTGCAACCTGGTTTATGTGGGGGAAATTGCGTAAGTATTTTATCATAAATACCTACTATAAGCTAACTAATTTAAAAATGTAAAAATCCCGACAATTTGTTTATTTTTAACTCTAGACGCAAAAATGATGGGTCGTTATAAAATTTACTTCTCTCTCGCCCTCTGTGTGTATCTGTGACTTCACAGCTGAGCTTCCTAACGAATAAACCAAATTATAATTTTGTTTTTTTTTTGGTTTTAAAGGTGAATTAGGTAGTTGAAAATGTTTTCTTTGCTATCAATGTTTGATGGAAATCAATACAAGATGACCGTTGACACAAAATGGTGGATTACATTTTTTTAGTCTCCACTCCGTCAATTTGGTTGTAAGGCTTCACTAGTACTATAATTAATATTATACACTACGACCAATTTAAAATACGAGATACCACCTCATAATCTCGGTGGTTTTTATACTCCAAAAAAATCCTTCATTATTTATATTATTACATACTTAATAATTGCCATAAGTATATATTTCTCTCAAATCACATTTACATTTCTACTAAGTAAATTCGATGAACGTTTTTTTTCAGGTCTACCCATATTCGTGGTATTTTACTAACATCTACTTCTATAGTGGGGATAACAGGAACTCTGATCGTGTACGCTGTAGTGCCATTTGTGTCGTATGTGGCTACAGGGTACATAGCCTTGGCTATTAGTATGCTGCATGTTGCTGCCGTCATCTTCTTCGTGCCAGAATCACCTGGATATCATGCTATGAAAGGTAAGAGTATTATTTACTTGCATATCTTCAGTACAATTTTATATCGTATCTACTTATTGAACATCGAAAATCAATGGGTGTGCCCTGAGCGCCTTGAAATTGTTAACAAATTGCGTCTCTGTGAGTAGCGTGAGTGGTTTACCAATTACCAATCTACCTGACCCCCAGAATCGCTAGCGGCGAGGTATGTTGCGGTACTACTTATTTTGTTTGTTAACAACGATTAGCGTAGCGACAGGTAGATGAAGCGAAGGTAATACGGACCACTTAAGGGAAAATCAATAAAACACAAAAAAAAATACATTCATTTTTTTTCTTTGTTATTATTTAATTGAATATTTATTAATAAAACTTATTTTGACGTGATAACGTCTTATAATTCGATGAAGCCGGCTGCACGCCCATGTTACCGCGTTACCGTCGGTCCTTACCGTCGGTCGTTACCTCGCCGCATGTTTGTTACAGTTGTATTAATTATTTCGACCAGTAGTTCAAGCGGGGATGTAGCTCAGTGGTAGAGCGTTCGCTTTGCATGTGAAATGCCCCGGGTTCGATCCCCGGCATCTAAAAGCTTTTTTGCATTGTTTTGATTGAAAATGACTAAATTCTACTGATTACTTTTTACAAACAAATCTATTAAACAAATGAAATTAAAATTTTCTTTTGAAAAATGCTACCATTCCATCAGTATTTTCTTAAGACGTTGTCACGTTCTATCGTCAATAAACCGACTTTACAGACAAACATTTTTTAAGTAACATTTCAATCGAATCGCAGAAACAGAAGATGATTTCCAAAACCCTCGCTTTGGTCTATTCTGCCTACACGTAAAGGTAAAACGAACCAGGCTTGAAGGCAAAATGGACCTCTGACAATATAAGAACAAAAAAAATATCTACTATCTATTCATCGTCACATATATCGCAAACAAATATAACATCTTTATCATCATCTTCGACAGCGGTACAACTACAGTATGCCCCTAAAAACATCAACATCATCATCACATCAACAGCCCATTAAACGTTCCCACTGCTGGGACTCGGGGCCTTCTCTCGCAAGGAGAGAGTTAAGGCCATAATCCACCACGCTGGCCCAGTGCGGGTTGGCGGATGACACATGACTTCGAAAGATTCTAGGTACATGTCGGTTTCCTCACGATGTTTTCCTTCACCGTTTTAAGTTAGCGGCATTACGCACATGACTTCGAAAAGACAGTGGTGCGTGTGGGGTTTGAACCCGGGGTCTCCGGATCGGCAGCCGCCGTTCTCCCGACTAGACCACCGTAACTTAGATAGGTACATTTTACAGGATCACATAAATTTAGACCAAAGATTTTTTGAAAGAGTGACGGTACTAAATACATGCTACATACACATACACCTAAAAACATGCAAGGTACTAAATCCAGCTTTTGGCCGATTCATAAAATAAATGAGAGCAATAGAAACATCGTACGTCTTTTTCATCTTCACTAGATTAGTCTGCATTTCTTTTGAATGTTCTTCTTTGTAGTTTTCTTTTTTTCTTTTCCTTTTTGTGTTTGTTTGTTTTTTCCCTTTCCTTTTCTTCTCAGTTGAAATGATTGGGAAGATTCATTTTTTCAATAGAGGAATTAGAAGATAAATTAAATATTGTAATTGACGGTTTAAACTCGTGGTTTAGTTATTACTTTGCAAAAAATTAAGCACAAACGACAAACACTAACAAACTTATACATAGTAAAGGTCGTTTTTTTTATTCTTTACATATTTACATTACAGACAATGACATAAAAACAGCCAAGACTCTCAACATGCTGGGTAGAGGAAAAGACATCGACCGAGTATTGGAGACCTTCAATGCCAAAGAAAAGTCCAACAAAGTTCAAGATTGGCTAGAGATATTTACAGTCAAGTCAAACCGAATGTCTTTATTCGTGACGTTTTTACTTGGAGCCTTACAGCAGACCAGCGGAGTAGCAGTTGTATTGTTCTTTGCTACTACGATTTTCAGCTTAGCAGGATCTTCTATCAGGTTGGTGTTATTTTTTCAAATTGTTCTAAAATCCTGTAGCATAAACATAACCCACAAAATGCTTCCACTGCTGAGACTTGGGGCCTTCTCTCTCAAGGAACAACGCTGGCCCAGTGCGGGTTGGTAGATGACGCATGATCTCGAAAGATTTTAGAAAGCTGTCGGTTTCTTGACTATGCTTTCTTTGGCCGTTTTTGAGTTAGCGGCATTACTATACGCACCTGACTTCGAATAGATAATGATACGCGTGGGATTCGAAACAGGGATTCTGAATCGGCAGTCGTCGTACTCATGACTACACTAGCCGTAACTTTTAAATTCATGTAGATCCCGAATGTAATTAAATGAAGTAGCTCTGCCGGTGCAGGCTCTAAAACGCAGTATGAGTAAAAACATAGTTTTGAATAAACAACGAAAAACTTTTGGATTTGTTTTTTTTTTCTATGTTATATTAAGGTTTTCTAGCCCCTCTCAATTTTAATCCCGCAATTTCCGTTCCTGTAATTTTACTCAGTAGGAAGCTTATATGCAATTTCAAACTACAATATGTGTTCCAAATTGCAACTCGATCAAACATACTTACTTAGTCACAGAACAAAAATTTGTATTCATCGCGTAATATTCGTCCTAGGTGGATTTAACCTTCAACCTCCGGCTTTGCGACTGACAGATTTATACTAGGCTTTAGGCTTATTACACTTGGCTGAATTTAGTGAACTGAACTTAGTTGCTACTGAATTCAGTCGTGTGATAGCAATCAGTAAGCTAGCATACTAAATTTAGAAGCGAGCATTGCTTGCTTCTAACTTGCTTCTACACTTGCCTCTGAGTTCAGTCACTAAATTTAGCCTAGTTTATTTAATAAGCATTTTACTGCCAACTAAGCAACCAGGTAAATCAAAATGTTTTCAATTCTGCTTTCAGGCCAGACACAGCTACGATAATCATCGGGGTGACGAGACTGCTGTCAAGTTTGATAGCGCCCACCCTCGTGGAGAGGACTGGGAGAAAGTTTCTGCTCCTTGTTTCCACCGCAGCTTGTGCTGTTAGCTTGGTATGGACTGAAAACTACCCAAGTTATTTAATCATTGTAAAAAAGTTTCCATCTATTTTTTTATTAATCGTTCCTAGTTAACACTGGTTTCTCAGAAAGCGTTACCGCGTTGGATCCCAACATTTAACTTTTGAGCCAAAAAAGTGACACCTTTGGGATCCCCTAAATACAAAAAATAATAAAATAAAACACAATTATTGCGCACTATTATTGATGAGGGCTATCCACTCCTTGTTATGAACGTAAAGCACGTCTTTTCACCTCTTTCTGGGTCTCTGGTGACCGTTCATCCTCTGAGACCCATTCAGTGGTAGTTTTTGTCATAATTGTTCTGGCATACGACAACCTGCCTAGTTCCTTTTTGGCAGAATTCACAGCACAGCAGCTAGCAGCCTTCTTAGCCACAAGTATTCGAGTGTTGGTTATGGGAGCGCAGTTCCATGTTCGTATTACATTCTTCACATTTTTTATTAGTTACACTTGTAGGAACTGCGCACCATAGTTATTTGTCAAAGCACTACTGTTCTATTGTCAACAAGATCAGCTCACAATTTTGTTTTAACGATTATAAGTTCGCACTTGACCAAAATCTCGCCTGATGTTAAGCGACGATACGATCTACGATGGAACGTGATTACCTAGAAGAAACCAATTCACTCTCGATTCATTTATTTGACACCAAGATTGTAACTATCGGGAAAAACCCACTCAGGCAACGCATTCCACAACCTAGACGTTCTTATCACTAACGTGGAGTCGAATCTTTTCGTTCGTGTTTTTGGAACATCAACCATGAAACGATGTCGCTTTTTTGAAATACGAGAATTCCGATAGAAGAAAGGACAAGGTGGTATTAGATCATTGGAGTTTCATTGGAAGGAGGGACATATGCCTTTACTCAACATTCTGACAAGACAGGATAATAGAATAATAATAATAATAATAGTTGTAGCTTAATAATACCGGTAGCTTGGGCCCTGCCCCGCTGCTGGCGGCACCCTAGTTTTTAAGTTTTTTATAATGTTTATTTTATATATATCTGTTGTAAAAAACTTAGAGATTAAGAAGAAAAATAAATAACTGAATAATAGTTGTAGAACTCTTGGCAGAGTCCGCCTGGAGAAGTCCGAACCTTTGTCAGTTATTCTATCGCCAAGTAGCAATATTCAAACGTCACTTTGTTCTGGTTTTAATGGCAATGCTAAAATTACTGGACATAGAGATAAATCATCTTATATCGCTAGGTGACAAGCACAAGCTAGGCTTGTTATGATTAAAATTAGGATTCTTCACATTCCAATGGTTGCATGACACTGTGTGGTTGTGGATAGACCTGTTGCTCATCATAAAGCGTATGGCTAGTCCCACAACTATATTTTTTAATAAAAAAAATATGTATTCATAATAATGATAATGGTGCTCATTGAATTTGTATACGAATGTTTTCACACTTATTACCCGACTGAAAGAAGGGTAATGTTTTTCTTACACTTTTTCGTACTTACTTTTTTTGTTTCAGACGATACTTGGTCTTTACTTCTTCTTAGACAGGATCAACAGCCCGTCTATAGAAGTGTTAGGCTGGCTTCCTTTGCTGGCTCTCATCGTGTATTTCTTCTCATACGAAGCCGGTAAATTTAATTTATAACAAAGCATTGCAAGCTATAATCCTAAACAAAACTAATTAGTCAGTTAGCTAGATTGCTCAAAAATATTGTACTTACCTACATTTTTATTTTGTTTCACAAACAAAAAATGACGAAGATACAGTGCTTAGAGGTTTCGCGTGACGTCACTTGTGGGTACGATTTTTACCCACAGGTGACGTCATGACCCCCACTGTGGAAGGTTGATGATCTATATTTATTACTAGCTGAACGCGCGTGCGTTGCTACGCCATCTATCGAAAATTGGTCGTACCAATTAAAATTTTGAACAAATTCGGTTACTTTAGGTTCTAATGACGCAACCTTTAACACAATGACATCACGCAACGAAAGCTCTCAAAAAGCAATATTTTTTCCCGTTTTTGTTACATTTTCCAGTCATGCTCCGCTCCTGTTGATAGTAGCGTACCTAATGTTAAATAGCGTATAGCCTTCCTCGATAAATGGACTATCCTACAAAGAAAGAATCTTTCAATTCGGACCAGTAGTTCCAGAGATCCTTGCGTTCAAACAAACAAACAAACTCTTCAGCTTTATAATATTAGTATAGATTATCGCCATAATATATACCCATATTACTCCATGATCTAGCTGACGGACACATTAGAATCGTTTATTTTTTATCCCTTCCGCTACTCTATTGTTGTGTCGGCTTCAAAACTAATCCTAGTAGTATAATAAATTCGAAAGTTTGTAAGTATGGATGGGGGGATGAATGGATGGATGTTTGTTCCTCGTTTACGTGAAAACTACTGAACGGATCGGGCCGAAATTTGGAACATAAGATAGGTCATTTATGATAATTATACAGATTAGATAGATTATAGTCTTGAAGAACTATGCGTAGGGATGAAGACCACATAACCAATAGAGTTTTAAATATGAATGTAGATGGATGCCAGGGGAGAGGTCGACCAAAAAAAAGCGTGGATGGATTGTGTGAAAGACGATATGATTAGGAAAGGAGTGAGCTTAGATCTGACGAATGACAGAGATGAATGGAAGAAACGTACATGTTGTACCGACCCCACCTAAAGTGGGATAAGGGTAAGTGATTGATGATAGACTTGAAGAACACATGGACTACTTTTTATCCCGGAAAAAAAGCGGGAACGGTAGGAACGGGAAATGCGCAGGTAAAACCGTGGTTTCTCAATGAAACTTATCGTCGTTTTCTTTCAGGTTTTGGCACAATCCCAAGCGCAATCGTTGGAGAAATGTTCCGCCCGAATGTCCGAGCTAATGGTTCTGCTCTCGCCATCACCATGACTTGGATTGTTGGCTTCGGTCTGACCCTTGCCTTCAACTCAATGGTGGAAACCCTTGGCGGTGACGTCACATTCTGGTTATTCGGAGGATCCTGCGTAATTGCATTCTTGTTCACTTTCTTCGTCGTACCTGAAACGAAAGGGAAGTCTTTGAAAGAAATACAGGATATGATGAGTTGATTGAACGAATATGAAGATTCATAACATGTAATTTTGACTACCTAGTTAATTTAAGTTTTGTAATTTATGTTAAAATAGGTATAAGTCCCAAGTAAAATTAGTTTTATTTTTAGACACTCGTGTGACAAAAGTGTTGTCTAAAATTAGATAAAGGGTTAATTAAATAAATAAAGATCAAACTAATGTGTACTGCATTGAGTAGACACTTTTAGTCAGTCATAGGCAGCGTTTAATTTTGAACGATAGTATGTCTCTTTTCTTATAGTTATAAATTATATATGTATTATTTATTTTTAGCTGAACTCCCGGTTCTGTTCGCTTAAGCAGTCATATCCCATTTATTACAAATTAAGTATTTCAATTAAGCAATAAGGCCGCCTATTAAAAGTGTCATCCGTTAGTTTCTAAGTTATTTATAGTTTGTTTTTCTTGTGTGGTCTTTTAATAAAGAGTTTATTATTATTCACTCATTTAATCATCTTCTTAATCCCTAAGTTTTTTACAACATAAATATACAAAATATAAACATGATAAGAAACTTAAGAACTAGGGTGCCGCCAGCAGCGGGGCAGGGCCCAAGCTACCGGTGGTTAGGGCTGCAGAGTGAGGAACTTCCTGACGATGCGCGCTGTGTCAAGTATGACTGCCTTCTGCATCTGGCCCTTAAACCCTTAATTTGATTATGTAATAGTACATTATGATATAAGTGCGGTAAGTTGATAATTACAGCCGAGGCTTTATTGCTAGCTCGAGCCGAAGGCGAGAGCTATAATTAGCAGAGGCTGTAATTATCAAAGCGCACGTATGTCATACGACGTTTTATAACATATTTGCGAGGAAATAAACAAAACTCTGACGACATTTTCAAATAAAAACAATACAGCGAAAAAAAACGCGCGGAATAATATTTACTAGATCACAGATCACAGCACAGACCACAGAGGCACAGAGTAAGTAATCACTATGGATCACAGATTAGCAATGCGCGCGCATCGGTGCCTTTTTTTTTAAGCAACGGCACAGAACCAGCCGTTATGCCATTAATAATAAAGTAAATTAATATTTTTGTGTTTTGTTACAGAAAAATTAAAGTAATTTATGGTCTAAATTAATTAAATTAACGAATTTAATAATTCTTTATTATATTTTACCTCTCAAATTTAGTTTTATTCATAAAATGTTGACCACACTTTTCTGACATAAAAACTCTTTACTAAGATTTAAAAAGGTACCGTTCGTTTTAGACGGAGCATATCTCTCTACCTAGTCTGTGGACGGAGCATTTTGAAACCGTGCGTTTTACATTACACATTACAGCACTAGTGCGTAATAAGATACATTACGATACAGAAATTGGTCCAATAAGAGACCCTTTACGAGCAAATATGTTATAAAGTATGCTTAACAGTCTGGTTGAAAAAAAAATACAAGTTGTGTGTGCGTTCAAACAGTTATTTTTCAATTGTTTGTGATTTCTTATGTAATCTTTTTTTGGGTAATTTTAATATTACCGTGTAGTAAGAATATTTTTGAGATTTGAGCGTCAAGATGACGAGCAAACGACGAGCTCTTCGAATTATTCAAGTAAATATATCTTTTAAATAAAGGAATGTGCATAAAATATAAAAGTAACGGTTTAAATCGGTTGATGTGTGTTCAAACTTTGTTTCTATTTATTTTTCAAGCGTTCGACTCATGAAGCAAGGATATGGTAGGCCTCTGACAAATGTGTTAAGTCCACTCAACAAAGTTCGATGATAGGTAAACGGCGCTTAGTTTTTTGTGTTGAGTATTCTTAACAAAAATAAGAAAAAGTACAATTTACCATGTGGTAAATTGTACTTTTTCTTATTTTATTAGATCAGGAATCACAAAATCCTGTTGTATGTGCTTGCTTAACCTACTTGGCTAGTCTTGCACTTAACCATTTAATTTATGTTACTGGCCAGCTGTTTATTGCCTTATTAAGTAACTACCTTCTTACTAGCAGTATGGAAACCTCTAGCACTTTCTACGTTCTACAGTTACGGAAAACCTATCTACACGGTATTGTCCCGTAGATAATGTCACATTTGATAAAATCCATTATTTTTCAGAACATGGAATAGGGTATGGTCGATGTTCATACTGCAAAAAAGGTTTCACGACTGTGTATTGCCTGAAATGTAACGTAAGCCTTTGTTTTCTCAAAGAACGTAACGGTAATTTTAATTATCATTACAAAACGAATAAAATTTGCTACCTTTATATACACCATTGAACAAATATATATGAATACTAGCTGACCCCGCAAACGTTGTTTTGCCTTAGTGAACAACCCTTGTCACTTAGGGGTATGAAAAATAGCTAGTAGCCGATTCTCATACCTACAGAATATGCATATCAAATTTGGTTAAAATCAGTAAAGCCGTTTCGGAGGAGTAAGGAAACAAACACTGTGACACGAGAATTTTATATATAAGAAGATAACACTAAGTGGTTTTGATTTTAAACTATCATTTTATGCATCTTGTTAAGCCAGCTTAACATAATTAACAGTAAGTCTATATTTGAATATCCGTTTTTGTTGAGTATAATTAACACGCATTTTCCGGAAAACCTTTAAAAGGAGATTTTTTTTCACATTTTTTCTTTATTATTTAGGGTACCAAAAACAGGTCTATTGAAAAATTACTTCGTTTTTTCATGTTTTTTTTTGCCAAATTAAGGGTTAACCCAACCGTCTAGCGAAAGTCTCTTTAGTTGTTGGTCGAGACTCTTCGCTACAAGGCCGTTTGCCGACACGACTATTGGGACTATGATCGTCGAATCAACATCCCACATGGCGGTAACCTCATGAGCCAAGTCAAGGTACTTGCTCAGCTTGTCCTTCTCGGCTTTCACGAGGTTCTCGACATGTGGTACGCTGATATCGACAATCACAGCCCGGCGCTGAGACATTATTATTATTATTTCTAGAACCCCAGCAAATTATACAATAGTTATGTTTGCATTCTGAAAATGCTGTGTATACAATTATTATTAGCGTATTTAAGTATATTGAGTATATGCGTCATAAGCTACTTTTTATCCTGAAAAATGCTGAGTGCTTTGGGATATTATGTTTTTTTTAAATAGTTTGATTCTAAATAGTATGCAAACGAAGTCACGAGTGAATACTATATTGTATTTCATGTCATACAAAAAACGCTCATATTTAATACCGCCTAGGTATATAAAATATTATTAAAAAGTGCGGAGAGCGAAGTGCGCCGCGAACGAAAACAGTCATAGTTCACGCACGTCTAACAAAAAATATAAATATCAGTTTAAATCGATTCTTCTACATCTAAAAGTGTTTATATGTGAAGTTTAACATCTTTAGGTTGAATTCACCGTTAATAAATAGTAAACGAAAACACGTACGCAATTTTATCAGCGAAGTAAAAAATCGCAACGAAAGAATTAAAACAAGGCTGCAACCGTCTATGACCGCTGTCAGCTGATTCACAGTGGTAAACTAAAACAGACCTTACTACGTGGACATACGAGTGACACTTGGCATCAATTTTACGCTGACGCAACACGATACGTATAGTTTTGATTTCATATTCACAACTTTATTTAGAAAAATGAAGTGTCAAGCCTGTCGTAATGATATAGCTCGTGAATCAGAGATGCTGAGATGTACAGGCTGCTTGTTCAGTTACCATTATGCTTGCGTAGATATGACAGCTACTTACTTCATAGAAAACACGCACCTGATTTTGTAGAGAATGCTGTAAACACCTGTTAAGGGTATTCATATCAGGAAATATTGCATAATTGTAAATTCACCTTTAACTTTTTTAATATGTATACTGTTGGTGTTTCTTTAAATAAATAAACACGCCACATTTAAAATAAAAGCGGTCAAGTGCGAGTTGGACCCGCCCATGAAGGGTTCCGTAGCAGCAAATAACATAATAAATACATTCTTGTAGTTCTGTGTAATTTTGATCGATGTTTTAATAATAATATATTTATGACGTAAGTACCAAAAAAAAAACTACTCATCAGATCGAGTTCAAGTCAATTTTCGTTGGTAGGTAGTTTACATGGTAATGTAGGGGAGACCGAGGAGGGTTGTGACAATTTTTACTTAGAGCAAGATATCGCAATAAAGAAACATATCACAATAATTATGAACGTTATGCCATAATGTAGCCCAATTATTAATCTTTTGAAAATAATCATCAAAGTCAATTAAAGTTATAAATATGGTGACTGAAAATCCACAAAAACAGTAGGTATTCATATTGTCACAACTCTCCTAACACCGAGGTAAGTTGTGACAGGTACCAAGGTTAGTTGTGACATCTATGTAATCAAAACACGTTTTTTTTTTGCATAGAAGTACTTTAATTTTCATTTAAAGTAATAGTAAAAAAAGAAAGCATGAAGTATTAAACATCAAAATAACAAATATTCATAATCTAATCTGACAAAAAGTTTTGACAGATGTATTGTAGCATGGCAGCTCGCTCCCAGTGCAATTTTCATAAGACGAGCCTTTACATTCCAGGCATTGAACCCATTTCTCATATGGTCTGCTATAGAATTCAAGGCATCATAAGTAATAATACCTAGGCATTTTTCATAAATGGTGTCACTAGCCACGCTTCTATCAGTCTTTTGTGTGTAGTTAGTTATTAAGTATCCTGTAACGAAAATAAGCAATTCAGACCATCAAAACGCATTATCAAACCACGTGCCCAAGTAAGTTGCTGACAAAAATCATTTTTGTAAGATTAAAATTTTAATGCTGAAAATATTTATCCCAGACTTAGGTTGTAAGAATTGACCAAAACAAACGAACATCAATTAAAATAAGCTAACCATAAGACAAATTTAAATAGGAGAGTTGTGACAGCGTGTCACATCTTTCCTAGGTGCCAAAAATAGCGACTTGGGCAGAATAATAGTTCATAATTTTAAAACAAAGATGCAAACATAGGAAGACATTGCCATTTTTTGAAACTTCAAAAACCACTCAATATACGAAAAAATAGCCTAATAATTTGAATGCAATACATCAGAATATAGAACCAATCAAAAGTTATTTTTAAAGTGAAAACTTCTTTAGGCGCGCTATGGACAGAATTTTCGTGGGCTGTGAAATGGATTTATGATCACGTGATCATCACGCTCGGATATGATAAGAAATTTCGGGTAAGCTCGGGATGCTAGAGCGAGAAAGATAATGTGGTCAACAAACGTGCCAGACCGAGAAAGATAATTGTTAGAGGAGGACATGGGACAATAGATACTCTCTCTCTCTCGCTGCTCGCTACCGGTTACCAGTGTTGACACTTTAGCGACTTTGTCGCTGAAACTGGCGAATTTTTAAAACCTTTTAGCGGATTTAGACGACCGACGTGTTACCGACTAAGGGGAATATACTAGTGTAGTGTAGAAGGTTGGGGAAGGAAAAAGCTTATGTATTCTTCCAGACTGTTATTCCCTTAATAATTCAATCAAAACCGGCGACTTTGTTTCATAACTATTTGGCGACAAGCTCAAAATCATAGTGGCAACACTGACGGCTACCAACTCCAAAAGACTTTTCTTTGGGCGGGAAATACGGAAAACACGACGGGTGCTTTATAATTTTCACAATCAAATGAATTAGTTTTGCTGTGTAAATATTTCGTTTCTTTCGTGTAAATATTTAGTTTTGTATATAGTCAATAGTATAAATAAATATGAGCGTCGCTAGCGACGGGGGTGACCCCGTCGAACAGACCAGAAAAAGAAAACTATTGAAGCCAAATCCAAGTGAAAATGTTTCTTACAAACTATTTAGAAAACCCCTTTAAAAGAGAAAGAGACTATTCCCAGAAAATCGTAGTGGAGACTGTGTGTGTAGTGTATGTGGAATCGACGGAACAGGAGAAAGTCGGTAACAAAAATCCTATTACACTCACCAACCTTTTTGCGGACAATGTTAGGGGCATCATAGGGGTGCACCGTATGAATGCATACAAAGTTGGAGTAACTTTTAAAAAGCCGGCCCCAGCCAACAACTTTTTGAACATGGACACTTTTTTTACTAACCATAAATGTGTATACAATCTGGGTATACAAATAAGTATTGCCTGAGTAACCTTAGTTGTATATAAATAAAATTTCAATAAATATTTACTTTAATTTCTGGCTTGTTTTACTCGTTTATTCAACTAATACGATCCATAATATTTTATTATAATACGACATACCTACCTAATACAAAAATCAGCTAATAAAGTTTTCACTTCTGCCGTGTGGTCTTAAGCACACACCTTTTTTTCATGCAGACTTCGTACTCGCTCAACCACTTGTCGTACTCCTCTGACGCATAATGTGTCAACTAGAGTGTCTCTAAAGAAACATTTGCGCGGTATTACCAACTTACTTACGGTCAACGATTCCGAGAAATCGACTTTGTCACAACTCTCCTCTATTACAACTCACCTCGGTCTCCCCTACATCATATATTTTTTTTAAATTTATCATGCTCTTAGTTTAGAAGTTAGAGAAGTTAGAGGGGGGGGGGGCACACATTTTACCACTTTGGAAGTGTCTCACGCGCAAACTATTTAGTGTAGGCAAAAATTATATTAGAAACTTCAACGTCATTTTTGAAGACCTATCGATAGAAACCCTACACGTATAGGTTTAATGAAAAAATATTTTTAAAGTTTCAGCTCTAAGTATGGGGGCATCCCTAAAATTTTTTTTTTTGTAAAAATTTTAATGCGGTTTACAGAATACATCTACTTACCAAGTTTCAACAGTGTAGTTCTCATAGTTTCGGCAAAAAGTCGCTGTGACATACGGACAGACAGACAGACAGACAGACATGACGAATCTAAAAGGGTTCCGTTTTTACGTTTTACGGAATCCTAAAAAATATGGCGATGCCCATCCTGTACAAACGTCACGAGCAGGCGAAACCGAAATGATAACACACATGTGCGTAAACCATTTCTAGGGCTTAATGAGACTACTATGTCTGTTGACGATTCCATAGCTAACGACTCATACAAACATGACACCAGTCTAAATATCGAACTCACGACAACTAACCCTGACATCCCTGACAAACCAACTTTGGACGAAACTACTTTACTTCAGCATATTAGTATATTTCTAGATAAGAAACTGGAAGAAAACAAAAAGTCAATTCTTAGCGAAATTCGAAACACGAAATCTAAAAATTGACCAAAAAACTAAAACTCTAAAAAATAAAATATTGACCAAAAAGATTGAAAAATTAGAACTAGAAAATAACACATTAAAGCAAGAAATAAAACAGAAAATCTTTCCGCCTACAGGTTTACAACATCAGAGTTCAGATATCATGTAATAAAAAATGTGTTATATGGGTTAGACGAGAACGAGCATGAGACGGAAGCGGAACTACATTACAGGATCGTTACAATTCTCCATGACTTTTTAAACATAGATGTGACGGGTTGTCTGGAGAAATTTAGAAGAATAGGAAGGAAAACTCAACAACGAAGACCCGTAGTACCTAATTGAATTATTAAGCAAAAAGGTTTTAAAGTACATTCTAAAAAACAGTAGATACTTCAGAAATACAAGAGTTTCCTTATCAGAATACCTCGAGGATTCTGATTTACAACATATAAAATACCTACAATCTCAACTTCGCGCTGCGCGGCTTGACGGCCGACACGCCGTCATTAGAAACATTAAGCTGGTAATAGATGGTAGTATTGTTCAGACCTTCAGACTTACGTTCACATCCGGCCGTCTTCATCTTCATCGTCGTTAAAATCACTGCACAGTTTACCAACCACTGCATCGAGCACCACACAGAGGAATACACCACCTCGTGCCGCTGGCACCACACCACAACAAAACAACACCATCTCTAACACAACACCGGCTTCTGGCTCATCCTCTAATAATCATAGCTTTCGAAACAACGGGCAACTCCAGCTTTAAATATCGTATTTCAAAATCTGCAGAGCATATTCGGCAAACGGCACATCGTTCAAGATTTTTTGGAACAAAATTATATAAATTTACATGCATTTTGTGCGACCGAGACCTGGCTATCGAGCGCCAAATTAGAACTGATTAGCTACCCCGGGAACAGCGCGGCCGTGGCCTTCTACCGGCGCGAGCGTTGGGGAGGAGGAACAATTATATTTCTGCACGACGATTTCCAGTATATGTACAGAAATTACAGAAATAGCCAACCTGTCCGTAGAACACTGCATAGAAATCAGCGCCATAACTATTCGTAAAATAAACATGTTACTAATCACAATCTATTATAATGGTAAGCGAAGTGATTTGTTCTACAGTCAATTAACTAAACTACTTGAAATGCTAGTCAAATACAGGTCAATAGACATAATAATAGGCGGGGATTTCAATACAGATATATTAAATAAAGGGGCAGATTCGATAAAGTTACTTAATCTGATGCGCGAATACAACTTTGCTCAATTTTTAACAGACAGCACGGCTACCTGTCTGGATTTAATATTCTCCAACTGTCAAAAAGATAGTTTATACGTTTCGGTACATGATAATGGATTTTCCGACCATCTGGGTACTAACGTAAAACTAAAATTATTGCTTAATCCCAATAACAGATATCCAAATTGGTAAACTAAAAAAAGACTATTTAACAAACAAAACGTTGAAAACTTTAAGACTAAATTAAAAGAAATTAAGTGGTTAGATCTCCTGAACATGGACTCAAAATATTCGGTGAATGAAAGTTATGAAATGTTTAATAATACCATGGTGGCTATTTTAGACCACTGCATCCCAAAAACCGTGGTTAAACTAAATGCAAATATAAAATGTCACTGGCTAACTCGAGGGATAAGAGCATCTTGTAGAAACAAAAGACTGTTAAAGCCCATAGTTACACAAAGTAAGCAAACACCACTAAATAACTACTATAAAACCTACATAAAATTACTAAAAAAAGTTGTGAATAATTCTAAAAGGAATGAATATATCAAACAGATGATTAAATCTGAAAATGAAACAAAAACAATGTGGAAAATCATTCAAAACGCACCAATAAAAATATAAAAATTTTACCTTCCAATAAAATTTGTATTATGCTTCCAATGACGTCCGAAGTCCATTATGAGAGAGAGAGTACGTCGCTTTCTTCACCTTACCTGGTCGTCAAATGTCGCTACTTCCGCTACCTAGACGCGCCTCAAGCGCCATCTATCCTTACAGTCTGCAACTAAACCACCTTCCAAAGACAAGCCACCATTTTGGTCATTGTTCGGCTCATAATGGTATTATAGCACCAGGAAGACATTACTGGGACTTCGGACGTCATTGGAAGCATAATACAAATTTTATTGGAAGGTAAAATTTTTATATTATGCGTTCTATGCGTTTTAGAACAACAGAGGTCCATGAAGTATTAAATGTGCCTATGGTTAAACAAGAGATAGAACGCCACAGTGCTAACTATAACCTGCGACTGCAAAAGCACCCGAATAAACTTGCGGGTCGACTTACTGTCCCTGAAACCATTCGTCGACTCAAAAAGCGACGGGACATGTATGATTGTTAATACAATAGAGTAAAAGAAAGGGCAAACTCCACTGGGAGTGGGACCCTCAACGCCACGAAACAATCACCTCATCTGTTTATAGTCACATGACTGATTGCATGATTATGTCTCACAAAAAAAAAAAAAAAAAAAAAAAAAAAAAAAAAAAATATATGCGTTCCGTTTGACGTCCGAAGTCCATTATGAGAGATTTGTTTGTTATCTCCTGGTGACTTGTAGGTATTTTGATAGAATCAATTTAAAACGCAACAATGTGATAGAATCTAAAATGTTGTAAACTTAGATATTCGTAAGGTAAGGTGTGAGATACCTAGGTATAAAACAATATAATTTTCTTTGTGTTATGAATCAGGATGCTAATATTGAAACAAAGATATTCCTAAGATAATATGTCTGTTATACTATTATTTATTTCTTTTAGAAAGTTTTCCTAATAGGTACTACATTCTAGTTGCCAATTAACTTAATTAAGCAAGTAGTAAGCACATCACAAATATGCCAATTTTCTAAGCAGTTCAAAGCGTTCTCGACGCTGATCTGCAAGTTTCCACTGGTGCATGAATACCAGCATTAGCTAAAAGTTTCTTTACCTAATCGCCAAACATCGTTGCTGTAGCTGACTTTATAGGGCTTGTAGTTGCTACGAACAATTTAGTCAATATAGCCCCAGAGTCGCTTGTGTCTTGTTTACTGAAGTGAAAACTTCCAACTAGATACAACTTATCGATACGAGGATATGTATGTCCGTCTGCGAATCGAAAACGGGTTACAATGTACAACCAATAAGGTTGTGTTTTTTATAAAATTTTAACTTACGGTATGTAAGTAAATAAGATCATGAACTCTAAGAGCTAAAGATAGTAATAAAATAGGTGCAGTATGTCTGGATACCTGATAATTATTTAATTAAAATTCTTGCATATCGATTTGGTAATTTACGAGGACCCGTTTGCCAAAGAAATAATCTTATAGTATAAGGCTTACTCTTACTAATGGCTTATTTGTTATTTGATAGCAGATATCGTTTCTCAAGTAGTGCAATAACCGATTTATGAACACGAATCGTTCAGTAGGAGAAATCCTCAGAGATGAAGAACCGAGATAGACTTGTAGGTTCCGGTAAACAAAATTAATATAATTTACTTGGTAAAAACTTTACTCATCTACTCCGAATGGAGGCATACGTTTTAATGGCGACTGTCTCGAATATGACAGCAGTAACTGTCTCTCCTGCGACTCCCACGTACTTGTCCAGACATCCCACCAGAAATAGCCAGGAAAGCCAGGCTTCTAGATGTATCTGGCTGACGTATGCTCGTGGTAGCATTTTTGAAGTACCCACCAGCATCTTTTTCAGATATTTGAGCTTCACAAAACGTCTCACGGCACGCTTCTTCAGATCTGGTCTCCAAAAGCGTTCCATTTTAGTGCTACTAAGATGTATTTAGCTGGGGCAGAATGAAGGTGATCCAGTACTCACAGTATTAGGCTGGATGGTGGAAATAGCCACGCAAGTCGGTAATGTCAGCTAAACGCGTCGTGGAAGCAGGCACTGCAGTCTGACAAGTCTAGCGAAATTAAGCTTTCTATAACTTGTCCCATCAGTAACGCAAACAGATCTAGGTCTAGTTTGCCCCAAATATTAAACAATGTTGAAATAAATATCAACGATGTTGAAAAGACATTAGGAGGCGGTGCATTTTCAAGAGACGTGGTCGCCTTCGGTATCGTTCGGCCTGGAAGAGGGTGCGGACGAAGCACGATGTCTCAATGTCTCAATGTCCACAGCTGTCTAGTCAAATGTAAAAATGTTGATGTAATCGTATTTTTGTCTCATTCGTTATGTAGCCAAAGACTGTTTTACTGTCTTTCTAAAGAATCAATGTTGGGTTTCGAAGTTCATCTCTCCGGTACATAATATAAAGGCTATTACTGCATACATTTCTGTAAGATCGTAATGCTAGGAGTATATTGTCTGATGTTGTAAAATTTTTCATGTCTTTGTTCACGAGGGCTCCCCATTGAATGCCCCACGCGTCGGTGATGACGTGGTTCGTGGTAATTATTCGGGGATGGATTATTGATACACCTCGTATCTCTTACTGTACGTACCTCTTCTGAATACTGGACCGTGCGATGGCACAGTTCCGATTTTGCTGCTGCGTCGTTGCAGTAACCGGCAATGCAACCTTCCCCGGTGGGTGATGAAGGATTGCAAGTTGAGATATCCCAATAGGCCTGGGCCTGTTTTGGGTTCCAACTACAGCCAGGTGAGTCGTGCTCTTCTGAATACTGGACCGTGCGATGGCAGAGTTCCGATTTTGCTGCTGCGTCGTTGCAGTAACCGGCAATGCAACCTTCCCCGGTGGGTGATGAAGGATTGCAAGTTGAGATATCCCAATAGGCCTGGGCTCGTTTTGGGTTCCAACTACAGCCAGGTGCGAGTCGTGCTTGGAACATTTTTTGAATTCGTTGTTTACTGTATGAGAATAGGAACTTGGCATTGTATTTGGTGTCGCATACAGCTTTCAGAAAATCGAATTCATTGTATACTGTATGATGGTAGGAACTTGGCATTGTATTTGGTGTCCCATACTGCTTTCAGAAAATCGAATTCGTTGTAGACTGTATGAGGGTAGGAACATGGCATTGTATTTGGTGTCCCATACCGCTTCCAGAAAATCGGTAGACCTTGTCAGTGTTATTACCGATTTCTGCATATTGATACATAGGCTGATCTACACGCCGGTCGGCTTTTTCTCACTGATTTGGATATTACGGACAGGGAGAGATAAAACACGGTATTATTTATAGCGGCTGGCTCGTAAGACTTTCAACTGAATTAAATTCTGAATTTCGGTTGAAATTGTCCTGTTAGTTTGACACTTTGCTAAAACATCCAACGTTAGAAACTCGTGGTGGTGTTCTGTTGACTGATTCTGCGATCTTAATATATTATTAGGCTTATTGATTCGGATGGCTTGAAAAGAGCCCAAATTTTTCAAAAATGACAGACAGCCTAAAGCTTCTACTCTCTGTTGTACATTTCCCCCTCTTGTTTGACAACAACTTATTTCTTTTGAAATTATAAGAATTTCAGTTATATATTTGGTTTTATAATCGCCGTTTTGTTTGATCTAGAAACAACTTTGGGTTGGCAGAGCTCTGGATTTTGTCAATATGAGTATGTATGTCCATAACTAGGGTTAAACCTATACTTGCACGAAGGAGGTAGTTCATAATGAAATAAAATAATTATTCATGTTTAAAACTGTGCACAGGTTAGTATTATACCATTACATAACGTAAGCCGCTCACCAACTGCTCCCACTGCCGGTAATCCGCGACTTCTCCCCCCGCACGGACAGAGAGATAGAGAGTCAAGGCCACAATCCACCACGCCAGCTGAGCGCAGATTGGCGGATGACGCACGCCTCGGAAGGGTTTCCGGAGCATGTGTAGATTTCCTCCCGATGCTCTCCACCACCGTTCCAAATTAACGGCGTTACGAGCATGCTTTCGAAAAGACAGTGGCGTGCGTGGGATTCGAAACAGGGGCTCGGCAGTCAACGATACATTTTCATTTCACACCAGTACTCGAATATAGTCGTATGTTGGCGTTTCCACTTTATCAACGCTTAAGAAGTCGATTGTAATACATGCATACACCCAAAGATATCACACAACGTCTATTGAGCATCATTCCGA
The DNA here is from genome assembly GCA_963693475.1 of Ectropis crepuscularia. Lineage (NCBI taxonomy): Eukaryota > Metazoa > Arthropoda > Insecta > Lepidoptera > Geometridae > Ectropis > Ectropis crepuscularia. Next base: position 5,980,043 of record OY856361.1, read on the forward strand.
AGTTTAGTTATCACATAGGTTTTCCGAGACACGGTTTTAATCGAAACCATCACTAAATAATTCATTTCCTTTTTCATAAATTGAAGGTGCATTTAGCTAAATATCCGCAGAGAAAAACCAGTCTACTTTAATTTATAAAGTAGAATTTATGGCATTATATTGAGACAAGGTATTCCATTCGTGAACAGCGAAAAGGAGTAAAATTTTCCTCTCGACTTCATAATCAATAATTCTATTAACTCGGTACAAACCGATACGTACTTGATATCTTAACATTAGAGTTTTTCGCTTTCTCAAAAACTACCCGCATCTAATTTATGCGGTTTTAAAAATGGTTCCTAAGATAGTGAACTATTCACAAAATCGAACTGTGTGAATATTAATGTTAATGTTAAATTCAGGTAAGGCTACCTGCATATTTTGAAAGTATGTGTACACTTTCGCAAAAATTTGCCAATAAAATATTATTCAAATGACTCACCAACTGTTGCTAGGTCAAACCTTTTGTCCAGATCACATGTTCTGGTGCATTTTTGGCGTTGCTCGATAGTGGTTCTTGATCCGAGGAGCAATTCAACCAAGTATTTTCGCTAAAATTAGTATTTTCCAACAGGCACGCTATACACATCTATTATCAATTGAGTAAAGGTAAACCAATTAAATAAATGTAAGAATTTATATTGACAACTGTTCGATCTTTCCCATATAAAATTTCACAAAGGAATGCTCTTCAACGGCTTAGCTCCATCTACTTATAGCGCCAACCCCTCTAAAACTCTTTTGAGATGGCGGGTAGAAGTGAATGGTATCCCACCGGCGCCCTCTACACTAAATGACACATATTTAGACTCAAATCCCAGTATTAAATATAATACTATAGTGAAATACACGGTAAACAAAACAGAGGTGATAACACATCACCACTCATTTTCACTTTTTTGGTAGCAGAAGCCAAACTAAACAAATTAGAATTTTACTTTCTACTTCAATCTCGAAAGTTAATTTTAATAAATATATTGCGACTAAACTTTTGAAACTATTATTCAGTTTTTTGTAACGACCATGTGCTCGGTTCGAAAAACAACGCAACAATGACCAAAATGGTGGCTTGTCTTTGGAAGGTGGTTTAGTTGCAGACTGTAAGGATAGATGGCGCTTGAGGCGCGTCTAGGTAGCGGAAGTAGCGACATTTGACGACCAGGTAAGGTGAAGAAAGCGACGTACTCTCTCTCTCATAATGGACTTCGGACGTCAAACGGAACGCATAATATACGTAAACCAAAAATTAACCTAAAACTGGAAATTTATATCTTATCTATCTATACTTATAATAAAACTGTCACGGGTCAAGTTCTGTACATTGACGATATTTTGAAAATAAAATTTGGGGGCACTCCATACGCGGTACTGATGGCTAAACTGTATTTTTTTTTCTTTCATGTCTGTCTGTCTGTCTTTCTGTATAGGGAACTCTCATCACGCCGAAACTACTGATTCAATTCAAATTAAACTTGGCATGATTTAAGATCATACTAAGGAGATGGTAGCTGTCTACTTTTAATTCCCAAATTCTGCACGGTTTTCTTGCAGAAAGGGGTGAAAGTCAGAATGTGTATTTGGTTGTAACTCATGTCTGCGTTGTTCAATTTCGTTTATTCTTATTTTGGAAAGAACACATTTTTATTATAGTCCCATAAAATTTTAAACATTATTGGTTGTATGGTTCGGAAATTACATAGAAATTAGAAAATAACGGTAATAATAAGTTTGGTACAAACTAACTTTAAAGTATTCTGTGGCATTGTAAACACGAGGGATGTAACGGAGGTCATTTTATCGGAACCGAAGGCGGAGTTGGAGTTTTAAAGTTTGATTTATCGGAGTCGGAACCGAAGTCGGAGGCAGGATTAGAAATGGTGGCAGGAGAGACATTTTTATTGGGTATATTTTTTTTTTGCCAAATACGTGGACACGATAAACATTGACGAGCAATTATTGATTTAGGAAGTTGGGATTTTGTATTGCCATTTACTATCCACCACAATAAGGGATTATCTGCAATATTTATTCACCTTACCTCCGATTATAACCTCCGTTTTAAAAGTGTCGGAGCTGAAATCGAAACCGAAGGTGTAATAATAATCGGAAGTTCTGACTTATCGGAGTTGGAGTCGAAGCTCATCCCTGGTACACACAACGCGCTCAAATCCGTCATCCGTCATATAATCAGTAGTGTCAGGTAAATTACAATACCAACATTCTAATATTTTTCCACATTAACTACAGATGGCAGCTCATGGTACGAAACACGATCTGATATTTATTAGAAAATGTGTAAGTAAAGTAGTATTTGTTGTTGTAGCGGCAATATAAATATATCATCTGTGAAAATTACAACTGTCGTTCTTGAGATACAGTCTGGTGACAGTCGAGCGGACGAACGGACGAACAGCGAAGTCTCCAGGGCGTTAAGCGTTAAGCGGGTGCACGGCACGGGCGCCCGCGCAGCGTGCTCTTTCTTGTAATCTCATAGACCAGCGCTGCGTGCAGCGGGTACCCGGCACAAGCGGCGCAGGCGGCGGGACCCGCGTCGCGGGCGAGGGGTGTCCGTGTGACGGAGCACGCGAGCGGAGACGTTTCAAGAAAATCAGTGAGCGCCGTTGTGTTATCCGTGCCGCACGTTTTGTGCTTGTATAGTCTGTTCCATAATTTGATAACAATGAGCATTATTGATTGTCATTTTAGAAGTCCAAAGCCGCCCCGTATTATGGGGTATGTCTAATGACTTATGTAAAGAGAATGTACTTAATTAAAATTAATTCGTCAAATGTAGACGTTGACATTTTAAAATAGATAATTAATAAATTTCTTCACATCTTCTCCTAATAACGTTAACTTGGATACAAATTCTCCACACAACAATCTAGACATGACATATGGGCTGATTGGCTGTCGCTCTTGTCTACGTCGTTTTTTAGCTAGGTAGTATATCAACAAATAATCCATGATATCGATTGTATTATATATCACTGACCCGTGCTATCGAAATTGTACTGGCGGCGCTGCGAGAGGCGGGAATCCGTCGCTGACGTCCGCGACGGAGCACGGCGCGGGTCCCCGCGACGGACACCCGCGACTGACGCCCGCTTAACGCAGCGGACGCCCTCATAAATAGGGTCCCGTTTTTACCATGTACATTGTACATTACCTATATCACGTACTCAAATACTCAAATCTTTATTGCGTCATATGTAGGTACAGTACACTCAGGTGATGTTATTAGTTATAATAGTCATTACATATGGCCCTATAAGGGCATGGCAAAAGTGGCAACGGAACGTCTCATTTCTAGGTCATCAAAATTGTCTTGAAAAAAATCTTGTAGTTTGTAATAGCATTTATTCTCTAATATATTCTTTAGACATTCAATAAATTGGTCATTTTTTTCCAAGTCTTTTAGGTCATTTGGCAGCTTATTGAATATTTTAGCAGCCATGGAGTGAGGGCCAGCGCTATGCATTTCTAACCGGGATTTAGGTTCAACAAGTTTGTGCCTATATTGAGATCTAATGTTTCGCGGAGTCTTCCGAGGTTGATCCGCAAATTTATCGAAGAATTCTTTATATTTTCTAACAAATTTACAACATTCTAAAACATATAGTGAAGTAAGAGAGAGTATTTTGAATTTGATAAAATATGGTTTGTGAAAGTTATCTATTTCTTTGTCGGGAGTTTTTATATTAGCCAGGATACGGATACATTTTTTTTGGGCGATAAATAGGCTGGCTGCATCCACACTATTACCCCAAAGAGTAATACCGTATCTGAGCCAAGATGATGCAAACGCATTGTAAGCCGTTATTGCTGTATTCAGATCAGACGCCCGCCGTAGTTCTTTTAATGCATATGAAAAGCTAGACAATTTCAATTTTATTTTACTTATGTGATTTTTTCAATTCAAATGCGTGTCAAGCTCTAAACCGAGTAGTGTGGCCGAATTTACACATTCTAGTTTATTATTATTGTAATAAAAATTAATGTCAAGAGGTGATTTTTGTGGGGGTCTAAATTGTATGATTTTTGTTTTTGCGGAATTTAAGTCAAGACAGTGGTCGGCCATATAATTATTTATACCATTAAATATGTCAGTTAATATTTTATTAAGATTTAAATTATTTTTACAAAATGTCAAAATCGAAATGTCATCGGCGACATATTTATATTAAATGGAAAACAGGGAGGCAATAGAATTATGTTATATATGACTAAAGCATACGATGGAGTCCAATTTGACATACTTTTGGAGAAATTGAATGGAGTTGGGATTCGCGTAGTAGCACACGATTGGTTCCGCTCCTATCTAAGCGGGCGGGAGCAATTTGTCGAAATTGATAAACTATAATATTTCATCAGGAATTATAGATGTGGCTAAATCGGCTCCAATACAATATTAATAGTTCAACTCCACAAGGCAGTTTAATTGGATGCATATTTTTTTTAATTTACATTAATGACCTTCCTAAAATAATTGACAGATCCTGTATAATGTTCGCGGACGACATTTCTATCGTGACATCGTGTAAAAATAATTTAAATGGCAAACTTCGTGAACTATTTGACCAAACCACCGACTGGATGACTGACCATTGCCTAGAATAAAATTTTACCAAGACGAAAATCATGCAATTTAGACCTCCTCAAAAAATCCCTCTTGACATTAATTTTATATATAATAATAATAATCTAGAATTTGTTGACGCAGCCACACTATTAGGGATAGGCATTGACACACATGTAAATTGGAAGTCTCACGTAAAGAAACTAAAATCAAAATTGTCCAGCTTCATTTACGCCCTAAGAGAGTTGCGACGAGGCACCGATCTGGATACATCCTAATCGGCCTATTACGCGTACGCTTACTCCAGGCTGACCTACGGGATTCTCCTTTGGGGTGGAAGTGTTGATGCCGCTGACTTCTTCATCCTACAAAAGAAATACGTGCGTATCCTCGCCAACGTTAAACTCCTCGACATAAGTAAAACACTTTTTCACAAACCCTATTTCATTGACTACAAAATCTTAACTTTGACATCACTTTATATGTATTAGAAAACTGCAAATTTGTTAAAAATATTCAAATTTATTTGATAAAGTAGCAGACAACTGGCGCTACCCTATTAGAACATTATACAAGCATAACTTAAACGTACCGATATCAAAACTAACTTTACATAGTACTGGTCCGCATGCGATGGCCACAAAAATGTATAATAAAATTCCCAATAAACTTAAGGAAATTGAGGATGAGGGTAGGTTTGTCAGGACTTTGAGGGATCTGCTGTTGTCAAAAGCCTATTATATAGTCTATCCGAGTTTTTTACTGATGACCTAAAAATCTCCGAGGAAGAAAATTAAATACCTATTTGACTGTGAAATAAAACGCTTTGCTCCATAATGTCACTTAAATTGCAATGCCCGGTTGGGGTACGTTGTGTTACGATTTAATTTTGTCCTAAATCTGATTAAGTACTTGTTTCCTTTTATTGTATTGTATCCAGGAACACTCAAATCAATATTGTAAATGAAAAAACTAATCTCCGAATAACCCACCTCTAACTGCTCCCGGCGCAAAGGTGCCCATGATGCTGATTCCTTTTATTTAGTTTTATCTGTAACAATAAAAAAAAAAGTGATATTAAGAGGGCACAAAAATTACACAAAATGGGCTACTTATGCTGGACACACGAAATCAATGACTTTTTTGCGTTGTTAGAGACATGTAAGTATAGCAATATAAATAAATAAAACATGACTGTATCGTTCTCAATTCTATTGTTAACAAAAAATAAGCCGGTTCAGACATTATCAATTTTGCTTAGCTTGATGTTTAAGCTATAATAAAACATTCAAGTTGTGCCGAATTCGTACTATGACAGTTACTTTTGCAAAGCATTATCGAAAAAAAATAGGGAAATAAATATACTCATCTTGTGTATAATCGCAAAGACTAAGTAAAAACGAAAAAAAAGCTTTTTATCAAATCAAGTTTTTTTTTAATAATAATAAGGCTGTAAAAGATTGCTCCAAGCAATAAGGCCGCCATTTGTGGTGCTAGTTCGTAAGTGTTTGACTGTAATATTTCTGTTTTTGTGTCACAATAAAGAGTTATCTATCTAATATATGCTGATACAGATAAAAATGTTCATCTATATCTATATACTTACACTTATAATAAAACTGTAACGGGTCGAATTCTGTACATTGAAGATATTTTGAAAAAAAAATTTGGGGGCACTCCATAGCAGCAGCCTATGTATGGGTCAAGCATACCAAGAAATCATCCAATGCCCTACGTATCCAATACAATAATGTCTTCAGGGCGCTGTTGAGGCTGCCACCGCACTGTAGTGCTTCGGGGATGTTCGCGGATGCTCAGGTATGCAATCGCACTGTAGTGCTTCAGGGATGTTCGCGGATTCTCAGGTAGACAGTTTTGTGGCAATTAGACGCAAACGGCATTAGTGGCATCCCTATAGCGTCGAGTGCGGGGCAGCTCCAACCTTCAGCTGTTTGCTTCAAGGATGGATCTGGACTGCCCAATAATGCAGCACTGAACCAGGTTGCATGTTGAGCACTCCGGATCCTGACCTAAATTTAGACTGCGGTAATGCAGAATAAGTTGCGTTTTGTATATTTTGTCCTGTAATGTATATGTTTGTCACGTTTTAAGTTATTTGTGTGATGAACTTTGACATTGTTTTATTGTGAGTGATTTTATTTTGTTTCATTGTCTTTTCATTTAGTTGAATTAATTTATTAATATGATTTTGACTTAATTTGGTATGATGATGAAATGTAATAATGTAAAATGACAATGAAATGTTATAATGTAAAATGATAATGAAATGTAATAATGTAAAATGATAATGAAATGTAATAATGTAAAATGACAATGAAATGTAATAACTTGTTGTATGGAATCATTTCTGAAATAAAATTTTTGATTGATTGATTGATAGGATTGACTGACTGATGGCAAAACTATTTTTTTTTCTTTCATGTCTGTCTGTCTGTCTTTCTGTATAGGATACTCTCATCATGCCGAAACTACTGATTCAATTCAACTGAATTTCGGCACGATTTAAGATCATCATACTAAGAAGATGGTAGCTGTCTACTTTTAATTCCCAAATTCTGCACGGTTTTCTTGCAGAAAGGGGTGAAAGTAAGAATATGTATTTGGTTGTAACTCATGTCTGCGTTGTTCAATTTCGTTTATTTTTATTTTGTTAGAAAGAGCACATTTTTATTATAGTCCCATCAAAATTTTTACATTATTGGTTGTGTGGTTCGGAAATTACATAGAAATTAGAAAATAACGGTAAAAATAAGTTCGGTACAAACTAACTTCAAAGAATTCTGTGGCACTGTAAGCACTAGGGATGTAACGGAGGTCATTTTATCGGAACCGAAGTCGGAGGCCTATGCCTCCGACTTCGGTTCGCAGGATTAGAAAAGGTGGCAGGAGAGACATTTTTACTGGGTATTTTTTTTTTGCCAAACACGTGGACACGAAGACACGATAAACATTGACGAGCAATTGATTTAGGAAGTTGGGATTTTGTATTTGCATTTACTATCCACCACAATAAAGAATTATCTGCAATATTTATACACCATACATTCGATTATAACCTCCGTTTTAAAAATTTCGGAGCCGAAGTCGGAAGTCGGAACCGAAGGTGTAATAGTAATCGGAAGTTCCGACTTATCGGAGTCTGAGTCGGAGTCAAAGATCATCCCTGGTACACAAACCACGCTTAAATCTGCCATCCGTCATCTATCCTCAGGTAATAATATTACAATACCTTTCTAATGTTTTTCCACATTAACTAAAGATGGCAGCTCATAGTACGAAACACAATCAGATATTTTTTAGAAAATGTGTAATGTAGTATTTGTTGCTGTAGCAGCAAAATAAATACATCATCTGTGAAAATTACAACTGTCTAGCTATCACCGTTCTTGAGATCTGGTGACAGACGGACGGATGAACAGCGAAGTCTCGGTAATAGGGTCCCGTTTTTACCATGTAGGTACATATATTATATGGAAAACATGGAGGCAGTTTTTTGAATATTAACAAAAACTCGATGACAAGATGTTCAAGCCCACTACCAGTGGGAAGCCTGCCCAGCGTGCTAGCGGCAGTACCACGCTGAATAACAATGTTTATGCGTTGGGTCAAATAAACGCCAGTATTTTGGTCATGCATTGCGTCGGCCAAGCGCTTATCTTAATATTAATAAATCTCCTGTCACGATGTTTGTCCGCGATGGATTCCTAAACTACTTAACCGATTTCGAAAACAGGGAGGCAGTTTTTTGAATATTAACAAAAACTGGATGACAACATGTTCAAGCCCACTACCAGTGGGAAGACTGCCCAGCGTGCTAGCGGCAGTACCACGCTGAATAGCAATGTTTATGCGTTGGGCCAAATAAACGCCAGCATTTTGGTCACGCGTTGCGTCGGCCAAGTGCTCGGAAAGGCTTTTGAAGATGAGGTGAGCTTCCAGCCCCCACAAGCACGATGTCTAAACCCCAAAAGGCTTAAATATAAAACTACTACCGAGGATTGCATATTTCCGCCGTTTGAGACGCTCAGCTGAATTAGCCGCTGCACTGGCCTTACTATGTGTCTCTGGAAGATGTGAGTGCCAGAGTATCGACGCAAGCTGCGTCCCACACTAGGGACCGACTCAAATTCCGAGACATAAAAGTCATGCCGTCAGGTCTTTTGCCGTCGTCACGCGTAAGACCACTCCGGTTTGAGTATGCCTGGACCATTGGCGGTGGAAAACAAAGTTTTGTGTGGGAATTGTCCACCAGTATCTATTTATCTGGACGACGTAGTCATAGCTTCTTAAATTAGTCGAGTGAACTTTTTACTTGTCTAGAAGTTAGTTAGTTGACGTGAAATGATGATAATTGAAGTCTGTTTTTGTTCTTTCGGATATTATTTCAATTCAAATAAGTACTGTACTAAATTTACAAGCTTCGATGACCAAATCAGACCGTTGTTTTTCTAAAATTGAATAAAATGTTTATCTTACTACTAAGTATTATATGTATATTATGTAAAGGTTTGATTTGGTTGAAATTTGAAACACAGATAGTTTATAATCTCATATACTACCTATCATCTCGGAAAACGCATGGGCCCTAACGAAACAAATATTAACGACAGAACGACGTTACCAATTATATTGATATTTGAAACACACATTACTTATAGTCTAAAATATCACATCGGCTAATATGTAAGTCTATCACCTACTAAGGCTATCATCCTGTAAAAATGTAAAAGTGGATAAGTATCAGATCACGTACATCAGCTACAGACTCTTCGTAATGTATCCTATAAAAATCCTACAAACTTAACACTGCGGCTATGTTCGATACTCCATAACCTTACTACGAGTATGGTTGATGTTGCTAAAAATATAAAATATGAAGTTGCTAAGCTCGAATAAATATATTTTTGAGTGGAAAACAAATTCACTCGGTTTGTGTAATTGCCACCCATCCAAATTTTTTTACGTAAGTACTACTAATAAGGTCGCAAGATCAACGTACGCGAACGAAGTAGCGGGTTCAGCTAGTTGTAAATAAAAAAGAAACCCTGCATATTTGCCGATGGCTATTTTTAACCTCAGAATCAAGAGTCACCGGATTCACACAAAAACGCAGCTGTATAATCAGTTTATTTGTGTTATTGGCAACGTAAGCAACAGATGTAGAGAATGCAGTATGTATTTTAGGTATACTCTTTTTCAGATTGAAAATAAAACACCGTACGTTGACGCCATGGTACTACGAGAACTCGGAAAATAAACGATACGTATCGTTATTTATACATTTAGCTATCGTTTTCCTGTCGTCTAGGAATTTACCGTGTTTCATGGTACCGGGCTAGGCAAATGACAAGGTCAGTCAGTGATTACAAACCCGTTTTCACACATTTCAGTAAAATAAATAATATTAAAATAGATTCGGAACAAAAAAAAACTTTTTGTAGGTATAAGTTTTCTGTTATTTATCATATTTGTTACAAATCATTAATCCGCCGAATAGTAGTTGACAGGTTAAGTTAAAAATGAGTAGATAAATATTTAGAGGTAATAATATGAACATGTTTCATGGTCTTGTGTGATATAATTCACTTGATTATTCGGTAAATACTCAAAATACCAATATTACAAACATTACTGTGTTCCGGTTTGAAGGGAAATGTTTTCAGAGAAATTATTGGGCCTTAGCGATATAAGAACTTAAGTAGATCTCTGGGTGACGAGCGCAGTGCAGTGCTAGGTAATGATTTGGACTCTTCATGTTCCAATAGCTGCGTGTCACTGTGCTGTTATGTGGCAGGCATGTAGCTTACCATCAGGCACATGTCATGCTTGTCTCGTCACTCTTTATTAAAAAAAATATGCTAATAATATAAAAATTAACCATGACAAAAAAATCTTATAATAATTTACTGATGCTGAAAGGTTGGTTTTCTCTACAGAACCCTTAAAAGACAATAATGTACATATTTTGCTCTATATTTGAAGCGGACATAAGTAATGTCAAATTATATTTCTGTTCATGGTTTGCCTATGTAAGTAATTAAATGACCATTTTAATAATACCCACATAAGATAAATTACAATATGACCTAGCTAATAAAGTCGGACTAATACTACTACACTTGTTCACTCTTACGTTTCAAAATACTTGCAAACGGAAATAACGAAGTTTAGTTTATAAGTTCTAAAATTACATTTTAGCTCAACAAAATATATGAAACAGCAGTTTTGTGTTCATAGTACCTATTATATTTTTTCTTCCGACACGAAGATAAAAAAAGTGGCCAAGTGCGAGTTGGACTCGCCCATGAAGGGTTCCGTTGCAGCAAGTAATATAATATACATAGTACACATAGTTCTTGCAGTTCGTTGTATTTATGACGTACTAAAAAAAAAACTACTCATCAGATCGAGTTCAAACCAATTTTGTTGGTAGTTTACATGGTAATGTACATCATATATTTTTTTTAGATTTTTCATTTTCTTACTTTAGAAGTTAGAGGGGGAGGGGGACACACATTTTACCACTTTGGAAGTGTCTCTCGCGCAAATTATTCAGTGTAGACAAAAACTATATTAGAAACCTCAACATAATTTTTGAAGACCTATCGATAGTCGACCTTTTTTAATTTTTTTTGTTCAAATCTTAAAACGCGGTTCACAGAATACATCTACTTACCAAGTTTCAACAGTGTAGTTTTCATAGTTTCGGCAAAAAGTGGCTGTGACATACGGACGGACAGACAGACAGACAGACATGACGAATCTATAAGGGTTCCGTTTTTACGTTTTACGGAACCCTAAAAAAAGAAATAGTTAAGGACCTACGTTTGTTATTATGTTTGAATTACAGCGCCCTGTGCAGTTCATGTGCCTGTTGTTTTCTTGTTTTATTTTGAAAGATCAATGTAGTTAAGTGAAATAAAAAAAAACACGTAAAATCGCTACTATTATGGAAACGTAATAAACGTTTCTTTATCATAAAAAATAAGGATTATTTCTTTACAAACGGGGTCACGTTGATGAAAAAACAACAAACATGATCTCCTAAAATACTTTCCAATTGCTAATACATTTTTGTTGACAGCTACTAGGTAAATATTGATTGACTATTAAAAAATGTGTGTCAAATGTAAAAACTTTTTATTCAAATTAAGTAGGCAACTGTTTTTTTAAAGAAATGAATTTATGTAAATACTAGCGGTCCGTTCCGGCTTCGCTCGGACATAACGTAGACACTGTCTGCAGCGCCATCTGCCGGGCATGAAAAATAGCTAGTAGCCGATTCTCAGACCTACTGATTAAGCATATAAAATTTGGTTAAGATCAGTAAAGCCGTTTCGGAGGAGTAAGGAAACAAACACTGTGACACGAGAATTTTATATATAAGATACTTCTGTATCAGTGCATAATTATTAAAGTTTTGCAAATATTAATATAGTTTTTACTGAATTTTACCTAGTTTTCTTACAAAATTTCACTTATTATTCAGAGAAAGAAAAATACGTGAGATTTGCCAGGACCATCCCTTTAGATAATGGACACTTCCCCTCCTCCCGATCAAAGTAAAAACTACGCTACTGTGTAATTGTATATTTATAATACTTATATTGTAACAGTTGTACAGGTGTAAATCCGTCTTTATGATAACAGAGTGATTGGTAAGTTGCTTAAGTAAAGTAACCAGTATTTAGTATTCTTTTCCTAGTGCGGTATAAACAGTTCGGATCAAATGTTTTAATTTCGAGTGTTCGAAGTATTAAGTTTAGTTTTTTTTTTCACATTTTAATTTGTATTATTTTGGCTTAGAAATGGACTAGCTATGCTCCGTAAGTTGGTACGCTGTTCTGTAGAATTTTGACATTTATTCGGAAATAAATGTACATAATTTTTATGTTAATTTGTTTACTAATATAATTTGTGAGAGTGTGTTTTTTACGTAAAAAAGTACCTATTGGTTTCCATTTTTACAATCCTTAACATTCAGAGTATGAGTAATCACCGTGTTAAAAAAATACGTGTCAAGTTTGTTAAGGTACAAGTTCGCGCCGCGACCGCGACGCGAGACCGAGACCGGAGACCGCGACCGGAGACCAAGACAGGCACTTGACACTATGGAATTGTATGGGCGCCAGTTCGACCGCGACCTGTCTCGGTCTCCTGTCGCGGTCTCAGCGCGAACTGACGTCCATACAATTCCATAGTGTCAAGTACCTGTCGCGGTCTCCGGTCTCGGTCTCCTGTCGCGGTCTCGTGTCGTGGTCTCCGCGCGAACTTGTACCTTTAGATGTCAAAACGTCACTTTTGATATTATTCAAAAATTAGAGAACCTTCTAGCTCTCGTAAGCCTTCATAGCATTTGTTTGCAATATGGTAATTTTGTTCTTAGTTTACACGTGTACTAAGTGATTTTGAAGGATATAACTTAAAAAATAGCATGAAAGAAAATGTATTTCAATGAATAAGTTTTCTTTTGTCAGTTAAAAAAAAATACTCTAAAAGTAATGTTTTTTAACAAATAAAAGATACACATTTCGCACATTTAAAAAAAAAATCGATTAGGTAATTTAAAAAGATAATAATAATATACTATTCAATCAATTAGGTTGTTGAAATCTCATAATTCATTACTGCGACGATTAAATTCAAAATTATTTATTAGAAGATAAATTTAAGTAGCAAAAATGTGGGTAATTTGAAAAATTCACCAATGGATCTGGTGAATTTGCAAATTTATTGCCAACTACCTACAATTTTTTGGTCTGTTCATGCTCAAAATTTTCGTAGATATTTTACTTTTGTAGAATAAATGTATTCAATGTTTGGGAGTTGGGACTGGTTTTATGACTCTTATAATTACAAATTTTACAATAATTATGTGTTTTCAGTATGCAAATATAGACAGAATCAAACACAGTTCTCAAATACACCAAAGGTGGCGCCAATGTTTCATTTTCTTCGAGTTTAAAGTGATTAGTAAAAATAAATGAACGAGTGAATCGTATAAACACTTGAAATGAGTTCTAGTTATTTAAAAACTCAGTTGCTGATAGTGGCGTGTGGTAAGTTTTATTTTCAAATTTTGAACTAAAACTTTAGTATGTATTGCAAAAAATATTGTACCTACAACAGTATACCTATATTACTATCATCTATTTAATATACCTATAACCTACTATATTAAATGGACGTTCGTTTGTGAAATAAATGGACGGACAGAAACATACAATTTTCTGTACGTTTCACCACAAAACAATTAGTGCATAAAAGTTAAGCTTACGTATTTTAATTTTTCATATCTACGATTACCTACGTTAAGGTCGCCATTATATGATACGAGACTCGGAAACCACTATTTGGTACCTACACCCTTTTTTATGTGGGGAAATCACTTTACGCACTATTTACCGTGAAGGGATATGGCACGTGTATCAGTGTTAGTGGAATCACAATATTACCACAGTATAAAAAACTACTACCAATAGTACATCGCCTTTGATCTTGGGAGAAACGCCGATAATGTCTAGACACGGGTAGGGTTGTCGCAATTTTAAAAACGTGGCACCAAAATAAAATTAAAACATACGGAAGACGTCAGCCCTGAGCCGCGCTCCTGCAATACTAACATTGTAATGTAGGCAATGCAGGAGCGCGCTTCCCGCGTCTCTCCCCGCATGCCCCGCACGATTGCCCCGTCTAACGACTTTGTCGAACGACTGTATGATTTAATAGACTGTGATGTTAGTAAGGATCGCATGTTGAATACTCTGCTTAAGACACTAACTTACATTGGTGGAATTTCAATTAACAGAGTTTTGCTCTCTAATTCTACGGTGAATCGATTAAATGGGGGCTGCGATATTACTTGATGGACATCATAGCCGGCTATCCCTACAGTACTCTCTGTCGTAGGGACGGTACGTCTACTCTAATTCTACGAAAACGTAATTTCGAAAAAAAACTCGCGACTTTCCTACTCTCGTTCTACTTCGTTTCGTCCGATACAACATTGTTTGACGTTTAAATGTCCTAAGCATACTCTAATTAGAACAGGCTAAGAACATACAAACGGACAAAATGACGGATCGAAGTAGAATCGGAGTTGGAAAGTCGCGAGTTTTTTTCGAAATTACGTTTTCGTAGAAAGAGAGTAGACGTCCTGATCTCTCACTGTCAAACATCTTTCTAGCAGGGATGGTCAACAGCAAAGACAAATCTGTGGCCAATCACAGGCACGGTATTTTACTTCGTTCTCTGCCCCCGCTAATGAGTTGTAATAGAGAGCGAAATTTGTATCATCGACGATCAACAGGGATATTATGATCTGTAGCCAACAGTAAAAGATGTTAGTGAAAACCAAGAAAGACGACGAGGCGAAAGCGGACACGGACCATTATCGTATTCAAAGTCAAAGTTTTTTTTTGATAAATATACAATGTTCAATATTTGCACTACAATTTGCCATTTGCCAGTGAAAAAGTCTCTTTATCCTCTTAATTTAGTTACATTTAAAAAGATAACCATACAACATTCAATAACAAGTTTATCACATGAAGTTCCACTGTTTTATGGGTAACAAACATTTTAATTCCGACATTTATATCTTTATTGCTTAAACAGTGTGCAAAAGTGTAACTCTTGTACGTAATTAAATGTAAATTTAATTCTACTGTTTTATTATTTGTTACGTTTGCTTATAGAATATACAATGTACAGACAGACAGAAATACTTTATTATGCACACCAGAAGACTTATACAGTGAAAAAAACAATAACAAATAAAATAACTTATAACTAGTGCCATAAATGGCGGCCTTATCGCTTATAGCGATTTAATGGAATGTAGAGCCGAATGATCTTCCTCCAATCGAATATTTTATTGTTATCTGTGTTAAATTGATGCTATACCTATATTTAGGAAAAAAATGTTGTCTATTAGGTATCAACAGTTCAGTTTAGTAAGAGTATATAATATATGTATAAGAATTGTTAAAGTGAAAACATCTTTAATTTGGCGCGCCAAGATTTTTCGTGGGCTGTGAATTAAATTCCAGTGTCATGCTCAGGAATGATACTAGATTTTCGGGTAAACTCGGGACCATGGCCATCATCTATTAAGAAATGTGTAAGCATTTCCCATTGACCATCTAGAAATGCGTCAGCATATCTAGATGGCCATGTTCATGGCCACGCCCTCTGGTTTCACCCGCGTGATTTCCAAAGTGAGCTATCAAATTCAGAGATAAATTAGAGTATAGGTCAACGTGCGTCATCTTTGACCACACCGTCGCTTACCATTAGACGAGTTGGTGGTCAAACGCGGACCTATACGCGATAAAAAAAAATTGGCAGTCATAGGAACTGCCGATAGAAGTGAAAACTTCTAACTCAGAATTTGATAGCTTACCTTGGAAACTACACGGGTGTAAACAGAGGGCGTGGCCTCGCCATCTTGACATGGCCATCTAGAAATGTGTCAGCGATTCACATTGGCTACTGCGTTTCTAGATGTTCATGCCATGATGGCCTGTCAGCATTTCCCATTGGCTGACGTATTTCTAGATGGCCAATAGCCATGATCCCGAGTTTACCCGAAACTTTCTTATCACACCCGAGCGTGACGAATGAATTCAATTCACAGCCCACGAAAAATCTGTCTAGGTGCGCCTAATGAAGTTTTCACTTCAAAAAGTTATAAAAAAGGCAACAACTTATGCTATTGAATGCAGTTTTTAGGGTTCCGTAAAACGTAAAAACGGCGGAACCCTTATAGATTCGTCATGTCTGTCTGTCTGTCTGTCTGTCCGTCCGTATGTCACAGCCACTTTTTGCCGAAACTATGAGAGCTACACTTTTCAAACTTGGTAAGTAGAGGTATTCTGTGAACCGTATTAAGATTTTACAAAAAAAAAAAAAAATATTAATAAAAATCATACTCACAAGTAACGTCACACGAAACTTCGAAGCGCTGTATCTTCGTCATTTTTTGTTTGTGAAACAAAAGAAAAATACGTGTACAATATTTTTTGGCAATCTACCTAACGGGCTACTTAGTTTTTTTGAGGATTGTACCCTAGTCCATACCAAATTTTACTAAAATTGCTTCAGCCTTGACGTGAAAAAGTTACAAACATACACTCTCAAACTCTCGACTTTATTATATTAGTAAGATTTCATTTGCTTTTATTCGGCATTTATTAAATCTATTTTTGACGTGACAACGTTTATTAACTTCATGAACGCCGGCAGCATGCACGAAAAAGTGTCCCGTTATGTCCTGTTACGCTCATTGTACGCTCGCGCCGCATCTATCAATGTTTTGTTATGACGTTGTCACGTTAAACTATAGTCCGTAAACCAATCGACTTTACAGACTTCTAGATGGCCAATGGGAAACGCGTCAGCATATCCCATTAGTTGGCCTTAGTGGACTTATATATCAAAATTAATAAACCAGAAAGAATTTAACGGTCTAACAACTTAAATACAAAAAAAGTGCATTCGAAAGCATAAATTGTTTTTTTAAACTATTTTACGGAAATGTTTAATTTTTTTTTTTGATTTTATTATAAATAATAATAAATTAATGTTGGTGGACAATTCACACACAACACCATCCGACTCCAAACTTACAAGGCTTATATGTACATTTTTTTTTTTAAATAAAGATTGACGAGACGACCAGGACATGTGCCTGATGGTAAGCAACATGCCTGCCACATAACAGCACAGTGACACGCAGCTATTGGAACATGAAGAATCTAAATCATTACCTAGAACTGCATTGCGCTCGTTACCTAGAGATCTAAGTTGTTATATCTCTAAGCCCTCTAATTTCTCTGGAAACGTTGCCCTACCGGAACACAGTAATGTTTGCACATTACTGCTTGGCGGCAGAATAACTGGCAAAGGTGTGGTACTTCCCCAGGGGGACTCTGCTAAGAGTCCTACCACTACAAAACTACTACTAATATATACTATGGCGGCCAGATAGCTGATATAATATGGTACATATAATGTTGTAAAAATACATTTTTATTATACATAGAAACACCCAGACACAGTACAGATATTTGAATTTATCACACAAATATTTTTACTAGGTGTGATTCGAACCCACGACCTTTATGATAACGAACTTTAATCTAAATGTTTTTTTTACGTCAAAATAAAAACAAGTTTCAAGGGGACACCAATAAGCATTTAAATATAAGGCATATCTGCCAAAAAATATGTATTATAGCAAAGTAAAGTTTGGTGGTTTTTGAATTCTAGGTTTTTTTTTTTAAATAAAGAGTGACGGGACGAGCAGGACATGTGCCTGATGGTAAGCAACATGCCTGCCACATAACAGCACACTGACACGCAGCTATTGGAACATGAAGAATCCAAATCATTACCTAGTACTGCACTGCGTTCGTCACCCAGAGATCTAAGTAGTTATATCTCTAAGCCCAAGAGTCCTACCACTACAAATGTCAAATGGGATCAATCCCTTTTGGGGCTTAGAGCTTCCTAAAAACCGAATTAACTGTTATTTACTTCATGTTACAGTGAACATAGGGCAGTTCATCGATGGATACAGTGTCGGATGGTCAGCGCCCATTATACCGAAACTTCAAGACCCCGAACAAACTCCACTGCCTGACGTCATCACAGACCTGCAAGCGTCATGGATTGGGTCTTTGTTGTACGTAGGGTCTATTGTCGGTAAGTTAATTTAGAAAGAAAAAGAGGCTTGGTCACTTCGATTGGGTGTTGGTTGGTTTCGGCTCCGCCAAATCAGAATCGATTTTGATGTGTTTTTTTTGTATGGTAGACAATACTTTAGACGTCGTCCTATATAAATTTCATCGAAATCAGCGGTTTTCAAAAAATATTAACAAAATAAAAAAATTTAACACACCCAATTAAAAAAATCCAAATTTCAATTTACGAGTAATCGCTTCATATGTTACAACGTAATTGAGCAGCAATAATTCAAAAATTGACATTCGTAATATTATTGGAATTAAGTGTGTTCGTAATTTAACTCATTTTTACAATGAAAAATAAAACCTTATTTGAATTTGATTTAACTTCTGAATTTATTTTCCAGGTCCATACATCCCGAGCTATGTATCCAACATCATAGGCCGGAAGCCTTGTCTGTTTTTTGGCGGACTTCTCAACCTGATTGCCATCATTCTGATCACGATAACCAGAAATATCACCATGGTCTACGCCATAAGAATCATCAGTGGGTTGGGTATGGGCATGGTCACAGTCAGTAACTTGGTCTATATTGGAGAGATTTCGTGAGTATACGTTGCCTGGGTGCGTTTTTCTGATGATTACAATCTTAATCCCCTCAAATTGAGAGTGAATCGGTTCTCTTAGGGAAGCACGTTCCATGGTAGACCGTATCATAGCTTAACATTAGGCTAGAAGGCAGTCAAATGTAAACCTATAATAGTAAAAATGTTTGAGTGTTGGTACTTATGTACTTACTCAAGAAGCTCTCTGTCTGGCAGCTCTGGGATCTTAATCTATTAGTTATAAAGTTTCCTAATTAACTTCTAATTTCTGGTTTTCGGGTTTTTCATGACGGTGTACACGCGAATTGTAAATTCATTGATCGTTAGATTCTCAGCTGTTATTTGCAGTGGCTGCTATTTTTATAATTGCGTCGTAATAAAGTACAATCCTCAAAAAAACTAATTAGTCCGTCAGTTAGATTGCAAAAAAATGGGTTATAGGCGATTCGTCCTAAAGTTAATTCGTCCCGAAAAAAAGTGTGTGTAAATTCGTCACTATTCTATTTTTTAGATAAATCCTCGTTTGAGAATTGTAAACTCGTCATAGTGTATTTTTATGTATAGACGGCAGAAAAATCAATGAATAAAAAATATGTAGTATATTAAATAATTAAATTTATTTTTCTTAAGCTTAAAACTAAGAGGCACACAAAGAAATATAAATAGAAAACATAATATACAACATATACAGTAATCAAATCAATACAACATAAATAAAAAAAAACAAATCTATACAACATGAACAAAATCATAACATTTTGTTTTTTACTTGAATAGGTTTACACTAGACCGCCTCGCCTGATGTTAAGCGACGATGCGGTCTTCGATGAAGCTTATCTAGAAGAAACCGATTCAACTCGATTTCAACACACCAAGATTATAACGATTTGGAAAAATCCACTGAGGCAGCTACTTTTAGCAGACTTTTTAAGTTATTGTAAATTCATCACAACCTCTCATTTCACATCATTTTTAACACGATTTTATCAACTTGGTACATATGAATCTATGAATCAATTTATCTATTAAACGGAATCTTTGAATGTGATTTTCACTAATTTCTAAACAACCCGATTAGTTTGTTTTTTGCCTACTTATCAAGGACCGTTGAGCATGCAATGATTCGTACAGTTTGTCCACCAACCATTCATCTCCATTACCTCAACACGATCGTCATCATCGTGGTAAGGTGTACCACGATCATCAGGATTAAGAACTTTGTTTACATTTAATTTTATACTGACATATGCAGTCAGTGACTACGTTTCGTTACTACGTAATCGATCAATTTTAAACACGCTTCCGACTAAAAAGTGTTCTTGCTTTTTAGTTGGATCTTTTGCATAAGCGTGTTTTTTTAGTTTATTAATTTATTGCATAAAGTAGGGTTATCAAGTCATGTTTATGATATTAAGCGTCCAAAACGTTATTTTACAAGTTGCGACGATGTTATAATTCGAGAAAAATTTAAACATAATTTTTTGAACAGGTCATGATGTCATAGGTTTTTTTATAGTATAGAATGACGAGATGAGAAGAACATGTAACTGCAAACTGATTCTGCAAAGAGTGCTACCACTACAAAAAAGTACCAAATCTACATACATTCGTTTTGGAAGGCATATTTTCTAGCTGTTGTTGACTTTATAACCGTATTCGAAAAAAGGAGGTTTTTCAATTCGACCGTATATATAAATATGTTTTTTTATCAGCTGTATTTGTACTTCTGGGCATGGTTTAGCGTAGAACACACCATTGCTTAGCATCAGGAAAGATAGCGGTCAAGTGTAACGCTATCCCGCGGTAACCTACACTAGTGAAAAAACATTTTTTATTTAACAGATCTAAAATTTACCGAAATGAACACCACATACAATAATTATTGTTTTTGAAATTAATAAATGTAACAAAGACAGGTTTTCCTAGTGTTTAAAATGTAGGTAACTTTCGCTTTAAACAAACCCTGGCCAAGAAAGGTCACTGTACATTTGAATGACATCGAGGAGAGTAGACTCTCACTCTCTACTACAGTACGGTGCAGAAATCTGGGGGCAGTGCTCGGAGTGGAAGAGAGTGTTCCGTCAGTAGAAACGCGCTAAACGAGCGATCGTGCCGGTGGCACAAAACACATCCGTTCGACCTTACTTCAAAAGTCTGGGTATTCTCATGTCGCCATCAATTAAAATATTACAGATTGCAATGTACGCGATAACACACCTGTCTTCAAGTGAATTCTGTAATTCCGAAAGGAGAAAGGTAACCCTCGTGAAATCAGGGAAGCTTACACATGCCATGAGTCACATCGTGTACGATAATGTACCGGACTCTATTAAATCGGTCCCCAGCTTGTTAAGCTTCAGAAATCGCCTTCAGCGCTGGCTTGTCGAGCACTCATTTTATGACGTGAAAGAATTCCTTGAGTTACAACTGTAACTATAAAATATATTTGTATATTGTATTGTGAATTATATAAACGTTTTATTATTTAGGAAGTTCATAAGCTTTAATTAGTAATGTAGTAATGTTGTTTATGACATGTTTATGCAATAATTAATAATCAATTGGACGTGTAAATCGGTTTTACCAATAAATATGAATATGAATATTTCTTGTCATAATTAAAAATTTTATTTCATTTCGAGTACTTACCTAACACAATAAACATTACTTGCTAACCCTACTTTATGCAAAAATGACATAAAACAAGAATCTGTGACGAATTTACAACAACTTTATTCAACTCTGACGTTTTTCATATGTTTTTTTATAACATGGGACGAGTTTACTTTGAATGTATGGAGAATACAAATAGTGACGAATTTACTTTAGGACGAATCGCCTATAACCCAAAAAAATATTGTACACGTATTTTTTCTTTTGTTACACAAACATAAAAATGACTAAGATACAGTGAAGTTTCACGTGACATCACTCGTGGGTACGATTTCTACCAACGATCCACGAGTGACATCGCGGCCCCCCACTCTCGAAGTTTGATGATCTACGTCGATATTTAATATTTTGAAAAAAAAAAAATATACGTGACCCAAATTTTTCCATGACCTAGCCGATGGTCTAATTAGAATGGTGTATTTTTGACCCAGTCCGATACCCTATTGTACTATTGATGTAAATTTCTTATTTTGCCAGATCAACTAACATCCGAGGAATACTCTTGACGTCTACATCTATTGTTGGCATATCTGGAACTTTGGCAGCGTACGCTGTTGGACCTTTTGTATCTTACCGAGCGACGGGATACTTCGTACTGGGTATCAATATAGTACACATGATTGGTATACTGTTTATACCTGAGTCACCTGTATACTACGCAATAAAAGGTACATAACACTAAGCAACCCATTTTATATTCCTACTGTTGAGACTCGGGGCCTTCTCTCATAACAAGAGAGTCAAAACCATAAGCCATCACGCTGGTGACGCATGACGCTTATCTTAAAAGAGTTATTTCTGATGCCCTCGTTTTGTCGCGATATTTTCTTTCAGCGTTAAAGCCAGTGAAGATGTCAAACTTGTATGTGGAGCTGACGGAATTTGAACTTTCGTCCTCATGGTTGTGACATTCTATATTCTTACCAATAGACTACTAAAACATATTATATTTAAATAAATAGGTACAGATTAAAAGTGAAGTAAGGATTACTAGATCATTGTATTTTTTGCATTATTGTGTCGTCTATGTAAGCAAAATTACAACAAGTGCTTCTTACTCCACGATCTTGCGATCGATCGATATCGAACGCAAGATTCAAAACCAAGACTCGATTGGCACAACATCAATGCAGATGGCAAATTAAGAGAGAGGAATAAACTTACAATTGGTATCCCATTGCTCGTTTGGAGAAAATTGTGAATGAAAATTTTACTTTTAATGTAAAGCGTTTTAAAATGAAGATAACTCCAACAGGACAGCAAACTGAAGCTAAAGAAACTCTCCGCAAATTAGGTCGACTGGAGGACATAGATGACGTCTTCGACTCTGTCCATGGCATTAATCCTAACGAAGGACAAAGTTGGAAGTCTTGGATAAAGATATTCACAGTGAAAGCAAACAGAAAGTCTCTCTTCATCACACTGAGTTTGTGCACTCTTCAGCAAACTAGTGGGGTCGCTGCGTGTCTGTTTTTTGCTACTACGATCTTTCAGTTGGCTGGTTCTACAATCAGGTCAGTGAAATCATCATTAATATTATTTGCAGTTTTTCTTATTTGATCTGCGAGCAGGATATATAAGCCTTCTCACTTAATAAAATTATTATTATTTAACGATAATTGTTATTCTTGCAACTGATAGCTTACTTAGAATTAATTCGCATCAGCGTCAATTTTTCATCAAAGCTAGGTATAGATAATCAACTTCAGTAGGTGAATTTTAACTTACTGAGCTCTTGACCAAATCAAAGTAATGAGATCAAAGTATACAGAGTTCACCTGAACACTGGTAGTGGACTGAAAGTGGGGTGTTTTATAAATAACGTGCACGTTGTGTGGTACTGTAGTCTAAAATCTCAACACTTATGTTCATATTGTGTCCTTTCAGACCAGATTTAGCGACCATATTTGTCGGAGCAACGCGACTGGTTGCAAGCTTGGCAGCTCCTGCAGTGGTAGAGAGAGCCGGTAGACGGTTTTTGCTGATGGTGTCCACTATCTGTTGCGCTATTAGTTTGGTGAGATTTAATTTCAATTTTGATGTCATAAATTGGATGATCATGAGAGCTATATAGAGATCGTTTGACAGCATATATTGTTGTGGATCTGGTGACTATGCCAAACTACAAGTTAAGCATATTGATCCCGATCTCGATCAGCCGTTACAAAAGTAGCTGTAGGTGATTCTCGACAATTTCTGTCGTATAAATAATTGTATAAGAAAGTACCATGACTTAAAAAAGTGTCGATACAATACAAACGCAGGCAGAGATTACAAAATCACTTCAGTAGAGGTCCTGGTGCTGATGCTAGATTTTAAGGAACTGACTTCATCATGAACACATCATACCCAAAAAAAATCCCACTACTGAGATTCTCTCGCAAGGGAGAATCTAAACTATAATGGACCATGCTCAGTGGTACGGGTTGATGGATGACGCTAGACGTCGAAATATTCTGGGACCATGTTCGTTTTCTTACAGTATTTTCTTTCAATGTCAAAGCCCGTGGTGTTTACAAATATATAGGTATATCTGCAGTTGGAAAATACTCAAATGTGCAAGCGGCATTCGAAACTACTCACGACTATGAATTGCATAATATTATATTAACTAAACCACGAAATAATAGTATACATTTTGTTTCAGTCTATTTTGGGTGCTTTTTTCTACATGAGTCGAATCAAGAACCCGATCGTGGAAAGTATCGGATGGCTGCCGATGATGGCACTTATCATGTACTTCTTCTTCTATGAAATAGGTAAGAAAAATCTATCAACTAAAGAGATTTAATAGCAGAGACAGCTCACAAAATGTTCCCACTGTTGAGACTCGGGGCCGTCTCTCACAAGCAGAGTGTCAGACTATAATCCACTACACTGGCCAAGTGCGGGGTAGCAGATGATGCAGGATCTCGAAATATTCTGCTTACATGTCGGTTTCCTCACGATTTTCATTCTCCGTTTCTAAGTTAGCGTCATTTCGCATATGACTTCGAAAAAACAGTGGTGTGCATGGGATTTGAACTACTACGGATCCGCAGTATCCATTTTCCCGACTAGACCAGTCATAAACTTACGTATCCGCTCTCTGCACTGGCGACTCCTCACTTTTATAATTTTGGCGGGAAAACCGACTTTCCTATGTAAAAGAAGTTTAATTTTGATGTTGTTTTTGTCAAAATAAAGAACGGATTAAGTAGACACAAACACAAATTAATAGGGATAAAAATACAAAAAACCCGACAAAACCCGATGGCAAAGTTAAGTTTGTTGGTTTTCGCCATTTGGTGTAATATAGTTACCTCGGTGTATCAAACGGTTATGAAATGCATTATGTTTCAGGTTTCGGCACAATGCCCACAGCATTAGTAGGTGAGATGTTCAAAGGCAACGCCCGAGCCACCGGTTCCGCCGTCGCTATGACGACCGCTTGGCTCATCGGCTTCGGCGTGGCGACTGGCTTCGGTTCCATGGTCAGAACCCTCGGCGGTGACGTCACGTTCTGGATCTTTTCGCTCTCCTGTGTTATAGCCTGCTTGTTTACTTTCAAGTTCGTCCCGGAGACGAAAGGGCGTACGCTGAATGAGATTCAAGATATTTTGGGGCGGTAAATAACATTCTACTTGTTTTATTATTAGCTTACATGGTTTTACAGCTAAGCAATGGCCTGAATTCGCTCCTTCCGTAGTTTCTTCGTTACTAGTGGTTGTCCTGTGATTAAAATTGAACCATCTTACTAATATTATAAACTAGCAACATTTTTCTATACAAATTATTTTTTTCTTTTTGTTCGTGTAAATTGTGTTCCAAATTTCTCGAAAATCTCCAAATTACGACGTGATCTTAACAACCAAACTTTAACTTTCATAATATTAGTTGGATGCAAAAGTTTGGATGTTTCTTGCTCAATCACGTCAGAACGTAAGAGTGGATCGGATTGAAATTCAGAATACAGCCTAATATTACAGTCTGGAATATCATATAGGTTACTTTTTAGCATGGGCACATCAAGAGAACAGGAACTGTGCGGGTAAACCCGTAGGGTGCTGCTGCCAGTAATTTAAAGAAACAAAAGAGTAAAATATTATATTTAATGCGTGTGTATGTCAATGACATGGTAGTGTGTGTATTGTTTTTGTTTGTTTGATGTAGTATTTAATAATAATTTTTATAACATATTTGCTCGTAAAGGGTCTCTTATTGGACCAATTTCTGTATCGTAATGTATCTTATTACGTACTTGTGTAATGTGTAATGTAAAACGCACGGTTTCAAAATGCTCCGTCCACAGACTAGGTAGAGAGATATGCTCCGTCTAAAACGAACGGTACCTTTTTAAATCTTAGTAAAGTTATTATGTCAAAAAAGTGTGGTCAACATTTTATTAATAAAATTAACTTTGAGAGGTTAATTCGTTAATTTAATTAATTTTGACCCTAAGTTACTTTAATTTTTCTGTAACTAAACACAAAAATATTAATTTACTTTATTACTAATGGCACACCGGCTGGTTCTGTGGCGTTGCTTAAAAAAAAAGGCGCCGATGCGCGCGCATTGCTAATCTGTGATCCTTAATGATTACTTACTCTGTGTTGTGATCTGTGATCAAGTAAATATTATTCCGCGCCTTTTTTTCGCTGTATTGTTTTTATTTGAAAATGTCGTCAGAGTTTTGTTTATTTCCTCGCAAATATGTTATAAAACGTCGTATGACATACGTGCGCTTTGATAATTACAGCCTCTGCTAAATTATAACCAGCAATAAAGCCTCGGCTGTAATGATCAACTTACCGCACTTATATCATAATGTAATATATCTAAAAAAAAATAGCATTAAGTATGTAGGTACTTCTTCTCTACATAAATACAGGCTATTCTAGACTACAGGCCCGTGAACGAAATTTATGAGTCAAATGAACCACCAGGAGACCTATGTAGGATGATAGAAAGGTAAAAAGTAATAAGATTCAGCACTATGCCGTCACTTGTAAGCTGTCCAGCTGGGTGCAGTTGAACCCTGTGCGGGGTTGCAACACTCGATCATTTTCTCCTTGTCGCGCGATTTTAGTACCTACGGCGTTGCGGAATAATAGATAAGAACAGGTATTTAAGCTATAAGAATTATAAATAATCATTTTTGAATTAATAGTTTGTCGGAAAAATTCATGATATTCCGACTATTTACAGAGTAAATTTGGTAATTTGATTAAGTACGGCTACTAATCCATTATTTTGCAATGCCGTACAAAAATCATGCGACAAGGAGAAATGATCGAGGGTTGCAACCCCCCTCTTCAACTACAATCAGTTGGAAAGCTTACAAGTGACGGTACAAGTAGTATGAAATGTTCCACACTTATATTATATAGACTACAGGCCAGTGAACAAAATGTATGGGTCAAATGAACCACCAGGAGACCTATGTAGGATGATAGAATGGTATAAAGTAATAAGATTCAGCACTATGCCGTCACTTGTAAGCTTTCCAACTGATTGTAGTTGAAGAGGCAATTTTCGTAAAAACGCTCACGAAGTTTTTACTTCACCTATTAATCTACATAGACAATTATAGATTTAACTTTTCGTTGTTATTTCTTTATGTAAGCTATATTTTTTAACACATTTTTATGTTAATTAAGTAAAATAAATATAGCATCGGCATATTTTGTTCCAGCTATAGTTTGTTTGTTGCATAGTAACGCTATTTATTAAGGTCAATGGAATTTGACGTCAATGTTGCTTTTCGTCCGAAAATATTTGAACACACAAAATAGAATGTAATAAACACTTAGGTAATATTATGACTAAGGATATTAAATACAACTAGTACAGTTGATTGAAATTGTTATTACATTATAAAACTATGTTGGTATACCTAGTAATACACTAAGAAGTTGAGCCGACAGTTTTAAACTTAGGCATACCTAGAGCTACTTCAAAACAGATAATAAATTAGGTAATTCAAAGACATTTTAAGATAAACAAATGTGCAGACAAGAAAAATTTTGAACAAAAAAGAAAAAATCAATCACTAACTTCATACAACCCAATAAAAAAAAATTGGCAGTCATAGGAACTGCCGATAGAAGTGAAAACTTATAACTCAGAATTTGATAGCTTATCTCGGAAACTACACGGGTGTAACCGGAGGACGTGGCCATCTTGGCATGGCTATCTAGAAATACGTCAGCATTTCCCATTGGCTGATGCGTTTCTAGATGGCCATGCCATTATGGCCTGTCCACGCCCTTTCAGCATTTCTCATTGGCTGACGTATTTCTAGATGGCCAATAGCCATGGTCCCGAGTTTACCCGAAGCTTTCTTATCATACCCGAGCGTGACGAATAAATTCAATTCACAGCCCACGAAAAATCTGTCTAGGCGCCTAAAGAAGTTTTCACTTCAAAATACTTGAAATATTTAGGTGCTAAGAACTTTATTTAGCATACCACTATTTAATTAGTATTTTATTCTTATTGTAATTTCAAGTAAAAATTTTAGTTTTAGATTAAAAAAAAGGCAAATAAAAGTGTAATTACTATGAAATTAAATTGTTTACTTTCAATTTGGAGAATAGATCAACCGTTTTTTAAGACTACCACGCCGTAGTTAAAACGCCTGCTTAAGTTGAGCAAGCTAAAATAATTGTAAATTTTTAGCAAGTTACCAGTACAAAACATATCGGCATTTGTGACGTTAGAAAAACTCATATAGATTTTTTTATAGTATACGAGACGAGGACATGACTGGTGGTGTGAACACCTGATGGTAAGCAAAATTCCTGCCCATAACTGCACAGTTGCACGCAGCTAGTGGAACATGAAAGTTTTATTACCTTTTTTTTTACTTTTATAGGTTCGCACTTGACCGCCATCTCGCCTAATGTTAAGCGACGATGCGATCTACGATGGAGCGTGCTTACCTAGAAGAAACCGATTCACTCTGGATTTAAAGACACCAATATTGTAACTATCGGGGAAAACCCACTCAGGCAACGCATTCCACAACCTAGACGATTTTATCACAATCGTGGAGTCAAATCTCTTCGTTCGTGTGTTTGGAACATCAACCATGAAACGATGTCGCTTTTTTGAGATACGAGAATTCCGAAAGAAGAAAGGGCAAGGTGGCATTAGATCATGCAGATCAGTTGCACACTCTCCGAAGCGTATTCGATAAAAAACCGATAAGCTAGCAATTTTAGGGCGATATTCAAGACTTTGAAGTCTTTTACACAAAAGAGTGTCATTAGCTTACCTAGCATTGCACTGCGCTCGTCACCTTGATATTTTAAGACGTCGAAGATCTCTATGCCCTCAAATTTTACTGGAAACGTTGTGCTATTTGGTTTAAGCTAAAACTGTTTCCGCTAGGTAATGTTACTTTCCTAAATAATATTTGAGATGAAAACTACGAACAACCTAATTAAAATTTGTTCTTGTTATTCTACGCATTTATCAAAAAAAAATAAAAAATGTTTAAGTAAGAAATAAACCAGGACGTCTACTCTGTTTCTACGAAAACGAAACTTCGAAAAAAACATCGCGACTTTCCTGCTCTCGTTCTACTTCGTTTCGTCCAATACAACATTGTTTGACGTTTAAATGTTCTAAGCATACTCTAATTAGAGTAGGCTTAGAACATTTAAACGGACAAAACGACGAATCGAAGTAGAATCGGAGTTGGAAAATCGCGAGTTTATTTCGAAATTACGTTTTCGTTGAATTAGAGTAGACGTCCTGGTCTTATGGCTCTGTACGTAGACTCATAATCAACTGAACCACAATGCCAGTTATTAGATAATAATACATAAAAAATAAAAAAATAAAGACATAAAAAAGTAAAATTACTACTTTGTTTACCAATAAAGCAATTTACCAAAGTGGCCAACAGTATAATGACACAGTAAATCCATTTGGGACGTATAATTTTCATACCTTACCTATACAAGTACCTTACTAAGTAGCCTTCCTGAGATATCCATAGATTATGTATTTTATAGACACGTAATAAGTGATAGAAGTCGTGGTTACCTAGTGTAAAACCGAATACGACTCTTTGGAGAGTCCGCCTGATGTAATACCATACCTTTGCCAGTTATTCTACAGCCAAGCAGTAATGTGCAAACGTCACTGTGTTCTGCTTTGAAACTGCTGCTGCAATATTTCCAGGGAAATTAATCATAAATGTTTAGGTATTTGTTTAAAATATTACACGTCATAAAATTCAGTATAAAAAATGACACGGAATGTAATTAATTATAAACAAATAAACCCATGTGGATAATATTATCATAAAAAAAATGTCAGACAATAATTCAAATGACTATGTCAACAACTACAGGACATAGATCCTCTTATATACCAGGGTGATGAGCGCAGTGCAGTTCTAGGTAATGATTTAGTCTCTTCATGATCCAATAGCTGCGTGACACTGTGCTGTTATGGGCAGGCGTGTAGCTTACCATCAGACACATGTACTGCTTGTCCCGTCACTCTATACTGAAAAAAAAGAAAGTTGCAGTTTTGAGTATTTCTGCATGTCCATTGTCCATGTTTCTCATTACCACAAGCTTAAGATAAAATTGACTAGTAACTTAGTTATACGAGTAACTTTTCAAACAAGGAAGTCGTTATCTATGAGACTTTAGGCTACAATCCTCAATAAAAAATTAAAAAAAAATTATACAATACTTACGTATTTTTTCTTTTGTTTCACAAACAAATTTGACGTCGATACAGTGCTTAGAAGTTTCGCGAGACGTGGCACCACCCACCCACGAGTGACGGCGCGACCCCCACTCTCGAAGTTTGATGATCTATATCTTTGTCGATTTTTTATATTTTGAAAAAAAAAAACAAAAAAACGTGTGCCATATTTTTCCATGATCTAGCTGACGGACTAATTAAAATTGTGTATTTTTGATCCGGTCCGATACCCTATTCTAGAGTCTCCAGCTAAGAATGATTACTCATTATTGCACCTTATTAAAAAATAAAATAATCAAAACTTCAAAAATAAAGTTGCAATTGGCGACCTAATCACTAAAAGCTATTGCTTCCTGGAAACCGTAGGATGGAAAAAGAGACGAGGAAGTACAAATAAGGAAATGAAGTTACTTATAATTCAAGTACTTTGCCGACCTATTCCAAAGTTGCGAACATCCTTTTCATCGACTTAAAAAAAGGAGGAGGAGTCACAATTCGGTTGTATATATGTACATACATACATACATATATGTCGGCGATAGCGCCGCCAATTGTGAATAGATTTTGATGGTTATTTTTTGTTTGGCAAATTGTGTCTCGGATCGTCGGATCTATAAAGTGCCTGGTAGAACAGGGAAAGGTCGAAGGTACGGGTATCTTCGACCTTTCCCTGTTCTGTGTAGATCACCGATGAGGTGGACGGACCAGATTAGGGCCGCGGTGGATGATCCTTTGCACATGTGCACCAGGAAGGCGGCTGCTAGGAGCGAATGGCGATAAATTGTGAAGCGGGTCATTGACGAATGAAAATGACGATCACGACCACTCTGCCAAGAGTGTAGATTAAGAAGAAGAAGAAATTATAGTTAGGTGGACTCATATCCACAAGGCCGGATTTAGAGGAGAGCAACCGGGGCATGTTATGCCCCGGGGCCTCCACCAACGGACTTTTTCGGAGAAAATAAATTATTTATTTGTACTTTGTACCATGTTTTCAGAATAGGACTCAATAGTAATATTTAGTTGAAGTCTTTGTCACAAAAACCTTACCTACCAAAATTGTGCAATGAAGGATGTCCATAAACTAATTCATCATCGTCCACCGA
Source organism: Ectropis crepuscularia (assembly GCA_963693475.1). Classification (NCBI taxonomy): domain Eukaryota; kingdom Metazoa; phylum Arthropoda; class Insecta; order Lepidoptera; family Geometridae; genus Ectropis; species Ectropis crepuscularia. Next base: position 6,011,464 of record OY856361.1, read on the forward strand.
ATAAATGAGTCGTGAATACAGCACTCTATTATTTGAACCTTTTTATGAAATACAAAAAGGCTTTTCAGTATTTTGCCGCGTGATTGATTACTCTTCGATATTTGGGTACATTTAGAAGTACTTAGTGGTCTGAATTTACTTTCTGAAAGGTTTGTTGGAGTTGTGAAAGGTGTAAGTTTTCTTAGCTTTTAGACCCTTCAGAAACAATGAGAGCAAATTGTATAGATGGTTTTGATAGACAAATAAAAAAGGAGGAAAAGGAATGATGATTTTAAAATGATTTAAGTACCTAGTATTTTAATGCTGCTTTTATATTATAATGTAATGCTATAATATCATACAAATACTTTAGAATAATGCGTTCTTGTCTTCTTCAGCTTTTATGCTGAGCATAGACCACTCTTCGCGTACGCTACTGGTAAATGTAAATATGCGAGCATGCAGTACATTTTGTACCTACGAAAAATAATGCATAGTAATAGACATTCGGGAAAGTACAAGTTGGGAGATATAATACATTATGTAGAACCCTACTAAAATTATAGGTACTATAAATGTCAATGTATTGATGTTTGGATGTTTGTTGCTCAATCACGTCGTAACGTAAGTCAAAGTCAAAGTTATTTATTGATAAATGTACAATTTACACGTCAATTAATAAAAAAAAGAAAGGGCATACAAATTGTATACATTTTCAAAGTTTGAAATTATCACTTCACTGTATTATAATAACAATTATTAATTATCGTACAGAAAACTGTCAAGCATTATACGAGTATAACAAATAGTACCTGGTTGACCGAGCTTTGCTCGGTTTTTTTTTGTGAAATTATTTAAGCAGATACGAATTACTGATGAAATATCTCAACATAGTATAAAACAAAGTCGCTTCCCGCTGTCTTTCTCTCCCTACATAAATATATGCTTCTTCTTTCAAACCACGCAACTAATTTGATGCATTTTTAATAGGTGCCCTAAGCATACATAGGCACATAAGAAGGTTTACAAAAAAGTCCGTTGTGGCAGGTATATATATATCTTTAACGATTTAATATTGCTTAAAATTCCTTCGTAAATAAGGTATTTTTGACGAAGCGATTTAAAGCCATATTCTATTAAGTACAGTCCGCGAGGTATAAGCTGAGCTTTGCATTAGTGTGAGTGATCACATGCATACGCATCTATTACCAAAAGTACAGTCAGACAACAAACTCTTAAACAAAAAGCTGACATTAACTATCCAGGATCAATATGGTCATTGCGAAAAGAAGTATCTCTTTTAGGATTCAAATGGTCAAGGACAGAGAATAACAGAAAAATTTTAATGGAAAAGCATGAGATCCGTCTCCTACGTATAACTTATTTACTTAAAATTTCCGAATACCGTATTCAGGGCAGGCCTATCGTTTATACCAATATACAATTGATACTGCATAATAAACAACGATTTATTGAATATAAAATTGACACCTTATTAAGAGAACATGGTCACAGCGTCCTGCGTCTGACTGTACTTTTGGTGATCACTCACACTAATGCAAAGCTCAGCTTATACCTCGCGGACTGTACCTTCAATAGGTTCATTGTGCATTTCATATAGATCAATACAGGCCTTAGGTACATCATGTAATTTAAATGAATGCTTTCGAGGATATAACAGATTTAATACGCAATGCAATGGGACATTTTTACCAGCATTGCATCCGTGCAAAGCCGGAGCGGGTCGCTAGTGAATAATTTTCTTTATTTAATCTTACTGGAAAAATATTAAAAAAAAATTGAACGGGGTATCTTCGAGTCTTGCTAAACAGCGCCATCTATTGTTAAGCAGCTATATTGTTACTGTGTCAGTTAGTTTGTATAGAAACATTTAGTTACAAGTATTGTAACTTACATTTATCAAGCACAGATTCGCTCCTGTATGGAGTACTGTTCGCACCTTTGGGATGGATCGGCTAAGTATCAGCTGGAAGCTTTGGAATCGATCGAGAAACGTGCCAAAAAGCTCATAGGAACGACACTCTTGTGCGAAAAAGACTTCAAAGTCTTGAACATCGCCGAAAAATTGCTAGCCTATCGGTTTTTTATCGGATACACTTCGGTGAGAGTGCGAGAGATTTGAATGATCTTATCCCAAATTGTCCTTTTTTCTATCGGAATGCTCGTAGCTCGATAGATCGACATCGTTTCATGGTTGATGTTCCAAAGACACAAACGAAGAGATTTGACTCTACTTTTATGATAAGAACGTCTAGACTGTGGAATACGTTGCCTGAGTGGGTTTTCCCCGATGGTTAGGTACAATCTTTGTGTTTTCAAATCAAGAGTGAATCAGTTTTTTTCTTAGTAAACACGGTCCATCGTAGACCGCATCATCGCTTAACATCAGGCGAGATGGCGGTCAAATGTAATAATAGGTTTACATAGGTTAAAGTTAAAAAAATGCCAATACTTAGATTAAATTTGTTCGTGTTATTTTATATTCCATTAAATTAGATAGGTACTTACGTTGGGAAAGGGCTCTCAGTAAAAGTTTTCAGTATGAACTGGGTTCGACGGGCACTTTCTGATTCTGATATAACGACACTGAACACAAACATGTACGAAATATGCATTTGCATTCTAATCATATTATAGCAATTCTTGTAACATTACATATTGATTACAATTTGTAAATGTACATTTTACCTCTATTTTCATCTCAAAACTAACATTTATTAATAGAATTCTTAGATATTTACATACCAAAATTTTCATATCATTAATTTCCTTTTAATTGTGTCCATTCGATAGATAATAATTTTCTGGTTGTTGCGATATATTTCTTGTATCATATACCTTATTCTAAATCTATAATAATTACGTTTTTCCAAAAATTTAGTTTGTTTACATAATGTAAATACTTCAAAAAACTATTTGTCACTTAGCAATTTTTACAAGGAATATGTAACGTTACATATTGACTACAATATGTAAACGTACATTCCTACTTTCATTCTAAAAACATCACTTTCATAGGAGAGATGTGTGTATTTACATACCAAAATTTTCATATCACTAATTTCCTTTTAATTGTGTCCATACGATAGATAATAATTTTCTTATTGTTGTGATATATTTCTGGTATCATATATCTTATTCTAAATCTATAATATTTACGTTTTTCCAAAATATTTGTTTGTTTACATAATTTCTTATTGTCAATACTTCAAACATCATTCGTCACTTAGCAACCTCCACCCTTTTTCATAAGGTCGTATAGTTTTTAGATTTAATCCTCTTTGAATTGTCAATATTAAAATAAACCCAAATGTCACGTCAGTGAACAACAGAGGAGTGGTGGATGAAGGGGAATAATAAGATGTTCGTGATTACAAGTATATTAAAGAAATACAGATAAAAGGGAAGGTAGAAAAAAGTAGAGTGATATAAAGAGAATGTAAAAGAACAAAAATAATAAAAAAAGGGGCTTAAGTGAGGACTTCCATCAGGGAATGGCTCGCAGGTTCAGCAGCCTGGAGCAGGTACAGCGTTCAGCATCCCACAGCAGGGCATGGCTCGCAGGTTCAGCAGCCTGGAGCAGGTACAGCGTTCAGTGAGGACTTCCATCAGGGAATGGCTCGCAGGTTCAGCAGCCTGGAGCAGGTGCAGCGTTCAGCATCCCACAGCTGGGCATGGCTCGCAGGTTCAGCAGCCTGGAGCAGGTACAGCGTTCAGCATCCCACAGCTGGGCATGGCTCGCAGGTTCAGCAGCCTGGAGCAGGTACAGCGTTCCGCATTCCACAGCAGGGCATGGCTCGCAGGTTCACGGTAGAGTTCACATCCGGCAGTCAGGAATGATAAACCTTCAAGGTTTACTGGTGATGTTGGTCACTTGGGAGTTCATTGTTCTTAAGTCTTTCCCTGTTGGAAGCCGGATTCTCACTGACCTTCTCAGCCGATGAGATTCATAAAGTAAACTTTTGATGATTTGAATCTGGAGAAAATAAACTTTATTTTAATATTGACAATTCAAAGAGGATTAAATCTAAAAACTATACGACCTTATGAAAAAGGGTGGAGGTTGCTAAGTGACGAATGATGTTTGAAGTATTGACAATAAGAAATTATGTAAATAAACAAATATTTTGGAAAAACGTAAATATTATAGATTTAGAATAAGATATATGATACCAGAAATAAATGTCACGTCAGTGAACAACAGAGGAGAGGTGGATGAAGGGGAATAATAAGATGTTCGTGATTACAAGTATATTAAAGAAATACAGATAAAAGGGAAGGTAGAAAAAAGTAGAGTGATATAAAGAGAATGTAAAAGAACAAAAATAATAAAAAAAGGGGCTTAAGTGAGGACTTCCATCAGGGAATGGCTCGCAGGTTCAGCAGCCTGGAGCAGGTACAGCGTTCAGCATCCCACAGCAGGGCATGGCTCGCAGGTTCAGCAGCCTGGAGCAGGTACAGCGTTCAGTGAGGACTTCCATCAGGGAATGGCTCGCAGGTTCAGCAGCCTGGAGCAGGTGCAGCGTTCAGCATCCCACAGCTGGGCATGGCTCGCAGGTTCAGCAGCCTGGAGCAGGTACAGCGTTCAGCATCCCACAGCTGGGCATGGCTCGCAGGTTCAGCAGCCTGGAGCAGGTACAGCGTTCCGCATTCCACAGCAGGGCATGGCTCGCAGGTTCACGGTAGAGTTCACATCCGGCAGTCAGGAATGATAAACCTTCAAGGTTTACTGGTGATGTTGGTCACTTGGGAGTTCATTGTTCTTAAGTCTTTCCCTGTTGGAAGCCGGATTCTCACTGACCTTCTCAGCCGATGAGATTCATAAAGTAAACTTTTGATGATTTGAATCTGGAGAAAATAAACTTTATTTTAATATTGACAATTCAAAGAGGATTAAATCTAAAAACTATACGACCTTATGAAAAAGGGTGGAGGTTGCTAAGTGACGAATGATGTTTGAAGTATTGACAATAAGAAATTATGTAAATAAACAAATATTTTGGAAAAACGTAAATATTATAGATTTAGAATAAGATATATGATACCAGAAATAAATGTCACGTCAGTGAACAACAGAGGAGAGGTGGATGAAGGGGAATAATAAGATGTTCGTGATTACAAGTATATTAAAGAAATACAGATAAAAGGGAAGGTAGAAAAAAGTAGAGTGATATAAAGAGAATGTAAAAGAACAAAAATAATAAAAAAAGGGGCTTAAGTGAGGACTTCCATCAGGGAATGGCTCGCAGGTTCAGCAGCCTGGAGCAGGTACAGCGTTCAGCATCCCACAGCAGGGCATGGCTCGCAGGTTCAGCAGCCTGGAGCAGGTACAGCGTTCAGTGAGGACTTCCATCAGGGAATGGCTCGCAGGTTCAGCAGCCTGGAGCAGGTGCAGCGTTCAGCATCCCACAGCTGGGCATGGCTCGCAGGTTCAGCAGCCTGGAGCAGGTACAGCGTTCAGCATCCCACAGCTGGGCATGGCTCGCAGGTTCAGCAGCCTGGAGCAGGTACAGCGTTCCGCATTCCACAGCAGGGCATGGCTCGCAGGTTCACGGTAGAGTTCACATCCGGCAGTCAGGAATGATAAACCTTCAAGGTTTACTGGTGATGTTGGTCACTTGGGAGTTCATTGTTCTTAAGTCTTTCCCTGTTGGAAGCCGGATTCTCACTGACCTTCTCAGCCGATGAGATTCATAAAGTAAACTTTTGATGATTTGAATCTGGAGAAAATAAACTTTATTTTAATATTGACAATTCAAAGAGGATTAAATCTAAAAACTATACGACCTTATGAAAAAGGGTGGAGGTTGCTAAGTGACGAATGATGTTTGAAGTATTGACAATAAGAAATTATGTAAACAAACAAATATTTTGGAAAAACGTAAATATTATAGATTTAGAATAAGATATATGATACCAGAAATATATCACAACAATAAGAAAATTATTATCTATCGTATGGACACAATTAAAAGGAAATTAGTGATATGAAAATTTTGGTATGTAAATACACACATCTCTCCTATGAAAGTGATGTTTTTAGAATGAAAGTAGGAATGTACGTTTACATATTGTAGTCAATATGTAACGTTACATTCAGGGAATGGCTTGCAGGTTCAGCAGCCTGGAGCAGGTACAGCGTTCAGCATCCCACAGCAGGGCATGGCTCGCAGGTTCAGCAGCTTGGAGCAGGTACAGCGTTCAGTGAGGACTTCCATCAGGGAATGGCTCGCAGGTTCAGCAGCCTGGAGCAGGTACAGCATTCAGCATCCCACAGCTGGGCATGGCTCGCAGGTTCAGCAGCCTGGAGCAGGTACAGCGTTCAGCATCCCACAGCTGGGCATGGCTCGCAGGTTCAGCAGCCTGGAGCAGGTACAGCGTTCAGCATCCCACAGCTGGAATGGCTCGCAGGTTCACGGTAGAGTTCACATCCGGCAGTCAGGAATGATAAACCTTCAAGGTTTACTGGTGATGTTGGTCACTTGGGAGTTCATTGTTCTTAAGTCTTTCCCTGTTGGAAGCCGGATTCTCACTGACCTTCTCAGCCGATGAGATTCATAAAGTAAACTTTTGATGATTTGAATCTGGAGAAAATAAACTTTATTTTAATATTGACAATTCAAAGAGGATTAATTCTAAAAACTATACAACCTTATGAAAAAGAGTAAAAATTGCTAAGTGACAAATAGTTTTTTGAAGTATTTACATTATGTAAACAAACTAAATTTTTGGAAAAACGTAATTATTATAGATTTAGAATAAGGTATATGATACAAGAAATATATCGCAACAACCAGAAAATTATTATCTATCGAATGGACACAATTAAAAGGAAATTAATGATATGAAAATTTTGGTATGTAAATATCTAAGAATTCTATTAATAAATGTTAGTTTTGAGATGAAAATAGAGGTAAAATGTACATTTACAAATTGTAATCAATATGTTATGTTACATTATTCCCCTATAATAAAAAAAGGGGCTTAAGTGAGGACTTCCATCAGGGAATGGCTTGCAGGTTCAGCAGCCTGGAGCAGGTACAGCGTTCAGCATCCCACAGCAGGGCATGGCTCGCAGGTTCAGCAGCTTGGAGCAGGTACAGCGTTCAGTGAGGACTTCCATCAGGGAATGGCTCGCAGGTTCAGCAGCCTGGAGCAGGTACAGCATTCAGCATCCCACAGCTGGGCATGGCTCGCAGGTTCAGCAGCCTGGAGCAGGTACAGCGTTCAGCATCCCACAGCTGGGCATGGCTCGCAGGTTCAGCAGCCTGGAGCAGGTACAGCGTTCAGCATCCCACAGCTGGAATGGCTCGCAGGTTCACGGTAGAGTTCACATCCGGCAGTCAGGAATGATAAACCTTCAAGGTTTACTGGTGATGTTGGTCACTTGGGAGTTCATTGTTCTTAAGTCTTTCCCTGTTGGAAGCCGGATTCTCACTGACCTTCTCAGCCGATGAGATTCATAAAGTAAACTTTTGATGATTTGAATCTGGAGAAAATAAACTTTATTTTAATATTGACAATTCAAAGAGGATTAATTCTAAAAACTATACAACCTTATGAAAAAGAGTAAAAATTGCTAAGTGACAAATAGTTTTTTGAAGTATTTACATTATGTAAACAAACTAAATTTTTGGAAAAACGTAATTATTATAGATTTAGAATAAGGTATATGATACAAGAAATATATCACAACAACCAGAAAATTATTATCTATCGAATGGACACAATTTAAAGGAAATTAGTGATATGAAAATTTTGGTATGTAAATACACACATCTCTCCTATGAAAGTGATGTTTTTAGAATGAAAGTAGGAATGTACGTTTACATATTGTAGTCAATATGTAACGTTACATATTTCACTCTACTTTTTTTTACCTTCCCTTTTATCTGTATTTCTTTAATATACTTGTAATCACGAACATCTTATTATTCCCCTTCATCCACCACTCCTCTGTTGTTCATGTCACGTCAGTGAACAACAGAGGAGTGGTGGATGAAGGTGAATAATAAGATGATCGTGATTACAAGTTTATTAAGAAAATAAATAAAGATTAAATGAATAAGTTAAAAAAAGAAAACGTAACTTAAAATGAGAAAATTAATTGTCTTGAAGGCCAGTGAGTAAATGCTTCCCAACAGGTTTCCTGGATGTAGTTGCTTCCAAACGAGAAGGGCTCCACCTAACACGGTAGAGTTCTCTGTCAGCAGTCCTCGTGAGTGTAGAAGTTTCCCAACGAGGAGGGCTCCACCTAGCACGGTAGAGTTCTCTGCCAGCAGTCCTCGTGAGTGTAGAAGTTTCCCAACGAGGAGGGCTCCACCTAGCACGGTAGAGTTCTCTGCCAGCAGTCCTCGTGAATGTAGTTGCTTCCAAACGAGAAGGGCTCCACCTAGTACGGTAGAGTTCTCTGCCAGCAGTCTTCGTGAAGGTAGTTGCTTCCAACAGTTTTTCAGGATGTAAGTACTTCCAAGTAAGTTCAAGGGATGTGATCGTTGAACGATAGTGGCTCTCAGCCGTTTAGACCTTTCAAGGTTTATTACTGATCTTGATCGCTTGGAAGTCTTTTGTAGGTTAATGTTCTTCTGTTGGAAGCTGGATTCTCACTGACCTTCTCAGCCGATGAGATTCATAAAGTAAACTTTTGATGATTTGAATCTGGAGAAAATAAACTTTATTTTAATATTGACAATTCAAAGAGGATTAATTCTAAAAACTATACAACCTTATGAAAAAGAGTAAAAATTGCTAAGTGACAAATAGTTTTTTGAAGTATTTACATTATGTAAACAAACTAAATTTTTGGAAAAACGTAATTATTATAGATTTAGAATAAGGTATATGATACAAGAAATATATCACAACAACCAGAAAATTATTATCTATCGAATGGACACAATTTAAAGGAAATTAGTGATATGAAAATTTTGGTATGTAAATACACACATCTCTCCTATGAAAGTGATGTTTTTAGAATGAAAGTAGGAATGTACGTTTACATATTGTAGTCAATATGTAACGTTACATATTTCACTCTACTTTTTTTTACCTTCCCTTTTATCTGTATTTCTTTAATATACTTGTAATCACGAACATCTTATTATTCCCCTTCATCCACCACTCCTCTGTTGTTCATGTCACGTCAGTGAACAACAGAGGAGTGGTGGATGAAGGTGAATAATAAGATGATCGTGATTACAAGTTTATTAAGAAAATAAATAAAGATTAAATGAATAAGTTAAAAAAAGAAAACGTAACTTAAAATGAGAAAATTAATTGTCTTGAAGGCCAGTGAGTAAATGCTTCCCAACAGGTTTCCTGGATGTAGTTGCTTCCAAACGAGAAGGGCTCCACCTAACACGGTAGAGTTCTCTGTCAGCAGTCCTCGTGAGTGTAGAAGTTTCCCAACGAGGAGGGCTCCACCTAGCACGGTAGAGTTCTCTGCCAGCAGTCCTCGTGAGTGTAGAAGTTTCCCAACGAGGAGGGCTCCACCTAGCACGGTAGAGTTCTCTGCCAGCAGTCCTCGTGAATGTAGTTGCTTCCAAACGAGAAGGGCTCCACCTAGTACGGTAGAGTTCTCTGCCAGCAGTCTTCGTGAAGGTAGTTGCTTCCAACAGTTTTTCAGGATGTAAGTACTTCCAAGTAAGTTCAAGGGATGTGATCGTTGAACGATAGTGGCTCTCAGCCGTTTAGACCTTTCAAGGTTTATTACTGATCTTGATCGCTTGGAAGTCTTTTGTAGGTTAATGTTCTTCTGTTGGAAGCTGGATTCTCACTGACCTTCTCAGCCGATGAGATTCATAAAGTAAACTTTTGATGATTTGAATCTGGAGAAAATAAACTTTATTTTAATATTGACAATTCAAAGAGGATTAATTCTAAAAACTATACAACCTTATGAAAAAGAGTAAAAATTGCTAAGTGACAAATAGTTTTTTGAAGTATTTACATTATGTAAACAAACTAAATTTTTGGAAAAACGTAATTATTATAGATTTAGAATAAGGTATATGATACAAGAAATATATCACAACAACCAGAAAATTATTATCTATCGAATGGACACAATTAAAAGGAAATTAATGATATGAAAATTTTGGTATGTAAATATCTAAGAATTCTATTAATAAATGTTAGTTTTGAGATGAAAAGTGCAGAATCAGAAAGAAAGAGTCGCAGAAGAAAACTGTTGAGGGTTCGACCGACCTGTTTTAACGACCTCCGCCAATACAATTTCAGGTTGAATCGGGTCTGGAAGAATAAATAAGTTGAATTTATTGCTTAATCTCTCTAACAATGGACAAAACCATTAAATTTGAGTACCTCAACAAATCCGAACTGGAATATGAGGTTAAGATTAGACTAGAGGAGCCAGTCTCTTCCATCTCTTTACTGCGCAAGCAAATTGCACAATTAAGTCAACAGTTTCCCTCTGAGGAAATTTTTAACTCACCTTATACTATCGAAGAGGATTTATGTCAAACTGAAATAACGCTGAATTATGTTGAATCAAAATTAAACAAACTAACGAAATCCGACTCGAGATTAATCAAATTTATTCAGACCTTCTTAAACCATTTACATTTTAGACTCGATCGGATCGACATTGACATAAATCCTACCTTCTTAGATACATTTAAAACACTTAAGGAAAAATATGACAGTTTCAGTATCCAGAGTAGTATCCAGATTCAAATCATCAAAAGTTTACTTTATGAATCTCATCGGCTGAGAAGGTCAGTGAGAATCCAGCTTCCAACAGAAGAACATTAACCTACAAAAGACTTCCAAGCGATCAAGATCAGTAATAAACCTTGAAAGGTCTAAACGGCTGAGAGCCACTATCGTTCAACGATCACATCCCTTGAACTTACTTGGAAGTACTTACATCCTGAAAAACTGTTGGAAGCAACTACCTTCACGAAGACTGCTGGCAGAGAACTCTACCGTGCTAGGTGGAGCCCTTCTCGTTTGGAAGCAACTACATTCACGAGGACTGCTGGCAGAGAACTCTACCGTGCTAGGTGGAGCCCTCCTCGTTGGGAAACTTCTACACTCACGAGGACTGCTGGCAGAGAACTCTACCGTGCTAGGTGGAGCCCTCCTCGTTGGGAAACTTCTACACTCACGAGGACTGCTGACAGAGAACTCTACCGTGTTAGGTGGAGCCCTTCTCGTTTGGAAGCAACTACATCCAGGAAACCTGTTGGGAAGCATTTACTCACTGGCCTTCAAGACAATTAATTTTCTCATTTTAAGTTACGTTTTCTTTTTTTAACTTATTCATTTAATCTTTATTTATTTTCTTAATAAACTTGTAATCACGATCATCTTATTATTCACCTTCATCCACCACTCCTCTGTTGTTCACTGACGTGACATTTGGCGCAAATGTCACGTCAGTGAACAACAGAGGAGTGGTGGATGAAGGGGAATAATAAGATGTTCGTGATTACAAGTATATTAAAGAAATACAGATAAAAGGGAAGGTAGAAAAAAGTAGAGTGATATAAAGAGAATGTAAAAGAACAAAAATAATAAAAAAAAGGGGCTTAAGTGAGGACTTCCATCAGGGAATGGCTTGCAGGTTCCACAGCCTGGAGCAGGTACAGCGTTCAGTGAGGACTTCCATCAGGGAATGGCTCGCAGGTTCAGCAGCCTGGAGCAGGTACAGCGTTCAGCATCCCAATATCAGCAGCCTGGAGCAGGTACAGCGTTCAGTGAGGACTTCCATCAGGGAATGGCTCGCAGGTTCAGCAGCCTGGAGCAGGTACAGCGTTCAGCATCCCACAGCTGGGCATGGCTCGCAGGTTCAGTAGCCTGGAGCAGGTACAGCGTTCAGCATCCCACAGCTGGGCATGGCTCGCAGGTTCACGGTAGAGTTCCCATCCGGCAGTCAGGAATGGCTTCAGCCAACAGCAGATAATGTTCCATAAACCTTCAAGGTTTACTGGTGATGTTGGTCACTTGGGAGTTCATTGTTCTTAAGTCTTTCCCTGTTGGAAGCCGGATTCTCACTGACCTTCTCAGCCGATGAGATTCATAAAGTAAACTTTTGATGATTTGAATCTGGAGAAAATAAACTTTATTTTAATATTGACAATTCAAAGAGGATTAATTCTAAAAACTATACAACCTTATGAAAAAGAGTAAAAATTGCTAAGTGACAAATAGTTTTTTGAAGTATTTACATTATGTAAACAAACTAAATTTTTGGAAAAACGTAATTATTATAGATTTAGAATAAGGTATATGATACAAGAAATATATCACAACAACCAGAAAATTATTATCTATCGAATGGACACAATTTAAAGGAAATTAGTGATATGAAAATTTTGGTATGTAAATACACACATCTCTCCTATGAAAGTGATGTTTTTAGAATGAAAGTAGGAATGTACGTTTACATATTGTAGTCAATATGTAACGTTACATATTCAAATGTCACGTCAGTGAACAACAGAGGAGTGGTGGATGAAGGTGAATAATAAGATGATCGTGATTACAAGTTTATTAAGAAAATAAATAAAGATTAAATGAATAAGTTAAAAAAAAGAAAACGTAACTTAAAATGAGAAAATTAATTGTCTTGAAGGCCAGTGAGTAAATGCTTCCCAACAGGTTTCCTGGATGTAGTTGCTTCCAAACGAGAAGGGCTCCACCTAACACGGTAGAGTTCTCTGTCAGCAGTCCTCGTGAGTGTAGAAGTTTCCCAACGAGAAGGGCTCCACCTAGCACGGTAGAGTTCTCTGCCAGCAGTCCTCGTGAGTGTAGAAGTTTCCCAACGAGGAGGGCTCCACCTAGCACGGTAGAGTTCTCTGCCAGCAGTCCTCGTGAATGTAGTTGCTTCCAAACGAGAAGGGCTCCACCTAGCACGGTAGAGTTCTCTGCCAGCAGTCTTCGTGAAGGTAGTTGCTTCCAACAGTTTTTCAGGATGTAAGTACTTCCAAGTAAGTTCAAGGGATGTGATCGTTGAACGATAGTGGCTCTCAGCCGTTTAGACCTTTCAAGGTTTATTACTGATCTTGATCGCTTGGAAGTCTTTTGTAGGTTAATGTTCTTCTGTTGGAAGCTGGATTCTCACTGACCTTCTCAGCCGATGAGATTCATAAAGTAAACTTTTGATGATTTGAATCTGGAGAAAATAAACTTTATTTTAATATTGACAATTCAAAGAGGATTAATTCTAAAAACTATACAACCTTATGAAAAAGAGTAAAAATTGCTAAGTGACAAATAGTTTTTTGAAGTATTTACATTATGTAAACAAACTAAATTTTTGGAAAAACGTAATTATTATAGATTTAGAATAAGGTATATGATACAAGAAATATATCACAACAACCAGAAAATTATTATCTATCGAATGGACACAATTTAAAGGAAATTAGTGATATGAAAATTTTGGTATGTAAATACACACATCTCTCCTATGAAAGTGATGTTTTTAGAATGAAAGTAGGAATGTACGTTTACATATTGTAGTCAATATGTAACGTTACATATTCCCCACGACTGCGGAAATTTTACGCTTCTGTAAAATTTGGTAAGAAATTCTAAAGGGTTTAAGAGAGGTATTACCTTCACACAAACATAACTCCATTCAAGTAACCTTTCAAGTTTTTTCATTCATCTCTTCCATTCTGTTTGGGTGTAAGTTCACATTCAATGACGAACACTCAAAACATACACTCTCGGCGATGGCAGGCTTTTTTAAAGAGTCATCAACCGCTCTAATAGTCGGCTTATTTAAAGAGTTATCACCCGCTCTATGGGTAGAAGAAAATAAGAATGATAAAAGGGATGAACATAGGGCTTGATAGTTAGGCTTATTTATAGAGTTATCATCCGCTCTTTATAAGGGGAAGAAAGTAATTAAGGATGAGCATAAGGGCTCAAAAGATAGCACGAGCGGTAGGACTCAAAAGCTAACATGAGCGGTAGGGCTCAAGAGATACCTTGAACGGTAGGGTTCAAGATAAGCGTATGAGTTTAGGGCTCATACAAAATCCAAGAGTTAGATACTCATTGGTTAAAGAGTTAATGAGTTTAGAGCTCATTAACTTGAGAAAGTAAGAAAATTAGAAAAATACTAAAGAGTAAATAAAATACTGTAGGTTAATGATGAAGAGAGATCATGAGGATGAGAGATGAGGAGAGATGAGGAGAGGGTGAAGAGGGAAGTTATTATCCAAAGAGTGCCGAAAAGAAAATATTAGGTATATATACTAGTGTAAGTATGTTTTAGAATTTAGAAGAAATTCAGGGGTTGAGGGATCAAAGGTTAAGGGGGTAAAGGTTTGAGGAAATCAAGGGTTGAGGGATCAAAGAATAAGCAAGAGAGGGGGGGTTGTTTTGGAAGGTTGGGCGCCAAATGTCACGTCAGTGAACAACAGAGGAGTGGTGGATGAAGGTGAATAATAAGATGATCGTGATTACAAGTTGTGAACTCTACCGTGAACCTGCGAGCCATTCCAGCTGTGGGATGCTGAACGCTGTACCTGCTCCAGGCTGCTGAACCTGCGAGCCATGCCCAGCTGTGGGATGCTGAACGCTGTACCTGCTCCAGGCTGCTGAACCTGCGAGCCATGCCCAGCTGTGGGATGCTGAATGCTGTACCTGCTCCAGGCTGCTGAACCTGCGAGCCATTCCCTGATGGAAGTCCTCACTGAACGCTGTACCTGCTCCAAGCTGCTGAACCTGCGAGCCATGCCCTGCTGTGGGATGCTGAACGCTGTACCTGCTCCAGGCTGCTGAACCTGCAAGCCATTCCCTGATGGAAGTCCTCACTTAAGCCCCTTTTTTTATTATTTTTGTTCTTTTACATTCTCTTTATATCACTCTACTTTTTTTTACCTTCCCTTTTTGTCTTTATTTCTTAAATATACTTGTAATCACGAACATCTTATTATTCCCCTTCATCCACCTCTCCTCTGTTGTTCACTGACGTGACATTTGGCGCCCAACCTTCCAAAACAACCCCCCCTCTCTTGCTTATTCTTTGATCCCTCAACCCTTGATTTCCTCAACCTTTACCCCCTTAACCTTTGATCCCTCAACCCCTGAATTTCTTCTAAATTCTAAAACATACTTACACTAGTATATATACTTAATATTTTCTTTTCGGCACTCTTTGGTTATAAACTTCTCTTCTCATCCTCTCCTCTCCTCTCCTCTCCTCATCTCATCCTCATGATCTCTCTTCATCATTAAGCTACAGTATTTTATTTACTCTTTAGTATTTTTCTAACGTATTTAAACGTTACCCAAGACTTAGTGGTCTTTTGTTTTTTTTTACTTTCTCAAGTTAATGAGCTCTAAACTCATTAACTCTTTAACCAATGAGTATCTAACTCTTGGATTTTGTATGAGCCCTAAACTCATACGCTTATCTTGAACCCTACCGTTCAAGATATCTTTGAGCCCTACCGCTCATGTTAGCTTTTGAGCCCTACCGCTCATGCTATCTTTTGAGCCCTTATGCTCATTCTTAATTACTTTCTACTCCTTATAAAGAGCGGATGATAACTCTATAAATAAGCCTATCTATTATCAAGCCCTTATATTCATCCCTTTTATCATTCTTATTCTCTTCTATCCATAGAGCGGATGATAACTCTTTAAATAAGCCGATTATTAGAGCGGTTGATGACTCTTTAAAAAAGCCTGCCATCGCCGAGAGTGTATGCTTTGAGTGTTCGTCATTGAATGTGAACTTACACCCAAACAGAATGGAAGTGATGAGTGAAAGACTTGAAAGGTTACTTGAATGGAGTTATGTTTGTGTGAAGGTAATACCTCTCTTAAACCCTTTAGAACTTCTTCCCAAATTTTACCGAAGCGTAAAATTTCCGCAGTCGTGGGGAATATGTAACGTTACATATTGACTACAATATGTAAACGTACATTCCTACTTTCATTCTAAAAACATCACTTTCATAGGAGAGATGTGTGTATTTACATACCAAAATTTTCATATCACTAATTTCCTTTTAATTGTGTCCATACGATAGATAATAATTTTCTTATTGTTGTGATATATTTCTGGTATCATATATCTTATTCTAAATCTATAATATTTACGTTTTTCCAAAATATTTGTTTGTTTACATAATTTCTTATTGTCAATACTTCAAACATCATTCGTCACTTAGCAACCTCCACCCTTTTTCATAAGGTCGTATAGTTTTTAGATTTAATCCTCTTTGAATTGTCAATATTAAAATAAAGTTTATTTTCTCCAGATTCAAATCATCAAAAGTTTACTTTATGAATCTCATCGGCTGAGAAGGTCAGTGAGAATCCGGCTTCCAACAGGGAAAGACTTAAGAACAATGAACTCCCAAGTGACCAACATCACCAGTAAACCTTGAAGGTTTATCATTCCTGACTGCCGGATGTGAACTCTACCGTGAACCTGCGAGCCATTCCAGCTGTGGGATGCTGAACGCTGTACCTGCTCCAGGCTGCTGAACCTGCGAGCCATGCCCAGCTGTGGGATGCTGAACGCTGTACCTGCTCCAGGCTGCTGAACCTGCGAGCCATGCCCAGCTGTGGGATGCTGAATGCTGTACCTGCTCCAGGCTGCTGAACCTGCGAGCCATTCCCTGATGGAAGTCCTCACTGAACGCTGTACCTGCTCCAAGCTGCTGAACCTGCGAGCCATGCCCTGCTGTGGGATGCTGAACGCTGTACCTGCTCCAGGCTGCTGAACCTGCAAGCCATTCCCTGATGGAAGTCCTCACTTAAGCCCCTTTTTTTATTATTTTTGTTCTTTTACATTCTCTTTATATCACTCTACTTTTTTTTACCTTCCCTTTTTGTCTTTATTTGTTCTCTGTTTTATCTGTTGTTCACTAACGTGACATTTGAAAAATGTCACGTCAGTGAACAACAGAGGAGAGGTGGATGAAGGGGAATAATAAGATGTTCGTGATTACAAGTATATTTAAGAAATAAAGACAAAAGGGAAGGTAGAAAAAAGTAGAGTGATATAAAGAGAATGTAAAAGAACAAAAATAATAAAAAAAGGGGCTTAAGTGAGGACTTCCATCAGGGAATGGCTTGCAGGTTCAGCAGCCTGGAGCAGGTACAGCGTTCAGCATCCCACAGCAGGGCATGGCTCGCAGGTTCAGCAGCTTGGAGCAGGTACAGCGTTCAGTGAGGACTTCCATCAGGGAATGGCTCGCAGGTTCAGCAGCCTGGAGCAGGTACAGGTCCTCGTGAGTGTAGAAGTTTCCCAACGAGGAGGGCTCCACCTAGCACGGTAGAGTTCTCTGCCAGCAGTCTTCGTGAATGTAGTTGCTTCCAAACGAGAAGGGCTCCACCTAGCACGGTAGAGTTCTCTGCCAGCAGTCTTCGTGAAGGTAGTTGCTTCCAACAGTTTTTCAGGATGTAAGTACTTCCAAGTAAGTTCAAGGGATGTGATCGTTGAACGATAGTGGCTCTCAGCCGTTTAGACCTTTCAAGGTTTATTACTGATCTTGATCGCTTGGAAGTCTTTTGTAGGTTAATGTTCTTCTGTTGGAAGCTGGATTCTCACTGACCTTCTCAGCCGATGAGATTCATAAAGTAAACTTTTGATGATTCGAATCTGGAGTAAAAAACTTAATTTTAATATTAGTAATTCAAAGAGGATTAAATCTAAAAACTATACGACCTTATGAAAAAGGGTGGAGGTTGCTAAGTGACGAATGATGTTTGAAGTATTGACAATAAGAAATTATGTAAACAAACAAATATTTTGGAAAAACGTAAATATTATAGATTTAGAATAAGATATATGATACCAGAAATATATCACAACAATAAGAAAATTATTATCTATCGTATGGACACAATTAAAAGGAAATTAGTGATATGAAAATTTTGGTATGTAAATACACACATCTCTCCTATGAAAGTGATGTTTTTAGAATGAAAGTAGGAATGTACGTTTACATATTGTAGTCAATATGTAACGTTACATATTCCCGACGACTGCGGAAATTTTACGCTTCTGTAAAATTTGGTAAGAAGTTCTAAAGGGTTTAAGAGAGGTATTACCTTCACACAATCATAAATTCATTCAAGTAACCTTTCAAGTCTTTCACTCATCACTTCCATTCTGTTTGGGTGTAAGTTCACATTCAATGACGAACACTCAAAGCATACACTCTCGGCGATGGCAGGCTTTTTTAAAGAGTCATCAACCGCTCTGATAGTCGGCTTATTTAAAGAGTTATCACCCGCTCTATGGATAGAAGAAATAAGGATGATAAAAGGGATGAACATAGGGCTTGATAGTTAGGCTTATTTATAGAGTTATCATCCGCTCTTTATAAAGGGAAGAAAGTAATTAAGGATGAGCGGTAGGGCTCAAAAGATATCTTAAACGGTAGGGTTCAAGATAAGAGTATGAGTTTAGGGCTCATACAAAATCCAAGAGTTGGTTACTCATTGGTTAAAGAGTTAATGAGTTTAGAGCTCATTAACTTGAGAAAGTAAAAAAAAAAAACAAAAGACCACTAAGTCTTGGGTAACGTTTAAATACGTTAAAAATACTAAAGAGTAATTAAAATAATGGAGGTTAATGTAAAAGAGAGATCATGAGGATGAGATGAGGAGAGGAGAGGAGAGGAGAGGATGAGAAGAGAGCGAGGAGGGAAGTTATTATCCAAAGAGTGCCGAAAAGAAATATTAGGTACAAATACTAGTGTAAGTATGTTTTTAGAATTTAGAAGAGGAGAGGAGAGGAGAGGATGGGAAGTTATTAATCCAAAGAGTGCCGAAAAGAAATATTAGGTATAAATACTAGTGTAAGTATGTTTTAGAATTTAGAAGAAATTCAGGGGTTGAGGGATCAAAGGTTAAGGGGGTAAAGGTTGAGGAAATCAAGGGTTGAGGGATCAAAGAATAAGCAAGAGAGGGGGGGTTGTTTTGGAAGGTTGGGCGCCAAATGTCACGTTAGTGAACAACAGAGGAGAGGTGGATGAAGGGGAATAATAAGATGTTCGTGATTACAAGTATATTTAAGAAATAAAGACAAAAGGGAAGGTAGAAAAAAGTAGAGTGATATAAAGAGAATGTAAAAGAACAAAAATAATAAAAAAAGGGGCTTAAGTGAGGACTTCCATCAGGGAATGGCTTGCAGGTTCAGCAGCCTGGAGCAGGTACAGCGTTCAGCCCAAATGTCACGTCAGTGAACAACAGAGGAGAGGTGGATGAAGGGGAATAATAAGATGTTCGTGATTACAAGTATATTTAAGAAATAAAGACAAAAAGGGAAGGTAAAAAAAAGTAGAGTGATATAAAGAGAATGTAAAAGAACAAAAATAATAAAAAAAGGGGCTTAAGTGAGGACTTCCATCAGGGAATGGCTTGCAGGTTCAGCAGCCTGGAGCAGGTACAGCGTTCAGCATCCCACAGCAGGGCATGGCTCGCAGGTTCAGCAGCTTGGAGCAGGTACAGCGTTCAGTGAGGACTTCCATCAGGGAATGGCTCGCAGGTTCAGCAGCCTGGAGCAGGTACAGCATTCAGCATCCCACAGCTGGGCATGGCTCGCAGGTTCAGCAGCCTGGAGCAGGTACAGCGTTCAGCATCCCACAGCTGGGCATGGCTCGCAGGTTCAGCAGCCTGGAGCAGGTACAGCGTTCAGCATCCCACAGCTGGAATGGCTCGCAGGTTCACGGTAGAGTTCACATCCGGCAGTCAGGAATGATAAACCTTCAAGGTTTACTGGTGATGTTGGTCACTTGGGAGTTCATTGTTCTTAAGTCTTTCCCTGTTGGAAGCCGGATTCTCACTGACCTTCTCAGCCGATGAGATTCATAAAGTAAACTTTTGATGATTTGAATCTGGAGAAAATAAACTTTATTTTAATATTGACAATTCAAAGAGGATTAATTCTAAAAACTATACAACCTTATGAAAAAGAGTAAAAATTGCTAAGTGACAAATAGTTTTTTGAAGTATTTACATTATGTAAACAAACTAAATTTTTGGAAAAACGTAATTATTATAGATTTAGAATAAGGTATATGATACAAGAAATATATCACAACAACCAGAAAATTATTATCTATCGAATGGACACAATTAAAAGGAAATTAGGGGAATATGTAACGTTACATATTGACTACAATATGTAAACGTACATTCCTACTTTCATTCTAAAAACATCACTTTCATAGGAGAGATGTGTGTATTTACATACCAAAATTTTCATATCACTAATTTCCTTTTAATTGTGTCCATACGATAGATAATAATTTTCTTATTGTTGTGATATATTTCTGGTATCATATATCTTATTCTAAATCTATAATATTTACGTTTTTCCAAAATATTTGTTTGTTTACATAATTTCTTATTGTCAATACTTCAAACATCATTCGTCACTTAGCAACCTCCACCCTTTTTCATAAGGTCGTATAGTTTTTAGATTTAATCCTCTTTGAATTGTCAATATTAAAATAAAGTTTATTTTCTCCAGATTCAAATCATCAAAAGTTTACTTTATGAATCTCATCGGCTGAGAAGGTCAGTGAGAATCCGGCTTCCAACAGGGAAAGACTTAAGAACAATGAACTCCTAAGTGACCAACATCACCAGTAAACCTTGAAGGTTTATCATTCCTGACTGCCGGATGTGAACTCTACCGTGAACCTGCGAGCCATGCCCTGCTGTGGAATGCGGAACGCTGTACCTGCTCCAGGCTGCTGAACCTGCGAGCCATGCCCAGCTGTGGGATGCTGAACGCTGTACCTGCTCCAGGCTGCTGAACCTGCGAGCCATGCCCAGCTGTGGGATGCTGAACGCTGCACCTGCTCCAGGCTGCTGAACCTGCGAGCCATTCCCTGATGGAAGTCCTCACTGAACGCTGTACCTGCTCCAGGCTGCTGAACCTGCGAGCCATGCCCTGCTGTGGGATGCTGAACGCTGTACCTGCTCCAGGCTGCTGAACCTGCGAGCCATTCCCTGATGGAAGTCCTCACTTAAGCCCCTTTTTTTATTATTTTTGTTCTTTTACATTCTCTTTATATCACTCTACTTTTTTCTACCTTCCCTTTTATCTGTATTTCTTTAATATACTTGTAATCACGAACATCTTATTATTCCCCTTCATCCACCTCTCCTCTGTTGTTCACTGACGTGACATTTAGGGGAATAATGTAACATTACATATTGATTACAATTTGTAAATGTACATTTTACCTCTATTTTCATCTCAAAACTAACATTTATTAATAGAATTCTTAGATATTTACATACCAAAATTTTCATATCATTAATTTCCTTTTAATTGTGTCCATTCGATAGATAATAATTTTCTGGTTGTTGCGATATATTTCTTGTATCATATACCTTATTCTAAATCTATAATAATTACGTTTTTCCAAAAATTTAGTTTGTTTACATAATGTAAATACTTCAAAAAACTATTTGTCACTTAGCAATTTTTACTCTTTTTCATAAGGTTGTATAGTTTTTAGAATTAATCCTCTTTGAATTGTCAATATTAAAATAAAGTTTATTTTCTCCAGATTCAAATCATCAAAAGTTTACTTTATGAATCTCATCGGCTGAGAAGGTCAGTGAGAATCCGGCTTCCAACAGGGAAAGACTTAAGAACAATGAACTCCCAAGTGACCAACATCACCAGTAAACCTTGAAGGTTTATCATTCCTGACTGCCGGATGTGAACTCTACCGTGAACCTGCAAGCCATTCCAGCTGTGGGATGCTGAACGCTGTACCTGCTCCAGGCTGCTGAACCTGCGAGCCATGCCCAGCTGTGGGATGCTGAACGCTGTACCTGCTCCAGGCTGCTGAACCTGCGAGCCATGCCCCGCTGTGGGATGCTGAATGCTGTACCTGCTCCAGGCTGCTGAACCTGCGAGCCATTCCCTGATGGAAGTCCTCACTGAACGCTGTACCTGCTCCAAGCTGCTGAACCTGCGAGCCATGCCCTGCTGTGGGATGCTGAACGCTGTACCTGCTCCAGGCTGCTGAACCTGCGAGCCATTCCCTGATGGAAGTCCTCACTTAAGCCCCTTTTTTTATTATTTTTGTTCTTTTACATTCTCTTTATATCACTCTACTTTTTTTTACCTTCCCTTTTTGTCTTTATTTCTTAAATATACTTGTAATCACGAACATCTTATTATTCCCCTTCATCCACCTCTCCTCTGTTGTTCACTGACGTGACATTCTTCATTGCTTGAAAATGCACTTAAAACGCCGTTTTTTTTAAATAAAACCTAGCTAGATCTATATATCGCCCCCGACACCCCCTGTTTAAATAATCAATTTCATCAAAATCGTCGAAGCCGTTTCCGAGATTCAGATTCTATATACTAAATACATATAAACATACATCCAGGAATTGCTCGTTTAAAGGTTTACAAATAAAAGGATATGATTTTTTTATGAAGAAAACAAAACCGACTTCAATTTAAAATTAAATTCAGACAACTAAAAGAAGCTATGAATGACTACGTAGACTATTATTAGGAAACCGCCACACTGATTTGTACCAAAAAAATTAAAATAGCGGAGCTATCGCGTACATATACGTAAGATACATACCTACCAGAATGTACAACGGAATTGAGAACCTCCTACTATTTTAAAGTCGGTTAAAATGATAAATATTTTGTCACATAAGCGAATAATTGATAATAATTATTGTTGGTCTACACTCAAACCAAATATTCATAGGCTTAGTTGTGCAACGCCATCTATTGTAAAGTGCATCAGTCAGTCTGTGCAGATAAATTGTCAATAGGTTTTTTTTCGTTTTTTTGTTAGAAAATACTTTGCTACAAATTAAATACGACGATATTAAGACGTTGATAAAGAAGGAGCCCTTTTACAATAGTTTTTCTCAGCAAGAATTAACAAAAAGTGGAATGAAAATAAAACTGATATCAGGATTTGAACCGGGGCCTCCTAATTCCAAAGGCGACCTCTTGCCGTTTGCGCTAATCAGACGTTATTCAAAGTGGTGAAATTTGTTATCGTATTCTAATGACATTATATGAGTTTTTATTTGCCTGAAAAGGCCCCTTAATGGCGTTTTCTTTAAATTAAACCTAGCTAGATCGATTTATCGTCCCGAAACCCCCTGCATACAAAATTTCATGACATTCGTTTCAGCCGTTTCCGAGATTCAGATTATATATATATATACATATTTATATAGGTACAAGAATTGCTCGTTTAAAGGTATAGGTAAGATAGGTAAGATGTTTCAAATACAATTGTAGGTACTGATAAGTGTCAATTTTTTCACATTTTTATAGGAACTTTACCATCACTCTCTAAAAATTCGCTTTAATCTATAAAAAGTTTGATCGATAAGCTAGCACTTTAATCTGTTTTTGAAGCTACCAAAATCGTATGAACGTATGAACGGGTCGGGCTAAAATTTGGAATGCAGGTAGATTATAAGTCTGGGAAAACACATAGCGAACGGGAACTACGCGGGAAACACCGCGGGGCGCTGCTAGTATGCAATAAATACATTTGGCCATCCGCGATGTTCGTTAAATTAACTTTTTTTTTTTTATCAGTTTTTTTTTGGGACTTTTATGACTAATCACATGACGGTCCTATTATTAATAACAATTGTGGCTAGGTATTAAGGTAGTAAGGCGTAAAGAGCTATTTCAGCATGTAGGATGGTCAGTTGAGGTGAGCCACATATCTGAACAGGTCTCTGGCCGCGTCTGACGCAGGCTCAGCCAGCACTTGGTGAAATCTTGCCACGTCAAGGCTACTCAGCTGGTAGCTCATCTCAAGTAACCTTCTCTCGCGTTGGAGGCAGACGCACTCCACCAATAGGTGATGTACATCCTCCTCCACTCCACATGTGTCACAGTTTGGTGAATCTGCCTTCCCCATTAAATAGGCAATTTTTTTATTGGCATATGGCCTGTCCTTAACCTATGGGCTTTAACTAAATGTTTACGTGACAATTTCAAATTCGCGAACCATGGTATATGTGGAGGTTCACACACAATAGTCTTGTACCATATTCCCTTTTCAATTGACCTCCAGCGCTACATTTCAAAATTAAATAAGTCAATTATCTGCATCTCTTTTACAGTACGTGTCTTTCACGTATCCACTTAAAATTTCAGAAAAATCCTACGATGTCTGGGTCAAACTATACAATTCTAATTAGTCCACCAGGTAGATTATGAAAATGGCAATGTTGCCAGAGAAATTACAGGGCTTAGAGATATAACATCTTATATCTTCGAGCGACTAGCGCAGTGCCATGTTAAGCGGTATTTACACGGGTCGATTTTCGCCGTGCGGCGAGTCGTTTCACAAATTGCCTCACCAAGCTGCATCGCTACCCTATTTACACAGGTTACTAAAATCCCATGCGGCTCGATCATTTCCAACACCTTCATGCGGCGGGCGATCGCCTGCGACTAATCGTTTACACGGTCGATTTTAGTCACCAGTCGCATGCGGCCGGTCGCCGCGCGGCCAAAGTCGGATGCTACCCAACTTTCGGGCTTGCGGCTTTAGTCACTTGCGACTTAGCCGAATTGCCATTTAGATGGTCGATTTAGGCCGCGCGGCAAAAATCGTGCGGCTTTAGTCACCCGTGTAAACTCCGCATTAGGCAATGATTTGGACTCTTCATGTTACAATAATAGCTGTATGTCACTGTGCTGTTACAGGCAGGCTTGTTGCTTACCATCAGGAATATACCCTGCTCGTCTTGTCACTCTGTACTTACTATAAAAAAATATTCCGTACGATATAGGTTGACATCCACAACTTTGTAGAAACAATTTATTTAAGTATCGCAACATGAAGTTTTAATGAACCCTAGGCACGAACTTGCACAAAATACAAATCGAAACTTCTGAATACGAGAACCAAAGCAAACACTTGAAATAACTATTTCTGAACTACTTCGGAACAAAACTGGGGACCGCAAAGGAATTAAATAACATATTGACGAAATTTAAAATACCTAAGTGTCTTGTGGTAATTATTTTTAATATTTAAATGTTGTCCAAAATTTTTCAAGGATCACATGATCAGTAAACGACGATTTCCCTTGTTTCAAAAAGACTTCTTAAAAAGTATTCAACATCCAAAGCTAAGTTTTTATCAGCTACATTTCGGAAAGTATGCAAAAGATCTGCATGATCTAATACCACAGTGCTTTATTGCTTGCTGGCGTTAGCCCAAAAAAGGGACATTGTCTTGTGGTTGATGTTCCAATGACTCTAACCAAGATAGAATTGTAGCCAAAGCCATTGATAAATTATAATACCAGGTGTTGCAGAAAGGTGCAACAATATTTATGGTAGTTCATCTAAATTAAATTTAGAATCATGTATGTGAAAATTAAGCATGAAAGCTCAAAAATTTTTTTCCAAAAAAAAATTTTTTTTTTGATTGTTATTTCATTTGACATACCCCTAATGGCCAGATCTCCACACTTATTTTTGTACGACGTCGCGGCGTCGGCGGCAAGGTCGTTTGTCTGCTGTACATGCTTTAGGGTTGAAGCTGGTGATTTGGTGGGAATTTTACGTCAAACTTTGGCTCGAATTATCTCGTGATCTAGCGTGCTGAGGGGAAAGAGACCTTGGGTGATGAAGTCTACATCAGTGTTAGAATGGACTGTTAAAATAATGTTGGGGGTAAATCCACCACGTTGTATATAAAATGGTAAAACTATTTGCCAGTTATTCCACCACCAAGCAGTAATCGGCAAGAAATGTGTTCTGGTTTGAAGGGGAATGTTGCCTGAATAATTAAAGAACTGATATTTTTGGATGACGATTGCAGTATGGTGTTAGGTAATGATTGGGATTATTTATGTTCCAATAGCTGAGTAATATTGTGTTTCAATGGGGAAGCGTGTTTCGTAGCATAATGCACAAAATGTATTTATTATAAGCTTTTGTTCTACTTGCCTTGTATGTTAGTGTGGGAAAAATCTTGTGAGTTAAATTAGAACCACTTCTTGTCGTTAAATTAGGTTGAAATTTAGATTTCGGTGACAATGCAATAATATGGTGTCTGTCTGTCTGGAAGCTGATCTCAAGATGAAGTCGAAAGGTTGCCATAGGAACTCCTAAACTAAACGAGATAATTCCATCGAGTTTGGACTCGTTTGGATAGTCTTGACGAGCACTCAAAAATATTTGTGTTCTACCGACAAGCTTTTATTTATATCAATCTAAATTTTAAAATTTAATCAAATGTGTTTGATTGCATTCAAAATTAATTTTCTTCGTTTTAGATCGTTTAAATAAGAGCTTGTTTTCCAAAATATTTTTGAATTAATGTTTTGTTGTTCATCCCGTCACTATGTACTATAATAAAAACTAATAATCCAAGTTTTATGATGTTCAATTTTTTTAACTTTTATAGGCTTACACTTGACCGCCATCTCGCCTGATGTTAAGCGACGATGCGGTCTACGATGGAGCGTGTTTACCTAGAAGAAACCGATTCACTCTCGACTTGAAGACACAAAGATTGTAATCAACAGGGAAAACCCACTCGGGCAACGCATTCCACAGCCTAGACGTTCTTATCACAAAAGTAGAGTCAAATCTCTTCGTTCGCGTCTTTGGAACATCAACCATGAAACGATGTCGCTTTCTCGAGCTACGAGCATTTCGATAGAAAAAAGGGCAAGGTGTAATTAGATTATGTAAATCACTCGCACACTCTCCGAAGTGTATCCGATAAAAACCCGAAAGACTAGCAACTTTTCGGCGATGTTCAAGACTTTGTAGTCTTTTTCGCACAAGAGTGTCGTTGCCTATGAGCCCTTTGGCACGTCTCTCGATCGATTCCAAGGCCTCCAGCTGATACTTAGCCGAATTATCCCAAAGATGCGAACAGTACTCCATACAAGAACGAATTTGAGCTTGATATAACGTGAGCAACTGCTCAGACTTGAAGTACTTTCGCACCTTTGAGAGGACACCTAGCTTTTTGGCAGCTAATTTAGCCTTGGACTCGATATAAGAACCAAAGTTGAGCGTAGATGTTAATGTAACGCCCAAAAGCTCAAGACGGTCAGAAATCGGCACGGATACACCTCTAAAAGTTGGAGTCAGTTGGAATGGACTCCTTTTAGCGGAGAACAGACACACGCCTGCGTCTTACTCTCATTGAACTTGACCAGATTGGCATCGCCCCATGTAGATAGATAGATAAACTCTTTATTGCACTTATTTAGAAAACAAAACAACAAAATTAAACAAAAACTTAAAAACAAAGTAGCAATTGGCGACCTTATCGCTAAGAGCGATCTCTTCCAGGCAACCGCAGTATGGAAAAGGAGAAAAGAAGAATAAGAATACGGGGAAGTACAAATAATGAGTGAAAGATACTTATAATTATATAATTTGGAAAATTAACTATACTATTATAATACATAATTAAAATATAATACCTACTCAATACTAACATACTGCATATACTTACATATAAATAACTGTACACTCTAATACATAAATATTAATATAACATACACTAATAGATATATAAATATCATGTTTTACAGATGGAGATTTACCTATGCAATAGATTCAAATTATGTAAGATTAAAGAAAAGTAACGATTTCAAGTAAATGATCACGTAGACAAATATAATTGATTCACCAGTTGTTTGAAAGTGGCAAGCGATGGAGCTTGTCTGGTTGATACAGGCAAAGCGTTCCACAGTTCAGTAGCCCGAAAAGCAAAAGACTTGCCATAGAAATTTTCACTGCGTGCCGAAGGCATTTGGAGTACCAAATTGTTTTTAGATCGGAGAGGCAAAGAGTGTGCATCGCTCCAGAAAGTAAAAACATCTTTCAAATAACGCGGTGATGAGGGGTTAAATAATATATTATAGAGTAGAGACAAAGTATGAGCATTCCGACGAAGGCGAATGGGGAGCCACTTGAGCTGCAAACGAAAATGAGACACGTGATCATATTTGCGCAAGCCAAATATAAATCTTATGCAATAATTTTGGAGACGCTCAAGTTTATTTAGCTGGTCTTCATTGAGGTCAAGATAGCAGATATCTGCGTAGTCCAAGATGGGAAGAAGAAGAGATTGTGCAAGCGCAACTTTAGTAGCAGTGGGTAGAAAATTTCGTAATCGTCTCAACGATCCACCAGAAGCAAATAATTTGCAACTGATTGCTTTCAGATGAGGTTCCCAGCTTAACGTACGATCGAAAATCACGCCCAGGTTTTTGACTGTTTCGCTGTATGGTATTACTATCCCGTTAAAAACAACTTTTGGAATGGAAACCCAGTCCACTCTAGAGATCATGTAAGGACTCCCAATTACTATAACTTGTGTTTTGGAGGGGTTAACATTCAAGCCAAAAGAGTTACTCCAGTGAACAATTTGTCGTAAGTCAGCGTTCACCCGTTCATGTAGACACCGCCTCAAGGGTCAAGCTCAAACGCTCGATCAGACTCTCTCTTAGTACCTGAGTTTGCTGCGCACTGGCTCTCGCACTAGATATGTAACTCTCTACAACGGTGCTATCATCTGCGTACCCAAAGATACCGGGCTTCAACAGATCGTTGATATGTAGCAGGAAAAGCGTCGCAGAGAGTACCGACCCTTGAGGGACTCCGGCATTGATAGCCATTTGATCCGACGAGCAGCCATCAATGACGACTCGTATGGATCGATCCCTCAAAAAGTCCGATATCCACGCAATAAACCCAGGACACAAACCATAACCAGAAAGCTTGCTTAAAAGGCTATCATGCCAAACCCTGTCAAAAGCCTTCGAAATATCCAGGGAGACTGCAAGTCCTTCAAGACGCGTTCTGTGGTTTAAGACACGTTCCATAGTCTTGCAGAGTATGGACGTGACTGAGATGGGCCTGTAGTTGGCAGGGTCAGCACGACTACCCTTTTTGGGTACTGGTTGCACATTGGCAAGCTTCCAAGACTTCGGTACCAATCCAGTTTCGAGAGAGAGTCTAAATGTCAGTATCGGGGACAACTCAGGCGCACATGCCTTCAACACTAGGGCAGGAATACCATCTGGGCCACTGGCTTTATTCACGTCCAGACTGCGTAGCACTTTGCGAACCTCAATTTCATGAATGTGTACCTCTGACATGAGAGTCGGACAGCCAGGTGGAGTAGGAGGTGTCACGCTACCAGCATCTAGACGCGAAGATTCCGCAAACTGAGATGCAAACAAGTTTGCTTTCTCCATTGCGGTGTGAGCCAGTGTCCCATCAGGTTTCAGCATTGGAGGTAGTGAGGGGCGGCAGAAGTTCGATTCGACCGATTTAGCTAGGGACCAAAACGCTTTGCTACCTGCAGGGTACGAAGCTAGTTTGTTCCCTATTCGACTAATGTGGTCAAAACGAGCCCTCTGAAGAATATTTTTGCTTGCCTTAGCAGCCTTGTTGAACGCATTCTTCTTCTGGTGTATGTCCTTTGCCTTACGCTGTCGAGCATCAACCCAGGCTAGTCCATTTTTAGGGTTCCGTAAAACGTAAAAACGGAACCCTTATAGATTCGTCATATCTGTCTGTCTGTCTGTCTGTCTGTCTGTCCGTCCGTATGTCACAGCCACTTTTTGCCGAAACTATGAGAACTACACTGCTGAAACTTGGTAAGTAGACGTATTCTGTGAACCGCATTAAGAGTTAAAAAAAAAATTTAAAAAAAGAAAAAATAGGGTTGCCCCCCATACTGAGAACTGAAACTCAAAAATTTTTTTTTCATCAAACCTACACGTGTGCGGTGTTTATCGATAGGTCTTCAAAAATGATGTTGAGGTTTCTAAAATCATTTTCGTCTACACTGAATAATTTGCGCGAGAGACACTTCCAAAGTGGGAAAATGTGTGTCCCCCCCCCCCCTCTAACTTCTAAAGTAAGAGAATGAAAAATCTAAAAAAAATATATGATGTACATTACCATGTAAACTACCAACGAAAATTAGTTTGAACTCGATCTGATGAGTAGCTTTTTTTTAGTACGTCATAAATACATTATTATTAAAATCTCGATCAAAGTTACAACGAACTACAAGAACTATGTGTACTATGTATATTATGTTACTTGCTGCAACGGAACCCTTCATGGGCGAGTCCAACTCGCACTTGGCTACTTTATTTTACAAATGTTAGGAGCATGCGCTAATAAAATGTTGTCTCTATAAAATAACGAAAGCGTACGGGTCGTCGGCTCTTAGACTACTGTCTGTACGTAAAATGAATATTTTGATTTATGCACTAGATTAGATAAATCACTTTTTATTGTACTTATTTGTTGAGATAAATTTTATCGCGAGATTTCAGTAAGATAAGAATTCCGCGATTGTGAATTAGAGTTGAATAGAATAGAAATACGAGTATGTTCGGTTGTTCTTTTTTAACGTATTTTACGCAATAGCTCCGTCAATTGGGAATTGGGAAGCAAAGCAAAGCAGTACAAGGAACTCAAGTCTTCAGGAACGGTTCCAGTTTCGCCACTCTCTCCTCACTAGGAACCTTAGAACATCAGACAATCTCACGCTTGACATTCCTCAACACAGCACATGTTACTACTCTTCTTCCTTCACTGTGAAATCTATCAAGCTGTGGAATGAACTACCTGTGGAAATAAAACGAGCCCAGTCGCTTGAAGTTTTCAACCTTAGGGTAAAGTATCATAGTACCTGAACTCATAGTATGAAAAGCTGTCACTTATTATATATTTATATATTTTTATTTT
Source organism: Ectropis crepuscularia (assembly GCA_963693475.1). NCBI lineage: Eukaryota > Metazoa > Arthropoda > Insecta > Lepidoptera > Geometridae > Ectropis > Ectropis crepuscularia. Next base: position 6,042,188 of record OY856361.1, read on the forward strand.
TTTTAAATGTTTTAAACAATTGTTATTCAACAGTATGGTATTTATTAGTACGAATAGTACATTTGTTTATGGTATTTAGCTATTTAGTTTATGTAGGTTTAAGTATTATTCACAGTAGTTTTTGTATGTGTAGTGTATATGTAGGTATATTTTATATAAGCATATATATATGGAATAATTTTATTATGAATGTTGATAGGTCAATGTATAATGTGTTATTTAGATGTTTTTTTATTGTAAGTGTGTTTTACTTTTCTGTTTAAAATAGTTTATAAGGGTGATTTTTTGGTATGCCATCTCCTGTTCGTGCACGGTTGCCTGGTAGAGATCGCTCTAAGCGATAAGGCCGCCAATTAAATTGCTAGGATATTATTGTTTCTGTTTTGTATCATTTGTTGTATTTCTTATGTTTTATAGCTTTTTAATAAAGAGTTATTGTATTGTATTGTATTGTACAAGAGCAAATCAAATCAAAGTAAATCAGTGAAAAAGTGGAGGTATAATTTTTTTTTAATGAAATGTTAAGAAACTGTCAAAAAGTGGAAAGTGAAGCTAAGTGTAGAGTTAAGTAATTATTTATTTGCATGGATACATTCATAGATGGTTCCGTAAAATAATTCGCCATACACTGACTTTCGGCATGCAAAAAACGTACAACAAATAAAAAAAATACAACTGAATCACACTTCAATAAATTAATTAAATTACATACGATATACAATACAAAAATAGTTATTCAGAAACAGTCAATTGATTTTGATGGTTCCTTTTTTTTGTTTGGTAGATCATGTTCAGAAATGTTCCTATATAGGTAAATCAGATTAAATCGGTACAGAGATCTTTGAAATATCAACAAATACCTAACTATAATATGCTTACCTTTATTTGGATGACATGATCATATTTTCTTAGAATATTATTTTTTGCTGTTAATTATCTAGCCTAACCTAGTGGCGAGAAGTAACGTTCAAAAGCAAGCTCAAACTTCGACTGTACCTCATAGTACTTTTTCAAGCGCATTTGTACAAGTTTGCCGTCACTACTGACACTGACGGTGACGAAAAATACCGTGAGGAAACCAGCATATCAAAACATGTTAGCTGCCCATAATAACACACCGCTACGCAGCTGTAATATCCCACAGAACAGATATCAAGGTTCTGTGTAATATCCTACCACTTCAGCATAACCAGACACTGCACTGCGTTCGTCGCCCAAAGATGTAAAATGTTTTTTGTCTTTAAGCCCTGCAATTTTTCTGATAACATTTTCTTTTTAAACGGAAAACAGTGATGTTTTCAAGTTACTTTATTTCGGAAATATACGTCCACCAATTTACAATAAATTGGTTAGAGAGGTGGGTTTTGGTCTTGCCCTTCTCCTTTTAAGAGAAGGTCACGAAATCCAGTAGGTACTTAGTACGAATATGAAATGGGCTTTATGCTATATTTCATAGTTAAAATAAGATTAAATATACTTCTTTGTATTGAAGGCTTAAGCACATAATAAATGTCGAAATATAAATTGGAAAAATAAATTAAGAGATTATTTTAATTATTTTTAAAGGCCAGCAATTTGAAGTGGAACTGGGCTGGACATGTATGTCGAATGTCAGACGATCGCTGAGCTAAGATCACCACTCAGTGGCAGCCAAATGGGAAACGACGATGCGGAAGGCCCAAAAGGCGATGGCGGGACGATCTTGACAAACACCTTAAAGACTGGACTACTTTGACTCAAGACAGACAAAAATGGAAGGAGGGTAGGGAGGCCTTTGCTCAACACTGGGACACAATGGGCTCTTAATAATAATAATATTTTAATAATGTACGGAACCTAAGTTTAGTATTTAATATTTGTGGCACTTGACGAATACACAAAATAATAAAAAAGTGTTGTTATTTAGTCGGTTCTACATCTAGATTACAGTAAGTCATAATATTTTATTCTTATATACACAATTTACGCCAATGCAGTTCCATTTACAACCACCAGGGCGCAGTTTTTTGTGTTTACTAAATTCATTTTGTGTGTTTAGCGAACTCGCTATGTTCAGTAATTTTGTGAAAAAACATGACAAGACAGTGTTGTAGTTATATCATAACAAATTAATTGTATATAAATTGTGATTGTTTTAAGTCAAGTTAACTTACTAAAAACAAAATGATTGGATTTAAGTTTGGACGTCTGGTCAAGCAATACATAATAGTCATTACAGGTGAGACATTTTTTTTTATCATTTATTTATTCGGAAATATATTACAGAGTTCCTTACAACTAATTTTTTTTTAAATTAAACTGGACAATATTGAGACTCTGGATCTGTGAGAGGAAGCTGCTATTTGATACAATCAATGCTCTCTCAGATCCGGTAAAATATTATTGTGTGGTGAGACATATTATTTTTTTACTAGCCGTGACCCGCAATTTTGCACGCTTAGTTCTGTTTCACTTTATTATCCCGGGATTAAAACAGTATGTGTTATTTTAGCCTTTATTCTGTCCGTGTTTCACATAACAACCCGATCAGTTCAGCGTGTCTGGGTGACGAGCCCAGTTCAGTGCTAGGTAATCACTTGGACTTTTGATATTTCAATAACTCCATGATACTGCTATAACTATCTTTAGTTATGGGCAAGCGTGTTACTTACCATCAGGCACATGCCCTGCTCGTCCTGTCATTCTTTACAATAAAAAGTAAAAAATGGTTGTCTGTAAAGTCGGTTTACTGACGATAGTTGAACGTGACAACGTCTAGTATTTGTGTTAAGCGCCATCTAGGTAAAACATTCTGAAGCTTTTTGAAAAGCTGTTCAAAGCGCCATCTCTGGGTACATCATTGTACTAGCACAAGTTCTTAACTTCATATCGTCGCTTTTCTAAAACATGGACAGACTCCTTGAACGTAATACACAAACACATTTCACTCACTAGATGGTGTGAAAAGTAATAAGGCGAGGTAACGGCGGTAAATATTATCTAATCTATGGCGGTAACGTTGCATGACGTCATGTTTTGCGGGCGTGCAGCCGGCTTCACCGAATTATAAGACGTTATCACGTCAAAAAATAATGGTCGCGTTGGTCGTATGTTTTGATAGTCATGTCTACGAGCAGAGATAAAATAAGATTGATAACATAAAAGCCGATTTAGATCAGACGAGCGAATGCTCATTCTATCCTCACTCTATCAAATTCATTTGGTGTAAACAAACGTAGAGTATTCTTTCGTTGTTTTGTTTGCGTTCGCAAAGATTCTATGGAATAAATAATATGGAAAACGCTAAGAACGATATTTCGTTTACACTAAAAGATCGAGAAAGAATGCTCTTGTTCCAGCTCTAGCTCTATGTTTGTTCAGTTTAAATCGGCCTTTATACTATTGGTTGAAAAATATCGACTGTTTTGATAGATAGAAATAAAAGAAAAAATGCAAAATGTTGATAAGGTTGAAATCACACGTAACTGCAGTCAGTTTTTTTTTATCTGTAATCAAATAGCTATGATAAAAGTTACTAGGCAACCGAATGTTATCTATTTAAACGCTATACGCGTATTTTGTTAAGACATGTATAAAAACATCACAACAGACATCAAACATTTATAATTTATTATTCGATAATACTTATGTTTGTATCAAAACCGCTATCTGAAAAGGTTAAGTGACCATACAATCTGCAATGGACAGTTGAATATTGCTTTATTTCCTATTTATTTCAGAATATAATCTGTGTTTCAAATTTCAATCTGATCCCTTCAGCCGTTCCGACGTAACGACGAACAACGAAAATCTAAACTTTGACATTTATTTTTGCCGATAGTGGCCAACGTTGGCCAAGAGTGAGTTTTAATTCAAATTCAGAGAATGAACTCAAATCATGCAAAGTTTCATTGAAAATTAATTTGTAGTTTCGGCGTGATACGTTTTTTCCATGTATACAGACATAAAAGAAAAAACTTGTTGGTAGCTTTGACATCAGTATCGATCATGAATAGAGTGAAAATGTAAGCGATTATATAACAGTACTAGCTGAACCGTGCGCGCGTTGTTACGTCATCTATCGAAAATTGATCGTAACAATTCATACTTTGAACAAATTCGGTTACCTTAGATTCTTATGACGCAACCTTTAAAATATGACATTATGCTGTCACGCAACGAAAGCTCTCAAAAAGCAATATTTTTCCCCGTTTTTGTTACATTTTTCATTCATGCACGGCTCCTGTTGATAGTAGCGTAATGATAAATAGCCTATAGCCTTCCTCGATAAATGGACTATCCTACAAAGAAAGAATCTTTCGATTCGGACCAGTAGTTCCCGAGATCCTTGCGTTCAAACAAACAAACATACAAACAAACAAACTCTTCAGCTTTATAATATTAGTATCGATATAGATTTAAATCCCTTGAATTTTTTACTTGTATGTACGTACGAAATTCGATGAACTAAATCCTAATTAATGTTGTTCTATTTTCAACGATTTTGTACGATATTTTTTAGCAAACTTGACGTTCTTCCAATTTGGTGTCACCATTGGTTGGATGTCTCCAGCCGTGGTGAAACTTCTTGATGCGGATCAGACAACATTACCGGAACCAATCTCAGAAACTGAGGCTGCGTGGATCATATCTCTGGGCTCGCTTGTGGGTTTAGCTGGTAAGCAATTTGTTTGTAAATCGCTAAGTTAGTACTTTTTTGGATGAAAAAGTTTGCAATTAAACAAATTAAGCCATGTTTTTTATAAACAGTTGACTTTTATGTATATTTAAAAAACTGTGTGGTATTTATGAAAATAAAATCATGATTGAAGCTGGCGTCGCCAATTTAAAAAATAATTTCACATTTGTAGAATTCGATTTTAGTACTTACGAGTATGTACTTAGATAACGTGGCGAAAAATTGTGACTAAATTTTCCGTGTTTTCTTTTTGAGAGTTTTGTTTTATTTAGTGTAATTATAAGGACTATATCTATTTACGAGTATTAAAAAAAAAATCATTAACGTTTCAGCTTTCTTCTTCATCGGCTACGTAGCCAACAGTGTCGGAAGGAAGTACTCTATCCTTCTAACAGTTTTACCAAGGATACTCTGCACTTTGTTGGTACTGTTTGGGACCAGTGTATGGATGTTGTTGCTCGGACGCGCGTTTTGTGGCTTATCAGATCTATTCGTTATCAGTATCGTGGCTACATACACTTCAGAAATAGCTAGTGTGAGTATTTATTACTATTTAAAACTGACTACTTATTAACCAAAATTAAACATACTATACGCTGGACCAGTGCAGGTTGGTGGATGACGGTTGGTGGAATTCGAAAGAGCATGCAAATTTCCTCACGATGTTTTCCTTCACAATTTTTAAGTCAGATAATACACACATGTCTTCGATAGTAGTGCGCGTGGGATTCGAACCAGGGGGCTCCGGATCGCTAGTCGTAGTTCTCCTGACTAGACCAGCTAACTTAGTTGAATTGTTTCAAAGTTGTTTTATTAGTTACACTTGTGATAATGTATGTGCTGAACCTTGTAGTTACTTTAGCATTTTTGCGATTTTGCAAATAATAATTCCTAAAACATCTTTAATCAAAATTAATTTGACCCATTTTCCATATTTGATTAGCTGCAATAATTTACACGTGTCAAATTAGATGAGAACAGTACAAAGTAATTAATGATATAATTGAATCTGTTTGATGACGAGATTTTATGAGAAAAGCGACATCGTTTTATGGTTGACTTTCCAAAGACCCGAACCAAGAGGTTTGGAAACTGCTCGTCTCGTCCCTCTATATTTAAAAACAAATTCTGAGAATGGATGCCATTGACTGACCAATGACCAGTAGTGGGCTACGATAGGCTGATGATGATGTATTTGTTCACAATTTATTATAGTGTTAATGAGTATTTGAATGAAAAATTTTAATCTTTAGACACGGAATCTTCTTTTGACATTTATTGATATTTTAAACTCATTTGTTTTCTAAAAGGCTGACATATCAATTGCTTATTTATTATCTGATACACTGACATTGTTTTATAATTTTGACATTTAATTATGACTAAATGATTTCCGTGCTCTAATTATTATTTTGTGTGCACTTTATGTATGTTTACTTCATGGTTTCCGAATTTTTAACTATTTTCTTGATTGCAATGTATAAACTGAACTAATGGTTATTTTATTTTAAAATGTGATGTTATTTTGCATGCCGAAAGGCAGATTTTGGCGCTCTTAATATTTTGTTTACATCTATTTTGTGTACCCATAAACGCGAATAAAGATCATGATTATGAATTTTTTTCAGAATTCAATTCGCGGCGCTCTGGGATCTGTTTCTCAGATTTGTTCAGCAATCGGCTCAATGACCATGCTCTCTGTGGGACCCTTTATCTCTCTCTACGCGCTCAATGTGATGCAAACATGCGCTGTTGTCATCACGTCCATACCTCTGCTGTTCTTACCGGAGAGTCCTTATTTCCTTTACACTAAAGGTGAGTTTTGATGGTTTTATAAATAATAGCGTAAGCGTAAATAACAATCCCTATGTTTTGATTTATTTAAAGTTTATTTTGGCAACTAGAGTTTACAGACCCATCCCGTCTCAAAACCGTTGCTTCATGCATAATACCCCGTTTACATGATTCCAGTCCAGCGACCGAATCCAGCGCTGGATTGCTTACTGGAATAATGTAAACTGGCACTAGAATGCATTGGCACTGGATTGATGCTTTCCATTGCCGGTTTCCATTATTCCAGTAACCAATCCAGCGCTGGATTCGGTCGCTGGGCTGGAATAATGTAAACGGGGTATAATGTAAACCGGCACTGGAATGCATTGGCACTGGATTGATACTTTCCATTGCCGGTTTCCATTATTCCAGTAACCAATCCAGCGCTGGATTCGGTCGCTGGACTGGAATAATGTAAACGAGGTATTAATTGCAGCTTCTACGATAATGCTGTGTTTACATACGTCATCGTAAAATTGTGAAAACTGTCAGATTATAATGTAACGCGTGAGATTAAAAACCGACGTTCGGCTAGGTAAGGTTAAGTTAGTATAGGTATACTACGGTTTTTTTAATTTTACGGTGATATAACATATAACCAATAGCTTAGTTTATCTTACCTTATACCTACCTAAGTTTATAGGTATTGAGTGTCTTTTTTGATAACTTGAGCTCACTGAAAGATTGTTATGGGGTTGGCTCTTGCTTTAAATATCGTCGAGGAAAGCGATGATCGACATATGCGTCGTCTTTGTGAACGCTAGCTGCTTACGAGAGTTGAGAGTTGAGCTACTGATATCACCTAAATCTATATCTATACCTACTTATAATAAAACTGTAGCGGGTCAAATTCTGTACTTTGAAGATATTTTGATAAAAAAAAAATTTGGGGGCACTCCATAGTCGATACTGACGGCGAAACTGCATTTTTTTTCTTTCATGTCTGTCTGTTTTTCTGTATAGGGAACTCTCATCATGCCGAAACTACTGATTCAATTAAAATAAAACTTGACATGATTTAAGATCATACTAAGAAAATGGTAGCTGTCTACTTCCCAAATTCTGCACGGTTTTCTTGCAGAAAGGGGTTAAAGTCAGAATGTGTATTTGGTTGTAACTCAAGTTTGCGTTGTTCAAATTCGTTAATTCTTACTTTGTTAGAAAGAACACATTTTTAATATACCTAGTCCTTTCAAAATTTTAACATTATTGGTTGTGTGGTTCGGAAATTACATAGAAATCTTTTTTTTTTTAATAACATAAGTAAATTTATTTTAACTGTGCATTATTTTACTTTTAAGGAAAAACAGAAGAATCTTTAAAAATCCTCACGTTTTTACGAGGAAACGACACAGAAGCCCGAGAAGAACTCAATGAATACTCCACGAACAAGACAGAACAGATACATTTGAAGGAACTTCTTAAAGACCGGGTCTTCTTAAAGACCATGGGCATAGTTCTCTATTTGGCTATAAGCTCGCAGATGACAGGATATAACGCTGTGACGTTTAATCTGCAAATGATATTTGAATCTACAGGCACTAGTGTGTCTCCAGAAATATCTTCTGTCATCATCGGGTGCATTCAAGTTGTCGCTAGCTTGTGTACCATTTTGGTCACAGATAAGTATGGAAGGAAACCAGTTCTTGTCACTACGTTTTTCTTGTCTTCTCTTGGAATGGTAAGGAATATTTTTATTAGGAAGGATTATTACACTCCTTGTGTTCTGAAAAACTGTTTTTAACTGTGACCAGAAAATTTTCAATTTTGATAAATTTCGACATTGATTACAAACATACACGTAAAGTCTAAATACTGGCTTATTTGGAAAATATCTAGTTTTTCTTACTTTCGATACTTGATGTTAGACAACGATGCGATTAACTGGAGCATGGGTTTTCTATGATCACTTTTAAAATCATGTTAATATTTATGTGAAAGTTTGTTGCTCAATCACGTCGTAACTGCGGAATGGATCTGGTTGAAATTTAGAACACAGATTATAGTCTGGAACAGCACAAAAGTTTTTTATTTTGGTAAAATTAACGGGAATAAAAATACTTTCCAACTGGTACTTACAACAAATAAAAAAAAAATCCTTTTAATTTTAATTCACAAAATAATATTAAAAATAACATAAGATTAAAAAGTGTCAATTATATTTACATATATATATTTATTTACAAAATGTACACGAACTTAATCTAGAAGACCAGTGCCAGTGGGAATCGTGCCCAAAATGCTGGCCCCGTTGCCACGTTGAATGGCGAATAATATATAAAACCGCGGGATACAGTTAGTCTTATTATTAAAATAATCTGTATTTATTGCCTGATTCTTTTTATAAACAATACTCTGTCTTCAATCATTATATTTTCTAATACATACTTCGACAGTGTGTTGTTTGCGAAATCTATAAGTGTGTGTTTTTAAATAAGGATAGAAATAGGCAAATATCTTGAGTAGTCTAATAAAAGACGATTTGGTAACGTTAGACGTGGGGCAAGTAGCACGCGGGCGGTTTCATGACGTCTGAATATGGATTTGATTGAAATCTTTAAATTTGCTTTAAATAGAAAAGTTAAACGTCGAAATGACAAAAACCTATGAAAGTTATATTCTGAGGAGCTATTAGTAAATTTTGGGAAGGTATTTATTGTATACCCCATTACGGACGTGCAGACCTGGCTGGTGAGAGGCGAGGAATAAATCCATATTGTATTTTAAAAATTTTTATTTTATTTTTCATTCAGTGAATACGTTCGAGGTAATATTGACAGGCCTCGTGGCTTAGTAGGTAGGTAGGCTCTGCCTGCGAAGCCGAGGGTCGTGGGTTCGATTCCCACCAAGTGCAAATATTTGTGTGATGAATTCAAATGTTTGCACTGTGCCTGGGTGTTTCTATGTATAATAAGTAAGTATTTAAAACTATATAAGTATTATATCAGCTCTCTGGCCGCCATCATACAAGCTTTGCTTAGTTTGGGGTCAGATGCTGTTGTGTGTGAATTGTCCACCAATATTCATGTACATATATAAAAAAAAAAAACAATTTTTTTTGCTGTAGTTTAATGTTTATAGAATTTAAAAAAAATAAGCCAGACGATAGGGGTTTTCATATTGCTAGGTGCGTACAAATACGTTTTGCAAAAATATAACGAATGGGTTTGAGTCAATTTGAAATTTAAAATGGGTGTTAACTAAAAAAATGGTTGTCTGTTAAGTAGGTTTACTGACGATAGTTTAACGTGACAACTTCAACTACGCCTTAGAGCGAGGTAACGCCGCATGACGTCATGCGGCGAGGTAACGGCGGTAACGGCGGATGACGGCATGTTTTTTCGTGCGTGCAGCCGGCTTCATCGAATTATAAGACGTTGTCACGTCAAAATAGGGGTTCTGAATAATAAAGATCATTTTGGAGGGACTATCTACCTACCAGGTGATCTAAATTGAGGGATTCATTTTGCGCCGCTACTCACCAGCTAGTTCGGCACCTCCGTGTAAGGATATAGTAGGAGAACTATGTGACGAGGAGTGACACTGTGCTGTTATGGCCAGCCATGTTGCTTACCATCAGCCACATGTCCTGCTCGCCTTGTCACTCTAAACTGTACAAAAAATTTACATACGTGGTTAAAGATAATAATTCATTGTGTTGTCTACTAATATAATTATTATTTGTTACAGCTTGGTTTAGGCGCATTCTTCTACGTCAAAGACAATGGCATGGAAATAACTGGATTCCTTAATTATTTACCTTTGATATCAATGATTGTGGTTATATTTTGTTACAATGCTGGTAAGTTTGAATCCTATAAATAGTAGGTAAGCTCGTGAAGTAAAGTTAATCCATCAACATCATCAACAGCCCACTAAATGTTCCCACTGCTGGGACTCGGGGCCTTCTCTCGCAAGGATAGAGTTAAGGCCATAATCCACCACGCTGGCCCAGTGCGGGTTGGTAGATGACACATGACTTCGAAAGATTCTAGGTACATGTCGGTTTCCTCACGATGTTTTCCTTCACCGTTTTAAGTTAGCGGCGTTACGCACATGACTTCGAAAACACAGTAGTGCGTGTGGGGTTTGAACCCGGGGTCTCCGGATCGGCAGGCGCCGTTCTCCCAACTAGACCAGCCGTAACTTCCAATGTTAATTACAGTGGAATTATTGAAGTTTAGCTACTGAATGAGTTAACGCGAGTTAAACCAAGGCCGTTAGGGTAGACGAGTTCTGGAGTGGAAACCGCGAATCGGCAAACGTAACGTAGGACGCCCTGAGACTAGGTGGAGTGACGATTTACGAAAGGCAGTTGGTGGCGGTTCGAAACGTTAAGCTGAGGATCAGGCTGAGTGGAGTCTATGTCCAACAGTGGACGAATTAGGGCTGATTATGATAGTCATGATGATGAAACCTTGACTAGCTTAAAATAAGGCCTTCACGTAAACGCCTTATACGAAAGACCTTCCCAGAGACTTCCTACATATTCTTATGTTAACTGGCCTCCAGTGGCCTCTACTGCTTACCGAATTTTAGGCTAGCGCAAAGGGCACAGGGTCTTCTACTAACCCAATCTAACCGTACTCAATGAAAACTAAATGTCAAGCGATGTAGGCTACAGGCCCGTGAACAAAATTTACGGGTCAAATGAACCACCAGGAGACCTATGTAGGATGATAGAAGGGTATAAAGTAATAAGATTCAGCACTATGCCGTCACTTGTAAGCTGTCCAACTGAGTGCAATTGAAGAGGGGAGGTTGCAATCCTCGATAATTTCTCCATGTCGCATTATTTTTGTACGGCGTTGCGGAATAATAGATTAAAACGGGTATTGAAACTATACAAATTATAAATTTTAACTTTTTAATTATTAGTTTGCCGGAAAAATTTACAGAGTACGAGTAATTTACAGAGCAAATTAGGTCATTTGATTAAGTACGGCATTGGTTCCATACAGTTTCAATACCTCTTCTAATCCATTATTTCGCAATGCCGTACAAAAATCATGCGACAAGGAGAAATGGTAGAGGATTGCAACCCCCCCTCTTCAATCACACTCTGTTGGACAGCTTACAAGTGACGGCATAGTGCTGAATCTTATTACTTTACACCCTTCTATCATCCTACATAGGTCTCCTGGTGGTTCATTTGACCCGTAAATTTTGTTCACGGGCCTGTAGTCTAATGACTATCGGGTACTTCAGACAGTACAACTTCAGCTTAAGGTGCCGTTGGTAGGAAAGATCTAGAAACAAACAGATATCCCAGAAGAGGGTACCATAAGAAGGTTTTTAAATTGAATGTATACTCATTTAATTAAACTCTTCATGTTTACAGGTATCGGGGCTCTAGTCTGGATTCTAATGGCTGAGCTATTCGACAGTTCTTATCGAGCTTTTGGAGTATCCTCGGGAGCATTCACTGCTGCCATCTTCACATTCCTGACCCTACGATACTTCGCTTCGTTGACGGGAGCCATTGGCGCGCCTGCTACTTACTGGATATTCAGTGGCTGTTGTTCATTCTCAAGCGTGTTTATTAGCTTATTTGTACCAGAGACGAAACGCAAAGCTTTTAGTCAAATACAGCGGGATTTAGGTAGAAGATAAATGAATTGATAAGTAGGTGGAAAAATATCTCTTGGTTACGTTAGAAGTTCATTGTATGACATGATGTAGTGATGTAGTCTCTTCGACTCATCGTGCTAAAATAGATGCATAGCACTTTAATGTGATGCCAAATTATGGAACATCATATTGCCCCGCTACTCACTAGCTAGGTCTGCGTCTCCGTGTTGGGGTATAATTGGAGAGACATATTATGACAAGTTTTCATTTTGCTTCAAATACCTACCCTTTTGATGCTAGCTCTCAGAATATTTTTTTCATCAACATCACATCAACAGCCCACTAAACGTTCCCACTGCTGGGACTCGGGGCCTTCTCTCGCAAGGAAAGAGTTAAGGCCATAATCCACCACGCTGGCCCAGTGCGGGTTGGCGGATGACACATGACTTCGAAAGATTCTAGGTAGGTACATGTCGGTTTCCTCACGATGTTTTCCTTCACCGTTTTAAGTTAGCGGCATTACGCACATGACTTCGAAAAGACAGTGGTGCGTGTGGGGTTTGAACCCGGGGTCTCCGGATCGGCAGCTGCTGTTCTCCCGACTAGACCACCGTAACTTGTAATAATTGTAATAATAATTATTTAGTACTTAATTATTACTTACTTAATTATTAATACTGTAGGCCTCATAACAAAGCTCAAAGTCACACAGCGAGCTATGGAGCGAGCTATGCTCGGAGTCTCTTTGCGCGACAGAATCCGTAATGAGGATATTCGCAAAAGAACTAAAGTAGCCGACGTAGCTCGAAGAGTAGCTAAGCTGAAGTGGCAATGGGCAGGCCACATCGCTCGCAGAACTGACAACCGATGGGGAAGAAAGGTTCTCGAGTGGCGACCACGAACCGGAAGACGCAGTGTTGGACGGCCTCCCACTAGATGGACAGATGACCTCACGAAGGTCGCTGGAAACCGCTGGTTGCAGGTTGCGCAGGACCGTTCGTTGTGGAAATCTAGGGGGGAGGCCTATGACCAGCAGTGGACGTCTTACGGCTGATGATGATGATGATGATGACTTAATTATTAATTGGTAATAAATAAATAGTACTATCAGCGCCCCGCGGTGTTACCCGCAAAGTGCCCGTTCTCGTTGTTCCTGTTCCCGTTGTTTTTCCGGAATAAAAAGTAACCTATGTGTTCTTCTAGACTATAATCTATCTGTGTTCCAAATTTCGGCCCGATCCGTTCATACGCCAGGACGTGATTGAGCAACAAACATCCAAACATCCAAATGTACAAACATCGACATTTATAATATTAGTGGGATAATTATTTAGTATTCTCAATTTGACCACAAATGTAATTTAACAATAAAGAAATGAGTATAATTCCATAAATGCGTATGAGTGTCGAATACATTGTAGTGTGTTTTGTTGATTTGAATGAAAAAAATAATGATTTATTTACATAAACATGCAAAGGTTTTCCAGTAAATCAAGTTTTATAGAATATGTCCCCCATGTTACAAGTAAATCACCAATACTCGTTTTAGCGGTGAAGGAAAACATTGCAAGCAAGCCCGCATAAGCAAATAATAATCTTTCCAGGACATAATTAATATACGAGTATCATTGAGTAACAAGCAATTATCGAGCATGGTGGATTGCCTTGATCCTCCACTTATGAGAGAAAGCCTCGAGTATCAGGAATATACACGTTAAGTGCTTACCTATGCCTATAATACACGCCAATTTATTTGTGAAACAATTTTTTGTATTATTTCTTAAAGTTGTACGACCAACTTATCTGTAGAATGTAGCGATGGCGCCACGATCGAAAAGAGTTGCTGGTTTTCACCTAAATCAACTTCTGTACAGTCCGCGAGGTATAAGCTGAGCTTTGCATTAGTGTGAGTGATCACCAAAAGTACAGTCAGACGCAGGACGCTGTGACCATGTTCTCTTAATAAGGTGTCAATTTTATATTCAATAAATCATTGTTTATTATGCAGTATCAATTGTATATTGGTATAAACGATAGGCCTGCCCTGAATACGGTATTCGGAAATTTTAAGTAAATAAGTTATACGTAGGTGACGGATCTCATGCTTTTCCATTAAAATTTTTCTGTTATTCTCTGTCCTTGACCATTTGAATCCTAAAAGAGATACTTCTTTTCGCAATGACCATATTGATCCTGGATAGTTAATGTCAGCTTGTTGTTTAAGAGTTTGTTGTCTGACTGTACTTTTGGTAATAGATGCGTATGCATGTGATCACTCACACTAATGCAAAGCTCAGCTTATACCTCGCGGACTGTATCTCCCGTGGGCGCCAGTAGTGCCGCCCTTGGCCATTCTACAGATAAAATGGTCCTATAAGTTTAGTATAGGTATACATCTACGTGCATGTATTTGCATCGGATGTACCAATGGATCAACCAATCCAATTTCAGCCAATCTTACTTGAAAGTAAATGTTTGTTAAGCAACAGGATTAATCGATTTCAATTTCCAATCGAGATAAGTAAACATGAGCCCCGACCTACACTGACAAGAGATTGCTATCGAGATTTTAGAAGGTAGTCGAAATCTTTGAACACGTCAAATATAACCAAAACTTTATCTATCATCATCTTAAACTGAAAAAAAAAAACAATCATAAACGTAAACAGAGTTATTTATGTTTCCGTCGCTAGGACCACGGTAATATCATTATCTCTAATTATGATATTTATCCAAACGACAGAAGAAATTACTAACTCGATACAGCTTACCTAAACGATTGAAACCTTTTTTTTTAATCCACCAACATTGTGTATCCCAAACACTTAAAAGTATGTATTTAATAAAAACACCCTAAGCAACTTTTTATAACATCAGCTATCAGCCAGTGAAAGCCCCGTTAAAATCAGTCCAGTCGTTGCAGATATTAGCCGGCATAATAAAGAAATAGGAAAAATCAAACAAATATTTTGATGTAAGTACCTTCCTTATGCATTAAGTGAAAAGCGTAATCATTAGCCGTGGCCTGGTCACCCACAGTGAAACTAAGAAGAACCCACGCTGGCGTGATCATCTATGAAGGAGACGCGGCATGTAGGTAGTATGGTGTATCGTCAACTAAGGTGGACCACGCTGCTAGGGGGTGGGCATCTGGGCATTGTGGCTTTGGGATGGATCCCGCGGTGGAAAAGGATCGCCCGTATTACAGTATGTCTGTCGCTCTATCTGCCCGTCGCCATCTTGACAGGGTCAACATCACTAAAGATGGCGAACGCGGTGAGACTGCAGCAGAAGAAAAGTGCCGGTCTTGCGGTGCGCCGCTCACTGTCTATTGCAGCCGAAAATGGTAGACAGCAGGGCCGCAGACCTTACCCGTTGCGAGGTGTGAGGGTGCCCAGACGTGTGGCCATCAGCATCAGTTCAAGCCACGGTAGGTTCGCGGAAGAATTCAAGAGCGTCCCCCCGCTGTTCCACCCAATGTGGAGATGGAACTTCTTAGAAATTTGTATCAGTAAGGGCACCACTTGTGGTATCAAGTCCGGCTATATATATATATATATATATATATGCCGGTATATTCCGACTGTCTCCCTCAGACAGCAAGGTTAATGCTTCCTCCACAAAAAAAAGGTCGAACAATTCAAAATGTATTTGTTTCCTTGACACTTTTGTTGACCGTGACGATAATGATGATGATGACTCAACCACCGCTAAAGCTCTCTCTATAGGTCTCGGTTTTCTTTTTAGCCCAGAGTACCGTAGAGAATAGTAAATCACGCGTAACCAAATGAAACCTTCGATAGATGGGTGTCACGCTCCCGGCTCGCACCGGAGTCAGTGACGTGACAGTGACATGTGACGACACATGTTTGATGTACGTGACACGCCGATTTCTGGCGGTAATACGAAAACGTGATTCCTTCCTGTTTCACCTGTAGGTTTATGTTCAGTAGGTACTATTAGGTACGCAGAAAATCTATTCAAATAAATACAATTGGAGTGGCTGCATGTAAAATCAAACTAACAGCTTTTTACTAAGTTCTAATGCAATGTCACAGAATAAATATTAGTACAGAAGCCACACTTACCAAAAACAATTATATAAATAGCGACTCTTGCTGGGACAAAACAAAGTTCAATTCAGCTCGCAATACCTGTCGCAATTTTCAAATAAACATTTGCGCTCTTTCTATTGCGTAACTCTATCCCTGTCTAGCGCGGAGGGTTTACGACATATCTAATAACAATTTGCGCGGGAAACGTTTTGCGCGAGCGCTCAGCCGTGCGTCCGACAACCGACTGTCACTTGTTTCCTGGAAGGAACGGTCTAGCGGTAGGCTAAAACCGCGCGACCTTGAGCGAGTGAGGGTGCACTGGCAAGGTGCCTATATTTAAAACACAATTTTTAATTTTTGTGTCTGCCTGTCTGGTCGTCTGTGTGTCTGTTTGTTCCGGCTAATCTCCGGAACGGCTGGACCTATTATGATGGGACTTTTAATATCAGATAGCTGATCTTCTAAAGCAAAAGTCAGCAACATGCGGACCTCGGAAAGGTTGAACCTGGGACCGCCAAATATTGTATTGTATACCAAGTATAAGTATGTAGAATCTGACTTCAACCTACAACCAGGTTTTTTTTCTGGACCTCACCTAAAACTACTTGCCGACCCCTGTTCTAAGTCATAACAAAGTAGGTATAACTCCTAAGTTACTCTTACTTGAGAAAGATAATTAGGGTTCTGTGAAAAAAAAGGAAATCCTTAAAACGCAGGTGAAACCGCGGGCACAGTAAGTAAGTATATTATAAAATCCAGAGTCATGGTGTAAATAAATACGTAAATATATTCCCAGTGGACTCTTTAGCAAGTCAACCAATATTCACGAAAATTGGCTTGTATGTCATTGAAGTCTTAAAACACTAAGAAGCGGCACGCGCTCTGCTACGATCCCAATGCAAAATCAGGTGACGTCTCCTGATTGAGTCTCAGTCGCAACAGGAGCCACAAGTTGAGTGGACGTTCACTAACAATTCAAAAAAATCCGATATGAGCCGTAATAATGTCTTATTCTGCTTTTGCAAGGTGCACAAACAGTTCAAAGACCAAGGACAAGTTCCATGGTATCACTTTTCATGCGTAAGTACACAAAATCTTTAATTATTTCCATAACAGCTCAATGATTATTACATCTAAAATTATTTTTCTGTTGTAAACAATTTTACAATTGGCCATTTCTAAAAAGAGACAGATATACAATACAGCGTAAGAGAGCAACACGACCGGCGATATGTTAGTTGCGGCTATTTTGTCTCTTTCACGCCAGTGGATTTGTATGTCTTTCTATGCTTGTCGAAAACAATATCTAAACAAATGTGATGTATAGCTATCTCATTTGCACCTACTGCCTACTTGTCATGATGTCTTTGTCATTCATTCAAACGTCTCTCACGATGCAAGTGAAGCTGTGTGCACATTGCGTATTACTTGTGTGATATTTTCGGCATATTATCAACATCAACAACATCAACAGCCCACTAAACGTTCCCACTGCTGGGACTCGGGGCCTTCTCTCGCAAGGAGAGAGTTAAGGCCAGAATCCACCACGCTGGCCCAGTGCGGGTTGGCGGATGACACATGACTTCGAAAGATTCTAGGTACATGTCGGTTTCCTCACGATGTTTTCCTTCACCGTTTTAAGTTAGCGGCATTACGCACATGACTTCGAAAAGACAGTGGTGCGTGTGGGGTTTGAACCCGGGGTCTCCGGATCGGCAGCCGCCGTTCTCCCGACTAGACCACCGTAACTTATTACATATTACACGGCATATTATGCTGTCTTTATATTAGAGCGTACCTTATCTTCGTTTACTTAGTTTCATCAAAGTTGTATGTGCAATTTGTTCACCAAAAAGCTGATTGGTAATGTTGATTGTTGCCACGGATATATTGTTGCTATTGATCGTACGTTCCATAAATCTCGAACAAATGGTGCCTCAGTAGGCGCCTGAGAAAGGACATAGGCTACTTTTTTAAGCGAAAGAAGGCTATCAAAAAGTTGAAAAGGGAGTTTAAAAAAAAATAAAAAAAACTAAGTAAGGAACAAGTAGCGCCAAAACAAAAAAAATGGCAGGAACTGTCGATAGAAGTGAAAACTCAGAATTTGATAGCTCACTTTGGAAACTACGCGAGTGAAACCGGAGGGCGTGGTCATGGTCCCGAGTTTACTCGAAGATTTAATTAATTTACAAACGTGACGCTTGAGCTCAACTCACAGTCCACGAAAAATCTGTCGGTGATGCGCCAAAAGAACTTTTCACTTCAAAAAGGCGCCAAAATGAAAAAAAAAGTAGCGCCAGCAGAAGTGAAATTACATTAAGAATTCCGGAAAACCCACTTCCGTATCCATACAAAGCGGTCTATTCGTACGGTATTGTATTTGAAACGAATTCACGAGGCGGAAGCGTTCAAAAATCCAGTTATGCTTTTTTCATTCTGGCAACAACTGAGCTTTAGTGGAGTTAGGGACAGAAAATAGGATGTTTGATGTTTTTACTCAAGCCAAGGTATTGTAATTTTTTTTGAAAATGGAGGCAGTTATAATTTGAACTCGACATAATGGACGAGCATAGTGTCCCTATCGATTAAATGTCTGCCGCCGATGAGAGAGGGTTCACACGGCGCGGCTGCCAACGGAAAGCTACTGCGCAAGAATCGCGCGCAGCCACGCGGGCGCCGCGCAGCTGCCGCAGCCGCCGCGGCCGTAAACCGCGTCGTGTGAATTGAATTCAATTTTATATGGAAATCTGCCGTGCCCGCGCGCGGCCGCGGTTGGCAGCCGCGTCGTGTGAATCGTCTCTTAACGACTCGGCTACCACCCGACAAATAAAAATTACACTCAAATATGGACTTTATGTCATGCACGTTAAGATACAGATTACATTGGCGATGCAAATTAGCAGAACGCTCGCTGTCAGGCGTCTGCTAATTTATGTTGCCAATTTAATCTATATCTTAACATGCATAACGTAAAGCCCATATTTGAGTATATTTTATTTATCGGGTGTGAGCGGAGTTGTATAAGTAGGCGCAGACCGAAGTTTAATCTTTGTTGCTACTTCTTCTTTTTTTCTCATGGCATCCATGTGGTAATATTACCGCAATTTCGCCAGCGTCCAGCGTTTGAACATTGAGAGTCTTGGCGGGAAAGCGGGAATGCTCTCGCTTTCTTCCGTGCAGTGATATTGCAACTAGAACATTCGATTAAACTTTCATGAAATTGTGGATTTTAATCCTGTCTGCGGCGTCTGCGCCTACGAAGATTTTTTCACGTGCTGATGTCTGAGTTATTTTTTCTATAGTTTAGAGTGACAGTACAAACAGTACATACAGTACATTGCTTGATTGTAAGTAACACGTACCCATAACATGACGTCTACTCTAATTCAACGAAAACGTAATTTCAAAATAAACTCGCGATTTTCCAACTCCGATTCTACTTCGATCCGTCGTTTTGTCCTTTTAAATGTTCTAAGCCTACTCTAATTAGAGTATGCTTAGAACTTTTAAACGTCAAACAATGTTGTATCGGACGAAACAAAGTAGAACGAGAGTAGGATAGTCGCGAGTTTTTTTTCGAAATTTCGTTTTCGTAGAAACAGAGTAGACGTCCAGTACAGTGTCATGGAGCTATTGGAACATAAAAATCTAAATAATTGCGATGTACTGCGCTCGTCAACCAGTTATATGTAGTAGGTATGTAACATTTTGAAGAGTGTGCAGCGGATTTACACGACCTAATATGACCTTCCTCTTTCCACTACAGGACAAATCATAAGTCGAGCCACTACCATAAAAACAAAATGTACTTATAATGATTTATTTCTATGCGCTGTAATTATTCTAGATAGGTATAGTGCGCTTCAAAATGGAATACAGTGATATTTGTGCATTATTGCTTGATGGTAGAACGACTGGAAAATGTGTGGTATTCTATTGTATTTGTTTTTTTTTTTTTTTTTTTTTTTTTAACATTTATAGGTTTACACTTGACCACCATCTCGCCTGATGTTAAGCGACGATGCGGTCTAAGATGGAGCGTGCTTACCTAGAAGAAACCGATTCACTCTCGATTTGAAGACACCAAGATTATAACCATCGGGAAAAACCCACTCAGGCAACTCATTCCACAGTCGAGACGTTCTTATCACAAAAGTAGAGTCAAACCTCTTTGTTCGTGTCTTTGGAACATCAACCATGAAACGATGCCGCTTCTTCGAGTTACGAGAAGTCCGATAGAAAAAAGGGCTAGGTGGTATTAGATCATGCAGATTGTGTGATGAATTCAAATGTTTGCACTGTGTCTGGGTGTTTCTATGTATAGTAAGTATGTATTTACAATTATAATATAAGTATTATATCAGATGTTAAACATTACCTTAATTTTAATGCAAATAGAATAAATAGATATAGTCCCAAATAATCTCGGCAATGTAAACGTGAACATACAGATTACTTTTTCACATAGTTTTTTTTTTGTATGACCTATTGCTTTTAATATTAGTAATTATTTGATGTTTAGATTGTAACTTTAATTCTTTAGATATAAAAAACTGTTAATCATATTATAAATTAAGATGTTTCGAAAGTTTAATATTTGTGTAACAATTTTAAAATTTCGCATGCCTTCTAGGCTGAAATTGTGCAGCACCATACCATATATTATTTTAAGAACTTATTTATAACCACAATTTTTGGCGAATAAATTACTTTGACTTTATTTGGCCGCCATATTACAAGCTTAGTTTGGGGTCAGATGGTGTTGTATGTGAATTGTCCACCGATATTTATTTATTTAATATTCTTAGTATTTGAACTTCTCCTGATATTTCTCCAGGCATAATTGGCATAATAAGTAGACACTGTTACAAAAACCAGGGAAGATAAAGAGGACGGGAACTACCGGGATGAAACCGTAGGACGCTACTAGTACTTCATAACTAGGAGTTCAAAGAGGCAAACACAAATGATCTTGTGGAAAACCATAATATATACCTACTCACAGGCACAATTAAACACCTACCTATATTTTTCGATGCTTCAATATTTTAGACAAAATCGGCTTCGTTAATCACACGAACCTTCTTAAGAATTCTTAAAAACCGTTTATGTGTAAAAAAAAACTATTTTGTATTGCTTAATGATAACTTTCAACGTAAGTACTACCATTAAATTTACTTTTAAATTAACGATTTCTGCAAACAATAGAGAAATACAGTGTGGGCGGTTCATTGTGAGTGTGAGTGTATTTATACTAATATTATAAAACTGAAGATATTTCTTGTTTGAACGCGGTAATCGTAGGAACTACTAGACCAATTTCAAAAAATATTTCACTATTGGATATGTACGTGATCCCTGAATGCCATAGGTTATATATAATGTACCACGAGCGAACCCGGGCGGACCGCTAGTTTATGATAATATTGTTGTGAAGGTCATTTATCATTGGTAAATTGTGACGATTTATTTGTTATTGATTGCATCTTTTAAATGGCTGTGTTAGAAATAACGTTATTTTAAAAACTAAAATTAAAAAAACCCTACTGCGAAAAATCGAACAGATAAAAAAAAATTATGTTATACTATCTGAGGATACATGGGTGATGAAGACGAATCTGACGTTACCATCATTATCAAAATCCATCCAGCCGTTTGGAAGATACGTGGGAATAAAAAAAATACAAACATACTAGATACGGGCTTATACGGGCGGAATATAGGTGCAATATGTTTTAACAATGCTATGAATTATTACTGTAGTACTTAACAAAGCTATAATGGGGTTGTAAATGTGAAATAATAAAATTCGACTAAATTACGAATCAAGACTAAACATGACACGCGAAAAACATAACCCTTCTTCCAGTCGGGTTCATTACTTGGACAATACTCACTTATCTCCAAATGCTACGTTGCTACAGTTTGATTTTATATAATACAGTATGATCGGACGAGCAGGACAACACCTTTAAACCTTCCCTGGACTTCCACAAAAAATACAAAACCATAATTAGCTAAAT
Organism: Ectropis crepuscularia; assembly: GCA_963693475.1. Lineage (NCBI taxonomy): Eukaryota > Metazoa > Arthropoda > Insecta > Lepidoptera > Geometridae > Ectropis > Ectropis crepuscularia. Next base: position 6,064,348 of record OY856361.1, read on the forward strand.
CAGTCCAGCCTTTCTCGAGTTTTCGCGACACTAACGAACAGAAATTTATTGATTTTACTAATAAAAGATTTATACTTGAATATTTCTGTACCTAATACTAATTTACGCGCTGTTTCAAAAGTCAAAACACAACTGACATTTTTTCATTACGTACCTACATTTTTATAGGATTTAAGGACGTAACGATCAATCCAAGCGCTTGCTTGATAGCTAGTAAAATGCCTGCTCATAACAACATAGAAATAGTCTAATAGTTATCTATGGTACTTGTCCACAGATAGCCTGAACTCTCTACCAAATGCGAGTTTGAAAACCTAAGACACAATCAACAAAACTACAGTTTGGAAATCAACCCTGCCACCTTTCAGCCTTCAGTAGCTACGTAGCGTCGGGAAAGGGCGGTCGTTTTCACCCCCCAACTAAACATCGCATCGAAAACACAGTTCAAAAGTTCCGAATAAATCGATTCGTGATTTTTTTATTGCATAATCTGTGGAATGAAGTTTTAAACTAGAAAAGGTTTTAACTCTAAAATTAAGAAGAAAAAGTTGTGTTCCAATTTTGAAATTCAGTGAAGTGAAAAGTTTGAAGTTTTTAATTTTTAATTTCTGATTGGGTAAGTTATCGTTTTAATCAAAAGTTTCGTTCGATAGTTAAATGGTTTTCAGGAGTTTAGGGACATGGGTCGGTGAAGGGTTATTTTGGTTTTGAAAACTTTTTGGACGCGAGTTTTCGCAGTCACTATATATTTCATAGTTTAATTCGATTGTTAATTCGTCTATTCCTACACGAAACATTTTGTAATAAAAATTAGTGGTAAGTTTATAAATATTAATAAATTACGAAAGAAATACCTACTTGGAAAAAAAATGAGATCGAAAAAAACATTATTTCGCTATATCTTTTTTTAAATCTAGGGATTTTTTTGATAGGTGCTCATACTATTCATGGTTTATATTGTCTGATGTAAAGCAACGATGTACTTTAAGATGGAGCTTGCTAATCTAATCCAGATACACAAACTTTGTGCATAATGCGTTCATATTTTTTTCCAATTATCAGATTATTTTAAGCTTCTACAGTACCTATTAGGATACGTGAAATACGAATAAAAGATACCACTTATACATCTCTTTAGAATCAATCAATCGGTTTCATTGGAAAAAAAAATGTTCAAACTACGTACGCATTGGATTTTTAGTACTAAATTTCAACCTTCAACTATTTTCGTAGTTCAATTTATGGATACATACATAAATTTCATAGGAAAAACAGCTCGTTCCATAACTTTATCGTATTTATGAATGATGGTGCGTAAAATTAAATGGAGAATCAAAAACAACACTGGCCATGATTTAACGAAAATTTATGTTTAACGAATGTTACATCTTAAATGTCAACAAAAATTTTAATTTTAATTATTCTAGCGGCCCGTTCCGGCTTCGCTCGGATAATAACCTAGCTACCGACTTCAGCGTAATTACTAAAATCATTCAAATCGGTCCAGCCTTTAAGACTACCTACCACTACCAAGGTTTGTAGGTACTAACCATGATACTTATCATTTCTAAGCAGATAACTTCCGACTGGTAGTGGGCTTGAACATCTTGATTATCTGTAGACCTTCTTTGGTCTATGGATAATTCAGGTGTGCTTAGTGTAAGTAATTAGATAGGTATATAGCGTAGTGCAGTTCTCATTGTATTTTAGTTTTGTTAATAAAGGCCCTGCCCGTTAAAAAAAAGCAGATCTAGTGTTACAGACTAATAAAGTATCATTGTATTGTATTACTGCACAATGCTTGAAAAGCTTCAGTCATAATCTTCAGTACCTGGATGACCCCGGTTTGCTCGGTTTTTCATTCCTCGAAAACACTACTCTCACTAAACACACTCGATTAAACGACGTTTTCTAAGCTAGACAGATTGATTTATCGTCCCCGAAACTCCACTTCATACACAAATTTCATGAAAATCATTGTAGACTACAGGCCCGTGAACAAAATGTATGGGTCATATGAACCACCAGGATACTTATGTAGGATGATAAAAGGGTATAAAATAATAAGATTCAGCACTATACCGTCACTTGAAAGCTGCCCAACTAAAGGCAGGTGAAGATAGGGATTTGCAACTCTCGATCATTTCTCCTTGTCACATGATTTTGCTGAAACGGCTCCAACAGACTACAGGTAGTCTATTAGAGCTGTTTCCGAGATTCAAGTTCTATGTATATCTTGCAACCAATCAGCTGAATCAGCCTTCAGTCAACAGCCTAGCCTCTATAATAAACACCGTCGTTTAACTAGCGGCTTGAAAGATATTCAGCCGTTTGTTACAACATTCATTAAACTAGCTGGCCAATGTTCAGGCTTTTTGTGCGGTAGGGTGAACACTGAACAATGAACATATCACACAAAGATCAAAAATCTGAAGTAAGATTTTTTTTATTTAATACTGTAAAATGTAATTAGTTTCGGTCATTGGATAAATCATTGGATGTGCCCTGAGCATCTTGAAATATTCCAAAATCATTTTAAATGCAGTACTTGCGCATGAAATGTTGGATTTATTTGTGTTTCTTGAATTATTAGAACTAATTAAACAACGCCGTTAAACCAGTTTCCTCAATGACTGAATATTTGGCTGCCATATATTATTATGTTAAATCCAATAATTGCTATGTTAAAAGGCAGATATTAGATAGTTAGCTACTAAACATTGTTTTCACTGTCGTGGTTATCGATGACGGATTTGGTTAGTTGCGGTTTTGTCCATTATTATGACTATCGACACTGACCGCCGAAAACCCAAACATTTAATTAACTTACTAAAGTATTAGTGACTACCAGCAACTAACAGTTTTACCAGTGTAGTTCTTGTTTCTAATTTGCAATAAAATAGCCTATATGCTATTCCAAATAAGCTGAGTAAGTGTAAGTGTGTAAGCCAAGCATAAGTGTCCCAAATTTTTACTTAATTCTTTCAGCCGTTTTGACGTGATTGAGCAAAAAACATACATATTTTCGCATTTTTAATATAACTGCAGTGCTTACTGTATTAAATAAATGCCCGTTCCTATTATCCCGGGATATAAAGTTTCCAATGTGATTTTTCAGACTATTATGTGTTTTATATTACAATTACGTAGATCTGGCGTTACGTAGAACGCAGCGTTGGCAGGCCTCCCACAAGATGGACCGACGATCTGGTGAAGGTCGCCGGAAATCGTTGGATGCGGACGGCGCAAGACCGGTCTTTGTGGAGATCCTTGGGGGAGGCCTTCGTCCAGCAGTGGACGTCCTTCGGCTGATATGATGACGTAGATCTGTTCAATCATGCTGACGTGATTGAGTGACAAACATACAAACATCCGTTCTGGCCGATCCAAAGTCCGGATCGACAGTCGCCGTTCTCCCGACTACACCAGCCGTTAAGTACTTAAAATATACCTACATAACAAATAGTGGTAGGACTCTTAGCAGAGTCCGCCTGGGGAAGTACCACACCTTTGCTAGTTATTCTATCGCCAAGCAGTAATGTGCAAACATTACTGTGTTCCGGTATGAAAGGCAAGGTTTCCAGAGAAATTACAGGCGTTGAGATATAACAACTTAGATCTCTGGGTGACGAGAGCAGTGTAGTGTTAGGTAATGATTTGGACTCTTCATGTTCCAATAGCTGCGTGTCACTGTGCTGTTATGTGGCAGGCAAATTGCTTACCATCAGGCACATGTCCTGCTTGTCTCGTCATTCTTTATTTAAAAAAAACATTCCGACGTGGTTGAGCTACAAACATACATACAAACATCCGTTCATGCCGATCCGGAGTCCGGATCGACAGTCGCCGATCTCCCGGCTGGTGTAGTCAGCCGTTACTTAAAATATACCTACATAACAAAAAAAACAATGAATTATAAAAATAAAAAATAAAACATTTAAAAAAAACGCTGTAAGTAAATATATAACTCTTAGGTAATCAAGTGCTACTTTTTATCGCGTTAAAATTGTTGCTTGATACACTGTGAGGCGCGGCTAGTTGTAAATAAAAAAAGGCGTTATGACATCGACCCCATCAAGGGTCGTAATGTGGTGAACCTTCAGGAACCCCAAATAAAAAGGTCAACGGTATCACTACATGTTATTTACCTCTCACGCTACACGCCTCGAAATATACAAGGGTACGCAGAACACGAAAGTTACGGCTGATCTAGTCGGGAAAACGGCGACTGCCAATCCAGAGACCCTGGGTTCAAAATCACACGCACCACTGTCTTTTCGAAGTCACGTACGTAATGCCGCTAAGTTTAAACGGTGAAAACATCGTGAGGAAACCGACGTGTACCTAGAATCTTTCGAAGTCATGTGTCATGCACGCACGCTAGCGTAGTGGATTATGGCCGTGACTCTCTCCTTGCGACAGAAGGCCCGAGTCCCAGCAGTGGGCTGTTTATGCTACGCAGAACACGTGAATGAGATATAAATAAATATTGGTAGACAATTCACACACAACACCGTCTTACCCCAAACTAAGCAAAGCTTGTAATATGGCGGCCAGATAGCTGATACTTATATAGTTTTAAATACTTACTTATTATGCATATATACATATATTAGTGAACATTTCTCACAAAACACTATCTTGTTCCAAACATTTAGCTAGCATTTTGTAGTGGTAGGGTTTTTTGCAGAGTCCGCCTGGGGAAGTACCATACTCTTAAAACTCCTGATGGTTTGGGCAGTTCTTGGAATTTGTTTCGTCATGATGTTTTTCTACACCATTTTTAAGTTAGCGACATCTATGTAACAACTACTCGTACTTACACTAAACATTATTTATTCATAGACCAATGACTCGAATTAATGAATGAATTCTCCTGAAGACTGAATTTACTGAAATGGACTCTTGTAAATCAGGTATTAGTAGACCAGCCATTCTACTGCCCAACTAAATCGCCTTTGGCCTTGCGATTACTGTCTCTAATATTTCAATCGACAAGAAGAGAGATTGCAATACCAAAGCTAAGCTAAGTTTTCCTTAGGCGATAGAGCCCAGTTCAGTGTCACCCTGTATTAAGATGCCTAGTTACAACGAGAAGGGCTTTGATCTCTAACATGGAAACATGTTTAGTATTATAAATGCGAGAGTTAGTGAGGATGGATTGATGTTGCTCTTTCACGCGAAAACTGCTGAAGGGATCTGAATGAAATTTAGTACGTATATAGATAATATTCTAAAATAATACATAGGTCTTTTTTATCACAGGATTGGGAACTAAGCGGGTGAAGCCGCGGGGAGCTGCTAGTTATTAAATAAATATTTATGGGCATCCCTTTCCCAGCTACGCAACGTAAGCGAAGTTTATACATGGGGCCCAGATATCTGATATACCTAATACTTGTATCTATAAGATTTCGTGCAAAATGTTTGCGGAAGTACTTACCAAGCTTTTGTATTGATATTTGCAAGCTCGGACTAGGTCAGAGTAGTGTATTATGCATTACCTCTTTTCTCGTAAGAAAAACCCCTTATACTAATAGGAACAGAAAGTAGTACCGTGCAAACATCCGGTTTGAAGAGCAATATTTTTAGTAAAAAATCATGTCATAAAAAGTTCTTAAATATAGTACTACCAACAGACACAGAAAGTATTTTTTAACTTCTATAGGTTTACACTTGACCGCCATCTCGCCTGATGTTAGGTAACGATACGGTCTACGATGAAGCGTGTTTACCTAGAAGAAACCGATTCACTCTCGATTTGAAGACACAAAGATTGTAACCATCGGGGAAAACCCACTCAGGCAACGTATTCCACAGCCTAGACGTTCTTATCACAAATAATAATAATAACGTGCGAACGGTTTGAAGGGCAATATTTTCAGAAAAAATACAGGGCATTGAGATACATCACTGTGTTTCAGTATGAAGGGCAATTAAAAAAAAAATCAAGGCTTAGAGAGAAATCATCGTATTCACATCTTTGGATGACGACCGCAGTGCTAGGTAATTGTTTGGACTCTTCATGTTTCAAAATCTACGTGATATTGTATTGTTATAGGCAGGCATGTTACTTATTATCAGCCAGATATCGGCATGTTAAGATCCAACTTTTCTTTTTCCACCCTAAGGTTGCCTGGAAGAGATCGCTATAAGCGATAAGGCCGCCATCTGTCGCACTAACTTTGTATTTAACCTGTTTTAATTTGTGGATTATTGTTATTTTGGTGTGTTCAATAAAGTGTATCTATCTATCCATATCCTGCTATTCTCTTCAAACTATACTATACTAGCGGCCCGCTCCGGCTTCGCTCGAATAATAACCTAGATATCAATTGCAGCGCCATCTGCCGGGCTGATTTGTGAATCTAAACCTTCCAGGGCCCTACCCAAACGTATACAAAAAAATCATTCAAATCGGTCCAGCCGTTCAGGAGGAGTTCAATAACAACGAAAAGTGGCATAGATTTTTAAATCTTTTATATAAAATTCTCGTGTCACAGTGTTTGTTTCCTTACTCCTCCGAAATGGCTTTACTGATTTTAACCAAATTTTATATGTATAATCAGTAGGTCTCGGAATCGGCTACTAGCTATTTTTCATACCCCTAAGTGACAAGGGTTGTTCAACCCAAAAAATTTTTTTTAATTTTTCGGACAAATTTTTTTGTTTTTATTTTATTATAATGTGGCGTTAAAAAATACATACAACCCTAAATGTTTACCCTTTTATCACCAACCCCTATTTTTTAATAGCCATTTTAGTAATTTAATCATTTGACAGTGAATTCCTCCTAAACGGCGTCACCGATTGAATGATATTTTTTTGTGTGTGTACAAGTGAATTCGAGGATGGTTTTGATTTACAAATAAGCCCGGCAGATGGCGCTGCAGACAGTGTCTAGGTTATGATCCGAGCGAAGCCGGAACGGGCCGCTAGTATACTATATAAAAAAACGAATTCCTATGAAAACAAAAAAATCCAGCCTTTAAATATTTTACTACGCCAAATACAGCAAATTCGACCGTGTAAAATCGTAACAGCATCAACTAAGCCCGCAAACGCGTAAAATGACCGTATAAAGGATATAGCCATATAAAATTCAAATTACCCCACACGGCTGCCTGGTAAGCATCTTTTCGACATCTGCGACAATTGTTGCCAGATTCGAAATTACAATTTTACCTAAACGCATTTACGAGTAGTTGAATTTCAAACGTGCCAGTTTGGGATTTTCCATTTAAGTAAAAATTTGACACTCATGCCATTTACAACATAACTGATTGGGTCATTTTAATCAAATTCTATTAATATTAAAAATGCGACAGTTTGGATGGTCGAATGTTTGTTGCTCAAACACGTCGGAGCGGCTACACGGATAGAGTTGAAATTTGGACCGCAGTGATTTATTTAAAAACTTTTATAGGTTTACACTTGACCGCCATTTCGCCTGATGTTAAGCGACGATGCGGTCTAAGATGGAGCGTGTTTACTTGTAAAATACTGATCTCTCAATTTGAAGACACAAAGATTGTAACCATCGGGGAAATCCACTCAGTCAACGTATTCCACAGCCTAGACAAAAGTAGAGTCAAATCTATTTGTTTTTGTTTTTGGAATGTCAACCATGAAACGATGTCGCTTTTTCGAGCTACAAGCAGTCCGATAGAAAAAACGGCAAAGTGGAATCAGATCATGCAGAACAGTTGCACACTCTCCGAAATGTATCCGATAGTAAAAAACCAACAAGCTAGCAATTTTTCGGCGATGTTCAAGACTTTAAAGTATTTTCCGCACAAGGGTGTCCTATTCTATTCTGTAGAAAGCTTCAAACACAAAAACTATTTCTTTATTGCTGTTTGCAGGTAAGATAAGATATAACAAAACATTTTAAAAGTTAATAATAATGCCCGCGAAACGTGGATAGTCCTCGTTCAACGAGAGAAAATTAAAAAATCACGTAAAATAATAAGAATAAAAAACTCTTTATTAAAAGACCACACAAAGTAAAACACAAACAAAACAAAAAAGAAACTTAGTAACTAATGGGTGAGACTCTTAATTGGCGGCCTTATTGCTTAAAGCAATCTCTTCCAGGCAAACTTGTACGGAAAAAGGATATAATTTGTACAAAAGTGGCCCTTAACTTATTTAGATATGGTCAGAAAAAACACAACTTACAGATACTTAACAATCTATAGCAAACACTGAATTAACAGAAACACAAAATTATGTACATAATATGCAACACTCATATACCTACATACATTTTACTTGTTACTTAAATTATACATACATAAATATAATTTACACATACATACAACTACAGATATACATGCATACAACTAACATAAAGTTGACCCTTACAAACAGGCCTCTTCAAGAGGCTTGCAATATATCCGGCAAAACAGTTTCTCAATTTCTACAAGTCTGAATTTATACAATAATCAAAATAACCTTCCTTCGTCAATGTCTTATAATATCTTACAACAAGTTGTTACTATTACAAATGAATACCACACACAGTCCCAATAGGATTCTGATCAAAGTAAGCAGCACTGTCAAAATTTCTTACTACTTATACAGCTCAATTACACTTCCAACTTTTTCTCACTTCGAAATTCTTCATTTTCATCAGAACTGCTATCAATCTCAAAAGGATTTCAATCACAGTCCTTTCATCCCTTCCATGGGAAGAAATATTTCATAACATTCCCGGCACATTTTCAAGGCAGTCCCCCAATATTTCTACAAAGGACACTCGAGATGAAACGTCCCTGATAAGACCGTTAAATTCCTTCCATAACTTATAAAAGAACAAGGTTAACGATGGTTTTACTTTAAGGGATTATAAACGGACCTCGGGAAAGTCGAAGTTCACCAAGACATGACCGAAGACCGTTAGACTAAAGTTTTATTAATTATTAGAGGTTATTAAAAACTTTACGTTGTTGACGACTAATAAACTACAGGCCCGTGAAAAATTAACGGGTCAAATGAACCACCAGGAGACCTATGTAGGATAATAGAAGGGTATAAAGTAATAAGATTCTATGCCGTCACTTGTGAGCTGTCCAACTGAGTACAGTCGAAGAGGGGGATTGCAACCCTCGATAATTTATCCTTGTCGCATGATTTTTGTACGGCGTTGGAAAAAAAATAGATTAGAAGAGGTATCTCTCTATAGATTAGGAGAGGTACTCTTTGCAGAATCCATCTGGGGAAGTACCATACCCTTGACAGTTATTCTACCACCAAGCAACGGCATCAAAAAAATAGAAAAGGTTCTCAAGTCTGCTGTATGTTTTTTTGTATATATGTTATGCGATAGCTTCGGTAATTGCGTATCGATGTTGAATTCTATTTTCGTAAAAGATGCTTCAGAAGTGTTCCCTTATAAGTTTTATCGAAATCGAGGTGGTGGTTTTTTAGATATCAATAAAAAACTAAAATGTTCTATAATTTATCTAGATGACGTGACGTATGTAGTCATAAATAAATTCAGAAATCTAGTAGTTTAAATTTAGTAAAAGAAAAATAAGTAAATTTAGTACAAAATTTAATCTAAAGTTTTATGTAGTTGGGTTTTGTATTTTTGGAGAAAATTAAATTATTTATGTCCAGTTAGTTACGTACACTAAAACTGTTAATAACTGGCCTCGTGGCTTAGTGGGTAGTAACTCTGCCTGCGAAGCTGAGGGTCGTGGGTTCGATTCCCACCCAGTGCAAATATTTGTGTGATTAATTCAAATGTTTGCACTGTGTCTGGGTGTTTCTATGTATAATAAGTATCTATTTACAACTATATATCTATTATATCAGCTATTTGGCCGCCATATTACAAGCTTTGCTTAGTTTGGGGTCAAATGGTGTTGTATGTGAATTGTCCACCACCAATATGTCCACCAATGTTTTCGCATAGATGATTTTATACTGATTCTGGAGAAAATAAATATAAAAAGTTTTCTGTTTAGACAGCTCTTGGCAAAAAGTATATTGTAGGTATCTTTTTTTATCAAATTTTTCAAGTAGTAATGCTGGTACGAGTAGCAATTCCAAAAACTGATCTCCTGAATAATTGCAAAAAGTTCTAAGGCGTACAAATAAAATTAGTATAAAACTAGTGTCTAGCTCGGCTTATTTGTCTGATTAATGTGGGTTGCCGTTCTATTGTGAACAACCAATGACAATATTGAACAACTAAGTACTTACTTCGTTGATTAGTTTTGTTCGTCGGTGACTGGCATCTGCTGAAACCTTGTCTTTTCTACCAACAATATTATAAAGAATAAAGAAAAAATAAAACAAATAATTGAAAACGAAAGAAATGTTTTGCACACATGTGTGAGTACACAGGACACTTGTCTATATGTACTAATATTCTAAAAATGAGGAGGTTTTTTGTTTGAATGCGCTAATCTCAGGAATTACTGGACCAATTTCAAAAAATATTTCTCCGTTGGATATGTACGTGATCCTTGAGTGCTATAATGGCTATATATTACTAGCGGCCCTTTCCGGCTTCGCTCGGACATAACCTAGCCCCTGTCTGCAGCGCCATCTGCCGGGCTTATTTGTGAATTTAAACCATCTTCGAATACACACACAAAAAAAAAAACATTGAAATTGGTCCCGTCATTTAGGAGTTCACTGTCAAATTATTAAATTACTAAAATTGCTAAAAAAAACAGGAGTTGGTGATAAAAGGGTAAAAATTTAGGGTTGTATGTATTTTTTAACCCCACATTATAAAACTTTAATTTTGGTGTGAACAACCCCTAACACTTAGGGGTATGAAAAATAGCTAGTAGCCGATTCTCAGACCTACTGAATATGCATATAAAATTTGGTAAAAATCAGTAAAGCCGTTTCGGAGGAGTAAGGAAACAAACACTGTGACACGAGAATTTTATATATAAGAAAGAAGATAAGGAGAAGATAAGTATGCATAACGGGCGAAGCCGGGGCGGCACATTCAAATCTCTGTTATCACAGCGTTCATCATTTTAAGAACTCCATCGGTCTATTATGGATAACTTAGTTGGTTCAGTTAATTGGAAATGACAGGGGATAGAGGTAAAACATCTAATATCTCTGGGTGACGAGCGCAGTGATGCTAGGTAGGTAATGGTTTGAACTCTTCATGTACCAATAGCTACGTGCCACTGTGCAGTTATGGGCAGGCATGTTGCTTACCATCAGTCCCATGTCCTGCTCGTCTCATCACTTAATACTACATAAAAAAACTTTGTTTTCTCAAATCTTTAAAAAAAATGCTTCATGAAAATCACCTAATTAAAATCGATAACGAGGCTAAATATCAGCTGGAGACTCTGGAATCGATTGAGAGACGTGCTAAAAGGCTCATAGGCAATGACACTCTTGTGCATAAAATACTTCAAAGTCTTGATCATCGCCGCAAAATTGCTAACTTATCGGTCTTTTATCGGATACACTTCGAAGAGTGTGCAACTGATCTGCATGATCTAAAACCACCTTGACCTTTCTTCTATCGCAATGCTCGTATCTCAAAAAAGAGACATCGTTTCATGGTTGATGTTCCAAAAACACGAACGAAGAGATTTGACCCCAAGAACGTCTAGATTATGGAATGCGTTGCCTGAATGGGTTTTTTCCGATAGTTACAATCTTGGTCTTCAAATCGAGAGTGAATCGGTATCTTCTAGGTAAGCACGTTCCATCGTAGTCGCTTAACATCAGGCGAGATGGTGCTCAAATGCGAACCTATTATAGTTTTAAAAAAACCTAATTACCTAATAATTTTCCCGGCGTACCCCGAGCAAACAATGACCTTGAGTATTTCTTACCTTATCGCACACCGCAAGAAAGAGCAAGAGAGAAACAGTAGGATTTGTCGCTGTTTTACGCCATATTTTAGAATAAACTTTTTATAAAATCAGATTTTGGTCTTTTGAAAAAAATAAAACTACCAAAATGTTCGTAATGGAATTGTCTATCCGTTGGTGTAAGTACAAAATCAAAATAATGGATGATTTTCGAGGAGATGCATGATAACTACAATTATTTAATTTTTTCATGGTTTCGTTGTGAGGCGATTATCAATAAGTTCATTAACAAAAAAATAAAACTACCATTTGAAGCCAAGAAGTTGTAGAAATTTAATGTATTTTTACCAGTTGATATTTGTTTTGGATAATGAGTAGATAGCTCTTAAAACTGGACAAAAAACTCGTTTTGCTGGGAGGCGCACCTTAAGCATATGAATAAACAAAAACTGACTCAATACCTACTACTAACGACATAATAATTAGCAAACAACGGTAAAACAAAAATTTACAAAATAAAAGTCGTTAAAAGCCTCTGAAATTCTTCACTTGTAATTACCTTCCGCTAATCCCTGGCATTTCCGCTTCCTCGTAGAAGCATTGTTCCATTTACAAATGACACCCACTTGTCATGCTAAGAGAATGGATGTTATGGAAAGACGGTCTTTAAATGGATAATCCTGAAGAATGAGGCCCGAAATATGGTGGGATTTGACCTGTTATTACTCAGAATGGTATTTTTTATGAAAATGGGTCTATGGTCCTTGTTCCCTGAGAGATACAATCTAGAACTTTTCAAGGTCAGAGTGAATAGGTACTTTCTAGGTCAACGTGCGTCATCTTCGACCACACCGTCGCTTACCATCAGGCGAGTTGGTGGTCAAACGCGGACCTATTAGCGATAAAAAAAAAAAAAGAATTGCCGACTGGTGCTAGTAACCGTGATCGTGAGTTTTGATTTTGGTGGTATGATCCTACACAATTTGATTGTTTTGTTGTGAGTCGAGTCGAGTCCTGATCGAGTACTGAATCGTTCAATCATAACTGATTAAGTATGTAGGTACTTATATGTCTCCGTAAAAAGGTAAAAGGGAGATTTTACAATAATAAATATTGGTGGACAATTCACACACAACACCATCTGATCCCAAACTAAGCAAAGCTTGTATGATGGCGGCCAGATAGCTGATATAATACTTATATAGTTTTTAAATACATACTTATTATACATAGAAACACCCAGACACAGTGCAAACATTTAAATTCATCACACAAATATTTGCACTGGGTGGGGATCGAACCCATGACCCTCGGCTTTGCAGGCAGAGCTACTACCAACTAAGCCACGAGGGCAGTCATACAAAAATGCAAAAATGCATACAAAAATGTATACCTCCCTTTTGGCACTTGATACCTACTTTAGTAAATAAATTTAGTATTCCAGTCACAAAATGGAATGTTCCGGAAAGTAACAAATGCCAGTTTTGTGAAATGCACCAAAAACCGCCGGATTAAAATCTAACAACGCCAGATCACAACCTAACAACTAACATTAACCTAACATCATCATCTAACCTAACATCTGACCTAATATCATCATCACCGTCATCATCCACAGCCTTCTTTATCCCACTGCTGGGTATAGGCCTCTCTTTTACTTTGCCATCTGCCTCGGTCCTGTGCCAATCGAGTCCAGGTTCGACCCGCAACATATTTACAATATCGTCGACCCATCTTGCTGGTGGACGTCCAACGCTCCGCATTCCCTGCCTCAGCCACCATTCTGTTACAGTTTTGGTCCACCTGTCGTCACACCGCCTAACAATATGTCCTGCCCAACTCCATTTTAACTTTGTCACTGCTTTTCCGACGTCCTGAACTTTGGTTCTTCGTCGGATTTCAGTGTTTCGAACTCGATCTTGTAGTTTGATGCCGAGCATGGACCTTTCCATGGCTCTCTGTGCTACATACAACTGTGATATTATGATCTGACGCGTTTTATTAATATCTGACGGTATTGACAATTTTAAGGTAGCATAATACAAAACTACGAGCCTCGCTAAGTTTTTAAAGTGCACTATTTTTCATTAAAGGTTTTTATTAAACCGATATGTTTACTAAAATGTTTGTGAAATTATACAATTTTCGTAATAAAATGACGATAAAATCCACACTCCACATTCAAAACCAGTTGTTATAAATTGGGGACGTTATGCAAATAGAAACTCATAAAAACGCGCGGAAACATTTTAGCTGCGAAATGTACTTTTCTCGTTACAGTAAGAGGTAGTAAATTAGCTGTAAAAACTATGGGAGTAAAACTTAAGAGTAATGATGTGTCGTTGCCGGATTATTCAAAAACGAAACAGTTAACGTTTTCACAACGTTGTCAAAACTGCTTGTTTTAACAACGCAGTGAAACGTTGTAACTCTTCCTTTTAAATAAAGTAGCCAAGTGCGAGTTGGACTCGCCCATGAAGGGTTCCGTTCCAGCAAGTAACATAATATACATAGTACACATAGTTCTTGTAGTTCGTTATAACTTTGATCGAAGTTTTAATAATAGTGTATTTATGACGTACTAAAAAAAAACTACTCATCAGATCGAGTTCAAACTAATTTTCGTTGGTAGTTTTCATGGTAATGTATATCATATATTTTTTTTAGTTTTTTCATTCTCTTACTTTAGAAGTTAGAGGGGGGGGGACACACATTTTACCACTTTGGAAGCGTCTCTCGCGCAAGTTATTCAGTGTAGACAAAAATTATATTAGAAACCTCAACATCATTTTTTAAGACCTATCGATAGACATCCCACACGTGTAGATTAGATGAAAAAAAAATTTTTGAGCTTCAGTTCTCAGTATGGGGGGCACCCCTAATTTTTGTTTTTTTAAAAAAATTTTGTAAAAATCTGAATGCGGTTCACAGAATACATCTACTTACCAAGTTTAAACAGTGTAGTTCTCATAGTTTCGGCAAAAAGTGGCTGTGACATACGGACGGACAGACAGACAGACAGACAGACAGACAGACAGACAGACAGACAGACATGACGAATCTATAAGGGTTCCGTTTTTACGTTTTACGGAACCCTAAAAAGTAAGTCAATTCGTCATTTTTAACCTTCGATGAAAAAATTACGGAGTATTATAAGTTTAACGTATTTTTATCTTTTTTTTTTTGCTTTTTTTATCTTTTATAGGTTTACACTTGACCGCCATCTTGCCTGATGTTAAGCGACGATGCGGTCTACGATGGAGCGTGTTTACCTAGAAAAAACCCGATTCACTCTCGATTTGAAGACACAAAGATTGTAACCATCGGGGAAAACCCACTCGGGCAACGTATTCCACAGCCTAGACATTCATATCACAAAAGTAGAGCCAAATCTCTTTGTTCGTGTCTTTGGAACATCAACCATGAAACGATGTCGCTTTTTCGAGCTACGAGTATTTCGATAGAAAAAGGACAGGGTGGTATTAGTTCATGCAAATCAGTCACACACTCTCCGAAGAGTATCCGACACACACTCTGTGTGTGCGTCTGTCTGTGACATACTACATAGTTTGTAAACGGATGCAGCGATTCTAATATTGTATTTTTTTATAGGTTTAGCGGATAGAGCGTGCATACCTATCAACCTATCACTCTAAACTTGAAGACACCCAGGTTATATCTTTATCTATCAAAGAATACTCAGTTACGTAACGTATCATTTTTATCACAAAATTGGACTCAAACCTTATTGAATTGGAACATCATAAAACGAGGTCGCTTATTCGAGTTACAAACAATGTGATAAAAAACATAACCCTTCTTTCAGTTGGGTAAAAAGGGCAAGGTAGTATTAGAGCATGTAATTAGATCAGTTGCACTCTCTGCCAATTGGCAGTCGATAAACCTACAATTTTATAATATACTTACGAGATTTCTTATTATTCTTAATAATAATATAATTCTTATTAATAAATATTGGTGGACAATTCACACAGAACACCATCTGACCCCAAACTAAGCAATATGGCGGCCAGATAGCTGATATAATACTTATATATAGATATATAGTTGTAAATACATACTTATTACATATAGAATACTCATACATGCATGCCGCGTACACTCACACGCACTTTTCTGTTCTTTTAGTTTTTACTTTTAAAGATAACGTTGCTTAAAACACTTCTGTCCGTTTGCTGTGTTTTAAGCTTACGAAATTAAACATAAAAATGTTATAACTATGTATCAACTGTAAGAGTGGAGCATGCTACTCATCTGAAGTTATTAAATTCACAAGGTTTTGCCTTTTAATAGGGAGTAAGTTTACTCTATTATTAACTTGTGTCAATGTTTTATTTATATACCATTCCGTAAGTTAATAGTGTACCTCTTTTTATTAATACACTTTTATTATTATTATAGAAACACCCAGACACAGTACAAATATTTGAATTCATCATACAAATATTTGCACTGGGTGGGGATCGAACCCACGACCCTCGGCTTTGCAGGCGGACTTAATACCCAATAAACCACGAGGCCAGTCTTTGGAAGTCTTTTTCACAAACATAAGTCGTTATGTATGAGATACATATTTGATGTTAGGTAATGTCAAACAGACTAAATAAGGTAAAATTGAGCTTAAATCACGTTTCCGAATACCACGGTTAGTTAGATACTTCGTTTTCTGGTACACGATTAGGTTTGGAAAAATACGCTTTTGAAGATTAGATCGTTGTGGCATTCGACCGAAACGGTTTCCGTTATTTCCTCAACGAAAACGAGTGATAAAACGCCCACACCTACATAAGCTCCTAAGAGCTTGATTGCCCGTAAAAATGTTAAGTACCCACCGAAGTTGATGAACCGCGATGTTAAATCTGAGTAACATTTTTATCACTTTCCACTCTATCACTAAACTTGGGAAAAACAAAAACAATGACTGTACTTTTCATTAATTTTTTGTCTGAACATACTATAAGGCTAAGAACTCATGAAGCGATTTTCACCCGCGACCGCTGCGGTTGAACCCGCAATTTTTTTTATTACCTACAACTTTGCAATTTAACTTTTTTCCATAGGACTTGTAGTTTTGCTGGAAATCAAGATAAACCATTTTTTACCCTTGAAACTCACCCTTTTCCGAACTCGGATCGACCGTAATTTATTTTTCCTTTAATTTTTATCATATTCGCCTCTTTTTCTTATGGGTTTCACCATACTGTAAATTTTTTTCGTTTCAAAAATTATCGACAATGGTCTAATAATATAACATATAAATAATAAATCACAACTCACGACGCCTTTGACGGCGGTTGCCCGCAGACTCGGCGGCGTCGGCGTTGGCTGCGGAATCACGAAAATAAGCGGTCGCGTGAGTATTGAAATAAAACTGGAGTTCAGCAAACGCGACGGTCGCGGGTGAAAATCGTTCCATATATTATCAGCCTTATTAATTTAATTTCTTCGAAAAATCGACACTGAAGAACTCGACAAAGGTTACTAACTACACAATAGACGAATATCTTGCCGATAAATCAATTATTATAGAATAAGTCGATCCGCTCCGCACGACACGAATTATATTGCCACACCCAATCAGGGTAATTATGGTGGCATTAGTAACTGTAACATGTACTTTTAGATAAGACCAACAACTGTACCATAATAAGCAATAAATGATTGAGTATTGACTTTAATTACAAAATTAAACTGAGACACGCGACTAAAAAAATGATTAATAAATAAAAAAATAACAATAAATTTATTTAAATAAAAAATAGATCATAACAGACTGTACAATAGTAATAATGTGTGAGTGATACCAACTAAACACACTGTTACAATGAGACAGCGAGGTAACAAGTACGTTTTTCAGCGAAGCAAATATTAGATTTTTGATGATATTTCAAAAACCACTTCACCAACAATAAAATGTATGTGAGACAACCTCTGCAGTCAGTATTAGCAAAATACAAAGTAATATTCAAGATCAATTCACAATTATTGGCAGTACACGTGTGTATAACATAATTTGCGTGAATTTTGTTAAATTAGGTAGGTATTTATACAATTTTAGCAGTAAATGTTTGGTTACAGTTGCGAACGAAGAGATTTGACTCTACTTTTGTGATAAGAACGTCTAGGCTGTGGAATGCGTTGCCTGAGTGGGTTTTCCCTGTTGATTACAATCTTTGTGTCTTCATGTCGAGAGTGAATCGGTTTCTTCTAGGTAAACACGCTCCATCGTAGACCGCATCGTCGCTTAACATCAGGCGAGATGGCGGTCAAGTGTAAGCCTATAAAAGTTAAAAAAAAAAAAAAAAACGAACGCTATTTATATAGTTTTTTTAATAATGAGTGACGAGACGAGCAGGACATGTGCCTGATGGTAAGCAACACGCCGGCCACATAACAGCACAGTGACACGCAGCAGCTATTGGAACATGAAGAGTCCAAATCATTACCTAGCACTGCACTGCGCTCGTCACCCAGTGATCTAAGATGTTATATCTCTAAGCCCTGTCAATGGAAACATTGCCTTTCAAACCGGAACACAGTAATGTTTGCACATTACTGCTTGGCGGTAGAATAACTGGCAAAATTCTTTTTTTTTTCTTTTTTTAAAGGTGTGGTACTTCCCCAGGCGGACTCTGCCAAGAGTCCTACCACTACAAGATGTATAAATACATGATACTAACGGACGGCTTCGGCTTTGCCCGTGATATAACGTATCATAGCCTATTATAGCGCACAGGGATTGGTTAAAGAAATATTTTTTGAAATCGATCTGAGTAGTAGTTCGTGAGATTAGCGTATTCAAACGAAACCCCTCTTCAGCTTTATAATATTGGTATAGAAAACTGATAAACATCTAAATAAGCTTTTTTAGTGGTAGGACTCTTGGCAGAGTCCGCCTGAGGAAAGTACCACACCTTTGCCAGTTATTCTATCGCCAAGCAGTAATGTGCAAATATTATTGTGTTCCGGTTTGAAGGGCAATGTTTCCAGAGAAATTACTGGGCTTAGAGATATAACATCTTAGATATCTGGGTGACGAGCGCAGTGCAGTGGTTGGTAATGATTTGGACTCTTCATGTTCCAATAGCTGCGTGTCACTGTGTTGTTATGTGGCAGGCATGTTGTTTACCATCAGGCACATATCCTGTTCGCAGCGTCATGTTTATTTAAAAAAAAAAACTTATATGTTGTTTGAGTTAGTGGCTGTTGCTTTAGTGCATTAGCTGCGAAAATAAATAGAAGATGATTTTTCAAAAAGAATTCGATTTGACTCTCCGAACCTATAGCTAACATTTTTATCAGTCAGAAAAACAGTCCTATGCATAAATCAGAGCTAAAAGATGTCACTTGAGAAAAGAACGAAGGGGCATGAAAAATTCTCGGTCTATCCCATAAGGCGTATTCACTAGCTAAATTTATGGTGTCCTTTGTGAGGGCCTTTCACGACCTTTAGAGCGTGTTGAGAGGTGTACTTAAAGTTTTTTGTAAACGTTGCTTTACTTTGGAACCGTGTTTTGATTTTAAAGTACGATTTGAGACAACTTCAAGATTTGGTTTTTAAATTAAAACTAATATGTGTGTCCGTTTATTTTTTTAAATATTAAATAGGTAAATAAATATTGGTGGACATGTCACACACAACACCATCTAGACCCAAACTAAGCAAAACTTGTACTTGTGAGTTAGATACCTGATATACTACTTATGTATTTTTAAGTATAATATATTTATTTTGTACATAGAAAGCACCCAGACACGGTATGTTTAGATGTTTGTATTCATCACACAATTGTTTTCACTGGGAGGGAATCGAACCCACGACTCACGGCTTTGGAGGCAGACTTACTACCAACTAAGCCACCAGGCCAGCCTATACATATAATAGGATTGCACTTGGCCGCCATCTCGTCAGAAGTTCAGCGATGATGTGGTTTATAATGCTGCCGTCCGCAAACTACAATGCCGTTAAGTACCAAAATGTAGTTTCGAGATATCGCGGGAAAACTGTTTCTAAATTTTAAAATTATGCCATTTGATAAGTGGAATACATATTTCCATAATTTTGATACCTTTATATAGAGCTGAGAAAACACTTTGAAATGATAGTATTTTTAAGATGTTAAAGTGTGCGAAATAAGAGTTATAAGCGTTTTTGCATTCTAGTCTTGTAATTTTGTCTTAAAATCTTTTCAAAACCACCACTAAAATGCCGTTATGTATAGTTTAACGGCATTTTAGCTTGTTTTTTTCTTTAATTTCATTGGATGGTACTTAACTATAGAATTTGAAATCATTCCAAAACTAAAATGCCGTTATATTATGAAACATCCTAGATTACAATGCGGTTAAAGTCATTTAACCGCATTTAAAACTAGCAAACTTCATAAATTTGTTTTAATCGGTGATTTCAGAGCCTTTTACAACACTAAAATGCGATTAAATGCAAAACCTTTACATTTAACTGCAATTAAGCTAAGCATGACTCACAAGATATTTAAGAAAATACAATAAAAGTGATGATTTATGTGAAATAAGTGAACAAAAAATGACATTAAAAACTAGATATTTATTGGCATTAAAAAATAACAAACAGCATTTTTTGTTAATCTTTTTCGAATACAAGCCTAAGTATCTAAAAATAAAATTTCTCAAGAGTTAAAATTTAAAATAACAAGGCAAAATTACAAGGTAAAATTACAAAATTTTAAAATTAAAATACTACTTTTATTGCCCTTATTTACAACAGATTTTCAAGAATCTACAATAGATATCAATTGTTTTTGTTTTATTTTTGTCACAATCACTTAAACTTTTCGATAAATATTCCTACAAAATAATTAATAATACCTAAGACTCAAATATTTTTCTTGAGTCTAAATATTGCTTTACTAGCATTATCATTCTTTGTCGTCGGTCGACAAGTTCTTCCAAAACAATAGCTTATGTGTTGGCGCTATGTTGCTCTATGAATTGAACTAAATTAATCTTCCGCTTGGTATTTCTGCATTTTGCTTTTGACTTGAAACGAAGTTTTATAATTTCTGGTATTTTAAGTATTTGCCATTGAAGAAAGCAAAATAATAAAAATAATCTTTCTGGCAATAATTTTTGTACCTACAAACTATTACAATAAAACTCAGAATCAGAGTAAATCCACATGTGCGACATATTGTTGAGATTAACTCAGGGGCTTCATTTGAATTCTTCTTTCTGAAGCGTAACTTGGTACAACAACGAAATTATTTGGTGCTATAAACTTCATATTTACTTTTGAGTTGCTAACTCATACTGTCTCATCAAAATGGTCAAAATCATATAACTTACCTTTATTGCATTTCTAACTTTACTTTATGATCTTCTTGTTCGCAACTCATGAAACTGTGTTCAGATTTGAAATAATAAAGCGTAATTTGTTATATGTAGATGATTTTGCTTTAGTAAATAAATGACACTGAGAAGAAGTGAACATAATAGTCAATTTTATTTTGTGCACTGCAACTGCATTGCACTGTTGACAACCCAATTGTATACATCAGATCTTTCTCTTCGATTCAGTCGTAACTTTTATTTTCCAAACTGTCAACTGCTTTGTGGTCGTTGCATAAACATTAAAGTAGACAGGTTCTGATATTCACCAATTTCTGTCATGTGTCTCCGCGTTTGACAGAGAGATGAGAATACTGACAGTTTTTTGAGGTTCATTAATTGAGCTTCTACGCTTTTCCAACCAGCCTTCGGTTTATTTTTCTGTATTCTGTATAACGGCATTGACAATGTTTTATACATCGTTAAATGGTACCGTTTTTAAGCTAGTTTTCTGTAGGTATTTATTAATGATGTTGTGGTTCTTAAAGTCAGACTTATGGTTACGTTTAGACTTATGCTTAATGGATTTCTTGAAAATAGTAACTAAAATTTTCACTTGAATCAGCTATCTTAAAATCTTTATAACGTGCAGGTCATCTGAATTGAAATCACACTGTAAACTTGATTGTGAAGTTTAAAACTTCAACAGATACGGTATGGTGCTATCATCATCTGGCTGTAATATTTTAAGTTAACTCTTCAAACTGAATGTTTGTTTTGATGATTTTGTAGAGAATTACTTTACTTTACTTTCCTTGTAAGTCTATTAAAACTTGATAAAGTTTAGATTTGAGTTGAGTTTGATTAGATAGATTTGTGATTTTAATTAAATCTAAAGAAAGACGAGTACTGTAACATAATTTATACGTCCCAAAATGTATCAATGACACTGGAAGAGTGGGAACAAGATGTAACATAAGGATAATTTCCGTTTTTTTTCTATACAAGATCTAGTTTGACTCATCTAGATGTGTTTTAAGCCATCGTAATAAGTTGGAAAGCATCGAAAGCATCTGCAGTTGATTTCCTTCTCATACAATCGTACTGCATACGCAAGAACCTGTAACGGCATTTAAGTTAAGTAATGTGGCATAGCTGCGTTTTAGTCTAGTATTGTAAAAAATAAATAATGTTTATCACATAGTTAAAGTAGCTTTGTGATATTTTCCGTTTTAAGTTTACAAAATTGGATACGAATTTACTAGTCTAAAAAGCCGTTAAGTATGTTTAACTGCATTTTTGTGTTGTATTCAAGCATAACGGCTTTATAGCGTTGGACAAATACAATATAAATTATAAATGAAGCTTTGTTTAAAAACATTTAAGTGCTTTAACGGCACTATAGCGTACAAAAGTCAGTTAACGGCAATTAAGTAATGGAAAATCAAAGAAAATTTCAGCCAAAAGTAACGTTAAAATACCTTAGCGGCTTTTTAGGTAAGTATTGTTATTTAACTGCGTTTTAGCGTTGGAACCATACAAAATAAAATGACTTAACGGCATTTTTAGTTTTGGTATCTTAAAAACTAACATACCTAGAGAAACACGGGTTACACAGATCGATAGATATTTTTTTTCTGATTGTAGTGCCATTTAAATGTCCAAATTGACCCGATGTTAGATAACGGCATTTAAGCTTGCGGACGGCAGAATGGAGCGTGTGATAGATAAAATATTCTCTTTGTAGACACTAAAAACAATTAGAAATTCACACAAAGTAATAAAAAAAAACTAGCACCTTAACTCGGCTTATCTCTGCTTGTTTTCTTCCATTTCTTCCATTTCTAAAGTAAAATACAGAAACAGAGTTCATAATTATGCGAATGCACTCCTTGATTCTTAAAGAGCACCTCGAGAACGAAGCCTCCACTCAAATATCACAGCAGTCCACCACCACCTGGAGACTGAGCAGCCATAACTGTTTTTTCTTACGGAGACGCAGATAGAGCGTCCGTCGGACGTGGCGTACCTAACATATCCTGGGTACAGATTGGAGCACAATTTTAAGCCACGTGCTAGAGTGTGCCTGTACGCCCGTGCCGATATCTGCTGTCGGCGTCTGCGTAACCTTGAGGACACCAGGTTCTCAGTTCTTTGGGCGCTGATGGACACAGGCATAGACAACATTGTATATGCCTGTGTCTATCGGTCGCACAGTGGGGATCTGGAGACGACTAGGCTCATGGAATATTTGAGTGAGGCGGCGGATGCGGCTCAGCAAAAGTACCCATCAGCCCAACTAGTGTTGTTGGGGGATTTTAACGGCCATCACAAGGATTGGCTGTTCCCATACCGGGACACTGACTACGCTGGGCAGGAAACGAGAAAGCTAGCTTTATTGTTAGACCTAGCCCAGCTGGTCCAAGAGGCCACACGGGTACCTGACGTTGAGGCGCATACTCCTTATTGTTTAGACCTTCTGCTGACAACTGATCCGAACCGATATTCCGTGGCGGTATCTTCGCCGTTAGGCAGCTCCGACCACTGTCTGGTAAAGTCAGTATCAATGTACCATCCGCCCGACCCAATCCCTAGAGGCAACCGGCGGTTGTGGCGATACAAGTTGGCAGATTGGGATGAGATGCGTTCTTTTTTTTGCGTCTTACCCACGGCAGTCATTGTGCTTTTCTTCTGGTGATCCTTCAATCTGGCTTGGGTTAATGCTCGACAACGTAAGGCAAAGGACACACACCAGAAGAAGAAAGCGTTTAACAAGGCTGCTAAGGCATGCAAAAAGGTTCTACAGAGGGCTAGATTTGACCATTTTAGTCAAATAGGTAACAAACTAGCTTCATACCCTACGGGCAGCAAAGCGTTTT
Organism: Ectropis crepuscularia; assembly: GCA_963693475.1. Classification (NCBI taxonomy): domain Eukaryota; kingdom Metazoa; phylum Arthropoda; class Insecta; order Lepidoptera; family Geometridae; genus Ectropis; species Ectropis crepuscularia. The sequence continues at coordinate 6,088,361 of OY856361.1, forward strand.
GGTCCTTAGCTAAGTCAGTCGAATCGAACTTCTGCCGCCTCTCACTACCTCCCATGCTAAAACCTGATGGATCGCTGGCTCACACCGCTAAAGAGAAGGCAAACTTTCTAGATGCTGGTAGTGCGATACCCCCAACTCCACCTGGCAGTCCGACTGTAATGTCTGAAATACGTATTCGCTAAAAGGAGGTTCAGAAATCACGGAAACTAGATGGGAATAAAGCCAGTGGCCCGGACGGAATTCCTGCCATAGTACTGAGGGTTTGTGCACCCGAGTTGTCACCAGTACTAACGCGCCTATTTAGACGTTCTCTCCAAACTGGGCAAGTGCCGAAGTCGTGGAAGCTTGCTAAGGGGCAACCTGTGCCCAAAAAAGGTAGTCGTACTGACCCTGTCAACTACAGACCCATCTCAGTCACGTCCATACTCTGTAAGACTATGGAACGTGTCTAAAACCACAGGCTCTTGGCATACCTAGAATCGAACGACTTCTTCAGTGACCGTCAATACGGGTTTCGCCGGAACCGGTCCACCGGGGACATTCTAGCGTATGTCACCCACATGTCACAAACTGCAAGTGCTTTCCCGTGTTTCTTGATAGCTTTACTCCAGAGCTATCAAGAAACACGGGAAAGCACTTGCAGTTTCCCTGGATATCTCGAAGGCTTTCGACAGGGTTTGGCATGATGGCCTTATAAGCAAGCTTTCAGGCTATGGTTTGTCACCTGGGTTTATTGCGTGGATATCAGACTTCTTGAGGAATCGATCCATACGAGTCGTCATTGATGGCTGCTCGTCGGATCAAATGGCTATCAATGCCGATGTTCCTCAGAGGTCGGTACTCTCTACGACGCTCTTCTTGCTACATATCAACGATCTGTTGAAGCTAGGTATCATTGGGTACGCAGATGAAAGCACCGTCGTAGAGAGTTATATATCCAGCGCAAGAGCCAGTGGACAACAAACTCAGCTACTGAGAGAGAATGTGATCGAGCGTTTGAACTTGGCCCTTGAGGCAGTCTCTAAATGGGGTGATGCCAATTTGGCCAAGTTTAACGAAGGAAAAACACAGGCGTGTTTATTCTCCGCTAAAAGGAGTCCATTCGTACTGGCTTCTACTTTTCGAGGCGTATCCGTGCCGGTTACTGACCATCTCGAGCTTTTGGGCAATTCTTTGTCATCGACGCTCAACTTTGGCACGTATATTGAGTCTGAGGCTAAATTAGCCGCCAAAAAACTGGGTGTCCTCTCAAAGGTGCAAAGATACTTCAATTCTGAGCAGTTGCTTACATTATACAAAGCACAGATTCGCTCCTGTATGGAGTACTGTTCGCACCTTTGGGATGGATCGGCTTAGTATCAGCTGGAGACTCTGAAGTCGATTGAGAGACGTGCCAAAAGGCTCATAACACTCTTGTGCGTAAAAGACTTCAAAGACACTCTTGTGCGTAAAAGACTTCAAAGTCTTGACCATCGCCGCAAAATTGCTAGCTTATCGGTTTTTTTATCGGATACACTTCGGAGAGTGTGCAACTGATCTGCATGATCTAATACCACCTTGCCCTTTCTTCTATCGGAATTCTAGTATCTCAAAAAAGCGACATCGTTTCATGGTTGATGTTCCAAAAACACGAACGAAAGAGATTTGACTCCACGTTTGTGATAAGAACGTTTAGGTTGTGGAATGCGTTGCCTGAGTGGGTTTTTCCCGATTGTTACAATCTTGGTGTCTTCAATTCGAGAGTGAATCGGTTTCTTCTAGGTAAGCACGTTTCATCGTAGATCGCATTGTCGCTTAACACCAGGCGAGATGGTGGTCAAGTGGGACCCTATTATAGTAAAAAAAAACCATATCTATACAAAACCGTCTTTATTACTTTATTTCACTTCAAGATTTTATAAATAGAGAAAACCTCATTCTAACAACGTACCCCACTGTCTGAACGTTCTTATTACAAAAGTTGAGTCAAATGTATTCGTTTAAGTTTTTAGAAGTTCAACGTAGTTTCATAGATTTCTATGAATTTCTATGAATTTTCATAGCTGTTCTGTATCTGGTATAAATATACCAGATACAGAACAGCTGCACACTTTTGCAAAGGTTATTAAGTAATAATTTTATCATCATAATCATTGATGTTCAGCTATTATGCCATGTAAGTACAATGAAGTATTTATGCCTATAGTGATTTGGATATTTATATCACACTTATTATTTGTACTTACCCGTTCTCTTGTTCTTCTTTTCTTCTTTTCTTTACTGCGGTTGTCTGGAAAAGATTGCTCGTAGCGTTAAGGTCGCCAATTGCTACTTTGTTCTTTAAGATTTCGTATATAGGTAGTTGTTGTATTGTTTTCTAAATAAGTGCAATAAGGAGGTTATCTATCTATAGTGATTCGGAGTTTGCATGTCCAGATGAGAGGTAGTGTGCTGTTTCGGACAGGCATGATACAAGCTTTGCTTAGTTTGGGGTCAGATGGTGTTGTGTGTGAAAATTGTCCGCCAATATTTATTTATTTATTTATGAAGCTTACCATCAGACGCTTCATCATGTGTGTGTGTGCACTTATGTGTACGCAAGATATAGGTAAATAAATACTTCAATATTTCTCGTTCAAAAAATCTAACTTAAACCATAGAATAGACAATTTCTTTAGTGCAAGAAGTATTATTATTAACCCGAAGATATTTATATTAAGGTGCGTCCCCCAGCAAAACGAGTTTTTTGTCCAGTTTTCAGAGCTATCTACTCATTAGCCAAAACATAATATATCAACTTGTAAAAAATACATTAAATTTCTACATTTTCTTGGCTTCAAAATGGTAGTTTTATTTTTTTGATAATGGACTTATTGTTTAAATAATCGCCTCACAACGAAGCCATGAAAAAATTAAATAATTGTGGTTATCATGCATCTCCTCGGAAAACCTCCATTATTTTGATTTTGTACTTACACCAACGGATAGACAATTCTATTACAAACATTTTAGTAGTTTTATTTTTTTCAAAAGACCAAAATCTGATTTTATAAAGAGTGTATTCTAAAAATTGAGCGTAAAAGAGCGGCAAATCCTACTGTTTCTCTCTTGCTCTTTCTTGCGGTGTGCGATAAGGTAAGAAATACTCAAGGTCATTTGCTCGGGGTACGCCCTTAACTACGTTTGCTAAAATGTTGACTAGGTAACTTCAGGGTGTTAACAAAATTTTACTTTCATTATTTTTCTTTCCTGCGCCAAAGAAATTCCGATCCATAAGTATAAAAAACATCTGTAAAAATTGTGCAATTCTGTTCTTACTTTCAAAATAATCAAAATGCTCTTTTTTCCTTAGCCCATTAGTTTTGCCATTAAGCTTGCAAATGGGCCTACATTTCTATCATTTCTAAAGTAAGTAAGAATAGCAATCTAATAAAGCAATGCCGACATAAGTTAAGCCTGTACTAAACAAAATTACACCATTACACAAACCAGACGTAAACAATTAATTTACCCCCGAAATTGGGGTTGGAAAGAAATGATAGGCCCAGCTGTCGAGTAAAAATATCTTCGGTCAGGCGAAAAAACAATTTAGAACTTGTATTAGGTCAGGGGTTCCCAAATGTTTTCAGATCCACGTACGTTATTATGGGCGAGGCCAAGAACGGATCAGAATTTATTATTTGTCGTTAGGTATATATAGTCAGGCTATCAGAAGGCTAAATATGTTCAAAGTTAACTTAAAAAATGATTTGATGATTTGTTCGACTTGAAACATTTTTTTAATTTTAAAACTAAAAATTATGTTTATTGAAGTTTGAAAGAAAAAATTGGCAGTCTTAGAAACTGCCGATAGATGTGAAAGCTTATAACTCAGAATTCGATAGCTCACTTTGGAAACTACACGGGTGTAACCGGTGGGCGTGGCCTGGCCTTCATGGCATGGCCATCTGGAAATGCGTCAGCATTTCCTAGTGGCCCAAGCATTTCGAGATGGCCATGCCATGAAGGCCAGACCACGCCTTTTCAGCATTTTCCATTGGCTGACGCATTTCTAGATGGCCAATGGCCATGGCCCCGAGCTTACCCGAAGATTTCTTATCATACCCGAGCGTGACGCTAGAATTAAATGCAGACCCCACGAAAAATCTGTCTAGGCGCGCAAAAAAAATGTTTACACTTCAAAAAAAAAATATTACATACATTTATATTGCACGAATGATAATTTATCTTTATGGATTTGTATGTTTGTGATACTAACTGCGCCTCGCGGCGTTATCCGTGGCATGATAGTTCTTCACCATAATTTATTTTCTTCTCATACAATTCACGCAATTATATCAAAAAAATGTTTCCAAAAAATTACAAGGTAATGAAATACGTCACCTACATTTTCCGATTACGAGAATATTTTTATATGACCATCATAAGTAGGTATTACTGTCCGTACTTTTATACACAGCTATTTCATTCGAACAAAGAGACTCTACATTTGTGATAAAAACATCTAGGCTGTGAAATGCATCGCCTGAGTGAGTTTTCCCGATTCTTAAAATCTTGGTGTCTTCAAAACGAGAGTGAATCGGTTGTTTTTAGGTAAACATGCTCCATTGTTACATCAGACAAAATGGGAGTCAAGTGAAACCCTACAATAAATAAAAAAATAACAGTCTTACCGTTTGAAACGACTTTTTTTGTGAACATTAGCAGATGTAAATGTAAGAAATATAAAAATATTGACGTAAAGTCGTAAGTTTATCGTTTTTTTATCAGTTCCATTTTGGAGAGCGAGCCTCGGATCTGTATAACGTAGAACCACTTATTTCGTTATTTTTTCCAGCTATTAAACTGTTCGCATTTTAAAAATGCAACATGGTGTCATAGGTTGAACTTCCAATGATTCAAATGAAGAAGTTTGCTACTTGTGTAATAGCAATATTTAGGCTGTGAAACGCATTGTCAGAATAGGTTCACGGTGAACACAATCTTGGTGTCTTCAAGTCGATAGTGAATCAGTTTTTTCCAGATAATCATGCTGCATTGTGACTCGTATCATTGCTCATAATATGACATGATGGTAAAGTGAAAACCTATAATAATTCATAAAAAATAAAGTGGGAAAAGAACCAAAGTTAGTTTTTAATACGTGCGTACTAATAATACGAAATACTGTCAAATGAAAAACAAAACGTAGTAGACATAACACAAAACAATTTATTTTACCACAAATTACAGAAACAGTGACTTGATTTCACTTGACATTATACTTAAAATGAAAACATTTTGGAAACAAGTCGTTTCAAGTTGCACCTAACTTGAGAACCACTGTGCCACGAATATTAGGATGTTTTCTACTGTCAGACTTCTAGCTGAGTGGGAAGGATGGATAGATTAGGCTGTAGGCGGGTGATAATATTTTCGAATATCCGAAAAAGTTCGTGAAAATCGTGGGCTTGGATCTGTAACTGATAATTTCGATCATTTTTTATAAGTGATTTATGGATATGGATTGCTGGTGTTTGTGGCTACCAATCTCTCTCATACACTTAAGATATTATATTTAGCAACTCCTTGGTCTAGACTCTAGACAATTCTAGATTTTCGATGCTGGACTATGCGAAATTAATTGCGTTAACATTAGGTACTGTATGTGTATGATTTTAAAATCATAAATGAAACAATTTATCATCTGGATTCTAAGTATTATTTAAGATCTTTTCGCTCTTTAAGAATCACACCTGAAGCAAAAAAGAAAATATTTCGAGCTTGATACGCAGTTATATATGTTTATAATGCATACCTACTTGTACGCTAACCAAACTAGACCTGGGGGTCTACCGCCTAACGAAAAACGCTTTGACGCTTTGGCATTGCCGTCTCTTTCATTTCAAGCGAGAAGAAAAGAGACAGCAATATCAAAGCGTCAAAGCGTTTTTCGTTAGGCGGTAGAAGCGCTGAAGACCTTTACTAAGTCTACTTGGCATCTCACTAACCTAAACCTACGAAGAAAATACATGTTTGAGTACCTTGAGTACTTAAAAGAGAAAAAATAAACAGAGACGGCCGATAGAAGTGAAATTCTTACGGCTGGTCTTGTCGGGAGAACGGCGACTGCCAATCCGGAGCTCCCGGGTTCAAATCCCACCACGCACCACTATAATTTCAAAGTAATGTGCGTAAAGCCGCTAACTAAAAAAATGGAGAAGGAAGACATCGTGAGGAAACCGACATGTACCTAGAATCTTTCGAAGTCATGTGTCATCCACCAACCCTCACTTGGCCAGCGTGGTGGATTTATAGCCTTGGCTCGCTTCTTGCAAGAAAAGACCCCGAGACCTGGGTCTCGGGCGCCCATACAATTCTATAATGTCAAGTGCCTGTCGCGGTTCCGTTTGCGGTCTCCTGTCGCGGTCTCGTGTCGGTCTCCGCGTGAACTGCTACCTTTACCGATAAATTAGAATGTTGGTGACATTAACCCAAAACATTTCCCGCAACCAAAAAGTGTTCCAAGAAATTTTCAATTGAAAAATGCTTTTCGTTTCCACATTAGTACCTATACAAGTTTTCATGACATGCAGCCTGAAGCATATTCATGGAGGTCTATACTCTACGTCGTCCCACATTTAGCTGTGAAATATGCAAAGGGACGTTCGGAGCTTGTTTTGTGAACGCACGCCGCTTCAACAGCTATGAATGGAGTGTGAATATTAAACAGAAAATTGAATTTAGAATCGTTAAAAATAACAGGAAGATAATCGGTTGAAAAGAGGTTCCTTACTTTACAGGTTATATTTAAAACAGGGAAATGTTCATTGATTAAAAGTATTTTTACGTGTTGTTTTATGTGGAAGTCAACAAAAAAAGGGATATCCGCGACATTTCTATTTAACCTGTAACTTTGCTGTCTCCTTTGTTTGAAATGATACACTCGTTATTTGGTCTGGAATCTTACAAAAATCAGTTTAGTGGATTAATTGTTTCATTGCTCCATCGTAGACCGCATCGTCGCTTAGCATCAGACGTGATGGCCGTCAAGTGTAAGCCTAGAGGTATATAAGTTTAAAAAATGAAGTCATTGTTTGGTATTACTGAGGTAAATGAGGTACCTATGACGTATATTAAATCTGTATTTGCAAAGAAAAAATAAAACAGAAAAATACAGAAGCATATTTACAAAGATATCTACAAATAAATAAAGTCTCGCATATAATATTTAATCAATTAACGGGTGACTTCCATTTGATGTGGTTGGATTGTGATGTTCCAGCCTGACTAAGTAAGTTTCGTCCGACTAAATAAGTAAGAATAAGTTTTATCCGCATATGATGGCCTTTTTCAGAAGTCCAAAATACTCAGATGGTAAGTACTAAGTAGCTAGAATATAGACAGAGACGAAATTCTTAGCATTCCATGGATTCACCGTGCGGGGTCCATCGTGTGGCACAGAGTGAAATCTCGAGTAGACCCCAAGACTTGTGACTTGGGCGTAGGTTTAAAAGGGGCCCCTTTGTGACGTACGTCAACACTCACCTTCACTACTCGTATTTCTCTCCCTGCCCAGCCAAATCCGATATGATCCTACTAGGGCAGCATTAGATACTCATTCTGGTATAGTACTTACTGCACTTTTGGACAAGCCAAGGTCTTTCAGCAGGTTATAGAGAGATTTTGCTGGTATACCTCTCGCTCCTACTTCTACAGCGTATAAATTAACTACATAGCCATTTCACAAACATGATTCACAACCGTATCCCGTATTGCGCTTTCATCTGTGATCATTTTTGCCCAGTACATATTACGTAGAAGTTTGTGATTACTATTAGCTTTTGCGGTGAAGGAAAATATCATAAAAAAACCGGCACATTACAAAGATTTTTGGAGGTTATGCGTCTTCCACCAACCAGCACTGAGCCAGAGTGGTGGATTATGGCTTAAATCTCTCCTTGCGAGAGAGTTAGGGCCCCGAATCTCAGCAGTAGGAACATTTAGTACAATAATTCTTCTCATGTCCCTCGAGCTAAGTAGTTTAACTGTAACCACAGAATGAATAATATAGTTTTTTTTTACTTTTATAGGCTTACACTTGACCGCCATCTCGCCTGATGCTAAGCAACGATGCGGTCTACGATAGAGCGTGTTTACCTAAAAGAAACCGATTCACTCTCGATTTGAAGACACAAAGATTGTAAACAACAGGAAAAACCCACTCAGGCAACGCATTCCAAAGCCTAGACGTTCTTATCACAAAAGTAGAGTCAAATCTCTTCGTTCGTGTCTTTGGAACATCAACCATGAAACGATGTCGCTTTTTCAAGCTACGAGCATTCTGATTGAAAAAAGGGCAAGGTGGTATTAGATCATGTAAATCAGTTGCACACTCTCCGAAGTGTATTCGATAAAAACCCCGAAAGGCTAGCAACTTATCGGCGATGTTCAAGACTTTGTATTGTAGTCTTTTTAGCACAAGAGTGTCGTTGCTATGAGCCTGTTGGCAGGTCTCTCGATCAATTCCAAGGCCTCCAGCTGACACTTAGCCGAGCCATCCCAAAGGTGCGAAAATTACTCCATACAAGAACGAATATCTTTTTTAACGCAAGAACTATATTAACCTGAAGATTAAGCTGAAATATTAACCTAAAGCCTACAATGTTTAGTAAAATGTTCATTAGCTTCTAACTTCAGTGTGTCTGTTTTTCGTATAAATTGACTTTCATCATTTTCCCCTTACATGCCAAAAAAACAAAATAAAAATAACACTACATTAGTTTCACAGCAAACATATTCTAAGCTTCCAGACGTATCTACCGTAATTTCTTTCCATCCACGCACCTATTATCAATTTATTTTTCCGGCACCGAACCCAAAAAAAAGCGAACATTTCCGAGCCAGTGGTTTGATTTAAACCAATAAACCAGGTAAACAAAACTCGCTGACTCGTCAAATGAATGTTTAATGCGGTGTACTACCCAAATAGCGTTTCGATGGCTGGATTTTACTGATTGTGAGTAGAGATTTTTTCACGCGATTGCCTATTTAGGAACAACGCATCAACCTAAATACATTTCATTGTTCCGTATAAAAATGAGAAACTTGCTTCCGTTTTATCAAAACCATTTACAGTATATTTTTGTAGTGAAAACTTCTTATGGCGCGCCAAGACAAATTTTTCGTGGGGTGTGAATTGAATTCAAGCGTCTCGCTCGGGTATGATTAGAAATCTTCGGGTAAACTCGGGACTATAACCATTGGCCATCTAGAAATGCGTCAGCCAATGGGAAATGCTGACGCATTTCTAGATGGTCATGCCATGATGACCAGGCCACACCCTCCAGTTACACCCGTGTAGTTTCCAAAGTAAGCTATCAAATTTTGAGTTACAAGTTTTCACTTCTAGCGGCAGTTCCTATGACTGCCAACTTTTTTTGTAAGTGGGGCTGATCCGTTACGTTGTGAGGTGAAAGGCTCGACCGGGTGAACTCGGGACTCCCGACTGTGCCCGAGCGCAAGATACGAATACAGTCATCTGCTCTCGTTTGCTGTTAACAATTTTAATGTTTAGAATAAAATAATTTATTTTATTCGAAAAAACAACATGCGACATTAATTTAAAATTAAATTCAGAAACTCGACCAAATTTCATACAAAAAAATATTATGTCAATCAGACAAACGAAAGTAAATATTAGTTTTTTTATTCATGTTTCATAAGCCCTAGGAACTGATTTTGATAAAATGTATGTGGGACCACCTCTGAACTTCTACCAAACAAAAACAAAAAAAGTAGCCTGCCTATGTGCTATTCTAGATTATAATGTAGCTGTGTTTCATGTTCCAAATTTGAACCTGATCCGTTCAGACGTTTTTACGTGATTGAGCAATAAACATCAAACTTTCACATAATAATTTAATAGCATGTGTAGGTATAATTATACCATATAGCTATAGCTTAGATCTGTAATAATACTTATTATAAAGCTGAAGAGTTTATTTGTTTGGATTTCGATTCTTAGAATTCTTAAATAATATCATAAATGTCAGAGTATGGATGTTTGGTTGTTTGGATATTTGGATGTTTGTTGCTCAATCACGCCGTAACGTATAAACGGATCCGGCTGAAATTTGGAATACAGTTAGATTATAGTCTGGAAGAACACAGAGGCTTATAACCCGGGAAAATAACGGGAACGACGGGAACAGGAAATACGCGGGTAAAACCGCGGGGCACTGCTAGTTCTTAAATATTCGCAGATCTCTTGAAGATATCTCAACTAATTTGGAGAAAAAAAAGAGTTATTTTTTGTATCAAGTACCTTTCAAAGAACGCAATCCCATTTATAGTTGTGGCAGGTATTATAGTTGCATGTTTTTTTATACAGAACCCTAAAACGTGTGCTTAGTTGAAAGTGTAAGTAAGTACTTTTACTGCTTAAAACGCAGAACCGATCCAGGCCGATCCTAATCTCAAGATTTGTTTTACACCTGGGATTTGGGAAACCGTTGGAAAAAGCCTCGCTAATCGTGCTTAAGAAAATAACTGCGTTTTAGAAGGTAATGTAATGTGGCCATGCACATGGCTGGTTTTCTAAATCCGGCAATTTTTTTTCCTGACTTCAAAAAACAGGGAGAATCTCAATACGGTTGTGGTGTTTTTATGTTATGTTACGCGATCGCTCCGCCATTTATAAGTTGTTACCGATTATTTAGCAGTTACTATGACTGAATTTTTTTTTTTTTTAATTGGTATACATATTTTCCGCTGGCCCATACATATATTGTCTAAGGTAATTAAGTCTACTTACATTCGGAAGCTTTCCTAGTATATTAGCAGCATTGCCACACTGAATGGCAATGTTTACACTTAGAACTAAATGAATATCACAATTTTGGCGCGTTGTATTGATAAGTGTTCTAAGTTAATAAACACATTACCACTCCTTTGCATCGCGCAGTCGGGTAAAAACAGCACCACAAGCGGCTCTCCCATTTCAAAGCCTAGTAAGTGACACTTTATACAAAACTTTTTAAAAAAAAATGATTTTTAGTTTAAATCTGACTTCGTATTTTTGACATTTTTGTATTTGTGTGGCCTTGGTACATTTTTTTTTAACTTCTAAAGGTTTACACTTGACCGCCATCTCGCCTGATGTTAAACGACGATGCGGTCTAGAATGGAGCGTGTTTACCTAGAAGAAACCGATTCACTCTCGATTTGAAGACACAAAGATTGTTACCGTCGGGGATACTTATATACTTAGTTCACATTATAATATCTTAAACCTATCTAACCAAGACGCGAATGCGTTCGATGTGAGAACGACACTCACATCATAGGATCTTAAGCCCATCTAACTTAGGTGCGAATGCCTTCGACGATCGAGCGACACTAACTTCTTTATTAAAACTAGATTTGAGGAAGGGTTATCTGGGTCAACATTTAATGAGGTTAGCATCAGCAAATTGTAGTTAGCACGAGACAGGTCATTGTTACTGCCGAGTTCTGTTGAATTTGCTGACTTGAACCTCGTGTTGGAGTGCAGCTCACGTTGTGCGAACATGTGTGTAGGTTCACTTATACATCTAGCACAGTATTTAGAAAACATAAACAAACCCACAGTACGTGAGCCTTTTAGCCGTTTCTTCTTATTCTCGACAAAACCTGAAGATTACTGTCACCAATCTTGAGGGCGTATATGTCATGGTGATCTTGCGTTGCTTCCTTTGAACTTCAAGATTTTGTAATATTATTTAAGTACTAGTGAGATAAACATTACTCAAGATAGAGGGTATGTGAAAGTGAAAGATATTTTCCTTTTCCTTTTACCTTCAAATAAAAATAACAGTGAATTAACAAGAATAGTTTTTAACTAAAGACAAAACTAGTAGTCCACTTTGTTTGCTTATAGTTTGAAGTAATCTTGCATTTATTATATTTTTCATTTTGAATAACACGATAGACAGGCAGAAATACTGTTTTAAACGCACTAAAATACCATGAAATATGTAAATACCTACACGCAACAACTAATACCTTATGCTACAAATGGCAGACTTAGTGCCCCTCCCCAGTGCTTTCATACCCCTCCACTAGGTAGCGTAACACGTTTAACACTACCTTGTTGGAAGTCGCATAATAAAAGTCACTTCAAAAAAATTGCATTTTTTATTCGGTGAATGATATAGTCTCATAGTAAACGTGGTTCCTAATAAAAACCTACGCCTCCCTTTTGGCTTATACTTTATCTACGTAACTCCACATTCACTGGTGGGAATTGGTGAAAATTGCTTGTTTATGAACCAGGAAAACATAAAAATTTATTGTTTCCCTCCGCTTTGACCATGGACGAAACCACGGTTTATTTAAATCACCGGTAGATGATACTGCGTAGATTTTTTTTGATCTTGAAATGGAAAAACGAAAATGAAATTAAAGTGAAACTCTTAAAGTGCAAAATTGTCTTTAGCTGGGTTGAGAACTTTTCAGTAGGGGAAAACTTTAAGGCCCAATTTTCCTGGGGCGGTTTCCACCCCGCCCGCGCGCGGGCGTGGCACCGCGGCGGGCGACGGTTTTGTTTCAATACTCACGAGACCGCAGGTTTTCGCGGTTTCTACTGCGGAAAGCTACTGCGCAAGAGTCGTGAGTTTTGAATTCAATTTTACATACAAATCGGCCGCGCCCGCGCGCGGGCGCGGTTGCCAACCGCTCCGTGAAAACCGTGTCTAAGAAACGGGTGCGCGTTTTTGAGTGAAGAGTGAATCGGTTTCTTCTACATAGGTATACACGCTCCATCGTAGACCGCAACGTCGCTTGACATCAAGCGAGATCGCAGTCAAATGTAAACCTATAAAAGTAAAAAAAAAATTTTTTGGAAGGGTGAAATCTTGTGAGTTTGTCAACGACAAGTGTAATAGCTGTATATTTGTAGCTATACCGGAGAAATATTGTCCAATATTAGCGCTGTTGAAAACTTATATTTTAGGTTATCAATTTTCACTTCTGTCATTTTTAAGTGATAACTTCTTTTAGCGCACCACAGACAGATTTTTCGTGGGCTGTGATTTGAATTCTAGCGTCACGCTCGGGAATGATAAAAAATCGTCGGGTGAACTCGTGACCATGGTCATTTAGAAACGCTTCAGCATTTACCATTAGCCTAGATTCTAGATGGTCATGGGCACGCTCTCCGGTTTCACCCGCGTAATTTCCAAAGTGAGCTATCAAATTCTGAGTCGTATTTTAAGTTTTCATTTCTATCGGCAGTTCTTAGGAAATGCCAATTTTGTTTGTGTAGGTACAGTGACGGGGTGATCAAGATATCAACCTTATAATAATAAGCAACTCACCTTACCATAACAGTAGTACAGTGCAATGCAGTTAACGAGTCCAAATCATTCATTGTCTGCTACTGCACTGCATTCGTCATCCTATCACGTTGTACATAATTATCTATAACATGATTTATCTCTGTGAGCTGTAATTTCTCTTGAAACATGCATTCATACCAGAACATCGTAAAGTTTGCGAAGGCATCATTAGACTAAATGTTGGGCATCTGTTTTTTTATTCGTCTAAAACATCGGCTCCACATCACTAGTCCTAAGTAGGTACTATGTTCTCTAAGTAGGCAATGATGGTAACAGCACACCGTTTCACCCCTGCCTTTCTCGTTAGTTTTATTCGCAGATATTACCAGGAGCGAACTAAGGTGGAGAGAGGGGTATAACACACATATTGTTTATAAATATAAATACACAATAATACAGGATTTAATCACGATTCGAATTATTATGATAATTGAATTCAAATCACGATAGTTAAGTTTAAAAACTGTGATAATGCACGGTTTTCATAATTTTCAAACATTTTACTTTGATACTAATGTGTAGCGCGTGAGACGTCTATGTAAATTTAAACTGGTAGATTGATTACTACTATACATTGCACTTAATTTTAACAACAAAATAAAGAAAGAGATCAGTTTAGCTAATACCATACTAATAAATAAGCAGCAATCCTACTATGGTACTACTACTAATACTCGTATTATGAATGTGACAATTTGTATGTACCTACCTATGTATGGATGTTTGTTACTCGTTCCAGCAAAATCTGCTGAAGAGATCTGAACGTATTTTATTACATAGGTACATTAACAATAGTATGAAGTAATGTTTAGACTATTTACATTTAAAAAAATATGTAGAATAAAGCTAACACAAAAACCTAAAAACATAAATAATATAGTGTGAGTGAAGCAAATTGAAGACGATTTAAGAAAATAACGCAGTACTTATTAATATGGTCATGTCATTCAGCCCCGACTTACTTAGCTACTTAGTTTGGCACTGGTTACAGCGGTAGACTGGGGTAAAATGGTAGGTATTATTGGTGCTGACGTCATTATGAAGATAACTTGGGCAGGATAGCAAGGTTGAACGGATCGTAACTTCGCGGGGTTAATAATGGGGTGTACTCGTGACTCAGTGATTCCTACAGCTATGGAACTTTTCTTATTGATCTGGCACTAGCTGCGTACATAAGCAGACCACAATTTTATATGGTCCTTACTAATATCAGCCCGCGAGCTTATCCATGTAGAAAAAAAGTTTTTAATTTAATAAACAACACTTACTAGTATTGCATTATATGGCACCTGTAGTAGATCTACGGATATAACAATGCGGACACTTAACACTTTTATTATTTTAACATTAAATTTTCTCTAAACGCTCATCAAATCATTGACCAAAAGAGCCCATCAGACTGGCGGAATTTCCACGCTAAATGACCAGATAAATGTTTCTGGCCAGACAGAGATCTGAGCGAACATTCATCTGTACTTCAACATTAAGAGTGTGGTGGTTTTTAACTTGCAATCCTCATACTTAACTAGCTATCGAAACATAAGCCATTAAGTATGAGCCAGTGTTAGGTCAGCTATGTAGGCATAGTGCCAGGAGACATAACTATATCCCAAATTTTAGCACTCGAGGTTGTGTCTCAGAGATTAATTTAATCCCATGACTCACCATGCTGTCCAAGCGTGGGCTGCGTTTAGTGGTTTCTTTTTTATAGGACAGATACTTAAACTCTTTATTGTACTTCATTCGAAAACAATATAGTATGAGTGGCAATAAGCAAAAGGTCCATTTAATTGTAAATGGAAGCCGTAGCTTACGACTATATGCAACAGTAAGGATGCTGACGATGGTTTGCACACCCGGAGAGGTGTTTAAAGATTTGCCTTTCGAACGACAACAAGCTAAGATCATCAGAAAACCTTATAAAGTAGGGAAATTCACAGCCCATCATTATAGGCCCGCGGTAAATGACCAGGAGAACCGCATAGTTTGACATTCCTTACTGCAAAGGTCAAACCTTGGAGTCTTTGTAACTTCGACCATATCACTTTTTCAAGGTACAATCAGTCCGATAGAGAAAACGGCAACATAATATTAGAACATGAAGATCAGCTGCACACTCTCCGAAGTATTTCCGATAAGATAACTTCACTGCGATTTTCAAAACATTAAAGCCCTTTTCAAAGAAAGGTGTAACTGCTTATGAGCTTGTCGGTAAGTATCTTGATCAATTCCAGAGTCTCCAGCTGGTACTTAGTTCCATCCTATCCCATAGGTGCGAAGAGTACCTACTACTTTCGGAACAAAATACATCATTTCCGATCATTTCCAGGAGAAATGACCAGGATAACCAGATGGGTTGGCGGCCCCAGTTAGGCAGGATATGGGCATAAGCTTTTTGGCGGGGTAAAGTTTCTATTATAGGTATTATTTACAAAATACCCGCAAGAATTTACTTAGTTAATTTTATGTTAAACTATCGACATTTTATAGCGGCCATCTTGAATTTGAAATTTGTCGTAGCATATATAGTGCAATGCTAGTCAAAGAAAGGACTCATATGATACCCATATTGGGGTAGTTCTGAAAAGATTTGTGTTCCGCCATTTTGTGGCGGCGACCATCTTAGACCGATTTTCATCTAACATAGCTAACACTCCCGATATACACTTGCCATATAAAAAAATGGCAATCATAGGGATACCGATAGAAGTGAAAACTTATAACTCCGAATTTAATAGCTCATTTTGGAAACTGCGCGGGTGAAGCCGGAGGGCGCTGTTAGTCTAGAATAAATCTTTAAAGCACTGTGTCGAAATAAGTCTTCTAAGCATGCTCATCTAGATTAGTCTTCTACCAAGGCAATGGTCCCGAGTTCACGCGAAGATTTCTTTGATTTTTGAACGTGACGCTTGAGGTAAATTCACAGCCCGCGAAAAATCTGTATGTGGTGTGCCAAATGAAGTTTTCATCGCTTCAAAAAGAAAATCAAAAGTTCATTATTTCGGGTGCTACGATACGACAGCCAGACACATAAACACGACAAAATTATATAGATGTTGTTATTTAAGTTTATAGTACCTGGGTGACCGAGTTTTGCTCGGTTTAAATACTAAATATACTTCGATACCTACAGATAAAGGAGGCCAAGAAATAGATTTTCTTAAAAAAAAAAAGAGAACCCTTCTGGATTCGAACCCGGAGCTACTAATTCGTGACCGCTATAAGCGCCCGACTCCCGTCTGAGCTAATTATGCTGTCGCGGCACGCGGCACAATTTACCTTCGCATTCTAATGTCTAATGTGACAGGTTTTCATTGTCTAAAAACGCGCATAATATGCGTTTTTTTTGCCGAAATTCAGATTCAGATATATATACAGGGTTATTGGTAATCAGCCTGCATCCTTTTAAGGGGATGTTAGGTACATTCAATACGTCAACTTTTGTTCTACAGGATTAAAAAAAAATAGTTTTTTTTTCTTTTACAAAAAAAATTAACCTTCGAACTCTTCGTAACAAGTCGTAACAAGAGCGCGTACGCTATTTAACTCGCAAAAAATGATGTGCCGAAGCGAATAAACACTAAAAAGTCGCTAAACAGTACAAAAAAGGGCAACAAACACTATTTTTTTTTTGGGTTATCTATTGAGTTTTAACGAAAGTTGTAGAACAAAAGTTGTTTGTTTAAATATACAGAACATGCCCTTAAACGGATGCAGGCTGATTACCAATAACCCTGTATACATATTTATATTCGAGAATCGCTCGTTTAAAGGTATAAGATTTTCGATAGCTTCGCAATCACCATTTTGGGCTCTTATTTGGGAAAATGTAGATATAAAATAGATAAAGCTGGTAAGTTTGATTGTAAGATAATATTATTACGTTTTCCAGGAAATATTTTGCGGGTATTCGTCTACCTACGCAGAAAAATCGCAGACCTACAAGACGATTACGTCAAAATACTCGTAACTTCATCAGTTCCCTATATTTCTATTTGTTTCACGAGATTATTTCTATTTATAGTGAAATAGTGGGCGATCTATTCCTGTTTAAGCCTTTCGAGGCTGAGTCAATTTGCTATTTCTTTCTGAACGGTCAAGTGCAATAAACCGCGATCGACAATAATACCACCATCTGTCGCACTTGTTTCAAGCGTATAAGTTGTATCAAGTAATTAATCATTATCGTTTGGCAGGCCGGCAACGACGAACGAGAAATGAGTTTGTTTTTTGTTTTTAAAAAGTCTTTATTATTCAGTAATTTAATCATTGTTCTTAAATATAGGTAATTATTATTAAGGTTTTATTATTATTATATCATAAATATTAACAATAGTACAAATTACCAGTGTATAATATGAATCCTAGTACAATGTAACGAAGTATTTTGTTTAGTAGACACGCAGGCCTTTGTAAAAGTTTCAGCTGGAGATTGATCAAATTAATAGGTAAATGTATGTGTGATAGTTTGCTATAAGTTACGGTTGTTTAGAAAAGTTTATGTAAGCTTTAGTGTATTAAGCATTACATTTAGTTTATTAGAGTAATGATCCCTACTCATTACTCGATTAGTAACGAGTATCGTTGAGCTAATGTTATCTTTCATAGCTCTTGTCGCTCGGTGACAAACTAGTGAAGCAAGTGCTCGCCGGCAGTGTGCGAGTGAGGCGAGCGAGTATCGCTGAGCGAATGTTCTTTCATAGCTCTTGTCGCTCAGCGACAAACTAGTGAAGCGAGCAGTATGAACAGTCAGCGATGAACTATTTGTATATGCATTTCTTTTATTTACACGGAATTTGTGTCTATTGTACGCTTCTTGAGCGAGAAAATATTCGATAGTTACTCGTTTTCTCGGCGGCGGTGGGACAACTGCCTTATAATTATACTAGCTGACTCGGCAAACGTTGTTATGCCATATAAGTCATTTCTAGGTAATTTCTAGTGATTTCTAGTGATAAACGATAATAATTGATCAGTTATCGAGCGGGATGAAAAATGATTAAATTACTTAAATGGCTATTAAAAAAAGGGGTTGGTGATAAACGGGTAAAAATTTTAGGGTTGTATGTATTTTTTAACGCCACATTATAAAAAAATAAATACAAAAATTTTTGCCCGAAAATTAAAAAAAAAAAATTTGGGGTAATCAACCCTTGTCACTTAGGGGTATGAAAAATAGCTAGTAGCCGATTCTCAAACCTACTTCCTACGCATATAAAATTTGGTTAAAATCAGTAAAGCCGTTTCGGAGGAGTAAGGAAACAAACACTGTGACATGAGAATTTTATATACCTACTAGCTGACCCCGCAAACGTTGTTTTGCCATATAAATAAAGGTATGAAAAATAGCTAGTAGCCGATTCTCAGACCTACTGAATATGTATATAAATTTTGGTTAAAATCAGTAAAGCCGTTTCGGAGGAGTAAGGAAACAAACACTGTGACACGAGAATTTTATATATAAGATAAGAAAATCCTTGGTGACTTAGTGGTAAGGTTGTACAAGGGTGATATCGTTGGTTCAAATGCCGACTTTTGAGTTTTATCTACTCTATAGATTTTAATGTGATTCGTACAAACCAAAATGATAACATTCTACTAGGTATGTCCTACTCATGCGAAAGTATGAATGTTTAGATGTTTATTGCTCAATCACGTTAGAACACCAGGGTAGCGATTCTGAAACCATTCGGTTGCATCCGACACGGAATCTCATCTCTCGGTCTTTGTCATGCTAAACAGATAAGATAAAGACCGAGAGATGAGATTCCGTGTCGGATGCAACCGAATGGTTTCAGAATCGCTACCCTGAACGGATCGGGTTGAAATATGAAACACATACATTTTTTTTTTAAAGTAAAGAGTGACGAGACTAGCAGGGCATTTGCCTGATGGTAAGCAACATGCCTGCCACATAACAGCACAGTGACACGCAGCTATTGGAACATGAAGAGTCCAAATCATTACCTAGTACTGCACTGCGCTCGTCACCCAGAGATCTAAGATGTTATATCTCTAAGCCCTGTAATTTCACTGGAAACATTGAACATATATTATTTATAGCCTAGAACAATACATAAATTTGCTACTTTTCTCCCTGAAAAATAACGGCAATGGTAACTACACAGGTGAAACTGTGGGGCGCTGCTTTTACATAATACGTTTTTTCGCAAGTTTTTTTATAGTATAGAGTGACGAGATGAGCACGACAAGTGCCTGATGGTAAGCAACATTCCTGTTCATAACAGCACAGCGATATGTGGCTGTTGTAACTTGAAGAGTATTGTTAAATTCATTACCTTGCACTGCACTGCACCCCTCTAAAACATTACCCTTCAAACCAGTACACTGTTTTATTGGTACGTTACTTCGTGATAGAAAAACAGATGTCGATAGAGTTGGCGATAGAGTTGACTTCACGTTATTACGTCAGGTCAACTTTTTACAAAAATCCACCAATAATATATTTTTATAAAAAGCCTACTGAACTTTTTTGTTTTATAAAAAGCGAACCCAGGCCAAAGACTGAATTGTCCAGAATTGCTATTTTGTTGATTCATCATCTTGAACTTTACCTACAGAACGAAATCCAATAAGAGCCCTTTATCTTGTTTCTTTCTTTCCTTGTGTGACCTTTTGAAGTGCTCTTCGGCTTAGACTGGTCCGCATGTACTAGAGTATGTGCCACTACTAAATACGTTCGGCGAAATTATCGAACTATATAGTACTGTGGGTACTACGACTATACCATAGAATAGATAATACAGATAGAACGGACACTCCCCACCCCCCGCCAGTTTCAAGCTTCCTACCCCGCAAGAACGCGAGAAGCACTCAGCGACACGACCAGACACGACATAGATGACACGCACACATGCGTAAATGCGTTCGAACGACATATGCGAGATGTGTGAGTGTAGGTATGTCAACTGCACCGTCTGTATAGATTTTAGGCCGAGTGTCCGGGGTGTGACTATACTATGATTTTCGTAGAGAAATACGACAGTAGCGTCTATAGCCATGGGACGTGATGCAGAATCAGTGAATGCCAATCTTGTGAACTGTACCTATGAATTAAATGGCGTGTGATATTTAACAGCTGTTCTATCAATGTAATCTTAATTAAATAAAGTAACGTCTGGTCTAGTCGGGAGAAAGGCGACTGCCGATTCAGAGGCCCCGGGTTCAAACCCCACGCGCACCACTGTCTCATCGAAGTTATGTGCGGAATGCCACTAACTGAAAAGCGGCAAAAGAAAACATCGTGAGGAAACTGCATGTACCTAGAATCTTTTGAGGTCATGTGTCATTCACCAAACCGCACTGGACCAGCGTGGTGGATTATGGTTTTGATTCTCTCCTTGCGAGAGGAGACCCCGAGTCCCAGCAGTGGGAACATTTAGTGGGCTCCTTAAGCTTATGCTATCAATTTTAAGTGTTATAGAGATAAAGTTTAAATAAAACAAAGACATTTTAAGGCCACAAACATAACAGGACTACCCAGTAAAATTTTGCCAATGCACTATTATGGATTGCAGTTTATGTAGCTGTGTTTCAAATTTACCCCGATCTGTTAAGGCTTGTCATGAAACAAACATCCAAATAAAAACATTTATAAGCTTTTAAGATTTTAATTTTAGCAAGATGTCATCGCTTAGTCAATAAGTTTTTTTTTTTTTAGTATAGCGTGATGAGACGAACGTGCCATGTTTGAGCCTTTTTTTTTTTTTAAATAAAGAGTGACGAGACGAGCAGATCATGTGCCTGATGGTAAGCAACATGCCTGCCACATAACAACAAAGTGACACGCAGCTATTGGAACATGAAGATTCCAAATCATTACCTAGCACTGCACTGCGCTCGTCACCCAGAGATCTAAGTTGTTATATCTCTAAGCCCTGTAATTTCTCTGGAAACATTGCCCTTCAGACCGGAACACAGTAATGTTTGCACATTACTGCTTGGCGGTAGAATATTTGGCAAAGGTGTGGTCCTTCCCCAGGCGGACTCTGCCAAGAGTCCTACCACTACAAAAAACTAGGTGCCTGATGGTAACCTATATGTATGCCACATAACAGCACAGTGATACTCAGCTATTGGAACGTGAACAGTCCAAATCATTACCTAACACTGCACTGCGCTCGTCACCCAGAAATCTAAAATATAATATCTCTGAGCCCTGCAATTTCTCTGGCAACATTGCCCAGAACACAGTAATGTTTGCACATTACTGTTTGGCGGTAGAATAACTAATAAAGATCCTCAGGCGAACTCAGCCAAGAGTCAAAAAGAAAAAAAAATGGCAGTCATAGGAACTGCCGATAGAAGTGAAAATTTATAACTCAGAATTTGACGATAGCTTACCTTGGATACTACACGGGTGTAACCGGAGGGCGTGCGTCAGCATTTCCCATTGGCTCACGCTTTTCTAGATGGCCATGCCATGATGGCGAGGCCACGCTCTTTCAGCATTTCCCATTGGCTGGCGCATTTCTAGATGCCCAATCGCCAAGGTCCTGAGTTTACCCGAAGATTTCTTATCATACTCTAACGTGATGCTAGAATTAAATTTACACACCACGAAAAATTTGAGTAGGCGCGCCTAAAGACTTCAAAAAAATTGTCAGTCATAGGAACTGCCAATAGAAGTGAAATGGCCAATGGGAAATACTGATGTAAGTATTTCTAGATCGCCAATGGATATGGTCCCGAGTTTACCCAAAGATTTCTTATCATTCCCGAGTGTGACGCTAGAATTCAATTCACAACCCACAAAAACTTAGTCTGTGGCGCCCCAAAACAAATGTTCACTTCAAAAACGGGTAAAACGTGTTTAATATCACAAAGATATACCGTTATAAGAAAGATTCCCAAAGCACCTTAGCTGTTTTCCCGACTAAGCTGCCGTAACTTGGCTTGTAAGTAACTTATAGAGTGAGCATAATCAAGTTATGGATCTAAATGTAGACTTCTAGTTAGTATGCAAGTCTCGTACCGGATTACGCGTGTTTCAGCATTATTTGCCTTCTGCTGTAGGGATGGGAAAACAAGACTGCCGTTATCGATAAAATTTACGAATTGAGGACGGCGTCCAAAAGATTGCATTGCATATAAATCTTCAGTTCCTGTTATATTTTTGTGAAATTTGGTGTATATATTTATTATTTTACCCGAATTTATCTTAACCAAAAGTTTATCTTGTGAACGCTTTCCTGTAAAATCACAATATTGGAGATACAACAACTTACGTGGGAGGCATTGAAATATTTAACACAAGCTAAACGGTTAATATATCAAACAGTCAAAGCTATCCTGCTATAAGAGAAATTGCCAAAGCACCTTAGCTGATTTCTCGATTAAGCTCTAAGTTACGGCAGGTTGTAAGTCATTTATAGAATGAGCATAATCAAGTTATGGATCTAAATGTAGACTTCTAGTTAGTATGCAAGTCTCGTAGCGGATTACGCGTGTTTCAGCATTATTTGCCTTCTGCTGTAGGGATGGGAAAACAAGACTGCCGTTATCGATGAAATTTACAAAACAGAATTTACGAAGTCATAATTTATTTGTTGGCGAAAATGGGTAGCTACAATATGATTATAAATATTTACGTCGAGAACTTCACAATCAACCTTCCGGCATTCAAAGATAATTCCGGCGTTGTCTAAGATAATTTGACGAGTGTAGGACAGATCTAATTTAAAGCTGTTCATTCAAGGGCTGGCTACTTTACATCATTATACTTTTAGTGGGATATTGACAAAGCTCAATTTCGTGTCAAGTTAGATAAATCACAAATTCCTAAATTGATGGTAATTTGTACTGTATTTTTCGTCACAAAAATGACAGATAATAATTTGATCAAAAACATATCATTTTAATTTCAATCATATAATTTTTTTTACCTACTGTAAAATGACTTGCCTTGTATAACCAACATGTTATTTGGTCAATAAAGATCTGAAATCTGATATCCAACACCCTAAACTCTGGTATACGTTTTAGTGGAAATACATATATTATGACTTACTTCAAGTCATAATATAAGTACTTAAGTTAAAGATATTAATTATGTTTACATGGTTGATGTTAGCCTTCTGAGCACGACGATTATAGAGAAGAAGTACTAACTTCTTGCATGTTGCATGCGTAGGTACATAAGTACACACACTTTTTATTATCATAAGTAGCCCAAATTTGTTTCTCTCTTCGAGACTCTGAGTAGTTTTCTTATACAAAGAAAGAATTTTATCTTACTAAATACCTTAATCGATCACAATGGGTAAAATTATGAGTTTGCATCTTCATGAAACATGGCTTTGAAGAATGTCTAAATATGAATATGTATGCTAGCTTCATCACGCAGTTTGCTTTCGCCGTTAAAACCAGTATCGATAGAAGCTAGTACATCTATACTTGGAAATATATAAACAGGTGCAAGTTGGATTTGAACCTACCTTGCTGTTATGAAATCTAAGATTCTGGCTACCGCGGCCAGCAAATATAAATCATAAACCTTTGACTAATTACATATTAAGATATGTGGTTAATTTTACAACAAAAATGTCAGAGAATTCACTCGTTAATGGCATTTCGCTATATGTATATATTATACAAATAACACGATAATATAATCTTGGAAGAATTTTCTTCAAGACTCAAGGGCATCACTATTAGATACGACATAAAACGGACACAACGTGGACACTGAATGAATCTTAATGTTTCAGAAACGGAGCATGAATAAAAATAACACGTGCTTCTATGTCCAATGTAACATGTAGCATCTCACTTCAAAAATCGTGCAATGAGATTTTCAATTGGTGAGAATGTACGATTTACAATAATAGGCTAGATGACAACAGATTAGTCTGTCAGTTACATTGCAAAAAAATATTGTCCACGTATTTTTTCTTTATCTTTGTCTTTACAACATCAATCATAAAACGATCTCGCTTTTTCGAGCTACAAGGAGCCCGATATAAAACAGGGCAAGGTGGTATTGGATCACGCACATCAGTTGCACACTTTCCAAAGTGTATCCGACAAAAGACCTAGCCATTTTAAATTCTAGCGTCACGCGTCACGTCATTGTCCACCAATATTTTGCGGCGATGTTATTAAAGATCTGCTCGTATAAATACTAAATAGTATCAACATCCAGTTATTTAATTTCACATACAGGCAGATTATCTGTATAAATCAACTCTATTTTGTTAACAATAAGTTTTATTTCATTTAAAAAAAAGTACCTGGGTGACCGAGCTTTGCTCGGTTTAAATACTAAATATACTTAGATACCTACAGATAAAAGACTCCAAGAAATAGATTTTCTTAAAAAAAACGAATTGAAAAAAAAAGAGAACCCGTCTGGATTCGAACCCGGAGCTACTAATTCGTGACCGCTATGAGCGCCCGACTTCCCGTCTGAGCTAATTATGCTGTCGCGTAACGCGGCGAAATTTACCTTCACATTCTAATGACTAATGTGACAGTTTTTCATTGTCTAAAAACGCGCATAATATGCGTTTTTTTTAAATAAGACCTAGTTAGATCGATTTATCGTCCCCGAAATCCCTGCATACATAATTTCATGCAAATCCGTCGAGCCGTTTCCGAGATTCAGATTCTATATATATATATACATATTTATATAGGTACAAGAATTGCTCGTTTAAAGGTATAAGATATAATCGCATAAAATCTCGTTAAAAACATGTCGTTTGTTTATGGAATTGTTGAAACAAATGCCGATCAGCCACTTCGACGAGGGTCACGTATCGGGACCCTAAAATAATGCTGACTATCAAATATATTCCAAAGCTTGTTTCCTGCTTTTTGTATATGATCCAATTTGGTTCTAGAAATTTCAATACTAATGGATTTAAGGCGACGTTCATAAAACAAGAACTAATTGAGCGAAAAATATCTAATAGGCATATATTTTTTTCTAAAAAATGAAATAACTGATTTCAATTTAAAAATATAACTCCCACAGTTCACTAGTTTCACGACTATTTATAATACACAAATATAAAAAAAATACTAAATGTTAGGTGTAGATCTAAGAAAGATAACATCATTGACACGAAGAAGAGAGAGACAAACAGGATTCACCGTGCGGGTGTCGGGGTCCATCGTGTGGCAGAGAGAGAAATCTCGAGTAGACCCCGAGACTTGTGACTCGGGCGTAGGTTTAAAAGGAGCCCTTTTGTGACGTACGTCAACACTCACCTTCACTATTCGTATTTCTCTCCCTGCCCAGCCAAACCCGATATATTATCCAACTAGTGCAGCTTTAGATACTCGTTCTAGTATAGAACTTACTGCACTTCTGGACAAGCCAAGGTCTTTCAGCAGGTTAAACTAATATTCGAACTCGTAGCTTCGACGTTTCTAAATTATTGTTTATTTTTGTGTATAGGAACCGCCGATTCTGATCGAATTTGCATGGGAACATTTGAGAAGTATACACTTTCGAACAAACACTAATTGTTATCAAAAAAATTTTGGGTGTTCCCGAGAAATTTGGGAAACATACACATATTACACACTAGTGAAATCTTTTGCGGTGTGATGTTGCACATTATAAAATCTTTACGTCTAGAAATTCTGGGTCTGGTCTGGGCCTGGGGTCTGCCTAGGGAGGTACCACACCTTTACCAGTTATTCTACCGCCAAGCAGTAATTCGCAAGCATTACTGTGTTCCAGTTTGTAGGGCAATGTTTCCAGTGAAATTACAGGGCTTAGAGATATAACATCTTAGATCTCTGGGTAATGAGCGTAGTGCAGTGCTAGGTAATGATTTGGACTCTTCATGTTCCAATAGCTGCGTGTCACTGTGTTGTTATGTGGCAGGCATGCTGCTTAGCTGCTTACCATCAGGCACATGTCCTGCTCGTCTCGTCACTCGATATTAAAAAAAAAATGTAATTTAAAACAGCAGTTCCTAAATAAGTCCGAATGCTATTTGAATTCATGCTTTTTCAATTATTTCTTGTATAAGCTTAGACGTTTTATATTTTGATAAATGTCATCTCAAAACTTAGGACCTTTCTCACTCTTTGCCATACAATGTCATACTTCGTCGATCCCCGTTCTCAACGTGTTGGGGGGTATTTTATAAAAAAACATCACTTCATTAATGACCCCCAACTGCCGTACTGTAGATACCTACTCTAAAAACCCATTTTTCTTTACAACTTCTGGCTAGACATGTAAAAGAACCATAAAGATAACGAGAAGGAAATCTAAAGACCATTTAAAAGTCTTTATTCAGTCCAAGTTAAACTGCTCAATTCGGGAGAACGAATAGGTCGTAAACTAACTCTTATTTGCAAGTGATTGCTCGTTAACCGTTTAGATGTAATAAAGTGATTTTATAATTTAGTATCCACTTTCACCTATTAGCTAAGTCAAGGTCAAAATCAGAGGTTATTGCCAGGCGAAAGTTGTTGATGTAACAGGATATTTTACAATCTTACAGCAATGAGTTACATGGTGGGCACGCTTCCGAGTGATGGTGAGCTTGAACATCTTGATTATCTTAAAATCTTCATTGGTCTAGGGATAATTTAGATGTGCTTAGTTATGAGGAAGTTACGGCTGGTCTAGTCGGGAGAACGGCGCCTGCCGATCCGGAGACCCCGGGTTCAAACGCTACACGCACCACTGTCTTTTCGAAGTCATGTGCGTAATGCCGCTAACTTAAAACGGTAAATGAAAATATTGTGAGGAAACCGACATGTACCTAGAATCTTTCGAAGGCATGTGTCATCCACCAACCCGTACAGGGCCAGCGTGGTGGATTAAATAGCCTTAACTATCTCTTTGCGAAAGAAGGCGCCGAGTCCCAGCAGTGGGAACATTTAGTGGGCTGTTGTTGATGTAGTATGAGGACCTAGTTAGGATTGCAACGTAGTGTACTTGTCATTGTATGTTAGTTTTGTTAATAATGTCTGAATGTCTGGAGGTACTAACGACTTTTTGTAGAATCCGCTTGAAGAAGTATCTGTTAGGGCCTGTCCATTAAGTTCGGTAAAAATCACGAAATATTACAAGGGGGAGGGGGCGAAACGCGAGATTTTTAAATCGAAAAGCGGCGTGTAGTGTAACCTTGACTCCCCGTTGTCAGGCAACGAACGAAGTCGTCGCGCGCCTAGAATAGGATTAGATTTTACTTTACACCGGTATTTAGAAAAAAATAAAAAGATTCTTTGTAGGTATTAAAAATACACGTGATTTTTGGTGGGGGGAGGGAGGATAGTTTTGAACCTGACCACGTATCACCATTGGGGAGGGAGGGGTTAAAAAATGTAAAAAAAACATCACGTATCACGTGATTAATGGACAGCCCCTTACAGCCCCAGCTGTAAGGTTTCCTGGAAGATATCATTTTAAACGATAAGACTGCCAACTGGTTAGTTGCTCTAGTTAACAATGTGTTGTTATTTTTTTCTATGCAACCTTTTTCTTTTGGTGTGTCAGTAAAAAGTACATATTTATATCTCTAAACACCACACCATGGTCAGTAAAGTTATTCCACCGTCCTATTCCTCTTAACCCACCGTGGGTGACTAGACCACGGCTACTAAGCCTCCCGTCTCGCCACAGAAAGAACTATTCGGTGGTTAAAGGTTCCTTGATTCAATATTTATTTACATAATACACTTATAATAAATATTTAAACATGTTTCAATTTATAGCACACACTTTACCCTTAGTTGTGTTATCGGATACATTTCACAAACTGTGCTGCTGATCTAACTGGCTCGCAAAAAAGGCACAAAGCCTCCATTATTACTGGACCATTTCATAAACATTTGCAGACTAATTAACATGCAATTGTTTATAGCGTTTCATACACTTAATTGTACTCTTGACTTCCACGACCCAACATTTAATTTAATAATCAAATTTGATTACCAAATTCACATCACTTAATTCTGATACGGGTCCCCCTCTCGAAACCTAATTAAATAAAGATGTTATACGGCGAAAGTCTTCACAGGTGTGAATTTCGTAAAATCACGAGCATTTATTAAGTTACTCACTTAAATGACATTTAAGTTACTTAGTAATTTACACGAGCACCAAATTAATTTTCTATAGGTTAATGTTCTATAGGTAACTTAGACATGAAAGAGTGCACTGTTTAGGTAACTTAAGTTAATGTTCTATAGGTAACTTAGACATGAAAGACTGCACTGTTTAGGTAACTTAAGTTAATGTTCTATAGGTAACTTAGACGTGAAAGACTGCACTGTTTAGGTAACTTAAGTTAATGTTCTATAGGTAACTTAGACGTGAAAGACTGCACTGTTTAGGTAACTTAAGTTAATGTTCTATAGGTAACTTAGATGTGAAAGACTGCACTGTTTAGGTAACTTAAGTTAATGTTCTATAGGTAACTTAGACGTGAAAGACTGCACTGTTTAGGTAACTTAAGTTAATGTTCTATAGATAACTTAGACATGAAAGACTGCACTGTTTAGGTAACTTAAGTTAATGTTCTATAGGTAACTTAGACGTGAAAGACTGCACTGTTTAGGTAACTTAAGTTAATGTTCTATAGGTAACTTAGACGTGAAAGACTGCACTGTTTAGGTAACTTAAGTTAATGTTCTATAGATAACTTAGACATGAAAGACTGCACTGTTTAGGTAACTTAAGTTAATGTTCTATAGGTAACTTAGACATGAAAGACTGCACTGTTTAGGTAAATGATGTTATATTATTACTTGCAGTCTGTCCCGGCTTCGACTGTGGTACATAATAATAATAATATAGCCTATAGCACTCAGGGATCACGTACATATCATCATCAACATCAACAGCCCACTAAACGTTCCCACTGCTGGGACTCGGGGCCTTCTCTCGCAAGGAGAGAGTTAAGGCCGTAATCCACCACGCTGGCCCAGTGCGGGTTGGCGGATGACACATGACACTTCGAATGATTCTAAGTACATGTCGGTTTCCTCACGATGTTTTCCTTCACCGTTTTAAGTTAGCGGCATTACGCACATGACTTCGAAAGAAACAGTGGTGCGTGTGGGGTTTGAACCCGGGGTCTCCGGATCGGCAGCCGCCGTTCTCCCGACTAGACCACCGTAACTTACAACATATACATCGGTGAAATAGTTTTTGAAATAATCGGTTTAGTAGTTCCTGAGATTACCGCGTTCAAGCACAAAAATCCTCTTCAGCTGTATAATATTAGTGTATATTGATTTAACTGATATTATACGGCGCAGGTTTCCAAAGATGTTATTTCTTGTTTAAAAAACTTTTTAAAAATATCGACCCAGTTTTGTTGTAAAAGAAAATTAGATCATTTAAGTTACTTAGATACTTAATTAAAGTTACTTAGTTAATTATAGGAACACGTAACGAATTTTAATAGCTAACTCAGACATAAATTTTGCAAGCAGTTTATTCACTGATAATAAAAAAACTGATTTTATTGATTTTATTCAGCGGAAGTCTTCATAGGTGTTAACTTTCGAAAATCTAGACCCAGTTTTGTTTATTCAATTAGGTTACATAAAGCATTTATTACTCTCTAAAATTGATATATAAGTAGCTATACATCACTTACTTAGCTTACGAAAAATATTTTATTTAGAGGTACCGCCAAGCAGTAATGTGCAAACTTTACTGTGTTCCGGTTTGAAGGGCAATGATTCCAGAGAAATTACAGGGCTTAGAGACATAATATCTTAGATCTCTGGGTGACGAGCGCAGTGCAGTGCTAGGTAATGATTTGGACTATCATGTTTCAATAGCTGCGTGTTACTGTGCTGTTATGTGGCAGGCTTGTTGCTTACCATCAGGCACATGACCTGCTCGTCTCGTCACTCTATGCTATAAAAAAAAAAAAAAAAAAAAAGTGATAGCGGGATGCGAACCTACCACCTCAACTGGATGTGAATGTGAACCGGACATTTTCCCACGAGGCCACCACAGTTCAGTGTGTTTTTTTTTATTATGTAGAGTGACGAAACGAGTAGGACATCTTACTGATGGTAATCAACATGCCTGGCCACAATAGCTCAGTGGCCCTACTGCGCTATTGTGGCCAGGCATTACACGAAAAGTCCAAACATGAAAAGTCCAAATCATTACCTAGCATTACACTGCGCTTATCAGTCGGAGAAGTCCAAATCAAGACCTAGCACTGCACTGCGCTCGCCATCCAGAGATATAAGATGTTTTATAGGTAACTTAGACATGAAAGACTGCACTGTTTAGGTAAATGATGTTATATTATTACTTGCAGTCTGTCCCGGCTTCGACTGTGGTACATAATAATAATAATATAGCCTATAGCACTCAGGGATCACGTACATATCATCATCAACATCAACAACCCACTAAATGTTCCCACTGCTGGGACTCGGGGCCTTCTCTCGCAAGGAGAGAGTCGAGGCCATAATCCACCACGCTGGCCCAGTGCGGGTTGGTGGATGACACATAACTTCGAAAGATTCTAGGCACATGTCGGTTTCAGTTAGCGGCATTACGCACATGACTTAGAAAAGACAATGGTGCGCGTGGCTTCGAACCCGGGGTCTCCGGATCGGCAGTCGCCGTTCTCCCGACTAGACCAGCGGTAACTCACTCGTGAATGAACTATTAAATTATTTCGATATTCAAGCGAACGGGAAGTATGCCTGAAATCTGTAGATACTTAAAACAAACAATAGTTTGAGTATGAACTAATACTATTATGAAAGTTCGGTTGAAAGTTTGTTGAAAATGGAAGTTAGGTTAAGTGAGCTTCATCGTAGACTGTATCGTTGCTTAAAATTTGCCGAGGTCATGGTCATGCGTAAAATAATACTAGCAGCGCCCCTCGGTTTTACCCGCGTAGTTCCCGTTCCCGTTGTTTCCATTGTTTTATCGGGATAAAAGTAGCCTATGTGTACTTCCAGATTATAATCTAACTGTGTTCCAAATTACAGCCCAATCCGTTCATACGTTAGGATGTGATTGAGCAACAAACATCCAAACATTAACATTTATAATATTAGTAGGATTTGTAGGATAGCTTTATTTAACTACAAGGAGAGTTTGAAACCCCACGGATTATTTTACACTGGTCAAGTTACCATCCACCACGATACATCTAATCATTGGCAGACTCTTAGCATTCTTGATTAGTCACCCCGTCTGAAGAAACCTCAACAGGGTCCGGCGGGTTCGAGTCACAGTGTAGGAAAGCAGTAGAGGAAATTATATCAGCAAAACAAAAATACAAAACACGAACGAAGAAGTTTGACTCTACTTTTGTGATAAAAACGTCTAGGCTGTAGAATGCATTGCCTGAGAGGGTTTGTTATGATAGTCACAATCTTGGTGTCTTGAAATGAAAAATGAAACGGTTTCTTGTACATAGGTAAACATGCTTTATCGTAGACCGCATCGTCGCATACCATCAGGCGAGATGGTGGTTAAGGTACAGGACATTTGTATTTTAAATACACAATTTACAATATTGTACAGACATATCAATATCATTTAATCAAATACTGCAATTACCTGTTTAATAAGTTTAGTACCTCATGTAAGTTGGAAAATAAAATACTTACACATTGTAAACAATGAGTATTATGACTTGTTACAATTGTTATCAATAAATGATTATGATTATTATGATTATAAGTATCTTACTAATCCTGCAAATATTAAAAATGTCAATGTTTGGATGTTTGTTGCTCAATCATACCGGAACGTTTGAACGGATTAGACTGCAATTTGGAACACAGGTAGATTGTCTGAAAGAACACACATTGGCACACATTTTTTTTTACTAAATAATTTAATTATTAAGTGTCAGAATAAAAGATCTGATCCAAACAGAAAACTCTTTTGTACAATATTTTTGATTTATTAAACACGAGCCGTTTCCAGTAATATCTCCTAAAAGCCTTAAAATTAAGCCTTTCCCGTTCTTTTACCATTTTCATTAGCCATGTAGTCTTATAATGAAAATCACTAATATATTTTAAACATATATCAAAGTTGTACGCGAGCCAGAAACTTTATAATATATTTTAAAATATTAGCATGTGTGACTTCAACGATTTTAACGAAACAAAAATTCGTTTTAGTCCAGTTTTGTAATAAAGTGATAAGTCGTTTAACTATTTACCCCTATACTGTGGTCTTACTCAAATTACGGCGCTAAAGTATATTTTTCCGCTCTTATTAAAATACTTTCAACTTGTAAAGTATTTGTAATGAACCTTATGTTGAGATTACTTATCGTTATATTAATTTGTGGATGATGGAAATAATTTGGGTGCTCGATTTTAATATAGGGCTTTTGGGAATTTGAAAATATTCAAGAAAATAATTATGGCTAAGGCCTAAGAGTTATTAAATATTTTATTTAGAAAAGATGTTACATTGTGATCTTTTTGTGCGTAAAGGTCGAACGTTGACCATGAAACTAGATAGTATGTTCAAGCTAATAAGCAGTCAGTGTATAAACCACAAAAATCTAAATAGTAAGGTACCTTATTATTTAGGTTTATGTAGTCTAAACAGTGAAAGAGTAAAAACCGACTTTAATTTTGAGTTAAACTCAGATACTCGAGTAAATTTCACAATTTTTTGTTAACTCAACTAAACACTGATGTTCCAATGAATCAGCAAAGTAGTGCAAATACGTCGTGCACGTAATCAAATCCCGCTAATATTATGAATGTCAAAGTATGTATGTTTGGATGTTAGGGTATTTGGATGTTTGTTGCTTAATCACGCCGTAAAGTATGAACGGATCAAGCTGAAATTTGGAATACAGTTAGATTATAACCTGGAAAAACACATATATGCTATTTTTTATCCCGGGAAAATAACGGGAACGACGGGAACGGGAACTAGGCGGGTAAAACCGCGGGAACTTCTAGTTTTATATATTGTTGATATTTCATAAACCACCAAACAGATTTAGATTAAAAAAAATAAAGGACTGAGGGGGGGGGACCCCCGTAACTTCTAAAATAAGATAATGATAAAACTAAAAAATGTATATACACAAATGTTACACTTATGTAAATTTTCGAAAGTTTCTTAAAAAAATGTATTTCAACGAAATACGTATTTAAACTTTCAACGAAAATTGGTTTGAACTCGATCTAGTTACTAGTTTTTTTAGTACGTCATAAATACACTAAATATTATTAAAACATCAATCAAAGTTACAACGAACTACAAGAACTTATATTATATATTATACATATTATGTTACTTGCTGCTACGGAAGCCTTCATCCGACTAAGGAGTCCGACTCGTACTTTTTTTTTTAAATAAAGAGTGACGAGACGAGCAGGGCATGTGCGTGATGGTAAGCAACATGCCTGCCACATAACAGCACAATGACACGCTATTGGAACATGAAGAGTCCAAATCATAACCTAACACTGCACTGCGCTCGTCACCCAGAGAACTAAGACCACTTTTATTATATCTCAACAACTCGAGAAACTAATTACCCAGTTTAGAAATTGTAAGTAAAACGGCTGCGTTAGAATTCGGAAATTTAGTTTGTATTTATGTGGGAAGTTGTATGTAACTAGAGATCAAAGAAACAAGAATCGTTTCAAAACACAGATGTATGAAAGTTTGCGGTAAATTAGTTTCGCAATTTTCTCTTTCGCTAACTCTACAGAAGAAGTACTGTAATGGCGGAATAGTTTAATTGTGTATTGTTATTTTGTGATGACTATTCGTTTATAGGTCAAACTCGTTAGCTTAGTAGCGAGAGCATCCAAAAATAGGTACAATCGTGAAATTATGAGTTCGAACATTTTTTTTTATTAAGAGTTACGAGACGAGCAGGACATGTTTGTGCCTGATGATAAGCAACATGCCTGCCACAAAACAGCACTGTGACACGCAGCTATTGGAACATGAAGAGTCCAAATCATTACCTAGCACGCCACTGCGCTCGTCACCCAGAGATCTAAGATGTTATATCTCTAAGCCCTGTAATTTCTCTGGAAACTTTGCCCTTCAAACCGGAACACAGTAATGTTTGCACATTACTGCTTGGCGGTAGAATAACTGGCAAAGGTGTGGTACTTCCCCAGGTGGACTCTGCTAAGAGTCCTACCACTACAATTTACTACTTTTTATAGGTCTAACCCTAGTAGCTAGTAGCGAGAGTATCCAAAAACAGGTACAATTGTGAAGTAAGGAGTTCGAACATGCTTGAATCTCTTTTTTTAAACGACTTAAAAGATAGAAGGGGCTTTCAATTCAGTTGTACGTTTTTATTGCACATAATGTTATGCGACAGCTCCGCCAATCGTTGATTGATTTTAATGATATTTTATTTAATTTAAATCGGTTTAACGGTTTTTGAAATATGTATCAACAAAATAAAATAAATAAATTCCGTTTTTTATTTTTTCGAAGAATATAACTAAATTATTTATGTAGTATAGAGTGAACGGACGATGAGGACATGTGCGTGATCAAAGCAAGAGTACTTGGTAATAACAATACGGTGTCGTACAGTTTGATTTGTCCAAGATTTACAAAATTTGTCATCACTACTGGCTTTAAAAGAAGATGCCGTGTAAGGATCTTTCGACTCTTTAGTGATCTATCTCTTTAGTAGTCTCTTAATCCACATGAGAACAGTGTGGTAGATAATAGCATTGACTATCTCTTTGCGAAAAAAGGCTCTCAGTTCCAGCACTGAGAACAATAATTAGTGGCCTGCTTCAGCTTATGCTAAGTCTTCGGTAGGTTATGTTATGTTAGGCCAATTGTCCACGTAGCTGCACGACATCCGCACGATTTCGACAATTGTCGGAAAGACGCGTGCGTGGACAGAAGGCCTGTCCACGCACGCGTCTTTTGTCGAATGCATGCATCCTACAAACAAACGCATGACGTGCGGCTGTCGTGTCGTTTCGTGGACACAGACTTCATTATTTGTACGCAAGATGCAAGCATTCGTCTTGCATCCGACAATTGTCGAAATCATGCGGATGTCGTGCAGCTACGTGGACAATTGGCCTTAGTCATGACGGTATTGTCAATTTGTACAGTGACATAAACATTACTTACCACTAGTATATATAAATATAACTGAATCATGCTAACCTGATATAAATCCAATTTCTCTGAATAGAAAAAACGACAAACAAAAAACAAATATGTACATCTATCATTTCGTGAAGTTTCATCCCCGAGAAGCCTTTGGGGATATCCCGTGACGACAAAAACTTCTTTTGTTTTTTTTTTGTTTTTCGTATGCAAATTCCCAATGCTTATGAGCTGTACCGGCCCCGTAGGTATTCATTACAATAGGTTTATCCTGCCCGTTATCCCGAACGGCTCAAGGGCAGTTCGAGTTTTAGAGGCTACCAAAATGTAAAATCGAAGACTCATTCGAGTTTTGAAATGATTCGATAAAAATGGTTCAGAATAATTTATAGCAATCGCGTTTAGTTTACACTTTTTGCGGTGGCGTCATTGTATGGTATGTCACATCCATCTCTCAATTACGGTAACATATTACTAGAGATCAATAGCTGACAAATAAGTGAGTTAGTACCACCGGGTGTTAGACTGATTGTGGCAAGTAGTACGTACATAATTTTAATAAATTAAACAAGAATTAGAAATTACTTATATAGTAGGTATTAGGTTCTAATAAAAATAAATATTACAGCACTGATTTTGATTGTCACTTTATCGAGTAAAAAATCGAATAATGATTAACTTGACAATTCGAATAATCTCGCCGTTCATCTCTACACCGTCAGTCCCTAGTTCGTGGACGATTGGCCCTGGGCTCAGCTTTATTGCTATGGGAAAAATATTTGAATGCTAAAAAGGGACCAATTGGGTCTTATTGGGTGAAGGGTCCGTTAAAGAAATGTAGGGTGACAAGGTTGGCTTGAATGTCGCTTTTGGCTATTTTTTTGGATAAACCGTCGAACGATTTGCTGGGTATTAGGCCGACCTGAGAGATCAAGGGAGATGATAAAGTGTGCTGAGACAAATTGTTATTTTTTATGGGTAAAAGCTCAAAAGAAAGCGGGAGCTAAAAATCCGGGTTTAATAACGGATGGTGTTGCCATAACGTTTCAGATTTATTACTAATGCCCGGGCTACACGAGGCTTGTTTATCAAGCTAGGATAGCAAGTTAGTGTTAGTAAGCTAGCAAGCTATTACTTCTAACTTCGTGTAGACAAAACTAGCGTTGCGTAGCGTTGCGTTGCGTCTACACGAAGCTAGAAGTACCATCGATATAAACCAATGGATGTGCCCTGAGTACCTTCAAATTGGTAATAAACTGCGTCTCTGTGTGTATCGTAAGTGGTTTACAAACAACCAATCTACTTGGCCCCTAGAATCGCTAACGGCGAGATAATGCTGTGGTTTTACTTATTTTGGTTGTTGATAACAAATAGTGATAGGTGAAAACGTCCGGCGTCCACCGTTTCCTGCAACCGACTAGAATGGAAAAAGAAGCTCACTCTTTCCAACGATAACATGATTCCGTGCGCCCTTTAAGAGTGCGCCTAAAGCCAGGAAAAAATCAGATTTCTCCCGCGCGACGCGTTTCTTAATGTGATGTACATAAAGTCGAGAATAGCATGACACAGTTTGGAGGAAAAATCAATATTTAATCAGGAGTCCATTTTTGACCAAGTTTTATTTAATTACTCAATAACTAAACATAAATTTAAAAAAAGTGTTCGGTTACTTTACTAGAACGTACAAATAGGAATTTTATTACCAACAAATAATGTGGGGTCATCGCTGATAATTTCGAGTACTCGAATTAAAACGGGTTTTTTCGGTGTCATTTTTATTTTTTTATTGTAAAAAACTCTGATCGATTTTTAAAATTCTATTCGGTTATTGTGCTTCTTCTTGATTGTACCCACACGTCAATATTTTTTTTGTCATAGTTTTTAGTTTCTTAACTTCAGTGAGCGGCGTCGAAAATGTCCTTTTTTCGTTTTCTGGCTTTAGGCGCCCCCTTAAGTTTGGAATTGCACATCTTTGTATAGAGATCATTGAGAAGTACTATCTCGCTAGCTTGCTATCCTAGCTTGAAAAACTAGCATCGTGTAGCACGATCATAACTTGTAAAATATTACTTACTGAGAAAGTTTTTTACTAAATTTTGAATCAAACTTTTTAAGGTTTGAGTAGTATGTCGTCACAGCTTCAAATCGACAGTCTACAATCTACATGATCCTCAACAGGCCCTTTTGAAGAGGGGTTCTTGCTTGAGGGTCGATTGGCTCTTCTGTCGTTCCGGCTATACAGTTTACAAGTTACCAATTTTTTGTGTGATTTGACCCTGAGGACGTTAGAAACCGAAAGCTAGTTGTATTAATTAAACACTTAAATAAATAAAATAAATAAGTACAGGTGGATAATTCACACACACCATCTAACCCCAAACTAAGCAAAGCTTGTATTACCAGGGAAACTTTGTTTAATAACATTATAAGTAAAGTAAAAAACATCAGATTTCACAATAGTGAGATGATATGTTTGAGTCCTGGCTGCACTTCTAAATATTTTTCCAAATACAGGTGAACGAGTTTGTACCACTGGCTTTAACGGCGAAAGAAAACAGTAAGCTACATGCCTGCACCATAACATCACAGTGATACGCAACTATTGGAACACGAAGACTCCAAATCATTACCTAGCATTGCACTGTGCTCGTCACCCACAGATCTAAGATATTATATCTCTAACCCCCCGATGGTTACAATCTTTGTGTCTTCAAATCGAGAGTGAATTGGTTTCTTTCTAGGTAAACGCGCTCCATCGTCGATCGTAGACCGCATCGTCGCTTAACATCAGGCGAGATAGCGGTCAAGTGTAAACCTATAAAAGAAAAAAAACCCTGTACTTTTTTTTGGAAACATTGCCCTTCAAACTGGAACACCGTAATGTTTGCACATTACTGCTTGGCGGTAGAATCACTGGTAAAAGTGTGGTACTCTGGAGGACTCTGCCAAGAGTCCTACCACCCAAGAAAGATATAATAATTATTATATCGAGGTTTAATTTGTTTGAACATTTGTTTCATCTGTCAACCTACGTTTAACTAGTGTGGTGGAATATGGCTTTGTATTTCTCCTTGTCAGTAGGTTTCAAGTGTCAGCTATGCGTAAAAAGTGGGGAAATTATGCTAATAAATAATATAAAATAAAACAATCTCCACAATGACTGCCCTCGTGGCTTAGTTGGTAGTAGCTCTGCCTGCGAAGCCGAGGGTCGTGGGTTCGATTCCCACCCAGTGCAAATGATTTGTGTAATGAATTCAAATTTTTGCACTGTGTCTGGGTGTTTCTATGTATAATAAGTATGTATTTAAACTATATAAGTATTATATCAGCTATCTGGCCGCCATCATACAAGCTTTGCTTAGTTTGGGGCCAGATGGTGTTGTGTGTGAATTGTCCGCCAATATTTATTTATTATTTATTTATTTAATGACTAAAAAACTCATTATTTCGTAGAGAAGAACTTCTTAGCATTCCATGGATTCACCGTGCGAGTGCCGGGTACATGCTAAAAAATACTGAACATTTTAACAATTATTTTTGACAATTGTCTTGTTTAATTTTGCTTCACAAACCAAAAAATACGAACATACAGCGCTTAGAACTTTCGAGTGACGTCACTTGATTGTACAATTTTTTTTCATACAAGTGACATCACAACTCTCTACTCCGGCGCTTCTACCGCCTAACGAAAAACGCTTTGACGCTTTGGCATTGCCGTCTCTTTCATTTCAAGCGAGAAGAAAAGAGACAGCAATGTCAAAGCGTCAAAGCGTTTTTCGTTAGGCGGTAGACCCCCGGGCGGTATGGTCTTTGTCGATTTTTGATAGGTAATTTGATAAAACAAAATATACGTGTCCCATATTTTTCCTTAATCTACCTAACGCACTAATGAATGGTATATTTTTGACCCTGTCGACATCTTAATTGGTAAATAAAATAGATTTAATAAATAATCTAGTCAAGATTTTACTTAAGTTATTTAAATTAAAAAGAAAACATAAACAATTCTCTCTTCAAGGCATCGGATCGCAGCTCAGAAAACCCTTATAACTTTTTAAATAAATAGGCATTTGTTAACATTTTGAATTCTCCTCCTCGCTAGCGACAATTAATTTTCCCTTTTTCCTCTTCTTAATTGATACATTTTAAGATTCAATTTATTGACTTATTTAATTGATTTTGACACGGTTTTTGTCACGTGATAAAATCTGTTTAATGGAAGTTAACGATTTAAAAAAAAACTTCAAATATTTCGAAACAAAGGCATCTTTAGTCGCGTTGAGAGTTCAGGGGAAAGATCTCAGGGGTTGGCGTCACCAACATGACTGGCCTCGTGGCTTAGTGGGTGGTAACTCTGCCTGCGAAGCCGACGGTCGTGGGTTCAATTCCCACCCAGAGCAAATATTGGTGTGATGAATTCAAATATTTGTACTGTGTCTGGGTGTTCCTATTTTAATGAGTATGTATTTAAAACTATATAAGTATTATATCAGCTATCTGGCCGCCATACTACAAGCTTTGCTTAGTTTGGGGTCAGATGGTGTTATGTGTGAATTGTCCATCAATATTTATTAAATATTTAATGAAATAGCGTAGCGTCTGAACGGAGGCAGAGTAGCAGTGAGGGACGCTGCGTTAAATACATTTTGATGGGGTAAAATGTAATAAGTTCGCGTCTACGATATGCCTAAAAACAGTATATCTGAAGTTATACTTTAATATTAAAATGCTGTGCTAGGGATCCTGCCTTTTCGCAGAAAATTATTTGGCCAATTAGGTATTATAACTTGCCAATCGACGGGTCGCCTATTTTTCACTTCGCAATTTTTTGTATGACAACGTTTCATTTTGTAGAATTATTGTTAAGCTGATTATAATAACGACACAACAAATTGAGTGCACTTAGCATTTGCTGAATACTTCACTAGGCCAGACAACTTTTAGACGAATAACGCTTCGTTAACAGTTCCCCTTTCGTACATTGATAACAGCAATTTTATAGCAACATAAATCTACAAACATATTTGTAAAGAATGAAGTTTAGGTGAAATCGAAAGAAATCTACATACACATCATCACAAGAAATCTACAACCAAATCGCAACAGAACTATACATACATATTTGCAAAATTTTATAGTTTGGAATGATGTTTAGGTGAAATTGAAAGGAATCGGTTAGGTTAGGTTGGGTTAGAACTGTGACCACTAATGCCAGAACTAAATCGTTTTTGTTTTACTACGCAGGGCACTTGAATATGTGCTAAATTAGCAAAATAATTCTGGAAAAAAATATTCCAATAATAATAGCAACCAGTATAAAATATATTCCAAATAAAAATGGCATCCTTGTAAATAAATTTCTTCCAAATTTGATCGAAGTTTCAGTAAAGCAGCTTTTTCGAAATCTAACACACAAACTTACCAATAATATATTATAACAAAATGAATATTCCTCTAACTGGAACATTAGCTACTTGAAAGTTGGCTTTTTGAAAAGTATCATCTTAAAAAGCAGACGAAACGTACAGTTGGCAACTGTTAGGTTGGGAAATAAAACAAAATTATGTGATAAGTGTGGCAAATTATTATTTGGCGAAATAAAATTCTGCGGAACGTCAGTTGGCTCGAGATAATCGGCCAAACAATTTTCTGCGAAAAGGCAGAGAACCGTTGTGCTATTTCATACAAAAATTCTAAGTCATAGGCAAACTCTACCAAGAATCATACAACTACCAAACCTACCTCAAAATCCACTTCGCGTTTTACTTACATACATTGCGTATTTAAAGACTTTACCAAGAGACAACTACAAAAACCATAAAACCTATCTT
Source organism: Ectropis crepuscularia (assembly GCA_963693475.1). Lineage (NCBI taxonomy): Eukaryota > Metazoa > Arthropoda > Insecta > Lepidoptera > Geometridae > Ectropis > Ectropis crepuscularia. The sequence continues at coordinate 6,129,592 of OY856361.1, forward strand.
AAGATCTACTTTATGCGTATTTGAAGTATATTTTTCTAATTTAATTTAATGTTTCGATATTAACTTACCTTATTTCCTGTCATACACATAGGCGTCTATAATAAGAGATTAATTTTCAAGAACAGTCATGTATAAAATTGTGAATTTATCTTCACTTTGTAGGTCAAAGCTTAGAACTGTGGCCATGGTTATGGTGACGAGTGAACCAATTTTAATATTCCGGTAGTCAATTTAAATATATTTACTTCTAAGTTTCTAAGCTGGTCTAGTCGGGAGAACGGCGTCTGCCGATCCGGAGACCCCGAGTTCAAACCCCATACGCACCACTATCTTTTCGGAGTCATGTGCGTAATGCCGCTGACTTAAAACGCTGAAGGAAAACATCGTGAGGAAACCGACATGTACCTAGAATCTTTCGTCATATGTCATCCACCAACCCGCACAGGGTCAGCGTGATGGATTATGGCCTTAACTATCTCCTTGCGAGAGAAGACCCCGAGTCCCAGCAGTATGGGAACAATTAGTGGACTGTTGATGATGATGATAATTGCTAATTTTACTCATACTTATTTACTAATAACGAATGGTTACGTGTCATATGAAAGTTAACGATATTCAAATTAATTACAATAACATTATTAGTTTTAAAACGTGAACGTATGGATGTTTGTTGCTCAAACACGAATCGCAAAAGCATGTTGCTGCGCTCGTCACTCAGACAATTATTTGTATAAGATCATTGTCTCTTTGTCTTCTAATTTTCCTGGAAATAATCCAGATTTCGAAAGTTTAGAATATCGATAGGTTATAAACAATTAGACGATTTAATATAGAATGGCACCTTGTCTAATTTAGATGTTTCAATTAAATCGTTGACTGTTGCTCAATTAAGTTGTAGTAAATCAACAAATTCAAATTGAATTCAAATGTTTGCACTGTGTCTGGGTGTTTCTATTTATAATAGTTTGTATTTTAAAACAATGAAAATGTTTGTATTTCAAACTATATATAAGTAGGTATTATATCAGCTATTTGGCCGCCATCACACAAGCTTTGCTTAGTTTGGGGTCAGATGGTGTTATGTGTGAATTGACCACCAATATTTATTTATTTATTAAACTAGCTGACCCCGCAAACGTTGTTTTGCCATATAAATAAAGTTATGAAAAATAGCTAGTAGCCGATTCTCAGACCTACTGAATATGCATATAAATTTTGGTTAAAATCAGTAAAGCCGTTTCGGAGGAGTAAGGAAACAAACACTGTGACACGAGAATTTTATATATAAGATTTATATGAAATTTGGAAAAACTACAAATACCTGAATCTTGTTAGGTATTAATTTGATAGAGTTGTTAATTTCAATTGGGAAAATAAATAAAGTTAATCTAAAAGATAGCGTTTTTAGCGATAAGATCAACTTTTGTACTTATATTTTTTTGTTGCGTTGTTTTTTATCAACTTTGTGGTCTCAATAAAGAATCTTGTATTGTGTAGTATAAAATATTATATTGACAAAAACTCTTTTACACTGGACTGTATATATGGTCTGTATGTAAATACAGTAATTGACACAGCTATTATACAGCCGTCCATATTATAGCCTCCGATTTCTTCAAAACTGGAACGAGATATTTTCTAACTTAGATAACGCGTTTAAGTTATATAGTTACATGGAGAGAATGGAAAATCAAATCAGGTCAGAACCGCGCCACTTTTGGCGTCACTTATCTAGTCTTCGACGACTAAGGCCTACTGTCCACGCACGCGTCTTTTGTTGAATGCATGCATCCTACGAACAAACGCAAGACGTGTGGCTGTCGTGTCATTGTCGTTTCGTGGACACAAACTTCATTATTTGTACGCAAGATGCAAGCATTCGTCTTGCATCCGACAATTGTCGAATGTCGTGCGGATGTCGTGCAGCTACGTGGACAATTGGCCTAACTCTAAAGACGGTTTTGAGCCTACGGTCTCATACAGAGGTGTGACATTGACAAAAGTGGATGTTGCTGAAGCATTTGCCGATTCTTTTGCTAGTGTCTTCTTGTTAGCCAAACCGACACTCAGTGCTAAGCTGCGTATGATTAAGACAGTGGTGCAGAGAGTAATTTTGTAAATATCACCCACTTTACTTCTAGCGACATCATGTTTGGTATAAATAAACTAAAGGGTACTAGTTCTAACGGGCCCGATTATATTCCATCCGAGGTATTGAAGAGAACAAAAAAGCAGCTTTCCGTTCCGCTCTGCCATAGTTTCAATACAGCATTAAAAACGGGACGATATCCTTCTCACTGGATTGTCAAGAGTTTGCCCCACTCCTAAAGGCTGTAATGGCTTGACGTCGATGAGGACCGGCCGATTGCTATATAGTCTGCACCGGCAAAGGTGTTTGAGTATTTTCCAACCAGCACTTATACCGCTCTTACTTCCGCTCTCGCTTCCTCTCCCGCTCCGCTTGTCACAGTATTCGTACTAAGGCTTAAGTACCAGCTTAAGGGCCTCTGAAAGAGCCTGTTAAAGCGAAAATTTTCTTTAATAATAATTTAATCTGCCCCTTGATATGGGGATTTTGGAATGACCTTCTTGATAGGCTGTCATTTCCGAAGATTATAGAGAATCACGTGACTTACGTATATACATAATTATAGACAGAGAGATAGATTTTTTGTACTGCGAGACTAACGCTTATACATACACTTATAAAAAACGTTTTTTTTTTCTCTAAGAGCAACCTCTTTCAGACTATAAGGGTTTTGAACAATGACTTTCTTAATCAAAAATAATTCAAAGTTTTGTATATAGTCGTTGAAAACTTATACGTAGATATGTTGTCGGATACAGTTCAACGAGTATTCAGCTGATCTACATGACCTAACTATCTTGCTCTTTTTTCTATTGTACTAATTGAGGGTCAAAAAATCGACATCGGCTCATGGTTGCCGTTACAAAGACTCGAACGAAGAGGTTTGACTTAGTTTTTGTTGTTAGAACCACTAAACTGTGAAACACATTCCCTCAGGGGTTTCTTTCTAATGATTTCTAATAATTTCTAATAATTTCGTACAATATTGTAGTACGCATTAGAAACGTTTTACGAATTGTTTTAAATCGAGAGAAACATAAGTTTTCTCTAGCGCGTTCTATGGTAGATCCCATCTGAAATGGCAGTCAAACGCTAAGCTAACCACGACAACAAGTTGCGTAAGTGGTATTTATCATTACAGACAACTTTTACTTTGGAACCAACACTAAAATTATGAAACCAATCCGATTTATTCCACACACTGACTTAATCAAAATCAAATCGCATGGACTGGACATAGACCTCTCTAATAATCTGCTAATCAACCCGATCCTTGTCTTAATTTTACCATCTGCCACCAGGTGCCTTTCGCAATAAATACACTTAAGGTGCGCTTACACGAGGGCAATAACTGCTCGGCGACACGAAAGGACCGATCTGGAGCAATTAATGGAGCAATTAAACGCAATTTCAATAAATTTCGACAATTATTTCGGCGATATTGCTTCTAATTGCTCCAGATATTTCATATCGCTCAATGTCGCCGATACGAATTGACGAATATCCAATGGGCTTGTAAATTCCTAGCAATTTTTGTATATATCTCATTCGCACTTGTTTGTTTTGCGGCTTGCCGTCTTGCTTCCTCAGGGAGAGCGAGAGGTCGGATGGCGCTACAAGCCGCCGCAGCAAGAACAATGTCGTCCATAGCGAGCGAATACTGAAATGCTCGTGTAGGACAGTATTGCCTAGTTGATGAAGTTACGCGATATCGCTCAATATTGTATTGCGCAGTATTGATGCTTGTTGCCGTCGCCGTAAATTGCTTGATGTAGTCGTGACGTCATAGTTGACGAGTATTGACTGGAATTGAGCAATTTTAGTCGCCCGTATAAACGCACCTTTACACAAGCTAAAAACCTGTCATATTTTTGAGAACAGTCCAATGTGTATAGAAACTTCCGACACTTGTGACATAAAGCGAACTCAAAGTAACAAGCATGAGCTCAAGTCAAGTCAAGTTTAATAATACCGCGACAAGGCAAGAAACAGTTGAATATGATGAACGCTAGACTTATCCAATCATTCACGTATTTGGTTCTAGTTAAACATAAACTAACAATTGACAAATAACACAGTCGCGGTAGTGATGGGGAAATTCAGTCTTGATAATGATTTCAAGATAGGAAAATCTTTAATAGTTGAAGCACCGCTCAAGATTTTCGACCGATAAACGTAGTAAGGAAACGTAAAGCGTTTTTATAACGAAGACAGTAGCGGTAGTGTTGGAAAAATTCAGTCTTGAAAATTATTCTAATTCACGAAAATCTTGAATCGGTGTTGCGATATGAAAATGTTGAATTGGTGATGACCATTGACCATGAAGAAACTGTTGCTGGCAGAATGTTCCACATTTTTGCTGTTGGTGTTACGAAAGAGTTTTGAAAGCGCTTTACGAAACGTAAATTTATTTATTACGAAAGAATGGAACAAATTGACTATTGTCGAAGTTAGATTACGAAAAGGCCAGGGTGGTACTAGTTCATGCAGCTCCTATGTATAGATACTCGCTAAAATACAATCTATAAAAAAAACAGACATCTAAATAACCTTTTGCCTGTGATCCAGGTTTTGCGATTTCCGGAATGATGATCTGAGGTACACAGTGATGCAACACCAAGTAGAAATAAACTTTATGCGACCAAGAACAAGGTCCGTTTTCATTAAAACCTTTTTCTATACCACAGTATTTAGATTTGATTCTCGAATCAGCGCCGTAATACCGTTAGTCCCGTCTCGCCGCAAAAAAAACTCTCGGTATTACATTTCGGTGTTTGACAAAGTTCACGATATCAAAAAATAGCACAGAAAAACGATAAAACAACAAGCCCGTGCCAAAGGTTTTTGTTGCGATCATTTTTTGATTCAATTCATATTTTTTACTGAAAGTTGTTTGCGAGGTGTGACAAAGGTTCTGTAAACTTTAAAAATTGTTTACGGAATAATTTTATTGTATAACTATCAAACCCAATGCCTTTTTTAGCGACCAATGGTAGTATTTCGTTTAAGCCCTTAAAGTTAAAAAATACTAAGACAATCAATTTCATAACATTCTACGAAGCCAAAAACGCGAAACAGTTTATTGTTACAGCTAGTAATGACAAAAATCTACGTTTAGAAATTGGTTGAATATGTTATATTCAAATGCAACGGTGGCATTCGAACTGACGACCTCGTGCTTGTATTTGTAGTCTTCGTATGTATGTGTCGCCGTAAAGTTGTATAAAAATAACAACGTTATTATAATCTAACTACGTCAAATTACAAACTAATTTACCGCGAGATGATAATCTTAAGCCGCCTATACACACTGGCCCATTGGACGAGTGGTAGCATCCACACACTGGCCGAGCGCAGGCCAACGCGAGCGCCGACAAAACGGTACATGGCGAGTGGTAGCATCCACACACTGGCCGAGCGCAGGCCAATACGAGCTACGAGCGCCTTTGTTTTGTGCACAAAAACCGACACCGGTCACGAGAAACGAGTCGAGGCAAAAGAGCCCTACACACTGGCAGCTTGCCGTCACTCGGCCAGCTAGGCGAGCGACGGCGAGTGATCACAAGTCATGACAAAACGACCCTCCACACACTGGCGTTGGCCGCACTCGGCCAGTATGTATAGGCGGCATTACGGTATTGACAATTTCACGGTGTCATTATTTACAATAAAGGCAATTGATTGTCACATGTCTGCGAGGGGAGGGCCCCCTCCCCTCGCCATCAATCACAGCTCATTTTTGTGTTAGACGCGGGACGGATTGGACGTACGCCTGTGCTTAAAGTGATGCGTGAAGTGATTAGCTAGTGTATGCACCGAAACATTAAATAATTCTCGTTACAAAATCGAACAGTTAAATACCAATATCGACATTCTTTCCAGGTAAATTGCAGGGCTTAGAGATGTAATATATTAGATATCTAAGTAACAAGCGCAATGCAGTGCTAGGTAATGATTTGAATTCTTCATGTTCCAATAGCTGCGTGTCACTGTGTTGTTATGTGGGAAGCATGTAGCTTACCATCAGGCATACATGTCCTACATTTCTCGTCACTCATACATACTATTTATTAAAAAAAAATTGGCAGTCATAGGAACTGCCGATAGAAGTGAAAACTTGCTGTTGCCCCGGTACTGGTACCTAGGGGGCAAACGCAACTCTTTTATATTTCTGTTGTCCTGGTATCTGGAGATAAACGCTGGGCTGTTGGAGGTAGGTAATCGAAACTCTTTACTGTTTCTGTTGTACCTGGTACCTGGCCGTTTTTACCGAGTTTACCCGAAGATTTCATATCGGATCCGATCCATTATCATATCCAAGCGTGACGATTGATGAATCCATTTCACAGCCCACGAAAATTCTGTCTATAGCGCGCCTAAAGAAGTTTTCACTTCAAAAAAGATTTTGTTAAACAGAATCTGAGTAACGAAATCGTAAATTGTAGGTAGAAGTCGAACTTGTGTAAAAATTAAGGCTTTTCTATGTACTTATGGCAACCTACAAACATGACATAAAACCAAAAGTAAATGCAATGGTAGGAGCTAAAAACAAGCAGGAAAATGCTCAGGAAAATCATTATCGAAAACGCTTATATGGCGTTTCGTAACTCGACAACTCGCACATTTTCCCGTAAAAGACCGAGAAAATCTTAAAATAAAGCTTTGTTTATTAAATTCAATTCGAATGTTGCAGAGTAGGTGAATTAAAGAAACAGGTTTGGACATAAATATGTAACTACACTTTCTTATTATCTTATTTCTGTGTCTGGGTGTTTATATGTATAATAAGTATGTATTTAAAAACTATATAAGTATTATATCAGCTATCTGGCCGCTATCATACAAGCTTTGCTTAGTTTGGGGTCAGATGGTGTTGTGTGTGAATTATCCACCAATATTTAATAATAATAATTTTAATTTAATTATTATCACTATTTTACTATCTTATTATTATTATCTTATTATTAGTACTCATAATAAGATAGTAAAAGCAGGTAAAGGCAGATCAGGTCAGGCAGTGCGTTATTTTCGATAAAAGCACCACTTAGGTACCATCAAATGTTTTAGCGGTCAAACGGGGATTATAAACAAACATACTTCTAATAAACAAATACCTACCTTAAACGTCATAATCATCAGTTAATGCCAGTCCACTGCAAGGCCTGCTCCATTTTTCTCTGATCTTATTCTGTGCCAAGCTTAACCACTAGGTAATATTAAATCTCAGGTCACAAGTATCAAGTGAATTAGGAAAATGTTTGCGCAATTTGTTCTTTTTACAAAACATCCATAAGAATGTTTGATACAAAAGTCTATTGCCTAGTACTGACAATCAATTTAACCTACACTGGGCAAGTATATACAAAATACTAATTAGATTGCACATAACCAGTTATTATTATAATTTGGAACGTATGCTCTCCCAATTTCGGGCATAGGCCCCCCTACCCTCCTTCCATCTTCCATTTGCATCTATCTTATGATTTTGCCTCCCAATCTTTCAAATAGCTGTCAAGGTCATTCTACAAGTGCTCATTTGGCAGTATCAATAATAATTTTACAAATCAGGACTCAAAAGTGCAAACCCCGTTTCTCTGCATCATATCTTTCTGAGAAGATGTTACGAATGAATCCACGAGGTAGCCCACGTGTTAGATCTTCATAATTTTGAACTGTGCGGGCTTCTTATTCGGTGTATTTGTTAACAATACACGTGCCTCTTACCTGTGTAGAGACAGGTCTATTTTTTGGAGCTTGTGTATCATACTTAGAAGGGATAATACTAAACCTTTAGGAGAATCTTACAGGTACCATTGTTATCTTTTTCTTTCTCTTGTTTTACAAAAATTGGATGAATGAATGAATGGATTTTTCATTCATTGCACTGATACATAGAATGTAGTAAAACAATAATATTAGTAAAATAATTGGCGGTATTATTGCTGAAAGTAATCTCTTTCAAGCAGGCTTGGGATGGTTAAGATCTTATACTACAAACAAGACTAAAAGAAAATTTAAAATTCCATAGATGCATTCAATCACTAAACATTTCCATTTTGCTCTAAATTGTAAACACACGTAGCAACACGCTTGTAGCACACGTAGCGTCTCCGTAGCTCGCGTATCTCTACAACTTCAATTTCAACTGGAAACTTAGAGCTTGTTAATTCACAGTAATTTGGTAGAACTGATTAAGTAAAGCTTCGGGAAATTGATTAGTGGCAGTGGCAAAGGAATTTTTCATTTTAAGTTCGACGCTATAACGTCAAGGTGTTATAAGTTTGACGTGCATATGTGTGTATGTTTGTAAAATCTTAGCTCCCATAAATGCCGATTTAAACTGAACAAACATAGAGCTAGAGCTGAAACAAGAGCATTCTTTCTCGATCTTTTAGTGTGAACGAAAGATCGTTTTTAGCGTTTTCATATTCTAAATTCCCTAGAATCTTTGCGAACGCAAATAAAACAACGAAAGAATGCTCTACGTTTGTTTACACCAAATGAATTTGATACACTGGGGATAGAATGAGCATTCGCTCGTCTGATGTAAATCGGCCTTTACGGTACCCAAAAGATGAACAGATGTACCAATTTTGAGTTTTTTTTGTTTGATTGATGAGTTAATCAGGAGTTCTCTTAGCTTTTACTGATGAAAATCGGTTCAAGGTTACTTGTAACTATTTTTGGCTTATAACTATTTTTTTAAACTCCCTCGATATGGGTATTGAACGAGAGAGCGTGATAAAATACCGTCATCGCATATAAATGGCGTATTTTTTTTTTAAACTGGCAAATTCTTACCATGCTTTTAGTTGACAATTACCTTGTCCTTATTTCTATCGGAATGCTCGTAGCTCGAAAAAGCGACATCGTTTCATGGTTGATGTTCCAAAGACACGAACGAAGAGATTTGACTCTACTTTTGTGATAAGAACGTCTAGGCTGTGGAATACGTTGCCTGAGTGGGTTTTCCCTGATGGTTACAATCTTTGTGTCTTCAAATCGAGAGTGAATCGGTTATTTCTAGGTAAACACGTTCCATCGTAGACCGCATCGTCGCTTAACATCAGGCGAGATGGCAGTCAAGTGTAAACCTATAGAAGTTAAAAAAAAAAAAATACAAAAGCATATTTCATAGCTAGTCAAGCTATGGAATATGCTACGAACAACGTCAGTGTAAACTATCAACTTAGCTTCAAATCTTCGGAACATTAACCATAGATCGGTGTCGCTTTCACTGTTACGGTACCTTATTCCAAACATTGTTACATTAAAATAATTGAAAAAGATAACATGCTGATGAGATTTTTGTTATTTGGTCCCTGTCGCAATAAGGTTCAAAATCAGCTGTTATTACAATAACTACGTCCATGTGCCTATTATTATTTAGGTTCAGTTCAAATAATTGTTCGTAACTTATTTCAAGCACCATTTGTTCAACTTAGGTTGAAAATTCCATTAATAAATTTCAAACCAAGTCATGTCGAGATAACGACAAGATCAACGGGTAGAAAATTGACCTTAATGACTTATTTCTAAGTCACAAAGCTGTAACAAAAACAAGTCCTGGCTCCTCATTCTGTAAGAACAAAAATTAAAATGTAGACCGTTATATTAAACAGAACTCGAATTTTAATTACACAATAATTGACCGATCATCTCACTGCTGAGATTTGAGGCCTTCTTTCTCTCACAGAGAGAGAGTGAGAGAGAGAAGGCGATAATCCACCAAGTTGCCCAAGTCCGTTGTTGGTCTCATTACGATCTCATGATTGTAAAATTAGACTTTATTTACTTTACGACCCTGGTTTTCTATTTTATATTACACTACAAGTAAATCTAGTAGTGCTTCGATTTTGCCCATATTCCCATAAATTCAGAGCTTTTAAAAGCCTTTGTGCTATTCCAGACCATAATCTAATTGTATTTCAAATCTCAATCTGATTTGTGCAGCCGTTCCAACGTGATTGAGTAACAAACGTCTAAACTTTGACATGTTTAATAGTAATAGGATAATTCTAAACCTTTCATTTACTTTGTGTAATAACTGACATTATAAATGAGAAACTTTGGATGTTTGTCGCTCAAATACGTCGGAAAATCTGAACGGATCGAAAAGAACACAGTCAGTTTATAATCATATTATGCTTTTTATCTCAGGAAAATAACGGGAACTACGCGGGTAAAACAGTGGGGTGACGCTATTTATTTATAATACATACATAGTCTTTCAATTATGATGATACGTAGAAAATTATTCGCTGTAGTTATACTACTGGTGCTGCGTTTTAAATGTTGTAACTAAAGAATATAACCCCTGAAATAGACTGTACTTTGAAGTCTTGAAAACTTGCTTAATTTAAGCTGAAAAGTTGGCCTCTAAGTCAATGTTGGCGTGCCAAAGACAACACAGGCCCAGAGAATTGAAGTAATGTAGAACGGTTAATCTTGAGGCACCTGAGGTTAATTGTAACAAATAATATATATGTGTTACATTTGTAGTGTTGCATGCAGTGATTATAAAACGATGTGTCTCTTTATAACAGACTGCAAAAAATGAGGAGGTTCTCAATTTGGTTGTATTTTTGTTTTTTGTGTATGTTACGAGACTAATTGATCCGCTAATTGTAAATCTATTTTTATGATTTTTGAAGTGAAAACTTCTTTAGGCGCGTCTATACAGATTTTTCGTGGGGTGTAAATTGAATTCTAGCATCATGCTCGGGTATGATAAGAAATCTTTGGGTAAAATCGGGACCTTGGCGATTGGGCATCTAGAAATGCGTCAGCCAATGGGAAATGCTGAAAGGGCATAGCCTCGCCATCATGGCATGGCCATCTAGAAATGCGTGAGCCAATGGGAAATGCTGACGCATTTCTAGATGGCTATGCTATGATGGCGAGGCCACGCCCAGTTACACCCGTTTAGTTTCCAAAGTAAGCTATCAAATTCTGAGTTATAAGTTTTCACTTCCATCGGCAGTTCCTATGACTTCCAATTTTTTTTTTGTGTTGTATGTTAATGTTAGTGTTAGTTAGTTAGTTAGTGTTAATGTCGTCCGGTATAAACTTTATAAAAATTGGTGTAGCGGTTTCTGAAATTTCAAATTTTTATGAAACATTTAATTTTTATTTACTTTTAAGACGTATTCGTCCTATCTCATTGGGCCAAAATGTCAAGTTGTTTTCAAAAAGAACATGAAATTTAATCGAGTGTCAGAATTTAATTTAAAATGAAAAACGATTTAGTTTTTTCATAAGGATTTCCCACATCGAAAATAAGTTTTTTTCGGTATTTCTCTGTTGCTTTAATTCTTTGGCAGGATGGTAACTTCGTCATTATTGTACAAGGAGCCATTAACACAGTCACTTTACCGCATTACGGAAGTCTTTTAGGCTCAGTTTGGGGCTAATTTCCTATTACAGATACTAAAGTCATGGTACCGTTTCAATTTTTGAAGTGAAAATTCTTTAGAAAGTAGCTTTGAGTACTCTGGGAAAATCTTACGGATTCATGACACTGAGATGCTAATATAGCAATATAGTGGCGTAGCACCGCAGTGGAACATGCGCGCTAAACGCCTTTTGTAAGGATGAAATCTTGTTAGTTTACGTTACCAACACTCGTAATAGTAACACCATTATCTGGGTCTTCATTGATTCAAATTCCACAGGTAACACTGTTGTTTTCCATCCTAAGGTTGCCTGGAAGATATCGCTTTCAGCGATAAGGCCGCCCACTGTCGCACTAATTTACTATGTTTTGTTTATTTTTTATATGTATTTTTATTTTTGGTGTGTCAATAAAGAGTAGGTATCTATCTATCTATCTTTCGAAGGCATGTGCGTAACTAAAAATCAGTGAAGGAAAACATAGGAAAACGTTATGTTTCTAGAACCTTTCGAGGTCAACTGTGATTCACCAACACATACTGGGTCAGCGAGGTGGATTGTGGCCTTGACTTTCCTCGCCAGAGAAGGCCCCGGGTCCCAACAATGGGAACATTAAATTGCTTCTAGACCAGTGGAGAAGCGTTTGAAAATGGCAAAAAATTTTACAAATTAATAGTAGAATGACACCCATTGCAAAAGAAAGAGAATGTGACAGACAGACAGAGACGAACTTCTTAGCATTCCATGGATTCACCGTGCGGGTGCCGGGTCCATCGTGTGGCAGAGAGAGAAATCTCGAATAGACCCCAAGACTTGTGACTCGGGCATATGTTTAAGGGGCCCCTTTGTGACGTACGTCAACACGCAACTTCACTACTCAAATGAAAGGAAAAATAATTTACGTATAACTTTATCTAACAATTTATTTCCATAGGTTCCATTCATTTTGTAGTTCTGCCGAAAATCGAGATAAACCGTTTTCACTCTTAAAACGGACCCCCCCTTCCACTTCCCGAACTCAGATCGCCCGTAAATTATTTTTCCTTTCTTTTTTGTCATATCCTCTTTCTTTTACTATCAGTTTTATCCTACTATTACTTTCTTTTTTTCAAAAGCTATCGAGACTGGTCTACCAATAACAAATTGTAAATCAAAGATGTAAAAAATTTTCGGGGGTTACTTAAATTTATAGTTTAATTAGTTATTAAAGTTATTATGGTCATCAACCAAAATAACACTCCATTATTGGTCCTCAAATGAAATATTGTAATTTAAGTGCCAATGAAACGAGCTTCTCTTCATCGATACTTTTAATGGCTGGAACAGAATGACCTTTTGTGAGCCAATCTCTGTTTTCGCTTTTAGATCTACGGAATTGTAAACAAAGTATTATTAATGGAGAGTTTAAATATTTCGAAAGTTACGAAGATCGAGAAGTTCGATTTCAATTCAAATTTTAGGCACTTAATCGATTCTGCTGACTTACAATATATTTTTCTATCACATTTAATGTACGCTACTCCCTAATCAAATTCAAAACACCGTTACAAATTATATTTTTCAAAATTTAGCTTTCTGCGTCATATTTGTGTGTATTATTATTGTACATATTTTTTGTATTTGTACAGAAAATAATACCGTCAAAACATTATTATGACTTGGTAACCTTCGTTTTATGTATTCACAAGCAGTTCTCCAAGGTTTTACCCGCAGTGGTTCCTATTCCTGTCGTTCCCGTTTTTTTTTTCGGGATAAAAAGTAGCTGATGTGTTCTTCCAGAGTATGATCTATCTATGTTCTAAACTTCAGTACGATCTGTAAAGTACTTTTTTATGTGAAAGAGTAACAAACATCCATCAATCTATCCATACTTACAAACTTTCGCATTTATAAAATTAGTAGCATTAAGCCCGACTCGCGACGCGGCCGGCGTCGTGACGTCACACAAAAAATCATTACTAAAAAATGAAACCAAATTTTGTGTGTCTGTAAACGACAATGTACTGATAAATATTATCACCTATCTCTTAGGCATCAAAATAAACTAATAATCGATCATGTTTATCATGAAAAAATAAGGTTTTAAAGTACCAAAACCGGTTTTGCCCAAATCTGGCCTCTTGGGGCTTGACTACGTTGTAGGTATTTTATAACTTTAATTAAGCCCTTTCTTTTATAACATAGCACTGCAATGCGCTCGTAATCCACTGTAATTAGATGATTTATCTGTAGGTATGACCTGTAATTTCTTTGAAAACATTACGCTTCAAACCGGAATACAGTGATGTTGGCACATTACTACTTGGCAGAGGTGTAGTAGGTACTTCGCCATAAGGACAGAAGAACTCGGAAACGAGACTACTATACATAAATTCATATTGACGTAAAACGAAATCATAATGGCAAGATTGAGCTTTAGTCAAGCTTTGTAATAAGGAAATAGAAATAAAGAGTCCATAAACATACACATTACTTCCCACACACAGGAAACTGCCAATTCTCAGAGTGCAAAACGCGCAATCTAAAACGAAAATCTCCAGTAATTTCTTTTTAGAAATCTTAGGTACTTTTTCTAAAGGATGTTCACGTGGAAAACTTTTCCTTCCGTTCGCCATAAGTTTTCGAGAAAAACAACATAAATTCAATGGTTATCTGTTTTCGCTTCGAAGCTTTAAATAAGTGATTGCTACGTTACTTAAATACTTATTTATGTTAGGGTTCCGCGCCAGATCAAAAATGAAACCACTCGCGTTTGTGTTTCACAGGATCTTAAATAAATTATGACAAATAGACACCTCCGTGCTCATTATTGATTTGCATCATACATCTACTTAGATATTGGTAGCTACACCCCGTAATTTACAAACATTTACTGTATAGAGATTAAAAGTCTTTATGTTGATCAAGGCATTGCACTTATTAAGTACCTACCTATTTAATTTCATTGGGTTTCGTTCAGAAGTTACAAAAATACGCGAAAACAAAACTACACACAAACTCACAAAATGTTTTGTTTGTGTTTGTTTACTTAATTGATTTAGTACGATTTGTAAAACTGGATATATCTACCCATATTATTTGGTAAACAGGTTTTAACCAAACGCACTGCTTCGATGAGACTGCAAAGTTTCTTCAATTAAAGTTTTTTCAAAATTCGTTTCACTGATTTCGAGTCAATTGAATGTTAATGGGACCATTTAAATAAAACAATAGAATTTCCATATTAGTTCAAACGCTTATGAGAAACTAACAAAATTATATACTTAAAAATCATACAAATTTAGATTCTCGTCCTTTTTTGAAATCCGTTATAATAATTGTTAATACACAGCTTACTAAAACTTAGGTTTTGGTAATAGGTACTATCAAACTTATCTTTGTATGTGTACAATAACGAATAACAAAAGCTTTGCGAATTGCAAATCAGACGCACGATGTAAATTTTCAATAAAATTTTATCAATATTGCGTTACCGTGGTAAGGAACCGTGTGTGACAGTCCGACTCGCACTTGAGCTACATCAGTCAAATGTAAATCGGACTAAAGCAGTCGTGTAAAAAAAAAGAACTTAACTATTATTTAAAAGGCAGCATCCAAATAAAATAATCTCAAGGTCTTTTCCTAATGATATTCTTTAGTAGATTTTTTCATGACGTTTTGATTTCTTTTAAAGCAAGAGCAAACATTACTATGTTTCGGTTTAAAGGGTAATGTTTCCAGTGAAATTACAATAAGATAAAACATCTTATATATCTGGTGACGAGCACAGTGCAGTGCTAGGTACCTAATGATTTAGACTCTTCATGTTCCAATAAGCTATAATCCTAAAAAAGCTAATTATTTCATCAGGTAGAATGCTAAGAAATATTGTACATGTATTTTTAATTGTGTTTCACACTAAAAAAATGACGAAGAGGTATATAAGAGCGCTTAGAAGTTTTGAGTGACGTCACTGCTGGGTAAAAATCGTACCCACAAATGACCCCCCTACTCTAGAAATTTGATGATCTATTTGATGTTTAATGATGTAATAAAACAAAAAATTACATCCCATATGTTGCCATGATCTATCTGATGAACCAATTAAAATGATTTGTTTGTTACCTAGTCCGCATCTATAGCTGTGTGTCACTGACAATTACATTTTTGTAAGCCATCATACCTATCTATAATATAAAAATGAATCGCAAAATGTGTTGGTAAGCGCATTACTCAACAACGCCTGGACCGATTTGGACAATTCTTTTTTTTTAATGTTTGTATAAGTTCAAGGATGGTTTTCACGGCGAGAATAAATCGAATAATTGCCAGGAAAACCCTAAAAACAGCCTTTTTCTTTTTCCCATACAAACGTTTTCTAACTAAAATGTTAAGGCTATTTGAGCTTTATTCCTACGAAATAAAATTCATATTAATTAAAGTGCTTTCCCATTCAAACGTTTTCTAACTAAAATGTTAAGGCAATTTGAGCTCTATTGCTATAACATAAAGTTCATATTAAATAACAAGCACTCACATAAGTCTAAGCAATATATGTGTGTTCCTAACGTCAAGGAGTCAATTTGCACTTTGGTCCCGATGCACAAAGTTCAAATTCCATCATATATTCTATCTAAACAGTGTGCGTGTGTGCGTTGAAGGATAGGAGGATTGTCGCGTTCCGAAAATCACTCAGAATAAAGTCAACAAAAGTGATAACATCGAGAACCAGATCAAACTGAATAGTCACAAAACGTAAGACTCACAGATCATTAGTACTGATTTTCAATTTGGTCGGCTTCACGATATTATTTATTTTGATTTAGTATTTATTTGTATATTTTTTGATACACGTGACCTGGGAAATAGTTTATTTAAATAAACTATTTCCCAGGCCGTGTCTATCAATAAAGATACACATTCCGTAATATTATTTATCTTTGTTTCTCTCTTGAATGCAAATTTATTATTCAACCAAATATTATCTCAAGAAACTTACTATCACTTAATTTAGGGAACAAATAATTAAAGTTTTACTAAAACGATCTGCTCAGTCAGCCGGAGATGAAGTGCCACCAGCCCCTATAATGACAAAAAGACCGTCTAATAGAAAACATTATCTCATAAAGAACAAAGTTGTAGAAAAAATTGGACGCTGAAGATGTGCAGAGGTGCTATACAATTATGACAGGAAAATTATTGTTGGCGAGACTTTCAGAGCAGCTCAAACAACTACTAAATGCTATGTATGTGAAAGTTTTCCGTGTCAAAACTGTTTCAATAATATTCATTGATTTTTTTAACTTAAAAAATAGATTAGTTAATTTCTAAATATCTTTCTTTTTTGAATAAAATTATTTAAAGGTGATTTTTATTTATCTCTTAATATCTCCTTAACTGATTGTCCGATTCCCAACTCAAAACCACTGGGAAATTGTATAGAAAGCGTGAGCATTTCGGATACACACTGCTTTAACTGAAATGGGGAGTGTGTATCATAAACTATACACACTTCTTATGACAGTGTGTATCCTAAACGATACACATGGCGCTGAGCGTGTTATAGTGTTTGTGGTATTAATATAGAAAACCCATGTTTCTCACATGGTCAATTGAATGTTGGCCCTCCCGTGATGGAAAACCATCAGATTCGTTTGTCTATGTGCCAGGTAATCAAACAAAAAACATCGTATATCACACAGCACTACAATGAAAATAAAACTTTTGATAAGATTGAAAAGATATTTGGTAATAGCTTGATTGACAATAAAAGGATTACTTTAAATGCGTACTAAACGTTGAAGTAAATATGTTATTAATAAAATACTTAATGCGGTTCACATTATACATCTCTTACCAAGTTTCAACAGTACCTATAGTTCTTATAGTTTCGAAAAAAGTGGCTGTGGCATACGGATGGACAGATAGACATACATGACGAATTGACGAACCCATAAGGGTTCAGTTAGTAGCTACGTTTTATGGAACCCTAAAAATGGATCTTCGAAATGTATGTACGCTCATAACTTTTCAATGACCAAACCAAATAGGATGATTCTTTCTTTGTTTCATGTATTTGTTATTGTCGGGACAAGGTTTGTACAATAGAAAATTTAGAAAATGTAGACGAAAAATATATGGTGGTACGAAGTTCACCGGGTCAGCTAGTCTATCTATAATATAAAAATGAATCGCAAAATGTGTTGGTAAGCGCATCACTCAACAACGCCTGGACCGATTTGGACAATTCTTTTTTTTAAATGTTCGTATAAGTTCAAGGATGGTTTTTACGGCGAGAATAAATCGAATAATTGCCAGGAAAACCCTAAAAACAGCCCTTTTCTTTTTCCCATACAAACGTTTTCTAACTAAAATGTTAAGGCAATTTGAGCTTTATTTCTACGAAATAAAATTCATATTAATTAAAGTGCTTTCCCATATAAACGTTTTCTAACTAAAATGTTAAGGCAATTTGAGCTCTATTGCTATAGCATAAAGTTCATATTAAATAACAAGCACTCACATAAGTCTAAGCAATATATGTGTGTTCCTAACGTCAAGGAGTCAATTTTCACTTTGGTCCCGCTGCACAAAGTTCAAATTCCATCATATATTCTATCTAAACAGTGTGCGTGTGTGCGTTGAAGGATAGGAGGATTGTCGCGTTCCGAAAATCACTCAGAAGAAACTCAACAAAAGTGATAACATCGAGAACCAGATCAAACTGAATAGTCACAAAACGTAAGACTCATACATCATTAGTACTGGTTTTCAATTTGGTCGGCTTCACTGTATAATTTATTTTGATTTAGTTTCGGCACGCGACGTAAAATGCGTCAATTTTCACGTCATAATATCAAGTGTCAGTCATAAACAAACCGCGTTATCAAACGTGTTTTATTATTTTGAATTATTAATTTAGTATCCCTATCTGTGCAAAATTATTTAAATACACACGTTTGCCAACGGGCTCTGCGCTCCGTGCAGTATTTTTGAAGTAAAACTAACGGACATAATACGAAACACCATACTGCATTCCAAAAGCGGAATAGCCGATGTGACTCAAAAAGCAGCCAATTTGAAGTGGGATTGGGCAGGACATATTTGCCGCATGTCGGATGATCATTGGGTCAAAATTACCATGCGGAGGAAGCCAGACTCCAAACGACGACGCGGCAGACCAAAGAAACTATGGCGAAGACAACCTCCACAAATATCAGAATGACTGCACTTTATTAGCCATAGAAAGGAAAAAGTGGAAGGAGGGTATGGAAGCCGTTGCCAAACATTAGGACAAGACAGCTACATGATAAAAAAATATTAACATTACGTAAATGAGATGGATGCAAATGAATTAAATTTCAAAATTCAAGAACAAATTACTGGCGAACTGAAGATTTATAAATCAGTTAATTCGGTGACTAATCAAAATGATGTCGTCAACAACTATCCACCGGAATTTTTGAACTCGCTGGTAATCGGTAGCTAAAATGTTGCGGCACACGGTTACCTATCAAAATACTGAACAACGTGATAGAAGGAACTATGAAAGGAAAGTAGGTATAAAGGACAACGTTTTGATACCACGCATCCCAATGATTCCAACTGATGTACCATTTAAGTTTAAACGACTACAGTTTTCAGTGCGGCTTGCTTTTGCTATGACCATAAACAAGTCCCAGGGCCAACCTTAACAAGTTCAGCGCCAAGCCCTATCTATATGCAAACACTACAAAATTTCCACAACTTTCAATTTGTGTTTTTTTTGTGTTGTCAGTTGTGAGGTGTTAAAATAGTATATCCAATAATCAGACCCCCTCCCCCGTCATCCCTTTCTTTTTTACCAGTGTGTTTATTTTTTTGGACGTGGCCTGGGAATACTTTTTATAGATGAACTATTCCCCAGGCCATGTGTATCAATAAAAATACATATTTCGTAATATTATTTCTCTTTGTTTCGCTCTTGAATGCACATCTATTATTCAACCAAATATTATCTAAAACTTACTATCACTCAATTCAGGGAACAAATAATTGTAGTTTTACTAAAACGATCTGCTCAGTTAGCTGGAGATAAAGTGCCATCAGCCCCTATTATGACAAGAAGACCGTTTAATAGAAAACATTATCTCATAAGTAACAAAGTTGAAAAGAAAATTTTACGCTGAAGATGTGCAGAGGTGCTATAAAAGTATGACAGGAAAATTATTGGTGGCCAGGCTTTCAAAGCAGCTCAAACAACTACAGAATGCTCTGTATGTGAAAGTTTTCTGTGTCAAAAATGTTTCAATAATTTTCACTAATTTATTTTGAACTTAATAAATTGATTATTTAGTTTCTAAGTAACTTTATTTATAAAATTATGTCAAGGTGATTATTCTTATTCTCTTAATATCGCCGTAACTGATTGTCCGATTCCCAACCCAAAGCTACTGGGAAAATGTATAGGAAGCGTGCGCATTTCGGATACACACAGCTTTTACTGAAATGGGTAGTGTGAATCATAAACTATACACACTCCTTATGTCAGTGTATATCCTAAACGATACACATGGCGCTGAGCGTGTTATAGTGTTTGTGGTATTAATCTAGAAAACCCATGTTTCTCACATGGTCGATTGTATGTTGCATATTCCCTCCCGTGTTGGAAAACCATCAGATTTGTTTGTTTATGTGCCAGGTAATCAAACAAAAAATATCGTAGGTATATCACAAATCACTACAATGAAAATAAAACTGATTTTGGTAATAACTTGATTAACAGTAAAAGGATTCATCATCATCATCTGCCTATTTAATATTCGTTCACTGCTGGACGTAGGCCTCTCCTAATGAACGCCACAAGGCGCGGTCTTCTGCATTCTGCATAGAGGGATTATTACTTGCGTTTAAATGCTTTTAAACGTTGAAATAAATATGTTATTAATAAAATACTTACCTGATGCGGTTCACAGAATACATCTCTTAGCAAGTATATTCAACAGTATAGTTCTTACAATTTCGAAAAAAGTGGTTGTGACATACGGATGGACAGACAGACAGAAATGACGAACCCATAAGGGTTCAGTTAGTACGTTTTACGGAACCGTAAAAATGGATCTTCGAAATGTATGTACGCTCATAACTTTGAATGACTGCACCAAATATGATGATTCTTTATTTTATGTATTTGTTATTGTCAGGACAATATTTGTGCAGCAGAAAGTTTAAAAAATGTAGACGAAAAAAACATGGTGGTACGAAGTTCACCGGGTCAGCTAGTAATATAAAAATGAATCGCAAAATGTGTTGGTAAGCGCATCACTCAACAACGGCTGGACCAATTTGGACAATTCTTTTTTTTAAATGTTCGTTAAAGTCCAAGGATGGTTTTTACGGCGAGAAAAAAACAAATAATTGTCGGGAAAACCCTGAAAACAGCTCATTTCTTTTGCCCATACACACGTTTTATAACTAAAATGTTAAGGGAATTTGAGCTTTATTGCTATGTAATAAAGTTCATATTAAATATAGCGCATTCCCATACAAAAGTTTTCTAACTAAATTGTTAAGGCAATTTGAGCTTTATTGCTAAGAAATAAAGTTCATATTAAATAACAAGCACTCACTTATGTCTAAGCAATATATGTGTGTTCCTAACGTCAAGGAGTCAATTTGCACTTTATTCCCGCTGCACAAAGTTCAAATTCCATCATATATATCAAAACAGTTGCGTGTGTGCGTTGCAGAATAGGAGGATGTCGCCGTTTCGAAACTCACTCAGAAGAAACTCAACAAAAGAGATGACATTGCGAACCAGATCAAATTGAATAGTCACAAAACGTAAGACTCATAGATCATTCGTAATGATTTTCAATTTGGTCGGCTTCACGACATTGTTTATTTTGATTTAGTTTCGGAACGCGATGTAAAATGCGTCAGTTTTCACGTCGTTATATCAATCAAGTGTCAGTCAAACACAAACCGCGTAACGAAAGTGTTTTATTATTTTGAATTATTAATTTAATATCTGTGCAAAATTATTTAAATACACATGGGCTGTGGAGCGCAGTATTTTTGGAGTAAAACTAACGGACAGAATACGAAACACCATACTGCTTTCCAAAACCGGAATAGCCGATGTGACTAAAGAAGCAGCCAATTTGAAGTGGGATCGGGCAGGACATGTTTTCCGGATGTCGGATGATCATTGGAAAGACTGGACTGTATTAGCCATAGAAAGGAAAAAGTGGAAGCCGTTGCCCAACATTGGAACAAGACAGCCACATGATAAATAAATATGAATACATATTACGTAAATGAGATAGATGCAAATGAATTAAATTTCAAAATTCAAGAACAAATTACAGGCGAACTGAGGATTTATAAATCAGTTGATTCGGTGACTTATCAAGATGATGTCGTCAACTACTATCCACCGGAATTTTTGAACTCGCTGGATTTTCCAGGATTGCCACCTCACACATCTTCATTAAAAGTTGGATCGGTAGTTAAAATATACCGGCACACGGTTAGCTACAAAAATACTGAACAACGTGATAGAAGCAACTATACTGAAAGGAAAGTATAAAGGACAAGACATTTTGATACCACGAATCCCAATTATTCCAACTGATGTACCATTTGAGTTTAAACGACTACAGTTTCCAGTGCGGCTTGCTTCTGCTATGACCATAAACAAGTCCCAGGGCCAACTATAACACGCTCAGCGCCAAGCCCTATATGCAAATATACTACCAAATTTTCACAACTTTTTTTTGTGTTGTGAGTTGTGAGATGTTAAAATAGTATAGAAAATAATCACACCCCCTCCCCCGTCATCCCTTTCTTTTTTACCGGTGTGTATATTTTTTTACACGTGGCCTGGGAATACTTTATTTAGAAAAACTATTCCCCAGGTCATGTGTATCAATAAAGATACACATTTCGTAATGTTATTTCTCTTTGTTTCTCTCTAGAATGCACATTTATTATTCAACCAAATATTATCTCAAGAAATTTACTATCACTCAATTCAGGGAACAAATAATTGTAGTTTTACTAAAACGATCTGCTCAGTTAGCCGGAGATGAAGTGTCATCAGCCTCTATTATGACAAGAAGATCGTTTAATAAAAAACATTATCTCATTAGTAACAAAGATGGAGAGAAAATTGTACGCTGAAGATGTGCTATAAAAAGTATGACAGGCAAGCTATCGGTGTCAACACTTTCAGAGCAGCTCAAACAACTACAAAATGTATGTGAAAGTTTTCTGTATCAAAAATGTTTCAATAATATTTACTGATTTATTTTGAACTTAATAAATTGATAATTTAGTTTCTAAGTAACTTTCTTTTTTTAATAAAATTATTTCAAGCTGATTATAATTTTTCTCTTAATATCTCCTTAACTGATTGTCCAATTCCCAAACCAAAACCACTGGGAAAATATTCGGATACACACTGCTTTAACTGAAATGAGTAGTGTGTATCATAAACTATACACACTCTTTACGACAGTGTGTATCCTAAACGATACATATGGCGCCGAGCGTGTTAAAATGTTTGTGGTATTAATCTAGAAAACCCATGTTTCTCACATGGTCGATTGTGTTACATATTCCCTCCCGTGTTCGAAAACCATCATATTTGTTTGTCTATGTGCCAGGTAATCAAACAAAAAACAACGTATATTACAAAGCACTACAATGAAAATAAAACTGATTTTTGGTAATAACTTGATTAACAAGAAAGGTATTTATCATCATCATCATCATCATCAGCCTATTTAATATTCGTTCACTGCTGGACGTAGGCCTCTCCTAATGAACGCCACATGGTGCGGTCTTCTGCATTCTGCATAAAAAGATTATTACTAGCTTTTAAATGTTTATATACGTTGAAATAAATATGTTTTTAATAAAATACTTAAGTACTTTATGCGGTTCACAGAATACATCTCTTAAGTTTCAACAGTATTGTTATTATAGTTTCGAAAAAAGTGGTTATGACATATGGATAGACAGACAGACAGACACAATGAACCCATAAGGGTTCAGTTTTTACGGAACCGTAAAAATGGATCTTCGAAATGTATGTACGCTCATAACTTTTGAATGACTGCACTAAATATGATGATTATTTTCTCTATGTATTTATTATTGTCGGGAAAAGATTTGTACAACAGAAAGGTTAGAAAATGTAGACGAAAAAGTTATTTGGTATACAAGAGTGCAAAGTGGCTTTTTAACCGCGTGCTCAATTTTGATGACCGAGCAAGCGAAGGATTCTAAAGTTGAATCACGAGCGTAGCGAGGGATTCAAAAATTAGAATCCTGAGCGTAGCAAGGGAATCAAAAGGGCACAAGGTGAAAAATCTTTGCACTCGAGTGTAACACGTAATTTTTCATCCCCCCCTAGCGAGGAAATTACTAAACGCTTTGCGCATTTTCAGTTTCAGTCGATTCTGTTGGCGTTAAATAAACTTCTTGGTCGCTAGAATCACTTATTATTATGGTATTTCGGTTTTTCACTTGTATTCAATTTTATAAGTTTTAAACTTAAGTTTATTTAGCCATGGTTTTAACAATAACAATATGACGTGAAAATATGGAGAGTTGACCGATTGAGGTAAGGAGTTTCATGTGTACATGAAAAAGTGTCCGCCCAAATGCATTAAATTATAATAGCGCTAAATTTGCATCAAGGTACATTTTAAAGGGAATTAATAAACTACTATTCAGAATTCATGAAAGAAAAATATTGGCAGTCATAGGCACTGCCGATAGAAGTGGTAACTTATAACTCAGAATTTGATTTTTACTTTGGAAACTACGCGTGTGAAACCAGAGGGCGTGGCTATGAGCATGGCCATCTAGAAATGCTGACACATTTTTAAATGGCCAATGGGAAAGGCTGAGGCATTTCTAGATGGCCATTGGCTATGGTCACGAGTTTACCCGAAGATTTCTTATCATTCCCGAGCGTGACGCTAGAATTAAATTGACAGCCTACGAAAAATCTGTCTTTGGCGCGCCAAAAGAAGTTTTGACTTCAAAATATATTGTACCTACATGTTTTCTCAAAATAGTAATTATTTATTTGATGTTATATTTACTACATTATTTTGTACTGCACAAGTAGTTGAAATTATCTATTAGTTACTATTTTAGTAGTCAATAATATTTAATTATTTAACTCGGCAACTCGGCATACTTAAATTCGATTACAATTGATTCATTCATAGCATTTCAAAATGTTTTGCCATTTGAAATAACATTCTTTACCTCTATCCTCCATACGTGAACAGAAAATGGCGCGCAAAGCATTTAAAAAAAGGTACACCAAAGAGGTTCCGAGTATGAGTTTTTAACAAATTAAAAACAAATGTATGATGAATCCGGCACCAAGGAGGTAGAAATAAATAGGTTAAAATATGTTTTGAATTCAAAACCTCAGTACACACGATGTTCTAAATTCAAATTTACTTTAACCTCTAGAGGGTAAAAACGACTTTTGCGCCCTGATATCGAGGAGCAAAAGTACTCTTTCCGAGCTGGTGGGATGAAAAAATACATGGTGGTACGAAGTTCACCGGGTATGTAGCTAGTATGTAAATAAATTGATGCGTGTTAATTCATCATTACGAAACTAAAGCTAATTTATAAGTTTTCCGAGACCATAAAAAATTGCAACGCTCTATTTAGCCAACTTTCCGCAGCGACGGTCATAAAATATATTAACCCTTAATTTGGCAAAAAAAAAACATGAAAAAACGAAATAATTTTTCAATAGACCTGTTTTTGGTACCCTAAATAATAAAGAAAAAATGTGAAAAAAAATCTCCCTATAAAGGTTTTCCGGAAAATGCGTGTTAATTATACTCAACAAAAACGGATATTGAAATATGGACTTACTGTTAATTATGTTAAGCTGGCTTAACAAGATGCATAAAATGATAGTTTGAAATCAAAACCACTTAGTGTTATATTCAAATATTTGTTCAATAATGTAGATAAAGGTAGCAAATTTTATTCGTTTTGTAATGATAATTAAAATTACAGTTACGTTCTTTGAGAAAGCAAAGGCTTACGTTGCATTTCAGGCAATACACAGTCGTGAAACCTTTTTTGCAGTATGAACATCGACCATACCCATATAAAATTGTGGATTTTGTCAAATGTGACATTATCTACGGGATAATAACGTGTAGGTAGGTTTACCGTAACTGTAGAACGTAGAAAGTGTTGGTGAGGTTTCCATTCTGCTGGTAAGAAGGTAGTTACTTAATAAGGCAATAAACAGCTGGCCAGTAACATAAATTAACTGGTCAAGTGCAAAACTAGCCAAGTAGGTTAAGCAAGCAGGATTTTGTGATTCCTGATCTAATAAAATAAGAAAAAGTACAATTTACCATATGGTACATTGTACTTTTTCTTATTTTTGTTGAGAATACCCAACACAAAAAACTAAGCGCCGTTTACCTATCATCGAACTTTGTTGAGTGGACTTAACACATTTGTCCGAGGCCTACCATATCCTTGCTTCATGAGTCAAACGCTTGAAAAATTAATAGAAACAAAGTTTAAACACACATCAACCGATTTAAACCGTTACTTTTATATTTTATGCACATTCCTTTATTTTAAAAGTTATATTTACTTGAATAGTTCGAAGAGCTCGTCGTTTGCTCGTCATCTTGACGCTCAAATTTCAAAAATATTCTTACTACACGGTAATATTAAAAATTACCCGAAAAAAGATTACATAAGAAATCACAAACAATTGAAAAATAACTGTTTGAACGCACACATAACTTGTATTTTTTTTTTCAACCAGACTGTTAAGCATACTTTACATAATCAAATTAAGGGTTAATTGGACTATTTTTGCGGCTTTGTGCACTTAAGTGAAACGAAATACGAATTTCACGACTGTACTTACTTTTTATTATTATTATTATAACTTTGGATTATCTTTATAAATGTGTTACTGAACATAAAATTCAGGAATGGCTGGAGCAATTAGTAGAGTTGTGGACTCTTTGGAGTCTGGGGAAGTACCACACTTTTTTTCAGTAATTAATACCAAACAGTAATGTGCAAACATTACTGAAGGGCAATATTTTCTGTGAATTACAAGGCATAGAGATAAATAATCGTATATCTCTGGGTAACGAACGCAGTGCAGTGCTGGGTGCAGTGATTTGGACTCTTCGTTGTCCAATAGCTGCGTGTCACTGTGCTGCTATGTGGCAAACATGTTGCTTACCATCAGGCACATGTCCTGCTCGTCTCGTCTCTCTATACTATGAAAAAAAAGGCTGCGACCTCTCCTGAGTCACATTTTGGTGGTCAATTCACACACGGCTCCATCTAACCGCAAACTATGCAAAGCTTGTACTATGGCGGCCAGAGAGATAGATGAACATTAAACTATAAACTAATGCTATACAGCATACCTTGACACAACCAAATCGACTTTATTCGTAAAAAAAAATGGTTGTCTGTAAAGTCGGGTTACTGACGTTAGTTGAACGTGACAATTTCAACTACGCCTTAGAGCGAGGTAACGCCGGCGGCGAGGTAACGGCGGTAACGTTACATGACGTCATGTTTTGCGGGCGTGCAGCCGGGTTCATCGAATTATAAGACGTTGTCACGTCAAAAAATCTTTAGCATTTGTCTGGTCCTTTATTTCGTTTCAATCCCAGGGCCCATCATATTTTAGGGTGTAAGGTTCAAGTTTAAATATTTGCGGATTTCAAAGAATAATTATTATATCTTTATTTAAAGTACACAATCTTTGAACCATTAACAATCTTGCTCCCAGAGTCGAGATTATCTGAGGATTATAAATTTGTCTAATAAATAAGAATTTATGCTCTTAAAGATATTTAAATGCTTGCTCAAGATAATTAATGTTGGTAATCCTTTGCCTTGGGTTTCTGGAAGCCTAAATTCGAGCGCTTTAGTGCCTCTTCCTATGAAAGGTTACACAAAATGCTAATACAATGACGAAAAACGCGAATTTTACTAAACAGAAGAAAAACTTTAAGTATCGGACGAACTATTAGTTTTTATTTGATACGTTTTACAAAATGTGCGTCAAGTATTCGTGTTTAGATATATTTATTTAATATACGCTTAACACATTCAAAAAATTATACGCATTTCTGATAAGAGCGTCTATGCAACGTTGCCTGGGTACGTTTTTCCCGATGGTTGCAATTTGGTATCTTCAAATCGAATCTGAATCGGTTTCTTCTAGGTTAACACACTCCATGGTAAACCGCATCGTCGCTTACCATCAGGCGAGATCGCGGTCAAGTGTAAACAAATTGATTACAAATTACTTTAGATAGTAAAAAAAATCTTAACAAATCCTGTAAATCATTTTTTTGTTGCAGAAAATGCCAACCAGACCGCCGCAAGATCACTCCAACAACCGTGCGTAGTCACATGATAACACCCGAAGATACTACAAAATGGAACACTACGGACATGCAAACAGAGTTCACAATCGAAAGCGGGAACGCAGAAAAATACAACTTCACCAACGACCTTTACCAGATCGTCGCAAGCGCACCTCACGATGCAACAGACGAGACTCCAGTAGATTGCGGACAAAATGTCACAAATAGGACGATTTGTGAGGAAAACTACGATTCTATAGAAATAAGTGTTGTGATAGTACTGTTTCTACTGATAGTGGTGACTGTGATAGGTAATACGTTGATTATTGCGGCTGTGGTGACCACGAAGAGGTTGAGGACAGTGACTAACTGTTTTGTGACAAGTTTGGCGGCTGCTGATTTGCTTGTGGGCATTTTTGTGATGCCGCCGGCAATTGCTGTACATATTAGTGGTAAGTAATTTTTATTCCTTTCATTTCTCAAGTAAATCTAGATAAATTATATTTTGTAAATTTGCAAATTGGTGTCGCGAAACCATGGGATTTTTTCATAACAGCAATTTTATTTTTAATATTAAACAAATATCGACTTCAATTTTAAAATTAAACCCATGCACTCCAATTAAACAACGAATACGTCGTCCAGGTACGCCAATTTTTGATTTCTTTTGATATTTCAAAACCCGTTACTTTGTATTGCACTACCTCTTATTTTTCGTGTCAATGATGTTCAACTACTACAAGTAAGAACTTGTTTGTACTTAATAGATTTTTTTTTTTATTCTATCTTTTTGCACTACGTCTGAAGTGGGTACATAAATATGGTCTACCAAACATAAAACTAATCGGTTCTTAATATTTAGTGGAGTTATCGCGTAAGATACGTATAAAAACAAGCAACCGAATATAGACCCTCATTTTTTTTTAAGTCGTTTAAAAATGTTCAAAGCACTAAAGAAAATTTCTTAAACAAATGTGATAATGTAGCATTCCATACTTTAAATTTAGAGTAAACTTATTAATTACTCCAAATATTTAAAATATTCTTTGTGACATTAGTATAGCTTATTCAGTTTCCGAATTCTTGGTCCATATCACCACAAATCATCACATAATCACGTTTGAAGACGCTCACCTCACTCAAGATTCCACACACTCACGTACCGAGAAAATGATAAAATACATAAAGAATATCTTCGACTTTCTCGTCACGCGTGGGCCTTTAAAATTTTACGTGCTCTTGATACTTCTGAGAGTAGTATGAGAAAGGACAGTCGTGGGCGGTTAGTCGTAAAACTAGTGGATTTGATTTTTTAACCATTAACCTTCATTTCGATTGATGTTTGTTTATAATATAGAATGACAGAAATAGAAAAACATGCGCTCTAGAATCGATCGATAGACGTGTCATAAGGCTTATAAGGCAATGCCTTTCTTGTTTAAAAACGACTTTGACCTCGAAAAATTCTTGAATGGTGATATTCAATCGAAACATTCTTGAATGGTGATATTCAAGAATTTTTCGAGGTCAAAGTCGTTTTCAAACAAGAAAGGCATTGCCTTATAAGCCTTAGAGCTACCTAAAATTACTACCTTATCGGTTATTTAACCGACTCCAAAAAAGGAGGATGTTCTCAAATAGGTTGTAGTTTTTTTGTATGTATGTTATGCGATAGCTCTGCCAATGTTTTGGTAGATCATATAGTTCAGTGGTGTTTCTAAACAAATTTCATTGAAATCAGTATGGTAGTTTTTGATATATGAACAAAAAAGTTAAATTTACTTTCATATACCTCGATAACTTAGTGATGGCAATGGAATGGGTTCTTATGAAATTTGGTCGAGTTTCTAAATTTAGTTTAATTAAATTAAGGTCGGTTTGTCTTTTTTCGGAAAAAAATATTACCTATTATTATCAGATACATTTCGGAGTTCCACTAATAATCTTAATAATACCTACCACATTGTATTTTTTCTATCGGACTATTATTCGTAACTCGAAAAAGTGATATCGTCGCATAGTTTTTTTAACACGGGCTGAGCCTTTATTAACAAAACTAAAATACAATGAGAACTAAACTACGCTACATACCTAACTACTTACAGTAAGCACACCTGAATTATCCATAGACCAATGAAGGTCTACAGATAATAATAATCGCACTGTTGGCATTGCAAAGACAGGAACGAGGACGTCTTAATTATGGTAAGAACGTATTGAATGCGGAATGCGTTGTCCGAGTGGATATTTCCCTATAGTTAAAATTTATAATTTTCTAAGTAAACACGCTTCATTGTAGACCGCATCATCGCTTAACATCAGGCAAGCCTGCGGTCATGTGTAAACTTAAACCTACTACAGTTAAAACAAAATGCTTGTAACAAAGCAATGTCCTTTTATTGTCCTATCTTTTTAAAGCGCTTCGAGAAAAGAATCCATAGATAAAGTTGAAAATAACGTTCGTTTTCTCAGATATCGTATACCTTACTGAGACCCTTGAAATTTACACGTACTTCACAGATACTCCTTACGTGATCGGCAAATAGAAACTCGAGCGAGTCAGTACGTAGAGTTTACCAACGCTCCAATAATTTGGCGAAAATTTTGAACTACGTATTTAGAAACGAAAACGAGCGAATATAATTCTGTAAGTCTAGTTTATTATCTACTAGCTGAACGCGCGCGCGTTGCTACGCCATCTATCGAAAATCGATCGTACTAATTCACATTTTGAACAAATTCGGTTACTTTAGGTTCTAATGACCCAACCTTTAAAATATGACATATTATGCTGTCACGCAACGAAAGCTCTCAAACAGCAATTTTTTTTCCCGTTTTTGTTACATTTTTCATTCCTGCTCGGCTCCTGTTGATAGTAGCGTAATGTTAAATAGCCTATAGCCTTCCTCGATAAATGGAACTATCCTACAAAGAAATAATCGTTCAATTCGGACCAGTAGTTACAGAGATCCTTGCGTTCAAACAAACAAACAAACAAACTCTTCAGCTTTATAATATTAGTATAGATTTAAATACGAAGTAATATTGTGTATATTAAATTAATTAAAAGCCACAAGATCAGAATGTAAATTACAAAACATACTACTTATTCTTAATCTGTCCCGCGATCGTCAGATCCCCGCCCAAAAGTGCCCATTAATATACTGTAATACGACAGTAGCGCAACACTTTAACTTGAGTGTATATTGGTTCTACACCCCTTGATGTTTATTGGGGACTACTTTGGAACGAGTGAAAATCTGTTTAGGAATTCTGTTAAATTGTGCGAGTTTTTGTTGAGAAAACGAATCGTCACATATATGACTTGATAATATTACAAGGTTTGTATTTACTGGTTTTTTTTAAGGGGAATATTTATTTATACTGTCAATGTCATTATTTATTATATTTAAACAAGTACTCGCAAACTGATAAAAAAAGAAAGCAATTTAATCTATTCTCAAATTGACCACAGACCTTAACAATAAACAATATAATACTAATGCGTGTGAGTGAAGTAGGTAGGTACGCAGTTGTTGTTTCATTTTAAAAAATCGCACTCCTTCATATACTTAAACTATACTTGTGCGAAATTGCATACTCCTGCAAATCAACTTGATGTGTCGTATGATCACGAAAGTTTTTTGGATACATGCTGGTTTCTTCACGATGTTTTCGTTCACCGTCAATGCCAGTGGTGGCCAGATGATAAATTTGTACGCCTGGGCTTGATCAAGCACTCAGAGATGCCGGTGGTATTCGAATTTATGGCCTCATTTTAGCAAATTCATGCACATTCTAGTCACTAGAGAAATAAAAAGAGTGTTTTGTTCATTTCCACAACATTAAATACAAAAAAAATGTCGTTTTCACCAACAAAAATGTGTGTGTACGTGTATTGTTTTAGTGTACACGCGTAAGAAGTGAAATATCTTTATGACATATTTTTTCGAAGAATGATCTATTACCTATTTACATCTTCACAGAAATTGGTTAAAAAGCAAAATAAATTGGATAAAGTTAAAGTAAAAGGCTTTTATTATCACAGAAATGGACACAAATAAATATGGCGCGTAACAGAAAATTGAGATTTTAGAAATAAAGAAGTTGTGTAATAGAAAAACTACGTTACAAGGTATACAATTTCTCCAATATGTCAAAAAAGAAGTTTCACTTCAAAAATGTTCTAATTACTTTAATTAGAACAGTTTTATAAGCTTATAATGGGCAAACTGATTAGCTGGCAGCTGATTAGTTTTTATTTGACATTATTTTATTGTGTACACACAATAATTATCTATAAGTTATAAATTGTAAGTGACGTTCCCAAGTGTTATTTTGAAATAATGGTTCGAATAAATAAATTGAATTGAAACATTACTGTGTTCCGGTTTGAAGGGCAATGTTTCCAGAGAAATTACGGGGCTTAGAGATATAACATCTTAGAAATCTGCTGGGTGACGAGCGCAGCGCAGTGCTAGGTAATGATTTGGACTCTTCATGTTCCAATAGCTGCGTGTCACTGTGCTGTTATGTGGCAGGCATGTTGCTTTCCACCAGGCACATACATGTACTGCTCGTCTCGTTACTCTTCATTTAAAAAAAAAACGTAAATGTCCATATATTTGTTTTCACCCATTGATCACTGATAACCGTCATTCCAAAAACGGTTCACTAACAGAACCATCGACAATTGTATTTTTTTCAAAATCCAGTGTCATGCTGTTTAGTTTCCAGTGAATTCTTTACCAAGTCAACATCGATATTCACGAAGGTTGGCATTTATAAATAAACTAGTTGAATCGTGCGCGCTTTGCTACGCCACCTATCGAAAATTGCTCGTAACAATACAAATTTTGAACAAAACCAGTTACCTGATGTAGGTTCTAATGAAGCAACCTTTAAAAGGTAGATACATCAGTATGTGTCTACCTTTTAAAGGTTGCGTGACAGTTCACGCAACGAAAGCTCTCAAAAGGCAATATTTTTTTCTGTTTTTGTAACATTTTTCATTCATGCTCCGCACCTGTTGATAGTGGCTTAATGTTAAATAATAGCCTATAGCCTTTTTTGGTAAATGAACTATCGAACAGAGATAGAATCTTTCAATTTGAATCAGTAGTTGTCTAGATCCTTGCGTTCAAACAAAGAAACAAACTATTCAGGTTTATAATATTAGTATAGACTAGATGAGCGCGCGCGCGTTGCGACGCCATCTATCGAAAATTGGTCGTACCAATTCAAATTTTGAACGAACTCTGTGACTTTAGGTACTAATGACGCAACTTTTAAAATATGACATATATGCTGTCACGCAACGAAAGCTCTCAAAAAGCAATATTTTTTCCCGTTTTTGTAACATTTTTTACTCATGCTCGGCTCCTGTTAGTAGTAGCGTAATGTTAAATAGCCTATAGCCTTCCTCCTACAAAGTACTCCTCCTTATCCTACAAAGAAAGAATCTTTCAATTCGGACCAGTAGTTCCAGAGATCCTTGCGTTCAAACAAACAAGTAAACATACAAACAAACAAACTCTTCAGCTTTATAATATTAGTATAGATAATAGATATTGGTGGACAATTTACACATGACACCAAAACTAAATAAACCTTGTCTCATGCCGGCCGGTTAGCTGATATAATCTTAATGATGTTTGTTCGCGATGGATTCCTAAACTACTTAAACGATTTTAAATTAAATTGGCACACCGTGAGCAGTCTGGTCCAACTTGAGAGATAGGATAGTTTTTTTTTCGATTAATAGTCCTTATATGACGAAATCCGAGCGAAGCCGGAACGGGCCGCTAGTACTTATATAGTTTTAAATACATACTTATGTGTTGGTAATTGGGTTCAGGTTTAGAGATAGAATAGTTTTATTTCGATTAATAGCCTCAATGTATCTATGTTTAATTAACGATTAACGGATTACTTCTGTTGATTCATGTAGTCCAAGATCCCAGAGCCGCCAGGCGTTACGTATTTTCTGATGAACAAAATGTGGAAGAAAATAAAAATAAATTGTTCAGAAAATACGTGAAGTAAGCAATGTTTTTATGTACCTTCATTACCCCATATCGCAAAATTGGCCGTCTAAGCAAGTTAGCGGGTAAGCATGTGTTGTTAGTACGTACTAACTCTACTCAATCGTCCACATTTCGTTTATCAGAAAATACGTGGCGTCTGGCGGCCCTGGGATTTATACCCGGTTTACATTATTCCAGTCCAGCGACCGAACCCAGCGCTGGATTTCTTACGGGATTGATGCTTTCCAGTGCCGGTTTCTATTTTTCCAGTACGCGATCCAGCGCTGGATTCGATCGCTGGACTGGAATAATGTAAACCGGGTATTACTCTATTGTTATTTATCTTAAGTTTCAGAAGCATAAAACGGATGGCGGCTCTATAGCCTAAAATAAGTAATGAGTTGGTCAACCCAAAAAAAGTTGGGACAGTCCGCTAGTAGATTACAATTTGAAATTAAATTTTCTACGAAAAAAAATAAAAACCTACTTTAATTTAATATTGAACTCAGACACTACTAAATTTCTTTTTTTCTTTAAGAAATCAACTAACTGTGTATCGGAACTGTATGTCAATTCCAATGAAACAGCTAAGTAGATAGTAGGGGAGACCTGTACAAAACCGTATACCTGGGTAAAACCGTATACCGTAGCTATTTTCGCCAATAATTTAAATTTCGCGCGCACAAGCCGCTCAGTGGTGCCTACCAATCAGAACTATTTGTAAACAAACACTTGTCGCTGCAAGCTCGCGAAATTTTGAATTATTTTATATTATTGTTTTTCGGTAGTCCTGATCTTATTTTCGTGAATATGCAATCAGTGATTGTGATGTGTACATACGCTACAGAAAAGTCACTAATCAATTATGTTGTAGGTGATGTATTTGTTCTTAAATGCAATGTTTGTACCAGCAAGTTTGTATTGACTATATGTGAATGAATGATGTTTTTGTTCTACACTAGTGTTGGGGCACAACCGTATGGGGTAAAACCGGCTATATACGATTTTGACCCGGATGAAAATGGGTCTGACAACAGTACCAAAGAAACAAACCAGAGTAATCGTTCTGAAAGGAAAAAAGCAGGTGGCTCTTGTTAGTTTTGCGGAAAGAGATCAACCGACCACTGCAGTTCTTTGTGTCTCTGCTTCTGGAAACTATGTTCCTCCGCTGCTCATATTTCCACGTGTTCGCTTTAAGGCAGAATTTCTTGATGGAGCTCCACTAGGAACAGATGCTGTTTGCCATCCAAGTGGCTGGATACAAAGTGCACAACTCGACCCGGTTCCATCGATTTCCTCTACGCCGCTGTCAACTCCAACTATGTTGAAGCCGGTCCTTGAAATTGTGTCTCCAGCTGTTATAATGCCAGTCTCTAAACTAAGCATTGATCGAAAAAGAACCTCCAATAATCGTCGAGAAAAAACAGCCGTCATCACGTCCTCCCCTTATTAAAATGAGTTGGTTTACTCGCAAAACAAAAAACCTAAACTGAATCTGAACCAGCCACCTAAACCAAGAAAACTAACAAAAAACACCAAAGTTAACATTTGCTTGTATTCCCTAGAATAGTACGGTGCAAGCTGCATGGGCGAAGGTTGGGTGCATCGTAAGGGCAGTCAAGGCTGGGCCCGAGAAGGCTGCACCGGGTGTGATACAGAGGAGTTGGATGACTTGTATAGCACAAGATGCATTGTCCGTCATTCCGGGGCAAAATCGTAGATAGTATACGGTTTTACCCATGGGTCGGGGCAAAACCGGAAAAAGTAGTTATTTGCTTTTTTATTGAAATGTTTGTCTAATTTTATTTCTTTATGAAATATGTTAATTGTAATGTCTCCCTAATGAGTCTGACTAAATGTATATGTTGGTTTAATACATTTGCGTTTTGAAATGGATGAACTACATGCCTAAATCCTTAGCTATACGGCCTTGCCCCGGTCTCCCCTATATATAATATGACATCCATGTAAGCCTATTTTAGGTTTCTGTTGATATATCAAAAATTGCTACATTGATTTTGATTAAAAAAATTAATATATGGCGACACAACCTTTGAAATATGGTCCATTAAACAAAAACAAACATGAATTTCAATTCAGAATTGTTTCCTGTTCTTATTTACGGAGCTATCGCATAACATACTTACAAAAAACACACAACCGAATTGATAACTTCTTCCGTTTTTGAAGCCGATTAAAACACATTTTTTTATTTATGATAAAGAGTGACAACAGCAGAGTGAAACCAAATCATTACCTGGCACTGCACTGCGCTCGCTACCCAGAGATCTAAGTTGTTATATCTCTACGCCCTGTAATTTCTCTGGAAACATTGCCCTTCAAACCGGAGCACAGTAATGTTTGCACATAACTGGTTAGCTGTAGAATAACTGGCAAAGGTGTGGTCCTTCCCCAGGCGAACTCTGCCAAGAGTCCTACCACTACAAAAAGATGCCATTAAGCCAAACATACTTATAAAGGCTAATCTTTTTCGAAGTCAGTTAAAATAGATTGTTTCATCAAACTATGAAACAATAGAACGTACATCATCGAGGTCATATAACCACGGCAGATGGTGCAGCGGTCGCTCGCTCAGTAAACGCTGCATTACACTTGCCATATGGCAGACTCGGTACAGGGCAAATATTGTTTCCGGTTCAGTATGACGTCACCCATATTTGTGCTAAACCCTGTGGTCAAGCCGCTTAGTCTCAGTAATATACACTAGCAGTGCCACGCGGTTTCGCCCGCGTAGTTCACGATCCCGTTACTTTCAAAGAAAAAAAATAACCTGTCATAGAATAATAACGCCTAGAAACCGGATTCGCGCAAGAAAAGTGAGGCAAATCATAGTGAGGCATATTGGCTTAGTCCGTTCGAAACTACCATCATGTCTAGGTCAAGCGCTAGAACATGCGTCTCCGTGGTTCTTCACTATACGACACGACATTAAAGTTCTGTTTGGCGGACTTCGGTACATACTGTTTACGTTGAAATCAATCTAGACTACAGGCCCGTGAACAAAATTTACGTAGTAAATGAACCACCAGGAGACCTATGTAGGATGATAGAAGGGTATAAAGTAATAAGATTCAGCACTATGCCGTCACTTGTAAGCTGTCCAACTGAGTACATTCGAAGAGGGGGGGTTGTAACCCTCGATCATTTCTCCTTGTCGCATGATTTTTGTACGGCGTTGCAGAATAATCGATTAGAAGAGGTATTGAAACTATAAATAAAAATATATAATTTAAAAACTCAAAAACCCGACTGCGTCAAAGGTGAACCAAACTACGTACTCGCATACAAAAAAAACTGAAAAGAATAAAACAAGCACTTAGATTTCTGGTGGTCTAGAATTCTATAATATGTTATTGTATTAATACTATTGAAATATATAGAATATTTTCTAATAAAAGAACATTACAACTGAAGAGTCGGCATCCATTATTATTCGATATAGGTACAATGTAATTGTTCAATGGATCCCGACTGTTCAGTTGTAATGTTCTTTTATTAGAAAATATTGTATATATTTCAATAGTATTAATACAATAACATATTATAGAATTCTAGACCACCAGAAATCTAAGTGCTTGTTTTATTCTTTTCAGTTTTTTTTGTATGCGAGTACGTAGTTTGGTTCACCTTTGACGCAGTCGGGTTTTTGAGTTTTTAAATTATATATTTTTATTTTATGCTTTTTAGTTATGAACAATGTTGTGAATGTTAATATGCTCAACATAATATTATGCATCTTTTGGTTGTTGACCAAATGTGTTCGTTTCTACTGATATAATATGTAGGTTTTTCTACTGCATGTAATTCATATAGTTTTGTGTTAGTATATGTTTTTGATTGACGTTGGGTACTAAATCGTTTGAAGTTGGAGATGGGCGACCGAGGCGGAGCAAACCGAGAGCGGTTCCGTGTTATCCGTGTTATCCACTATCAGCAGCAGAGTTGAAACCCCATGGAGGTTTATTAGTAGATAGGGGCACCATATCCATACATGATATAGAGTGCAACATAACCCGGCTGTCTCCCGGGCGGGGCAGTAGGGTTTTTTTTTTAAATAAAGATTGACGAGACGAGCAGGACCTGTACCTGATGGTAAGCAACATGCCTGCCACATAACAGTACAGTAACATACAGCTATTGGAACATGAAGAGTCCAAATCATTACCTAGCACTGTACTGCGATTGTCACCCAGAGATCTAAGTTGTTATATCTCTAAGCCCTGTAATTTCTCTGGAAACATTGCCCTTCAAACCGGAACACAGTAATGTTTGCACATTACTGCTTGGCGGTAAAATAATTGGCAAAGGTGTGGTAGGTACTTCCCCAGGCGGTCTGCTAAGAGTCCTACCACTACAAATATACAGGATATGCGTAAATACATTTCCTGCACGTACGAAAAAAAGGTAGTCCAATATATCTACTAGCATAGATCGTAGAACCCAAGATGGGCCCTCCCAAACTTCACGGCGCGCGCAATCATGTCAACGTTGGAAAGAGTGAGCTCACTCTTTCCGTTCTAGTCGGTTGCAGGACGCGGTGGACGCCGAACGTTTTTAACTATCATTATTCGTTGTCGACAACCAAAATAAGTAAAACCACACCAAATCTCGCCGCTAGCGATTATAGGGGTCAAGTAGATTGGTTGTTTGTAAACCACTTACGATACATACAGAGACGCAGTTTATTACCAACTTCAAGGTGATCAGGGCACATCTATTGATTTATATCGATGCCTACTAGATACATTAGTGTATAATGTCTATCCACATTCACACGTACAGTTAGTTATACGAAGTTTTCTGCTACCTAAAAACCTATAAATGTGAGAATGGTTGTTACTCAACTTTAAATCGATATACATCCTAAACGGTCAGTTAAATCGAAAAACATTAAAAGAAAGCTAAACATTATTTTTTAATACCTATTCAACGATACCCCTCTTGACATAGTTTGGTGATTTTCATTTTTTTAATTTGGACAATATGGCGTCCGGTAACCGCCATATTGGATTTACACTAATGTCATGTCTTTAGTGTCACTCGCCAGATTAAGAGGAATCGATTGACGTGTGAATCATAAAAATCGGCCCGGGCGTTTGGTCTGTATAGAGCTTCAAAGGAACATACAAACATACATAGACTGTTAAACACATTACCACTCCTTTGCGTCGCGCAGTCGGGTAAAAATATAAATGTTAAGTTTTTAATTATTAGTTTGTCGGAAAAAAATCGTGATTTTCCGACGATTTACAGATTAAATTTGGGCATTTGATTATGTAGGGCATTTGTTCCATACAGTTTCAATACCTCTCCTAATCCATTATTTCGCAATGCCGTACAAAAATCATGCGACAAGGAGAAATGATCGAGGGATGCAACTCTTCGACTGTACTCAGTTGGACAGCTTACAAGTGACGGCATAGTGCTTATTACTTTATACCCTT
Organism: Ectropis crepuscularia; assembly: GCA_963693475.1. Taxonomy (NCBI): domain Eukaryota; kingdom Metazoa; phylum Arthropoda; class Insecta; order Lepidoptera; family Geometridae; genus Ectropis; species Ectropis crepuscularia. The sequence continues at coordinate 6,168,938 of OY856361.1, forward strand.
CTATCATCCTACATAGGTCTCCTGGTGGTTCATTTGACCCATAAATTTTGTTCACGGGCCTGTAGTCTAATCTGTTTCATGCCTCACATAAGATGAAGTTTTTTTGAAGATTATTGATCTAGGCGTTAGTATTATTTTGACCTTTGTGTTATTCCAGACAATTATATTTATATCTACATAATATGGATCAGATTGAACATTAGTCTTTGTTTCGTTTAGAGAGTCTTTGCTTGAAAAAATATCAAACAAACTTCCATAAATTTGTTGGAATGCTTGGATGGACTTTGAAGATTTTAATATCAGTAGGAAATACTCACTTTTTTTAATTTTAGCAAAACATATTTGCATGCGCCTGGCAATGTTAAAACCCCGACAAAATTATCTGACTTACATTTTTTATTCTTTAAACATTTAACTACAAATATATAAAAAATGCAAATTCCCTCAAACTTATTCGCTGAATAAAAACAAAATAAAATTTAAAAAATGTATGGTTCCATTTTGCCCCGCCTATCACCAGCCAGGTCTGCACCTCCGTGTTAGAGCATAATAGGAGAGCTATGAGACAAGTGTTCAGCTTGTCTCAAATACCTACCTACCCAAAATTTGCTAGTAGCTCTTGGAATATAGTATCATCATCATCATCAGCCCACTAAATGTTCCCACTGCTGGGACTCGGGGCCTTCTCTCGCAAGGAGAGAGTTAAGGCCATAATCCACCACGCTGGCCCAGTGCGGGTTGGTAGATGACACATGACTTCGAAAGATTCTAGGTACATGTCGATTTCCTCACGATGTTTTCCGTCACCGTTTTTAAGTTAGCGGCGTTACGCACATGACAAAAGACAGTGATGCGTGTGGGGGTTGAACCCGGGGTCTCCGGATCGGCAGGCGCCGTTCTCTCGACTAGACCAGCCGTAAAGGCCGGAACACAGAGAGGCGATCCGGTAGCGATAGCGATCCGGTAGCGATAGCGATCCGATACCGAGTATGGGATCGCGCCCGCTTGCTGTGTGTCAGGTTGCATACAAATTCGAACATTACAAAAAATATCGTCTGGCTATCGGATCGCTATCGCTATCGGATCGCCTCTATGTGACCCGGCTTTAACTTCAATTATCTATCTATTGTTCAATTATTTATACTATCCTAGCAGCCCATTCCGGCTGCGCTCGGATATTGTCATTTAAAGACTATTAATCGAAATAAAAACTATCCTATCTCTCAAGTTGGACCAGACTACTCACGGTGTGCCAATTTGATTTAAAATCGGTTAAGTAGTTTAGGAATCCATCGCGGACAAACATCGTGACAGGAGATTTATATATATTAAGAAGATAAGATATATCATATATCGTTTAAATGATACTATATATAAATATTGAATATAGTATCATTTGCGCTATATTTTGCCTATATTTTACAAACAGTTACATCTTTGAAGCATTTGCGAAGATATCCAGATTTGTCTGAGAGATTTCACCAAATATCCAGGAAAGTGCTTACGTTTAAAATAAATAACGTAGCAAAACAACTTATAACAAGTCATTGATTTCTCAAAGAATACTTATCTCATAAAACTCCAGATTTTCGCAGAACACGCTCACCCAGCACAATTTGAAGAAAATGATAATCTTAAAAGCCTTGGAGATAAAATTTTCCCAACAAAAAAGGTCCGGATTGAAAAACAAACTCGCCTACCCTCAATAAATTCGATTTTATACTCCCGTCTATCACAAAAGGATCTTTTTAAATAAATGATTGATGACCAACTGGAGAAAATGTAGAATTATTGTATTTACCAGGTAGTTAAGACCAACTGAAATTATTTCATTTACTCCGAGTAACAAAACCCGGCTTCAATTGAAAATTAAACAGAGACACTCGGCTATATTTTAAAATGTTTGCAAAATCTACGATACCATCATCCAAATAAAGTTAGGCAAATTTTAGTTTTTGTTCCTACTTAAAAAAAACACCACATCGATTTAATATAAAATGTATATTTTAAACTATGATTTTCCAAGCAAAAAATAACTACCAAAATCGATTCGATTGGCGGACCTATCGCATACCAAACATACAATAAAACCGGACAAGTGCGAGTGGGACTCCCGCACGAAGGGTTCCGTACCATTAGCAAATAAACCGCGAAAACCTCTTTGGCTTTTTTCCGAATTCCGTATACATAGAATATCGCAGTTTCCGCGGACAGGCTGTCATCCAAAAGCTTTTCTAAACTTTTGATTTTAGGTTAAGGTTCCAACGACGAATTTGATACCGCGTTTTAGTCTTCTAGTAGCGCCATCTAGTTTGCTTGGGACGGACTAATCAATCAAGAAACGGTAAAAAAATCAAATTTGATGTATGGGAGCCCCCCTTAAATATTGATTTTATTTTATTATTAGTATTTGTTGTTATAGCGGCAATAGGAATACATAATTTGTGAAAATTTCAACTGTCTAGCTGTCACCGTTCTTGAGATACAGCCTGGTGACAGACAGACGGATGGACGGACGGACGGACGGACAGACATGGCTCAGTAATAGGGTCCCGTTTTTAGCCTTTGGGTAAGGAACCCTAAAAAACAACTGAATTGAGAACATAAACATACTTTAACTTTGACTTCAAAGAGTACACATTAAATCATCTAAAAACAAGATTACACACCTACCATGTATTTTTTAGATCTTCTTTTGTTTATTGATAAAAACTGACGTGTGATGAAATATGTCGTGTATACATTGAGTATTGAGCCATCCCTTATTGAGTAAGATCCCTGAGGTGCCAGACGTCCCCTGTTTTCTGATGAATGAAATGTGGACGATTGAGTAGAGTTAATAAGTACTAAGAACACATGCTTACTCGCTAACTTGCTTAGACGGCCAATTTTGACTAGATCAGTCGTAACTTATGTTTAATCTTCAATTCTACAGGTAAATGGGAGCTGGGATGGATTCTATGCGACATCTGGATAAGCCTGGATATCCTCCTCTGCACCGCTTCCATCCTGTCTCTTTGCGCCATCAGCGTGGACCGTTACCTGGCTGTCACCAGACCCCTCACTTACTCCAGAAGAAGAAGAAGCAAGAAGCTGGCGCTCACAATGATCTTCTTCGTTTGGATTGCGGCTATGGCTATTACTTGCCCGCCGATGTTTGGGTGGTAAGTAAATCTTTACTAATATTACAAAGCTGAAGAGTTTGTTTGTTTGTTTGTTCGCAAGGATCTCCGGAATTACTGGTCCGAATTGAAAGATTATTTCTTTGTTGGATGGTCTATTTATTGAGGAAGGTTATAGGCTATTTAACACATGTCAACAATTGCGGAGCATGAATGAAAAATGTAACAAAAATGGGAAACAAATGTTTTTTGAGAATGCTTTCGTTGCGTGACAGCATGTGTCTATCTTTTAAAGGTTGCGTCATTAGAACGTAAGGTAACCGAATTTATTCAAAATTTGAATTGGTATAGTGCTCGCAGTATAAGTCTGCGCGCGACTGGTGGCGTACTTATTGTTGCCAGGTCAAGCTAATAGGTTCCCTTCCCGTTCATTGGGAACGTACAACTTCATGAAACAGGTACGGGAAGGGATTTTTCAGAGAAGCAATTTAAGTAACTACACGACAACTGAGACTCAAGAACGAATGTCTCGAATTAATGAACGCCTTTGCAGTGCTGGTTTGGTTCAGTATGACCATTGACCAAGTATCATTGGTAATTGGTACAGGCTGTCTGAGTCTCTTACCACCAGGAAAACTTTATTACATTATAAAAAATCTGTCATTTTTAACCTACACCAACATCGAAATAACAAGAATTTAATTTAAACTTGTAAATCTTTTATTGAGACCATAAATAACACTATTTGAAAATTTGGCGCATAAACGTTCTTTTAATGAGTCATTGGCTTCCATACAATCATCCTTTAATAGTTATTCTACTTGGTATTGTGGGTCTTCTTTGTGCCTCTTTATTCGAGTAACTGCGGATTTGTCCTACAATCGTCGAAATCTATTTCATTTCTTCTTAAGCCACTTTTGGCTTTCTTCTTTTACATTGCCCATTGTAGCCGCTTTATTTATCTGAGTGCAGTGGTATAATGCGTTGTCCATTACCACGTGACAGTACGTTCTGAAACGCCTACAATAAAAATACAGTAATTAATACAGAGTTAAGGATCAAAGAGCATCCAAGCTAACGTTGAAAAAAAATTAAGTAAAATTTATTTTGGCGCACCGCTGTTAGGTGAAAGGGTCGATCGGGAACATGGAACCGCCGAGTGTACCCGAGCGAGAAAGATACAATCAGCTGATCTTCACTGCTGTGTCACTGTGTTTTCTATTTTGATTTGTATATTATGAAAAAAAAACATTTATAACTAGTTTCTCACATTCGGTCTAATAACACACATTTTTTCCCACGGGTAAATTGGCGATAAAACAATCAAACCCAAAGCCGCACCTCAACCTAAAGCCTCAGCTTTAAAATATGCCGATAATAGGTGGAGATTTGATTGCTATGGTATCCCTACATGTTAGTTGTCAAATAGCTCTGCGTTTGGAAAACTGCACTTTTGGCCCGTTATTGTATCGTTCTTCTTCACAACCACGATTGATTTTCAAGAACCAGCCACGGCCAGCACTTTTAATCACTTTCGGCATAATAAAAGCTATTAATTATTTTGGAAATTAATAAATATACCAAACGTAAACAAACTTTTGTCAACTGACGTAAATAAGAAGTTGACGGCCTGTCAATTAGTTCCATATTTTGCTACGCGCAGAGTTATATTGCGAGCACTATATGACCAATTTTCGACAGATGGCGCAGCAACGCGCGAACGGTTCAGCTGGTTAACCAATAATTAATTAGCCAAGTAGGTATAGATAGACTAGCAACGCCCCATGATTATAGGTACTACCGTTCCCGTTATTTTAGCGTGATATAAAGTAGTTTATGCGTTATTTCAGACTATAATCTAACTCTGTCCTAAATTACAGCCCTAGGATTATTAGTTTTAATGTATAGAGCACTTGCCACGATAGTTTTAATATAGCTGGAACTGAATTGAAAGCATACGATAGATGTTATTAATCTCTATTTTAATGAGAAGATGAACATTGTAACGCGATCGAGAAACGTTGGAACGTAAACCTACTTAAGGCCGATTTAAACTGAACGAACATAGAGCTAGAGCTGGAACAAGAGCATTTATTCTCGATCTTTTAGTGTAAACGAAAGATCGTTCTTAGCGTTTTCCATATTATATATTCCATAGAATCTTTGCGAACGCAAACAAAACAACGAAAGAATGCTCTACGTTTGTTTACACCAAATGAATTTGATACAGTGGGGATAGAATGAGCATTCGCTCGTCTGATGTAAATCGGCCTTTAAGTTATACTTAAATGCAATAGCCTGAATGCGTGATTGTTTTTTTGCTCTATCACGTCGGAAAGTTTGAACGGATTGGGTTGAAATTTGAAACACAGATTATTATCTTAAATAGCGTATAAGTCACATATGACAGGATATCATACTGTGCGGGCAAAACCACGAGACACTGTTAGTTAAAATCATTGCAGGGCGATATAAAGTCCTGTTTAATGTTTTATATTAGCATAATATTGTGAAAGTTTAAAACTTACTCGTATGATAGCTAATATTAAACCCATCCATCTCATTTAGGTTTACTTTGTACCTGAACACGATTGTGTTTCAAATTGATTAATTATTTTCGCCATACTAACAAGTAATATTAATAAAAAAATATAATTTAAAAACTCAAAAACCCGACTGCGTAAAAAGTGAACCAAACTACGTACTCGCATACTAAAAAAAACTGAAAAGAATAAAACAAGCATTTAGATTTCTGGTGGTCTAGAATTCTATAATATGTTATTGTATGAATAGTGAATACTATTGAAATATATACAATATTTTCTAATAAAAGAACATTACAACTGGAGAGTCGGGATCCATTATTATTCACATTCGACATACAATGTAATTGTTCAACGGATCCCGACTGTTCAGTTGTAATGTTCTTTTATTAGAAAATATTGCATATATTTCAATAGTATTAATACAATAACATATTATAGAATTCTATACCACCAGAAATCTAAATGCTTGTTTTATTCTTTTCAGTTTTTTTTAGTATGCGAGTACGTAGTTTGGTTCACTTTTTAAGCAGTCGGGTTTTTGAGTTTTTAAATTATATTTTTTTATTTTATACTTTTTAGTTATGAACAATGTTGTGAATGTTAATATGCTCAACATAATAATATGCATCTTTTGGTTGTTGACCAAATGTCTTCGTTTCTACTGATATATAATATGTAGAATTTTCTACTGCATGTAATTCACATTTATAGTTTTGTGTTAGTATAGGTTTTCGATTGACGTTGAGTACCTACTAAATCGTTTGAAGTTGGAGATGGGCGACCGAGGCGGAGCAATCCGAGAGCAGTTCCGTGTTCCCACTATCAGCGGCAGAGTTGAAACCCCATGGAGGTTTATTAGTAGATAGGGGCACCATATCCATACATGATATAGAGTGCAACATAACCCGGCTGTCTCCCGGGCGGGGCAGTAGGGTATGCGTAAATACATTTCCTGCACGTACGAAAAAAAGGTAGTCCAATATACCTACTAGCATAGATCCTAGAACCCAAGATGGGCCCCATCCCAAACTTCACGGCGCACGCAATCATGTCAACGTTGGGAAGAGTGAGCTCACTCTTTCCATTCTAGTCGGTTGCAGGACGCGGTGGACGCCGGATGTTTTTACCTATCATTATTCGGTGTCAACAACCAAAATAAGTAGAACCACAGCAAATCTCGCCGCTAGCAATTATAGGGATCAAGTAGATTGGTTGTTTGTAAACCACTTACGATACATACAGAGACGCAGTTTATTACCAATTTCAAGGTGCTCAGGGCACATCTATTGATTTATATCGATGCCTACTAGATACATTAGTATATAATGTCCATCCACATTCACACGTACAGTTAGTTATACGAAGTTTTCTGCTACCTAAAAACCTATAAATGTGAGAATGGTTGTTACTCAACTTTCAATCGATATACATCCTAAACGATCAGTCAAATCGAAAAACATTGAGAGAAAGCTAAACATTATTTTTAAATACCTATTCAACGATACCCTTCTTGACATAATTATTTTGGTGATTTTCATTTTTTTAATTTGGACAATATGGCGTCCTGAATCCGCCATATTGGACTTACACTAATGTCATGTCTTTAGTGTCACTCGCCAGATTAAGAGGAATCGATTGACGTGTGAATCATAAAAATCGGCCCAGGCGTTTGGTCTGTATAGTGCTTCAAAGGAACATACAAACATACATACATAGACTGTTAAACACATTACCACTCCTTTGCGTCGCGCAGTCGGGTAAAAAATGTATAGTACATCGGCAAATCGGTAATAACAATTAAAGTTAAACATGTTATGTTAATAACCCACCCCACATCACCACCGTGAAAATCTTTCATTCGTATACGAAATACTTTATCGGTCGTTATGTAACTCAGCCATGTTTTACATTCTTACCCATAAATTGATGGGTTTTGTTATAATTTAATTTAGCCACTCCACAGACTCCGGGGTTCATGAATTTTTCTATTTCAATTCTATTTATTTTACATATTTCTTGGATTAAGAGAAGAAGAGAAAACAGGGAGAAGTTGGGAACAATTTAAATGTAATTCTAGTACTGTCTGATGTAGTCCTTTGAGTCGATCACTACCAGTTGGGATTCCACTAGTAATCGACCCCACATCGTCATTTGCCTAAGGCGCTTCATACAGTGATCATATATGCGATACAGTGGGGATAGAATGAGCATTCGCTCGTCTGATGTAAATCGGCCTTTAGGGTAAAATTAATCAGACGATTACTAAAATGTCACAGCATTTGTTTCTCCAAAAAGATTTCAAGAAGCTCGTAACTACAGAACAGTTACACAACTTAAAAAGCGTTTTGTCCGTGTAACTCAGACTGACCTTCGGATAACTCGATCAGAATGTCATTAGTTTGCACGTGACTTACAAAAACGGGGGTACGAGACTTCTATTCTACATGTGTCCTATCAACTTTGTGTCAAATACAGTATGGAATTGGATTTGTATTTTGTTTTTGGGCCTTGAAAATAAGTGGACATTATAGTATAGGATCCCGATATACAACAAACTAAAACAATAAACAGATTAAGGAATCTTAAGTGATGGTAACACAATTTTTTTATTAAAAATATAATTTGGTATGTACCTACCAGAGGGGTAGCTTTTTTTTAAGTATAGAGCGACGAGACGAGCTGGACATGTGCCTGTTGGTAAGCAACTTGTCTACCACATAAGAGGACGCAGCTATTGGAACATCAAGAGTCCAAATAATTACCTAGCACCGCACCGCACCGCGCTCGTCGCCCAGAGATTTAAAATATTTTATCTCTATGCGCTGTAGTTTCACTGCTATTGCGTGCGTGCACTATCCTCGAAAAAGGCCACCGCACACTGAAACTTAAATCGGTCTGGATCAACCACATCACGTCATCATCATAGCAATCATTGGGACTATCAATAGAAGCGAAAGCTTATAATTTTAGAATTAGAGGTATAGTATCTAGGACTAACTTATCTGTAGAACGTAGCGATGCACCACTACCGAAAAGAGCAGCCACCTTTTACAAAATTATTAGGCAATAAGTTGCTGGTACTATAAAAAACACTCATATTGCAAAATACTGTATAGCTACAGAGTATATTGAGAAGCTCCCAAGATTTCCTACCCAAAAAAAAACACTTTGCTACGACACACCGCCGCTACGCTGGCATAATAAGTTTTTTTCCTACCAAAAACTGTCAAAATAAATTTGCACTTCAATAACTTAAGGTGCATCCCCGAGCAAAACAATTTTTGTGGATAATTTTCTGAGTTATTTACTCTTTATTTCGAAACAAATATCGACTGGTAAAAAAAGACATTAAACTTCTGCAGAACTTTGGTTTCATAATGGCAGTTTCTGTTTTATGTTACTGAATATGTTGGTTAATTAGTTTCTTATGATGACACCAGCGAGCAACACGGAAGGGAGTAGGCATACACAGCGTTTCCCCTCTGTCAAAGTATAAGTCCGCGTGGACCATGGAGTTTGATAATATACTGTGGCGTGAGGGCGGGGCTAGATTTGTGAATGGTGCTTTATTTTTTATGTGTTAGTGATTTGGTTGTGTGAGTATGATCGGCAATGAATCGGTACAGGTATGTTTTGTATGTAATAGTGCGGCTTTGTGCTAGTGTGCAACTTCCCCTCCCGCAAGAAATTACAGAAAGATTTGAACAATATTTTTTAGCTAAGGCTACTCCCTTCCGTGTTGCTCGCTGGATGACACTCATGAATAAAAATTATAAATAATTTAAAATGTACATTATATTAGAAATATTTTTTTCAAAAGGCCAAAGTCTGGTTTTATTACGATTTAATCTAAAATCTGAGCGTAACACAGTAACAAAGCCTGCTGTTTCTCTCTTGCTCTCTTTTGGGGTGTGCGATGAGGTAAGAAATACTCAAGGTCATTTGCTGAGGGCAAAATTAAACTGTGACACACGACTAAATTTAATATTGTTTTGTGAAATGTACTATAACGTCGTCCTGTCTGGACAAAGGTAAGCAAAGTTGTTGCAAAAAAAAAGTTGTTGATATTCCAAAAATCACCACACCAATTCCCATTCACACAAAAAACATCAAAATTGATTCACAATTCGCTGCGGAGCTATCGCGTAACATGTATCTATATATAAAAATAAATGTTTGCTTGTATTTTCTTTATAGAATCGTAAATTATGCATTTATTCAAGGGATGACCTTAGTTGTAAGCAAAGTTGTTGTGCATGGACCAAAAAAGTTTCTGAATTGGTACGATCAATTTTGGAAAAGTGGCGTTGTAAAGCAAGCACAGTACAGCTAGTACAAAAAAATTGGCAGTCATAGGAACTGCCGATAGAAGTGAAAACTTATAACTCAGAATTTGATAGCTTACTTTGGAAACTACACGGTTGTAACCGGAGGGTGTGGCCTCGCCATCTTGGCATGGTTATCTAGAAATTCGTCAGCATTTCTCATTGGCTGATTCGTTTCTAGATGGCCATGCCATGATGGCCTGTCCACGCCCTTTCAACATTTCCCATTGGCTGACGTATTTTTAAATGGCCAATAGCCATGGTCCCGAGTTTACCCGAAGCTTTCTTATCATATCCGAGCGTGACGAATGAATTCAATTCACAGCCCACGAAAAATCTGTCTAGGCGCGCCTAAACAAGTTTTCACTTCAATAAAATATACAACCGAATTGTGAACCTTCTCCTTTTCGGAAGTCGGTTAAAAAGGTCTGAGTTGTAATACTGTCTACACTGTCGACGGCTGGTCGTGTCACACGCCCGCCGTCTCCAAGTCTCCGTAAGCCAAACGTGATAAAAACAATTTAAGACTTTTCGAGACTTCAGATATTTTTGTAGATTTATTTCGCCAACCCTTTGAGGGCGAAGTAGCGTAAATGATTGTCTTTTCTTAGAAATAAAGGGTACGGGAAAAGAATAGTTTTGTAATACGATTTCAGATGCCCGTTTTTTTTTGTAGTTTATCGGACAATGTGAGTGACTCGATCTTTAATGTAAATCCTTTTTTTTATGAAACCTTGCACTGCTTTGGAAACTTTTGGTAGGGGAAAAATACAGCATCGTCGCTTAACATAAGGCGAGATGGTTGTCAAGTGTAAACCTATTAAAGTAAAAAAAAAACAACCGAACTAGCTAAGCCGGTGTCTTTTTTTACTTTTTATCAAGCACAATGTATGGAAGTCGTTTCAAAACGAGACAACGAGAAAACGTCAAATTCACAATCGGTGGTCTACCGTTTAAAAAACGGTCTTATCTTTTGTTTTGATCTATCTTTTCTTTTAGCTTGAAATTATAGAGACAGCAATAACAAAGCGGGTCATAGGTCTACCCACCCCCATCAAACCCAATCTAGATTTTGGCTTGATTTTATCTTTTTGGGTTAAAGAAAAAAATATAGGAAAGCGAATTAGCTAATTACGCGGATACAACCGCGGTGTGCTTCTAGTTAGATATATAATTGTATTTATTTACCTCAAATTAAACAAGAGTTATTGTTTAAAAAATACTTTTTTTTTTTAAATAAAAATAGACGAGACAAACAGGACATGTGCCTGATTGGTAAGCAACATGCCTGCCACATAACAGCACAGTGACACGCAGGTATTGGAATATGATGAGTCCAAATCATTACCTAGCACTGCACTGCGCTCGTCACCCAGAGATCTAAGATGTTATATCTCTAAGCCCTGTAATTTCTCTGGAAACATTGCCCTTCAAATCGGAACACAGTAATGTTTTTCACATTACTGCTTGGCGGTAGAATAACTGGCAAAGGTGTGGCACTTCCTCAGGTGGACTCTGCTAAGAGTCCTACAACTACCTACCTGCCACACTTTTTATAATACATATTAGAAAGTACGAGTAGGACTAGTAGAGACCTACGGTTTTACTCGCGTTGTTTTCGTTCCCATTGCTTTTTTGCGACTAAAAGTAGTCTATGTGTTGTTCCAGTCTATAATCTATAAATTCCAAATTTCAATACGATCACACGACCACTTTAGACGTTCCAACGACAGTGAGGAACTGACATCTAAACATTGCATTTCTAATATTAGAAGGATTGAAAAAGCTGTCTTTTGTCCAGGTATGAGCCAGACCACAACCAAGGAGGAGTGTGCCGGTACAACCAGAACCCTGGCTACGTGGTGTTCTCTGCTATGGGATCATTCTTCCTGCCCATGGCTGTGATGGTCTACGTCTACGCGAGGATATCCTGCGTGGTGGCCAGGAGACATCATCAGCTCGCCACCACTACGAAGTGTAATAAAGTAAGTATACATTTATTGGTTTTTGGAATAAGTGCGTAAATACATAGGTACATAAATACATAGATAGGTACATAAATACATAGGTAAATACCCAGAAACAGATCAAATGTACCACACACTACATTTCGCATACTTCAGTACACATACATAAAATACTAACGGTCCGTCCCGGATTTGTCCATATTACATCATTTACAGCAGCCTATAATACCTACTCGGAGATCACGCAAAGGTATTTCCAAAGTGTTTTTTTTAAATCGGTCCAATAGTTCCTGAGATTAGCGCGTTCGAAAAAAAAACCTCTTCCTCATCATAATTTTAGTAGGTACATATAGATGTGATGGGTGCGATTCGATTTGAATCGACGATATCTATGTAGATATAATTTGATTTGATGGCAAAATTTTCTGGAACGATTAAAAATTAAAAACCTAATGTCTAACTATGTTCTTCTTAATAAACAACTTTGATTTTAAACCATCCAATGCACAGATTGACGAGCACATTACAATACTTATTAGTTAGTGATATAAAGTCATCATAATACAGCGAAACACTATCCTACGTCCTACTAAAATAAATCCGAAAGTTTGAATGTTGGTTGGTCGATGACTTTGTGAGAACTTAACGGATATGCCCCAATTTTTTTCTGATTACTTAAATAAGAAGAAAAGTACCTACACTAAAAGTATTGAAAAAAAAATTAAAAGTTGCCTTAGACTTAGACTTAGAAAATTAAAAATTAAAAATTTTGCTTTTTACCCGACTGCGCGACGCAAAGGAGTGGTAATGTGTTTAACAGTCTATGTATGTATGTATGTATGTATGTTTGTATGTTCCTTTGAAGCACTATACAGACCAAACGCCTGGGCCGATTTTTATGATACACACGTCAATCGATTCCTCTTAACCTGGCGAGTGACACTAAAGACATGACATTAGTGTAAGTCCAATATGGCGGATTCAGGACGCCATATTGTCCAAATTAAAAAAATGAAAATCACCAAAATATGTCAAGAGGGGTATCGTTGAATAGGTATTTAAAAATAATATTTAGCTTTCTCTCAATGTTTTTCGATTTGACTGACCGTTTAGGATGTATATCGATTTAAAGTTGAGTAACAACCATTCTCACATTTATAGGTTTTTAGGTAGCAGAAAACTTCGTATAACTAACTGTACGTGTGAACGTGGATGGACATTATATACTAATGTATCTAGTAGGCATCGATATAAATCAATAGATGTGCCCTGAACACCTTGAAATTGGTAATAAACTGCGTCTCTGTATGTATCGTAAGTGGTTTACAAACAACCAATCTACTTGACCCCTATAATTGCTAGCGGCGAGATTTGCTGTGGTTCTACTTATTTTGGTTGTTGACACCGAATAATGATAGGTAAAAACGTCCGGCGTCCACCGCGTCCTGCAACCGACTAGAACGGAAAGAGTGAACTCACTCTTCCCAACGTTGACATGATTGCGTGCGCCGTGAAGTTTGGGATGGGGCTCATCTTGGGTTCTACGATCTATGCTTGTAGGTATATTAGACTACCGCCTCGGTCGCCCATCTCCAACTTCAAACGATTTAGTAGGTACTCAACGTCAATCGAAAACCTATACTAACACAAAACTATAAATATGAATTACATGCAGTAGAAAATCCTACATATTATATCAGTAGAAACGAAGACATTTGGTCAACAACCAAAAGATGCATATTATTATGTTGAGCATATTAACATTCGCAACATTGTTCATGACTAAAAAGTATAAAATAAAAATATATAATTTAAAATCTCAAAAACCCGACTGCGTAAAAAGTGAACAAAACTACGTACTCGCATACTAAAAAAACTGAAAAGAATAAAACAAGCATTTAGATTTCTGGTGGTCTAGAATTCTGTAATATGTTATTGTATTAATACTATTGAAATATATACAATATTTTCTAATAAAAGAACATTACAACTGAACAGTCGGGATCCATTGAACAATTACATTGTATGTCGAATAATAATATCGAATCCATTGAACAATTAGATTTATTATTAGATTTTTACCTTTTATAGGTTTACACTTGACCGCCATCTCGCCTGATGTAAAGCGACGATGCGGTCTACGATGAAGCGTGTTTACCTAGAAAAAACCGATTCACTCTCGATTTGAAGACACAAAGATTGTAACCATCGGGGAAAACCCACTCAGGCAACGTATTCCACAGCCTAGACGTTCTTATCACAAAAGTAGAGTCAAATCTCTTCGTTCGTGTCTTTAGAACATCAACCATGAAACGATGTCGCTTTTTCGAGCTACGAGCATTCCGATAGAAAAAAGGACAAGGTGGTATTAGATCATGTAAATCAGTCGCACACTCTCCGAAGTGTATCCGATAAAAAACCGATAGACTAGCAATTTTACGGCGATGTTCAAGACTTTGAAGTCTTTTTCGCACAAGAGTAGCATTGGATAATAATAATGGATCCCGACTGTCCAGTTGTAATGTTCTTTTATTAGAAAATATTGTATATATTTCAATAGTATTAATACAATAACATATTACAGAATTCTAGACCACCAGAAATCTAAATGCTTGTTTTATTCTTTTCAGTTTTTTTAGTATGCGAGTACGTAGTTTTGTTCACTTTTTACGCAGTCGGGTTTTTGAGATTTTAAATTATATATTTTTATTATATTTTTAATGGTCTAAGGCTACTTTACCTATAATGGTTTAAGTTACGGCTGGTCTAGTCGGGAGAACGGCGCCTGCAGATCCAGAGACCCCGGGTTCAAACCCCACACGCACCACTGTCTTTTTGAAGTCATCTGCGTAATGCCGCTAACTTAAAACGGTGAAGGAAAACATCGTGAGGAAACCGACACGTACCTAGAATCTTTCGAAGTCATGTGTCATCCACCAACCCGCACTGGACCAGCGTGGTGGATTATGGCCTTAACTCTCTCCTTGGGAGAGAAGACCCGAGTCCCAGCAGTGGGAACATTTAGTGGCTGTTGATGATGATGATGAAGGCTACTTTATTTTTTTATTTGAAAAATTTTAGTGTAAGTACTTTTCTTCTTATTTAAGTAATCAGGAAAAAAAATGGGATACAAATTTGTCTTTGTGCTGTTTTTAGGGTTCCGTAAAACGTAAAAACGGAACCCTTATAGATTCGTCATGTTTGTCTGTCTGTCCGTCCGTATGTCACAACCACTTTTTGCCGAAACTATGAGAACTACACTGTTGAAACTTGGTTTAAGTAGATGTATTCTGTAAACCGCATTAAGATTTTTTCAAAAAAAAAGAAAAATTACGGTTGCCTATGGGAACTGAAACTCAAAATTTTTTTTTTCATCAAACCTACACGTGTGGGGTGTCTATCGATAGGTTTTCAAAAATGATGTTGAAGTTTCCAAAATAATTTTTGTCTACACTGAATAATTTGCGCGAGAGACACTTCCAAAGTGGTAAAATGTGTGTCCCCCCGTCCTCTAACTTCTAAAATAAGAGAATTAAAAAACTAAAAAAAATATATGATGTACATTACCATGCAAACTTTTCTAGTAATTTATTATTAAGTTATTAAGTTAGTTATTTATTAGTAATTTATTTTAGTCTGCAATAGCACACAGGCTTTTTTATATTAAAAAAAAACATAACTTTTTCTTATCCAGCGCCGATAAAATCACTGGTAGTTGCTAGTTTTTATACAAAGCGACCTCTCAAAGACATTTATAAAACTATTTACATAAATAAGAGGAAGCTATCATCGCATCGTCCAATCATATCTATTCTGCAGTTACCCTATAACATGTTAATACGCCATCAAGCCAAGTAACAGCTCAGAAACCGAAATAGGCAAACATATGTTGCCAGCAATATCGGATCGGATGAGAAACTATCATAATATTACTACGCAATTCTAAACTTTCCCCGTATTATATTGTAGTGGAGATATTGAGAACGGGGAGCACTCAAATTATGGTGGCAATAAGGAAAATGATTTTGCCATGCGAGAATATTCGTTCACAGAAAGGGTTCTATAAGCTGAAAGGGTAATTTTTGAAGGGATAATTTTAGCCGTTAGTGGGGTTTTGTCACCGATATGTTAATATAACGGCGAAATGGCATAGCGTCGGAGCGGTGACGGAGCAACGTAAAGCATTTTGTGAGTTCGTGTTAAATATTATGAGTAATAGCAGTATAATAGTATATATACAGATGACGTATTGTGCAATGCTAGAGATGTTTAGTACTAAAATTCTAAGTAATAAGTTTTCACTTGTATCGGCTGTCCTTATGACTGCAATTTTTTTATCAATAATAGTTTTGCACTAGACTGCCATCTGGCCTGATATTATTTAGTGACGGTATGATCCACGATGGAATTCGTCATTCTAGAAGAAACTGTTTCGTTCTAGATTTAAAATACTGACACTGTATTTATCCATCAGAAAAATACCACTCAGACAATGCATTCCAAAATTTAGCTATTTTGACTGCTTTTATTAACCCTTAATTGAATTACTTATTTTAAGCAACATCGGTGCAGTGTCACTTTGCCAAGCAAATCACACATTTGAAATTAAATTAAAAATCAATTCCACTAACTTTAAAAAGGTATACGATTAGCCTAATGGTATACAACGTATATTGGATAGACTTATAGTCTAAAAGTCCTTCCTCAGGCACATGCACAAAACTACATACTCCATTGTACAAAACTAGATACAAAATCATACCGTTGAGTTGGCTAAATTTATAAGTTGAAACGTAGGTAATGCCAAGAGGCGTTATTTTAATATATTTAATTACATTGTTGTTGTTGTTTTTCTTGGAAGTACAACCTCCTTTAACCTTAGAATGCTCTTTTTGCATAACCCAATATTAGCCAACTTGGGAAGTGGAAGTCAACGATTGTTGGATCCGTTCCGAAAATAATTTGAGTTCTGAGAAATAATAATTGAAATTGGATATTGAATGTACTGTTAAAAAATAAAAAGTTTGCCAAATTAAGTAAGTTCGAATCGGAAAGGTAAATTTGAAATATTTCTCTACATTAATAATAATTGTGGTAATATGTACTAAACTTGTAGTAGTACGAATATGTAATATGTGTGTGTTTTTTACAACAACGAATGTCCTAAACGGTATTATTAAAAAAAAAAATTTTTTTTATAAAAATTGTCGGGATGAGTAGAACATGAGTGTTCCTGGCAGTGAGCAACATGCCTGCTCATAACAGCACAGTGTCACCCAGCTAGTGGAACATGAAGAGTCCAAATCATGTCTTAACACTGCACTGCGCTCTTCACTCAGATACATAAGATTATTTGTTAATGTCTGCAATATAAACTGCTACCCTGCAGTTTATATTGCAGACATTGCATTTCAAACTAAAATACATTGATGTTTGCATATTAGAATAACTGGCAGTAGGTAGCTAAACAGTAGAATACCTGGTAAAAGTGTGGTAATTCCCCAGGCGGACTCTGTAAAGGGTCCTACCAATACAAAAAATGGTTTGAAAGGGAATTTTACTCCAAATGTTAGAAGCCACTTTTTCTAAAGAATAAATCATGTACCCTAAGTGATATTAACCAAAGTAATAAACTTAACCTCAAAAGAAACGGGTAATAAATATAACATATCACATTAAACATAAATGTCCTCGACAGCCTAGATGATGGATGTGCTGAAAAAATATTAAATGTAGCGTGTAGGCACTTATTTTAATTACGTCAAAATCCACTTTTCTCTGAATATGTGGAAAAAATGTCATGTTGGCGTAACGAGTATATAAAATTAAATTAATTACTTGTTTTCCGGAATGTAATTGAATGGCTGGTCAAACAACATTTCTTTGATTTTGGAATTCGTACGTGTATTAGTAATAGTATTCGTACAGGTTTTAATGGTAAATGAAAACAGCACATCGAAATTTACAAAATATGTTCATCAATTTAAAGGATAATGTTTACAAAGATATTAGGCATAGAGAAATCTCCATTATATATCTCTGGATAACGAGCGCAGTACTGTGCTAGGTAATGATGCGACTCTTCATGTTCATGCTGTAATCCTTCTTACTTTATAAATGCGGAAGCTTGTAACAATGTATGGATGTATGTTTGTTTTTAAAGTACAAACAACTCAATGGATTTTAATGACATTTTTCAATAATATAACCTACATACACGTCAAAATGATCAATAGGCTAGAATTTTTAATGATAAAGTCTGAATTATCCAAATTATAACGATAAGTGATAACTATTGTACTAACTTGTGTATTAGTGTAATCGTTTGGATGTTTGTCGCTCAATCACGTCGAAAAGCTTGAACAGGTCGGTTTGAAATTTGGAATACAGAGTATTATGGTATTTAAGGTATTCAAAAAGCCCATAGGGACAAAAAGAAAGAAAGAGAAGAGAAAGAAAGAAGAGAAGAAAAGAGAAAGCGAGAAAATTAAGGTTACAAAAACTACGCGAGTAACACCACGGGGCGCTGCTAATCAATATCTGTAGTATTATGAAAAACACAAATGACAGATCCACAAAAAATACGCAAAATCTTTCAAGCCAAAATGAGCTGACAGTAAAAATCCCCAACAACCTTAAGTACCTACTCACATTTAGCATGTCATACTAAAAATCTTGAAACAGATCCAAATTTCGTCCCCACTTTTTCTTAGAAAGAGTTAAATGAGGTCGAAAATCCTTTGCAAATTCTCGTGCCATTATGTCGGCTATATTTCAAAAGTACCCACAAAAAGAAGTTATACCCTGTCTTAGCGCAAATAATGGATCTTTATCACATATGTAATGTTTGAAAGATGAGAGCAAAGACCCGGGAATTTTTTGTCTACTGAATAACGTTTCTTAGGGGTGTTTTACGCGTACGCTGACGTCACGTTTTTATATTTTTCTGTGTACTGGTTACGGAGTAGGTAGCTATTGTTTCATCTGTGGTACTGGTTTTGTTGCTAATTCTGAATAAACCGTTCCCGTTATTTCTCAGGATAAAAAGTAGCTAATCTGTTTTTCAGACTATAATTTAGTTCTACATTTAAACTCGATTCGTTCATACGCTATATACATTTGAGTTCACCACAATTTAAGCTTTTTGATTTTTTGTTTTCTAATTCAGTATTATTGGAATATTTCTTTTGGTCATTTATGTAAACTATTATCATCATTACAGTACTAACTTAAAACGTGGGGGTTGGTGGTAGAAGTCTGAAAATTCGGGGTTAAGCAATTAATGTATTTTTCAACAATTTTGTTTATGTTTTAGCAATAAAAAATACAGCAGTATAATCCATAATTTTCAGCCTTCTATCATCAACGCCAATATTTAAATCAATATTAGTAGGTACTGTAATAATCATCATAATTTAATTGGCAAACGTTTTTTTTTTAATTGTTGGTTAGGTTCACGTTGTTTGTTACCTTAATTCATGATTTGAATTCAAATTGAAAACATTACAAAGAAGATTACTTTTCGTGTCCACAGCCATTTAGTTTGACGCTGGAGTTGTTTGTGGAATATTAACAATAAAAGTTATTACCATCTATAAAAAACAATATATTTACTGAAGTTTTTTAATCTTAAAATTAATCTGAGTGATTATTAATTGTGAAGTGAATTAAGTTATAAAAAATAAAGGACTTTTATACAAAAAGGAAAAGTAGCTTAAACAATCCATCTTATTGATGGTAAGCGGTTGTCACCGCTTTACAACCTTCACCGTATTTTTTTTTTAATATTTTGCAACATTTTTTTTTTTAAATAAAGAGTGACGAGACGAGCAGGACATGTGCCTGATGGCAAGCAAGATGCCTGCCACATAACAGCACAGTGACACCCAGCTATTGGAACATGAAGAGTCCAAATCATTACCTAGCATTGCACTGCGCTCGTCACCCAGAGATCTAAGTTGTTATATCTCTAAGCCCTGTAATTTCTCTGGAAACATTGCCCTTCAAACCGGAACACAGTAATGCTTGCACACTACTGCTTGCCGGTAGAATAATTGGCAAAGGTGTGGTACTTCCCCAGGCGGACTCTGCTAAGAGTCCTACCACTACAAAACCTACCTTTCCACCGCTTAAGTAAATCGGCTATAGCTATAGTTATAGCTGTCTCCATAAATTCAATTGAAATAAAAAGAGAGACCAATAGTCTACGGAAAGATGTTTGAAAAATGGTATCCTTTTAAAACTGATCCTTATTGAAAAAGTCTTTGCTTGTATAAAATTGCTGTTTATCTATAATAGCAGTATAGTTGTGTTTTTCTGCCACTTTTCCCCTATTTTATCATGATTGATGGTGATAGATGTTAGTAATACAAAGCTATTTCCGCCCGACTTTAGCGTAAATTGTAAAACATAAGTTAGATAAAAGTTTTTCCTATAAGTAATAATAATACGTTCTTACCTCTCAAATAATCATTTTTTTCCATAAAAACAAAAACCGACTTTAATTTAAACTTACATTTAGTACTCGACCAAATTTCATAAGAATCCATTACTATAATAATTATCGTCTAAAGTTTTTTTTTTTTTTAATTTTATTTAATTATTTTTTTAAACAAATTTTAATGTTTTGTTCATATTTTCAAAACTGCCACACCAATTTTGATAAAATTTGTATGGGTAGTCCCATACAAATTTTATCAAAATTGGTGTGAACTGAAACCCCTGAACTATGATCTACCAAAAAAAGGATTTCAAAATCTTATTATATGTAATTTATAATTGGCGGTGCTATCGATTAACATACGTACAAAAAACACACAACCGTATTAATAACCTCCTCCCTTTTTGAAGTCGGTTAGTAACAAATAAGCTGGTAGCTTATTCGACTCTAACGATGTATGGATGAGGAAAGTGAACTAAAACCGTTTGGTACGAATTTTGAGAATATCTGCAATGTGAATGGTAATGTCCCGAAGAGGAAAGACAAGATAAGGTCATGTTAGGTTAGTACTGTCAGGCTAACTTCATTGCACACTCCGAGATAGTGGTGCATTTTCTATTTTTTTAATTTTTAGGGATTTTTTTTGTTTTTATATTTTTATAATGTGGCATTAAAAATACATACAACTCAAAATTTTTACCCTTTTATCACCAACCTCTATTTTTTAATAGCCATTTTAGTAATTTAATAATTTTTCATACCGCTCGATAACTGATCAATTATCGTTTATGACTAGAAATTACATAGAAATAATTTATATGGCAAAACAACGTTTGCCGGGTCAGCTAGTAACAATTTATTATATACCTATTACCTACTGAATGAACAACTATATTAATTTATTTATTACCCTGAGACGTCTATATGCTGAAATACACATGTATTTGTGCTCACCATTTGTAAACGACAATATTTGGAGATGCCAACTAAGTGCATAATTTAACTTTACCAGTATTGCGTGCTTGTCAAGCCAAATAAAACGTTATATAACTTTGTGTCTTTTGTTACAGAGAGCAAAACTATCCTGCATCAGAACCGAATCGGATTCCGGATCGGACAAACTATCTCTACGCCAAAACACATCAAAACATCCATCGAAGCTAACCCACCAAAGCGAGTGCACATCACAAGACCACAAATGCCCTTGTTGCTTCCGAGCCGAGAAAAAAAGAAAACGCCTGTGCAAAGAAAGAGAGTCTCGCTTCAATGACGTCACTTTCAAAGCTAACTACAAATACAAGAATACGACTAGAACTCGAACGCATTCAACAAAAGATCACGAGAATAATCGAGTGTCTTCGTTGAGACGTGAAACGAAGACAGCTCAAACTTTGAGCTTCGTTGTAGGGGGGTTTGTAGCATGTTGGCTTCCTTTCTTCCTATACTATATACTTACGCCGTTCATTCCACATCACTATGTTAACCCTGTATTGATGTATGTGATGACGTGGCTAGGGTGGTTCAATTCTGCGATAAATCCGTTTATCTACGCTTTTTATTCGCCCGATTTTAGAGTAGCGTTTTGGAGGCTAACTATTAAGAAATGTAAGCGTAATAAACGCTGATTTTCGGATAGAATCCGCCGCTACCTTTCACCGTTTGTGGGTAGTGCCACTGTCTTGTTTTCTATGTTAAACGATAATTATATTGTATAAAAGTAATGAAGTTCAATAACTTGGTTCAATAACAGTGGTAGCGCGGAATTTAGTAGTATTTTATGTGAAATTGAATGATAAAATTATTAAATAGGCACTAAATAATCGTCAGTATTTTTCTGACTATACCATAATATAGTTGTATATATATTTTCATGGGGTAGATGAATATAAACGATTTTTTAGATTGTAAACCGTAATATTTGAATATGAAAATAATTTACAATGAAATCAACGATTCGACATCTAACTCAATGAAATGAGTGATTTTTTTGGCCATGCAGTTTTTTTTTTTCTAAGATTTGAAAGTCTCGTGTGCCATCTCACGATATTTTTGTCGCTTACCTCCGAAATAGTGATTTTATGAAATTTCTTATAATTACTATGTTAGGTACATAATAATTACCTATAAGAAATTTCATTTCATATTTCATTTCATCACAGTTAAGTTTAAATGAGTGTTACAGTAGTTTTTACCTCGTGTCTCAACTTTTTATTTTTTAATCGCGATATCATAATATATTTTTTATTGTGCAATGTCCAAATACATACGTCAACTGCAGTTTATGTCAGAATTTATAACAAATTATACTAGGACTAAATAACATATTAATTTAAAATCAAACGTGACTAATAGACGAGAAAAATATAATTCACTAAAATATATTTACAAATTAAATTAATTATAGTCATCTACCCTGGTAACTCAAATGTGTTTTGTATTTGACATAGAAATAAGTGAATTATTAATTATGAATATGATTTTGTAATACGTAGAACGATTTTTAAAGTTTCGAAAAAAAATTGTAAATAATTGCTTTTGTAACTGAAATATCATCGGAATATTTAGTAATAAATGTGTATTTATAAATTAAAATATAACAAAGTTAGGTAGTGAAAACAAGCTCAACAATTTGTCTGTTACAGCACTTAAAGAGTACTATGTAAATGTTTTTGAACAGTGAAGGCTTGATACATTTTACAACTGTGTGGTCGTAGATTCATATTCTACTTGTATTTTTGAGTATTTTTCCAAGTGCAATACTTATTTGCTACCGTGAAGAAACCAGTTTTTTCCAACCATCTTTCGAGGTAATTTGTCATCCGCCAATGGACACTTGGCCAGTGTGGTTGAATGTAGCCTTGACTCTCTCGTTGTGAAAGAAGACCTTCAATCATTAGTGGAAATATTTAGGAGGCTGCTAATACTTATGTGTATTGATTGGGTAAACGGGTAACTCACGTATAATGAGGTCGGTAATCCGACTCAAGTTTCGAGTCAGTGCCAAACGGGAAGCCATCGGGCGCATACACTCTCCTTGAAAAAGACCGCCGAACGCGGCCGAAACTCGAGTCGGATTGACCGACTCGAGTTTCGGCCGCGACATTACACGTGAGTTACCCGTTTACCCAATCAATATGTGTAACAACCACGTTAATATTAATACTAAAATACTTATGTGAGCCCTAAAAATTGGTAAGTTTAAATCAGTGTTTCTCTGGACTACATAAAAGTAATAAAGGTCACAGTACATACACTTGTGAGTACGTAGAATATTCTGTAGTTATGGGGCTTGATTGTGTTCTGTGAGAAATGTTAGGATATTTATTTTGCATAAAACAACGACACTACTAATCGAATACGCTCTGCCAAATGTAATGTAATTAGAAAGAAAGAAACCACGCACAAAATTAGGGCTTTGTTATAATGTTTATTATTGTATCATTGTCATTTTATAAACATAGTTGTAAAACATATAAATGTAATGTGTACATATTCAATATTGATCTCAAAGTTATACTCGGTAAATTTCATTTTCAGCTAAAGCTTAATGTCCGATGTAGGGGTAGTCTCAGCCTTTTTCCTTTTACTTATAAACTTCGATCTATCTACCACATCATCACCGAATAGTCACCACTTTTCATTCCTTTACACTATTCGACCTGGTTTTGTATCAGCCTATGGATCTTGGCCTCTGGATAGGCCGTAGTGGCTAAGTAACGAGATTTTTTATTTCCAACGGCGAGGCCGTAGGTTTGAATTCCGCTTGAACCACTGTTTTTTTTTTTTTACTTTTATTGGTTAATACTTGACCGCCATCTCGCCTGATTGTAATCGTAGATGTGGTCGATGGAGCGTGCTTACTTAGAAGGAACCGGTTTACTCTAGATTTGAAGATACTAAAATAATTGTAACCATCGACATAGAATAGATAATATAGATAGAACGGACACTCCCCACCCCCCGCCAATTTCAAGCTTCCTCCCCCTCGCGGGCGCGAGGCGGACTCAACGAAGGGTATTATATCGGACGATAATTTTCTATGAGAATACGACCATGATGCTGTATTATTTAACAAAATGGTACCAAATTTTTCGTCTATTATACGAAACAAGAATAAGATATTTTTA
This sequence comes from Ectropis crepuscularia, assembly GCA_963693475.1. Lineage (NCBI taxonomy): Eukaryota > Metazoa > Arthropoda > Insecta > Lepidoptera > Geometridae > Ectropis > Ectropis crepuscularia. The sequence continues at coordinate 6,193,465 of OY856361.1, forward strand.
ATTTCATAAGAAATTCTACAAAGATTGAATCATTTTTATAAACTGTGTTAAGCTATTCTGGTTAGAAGTACGCGCCAACACTGAAGTCCTGTGACGAAATTATTAAACTCGTTGTTTTTAAACTGCGGCTTTCGTTGTCAAAATTGAATTGTCAGAATACACTTACCCAAAGAGAAATCTTTGGGTAAGTGTACTTAACTAAAAATCAATTCGTACATGGTACCTTTATTATCTCCTATTTTGTTTTAAATCTTCTCCCTTCTGATTGTTGATGAAAGTTATATTTACCTACATTAAAGATCGAACACTTATTAGGTAAGATTGTAAGCCACAGGCAGGTGAACTCACGGGTCACAGCTATTCCATAAAATGATTTAGTAACCCTAGATGACACGCACACATGCGTAAATGTGTTCGAACGACATATGCGTAGTTGTGTGAGTGTAGGTATGTCGACTTCACCGTTTGTTTGGAGTTTAGGCCGAGTGTCCGGGGTGTGCCATCGAGAAAAATTTACTTGGGCAACGCTAACCATCAATAGTCTGGCCTCGTGGCTTAGTTGGTAGTAGCTCTGCCTGCGAAGCCGAGGGTCGTGGGTTCGATCCCCACCCAGTGCAAATATTTTGTGTGATGAATTCAAATGTTTGCACTGTGTCTGGGTGTTTCTATGTATAATAAGTATGTATTTAAAACTATATAAGTATTATATCAGCTATCTGGCCGCCATCACACAAGCTTTGCTTAGTTTGGGGTCAGATGGTGTTGTGTGTGAATTGTCCACTATTTGTCCAATATTTATTATTATTATTTATTAGTCTTATTTGATTTTATCCATCTATTCACATCAAAAAATAGTCAGTACATTTCGCTTAAAACAAACACTCTGTAATTATTGTTTTGACTTTCTAGCGATTACCAATTAATTATTTACGCTACTAGACATAACAAGGTCGAATTAAATCGAGCTCCCTAATTACCCCTCACCTAATTACTAACGTCACTAGCGTACTACCAGGTCATTAATTAATTTTAATAGGCCGATAATTATAATAACACCTACACCTACGTATTTTGAGTGAAAAAAGCACATTTCTTCTTTGAGGATATACCATTTGGTCTGAGCAAAACTTGAACTTCAAAAATGGATGTTCTCAATTCGGTGTCAAAATAAAGAGTGACGAGACGAGGAGGACATTTGCCTGATGGTAAGCAACATGCCTGCCACATAACAACACAGCGACACGCAGCTATTGGAACATGAAGAGTCCAAATCATTACCTAGTACTGTACTGCGCTCGTCACCCAGATATCTAAGTTGTTATATCTCGAAGCTCTGTAATTTCACTGGAAACATTGCCCGTCAAACCGGAACACAGTAATGTTTACACATTATTGCTTGGCGGTAGAATAACTGGCAAAGATGTGGTACTTCCCCAGGCGGACTCTGCAAAGAGTCCTACCACTTCATTGCTTGTGAATACTGTAAAACCAAGCTAACGTTTTAAGTTAGCGTAATGCCGCTAACTTAAAACGGTGAAGGAAAACATCGTGAGGAAACCGACATGTACCTAGAATCTTTCGAAGTCATGTGTCATCCGCCAACCCGCACTGGGCCAGTGTGGTGGATTATGGCCTTAACTCTCTCCTTGCGAGAGAAGGCCCCGAGTCCCAGCAGTGGAAACGTTTAGTGGGCTGTTGATGATGATGATGATTGACTGTAAAACCACTCATTCCTTAAAATTTACTCCTACAATTTAGTAACAAATAAAACAATTCAAACGGTAGATTCTACGGTTTGCTGCTGTAAATAACAAGAGTTCAAATCCTTCGCTATTTCGGTCTAAATCCTTTTAAGTTGTGCTCGAAATGGACATTAAAACCAGGAAGACGGTAATTACGGTACTCTCTACAATACTGTGCCGAAAACGAGATACACAAAGGGTTTCCTTAGTTTTGTAAAAACAGTAAGACAAGTTGCGCTAGTTGTAGTATTTGTATTTTTTTTAAATTAAAAACACTTTTTAGCATTCGTTATTATTTTATGTTTCTTTCACTTTCATTCCAAATTATATTTTATGGTTTTTCTCCAAATGCCAAAACAACCTTTTAATTTGTGCGAACTTTAACTGACCGGTTAATCTCATGGTTTAGTTAGTATGGAAAACTATTGCATGTATGTTTATATAAGACCAACAAATGTACCATAATATTAGCAATAAAATGATAGAGTAATGAGTTAGTAGGTTAGTAGTGAGTCTGCCCTTGGAGCCAGAAGTTGTGGGTTTGATGACATACCAAATGGAATGAAATTATTTCGGACGCAAATCGAAGCAAAAATATAAACAATAAAACGTATTCATATCATAGTATTTAAACTTTCACGATTTGAACTCATATTGTTATAGCACAAGACTTAATTACGATGTATTATTATTACCTGTAAGTTACGGTAGCGGACGTAGTTACAAGACATTGAGTGTGGTATATAGGCGTTTCCGTGTGATTTTTCCCGTTTTTTTATTTGAAAGATAACTCATTGGTCTTTGTAACTGTGGACACATTCAATCACCAAACTCTCAACTAGTATTTTGCGCTTTGTACCTTTGTATCTGTGTACCTTTTAAACCGCTGATCATTGGATTAGTCTTCGACAAACTCATGTGATAAAAAAATGGCAGACACCTATGACTGTATTTTTTTTAATTTCTATCGACAGTCTATAAACGTAGTTCTTTTCTAAAACCGCAGATGGTGCTGAAATCAAGGAAAAAAGTTATTTCGAAAAACGTTTGGTGACGATGACGCAAGTTCCATGTTTTTGTTTTCACCCAACAAGTACTTAAAGAAATTTTCACGTAAAACATTTTTCGATAACATGATTTACTGTTTATATCTGTAGTGCAGAATCACTATAGTATAAGTACAAGTTTATTTTATTTGCTCTCCGGCAAGTAATTTATTTTGGTTGAGAAATGGTCGTGGACTTGCGGTATACTTCGACCTATTTTTCTTGTGATAGGCAATTTGTTACTGAGGTTTGATATACAGGGGTACTCAGAAAGGGATGTGAAACTGATTTGTTGAAAACTTTGACACTAAAAAGGACAATGCAATAAACGACTAGGAAAATGTTTTTTAGAGTCACGAGACGAGCAGGACATGTGCCTGATGGTAAGCAACATGCCTGCCACATAACAGGACAGTGGCACACAGCTATTGGAACATGAAGAGTCAAAATCATTACCTAGCACTGCATTGCGCTCATCACCCAGATATCGAAGATATCATATCTCTAAGCCCAGTAATTTCTCTGGAAACATTGCCCTTCAAACCGGAACACAGTAACGCTTACACATTACTGCTTGGCGGTAGAATAACTGGCAAAGGCGGACAGGGTGGACTCTGCCAAGAGTCCTACTACTACTAAGACATGCAATAAACGACTACTCGGAAAATGTTTTCCTAGTTTTACGAATTTCCTTTTCACTTAGTAAGTAGGTACTCGTACATAATGTTATGTACTTACTACGCGAAAAAATAAAAATACTCATGTTATACTCAACTCTGTCTATGGAAATTTTAATTGTCTTCGATTTATTGTGTTTCAATGTGTTAAAATGATGTATATATATTGTGTTAAATGATTATTTATAGATAATACTTATGACAATGTGTTAAATGATTTTTAATTAGAAAGATTTATAGTAAAAACGCATAATCAATAAATAAATAAATCTTCAATTACTTGTAAATAAATAGTTTAATAGTATTGTATACGTTGTGGTTTTGAAGTAAAGTTTTTGTGATAAAATCCAAGTATTAATATAGACTATCGGAATTATTACATAGTTTTATTCAATGCCCTTTACCAATAGTTTCTAAAATTATATAACATGCCTAGTTTTTTAATTGACTAAGGATACATTTTTGTTTGAAATTACGGCTGGTCTAGTCGGGAGAATAGTGACGGCCGATCCAGAGCCCCCGGGTTCAAATCCCACGCGCACCACATTTTTTCGAAGTCATGTGTATAGTAATGACTGTAAGTAACTATGACTGATATCAAATGAAAGGGCTTGACTAGAAGACTACTATGCTATGCACTAGGACAAATTTCAAATCCATGATGACCGCAACCACAAAATGACGAAATACGTTTCTTTTTAGGGTTCCGTAAAACGTAAAAACGGAACCCTTATAGATTCGTCATGTCTGTCTGTCTGTCTGTTGTAATTTTGATCGAAGTTTCAATAATAGTGTATTTATGACGTACTAAAAAAAACGACTCATCAGATCGAGTTCAAACTAATTTTCTTTGGTAGTTTATATGGTAATGTACATCATATTTTTTGAAGACCTATCGATAGACACCCCACACGTGTAGGTTTGATGAAAAAAAATTTTTTCGGCATATTTCCATCTATTTATGGCCCCAACCCCTTCAAAGCTCTTTTTGAGATGGCGGGTAGAAGTAGATGGTTCCACACCGGCGCCCTCTATACTAATTTTTACTAGCCATATCCATTTCTTAAAAGAATCGGATACTTTTTCTTTTATATGACACATATGTAGACTCAAATCCCAGTATTAAATATAATGCTATAAGTGAAATATCGAGTGAGTGTCGACAAAGAGGTCCAGCGAAGGATCCAACTCGGATGGGCAGCGTTCGGGAAACTACGGCACATCTTGGAGTCCAAAATACCCCAATGCTTGAAGACGAAAGTCTTCAATCAGTGCGTGTTGCCAGTGATGACTTATGGAACTGAGACGTGGTCCTTAACTGTAGGCCTCATAACAAAGCTCAAAGTCACACAGCGAGCTATGGAGCGAGCTATGCTCGGAGTCTCTTTGCGCGACAGAATCCGTAATGAGGATATTCGCAAAAGAACGAAAGTAGCCGACATAGCTCGAAGAGTAGCTAAGCTGAAGTGGCAATGGGCAGGCCACATTGCTCGCAGAACTGACAACCAATGGGGAAGAAAGGTTCTCGAGTGGCGACCACGAACCGGAAGACGCAGTGTTAGACGGCCTCCCACTAGTTGGACAGATGACCTCACAAAGGTCGCTGGAAACTACTGGTTGCAGGTTGCGCAGGACCGTTCGTTGTGGAAATCTAGGGGGGAGGCCTATGTTCAGCAGTGGACGTCTAGCGGCTGATGATGATGATGAAGTGAAATATACTACAAACAAATACAGGTGACAACAAATAGAACAGAAAACTCTTTACTCCCAAATTTGGCCTCTTGAGGCTTGACTAAAAGGCCACACAATACAAAAAACAAAATCACAAAAGATTGCAAGAATGCAAGTGTGTATGTATGTATGTAGATTCTATCTCTCTATCTATCTAGAGTTGGCTAATAAATGCTTGTTACTTGGGTATTTTCCTTGGCAGTGGAAACAGGCCACGATTTTGGCAATAAGGAAGCCCGGAAAAAGAGACTATCCCAACCCCAAATCATATCGTCCTATAGGATTGTTATCAATCCTAGGAAAGGTATTAGAAAAAATGCTGGTAAAACGCATACGATGGCATGTATTGCCTTCTTCGAATCCGATGCAGTACGGGTTTGTACCACAACGATGCACGGAAGACTCTCTGTATGATTTGATGACACATATAAATGAAAATTTAAAAAATAAGCTCATTAATCTGGTTGTATCCTTGGACATCGAGGGTGCGTTTGATAGTGCTTGGTGGCCCGCCATCAAATGTCGTTTAATAAAGAAAAAATGTCCACATAATTTACGAAGGCTCATATCCAGCTACCTGGAAGATCGACAAATTTTACTAAAGTATGCTGGAAAAAGTGTGGCTAAGAAAACAAACAAGGGCTGTGTCCAGGGTTCGATTGCTGACCCTACATTTTGGAATCTAGTTCTGGATCCGCTGCTAGACGAATTGGAGGATCGAAATGTGTACTGTCAAGCCTTTGCGGACGATATCGTGTTGGTTTTCTCTGGTCACAGTGCTACAGCCATTCAAGAGAAGGCCAATGAAACTCTTGCTTGTGTACACAAATTTGGCATAGACAATAAACTAAAATTTGCGGCACATAAAACCAATGCGATGGTCATTACCAAGAAACGAAACTACGAAAATCCACTAGTGTACATGGGGGAGGTGGAAATATCGATGGTCGATGAGATCAAACTTTTAGGTCTGGTAATTGATAAAAAGCTTACTTTTCGAAGCCATGTAGCTCATATTTGCAAAAAAGCAACAAGGATTCTCATGCAATTGTCAAAGGTAGTTAAAATATCATGGGGATTGAACTCCGAAGTTATAAGAACTATATACGTATCTGTTATAGAACCTATAATACTATACGCTGCCAGTGCATGGGTAACTGCAACAAATAGAAAATGTATTCAAAAACAATTAAATACAGTGCAGAGAGGATTTGCTCAAAAAATATGTAGATCCTACAGAACAGTGTCTTTGAATGCGGCACTGGTTTTGTCCAGACTGCTACCCTTAGACCTACGCATCAAAGAATCAGCCCAATTATTCGAAGCAAAAAAAGGAAAACCGCAAGATATACTTGGAGGGCGGGGATTAGAGCAAAGAATTTGTTACACCAAAGCCTTACATCCATCCGAGGAAGAAGATATTGACTTTCAGTGCCTAGAAGAATCGGATTTAGGCATCGTAAGAGAACACCAAGAGACGGGGATGCAGGTGTACACTGATGGTAGTAAAATGGAAGGCAAGGTGGGCGCTGCTCTGTCATGCTGGAGAAACGGCGAAGAGTTCTTAACCAGAAAATTCAGGTTGGATGCATTTTGTCCAGTGTTTCAGGCTGAAATGTTTGCCTTGTTCCAAGCCACAGAGACAATATTGCAGGCCTCTGAACCGGTTGTGAGCATTTTTAGTGATTCAAGATCATCCCTCCAGAAATAAAAAAATCTGGACTCTAGTCATCCCTTGGTAAACCAAATAAAGAAAAACATCTGTAAAATGCGTATAAAAGGGATAATTGCCAAATTATATTGGATCAGAGCGCACGTAGGAACTCAAGGGAATGAAAGAGCTGACATTCTTGCTAAGCAGGCAGCATGTGAAGACGCAACCGTGGATTATGAGCAGTGCCCGCTATCATATATTAAAAAGTGTTTGAGGGAAAATTCAATAGACATCTGGAACAAGAGGCATATGGACGGGGAAGTAGCTAAAATAACTAAAATGTTTTTACCTGATGCAGCAACCGCATTCCGACTTCTTAAGAATGTGACACTTAGTCCATTGCTGGTTCAAGTATTGACGGGGCATGGTGGTTTCGGTTACTACTTGTTCAAACTTAAATGCAAAGAGGATCCCGGATGCGTGTGTGACCCGGAGAGGTTGGAAACGGTTGAACATTTACTGTTAGAATGTCCAAGATTCATCTTGGCGCGATTTAACCTTAGCCAATTAAATGATAAATGTATAATAAAGGAAACCCTAAGTTTTTTCCTACAAGATGAATTTGCCAGATCATATTTTGTAAAGTATTGCGAAAACATAACAAAAGTAGTAAATAAGCAAAATAGTACCAGATAAGCATGAAAATTTATGTAGGTAACACTATATACTGGGTATATAGATGCACATAATGTATAAACTAGAAGCATTCAATATATTGTCAGAGTACAAATTATGTTATGTTATACCTACTAAATAAAGATATAAGTCGATAAAACAGATATGGAAAAGAAAAAAAAAATACGAAAAAAAACAAGAAAAAAGCAAAAAAAAATAAATTAGAAAAAAGAATAATATATACTTATAAAATAACAACATATAAAAAAAAAGATGACTTACCAAAAAATTGTCTTGCGTCTGTATCACTGTGTCCATTTTATAACTTCTCATCTAAATGTGGGGAGTTATTTTTTATCCTAAAATAATGATGTTTGATATCACACGATGTTAAACAACTGTGTTTAGCTAACAAACGACTCCGACCTTTGCCGGAGGACAAAAAAGCCAAACATACAAAAAAAAAAAAAATGTATGTAGATTACTGTTGCAATTTGGTTCTGACACTTTGCCGGCTGCTGCCGCAGCACTCTCGCTTTGGCAAATTCCACAAACCCTTCCAAAAATTCTGTGATATTTTGGAAGGTGATTTATGGACAAAAAATCCACAAATCCCCTTTTTTTAACTGGCAAGAGATTTTTGGTCTATCACTGAAATTTGACTCCGGATGAGCTCCCGCCAGAAGCTCAAGGGAGGTCCTGAGTGGAACAAACCATGCGAGGCCAAGCGAAGATGGGAGTAGGGAGCGAAGCGAGCCGGTAACCTCCGTAGTTTGATCTAAGAGATTCGATGTTGTTTACGTAACCAAAGTGGTGACTTCCGCTCTGGTTCGTTGCTGAAGCAGAGGATAGCCATAGCTATTCAGCGAAGTAACGCAGCTAGCGTTTTGGACACATTTGCACCAGGATTGATTCAGGGTGGGTTTAGTTAATGACTTTGTGGATCAGGTACAGCGGCGCCAAATGGGTTAGTAATAATTATTTTGGTTTGATATTCATGTGAAATCAAAATATGTGCTTCGATCAGCTCTGCTATTGAAAATTAGAAATGTCAAGATGTGTACTACTTGTTTACGTGCTGGATTTGATAATTAAAGGTAAGGTGACCTCGAAAAATGTACTCCAATCATACTTATAAGAATAAAATTTACAAAAAAAATAATGGTAATAATTATGGAATTATTTTATTAATCCAGTAACTAAGGTTTATTTTTTGTTGCTGTACGTTTGGTGTGAATCAGATCAGTGGTTTAGCCGCGATACACGCCCTAATATAGACAGACTGGTAGACTGACAAATATGAACGAAAATAAAATATGTTTCTGGATCAGTACGATTTCTTTTTCAATAATTATTTGCACTTGACCGCCATGTTGCTTGATGTTTATCGACGAGACGGTTCAGGACTACAAAGAGCTTTCTCGAAAAAGATTTGAAATTATTTCTATTGTACAAAACTGGACACGTTACATTTTAATTTTGTATAGATCTTCTTAATATGCTAAAATCCTGAGTTATGATGTTTGTTTCCAGTTAATGTTTCCCCAAGACAACTGATATTCACAAAAGTTTGCATTTATGTGCGATTCGGTACAACTTGAAAGATAAATATAAATATATGGCCGCCATGATACAAGCTTTGCTTAGTTTGGGGTCAGATTGTGTTGTGTGTGAAATGTCCACCAATATAAAAAAAAAATGTGATAGTTTTCATTTCGGTTAATGCTCTCAATGATTTATAATTAACAATGAACAACTGATTACCAATTTAGTGTTGTGTTACTAATGTTTTTGTCGTTCAATACAAATGAAATTGGGACAGGCCTCTAGTACAAATACCTATACTGTAGATGTATAATTTCCGAGAACTCATTAAGTGTTGTAAGTATTTTATGACAGTTCCCCAGACGAATACTATAAAAGTAGGCACAGAAACGGTGTCCAGTAAACCAAGATGTCACTAATTAGGATAATTGACCATTGTACCTTAATTACTTTACTTTCTCTAATTTACTAGGATAGGACCGTTGGGATCGGTCGACCAGAATGTAAGCTTAGAGATTATTGGAGGTGCTAATCTTGGTCAACATTGTAACTAGTCACAGAAATCTAAATTATTTAGATTTCTGTGTAACTAGTAGATTTCGCCAAGAAATAAATAAAAAAGTGGTCAAGTGTAAGTTCAACTCGCCCATAAAGGGTCCAATAGTAGCAAGTTGCATAATATAACATTTTTCTTGTAGTTTGTTGTAACTTTGGTCGATGTTTTAATAATACTGTATTTATTACGATTACAAAAAAACTGCTTACCTTAAAAAAATACTTCTTTAAGAAGTGTTTTCTGAGAACCATTTTAAATCATTCTCTTATGAGAATGGTAAAACTAATATATTATGATGTACTTTGCCACGCAAACTTCTACCGAAAATTAGTTCGAACTAAATCTAGTCAGTAGTTTGTTTTAATACGTCATAAATACACTATTGTTAAAACATCGATCAAAGTTACAACGAACTACAAGAACTTATTTGTATTATGTTACTTGCTGCAACGGAATCCTACATGGGCGAGTCCGCCTCGCACTTGACCGCTGTTTTTTTAAACGGCCCATTTTGCCTGCGTCCACTAGTACAATTAAACTTTGACCATTCCCTTATTTCCATTTCCACGTATCAGAACTCCACGGAACCGTGATATAAAATAAATGCAGCATAAATCATCGGTGGATTTTCAGCTCTTCGAGTCCAAATGAAAAAAAACAAGATTAATGACCGCACCGGGACTCGCTTCGCTGTAAATGTTCCAGCGATTTGTGGACTAAAGTTCGCTTGATTTGTTTTTGTTTCAAGTGCTGAATGCGTTCAATTGAATGTTTAATTTTGGAATGTAAATCTGTCACGACTACTGAACTGTGAAAACTTATTTGAACGCAACACACAGAGAACTTACAGGGCTTAGAGATATGATTTCTTAGATCTCTGGGTGACGAGCGCAGTGGAGTGCAAGGTAATGATTTGGAGTCTTCATGTTCCAATAGCTGCGTGTCACTGTGCTGTTATGTGGCAGGCATGTTGCTTACCATCAGACACATGTCCTGCTCGTCTCGACAATTTTATTTAAAAAAAAACATACAAATTTTTCGTCAGCTGTGAGTTGACCTCAAGCGTCACGTTCGTAAATGAAATAAATCTGCGGGTAAACTCGGGATCATGGACATAGACGCATTTCTAGATGACCATGGCGTGTTACCTTTATACATTTAACATGGCTATCTAGTCTAGATGGCCATGCTTATAAGAAATATATTTATGTACACGAAGATGCTTTGAAGGTTTATTCTAGACTAGCAAACTATCAAACTCTGAGTTACAAGTTTTCACTTCCATCGGCAGTCCTTATGAATGCTATTTTTAGGGTTCCGTAAAACGTAAAAACGGAACCCTTATAGATTCGTCATGTCTGTCTGTCTGTCTGTCTGTCTGTCTGTCTGTCTGTCTGTCTATCTGTCTGTCTGTCTGTCTGTCCGTCCGTATGTCACAGCCACTTTTTGCCGAAACTATGAGAACTACACTGTTGAAACTTGGTAAGTAGATGTATTGTGTAAACTGCATTAAGATTTCAACAAAAAAAAATAAAAAAAATAAAAATTAGGGTTGCCCCCCATACTGAGAACTGAAACTCAACATTTTTTTTTCATCAAACCTACACGTGTGGGGTGTTTATCGATAGGTCTTCAAAAATGATGTTGAGGTTTCTAAAATCATTTTCGTCTACACTGAATAATTTGCGCGAGAGACACTTCCAAAGTGGTAAAATGTGTGTCCCCCCCCCCCCCTCTAACTTCTAAAGTGAGATACTGAAAAATCTAAAAAAAATATATGATGTACATTACCATGTAAACTACCAACGAAAATTAGTTTGAACTCGATCTGATGAGTAGTTTTTTTTTAGTACGTGATAAATACACTATTATTGAAACTTCGATCAAAGTTACAACGAACTACAAGAACTATGTGTACTATGTTACTTGCTGCAACGGAACCCTTCATGGGCGAGTCCAACTCGCACTTGGCCACTTTATTTAATTTAACCTTCAAGTACGAAATTAAAAATGTAGGTCCTTAAATATTTGGTTTGCATTGATTATTATTACAAGAATTTAAATTAAGTACTCAACTCATTTAGGTACAACGTGGGTTCTTAGTATTAACAATATGAAATCTATTAAATTATTCTTACCCTCAATAACATAGCAATCACGATCGTTTTCACATTGAATTAAATTATTTTACGAAGAAACGTGTTTACTCAAACGTTCATATTAGCATCAAGTCCCAAATAGCCTCCTAATTTTTATTGAAAAAATACCCACGCAAATAAAAACACGTAGTGAATAAATTCCAACAAGTTAAAACAATATTACACCCCGTCAGCGTTCAATTAAAATCCACCAAAAAAGCCTCCTGTCAAAGCCTTTTCATACGATTCTTTGTTATAATGTCAGCCTGCTTTTGTTACCACGAAAATGGCGAACGGTTTCGTAAAAAAAATGCTTAGTTATTGGTATTGTCCAGTAAACAATAGAGTTCTGATGTAAATTAGCTTTAGGTCTATTGTATTGGAGACATACTATACACTTGCGAAGCTGTAGAAAAAAGAAATTTGAATTATGTGTGAATCACGACCTTGTATAAAGCGAACACATGATTTTGTAAATTTATTCTTGGTTTAATCAAGAAAGCATAGAAGACTTCTACCGCCGACTGGTCGCACTAGTTTTAAATTTATGTTTAATTCATTTTGTGTATCATATTGTTTTTGTGTGTCAATAAAGTATATCTATCTATCTATCTTGACTTTTTTTTTTTTTTTAATTGGTAGAGCCTTTATTAACAAAACTAAAATACAATGAGAACTACACTACGCTACATTCCTAACAATTACTTACACTAAGCACACCTGAATTATCCATAAACCAATGAAGGTCTACAGATAATCAAGGTTGTTCAAGCCCACTACCAATCGGAAGCGTACCCAGCATGCTGGCGGCATTACCACGCTGAATGGCAATGCTTATGCGTTGCCCCACGTACCCAATGTCTCAACCCCAATGGGCTCAAATATGTAACCTCTTCCGAGGGTTGCATATTTGCGCCGTTTGAGTAGCTCAGCTGAATTACATTACTACATTTCCCTGATGATAGTGTCGGAAAGCAAACTTGATGAGTTTTTTGGACGTATGTCTACGTCTAAAACTACCGTTAACGGGTCTGTTTGTCTGTTAAACGTGGTGAAGATGGGTCAAAAGGTCCATAGGCAATGACTTTCTGGCTAAAAAAATATTTCAAAGTCTTGATCATCGCCGAAAAGTTACAAGCCGTCTGGTTTTACATCGGATACATTTTAAAGAATGCGCAGCTGATCTACCTAACTAATACTACCTTCCTTTTTTTATTGGACTGCCCGTAGTTTAAAAAAAAACGGCATCGTTTCATGGTCTACCATCAAATGTTCTTTAACGACGTCGTTTCAAAGACTCAAAAGAAAGGGTTTGAGTACAACACTTCCGCAATAAAAAGTTGCTGCACAGTTACCTGAGAGCGTTTTCCTCGACGAATACAATTCTGTTGTTTTCAAGTCAGGAACAAATTGGTTTCTCGATCTAATAAATTAAATTCAATCATATACCGCATCGCCGTTTAACATCAGGGAAGACGGCGGTCAAATGCAAACCTCGAATCGATTAATTATAAAACAACAAATAATCAGCCGAATGACCCATAAAAATATGTATAGTATATGTGTATATTTTTAAAGAAGACTGAAAGACTCTGAAGAAAGAGAAAAGTGGAAAGAGGTGGATGACGTCATAGCCCTGTAATTGTTATAGGTATTTTTTATCCATAATATTAAATGGTTTTAATAAAAGCAACAATACGGTCTAAATTCCACACACGAATATATTCTAATTTTTGGGGTTCCATACCCAAAGGGTCAAACGGAACCCTATGGACTTGGCTGTTCGTCCGTCCGTCTGTCACCTGTATCTCAAGAACGGTGATAGCTAGACAGTTGAAATTTTCACAGATGATGTATTTTTATTGCCGCTGTAACAGCAAATACTAAAAATCAAATAAAGAAAATATTAATTTTAACGGTAGTTCCCATACAACAAACTTGATTTTTACCGTTTCTTGCTCGATTAGCCCGTTCCAAATAAACTAGATGACGCCACTAGTACACTAATAAAACACGCATTCGACCTCGTCGTTAAAATCGTAAGGTGTAATCAAAAAAAAATGTTTTTTTGCATGAAAGCCTGTCTGTGGAAACTGCGATGGTTTATGTATACGGAATTCAAATAAAGCCAGAGGTGTTCGCCGTTTATTAACTAACAACTTCATACATACAATTGTTACCTGTAATTCACCGGTCCAGTCTAACTGGATATTTTTTTACTTTTTGTACAGGAAAGTCAAGATGACTAATACAAATTTAAGGGAAAATATAGCTAAACTAATCAGCTGGTTATGGACAACTTGTCAAATTACATGCAATAATAACATTTCACAAAACAACATCTTATATGTAAAATACATAACAAGAAAATTATTGCGAAATCACAAAACTACACAATTATCTACTTACCCCGACATCAATCCTCACCCGGGGTTAAATCCATGTGTTTTTACGTATAGTCTGCACAACACTACTTTCATAAACAAATATACAAAACAAATCTACAATAATTACATTACACCACTCACGAGAACACCAAAACAAAGGTTAATTGAGGAATCCGACAAAAATATGTTGCACGAGTTAAATGCGCGTGCGGCCTGCCGCGGTCACGGCTATACCGAACTAAAAATAACATTTTCTTGCATTGTTTACCTAACGTGTCTATGGCAAAAAAGCGATGATAAGAGGCTGCATTTAAGTTTAGTAACATTGAGGTTGCATTTTCTATGTAACAAAACTACCAATATTCATATTGGAATATCTTTAAATTTGTTTAATGGATAGCAGGCAAGTTATACATGAGGTGGATACCTTGGAGGTAATAAATACAAACTTTAGCTTTTTGCCAGAAATGTGTAAAAAATATTTGGCCATTAACAGCGGAGTTGAAAAATTTACAGTTCTCACACAAAATATACGTAGTATACGCGCGAATTTCAAACACTTAGAAGTATTTTTGTCGAGAATTAATTTCTTACCTAGTGTCATAATTTTGACAGAGTGTTGGACGGACTGCTCTTTTGTCGAGATGTGTTTGGAGAATTATTGCTGTCACTTCTCCAAAAAGTCATTTAATCAAAATGACGGCATAGTTGTTTTTTCTAGGGTGGGTTTGAATGTAAGGGTAACTGAGCCACCTTTCAAGGATGCTAATTGCTTGATTATTGAAGTAGATAAAAAGATCTCTGTAATAGCTATCTATAGGTCACCATCTATATATAGCATAAGAGATTTTAATAGTTCACTGGATTCAGTCATTGGCTCCCTCCCGGCACATACAGCTGTAATCACAGGCGATATGAACATCGATATTGCGCCTACATCTACAGACAAGCGCGCGGAAGAATACTTAGAAATAGTTACAACTCATGGTTTTTTACCATCTTGTCGGTACCCAACACGTAACAACAGCTGTTTAGACCATGCGTTTGTCAGGTCATCGTTCCCATCATCGGCAGTGGTTTGTGCGTCTAGCATAAGCGATCACGATGCGGTTCTCTTGAGTATCCAGACAAAACCTCCATTACTCAGACGGGACAAGACAACTTTAACCAAAATCAATTATGGTCTAGTCGCTAGTGACTTAGAACGAGTGAACTGGACAGACTTCTACAACATTCACGACGCCACGATAGTCGTTGACAAATTTCATCATATAGTAAATACTGCAATCGACAGGAATAAGTCTGTGTTACAAATTCCAAATTCAAAATACATTAGAAAAGAGTGGATCACCCCGGGCCTTTTAAAATGTATGAGAAAAAGGGACCATCTATATAGGCTGTCCAAGAAAAACCATGACATACAAACACAAATTAATTACAAAAACTACCGTAATATTTGTAATAATATCCTACAAAACCTAAAAGATGCTCACGAACGCCACAAAATTGAAATCTGCAATGGCGATAGTAAGAAACTATGGGGTACCATTAAAGAAGTATGTCACCTAAAATGTGCCAAGTCCGATAACAATGACCTACTCAAGTCTGCAGCGACACCAATACTTGCCTTAAATAAAGCAAATAATTTCTTTGCTACAATCGGTGAATCACTATCGAAGGAAATTTTAAAAAATCTTAATACCACAGAGAGCGAGCTTGCTGAAAGCACCAAAATCAGTCGTACTCCGGCTAACTCTTTTTACATGATACCTACAAACGAATCAGAAATTGCCAAAATTATAAGCAATCTTAAAACGAGATCTGCATGTGGAGATGATGGTATTGGCAACAGATTGTTAAAAGAGTGCAAACACGTGCTGATAGCTCCGATAGTCCATATCTGTAATACTAGCCTAGAAACTGGAACTGTTCCAAACGAGCTTAAGAGAGCTAACGTTTGTCCTATATTTAAGTCAGGCAATGCCGATGAAATTTCCAACTACAGACCAATTTCTCTTTTGAGCTCAATTTCGAAAATAATTGAGAAGGTTGTCAATGGTAGACTCGTTTCGTTTCTTAAGAAACACAATATTCTTTCCGAGAACCAATTTGGCTTTAGACCGGGTCGGGCAACAGAGGACGCCGTTGTAAATCTCATTGATCATGTGTCGGGAGCCTTAGACTCTGGTCGTAAATGCATTGGTGTATTCCTTGACTTGGCTAAGGCTTTTGACACGATTTCGAGAAGGATTCTCGTCAGAAAGCTTGAGGGTATTGGTGTGCGTGGAATGGCATTAAACTGGTTCGAGTCCTATCTAAAAGATCGCAAACAAAAAGTAAAAGTTGGAGACTGCAGCAGTGATTTGATGGAAGTATCATTTGGAGTGCCACAAGGCAGCGTTTTAGGCCCAACTCTCTTCCTAATATATGTTAATGAACTATGCAACATCTCAATTAGTCAGGCTAAACTTTTTGCCTTTGCTGATGACACGGCAATCATATTTGATGGGGATGACTGGGACGACGTAAGTTATCAAGCAAACAAGGGTCTCCGACAGGTTGTTGAATGGCTACGATATAATTTGCTCACCATCAATGCTAGCAAAACAAAAATAATTGCTTTCCGTGTATCAGTTAAAACAAAACCTAACACAACACTTTGTATAAAACTTCACACATGTAAAAATACAAATGAGACACAGTGTGCATGCCCAGAACTAGGTCAAGAGCGTCATCTTAAGTATCTGGGCATTTACATAGATGAACTGTTATCATGGACAAAGCAGATTGAAGCTGTTAGTGGGCGCATAAGAAAACTTATTTTTATCTTCAAAAGACTCAAAGCCATTGCTGATAACAAAGTAATAACTATGGTGTATACTTCCCTCTGTACATCCATCTTGAACTATTGTGTTGTTTCCTGGGGTTCGGCTGGCACACATAATCTCCTGAAGCTCGAACGAGCACAAAGGGCTGTGTTGAAGGTCGCCTTCGGTAGAACCTACAGATATCCAACTGCAACCCTATATAAGGAAACAGTGCAGTTGACGGTGAGACAAATTTATGTTATGGCAACGGCGCTGCGATTTCACCGAGCTGCCCTCACTTCGCAGATTGGTGGATCGGAAACTTCAATAAGCAGACGAAGCAATCGTTGGCCAGTTCCGAAAATAAAAACACTAGTAGGTCAAAGAAGATACAGCTTCCGCGGTTGCCTTATCTACGCAAAACTTAATAGAAAACTTAACATAATCAACAACTCCAAACACATCTGCAGAAATAAAATAAAAACTTACCTCAATAGCCTCGAATATAGAGATACTGAGAATACTGAGATAGTAAGAATTGTTAGCTAATTTGAATGACTATTTTCGATGGTGTTTTCCACTAGTGATTCAACATTGTACAATTAGACATAAGTTGTGGTCCACACTTTCGCAGCATTCACATAAACACTCCTTAGAAGTGCGCACGCGAACACACACACACAACTTCCCAAAATCAAGCCCACTCACACAACCCACTCATGCACACACAAACACACATCCCCTACTGCCACACACAAACATGTAGTTGTACTAGTTGTTTTTTCTTCTTGATTTCTTTGAGTACTTGATTCTGGTTCATGGCTACCCAAATATTAGTTTATACATCCAACTGCAATAATTGTATCGGAAGAGCACTAGTCATTGCAACACAGGGTATCCTACAGCGATGACTAGTGTCTGAATGTCGAAGAATGTCCAGAGTTAATCGGTTGAACATCTACAAATTATAATAGTCTTCACGAATATTGATAAATTTAAATTGCATATTATGTGTTTATTTAATTGATAAGATAATCCATGTATTTTAATTTTTTTTCAAATGTAATTATTTTTGTTTCAAATAAATTATTTTATTATTATTATTTTTTTATTATTTATTGTTTATTTGCTAATCGTACGGAACCCTTCGTGCGGGAGTCCCACTCGCACTTGGCTACTTTTTTATTATTTCATGTTATAGCGACTAGCTCGTTCTCTCAGCTATTTTCCGAGAAAATGTGTTTGATCAATGTTAAAAGACAAGAAAATTCTCAAACATGGAATGATTCTTGTCAAACATTTGGTAATTTCCGTTTAAATATTACTCTGTCACAAGCATCTAAACGGTTTACACGAGTATTCGTAATATACTCGTATGACGTTAATAGCGTATTCTGTGAATACATTTTAAAATAAAAATACGATATATCTCTATTAATTATGTTCAATATGAAAAGGACAATGACTTTTCTATTTTAGTGTTGGAAATAAATATTTATGTTGGAGACCGTTAAGAATGGACATGTCCTATTTTTTAGATCAAAAAATCATCACGTTGTAAAATTTTTGGAATATCAGCCAAAATTGCGAAGCATCACACTATCATTATAAGTATGAATATTTGTGTGTTTATAAGTGTTGAAAAGATAAAGATTCAAATTTATTTAAATACAAAGTACTCATTTTTACACTCATTTATGTCTCTCTATTACTACTATACTCTTTGTAGGTACTTCTCAATAAAATAATAGCCATTAAACATTTACAAACGTATAATGATATAAATATAAATTAAAATTGCGAAATGTCAAACAGTAGATAAAACTAGTGACAAACTACAAATGTCAAACAGTAGATAAAATTAGTGACAACAAAAACGAGGTTTGTCAAGTTACTGTAAATATTTTATGTGGCAGGCATGTTGCTTACCATCAAGTCTTGCTAGTCTCGTCACTCAATAATGATAATGTGGTTTGTGTAAGAATTTATACATTACTCTAAAAATACATAGATTACGTTTTGTATCGTTAAAGTTAGTGGTCCCCATGGGATATAAAGAAATGGGATACAAATTATTTTGCTTTAATCTTTAATGAAAAAAATAAATTATCATAAAAACAGTTAGATCGCGGGTTATACCGTGGACAACAGGTTAGTAGTTCTACATAAATAGGCAGAAAAAACGTGTACTTAATATCTTTTATTTTAAATAACTGAGTGATAGAAAGAGACAGTATTAACATTAACAGTCAAACTACAAATCTGTAAGCTGAGAATGTTACCCCCAATCGACAACAGTAGCGTAAAATGAGCAACAATTTCTACAAATATACTACGAAATGTGTTCGAAAATGGTTACGAATACATCTACAAAATGGGCTACGCAAAGCGTAGCACTCGTAGCACACATCGCGTTTAACTTAACGATAAGGCCGTAATATATCTATTTCGCTCTAGATTCCACTTTATCACACCATCACTGATTAAGTAAAGGCAGATGTTTTTGTCAAAAGCAAGAAATTCAATATTGTCGTTAACTTTTCAGTATCCAATTGAGATATTTTACAGTATACACGAGACCAAGATTTTATTTTAAATTAATATCTGGCATAAATTATAGAAAAATACATCATTTTGTGTAAAACACTTTATAAGCAAATAATTATATTAACATTTTTTTACATAAAAATATGAGCTTAAGTTAAAATTAAATAATATAATTTAAATAATATATACTAATATATATGCAAATAATATACATTTTTTATCATTTTTTTATCTAGCTTACCTAAGTTTACCTTGTCGTTTCATCTATTTTTTTTTATACCAGTAAGCCAAATTATATTTAAGACTAAAATACTATACCTTTATACTAATATTATAAAGCCAAAGAGGTTTTTTGTTTGAACGCGCTAATGTCAAGAACTACTAGACTTATTTCAAAAATTATTTCATCAAAATATGTAAATGATTCCTGAGTGCTATATGCTTTTTCCTATGTACCAAAACGTGCAAAACCGGGGGGACTGCTAGTATCCCATACATTTGGAAAGTTGTATGAAAAATGTTTGCATGATTTTTTATTTTAGAAAATTAACTGTATATTTGTCAGTAAACAATGATATATTAACAAATTACACTGTGAATAATGACGAGAATATATAAATTAATATTGATATTTAATAACACAACATAATTTGAAGGTTTACTAATTAAATCATTTTATTTTACACATTAATGTTGTATAGTACTTCCCCAAGTAGAAGAACCATGAATTCTATCGCTACAAAATATTGTCATACAAGTTAGACTTCTGTAAGCTTGTAATCTCGACCAACATTCGACGTGAGCAGTCAAAACACTGTAGTTTATTTAACGTTGCTACAAACGAATCTTACAAATCGCCCATTAGGAAATAGGTTAACGCCTTTTCGTGAAAGTTTTGTCTTAATTGAAGATATATCGCCATAGATAAGCCACTATATTCTACTGCCACATAATGTAACCTACAAACAATTATAATGTAAAACTTTTAACAACGCGTGCAAATGACGAAATAAATTCAACTTTGCAAAGACATTATTCAAGAGTAATACAAAAACTTTTATTAAAGATGTGTAGTAAGGTTAGTTTTCGTTTGAAGTATCAAAAGGTGTTATAATTATAAATAACTCACATTGACTTTTTTTTAAACGGCCAGAGTCTTAACTAAATAAACTAAAAGATAATGAGATCTACACTACGCTACACATGCCTAAATACTTCCACTAATTAAAAAATTGTATAGATTAGAGTTTTGTTAATAAAGGCTCAGCATATTTAAATTATCCATAGATCAATGAATGTGTTCAGATAATCAAGATGTTCAAGCCCACTACCAGTTAGCAACGTGCTCAGCATATTGACCTGTGTTATAATTATTGTTTTTAAGTTACGGTTGGTCTAGTCGGGAGAACGGCGGCTGCCGATCCGGAGACCCCGGGTTCAAGCCCCACACGCACCACTGTCTTTTCGAAGTCATGTGCGTAATGCCGCTAACTTAAAACGGTGAAGGAAAACATCGTGAGGAAACCGACATGTACCTAGAATCTTTCGAAGTCATGTGTCATCCGCCAACCCGCACTGGGCCAGTGTGGTGGATTATGGCCTTAACTCTCTCCTTGCGAGAGAAGGCCCCGAGTGCCAGCAGTGGGAACGTTTAGTGGGCTGTTGATGATGATGATGATGATATTTATTGTTAAAGTTGTCAAATGAAAATAGATTTAATCGACACGAAAGTAGTTGTAGTAGTAGTAGGTACCTAAAGAGAAGGAACATGCTTGTTTAGGTTTACAAAGATTTCATGTTATGTTTTTGTTTGGAGTAATTGTTCTATACGTATCATAGTTCGTAGGTTACGACATAGTTTAAGAAAGTTTTCGTTTCTGGTCGCGGCTCAAATAAAATGAAAAAAAACTATCGTTGAAACGTTTTTTTGTAGTATAGAGTAACGAGACGAGCAGGATATGTGGCTGATGGTTAACAACATGCCTGCCACATAACGGCACAGTGACAAGCAGAGAACATGTAGAGTCCAAATCATCACCTAGCACTGCACTGCGCTCAAATCAAATCAAATCGTTTATTTGTTAGCTCGTCACCCAGAGATCTAAAATATCTCTAAGCTCTATAATTTCTCTGGAAACATTGTCCTATAAACTGGAACAAAATAATGTTATTGCACAATACTGCTTGGCAGTAGAGTAACTGGAAAAGGTGTAGTACTTCCCCAGGTGGACTCTGCCAAGAGTCATGCCACTACAAAAAAACATTGTGCTTTTTAATGCAGTGCAATTAAGGAAATAAATAAACATTAAATTATGTAGTTTGGGGACTATAAAGGATCGATAGGGGGGTGCATTCTGAGCATTTATTCCAATTTGAGGGATTCTGGCATGGTCAGCTCAAGGTCATTTCGATGAAAACGCGTTTAACTCGATATTTCGAGAACTGTTAGTGTTAGGCAAAAAATTGTGGAGACCTTTTCTCTTCTACATTAAATTTACTAACTTTTATAGTAACCACTTTTCTTTCTTTCATCAATATTTTTCAAATTATTGCTTCCGAAAGGCAAAAATTTAACTTTTTTTCCTCCCTTTCGCCATTTCCTCCCCAACCGTTAAATTTTATGAAACTTTACCGATAATCAAAAGTGTACATCTTTTAATAATAAACAACTTTTTCCTTGTACTTTTTTCTGTAATGACAATACCTTCAGAGTGATGTTACTTTACCGAGCGAAATCCGCGCCACTGCGACACCTCCGCGATACTGCAAAAAATCCGCGACACCTGCGGACTTAGGGCTGAACCCAAAATTCATTGTTTGTTTGTGTCGGTGGGTTTCTTCTACACAAGCTTATGTGGGACAACCACGTCACCTACTCCGATATATGCCAGAAATACACTCAGATACACTCAATCAGACATAGAGGTGAAGCGAGCCGTAAAGGATGCGGATGGTCTGATTATCAGTACGGCTAAGAGAATTTTGCCGGACTCTACGGCTTGCTCCACCTCTATGTCTGATTTGAGAAAAGTTTTCAGTAGTTAGATGAATCTGGTCTTATTGCTCTCGTTGCCTAAAAACTTATCTTGAGTTGTGGTGACGGTCATATTGTAGATGAAAATGATATCCGCACAAGGCTTCAGCTGGGATCGGCGCAGCCGTTTGGCAGAATTGGTGCCAAAGTTGGAAATACTTTTGGGATAGCCATCGAATACAATTACCACGTCTGTACCGTAGTGTTTTTTATGAATGTTACGTATTTCTGGCATATGTCGAAGTAGTAACGTTGATGTCCCACATAACCCTGTGTAGAAGAAACCCACCGACACAATCCAACAATGAATTTTGGGTTCAGCCCTAAGACCGGAGGTGTCACGGATTTTTTGCAGTGTCGCGGAGGTGTCGCAGTGGCGCGGATTTCGCTCGGTAAAGTAACATAACTCTGAAGGTATTGTCATTACAGAAAAAAGTGCAAGGAAAAAGTTGTTTATTATTAAAAGATGTACACTTTTGATTATCGGTAAAGTTTCATAAAATTGAACGGTTGGGGAGGAAATGGCGAAAGGGAGGAAAAAAAGTTAAATTTTTGCCTTTCGGAAGCAATAACTTGAAAAATATTGATGAAAAAAAGAAAAATTGTTAAGGTAAAAGTTAGTAAATTTAATTTAGAAGAGAAAAGGTCTTCACAATTTTTTGCCTAACACTAACAGTTCTCGAGATATCGAATTAAACGCGTTTTTATCGAAATGACCTTGAGCTGACCATGTCAGAATCCCTCAAATTGGAATATATGCTCAGAATGCACCCTTCTATCGATCCTTTATAGTCCCCAAACTACATAATTTAATGTTTTTTTATTCCATTTTTTTGCCCAATTTCATTGGGTTATTTATAGAATACTAGCAGTGATCCGCGTGTTTTTTTAAAATAAAGAGTGACAAGACGAGCAGGACATATGCCTGATGGTAAGCAATACGCCTGCCACATAATAGCACAGTGACACGCAGCTATCGGAACATGAAGAGTCCAAATCATTACTAATAGCACTGCGGTCGTCACCCAGAGATCTAAGTTGTTAAATCTCTAAGCCTTATAATTTATCTGGAAACATTGCCCTTCAAACCGGAACACAGTAATGTTTGCACATTACTGCTTGGCGGTAGAATAACTGGCAAAGGTGTGGTCCTTCCCCAGGTGGACTCTGCCGAAAGTCCTACCACTATCAATATTTCCCTATACCTAGTAATATAATAACTTTTTCCCTGGATAAAATGTTTTGCCTATGTGTTTTTCCAGACTGTAATCAAACCGTGTACTAAATTTCAGCCCGTTCGTACGATACGACGTGATTGAATCCAAACACCAATACAGTAACAAATACGGTTTGGTCTAGTAGGGAGAACGGCGACTGCCGATCCGGAGACCCCGGGTTCAACACCACACGCCCCACTGTCTTTTCTAAGTCATGCGTGTAATGCCGCTAACCTAAAACGGTGAACGAAAACATCGTGAGGAACCCGACATGTACCTAGAATCTTTCGAAGTCATTTGTCATCTACCAACCCGCACTGGGCCAGCGTGGTGGATAGGGTACCGGACTTGGTCAAAAATACACCATCCTAATTAGTCCGTCAGCTAGAAAAATATTGGACACGTATTTTTTGTTTTTTCATAATATTAAAAATCGTCAAAGATATAGACCATCAAACTTCGAGAGTGGGGGGTCGCGACGTCACTCGTGAGTAAAAATCGTACTCACAAGTGACGTCATACGAAACTTCGAAGCGCTGTATCTTCATCATTTTTTTTTTTGTGCAACAAAAGAAAAAATATGTGTACAATATTTTTTGGCAATCTTACTAACGGGCTACTTAGTTTTTTTGAGGATTGTACCCTATTATGGCCTTGACTCACTCCTTGCGAGAGAAGGCCCCGAATCCCAGCAGTGAGAACATTTTAGTGGGTTATTTATGTTATGTTTATGCTAGACCTATATCAATCAGTTACATAATACCTCAAATGTTCTTAGTGTAAGTAGTTGGTAACGTAGTATGTAGTACAGTGGTTTTGACGGTACTGATATTTTCAAGTAAGAAAAATAAAATAGTTATTCGTATAGAAACACCTTTGAGTGCCATTTGTTTGAACTATTTTTCTTTCGAATAACATCCGGCTTTTTTTTTTACTTTTATAGGCTCACACTAGACCGCCATCTCACCTGATGTTAAGCGACGATGCGGTCTACGATGGGGCGTGTTTACCTAGAAGAAACCGATTCACTCTCGATTTCAAGACACAAAGATTGTAATCAACAGGGAAAATCCACTCAGGCAACGCATTCCAGAGCCTAGACAATCTTATCACAAAAGTAGAGTCAAATCTCTTCGTTCGCGTCTTTGGAACATCAACCATGAAACGATGTCGTTTTTTCGAGCTACGAGCATTCCGATAGAAAAAAGGGCAAAGTATTAGATCATGTAAATCAGTCCCGCACTCTCCGAAGTGTATTCGATAAAAAACCGAAAAGCTAGCAACTTTTCGGCGATGTTCAAGACTTTGTAGTCTTTTTCGCACAAAAGTGTCGTTGCCTATGAGCCTTTTGGCACGTCTCTCGATCGATTCCAAGGCCTCCAGCTGATACTTAGCCGAAACATCCCAAAGGTGCGAACAGTACTCCATACAAGAAAGCTTTTTATAATTAAACTTTAATTTTTCAGCAAATAATAACGAATGTTATGTGATTTAAGGGTTATTTTCAAATTAAAATGAAGATGTAAGTAATAAATCAAGTGGCCAAGTGCGAGTTAGACTCGCCCATGAAGGGTTCCATTGCAGCAAGTTACATAATATACATAGTACACATAGTTCTTGTAGTTCTTTGTAACTTTGATCTAAGTTTGAATAATAGTGACTTAATAGTGTGACTTAATAGTGACTTGACTGAATAGAGTTTTAATAGTATGACGTACTAAAAAAAACTACTCGTCAGATCGAGTTCAAACCAATTTTCGTTGGTAGTTTGCATGGTAATGTACATCATATCTATTTTTTTTTTCATTCTCTTACTTTAGAAGTTAGAGGGGGGGGCACACATTTTACCACTTTGGAAGTGTCTCTCGCGCAAATTATTCAGTGTAGACGAAAATGATTTTAGAAACCTCAACATTATTTTTGAAGACCTATCGATAGACACCCCACAGGTGTAGGTTTGATGAAAAAAAATTTTTTGAGTTTCAGTTCTCAGTATGGGGGGCAACCCTAATTTTTTTTAATTTTTTTTTTGTACAAACTTAATGCGGTTCACAGAATACATCTACTTACCAAGTTTCAACAGTGTAGTTCTCATAGTTTCGGCAAAAAAGTGGCTGTGACATACGGACGGACAGACAGACAGACAGACGGACATGACGATGACGTTGACGATGGGTCAAAAATAGGGGGTCATAAGTTTGCCGTCGGTTTATGTCTATCTGTCTGTCTCTCTGTCTGTCCGTCTGTTAGTCTGTGTGTGTGTTTGTCTGTGGCACCGTAGAGCTCAAACAGATGAACCGATTTCGATGCGTTTTTTTTGTCATTTGAAAGTTAATTTCCGTGCAGTAGGTCTTGTCTATGTTTAGTTTATATTGATTCAAGATGACCACTTCCACAAAATGGCAGACAAAATATTTATTCACAATGTACCTACCTCAATAATGGTTATCAAATGAAGAACTAGCTGCTACAATGTACAATTTATTATTGTAAGAGTATTTTTATATCATACATTTATACCTAATCATGTTCCGTGTTTCCACTCAATATTTTTGTATTATTTATTGCTAATGCCCTTTCATTTTTATTAGTACTTTACTAGTAAAATACTATACAGTATGACGAATTTCAAATCCAAGATGGGGGCCACCACAAAATGGCGAAATACATTTCTTTATTCACTTGTTTTTGTCATTTGTTTTCTTTTTTTACATGAATTTAGGATTAGGAGAAGTGTTCAGCGAACTCTCCACCAACTCAACCATTATTCACTAAAATCGAATTTGGTCCAAATTAAGAAATGGGATAGTTTTTCATTTCTAATAATGTTGTTTGTACGACAACATCCGAGCAAAACCAAAACAGGTCGCTAGTAAGTTCTAAATAAAAGTAAGCCAGTCTTTATTGGACTAGCGTAACAGGAATAGGAAAACGAATCACAATGCCCCAAAACCGGGCTAATTGAATTTGAAGGGAGCAATAGTTTCCTGGCCATAAATCAACGTTACCGAACTTTTGTTTTCACCAACTTTTTGATTTCTATTCCGAGTTTTTCTTTACCATCGGATAAAGTACTTATTGTACAATCAATTCTGAGGTTCAGGTCCATGGGAATAATTAAGCATCATTTTGAAATAATATGGCTATTTATTTATCTTATTTTCGTAGGTTTTCAATTGTTTTTTGCGTCGCGCTTGTTTTTTCTAGGTAAGATAAGATAAGATAAGAAAACTCTTTATTAAAAGGCACAAACAAAAGAAAAATTACAAAAGAAACTAAGAACTATTACACATTTATGACATTTTAAATGGCGGCCTTATTGCTCAGAATAATCTCTTCCAGGCAACCGTGCATGGATAGGATTGTATTATACAATAATGCGGCCCTTAATATTTTAGGTAAATTAATGTAGAAAATAGATAACAAATTATAACATCAAGTAACTAATAATTATGCTACTTACTAATATACTACTTACATTAAGAATACATACAAAATACATAAGTACATAAATATCAATCAAAATAAATACATAACACGCCGTTGAAATATTACATAAACCTACTCATATTTGAGACAATAAATAAGTACTAGAACTTGTACAGACATTACAACTAAAAGATAGGTACACATAATAGCAACTAAGATTTTAGATAGAACTCTTTAACCCGAAGCTTGAAAACATCCAACGATTGGGCACGTTTTATTTCCAACGGAAGCTCATAGGTAGTCATGCGATAAAGTATCACTTGAACACGTGACCACGATACAATACTCTGTGATTGGACAACTTTTCAGAATGGTTATCACATTCGTAATTGAAACAGTTCCAATAATAATAATTTTGTCGTTCTTAAAGCTTCTATTCCGAGGGCTGGTATTAATTTTTGGGCAGGTATTTGACGTAATCTGAAAATTTGTCTCATACCTCTCCCAACGCACCTCACATGACATACTAATTTAAACATTAAACTTTACCATATAAAAACTGCATTGTCTCAAACATATTTATTGAACAAAGAAATAAAATATTTATATAATTTTTAAATGTATGAACTAAATTTGCCCCGCTACTCACCAACCAGGTGACTGCGGCTCCGTGTTGGGGTATAATAGAAGAGGTATGTGACAAGTTTTCAGCCTGCCTTATATACCTGCCTAAAATTTGGTGCCAACTCTCGGAATATTATTTTGTGTTCTTTCTTTTTGGCGGTTTCAATTAATATGTTGTATCTAATCATATCTTACTATTACCCTTCAGAACAGAACAAAAACATTTTCGCATTAATACTTGGCTGACATTCAGTAATTCTTCAGAATTACTATCAAATACTTTGTCATGTTCACGAAGACTTCAAAAGAATCGTAAGTCTATTACAAGAAGTCACAACAATAAGGACGTCCTATTTTATCTTTGGTAAGTGCAAAAATGATTGTTCATAAACTTTTGCACCAACTTTTATTCTCTAGTCTCCGTTACATAAACCTAGTTCTTAACTTTATCATGTCTCAAATGTTACGGAATCACTTAGTTCCGATTTGGAACGTAGCCAGCTAAGAATATCAGACTTTGGACAGCTTAACAGATTTAAAAGTTCCGAATTGGTTTTATTTCGTTTGATTGTGCTTATGAAGAGCTTTTAAAGTTACTTCCCGAATATAGTTTTCGTTAAGTTTCAGAGTAATTGACGTGTTCTTTACAGTTATTTAAGTCAAAGTGGTTTAGTTGTTAGGAAGGCCGATTCTTGATATTGAGGTCGTAGTTTTGTCTTTTGTCAAAGAATAATAACGCCTATAAACCGGGTCCGCGCAAGAAAAGTGAGGCAAATCATAATAGTGAGCCGTATTGGTTCAGTCCGTTCGAAACCACCATCGGTTGTCAAAGTCCAGCGCCAGTCGCATGCACTGGCGACAATTAAAAACATTACAATGTAGACCAAGAGCCCATGCACCCCAGACCTTCGTTATTTTATAAAAGCTGAACGTTTGTCAAAGTATGCTCCCAACACAGTTAAGAACGATGGCCCATGATGAAGTTTGGATCATCCTGGCTTTGGCAGATAAACGGTGCTAAAGGTGTACCGATCTAAATTTGTCAAATTATAAAGTCTGATATTTTGGTAATACCTTCAGAATATTATTAAAAATTACACCAATAATTGCTAGACACTTAACACCGTGGTAAGCACTTGCCAGACACCCATGTTGTGTTAATGTTCATGCAATTGTAATTCTACTTGCGCCATAATATGCGCGCTTATTTTTAAACATAATATTTGGGTAACAATTAGCAGCCTAATTATCATAAGCAGCCCACTAAAAGTTCCCACTGCTAGGACTTGGGGCCTTAATACCATTTATTTGCCAAAGCCACAGGATGACCCAAACTTCATAATGGCCCATCGTTCTTACCTGTGTTAGGAGCATGCGCTGACAAGTTTTCAGCTTTTATAAAATAACGAAGGTCTGGGGTTCACGGGCTCTTGTTCTAATGGTTTGTGTGGTCCTTCACTGTATATACTCCACGACGTTATATTTTTTTTTTTTTATAGCATAGCGTGACGAGGCGAGCAGATCATGTGCCTGATGGTAAGCAACATGCCTGCCACATAACAGCACAGTAACACGCAGCTATTGGAACATGATAGTCCAAATCATTACCTAGCACTGCACTGCGCTCGTCACCCAGAGATCTAAGATATTATGTCTCTATGCCCTGTAATTTCTCTGTTTGGTGAACTTGAGTACATATTTATATACTCTGCTTACGCCGAAATCAGTCTTCTTTTTGCGTCACATAAGATGAAGCGTTCTTTGAAGAGTATCCATCTATGCGTTATGAAGAGTCCACCCAACCTCAGCTCGAATTCAGATTTCGCCCCCACTTCGTCGCAGCCGTCACCCGCTCCGCGGAGAACGCGCGTGGCGCGCCGCGCGGCTATGCGTCACAGCTGAATACATAGTACTCATAGTAGTCAGTGCGCACGCGCTCTTTCACTAACGCGGAATTACCTACCACGTTCAATGCCGGACGAGTAGACCGGATTTTCTTATGATTATCAACACCAGTAAAGATATCAATTCTTCTAAATAACATTAATATTAATATATCCTTTATAGAATAAAAAATTATACATTTGATCATGCTGTCAAAACCAGGATAACCCAAACTGCATAATATACCATCGTTCTTACCTATGCCGGGAGCACGCGCTAACAAGCTTTCAACTTTGTTAATATTACGAAGGTTTGGGGTTCACGGGCTCTTACTCAACTAGCAAATTTGTTGTACATGAGCCAAATAAGGTTTCTGAATTATTGGTACGGCTAACTTTCGACAGGTGGCGTAGCAACGTGTGTAGGGTATGTATCTTATATATAAAATTCTCGTGTCACAGTGTTTGTTTCCTTACTCCTCCGAAACGGCTTTACTGATTTTTACCAAATTTAATATGCATATTCAGTAGGTCTGAGAATCGGCTACTAGCTATTTTTCATACCCCTGAGTATTAGGGGTTGTTCACCCCAAACATTTTTTTTTTAATTTTTGGTCAATTTTTTTGTTTTTATTTTTTTATAATGTGGCGTTAAAAATACATACAGCCCTAAATTTTTACCCTTTTATCACCAACCCCTGTTTTTTTATAGCCATTTTAGTAATTTAATCATTTGACAGTGAACTCCTAATCGACGGGACCGATTTGAATGTTTTTTTTGTGTGTGTATTCGAAGATGGTTTAAATTCACAAATAAGCCCGGCAGATGGCGCTGCAGGCAGTGTCTAGGTTATGTCCGAGCGAAGCCGGAACGGGCCGCTAGTATACATATATAGCTAGTAACTAATTTAAAAAATGTTCACTCCTGTCTTCTAATTGAAGTAATTAATTGTTTTCTGTTATATTGCTTGTAATTAAGTGTTTCTAATTGAAATTGCTATCCATTTTACAGTAATTATCGAGCAGATAGTTTAATTAATGCAATTTACTTAATAATCAGGATATGATAAGAATTACTTATAATAATCTTATATCTCTAGGCAAGGAGCGCAGTGCAGAGCTAGGTAATGATTTAGACTCTTCATATTCCAATAGCTGTGTGTCACTGTGTTGTTATGGGCAGGCATGTTACTTTTTTTTATAGCATAGAGTGACGAGACGAGCATGTCATGTGCCTGATGGTAAGCAACATGCCTGCCACATAACAGCACAGTAACACGCAGCTATTGGAACATGATAGTCTAAATCATTACCTAGCACTGCACTGCGCTCGTCACCCAGAGATCTAAGATATTATGTCTCTAAGCCCTGTAATTTCTCTGGAATCATGGCCCTTCAAACCGGAACACAGTAATGTTTGCACATTACTGCTTGGCGGTAGAATATTTGGCAAAGGTGTGGTACTTCCCCAGGCGGACTCTGCTAAGAGTCCTACCACTACTTACTTACCATCAAGCACATGTCCTGCGCTTCTACCGCCTAACGAAAAACGCTTTGACGCTTTGATGCTTTGATATTGCTGTCTCTTTTCTTCTCGCTTGAAATGAAAGAGACGGCAATGCCAAAGCATCAAAGCGTCAAAGCGTTTTTCGTTAGGCGGTAGACCCCCTGCTCGTCTCGGCACTCTATACTATAAAAAAAACTTAATTTGCTATACGTCTGAAACACCTGCAATACTGGGGGTCTACCGCCGAATAAAAAATGTCATCGCTTTGATGTTTCTCTCTCTCTTCTTTTCTCTTGAAATGATAGAGACAGGATTAGCAAAGCGATATCTGATTTAGTTAGGAGGTAGAAGCGCAGCATGCGCAGAACGCGTGAAGTAAGACGTTAGTTTGATTAACAAACTAAATTCAAAAATCACAGATCTGGCATGTGATTTCTACGATTATTCCTTACACATTTTTATACCATTTTCTAAAGCCCGGTAAAACGTCGACGAAACCAACCAGTCACAGCATACAAAGAAATAAATAAGAATAAGTTTTGTATATACCATCATCCACCAAGAAATGTCGGTAGCTAACTTCTATACCCATCTCAGCAATTTCCCCAATCTCTAAAAAAGTCTCTTACGAGTACTTCGCTTTGTACGCTGAATATTGTTCAGTAAAAATATTTTTCTATTCTAAATAGGTATTTTCTCGGGATATAGAAAGTAATTTTTCGCGTCGCGAGAATTTTTATTTAATGTTCGTTCAATTTTCTATCGCATGTGGAACTACTGGAGTGAGTGATGAATAAACTAGGTAAGTGCGTGTTGGGGCTTTTACATCGTTGAAGATAAAAGATATAACCATGAAACTCTGTATATAGACACTTGACTTGAAGCAAACGAATGTTGGTTCTAGCAATTTTGTAATTTCGAACTGTACGGGGGTGAAATTGGGGTTGAAATGGGAGATGAACGTCAACATGGACGATCCCAACCGTTGAAGATAAACCCATGAAACCCACAAACGAATGTTTGTTCTGATACATTTTGTAATTTAGAACTGTATAGGGGTGAAATTGGGATTGCAATAGGGGATGAAAGATGAAAGTATACATGGAAGCTTATAATCATTGAAGATAAAACCATGAAACTCTGTAATAAAGGCACTCGATACGAAGCAAATAAATGTTTGTTCTAGCAATTTTGTAATTTCGAACTGTACGGTGATGAAATGGGGGATGAACGTCAATATGGAACGTTCCAACCGTTAATGATAAAACAATGAAACTCTGTACCTATATAGACACTTGATACGAAGCAAACGAATGTTTGTTCTATCAATTTCGAAATTTCGAACTGTACGGGCGTGAAATTGGGGTTGAAATGGGGATGAATGTCAATATGAAATTTCCCAACCGTTGAAGATAAAACCATGAAACTCTGAATACTTATAGATACTTGACACGCAGCAAGCGAATGTTTGTTCTTGCAATTTTGTAATTTCGTACTGTACGGGGGTGAAATTGGAGTTAAAATGGAGGCCGAATGTCTCTTACGGTTTCAGATCTAACTAACTGAACCGATTTTGATGAAATTGTATACATTTGTTTTATTATAAGCTGTTTTAGTAATCGTAAATGTATCTGGGTATACAAATATGTACTGCCTGAGTTACCTTAGTATTTATATTGCGCGGACGAAGTCGCTGGTAACAGCTAGTGCACTATATAAATAATAACAATTATGCACATGACTTAGAAAAGACAATACCGTGGGATACGAACTAGGAGTTACGTAGTAACTATTTTGTCGTCTGGCCAGGGTCTCCGGATTGGCAGTTGCTGTTCTTCCGACTAGATTAGCCGTAACGTTTGTCGTCCCCCCGAAATATAAGATGGTTTATCTTTTTGCCTTCTAATTTATCTGGAACCATTGCTCTCTAAACCGGAAGACAGTAATTTTTGCACCACTTTGTGATATGACTAACTGATAAAGGTGTGGTACTTCCCCAGGCGGACTCTGCAAAGAGCCCTACCTCTGTTACGCAACACGGATTCGTCGAATTAATTAATTAACGTGGGTAACCGCTTAGCATCAAATATTACTAACAGATTAAATTCTAATTTGCCATTCTGTGCGCCCTATTTTTCCTACGCCGCATTATTTGAAAATCCGACAAAATTGTTTGTTATAAAAAAAGTCAATTTAACTTTTAATTTGAGGGCGAGTTCATTAACTTTCCATGTTTACCACAAGCTGCCGTTTAAAAATAAACTGACCCTTTTTTAACGTACGCATGTTGGAAATGCATTTTTAGGAATTTAAGCATTTTTTTATTTTTTTTACGTTTAATAGGTTTACACTTGACCGCCATCTCGCCTGATGTTACGCGACGATGCGGTCTACGATGGAGCGTGTTTACCTAGAAAAAAAAAAACGATTTGACAGATCTGAATGATAGATGAGAGAATGAATAGGTTGTCAAATTGCTGACATTGACATATTATTATTATGATTATCAAATTTCACTACAAAGTACAACATTCACGATTTATTCAACTAAATACCTAACCTAATTTTATTATGCTGCAGAGGTTATTTGTTTCAACGCGCTAATCTCAGGATCTACTAGATCGATTTCAAAAACTCTTTGACCGTTGGATATGAACGTGATCGCCGACTGCAATAGATTATATTTTAAAAACAAATCACGTCTTGCTTCTTCCTACTGGGTACAATCTGGGTACCTGTAAATCAAGAGATTAACTCTAGATCATGGACGTATAAAAAAGTCGGACGTAGTCCTAACACAAAAACTGTGTCTATAGAGTCGGCTACATATGCACGTGTGCGTTGTCACTGTTAGGCTGACAGGCACACATAAACACAGGTTTGCGCGTGTAATGACCCACTGACGTGTGTATATGTGCATGTCAGCTTGTACGTGACAGAGCACACGTGCATATTATGTGGCCGACTCTATAGACACAGTTTTTGTTTTAGCGAGACCACGTCCGACTTTTTTATACGTCCATGATCTAGAGTAAAAAGTATTATGTTTCGCGCTCTACCTACTTTAGGCCACGTTATTGTTCAATAACAGGCAAATCGTGGTTTCAAACGTTTAAAAAACTTATAGTTATACGGTAGATAAAACTGCAACAATATATCCACACTCCACTGAGTCGCGAAACATTCGCACGAATCCGATTATTAATTTTTCGAGAAATCGTGTTCGATTTCATTCGAATAGAAAACAGAATTCCGATTCGACAATTTTTACGGTTTTGAGCGAAATACGAAATGTGTTTCGAGCACTCTGTTTTAAAAGCTATATCTTTATTAAGGCGCCCAGAACGCGTTAACTTACTTACATTATATTCATCATCAACAGCCCACTAAACGTTCCCACTGCTGGGACTCGGGGCCTTCTCACGCAAGGAGAGAGTTAAGGCCATAATCCACCACGCTGCGCGCTGGCCCAGTGCGGGTTGGTGGATGACACATGACTTCGAAAGATTCTAGGTACATGTCGGTTTCCTCACGATGTTTTCCTTCACCGTTTTTAAGTTAGCGGCATTACGCACATGACTTCGAAAAGACAGTGGTGCGTGTGGGGTTTGAACCCGGGGTCTCCGGATCGGCAGTCGCCGTTCTCCCGACTAGACCAGCCGTAACTTACCTATTTTACTTAATTACTTATATTATATTACTCTTGTATTATTATTATTTGGAGCCTTTACTGTCCCAAAGCTGGGCAAAGGCCTCCCAACCCTCCTTGTACTTACTTCTCATCGTCATCATTCGCCTACCTTTATCCCACTTTATGTGGGGTCGGTACAACATTAAGTTGAAATTGCGAACGTAGTTATATCACATTATAAAGAAATACTACCAGTAGTTAATCGCCTTTGATATTGGGAGAAACGCCGATAATGTCTAGACACGGGTAGGGTTGTCACGAATAAAACAAACGTGACACCAAAATAAACATACGGAAGACGTCAGCCCTGAGCCGCGCTCCTGCAATACTAACATTGTAATGTACACAATGCAGAAGCGCGCTTCCCGCGTCTCACCCCGCACGCCCCGAACGATTGCTCCGTCTAGACGGCTTCGTCGAACGACTGTATGATATAATAGATTGTGGTATTGTGGTTATATTAAGTTCATTTTTATCCCGAGAACAGGAACTAAGCTGATAAGAACGCGTGGCACTGGTAGTAGCTTGTATGTATAGAGAAGGAATGCAGAACGCTAATTTCTTTACGAATATGTAATTATAGAATACATTAAACTAATAAAAAAAAATTGGCAGTCATAGGAACTGCCGATAGAAGTGAAAACTTATAACTCAGAATTTGATAGCTTACTTTGGAAACAACGCGGGTGAAACTGGAGGGCGTGGCCTGGGCATCATGGCATGGCCATCTCGAAATGCGTCAGCATTTCCTATTGGCTGATGCATTTCTAGATGGCCCTGGGATGATGCCGAGGCCACGTCCTTTCAGCATTTCCCATTGGCTGACGCATTTCTAAATGGCCAATAGCCATGGTCCCGAGTTTACCTGAAGATTTCTTATCATGTCGAGCGTGACGCTTGAATTCAATTCACAGCCCACAAAATATCTGTCTAGGCGCGCCTAAAGAAGTTTTCACTTCAAAAATATGACAATACAATGTATTTGACACTAGCAACGACCCACAGTTTTACGTATGTAGTTCCCATTCTACGTTATTTTCCCGGGATAAAAGTAGCCTATGTGTTCTTCCAGACTATAATCTATAAATGTTCCAAATTTCAGTTCGATCCGTTTTGACTTTATGACGTGTTTGCGTAACGAACATCTTAATTTTTTCTTCATCAACAATTTTGACATTTAAAATATTAATAGGATGCTCGAATAAATACTCATTTCTTACTTGTTGTGTAAGTCTGTGATCAAATTGATACTAGCGATACTAGCCTAATATTTTTCTATAGTCAAATACTAGTTAGAGTAAATTTAATTAAAATTCCGTTTTTTTCAGTTCGTATCTTCTAATTGCCAACGTGTTCGATTTCAAATCTTTGGGTTTAATGAATTATAACTTAATATTTCACATCGGAAAATCGGAAAAATTCTATTAAGTTGGATTTAGGTCATTTCTATTTTTCCCTTTTTTAAGATTCGAAGGCGAGTGTGCATCGAACTTTCAATTTTTCATTAATATACTCGAGACTTAGAGAGGGTTCACACGGCGCGGCTGCCAACCGCGCACGCGCGCGGGCGCGGCAAATCTTCTTATATATAAAATTCTCGTGTCACAGTGTTTGTTTCCTTACTCCTCCGAAACGGCTTTACTGATTTTAACCAAATTTTATATGCATATTCTGTAGGGCTGATGAGAATCGGCTACTAGCTATTTTTCATACCCCTAAGTGACAAGGGCTGTTCACTAAGGCAAAACAACGTTTGCGGGGTCAGCTAGTTTCCATATAAAATTGAATTCAATACACACGATGCAGTTCACGGCCGCGGCGGCTGCGGCAGCCGCGCGGCGCCCGCGTGGCTGCGCACGATTCTTGCGCAGTAGCTTTCCGGAGCAGAAACCGCGAAAACCTGCGGTCTCGTGAGTGTTGAAACGAAACCGTCGCGCGGCGCGGCGCCGCGCCGTGTGAACCGGCTCTTACGCGAAACAAAATCCTATCAAATTCTTCATCATCATCAATAAGGAAACGAAAAACGCCCACTCACTTTATATTCCCTCTAGTGGGACTCGAAAGTGGTATTTCTCTCAGAAGAAAAGAGCCAAATCTATACTGGTTAGATGACTCATGTTCTCGAAATATTTCTTCTTTTGAACAAGCCAGTTTTCTCACGATCTTTTTTCTCACTGTTTAAGCCAAGATAAATAAATACAACATTAATTCTGTTTAATACTGAAATTCTAATCATATATAATAATTATTTTTTACTCCCATCGGCAGTCCCTATGGCTGCCATTTTTTAAGCTATTTATACTTTTTTTGGCGGGTAAGGAAGAACTGATCAGAGTCATTCAAGAGATCATTTTTACTTCGCACGCTTATGCCCGAGCTACGCGAGGCAAATTTTTCTAAGCTAGGATAGCAACCTAGTATTAGCAAGCTAGTAGCTTCTAGCTTCGTGTAGACAAAACTAGCGTTGCGTAGCGTAGCTTTGTCTACACGAAGCTAGAAGTACTAGCTTGCTAGCTCGCTAACCTAGCTTGAAAAACTGGCCTCGTGTAGCTCGGGCATTTTACCGTCTCAAAAAATCGACCCACTGAAGTTAGCTAATCATTATTTTAGGAAACATTGTTACTAACTTCACGTTAACACTTCTTGCGTTGCAGATAATTATATTATCTATTCTTTTTTTTCATATATTTTAATTTTACAGCTCCACAGACTCCGGGGTCCGTGACCTTTGTCATTTGTTTTCTTTTTATTACATGAATCTTGGATTGGAGAAGAAAAGGAAATAGGGGAGAGTAGGGAACATTTTCTTGCTAATTCTAGGACTATTTTATTTTCTGAGTCGCCTCCTCCCGGCTCAGCGCCTATATTATCTATTCTTGGTTGAAGTTAGACTTTTTAGCATGAGAAATAAAAATAAGTTTAATTTCTTCCGTGCATACATAAGCAAACACACACTTTTCAAACAGATTTTGAAAAAAGTGTGGTAAAGGTGTGAAAAAAGTTTACTACTGTGGTAAATGGACGCTTACACAGTAGCCCAAAAACCCATGGAAAAGTATATGCTTAGCATTAATCTCCAAGACCGTATCCGAGATACGGATACAGATATACCGAGATCCGACGAAGAACGAACGTTCGGGACGTCGCGTCGGAACTACGGTAATGCAGCTAAAGCGGAGTTGGGCTGGACACGTTGTTAGACACAGTGATACCAGATGGAGTAGAGTAGTGACCAAGTGGTGGCCGAGGCAAGGTTAGCGGAGTGTAGAACGTTCAGCTCCAAGATGGGTTAACGAAATCGTTTCCATCGCGGGTCAAACCTGGACTCGATTGGCACAGGACTGAGAAAGATGGCATGAGACAAGAAAAGCCTGTAACCAGCAGTGGGATAGAGAAGGCTGGAGCTGATGATGATGTGGTAAATTTCTATTACGCTATCACAATCAAAATTCTCGAGATAGAAACTCACTTCACCCAAACTTCCCCGGAAGTAAAATCAAGGGACACATCAAGTATTCGCGCTCGACGCTCGTTAAGTCAACATCATTTTCGATTCGTTCGTTGTCTTTAAAAAGATTTTGTTAGAAATAGTGAAGCTGTATTGGTGAAAAATACAAAAAGTGTAGTTAACCAGTGGAGGATTGCAGTGCCAAACTATTGTGAATATTGGACAAGTTGTTTTGAAGATATTTGCAATATACTATACAAAGTTTTAAATCAACGGCCTATTTTTGCCGCTGCATTGCATTGTCGTATGCACTGCGCCGGGCTGAGTCATCGCTTCGTTGCCCCGGGAGGACCCGAGTACTGCCGAGCTGCGCGTGCGCTCGCTCCGGCGACCGTTGGATAGTGACTCATCGCTGGCATCGCTTGCACTGCGGCGTTCGACCTTGCGGCTTTGTTCGCTTATCTATTAACAACAGCTGAGACGATTTGTTTATTGTTTTTTCTGATCTGTTAACTTCTACGTATCTGGATAGCTGTATAAGACGCTTTTAACCGCAAATATGAAATGCGCTGCATGCCTTGGTATAATAGCTGTAGATGGCGAGGAGTACTTGTGTTGCACTGTGCGCGGTTGTGGCAAGTATTATCATTTGTTATGCACTAATGAAACAAAACTTAGTGATATAAACGCCAATACTTTTATTTGCACCGAATGTGTCTGCATTGGTAAGAAAGGCGGCGACAACAGCTCAACGCCGGTTGGTACGTCTAAGAGATTCCGAGACTGTAACGTTACCCTGCGACAGAAGGGGGTGCAGGTTCGAAAGTCTGACGAGATGAGTAGCGTTGTTGGAGAAAACCTAGACCTTGCGGGTCTTTTTCGCGAGTTACGCGATGAAACAACGCTGATGAGAGAAAAACTTGCTAAATCAAATGAGCTAATCGCAGATTACGAGACAAAGCTCCGCGAGTCAATGTCCACTATCGCTGATTACAACAACAAGCTTTCCCAGTCAGTATCTATCATAGCATCATATGAGGCACGAATGAAGACATATGCATGCCAAATGGATAGATTATTCAATCAAATAAAGGAAGCTTCGCATGGCAGCTGTTCGAAAATTACAGATACAGCGAGGGCCCAGACGACGCCGTCTCACGCATCTGCTGCGGCGACGCTGATCCAGCCTGTGCTGGCGGCTTCTGCGTTGGATCAAACGCCATCACTGGCGCCCCGGCCGCGACGTCAGGTCCCAGTTCCAACGTCTGCCAAATCTTTACATAAGAAATGTGAAAAACAGCTGCCTGCACCTGTTGAAATAAATCGCCCTGGTACGGATGCAGAGGTGAGCTCAGTTTCGTTGTTATCTGACGGGGATGGTGCTCAACAGTGGTTTGAAGTGAAGAAACAAAAAACTCGGCATCTTGCTTCAATGTGTGGTGCGGCTGGGCCGTCAGTTACATCCTTGAAAGCTGCGGAAACCAAGCGATACATCCATTTGTGGAATATGGCGTCGGATATTGAAGAGGTGCGCCAATACCTGAGTCAAATGTGCCCAAATGGAGCATGTACTATTGTAGAACTAACCGCAAGGGGAGATTACAAATCTTATAAAATTGGAGTACCGTCAGCATACTACGATAAGTGTTACTCAATTGACGTCTGGCCCATTAACGCCCGACTTAAAGCCTGGATTAATTACAGGAGACCTTCGAAGAATGTGAATGCGAACACCACCACAAACAACACGAATAGCCCCCAGCCCTTTCGTAGACGTTCCTCCGATACGGTGGACGCGGCGTAACAACAAAGGAAATATTACGGCTTACTATCAGAATGTTCGTGGAATTAAAAGCAAATTGAAAGATTGGCGAAACAACATGTCAATATCTGAATTTGATTTGGTGGCGGCTACGGAGACGTATTTGGACGCGTCTGTCTTGGATTCAGAGGTAGCAATTGGGAACTGGAGTGTATTACGTCGTGACAGGGGTACACCTTGCGGAGGCGCATTGCTAGCGGCGCGCGCGCCTATAGCGCTGCGTCGACATACTGAGTTCGAATCTATCGGCGGAGGCGAGGATCTGTGGGCGAGTTTTGAGTGGCGCGGGCGTAAATTCTATGTATGTGTTGTTTATATTAAATCGAACGCTACCGACGATTTTTATATGAAATGGTTCTGTAAAGTCGAAGAATTTATAAATGATTTGAAAGGAACCGTGCTAGTACTCGGTGATCTTAATATGTACACGGCATCGAGTAATGTAAACAATTATTTTAATTATTTTTTAACTTTTTCTGATCTTAAGGAAAACAACGAAGTGCCGAATGTTAATGGGAGGATGTTAGATGTCGTTTTGACGCGACAGAGTTCCGATATTCGAGTTACAGTCACAGCTACAGAGCACATAGTGAAAATCGATCCTCACCATCCTCCCCTTAATATTGATGTTGAGTTTGTTTATCGGCGCAACACGGACTCTATTGAGCCTTCTAATATTGACGTAGATAAAGACTGGAATTTTCTCAAGTGTGACCATACAATTTTATTGACTGAATTAGAAAAAATAAGCTGGGTTGATTTTTATAAAATCAACGATACTCATTTAAGCGTTAAATATTTTTATCGTAACATTTATGACATTTTTGAATTACATGTACCTAAAAAGTGTCGACAATCCAATGGGTCGCGGTATCCTGTCTGGTTTACAAGGGACATTATTGTGGATATCAAATTCAAACGTGACCTGCATCGCGACTGGAAGCGAAATAAATCCAATGCCGCCTATGAACTATTCTCCAACATAAGGGCGGACCTCAAGACCCGCGTATCAAGCGCGTATGACTGCTATATGGCTAGCGTTGAACAAAATATCAGAGCGAGTCCGCGCGAGTTTTGGCGCCATATCTCTAGTCTGCGCTCTAAGGGTGGCTTTGAGCCTGCCGTTGAATTCAGGGGTAATGTGCTGAAAGGCAAGATGGCTTCTGCGGGTTTTGCGGAGTATTTCTCCAGTGTTTTTTTAACAGAGTTACCTTTATTAGACCCTACGAGTATCTCAAATCAGGACCCATCCTCAGCAAGTAATTATATAAATATATCTGAAATCTTCCCGTGGGATGTAGCTTTTGCAATCCAAAAACTGAAACCTTGCGGTTCTATTGGGCCCGATTGTATTCCCCCGTGGCTCCTCAAGGAGGGCAGATCGCACTTAGCTGACCCGCTTTGCCATTTATTTAATATGGCT
Organism: Ectropis crepuscularia; assembly: GCA_963693475.1. Lineage (NCBI taxonomy): Eukaryota > Metazoa > Arthropoda > Insecta > Lepidoptera > Geometridae > Ectropis > Ectropis crepuscularia. The sequence continues at coordinate 6,235,048 of OY856361.1, forward strand.
CTACGGCAGGGTATTTACCCACCTGAGTGGAAGGTATCCCGAGTCACTCCTATCCCGAAAACCTCCAACAAAATTGTGGTTGAGGAGTATCGTCCTATAGCTATATTGCCAACCGTAGCTAAAGTTTTTGAGCACGTCCTGTACAAAAAGTTATTTCGACAGTCGGAAGCTTACCTCTGCAACGAACAACACGGATTCAGAGCTAGAAGATCGGTTAATTCTAATCTTTTAATACTAGTGGATTATATATCTTCTAGACTCGATCGTGGAGTGCAGGTTGATGTGGTTTATTTTGACTACCGGAAGGCGTTTGATAGAGTAAATAACGACATTTTACTACAGAAGCTCAGCGCGTTGGGGTTTTCCCCAATGCTACTTAAATTATTTGCTGACTATCTCCGCAACCGTCAACAGTACGTCCGACATGGTTTGTACGAATCTGAGCTCTATCACACGCCTTCAGGAGTCAGTCAGGGATCGGTGCTCGGGCCCTTACTCTTTAACTACATGGTCAACGATCTTCCAGCAGTTATAGAGCACTCCGAGTGTCTACTTTATGCGGACGATTTCAAAATATTCCGAGAAATCAATACGCCGGCGGACTGTTTGAAGCTGCAGGAGGATATTGATTCCACTCACGGATGGAGTTCTAAGAACGAGATGGAAGTAAACTGCTCAAAGTGTTACGTCATGACTTTCGGTCGAATGCGACACCCAATCGAGTTCCAATACAAGCTAGGCCAGCAAGCAATTGCTCGGGTAACTGCGGTTAAAGATTTGGGTGTGGTATTCGACCGACAGCTGACGTTTAATGACCATATAGTTACGGTGGCAAGAGAGTCATACAAACGTCTCGGTTTTGTGTTGCGTAGCTCTGGAGATATGCTCAATATCGACGCTGTTAAGCTTGTTTTTAGTGCGCTAGTGCGTAGTAAACTCGAAGCAAGCGCTTGCGTCTGGCATCCGCATGAGAGCAAGTATACCCTTTTGTTGGAGAAGGTTCAAAAGGCTTTCCTCAGGTATTTGTACAAGCGTTTGTATGGGTATTATCCGTTTATGTATCCTACAAAATTCTTGCTGGGATCACTGGGATATAACTCATTAGAAGTTAGACGATCTTATGACCAGCTGGCAACAATGTGCAAAATACTTCGAGGAAGAATTGATGCACCGGAGCTCTGTAGCCAGCTATCCTCCTTGTTTGTTCCCGATAAGTACCTCCGGGGTAGAGGGCACAAGCTGTTTGCTCTCCCTAGGTGCAGAACCGTAGCGCATGCTACGTCACCGGTGCCGCGATCTCTTGGTGCGCTCAACGACATGCTAAACGCACAGCCAAAGTGCGATGTATTTGACGACGACTGGAGGGTATTGATGTCTGAGTGCTTACACTTTTGTGAGAAAATGTATAATGAATAGTGACTACTCATAACCCTCCTTTAATATATTAATTGACTTTCATGTTTTCGTTCATGTATCGCTTTGGTAATTGTTATTTTTGTGTACTTTTTATAATCTATTTTTGACATCTAATTCTATTTTTATCATTGTAATTTGATTAACTTTTGACTTATTTTTTGTAATTATCATAACATAACATCTTTATCTTGTCATATATTGACATACATGACATAAATTGATTACATTTTCCTGTTATTACAATTTGTTAGAAAATGAATGTTATATCATTAGTGTAATTGGCGTTATGCCGTTCTAATTGAATAAATAAATAAAATAAATAAATAAATAAAATAAAAGTACCCCATAAAACACACAAGACGATAATAACACAATCATCTCAGCTATTGCCCCACATATTTATGTATTTAGGTCGAACCACGAAGCAGGGCGTTACGTTGTAACAAACGTAACTCAAACAAAACGGCAGTAAATAATCACAATGGAATGCGAGCGGGAAATTAAAAAAAAAGTTTCTTACAGACAAGTGAGATGATTTTCACCCGTTTTGTTTTTGGAATGTTTGTGTTTTTCAAACAGTTTCATTTGCTTTTAGAATATATTATGTTTGTTTATATTGAATAATTTATATAGTAATTGATATATACCCCCTTCCCGTTGTCAGATTGTTTTGATATCTCGTTCACAACTTTGGTTCTGGAGACAAAACGTTTTTTTTTCAATAAAAATGTTTTTTTTTTTGTTTTAGTTTTAATACTTGTTATATATCTAATACATGTTGGTTTCCTCACGGTGTTTTCCTTCGCCGTTTTTTCAATTTGACCAGCTGTAACTTAAAAATGGAATATGGAAACTTAATTAGGTAGGTACAGTCCGCGAGGTATAAGCTGAGCTTTGCATTAGTGTGAGTGATCACATGCATACGCATCTATTACCAAAAGCACAGTCAGACAACAAACTCTTAAACAACAAGCTGATATTAACTATCCAGGATCAATATGGTCATTGCGAAAAGAAGTATCTCTTTTAGGATTCAAATGGTCAAGGACAGAGAATAACAGAAAAATTTTAATGGAAAAGCATGAGATCCGTCACCTACGTATAGCTTATTTACTTAAAATTTCCGAATACCGTATTCAGGGCAGGCCTATCGTTTATACCGATGAAACATATATTGACACCACTCACACTTCATCAAAATCATATTCAGATGGCAGCACTTCTGGTTTGAAGAAACACCTTATTAAGAGAACATGGTCACAGCGTCCTGCGTCTGACTGTACTTTTGGTGATCACTCACACTAATGCAAAGCTCAGCTTATACCTCGCGGACTGTATTAATGTGTAATCGAACGAGTGTCTTACATTTGTCTCGGAATAAACATCCATACAATGCAAAGAGATTCATTGATTGTAACTTTACGCAAAAAAACCTTTAAATAAATGTGTAATTAATAACATTTTTGAAACGCTATTAATAAAGTTTAAGCTACAATGTTAATAAAAATCGGTAAATGAAACCACTATTAATTACTAGTTATTTACCTAATTCCTAATTAAATAGCTACTATATTTTAATAAAGCTAAACTTATATTTATACATACATTTTCATCATTCCCTTTGTGCGCGAAAACTTAATAGGTATTTTAATCCCAAGTTTTTTCAGGACTCGCCCACTCATCACTTGGCGAAAAATACTAAACACTAATTTCATTTAGTAAAAGCCGTAGTGGCTTAGTGCGACTCACAGTCGTAGTCTTGAGGTGGTAGGTTCAAATCCTGCCTACGTTTTTGTGTATTTTACCCACAGAACAATATCTGTTCTGTGATTTTACCGAGTGTAGATAGAAATAGCTTAAAGTGGCTAACAAAAGAAAAACGCAGTATCCTGATCATGATTCATACAGCAATTCGTATTGGGCTAACATGGTACATTGTGGCCTTGACTCGCCCCTTGCGCCCCTTGCCCGACATAAATATGTACATATGTGTATAATATTTTTATTTTATATATGAAAAAAGGTCGAGACGAGCAGGACATGTGCAATGTAAGCAACATGCCTGCCACATAACAGCACAGTGACACACAGCTATTGGAACATTAAGAGTTTAAATCATTACCTAGCACTGCACTGGGCTCGTCACCCAGAGATCTAAGATATTATATCTCTAAGCCCAGTAATTTCTCTGGGAACATTGCCCTTCAAACCGAAACACAGTAACGCTTACACATTACTGCTTGGCGGTAGAATAACTGGCAATGGTGTGGTACTTCCCCAAGCGGACTCTGCCAAGAGTCCTACCCCTACTACAATACAATATCAGTGTATAATATTGTTATGATGTCTATTTAAACTAACATAAGTAATTATACATGTTTTCTTCTTGATGTTTTACTTTTCCACTCCTCTAACTGCGTTTTAATCCACTTTTCCCGCTAACAAAAAATGTCTAAAAGAACCGCTATTGGGCAATAAGGTCACCATTGGTAACACTTAACAATACACACATAATTGTTTGTAGTATTTTTATAGTATAACGTGTCACAACCATGTCTTTCTTGTCTGAACAGAACATGTTTGTGTCCGATGGTAAGCTGAAGGTAATCCGAAGCTATTGGAACATGATGTCTAAATCACTACTTATCACTGCGTTCGTCATCCAGAGACACAAGACATTATACTTCTATGCCCTGTAATTTATCTGTAAACATTTCCCTTCAAACTGGATCGTTTTACACACAGTAATACTTTTACGTTACTGCTTGGCAGTATAATCACTGGAAAAAGATGGTGTGCGTAATGCAATGTTTCTGTCTGTCATGTTTATAGAAAGCCCCGAGTCCCAGCAGTGGGAACATGACTGCTTACGGTACGTGCAACTCGTAAAGGTAAGTTAAATCCTTGCTTTGTTTTAAATACTTTGAATTTTGAGAAAACTTTCGTACATTTAGACCTTTAAGAATTCTGAGAAACTAGTTGGAAATTTGTTTTTGAAAGTTCGCGAGATCTGTTAAGTTTTACTCATTTTTAAATAATTACCAGTACAATAGGGGAGACCCAGGTGAGTTGTGACAGAGGAGAGTTGTGACAAAGACGATTACTCGGAACCTATGACCATTAGCGAGTTGGCAATACGGCCCAATTGTTTCTTTAGAGACACGCTAGTTGATACGGTACGCGCCAGAGGTTCATGGCAAGCGGTTATGCGAGTGCGACGACGGCAGGAAAAAAAAACCGAAAAGTAAGTTTTTTATTAAAATTTTGATTGTTTATATGTACTGACATATTGGATTCACATGATTAGGCTATTTTTTTATATATTGAGTGACTTTTGATGTTTCAAATCGTGGCATTGTCTTCCTATGTTTCCATCATGTTTTGAAATTATGAATTATTATTCTAACCAACTCGCAATTTTTGGCACCTAGGAGAATTGTGACACACAACTCTCCTATTTAAGTTTATTTTATGAAGTATGAATACAATATATACAAATTAGCTTATTTTAATTGGTTTCAACAATGTTTTTTGTTTGTATAATATGTATGCTCGTTTGTTTCTGTCAATTTTTAGGGTTCCGTAAAACGTAAAAACGGAACCCTTATAGATTCGTCATGTCTGTCTGTCTGTCTGTCTGTCCGTCCGTATGTCACAGCCACTTTTTGCCGAAGCTATGAGCACTACACTATTGAAACTTGGTAACTAGATGTATTCTGTGAATCGCATTAAGATTTTAACAAAAAAAAATTAAAAAAAGAAAAATTAGGGTTGCCCCCCATACTGTGAACTGAAACTCAAAAATTGTTTTTTCATCAAACCTACACGTGTGGGGTGTCTATTGATAGGTCTTCAAAAATGATGTTGAGGTTTCTAAAATCATTTTCGCCTACACTGAATAATTTGCGCGAGAGACACTTCCAAAGTGGTAAAATGTGTGTCCCCCCCCCTCTAACTTCTAAAGTAAGAAAATGAAAAATCTAAAAAAAATATATGATGTACACTACCATGTAAACTACCAACGAAAATTATTTTGAACTCGATCTGATTAGTAGTTTTTTTTTAGTACGTCATAAATACACTATTATTGAAACTTCGATCAAAGTTACAACGAACTACAATAACTATGTGTGGTGATGTCGGAAGGACACACCTGCGCTGGTTCACTTTTATTTTGTTTCGTTTAGTGGACTGTAGGTAAATGCGCGGTTTTTATTTGTATCTGCGAGGGATATCTCTGTCTAGCTGGAAATGGAAAGAAAGGTGGGAAACAGAAAGACACTGACCGTGCACCAGCTCGCGGCGTATCGGAACCTTGTCCCGACGTCTCGTTCTTAAGTCCAGGGGGAACCTTCACAGACACTTCACAAATATATATGGTTAACGTTTTTGGTTAGATTTAAATTAATTATTTTTAGCGTTTGACGGCATCCCGTGCGCACGATTGGATATTTTAATTGCGAGTGTAAATTTTGAATGTTGCGGTTACGACCGAATGAATCATACTCGGTCAGTCAATCTTCTTTCTTCATAGATGCGTTGCTTGAGTGGTGCGGAACGAAGACAAAGGATAGGAGGTGACAGGAGTGAACAGAGATATCCACTCGAGCGGCATTTTTAAATTTCCTATATTATATTTTAATTAGCGGCGCGAACATCCTCCCGGCCTTGATGATACGTAGTATTATCAAAAGTAAAGAAAGAAAATGTATATTAAGTACAAGCTATAATTAAACTTATGTTATTTGCATTATATTATTTATTGAGATATGATGATGCTGAATTATTGAGAAGGTAAAGGGCAAAGTTTTACAATAGCCCGTTTAAATGTGCTAGTAGCGGTTTTAACCAAAGCAACGCGAACTCTACCATCTCGACCCGGATAAACCTCCTTAATTATGCCTATCGGCCAATGGAGAGGAGCAACATCATCCTGATGTATTAGCACGATGGTACCGACTTTCACATTGCTCGTATCATTGAGCCATTTTTGTCTTACTTGCAAATTGTTCAAATATTCCAGGTGCCATCGCTTCCAATAGCTATTAACCATTTGGTCGAGCAACTCTTTACGACAACGCAAAGTTTTCGTTTCCTCGGAAACAGGTGCGGTAGGCAAGTAAGTCAAAGGTGAAGCCATTATAAAATGAGCGGGAGTCAGAGGCTCCGGATAAGGGTCCTCGGACAAGACGCAAAGTGGTCGCGAATTTAAAATTGTTTCAATCTGAGTCAGAACTGTTAAAAGTTCTTCATAGGTGAGTAGTTGACTACCTATCACGCGGTACAAATGAAGTTTGATGCTTCTAATATTAGATTCCCATAAACCTCCGAAATGTGGAGCTCGGGGTGGCATCATTTGCCATTGAATGCGGTGATCCAGAAGCAATTCATTTAATTGAGTTTTAGCTCCGACAAAATTTGTTCCATTGTCGGAATACATATGAGAAACAGGACCACGCCTGGAGATAAAGCGCTTAAATGCAGAGATGAATGCGTCTGTAGACAGATCAGTCGCGAGTTCGATATGAACTGCTTCGGTAACCAAGCAAATGAACAAACATATGTATGACTTTAAGCTATGTTGTCCTCTACGTCTACAGAGAGTAATGTTTATTGGGCCTGCGTAGTCCACGCCGGTATGTACGAAGGCTTTAGTCTCTTGAACGCGATAAGAGGGCAGATCTGCCATTTTCGTATTAAGATGTGATGGCGAATTCCTAAAACAGGTATTGCATGCGTGAATGCGTTGTCGAATCACGTTACGTGATGACAAAATCCAATATTTTTGTCGCAATAAGGAAGATAAGACATTGGCACCGGTGTGACAATGAATGCGGTGACAGTAATCGATCAACAGGTGAGTGATATGGTCATGTTTAGGTAACAACGCGGGATGTTTCGCTTCGTATGGTAAGTTACTATTAGCAAGTCTACCTCCGACTCTTATTATTCCGTAGTGATCAATGAACAAATCAAGTTTCTTCAGCGATGCGGAAATAGCTTTATTAGCTTTTAAATCTCGAATTAGTTGAGCAAAATGAGTACGTTGCACGTCAAGAATCAAATATCTTTCAGCTAGAGAAATCTGATGAGCGTTTAAGTGCTGATTACGCGGTGTCAGCTTTACGAATTTAAGAACGTACGTAATAATGCGTAGAATTTTATTCCATGATGAGTATTTTGCAGCGATACTACCAAGCAAGCCGGGCTCCGCAGGGCGCGTATTTGAGCATACTAATGTTCTACTTTTAAATTCCGGTAAAGTCTCGCAAGAGTCGGGTACGAACGGTGAAATAGGCCATCCGGACACTGGAGCGCAGAGCCACGAAGGGCCTTGCCACCATAGAGGATGGGACAACAGCTGATCAGGTAAAAGACCTCGTGACAGACAGTCACTCGGGTTTTCGGTGCCACTAACATGGTAGAAATGACGCGAGTCAAGATTTTCTTGGCATATCGCGACGCGGTTGCTTACATAGATATCCCATCTATGTGGTGAGGAATTAATCCACGAGAGCGCTATTTTAGAGTCTGAAAACGCGTATATATTATCAATTTTAATGCGAGCACTGTAAGTCTCATTTACCAAGCGAACAAGTTTCGACATTAACACAGCGGCGCATAGTTCGAGCCTAGCCAAAGACACAACTTTAACGGGTGCTACCTTGGATTTGGCGCATATTAAATTGACACGAACGTTTCCCATACTGTCAGTGACATGAAGGTACACGACACAACCGTAGGCCTTCATACTTGCATCGGCGAAAGCGACGATATTGGTAGTGCAACCGGGGTGCACACCTACGTGACGCGATATTTCACACTCAGAGAGAAGAGGTAATTGCTCTATGTATTTTTGAAACAAAGATCGTATGTCGTCTGGCAAAGGATCATCCCAACCGACCTTGAGAAGCCATAACTCTTTCATTATGAGTTTTGCATGAAGTATGACAGGAGCGGCAAATCCGAGAACGTCGTATAAACGAGCGATACTGGAAAGAACGGTACGTTTAGTATACGCTTCTTTGTTAGCGGAAATTAAAAAGGTGAATATGTCTGAAGCAGGAAGCCATTTCAGACCCAACACTTTGATATTATCATTATTCGAGAATTCAATCGCAGAGCGACTTGATGGCGGAACCGAAGCGAGAAGCTCGGGCGAATTGCTGGCCCATTTGGTTAAATGAAAACCACCAGTATTGAATAACTCGATGAGTTCTTGGGATAAGACCTTGGCTTCGTCCACGGTAGGGACAGAAGTAGTTAGGTCGTCCATGTATAATTCATGCGAAGCGACTTCTGACGCACGAGGGTACTTGTCGCGTTCATCGAGCGCTAGCTGTCGCACAGTGCGCATAGCCAGGTAAGGACTATATTTCAATCCAAAAGCGACTCGATTGAACTGGAACTCTTTGATAGGTTCAGAAGAGTTTAAACGAAATAGTATCTTTTGATACTTGCGGTGCTCAGGTTGCAGCAAAATCCTGAGATACATTTGTTTTATATCGGCGGCCAACGCCACAGAAAATAAGCGGAAATTAAGTAACAGGATAAAAATATCAGACTGAAGATTAGGTCCCGTGTGAAGAATGTCATTAAGTGAAACGCCATTATGACATTTAGCACTAGCATCAAGAACAACACGAAGTTTCGTTGTCTCTTTGTCACGTCGAACAACAGCGTGATGCGGAATGAAGTATCCTTGAGAGTAGTCATCACTGCTAGGTGGAACCTCAGATAGATATCCTTTATCTATGTAGTCTTGGATAACTTCATTGTAGCTAGCACGTAGCTCGGGATCCTGGAGTTTGCGCTCTAAAGAAAGTAAGCGGCGAAGCGCGACTGAACGAGAGTCACCTAGCTCGGAGGGATCTCGACTGAAAGGCAAAGCGGTGCAATATCGACCATTAGAGTCGCGTGAAATAGTGGAGGTATAAAACTCCTCACATTGAGTTTCTTCAGGACTCATAAAATCCTGGGCGGGAATTTCTTCAGACTCCCAAAACTTATTTAAAGTTTTATCGAGCGAGTCCTCAAAGCGGTCGGATACCTTTTCATCACTAGTGCATGTGTGGAAAGTCGCGGAAGCAAGATTTAAAAAAGAAGAAGCGGGTATGTCATTATTATTTTTATTATTTGACGCGGTGGGTACATCACCCATTAAAATATATCCAAACACGGTTTCAATAGCGGGTGGCGCGGGTGGAGCGACCACCCTGCCGCCTAGCAACAAGAAAGGAAACAGCTGAGCGCCGAGGATCAACTCGACCTCACCCGGGATATGCCACAAAGGATCAGCAAGAGGTAAGTTAGTTAGATGTTGCACTATCTTAGTATCAACATAGTCATGAGGCATACGATCAGTAATGCTATCAACAACCAAAGCGGTAATTTTATAAGAGTATTTGTTATCGTTGGAGCTCACAAGCAAAGACACGTATCCACGAACGGGTTGTGAGACGGAGCCAATGCCTTTAATAAATGAATTTGAAAGAGATATAGGTTTTAACTTTAGCTGTTTACAACATGCAGAGGTAATTAAATTATTTTGTGATGCACTATCAATTAAACATCTCGCCGAAACATGTTGATTACCATTATTTAAAATGTTAACTTGTGCGGTCGAAAGTAAAATAGTTGTACGTGGACGTTTATATTCGTTTCCGCGAGCGTGAGCGCAGAGCGATACATTTTCATTTCCCGACGGGAGCGCGGGAGCAGGCGTAGCGGGGGGCGCGGGGCGCGCGGGAGCGGGGCTCGCCGGCGGCGCGTCGTGGCCGCCACGATTATAATCATTATTACTCAAATGCAGTAAGGTATGATGCGACTTTCTACACGATTTACATGTAAAAGTAGATTTACACTGAGAAACAGTGTGCAACAAACTTAAGCAATTAACACAAGCTCGTTTTGATTTTATAAATTCAAAGCGACCCTTAGCCGGCAGTGACTTAAAAGTGGGACACTTATAAAGTTGTTGATGATCAGTTTTATTACATAACGAACATGATTCGGTACCATCACTATTGTTCGTTAAGAACGTTTGTGTATTAATATTACGCGCGCGATTCGATTTCGCATTATTAGGGTGCACGTCCACCGGGGCGGAGGGGCGGTTAGCGTTTGGAGCGGTGCGATCTAATATTTTGACCTGACCTTTACAAAAATCGATGAAATCCTTATAAGATGGAATTGGTTTTTCTCTTACAAATATTTCAAACGCTTGAGCAGTAGACGCGTCTATTTTACGTGTTGCCATAGTAAGCATAATGAAATCTTTTAAATCTATAATTTTTAACTGTTCCAAAGCGGAGACAGCTGCGTTAAATGTTTCAACAAACGTATTTAATGAAGCGGAATTATTAACTGCGGGTTTAATATTAAATAGAATAGACATGTAATGACACCCTAATGACCTTACGTCTTGGTACTTTTGTACTAAACTTTCCCAAATGGATAGGTAGTTATCACCTGAGGGAATAACTCCTGCAATTATTTTCAAAGCGGACCCAGTTAGTTTACCGGTTAAATATTGCATTCTCTGAGCATTAGATAAGGATTCATTTAAATGTATATTTGCTTTAAAGGATTCATAAAACACGGGCCAATTTTCAATTTTCCCGTCAAAAGAAGGAATTTGTATCGGCGGAAGTTTGATAGGTGTGAACGTGCCTTTATTTTCCCTGGCCGCTTCTACCGCGATGCGGGAAGGAGGCGAGTTCTCGACTACTTGGGAACGCACTCTTTGTATGCGAGTGTAAATATCTTCAAACGCATTTAAAGATTTATAATCAGGCACGAACAATTCGTCACCCATATAACCTAGCTCATTAACTAAGTCTAGATTCGAAATGAAATCATTTCGGATAACAGACAATGTTTCTGAATCTGCCATAAATGTTTCCGTGGAACGAAGATTTGCGGTAGCTATATTTATATTTCTAGCTACATCGTAAATATTAGTTAATCGCGCGAATATAGCATTATTTTTAGCTTTCAAAGTTGAAATCTTAGCTGCCATTCTGAGCGATTGAACAAAATGCAAGCAAAATTATTATTATAAATATCAATCTAGGTAAACAATTATCAAAGAGAGGCAGTTTGTTAGTAACTACACAAAGAACTGTAGGTTTACTAATTCAAAAGGTAAGCAAAAAGCGGTTAATATAAGGATGTAGGTATACACAAAGAATTACTGTAGCCTACGTAATAGAATGATTAGAAAATGTTGTTGCAAAAAATTGGTTCGTGAACTGGGGAATCGAACCCACTACCACGGTTATGCGGGCGGGCTTGGTGATAGCTGGAGCAATGATGGCAATCAATGTCTTGCCTTTATAAACTTTTCATACAAAATTAAATCAAATTATCGAACATCCGTTATTTCACAATAATTGTATTACTTAAAATATAATCAAAATATCTTTTTGAATATACTGTACATAATACAGATCATTATACGTGTTTTGCTAATAATTCTAAACTCCGTGTGAAATAAACTCAAGAAGAAATCACATTCATGATTTACCTAATAAACACCTACAAGTTACCAGTGTGCCACCAACTTTATTTATTCTAGCGTATTGTTCTCTGACTGCACACTGATAATAACCGATAAGAAGGTCGGTTCAACTTTTGTTACCAATATGTTTCAAATGTACCCTACTTTCATTGAGAAAAAATATATGACAAGTAACAAATGAAACGTGTATAAATTACACTATATGAGTGGTAAGTTATAAAAATATGTGCAGAAACTACTTTTGTAATAGGCTAATTCAGTACCAAACTATAGCGTAGGTACAAAAAATTAAAAATCAATGAAATCGAACATAAAACCTAATGAATAAATGAATGCTCGGGACAGTCAATTTTTACACTGTATTAGCGGGCAGGTATTAAAACCTTACTTAATAATGTTTCTAGGTACTACTATTAGCGAGTAAGAAACAATTATAAGATTAATGGGACCTAGGTAAGTATGGCTTATACCTAGGTAGGCAAGTCTTTTCGAATCGAAATGGTATATTATAATAGCGATGCGGTATAAATATTTTATGTATTACTAACACGATTGGCGTGCGGTAAAAAGATATTAATCGACCAACAAGTACGTCGATATTATGCGCGTTGGCAATGGGATGCGTCCGAGTAATACAAAAAGGCGGGTAATAATTCTCCGTTTAAGTTTCAAGTTTAGTTATATTGTAAGAATTTTAGCAAGAATTATTTATGAATGCGGGTTGACAATACGTAAAATCAAAGTAAGTAGCTAATACGGCTCGAAGTGACCAGAATTGGTGATGTCGGAAGGACACACCTGCGCTGGTTCACTTTTATTTTGTTTCGTTTAGTGGACTGTAGGTAAATGCGCGGTTTTTATTTGTATCTGCGAGGGATATCTCTGTCTAGCTGGAAATGGAAAGAAAGGTGGGAAACAGAAAGACACTGACCGTGCACCAGCTCGCGGCGTATCGGAACCTTGTCCCGACGTCTCGTTCTTAAGTCCAGGGGGAACCTTCACAGACACTTCACAAATATATATGGTTAACGTTTTTGGTTAGATTTAAATTAATTATTTTTAGCGTTTGACGGCATCCCGTGCGCACGATTGGATATTTTAATTGCGAGTGTAAATTTTGAATGTTGCGGTTACGACCGAATGAATCATACTCGGTCAGTCAATCTTCTTTCTTCATAGATGCGTTGCTTGAGTGGTGCGGAACGAAGACAAAGGATAGGAGGTGACAGGAGTGAACAGAGATATCCACTCGAGCGGCATTTTTAAATTTCCTATATTATATTTTAATTAGCGGCGCGAACAATGTGTACTATGTATATTATGTTACTTGCTGCAACGGAACCCTTCATGGGCGAGTCCAACTCGCACTTGGCCACTTTATTTTTACAACCTAAGTTTGAGATAAATGTTTTTGCCAGAATCAGTAAGCTGTTGCCAAAGGCTCCACCAAGACAAAAATACTCAAACTAATAGATGCAATATCAAGATGAAATAGATGTCATAGAAGCCAGTAGAAAAATAAAAAGTCTGAAGAAGCGTGTTTTAAATGAAGAAACCAAAAAAAGCCAACAAGAAAAGTGCAGAACATGCCAAAGAAGATGCAAAAAATGCTTATTATTGCTTGTGGTGGAATTTTATAGCCAACCAAATGAGAAGTGGGTTCAGTGCTTGGAATGTAAAGACTGGTCTCATGAAGATTGCACTGGGGGCGAGCTACAATACATCTGTCTTAACTGTTTGTCAGATTATATTTTGATTTATGATTCTTTAGATTTGATTTTGATCTCATTAAATAACTATTTGTTTATAGTATAGAGTGAGGAGACGAGCAGAACATGTACCCGATAATAAGCAAGATGCTTGCCACATAACATCACATTGACAAGCAGCTGGATGAAGAGTCCAAATCATTATAGGTAATGAATTGGACTCTTCATCCAACTACACTGCACTGCTCTCGTCACTCAGAGATCTAAGATATTATATCTCTAACCCCTGTAATTTCTCTGGAAACATTGCCTTTCAAAACGGAACATAGCAATGTTTGCACATTACTGTTTTGCGGTAGAATAACTGGAAAAGGTGTGGTACTTCCCCAGGCGGACTCTACCAAGAGTCCTACCACTACTAAACACCTACTGATAAAATAATTAATACTTGTTATTTTGATGTTTAATACTTCATGTTATTGTTTCTTACTATTATTTTGAAAATTAAAGTACCTCGGTCTCCCCTACAGCTCAAAGAGTAAGCAAGCTGAAGTGGCAATGGGCAGGCCACATCGCTCGCAGAACTGACAACCGATGGGGAAGAAAGGTTCTCGAGTGGCAACCACGAACCGGAAGACGCAGTGTTGGACGGCCTCCCACTAGATGGACAGATGACCTCACAAAGGTGGCTGGAAACCGCTGGTTGCAGGTTGCACAGGGCCGTTCGTTGTGGAAATCTAGGGGGAGGCCTATGTTCAGCAGCGGACGTCTTGCGGCTGATGATGATGATGATGATGACCAGTACAATTATAACTATGTAGATTTTTGGAAAGTAAACCAAACGACAAAAATACTATAATATATTTATTGGGTAAAACTCACGTGTATTAAGGTCGGTCAATCAAAACGGCAACGTTTTTTTAGACAAAAAATATTTTCTGAAGCGCCTCCTAATTATATCCTGTTAGTTGTTACCAAAATACTTATCTATCAAACCTAAACCTAGAACTAAAAACTGCATCAAAATCAAACAAGTAGTTTTGAAGAAAAATGGCAATATGTGTTTGTACTAATATCCTCTCACGCCAAACGCATATACCGTCTCCGTTCCGTCGCGGGTTAAAATAACAAACGCCAGAAGCCTGAAATGTAAAAAGACAAACTTTTATAGACTATACTAGCGGCCCGTTCCGGCTTCGCTCGGATCATAACCTAGACACTGTCTGCAGCACCATCAGCCGGGTTTATTTGTGAATCTAAACCATCCTCAAATCCACTTGTACACACACAAAAAAAGTCATTCAAATCGGTCCCGCCGTTTAGGAGTTCACTGTCAAATTATTAAATTACTAAAATGACTATTAAAAAATAGGAGTTGGTGATAAAAGGGTAAAAATGTAGGGTTGTATGTATTTTTTAATGCCACATTATAAAAAAATAAAAACAAGTAAAATCAATCTCACATTGATATAAACCACAGAAATCTAAATAATAAGGTAATTATTATTTAGATTTCTGTGATATAAACTGATGATGCGATCAACGACAGCACATACAAAACGTCTAATACTCTTGCTATAAATATCAACTTGGTCATTAATTTCCACGAATACTTTAATTACACCACTTACAGCAAACAAGGCCACCCTTTCAAATGGACCATGGATCTCAATGACTGGCTAATTAAGCTATAGACCCTGGTGAAGGGTTTTATACTTCCGGGAGACAACGGTACATTCATCTGACCCAATGTAGTTAGCAAGATATACTGGGTACTAATTGCAAAATTTACACACATATTTTGAAATCCTACGAATTTAAAAAAGTGAACATAATATGGATTTTTGTTTCTCAATTACGTCGTTATGCCTAAATAGATCGGGATGACATTTTGAACGTAGTTGGAGTATCTTTATATTTATAGTCTGGAACCCAAGGACATTTTAAAAAAGTCGGACAGAACCCATCCTACGACACAACTGAGGCACTCAAATGACCCAAAATGGCGGCGGATATTCATGTGTGGAGTGAATTTTGGGTTACCACGTTAACCAAATTTACACCACAAATAATCACACGCAATCAATAAAAATATTTTAAGTATTTCTTAATACCACGACCTGTCTCGGTCTCCTGTCGCGGTCTCGGCACGAACTGGCGCCCATACAATTCCATAGTGTCAAGTGCCTGTCGCGGTCTCCGGTCGCGATCTCCTGTCGCGGTCTCGCGTCGCGGTCTCAGCGCGAACTTGTACCTTTAGCATGCTATGTTTGTTTAAACGTATCTCACTAACGGCTGCACGTATTTGGATGAAGTTAAATACCTAGTGAGTACATTGCTTGAATTAACACGTACTTATACGCGATTTCGTGCGAGTAGCGCGTTTCCGTATTTTCCCGGGATGAAAAGTAGCCTATATCACCCAGACCATATCCATCTTAATTCCATATATCAACCCGATCCGTTAAGGCGTTCCGATGTTATTGAGCAACAAATATTGAAACATCATAATAAATCAATCACAAAAAAATCGCCTTTTGTACCCCGTGTTTTTTTATATTTATTATTGTTGTCAACTTTGTTAGTGGTGCCAATAAAGTGTTTTATACAAACAAAATGATTCCTATATTAATTGTGTTTGGCGAAAATAAATAATCATCAATAACTGTTAAGGGGGCGCCCAAAGTCAGAAAACGAAAAAAGGACATTTTCGACGCCGCTAACTGAAGTTAAGAAACTAAAAACTATGACAAAAAAAATATTGACGTGTGGGTACAATCAAGAAGAAGCAATAGCCGAATAGAATTTTAAAAATAGATCAGAGTTTTTTACAATAAAAAAATATAAATTATACCGAAAAAACCCGTTTTAATTCGAGTACTCGAAATTATCAGCGATGACCCCACATTATTTTTTGGTAATAAAATTCCTATTTGTACGTTCTAGTAAAGTAACCGAACACTTTTTTAAATTTATGTTTAGTTATTGAGTAATTAAATAAAACTTGGTCAAAAATGGACTCCGGATTAAATATTGATTTTTCCTCCAAACTGTGTCATGCTATTCTCGACTTTATGTACATCACATTAAGAAACGCGTCGCGCGGGTGAAATCTGATGTTTTCCTGGCTTTAGGCGCACTCTTAAGCCACGGATTACATGAAAGGGCGCAGCTCGAAGGACATGAAGAGAAAAGAGAAAGACAAGAGACAAAGAGCAAATCCGTAAAAAAGTTAAGCGCCATTACACTCGACGGTGGGCGGGTTGATCGAAACAAATGTCGGTACTAAATAAAGCATTTCACGGGCAAAAAGTGCCACACTAGTAGTAGGAGTGGAGCTAATGGTTAAAATAATAACGAATCAATTATTACGGAAAAGTTGATATTTGTTTCTGGAAAGTTCCAATAGTCTTTTTTTTAGAGAAGATGCATTTACACGTCGTCTATCGTACAGGGACAAGGCGGGGTATTTTGGGCTCGCCACCATTGAGAGTTAGTGCCACATCGCAGCCCTTGCCCTTCCACAGAGCGCTCTGATGATTAACGTGCCTGCGGAGGGCCATTATATGGAACAGAATAATTTTACTCGGCCGATAGGAGTACTAGCCGACTTTCCCCATACTTTTGCTGATTAAAAAGTGACGAACGCGAATAGAAGTTCGCTCCCTGGCCGGGATAAGTCATCGCACAACAAGATGCGACCGACGCAAGTTATTGTGCGATGCACAGGTTGCACTACGTGGAGGTTCCCGAGTCTCGTACTCCACCGCTCCACTTTAATTATACGCGCACAAAAAAATTATAAACTTTGAAAGACCTAATCTCGGAAACTATTGGGTCTACAGCGACACTTATAGTATCAAATTGTATGAAATTTAATCTACTTAAGAAAGTTTTTTCAAAATCTAGTTGTTTAGGGTTATAATTGGCAAAATTTTAAAAATAAACGATTGTTTCGTATGTTTTTCGATTTTTGACAAAGTTGCGTTTGGCGCTCGAGGTCACAAACTTGGATTATTCATTAAGCCAACATCATAAACAAGTCCGGAAAAAATCAGAATTACCGGATTTATCGCATACCCTATACATTCAGGTGACAAATTACGGGACTGCTTATAATGATGAAAATTCTAATTGACTACCGGTGCGAAAAGTAACCAAAGTTACCGTTATCGCTTCAACTACACCGCTTATCCAAATTGTACTTATGCCAGGAAAAAGCTATTACACAAGTCGTACGTCGCGACATTTACATGAGAAACACATAAGTTACACCTTTATGCGGCCAGATACGCGAATGTGCAATAATGGACACGTGAAAATGGCACAAGTTACACAACTTACACAATGGAAGGGCGTTGATTGCGAGAAAAATGGCACAGAGAGAATAGAATTTGGAACATTGAAGCTTTATTGCTGTAAGGCCCTTGTCGTCTTATCGCAGGGCGATAAGGTGCATAATAGGAGTATAAAATGTTGAACGAGAATCGAAAAAAATATGGTGAAGGCATTTCCTACTTCAGCATAACTTACAGAAGTTATGTTGCACGATTTATAGGAGTTGAATATTACATCTTACTAGTAGCACCCTATGGTTTCACCCGCGTAGTTTCTGTTATTTTCCGAAGATAAGCCTATGTTTTATTTCAGACCATGACTACGAAAAGACAGTAGTGGTGCGCGTGGGATTTTATCCCGGGGCTCCGGATCGGCAGTCGCCGTTCTCCCGGCTAGACCAGCCGTAACTTCAGTAAACGCGACTAAATAACTTTTTACTTCAAAAAACAAATCATTATAACCCGATATAAGCTCCATAATGATTTATTTTTCACAAAATTCCGCACCCGATCAGCGGTGGGTAACAGCGCGGTAGCGACGTGGAAAAATTGGCGTGTTTCCTCTTGACTGGATGCGCTGCCAATAATTGGATGGTTTTTTTTACCCCACGCGTCTGTTTGCTGAACTCTGTAGATTTATCGACTCACCCTTGGACGAGGTTTAATCGTTTATTCGACTTTTTTCGTATACCTACTTTCCTGTCGACCCAAAATGTTTGTTGAAAAAAAAATCTTGTTTCCGGGTTTCAATAAAAAAAATTGTTACGAATGCGTTAGATTGGTAGAAAAGGAGACGTAAATATAAAGCCGTAGCAAATTTTTTTGATACTCCTTTTGGGTAAGCCAGGTCGTTTGGTGATGGTCAAACCATCTGAGAGCAGTTTCAGGCTAGCGTTTATTAAGCGTGTACGCTCGTTTTTGGAAACGTTTCTTATGTTGCAAATGTGATACTTTTCGTTGCAAATAAAATATACATATAAATATAATAAATTGCCCCCAAAAATTAAATCGGACTGACTCATGTCGTCGATGTGATGGTGATGATTATTTTATTATGGTTTAATTTTTTGGACTATAATATATATACACTATAAACTAATATATACTATAAACTAATAGAATTTTGCACAAACATGGGTATGTTTCTGAAAAATTCTAGGCTCTTAGGCTAGGCAAAGCTAGGCTAGGCTAACAAAACAAAAGACACAATAAAATTGATTTATAATTGGCGCAGCTACCGCGTAACATACATACAGAAAAAGACACACGACCTAATTAAGAACTTCCTTTTATAAAGCACAAATAACAATTATTTAATATTCTTCACCAGTACATGATAAGAATAAAATTAACCAATATGATTGCTTCAAACTTTAACACTTTTATTTAAGGTACGTCCCCCAGCAAAACGAGTTTTTTGTCTAGTTTTAAGAGCTATCTACTCATTAGCCAACACAAATATCAACTGGTAAAAGATACATTAAATTTCTACAACTTCTTGGCTTCAAAATGGTAGTTTTATTTTTTGTTAATGAACTTATTGTTTAAATTATCGCCTCACAACGAAACCATGAAAAAATTAAATAATTGTAGTTATCATGTATCTCCTCGAAAATCGTCCATTATTTTGATTTTGTCCTTACCAACGGAGAGACAATTCCATTACGAACATTTAGGTAGTTTTTTTTTTCAAAAGACCAAAATCTGATTTTATAAAGAGTTTATTCTAAAATTTGAGCGTAAAACAGCGACAAATCCTACTGTTTTTCTCTTGCTCTTTCTTGCGGTGTGCGATAAGGTAAGAAATACTCAAGGTCATTTGCTCGGGGTACGCCCTTAACAGACCGGTAAAAAGTTTTTTTCCATAATCATTTCACACAAAAATTGCAGCCGCTTTAGCTGATGAATAATGCAAACACTCGAAGTTAGTTCAAGACCTACGTCTGTGTCTGAGTCCTCGCGTAAAATGAAGTTTTTATATCCTAAAATCTTTTTTGCTTCTTGTTTGAAACAAAAAATGTCGCCACGGAAAATCTTCAGCCAGAAACTACGTAAAAATTCAAATGCTCACAACTTCTTAAACGAATTTTATGGGATATACAGAAAAAACTGTCCGTTTTTTAACGGAGTCAAATGTAGTATATTTAAAACAAAGACTTGAGTACGCGTTATACGTATACTCTTTCAATAGACTATCTCCTAATACAATCATTTTATAAATCGTCAAAATGCAACTAATTCTTCTAATATCAGGTATAGCTGAATGTGAAGGTTTGTGCGTATGGGTGTATTTTTTGCTCTTTTACGCAAAAACCACTGAAGGAATATGGATAAATGTAGATACATAGATTGATACTAATCTAGAATGACACTTAGGTTACTTTTGAGCTCGGGAAAATAAATGGATAACGAACAACGCGGGTGAATCATAGACAGACAATAAATAATCTAGAGGTAGAATAATACATAGTCAACTTTTTATACCGGGAAAATAACTGGATTGGTAACTACACAAGTAGAATCGAAGGGTACGGTTAGTCTTATAAATTCAAAAGTATGTATGTTTGTTATTAATTCACGTCATGAGAAATTAAGGAATCAAGCTCAAATTTAAAACTCCAATTACTTAGTTAAAATCTTAAATTACGAGTACATATAGATATCGCGCGAGTTGAATGCAGAGCTTAGGAATGCGGAGTGCTGTGACCGCGACAGTGACAGCACTATACACTGCAGGCGCGTGAGGTGGGGCGTGCGGATAGCGGGGGAGATGCTCCCGCTCTTTACCTCGGACCCCGACTGCATTCAACTCGCGCGCTTTCTATAGGTATACAGGCCAATTTATAATACGAAAAGATGAGGGGTAACTTAGAACTGGCCATTTTGTAAATTGTATCTCTACAATGTACGCGGGTAGATAGGTAGTGTATTTATACCTTTAAACTTTCACGATTCCAACTCATGTTAAAAGCGCTTAACGCAATCTGACGCCCTTAATGTTAGACGTTTTAGATGTATTATTTCAGCCATAATCACGAGAAGACACCAAAACGAACCTGGTTTTCTTAGGCTTTAAATAGTTACAAACCGACAGATCGTAAGACTGTTGCCGATATAGCAACGAACAATATATTATTTATACGACTAGAAAAACCTTAGGATTTCCATCCTAAGGTGGCCTGAAAGAGATCGCTTTTAGCGATAAGGCCGCCGATTGTAACACTAGTTTTATTGCTCTGTTTCTTTTATTGTATTGTTTTGGTGTCTACAATAAAAAGTATATATCTATATATATCTTACTTACTTATCTTTCTCGGTAGAAAGTGTCGAGGGTTACGTCGATTCCCAAGCAAGGCTCTGTTGCGAAAGTTGAACACTATAGGCCGATAGCTGTGCTTTCGGCGCTCGGTAAGGTGTTCGAGTCAATTTTAAACCGGGATATCACTAGGCAGATTGGCCCGCGCCTTACCGACGCGCAGCATGGGTTTCGAGCGGGAAGGTCCACCGCCACAAATCACATAAATTTCGTAGATTACACTGTAAGTAAAATTGACTGCGGTCAACAAGTAGATGCGGCCTATTTTGATTTTAAAAAGACATTTGACCGCGTCCAAAACGATTTACTTCTGGAAAAATGTGCGGCGGTCGGATTCACTCCGAATTTGCTCAAACTTTTTTGTAGCTATTTTTCAAATCGGATACAGTATGTTCAGCTTTCCCATTACCGCTCGGAACCATACGAAACCTGCTCCGGCGTAAGTCAGGGCAGTACATTGGGTCCGACCCAATTTTCCGTAATGGTGAATGACTTGCCGACAGTCATCAGGGCAGCTAGGTGTTTGATGTTCGCCGATGACTTAAAACTTTTCTTGGCTATTGAAACTGAGGCCGACTGCGAAGCGCTACAGAGGGACATCGACAGTGTTGGGGTGTGGAGTGGGTTGAACATGCTGGAACTCAACGAATCGAAGTGTAAAACTATTACTTTCACTCGAACTTGTTCACCAATTGTGCACCCGTACAGCATTAGCGGCGTCCCTCTTGAGCGAGTTGAACGGATCAGTGATCTAGGTCTGACTCTTGACACTAAGCTGACATTTAACGAGCATATTACCGAGGTATGTAGCCGCGCTCATAAATCCTTGGGGTTCGTCATGAGGCAGTCCAGCCGTTTCGCGGACAGGAGAACTATCGTCGCTCTCTACTATGCGTTTGTGTGGAGTTAACTGGAATACAACTCAATAATTTGGGACCCCCACGAAGACAAGTACAAACTCATAGTAGAGAAGGTGCAAAGGCGGTTCGCTCGGTACCTATACAGTAAGCTGTTTGGGTACTATCCGTATTTGTATCCATCCCTATTCGTGTCGGGAATGGTCGGGATTGACACCTTGGAGCTTAGGCGTAAGTGTGCAATTATGGTACATTATCACCTGTTGCTGCACAACCGGATCGACAACCCGAGCACCCTGTCCCGCCTCGCGCTCGTGGTGCCGACCCGTCCCCGGCGCCCGCACACACAGTGCCTGCTGGCGGCCGCGCCCGCGCGCACGCGCACCGCGCAGCACGCGCCCACGGCGCTGGCCATCTCCCTACTCAACGCTCTGCTCTCTCAGCAGCCAGAAGTTGACATTTTTGTCATTAAATTGTATGCGTTTGTTAATGTTTGTTTAAGTTCGTTACCAGTGTACAAATATGTGTAAGTTTAATGATTATTTTGTAATTTTTTTTTTTTTTTTTCGTATATGTTTGCTTGTTATTGTCCATATTATCTTTGTACTAGTACTTACTCGTTTTACTATTTAAGTGTTTTATCGTTCTTTTTAACTGTATGTATGTTATATATAACTTGACACACGTTTTGGCATGACTGTAAGTGTGCAAGTAGTTGATAAATAAATAAATAAATAAATATCCTACTAGTATGATAAAAATGTGATAGTATCGATGTAAATTTTAAATTGTTTAGGTGTTTGGTTTTTGGATGTTTGTTACTCAATTACGTTGGAATGGCTGAACGGATGTGTTCCAAGACAGTTGCTTTTTGTTTGTTGTCCTATTTGTTATATTAGCGGTCCGATCCAGCTTCGACTGTGGTACATAATATTTATCTATAACACTCACACATAGCACTGAAGGAAGGGTCCCGGACATATTTAACAGTGAATTAATTTTTGATATCGGTCAAGTAGCTCCTAAAATTAGCGTGTTCAAACAAATAATCTATTCAGCTTTATAATAAAATTCAGATAACTTCAGGGTGTCGGTTTTTCGTGACGATAAGCGAGTGCATCGTAATATTCGTAAATTACTCTCATATTTTTTCCCTAACGTGCCAAAAGAGGTATAACTTTGCTTTGAACCGCCATCATGTCTCATGTTCAGTGGCGATGCATTCTACGATGGACCTTACCTCGAGGAACTGATTCACTCTCGACTTGAAGACACCAATTCACTCTCGGCTAGAAAACACCAAGATTGTATCCAATAAGTAAAACCCACTTTGGCAACGAGTTCCACAGCCTAGACATCAATGAAATAGGGTATCGGGCTGGGTCAAAAATACACGATTCTAATAGCCGTCCGTCAGCTAGATCCTGGAAAAATATATGACCCGTATTTTTGTTTTTGTTTTAAATATTAAAAACTGACAGAAATATAGAAAATTAAACTTCGAGAGTGGGGGGGGGGGGGGGGGGAGTGGTTAAACGTCACGACCACGACGCGACGTCACTCGTGGTAAAAATCGTACCCACGAGTGACGTCACGCGAAACTTCGTCACTTTTGTTTGTGAAACAAAAGAAAAAATACGTATAGTTTTCCTATTTCTGAGGTGTAGGTACAATGTTTTTTTAGTAATCTAACTGACGCACTAATTAGTTTGGAATCAAACCTGTTAGTTCAGGCAGTTGAATCATAATTTATTCGTTAATAAAAAAATCCAAAAGAGAAATTGTTTGATATTATTCACAATCTTGTTATAAGAACGTAAGTACCAACTTCTTACTTTGATTGATCCGAACCCTGAATCAAAGTCCTTTATTAATATCTTTCAAGACCTAATCGAGTCAATACCCTTCGAACTCGAAGGGAAGATTAAAAACAGTACCAAAAAAAAGTGAAATCAATACTAAAGAAGGATATTGGGAAAAGCTAAAATTTCAAAGAGGGCCTGTGAGCGTGAAGCGTTTGATCCCTTTAGTACAGAATAAGAGAAATTGAGATGTAAGTATTGTCGGTTTTGGCCGGATAAAAATGGTGTGTAGAGTAATTTTCTGCACATACATTTTCTTGTACAAACATTTATGGTACACACACAAATATTTTTATAGATCTTCTTAATAATTATGCTATAGTAGCAGCGGCAAGCGCCCCGATTCATAGTTTACGTTTTTTTTTTTTTTCAGGCATAAAAATAGGCTGCCCATCTGTTTTTACGGAATATATTCTAACTATGTTCCAAATTTCAGCTCGATCCGTTTATACATTACGATGTGATTTAGCAACAAATATCCAAACTCCCGCATATTGACATTTCCAAAATCGACAAGTGCATAAATCATCAAACTTCTAAAGTTGTGATCTTTTCTTTATTAGATGGTGATGGAATGACAAATTGTTTCAGAAATATTTCCCATCAAACCAAAACATACACATAGTTTTGATTGCGGTAGAATAACTGACAAAGTTGATTTAATTATGCAGGCTGTCACTGCAAAAAGCCCTACCGGTACTAAATATTTAAAATTATTTGTGAACGTTCCACACACAATGTTATCTAACCTCAAATTATGGAAAGCAAATATTAATATTAAAAGCCAATTATTTTATTTCAACGAGACTCTTTAAAAAAAATACTACAAATAAATTTCGTCGTCAATGGGTGTTTTTTTAACGGAGATATCCTTTTTCCAGATCGCGAAAAAGCGACATTATTTCATGGCTGACATTTTAACCACTCGGACGAAGAAGATTGGTTCCATTTTCGTAAAAAACGTCAAGGTTGTGGAATGAGTATTTTTAAATCCAGTGTGAATCGGTTTCTTTTAGATAACCACACTCTATCATCACTTAACATCAAACAAGATGACAGATAAGTGCAAATCCAATAATAGAAAACACAATAAATCTTGCCGGATAACTAACTACCTCAACTTTAATACTACCGCGTAGACGGTGAGAGATCTCTTTCTACAAAATAGGGTTAAGACTAAAGCCACAGAGATATACGAGAATCAATACCTACTTAGACGTATCTTATATCCAGTATTGGGAATACCGACTTGAACCTGCTAAGCTCTTTTAGATTGGTTTATAAACTAGGCTTAGCTATTTGACTCTAACTGTTTTCGGAACATTAAGCATTATCGGCCTACTTTGACTCTTTTGACGTGACAACGTCTTATAATTCGATGAAGCCGGTTGCACGCACGAAAAAACATGACGTCATGCGGCGTTACCTCGCTCTGAGGCGTTCCATTTAAGGCTTGGAGTTGAAGTAGTCACGTTCAACTATCGTCAGTAACTTTACAGACAATCGTTTTTTTTTCTTACTTATATAGGTTTACTAGCTGAACGCGCGCGCGTTGCTACGCCATCTATCGAAAATTGGTCGTACCAATTCAAATTTTGAACAAATTCGGAGACTTTAGGTTCTAATGACGCAACCTTTAAAATATGACACATGCTGTCACGCAACGAAAGCTCTCAAAAAGCAATATTTTTTCCCGTTTTTGTTACATTTTTCATTCATGCTCGGCTCCTGTTGATAGTAGCGTGATGTTAAATAGGCTATAGCCTTCCTCGATAAATGGACTATCCTGCAAATAAAGAACCTTTCAATTCGGACCAGTAGTTCCAAAGATCCTTGCGTTCAAACAAACAAACAAACAAACAAACTCTTCAGCTTTATAATATTAGTATAGATTTACACGTGACCGCCATTACGCGTTAATTTTACAGTTGAGACTCAAGGCCTTCTTTCACTAGACAGACAGAGAGAGAAAGAGAGAAACACTTTATTATGCATACCATTATTTTACCATTAAATGGTTGTCAAACTAAAACACAGTTAAGAGTAAATGTAAAATAGTTACATCTATTGCTGTAAATGGCGGCAATAAAATACAGTGATAAATAAAGAAAAAAAAACTCACATGCAGTGCCACAAATGTGGCTTTATCACATACA
Organism: Ectropis crepuscularia; assembly: GCA_963693475.1. NCBI lineage: Eukaryota > Metazoa > Arthropoda > Insecta > Lepidoptera > Geometridae > Ectropis > Ectropis crepuscularia. The sequence continues at coordinate 6,261,223 of OY856361.1, forward strand.
GACTTTATAACTTAGATCTCTGGGTGACGAGCGCAGTGCAGTGCTAGGTAATGATTTGGACTCTTCATGTTCCAATAGCTGCATGTCACTGTGCTGTTATGCGGCAGGCATGTTGCTTACCACCAGGCACATGTCCTGCTCGTCTCGTCACTCTTTATTAAAAAAAAAAAAAACCCATTCAGTTAACGCATTCCACAGCCTACACATTCTTATCACAAACATAGTCAAACCTCTTCGTTGGAGACATGCTCGTCTCGTCACTCTTTATTTTAAAAAAAATACAGCGATTTTTTTCAGTCAATCTTATTGTATAGCGGAAACATGAGTAAAACGACAAACTAATAGAGGACATGTTCTAAAGTAGTAGCAAGACGAAAACAATAGTAATGACGTCAACAATATTAGGAAAGAACATCAAAGGCCATCGCCGTGGCTCCTCTCCTTGTAAGATGATCCACCACGCTGGTCCAACCCTGGTTGGTGGATGACGCAAGTCCGTAAAAGATATCTTTCTTGAAACGTGAAGTTTCTTTCCGGCGTTTTTCTTCACAACATTTTTTTGTGAAATCTACGATTACGTCACTCCGGTAAAGGTAAGCATATTTTAATTATTGTTGATATTTCAAATACCACCATATTGATTTCCATAAAATTTGTAAGATGGGACTACCTCTAAAGTAAGTAAATATTTATTAAAGAGATATAACAACTTAGATCTATGGGTGACGAGCGCAGTGCAGTGCTAGGTAATGATTTGGACTCTTCATGTTCCAATAGCTGCGTGTCACTGTGCTGTTATGTGGCAGGCATGTTGCTTACCATCAGGCACGTGTCCTGCTCGTCTCGTCACTCTATATTTAAAAAAAAAAAAAATACAGCGATTTTTTTCAGTCAATCATATATAGCGGAAACATGAGTAAAACGAAAAACTAATAGAAGACATGTTATAAAGTAGTAGCAAGACGAATAGAATATTAATGACGTCAACAATATTAGGAAAGAACATCAAAGGCCATCGCCGTGGCTCCTCTCCTTGTAAGATGATCCACCACGCTGGTCCAGCCCTGGTTGGTTGGTGGATGTCGCACGTCCGTGAAAGGTGTTTTTCTTGAAACGTGAAGTTTCTTTCCGGCGTTTTTCTTCACAACATTTTCTTGTGAAATCTACGAATACATCGCCCGTGTAAAGGTAAGCATATTTTAATTATTGTTGATATTTCAAATACCACCACATTGATTTCCATAAAATTTGTAATATGGGACTACCTCTAAAGTAAGTAAATGTTTCCAGAGAAATTATAGGGCTTAGAGATATAACAACTTAGATCTGTGGGTGACGAGCGCAGTGCAGTGCTAGGTAATGATTTGTACTGTTCATGTTCCAATAGCTGCGTGTCACTGTACTGTTATGTGTCAGGCTTGTAGCTTACCATCAGGCACATGTCCTGCTCGTCTCGTCACTTTTTTGTTTTCTCAAAATATTTCAAATAAAATAAATTAAAAAAAAAACACATTAACTTTTGTGTCAATTTTTTCTCTCATCACAACTAAGTCAAAACTAGAATGCTTTTAAAGCGATCAGAGAGTAGTCCCAAAAATGTTACCAACAAGAGCTGAAACAACGATGTGGAATAATTGAGTTAAAACTTTGGCAGCTGAGCGAGGTCCTCCCTCGGGAAATCGGCTACGCGTTTTATTTTTAACAGTTTTAATCGTATTCCAACCAATAAAGCCAGTTTGAAAAGATGCTGCAATTTTAACAATGTGTTGCTGAAGTAACGAAAATGGGCCGAAGTTTGGTTAGTAACTTTTGAAAAGTTACGAAATATTATATTGCGCTTAAAAAGTTTTTATTTTCTTCTTTATGGGAAATTATTGCTGTCATGCAAAAATACTGTAAAATGGGCATAGGCTGAGCCTTTATTTACCAAACAAAATAACAATAAGCATTTTAATTAATTAACTACCAACTCACACCAAGCACATCTGAATTATACATTTACCGATGATGGTCTGAAGATAGGTTAATAGTATCAATACGTTAGGCCAAATCTTTCCATCTAAACATCTAGAGCTACACATATTAATGAAATTGAAATGTCTGTCTATCATCTAATACCTTTAATCGAGCAATTCTTGTATATTTTATGTTAAAAACGTACATTTATATTTTTAATCAGAATCTCGGAAATGACTTTAACGATCTCTATGGAATTTTGTATGTATGGGGTTTCGTGGGCGATAAATCGATCTAGTTAAGCTTCATTTTTAAAAAAGGTTACTTTATCTACATGTTTAGTTGTTAAGGCAGTGAAACCGAGCAAAGGTCGGTCGTCCAGATGCTTCCAAACTAACAGCTTGTCACAAAACTCATATGAAAGGATTACCACTAATGACATAAAAACTTAAGTTGGTAGGGGCACCCCTTGTGGGTGTCTAGCCTGACATAATCCGATCGTCTTTCCCAAGCGGAAGAGTTTATAAATGCTTTACATCTCCGTAAAAAAATTAAACAAAGTGTCCAGAATGTCATTTACGCAACGCATTTCAAAGCCTAGCCATTCTTATCACAGAAGTGGAGTCCAACCTATTTGGTCGATACTTTGAAACATCAACCACCAAATGGAGTGTTACAAGCTTATCCGAGTTACGAGTAGACTTTAAAATAATTTATTTTCTCCAAAACAAAAACTGACTTCAACTAAATTAAATTCAAACACTCCACAAAATTGTATGAGAAACCATCAATTTCTAAGAGATCATCTAGATAAATAAAAGTCTAAAAAGTGTTCACTTGAAGTTTTCTAGACAATAAGTTTTAAGCTATTGCATAGCTTTTATCGCGGGCCTGGAGACCGATTGTTACTAATGGTGCATCTCTTTCATATGTTCACAAAAAAAGAGGGAGGGAACACTGTCACGCCGTCCTCCCCACTCGGTCATTCGACTTTCAATCTTATGGTTTTACATTTACAGACTAAATGCTCTTAGCAGTGTTGCCAACTTAATGGATTTCCCGTGATACGTAGTGGATTTGAGTACGTAGAGAACGGGAAAATAACTTTCTAACTCATACTCATACTCATACTCGTTTATTGCATACTCTCTGTACATGTCAATAAGTTATAGTAGCTCATAATACATTTCAAAAATAATAATTAACATTAAGTTATACACCCTCAATAATATAACTAACAATCAAAAAAAACAACAAAATACAACATGTCAAAACAAATTTAAAATTACAACATGTCAATTCATTCATATCAGTTCTGATTATTCAAACATTATAGATTTTGTCATTTTAAATATATATATATAATATAGCTGCGTGCTATCAAGTTATTTCTTTTAGCGTCATGAATTCATTATCAATATCATAAAATGCTTGTTGGATAAGCCAGCGTTTTAGTCTGCATTTAAAGATTTCAGTATTAGGTGCCTCGACAACATCAATAGGAAGTCGGTTGTACACCGCCGTTCCCATGACATGAGTCAACTTCGTGGACTTCTCAAGCGATCACGGAATGCATTTTAGCCTATGTTTATATCGAGTGGACCGCTGCCGTGTTCTGTGAAGGGTTTCCCCCAATTTCTCATACGACTCGAGGTTCATATGCATATAGAGAGCGACTTGCATTATTACAATAGATGGCAGAGTAAGGACCCCGAGCGATACAAAATATGGTTTGGCCGACTGACCCTCCGGTATGCGTGCTATCGCGCGGATAGCTCTTTTTTGGCATACGAATGCACGTCTCCACTCTGCCCCCCTGTCCCACAGCTCCGCACCGTACTGAAGCACCGCGTGCACCGATGCGAAATAACAGGCACGGACCGCTTCCGTCGGCAGGAACCTAGCCAGGCGGCGCAGAGCGAAACAAGCGCCGCTGAGTTTCCCACACACCTTACCGATGTGTGCCTCCCACGTGAGTCCGCCATCGAGCTCGAAACCGAGGAAGGTGGTCGTATTCACTTGCTGGATTCTCTTGTTATCAGCGTACACCACGAGGGATGGCCGCAGACGTCCCGACAGGTCAAATCGCAGGTAGTGAGTTTTCGTGGAGTTCAGCACCAGACCGTTATTCCTGAACCACCGGTAGAATTGTGCCGCGACAATGTTCAACCTCTCCTCCAGCTCCCTGTCAGACTGAGCCGTCACCACTGCCGCAACATCGTCTGCGTACATCAGTACCTCAGCTTCAGCAATGGCTGCGGGTAAGTCATTCAGCAGGAGCGAGAACAGAATATTGGACACTGCCGAGCCCTGCGCCACGCCCATTGTGGTGGTTAGGGGGTCCGATCTCAGCTGTCCACCATCACCAACCACGACCTGGGACCTGTCACGCAGAAGGTCAGTCATTAGAGCAAGTATTTTGCCTCGAACACCATAATGGGCCAACTTCAGGCTTAGTATTTCGTGGTCTGCGACATCAAATGCTTTGGAGAGGTCGCAGCACAGCACCGCTACCTGTAGCTTCCCCTCCCGCGCCCCTACCACGCGACGTACCACTTCTCTCGTCAGCGACGTGGTCGACCTCCCCTCTCGGTAGGCGTACTGTCTGTCGGACATCGCCTGAATTTCCGACAAGTGTTCCAACAATCGTGCGCTCAAACCATTCTCTAGAACCTTCGCGATCGCTGGAATAATCGATACGGGGCGGTAGCTATCTATGCTTTGACGTTTACCTTTCCCCTTAAAAATTGGCGTAATTTTACTCAATTTTAATATATTCGGATACGTTCCTTCTCGGATGCATACGTTAAATAAATCGGCTAACACGGGTGCGATGGATTCAGCCGTCATATTTAAAAATTCCATCGACATTCCGTACGCATCCTTCGATGGTTTCGCCGGTATCCGTTTGGTGATAATGTTGCGCACCTCGTCCGCTGTGAAGCTACGTAGCCGCAGCGAGCGGTCGGCGGGCGCGCCGGCCGCGCGCAGGGCAGCCCCCGCCAGTCGCGGGTCGGCGCGCGGCGCACCGCACGCCGCGGCGGCTCCCGTGAACCGGGCGCACATCGCATTCACCAACTCTGTTTTACTAGGAAATTGATCACCCACGGAATCCCTGACGACGTCTGTGAAGTCCAGATTACACAAGTTTTGTTTACCTGTTTGTTTGTTTATGTATGTATGTATGTATGTATGTATGTATGTATGTTTGTATGTTCCTTTGAAGCACTATACAGACCAAACGCCTGGGCCGATTTTTATGATTCACACGTCAATCGATTCCTCTTAATCTGGCGAGTGACACTAAAGACATGACATTAGTGTAAGTCTAATATGGCGGATTCAGGACGCCATATTGTCCAAATTAAAAAAATGAAAATCACCAAAATATGTCAAGAGGGGTATCGTTGAATAGGTATTTAAAAATAATGTTTAGCTTTCTCTCAATGTTTTTCGGTTTGACTGACCGTTTAGGATGTATATCGATTGAAAGTTGAGTAACAACCATTCTCACATTTATAGGTTTGTAGGTAGCAGAAAACTTCGTATAACTAACTGTACGTGTGAATGTGGACGGACATTATATACTAATGTATCTAGTAGGCATCGATATAAATCAATAGATGTGCCCTGAGCACCTTGAAATTGGTAATAAACTGCGTCTCTGTATGTATCGTAAGTGGTTTACAAACAACCAATCTACTTGACCCCTATAATCGCTAGCGGTGAGATTTGCTGTGGTTCTACTTATTTTGGTAGTTGACACCGAATAATGATAGGTAAAAACATCCGGCGTCCACCGCGTCCTGCAACCGACTAGAATGGAAAGAGTGAGCTCACTCTTCCCAACGTTGACATGATTGCGTGCGCCGTGAAGTTTGGGATGGGGCCCATCTTGGGTTCTAGGATCTATGCTAGTAGGTATATTGGACTACCTTTTTTTCGTACGTGCAGGAAATGTATTTTTTACGCATACCCTACTACCCCGCCCGGGAGACAGCCGGGTTATGTTGCACTCTATATCATGTATGGATATGGTTCCCCTATCTATATATATAAAAGCGAAAGGTCACTCATCAAGGAATCTCAGGAACTACAAATGCTAGGAATCTAAAATTTTGCATGGAGGTCCCTTTTAGCACGTAGGGGCTCGCTAAGACGGGGTTTTGCGAAATTCAACCCCTAAGAGGGTGAAACAAGGGATGAACGGTTGTATGAAAATGTTGTATGAAACGTGATTTTCAAAGTTATCAAATTTTGTATCTAGACACTTGACACGAAGCAAGTAAATGCATGTTCTATCAATTTTGTAATTTCTAACTGTACGGGGGTGAAATTGGGGTTGAAATGAGGGATAAATGTCAATATGGAAATTCCCAACTGTTGGAGATAAAACCATGGAACTCTGTATATAGACACTTGACACGAAGCAAAAGAATGTTTGTTCCATCAATTTCGTAATTTCGAACTGTACGGGGGTGAAATCGGGGTTGAAATGAGGGATGAATGTCAATATGAAATTTCCCAACCGTTGAAGATAATACCATGAAACTCTGTATATAGACACTTGAAACTAAGCAAACGAATGTTTGTTCCATCAATTTCGTAATTTCGAACTGTACGGGGTTGAAATGAGGGATGAATGTCAATATGGAAGTTCCCAACCGTTGAAGATAAAACCATGAAACTCTGTATATAGACACTTGACACGAAGCAAACTAATGTTTGTTCCATCAATTTCGTAATTTCTAACTGTACGTGGGTGAAATCAGGGTTGAAATGAGGGATGAATGTCAATATGGAAGTTCCCAGTTGTTGAAGATAAAACCATGAAACTCTGTATATAGACACTTGACACGAAGCAAAAGAATGTTTGTCCCATCAATTTCGTAATTTCGAACTGTACGGGGGTGAAATCGGGGTTGAAATGAGGGATGAATGTCAATATAAAATTTCCCAACCGTTGAAGATAATACCATGAAACTCTGTATATAGACACTTGAAACTAAGCAAACGAATGTTTGTTCCATCAATTTCGTAATTTCGAACTGTACGGGGTTGAAATGAGGGATGAATGTCAATATGGAAGTTCCCAACCGTTGAAGATAAACCCATGAAACTCTGTATATAGACACTTGACACGAAGCAAAAGAATGTTTGTTTCATCAATTTCGTAATTTCGAACTGTACGGGGGTGAAATCGGGGTTGAAATGAGGGATGAATGTCAATATGGAAGTTCCCAACCGTTGAAGATAAAACCATGAAACTCTGTATATAGACACTTGACACGAAGCAAAATAATGTTTGTTCCATCAATTTCGTAATTTCGAACTGTACGGGGGTGAAATTGGGGTTGAAATGAGGGATGAATGTCAATATGGAAGTTCCCAACCGTTGAAGATAAAACTATGAAACTCTTTATATAGGCACTTGGTACGAAGCCAATTAATGTTTGTCCTAGCAATTTTGTAATTTCAAAACGTACGGGGGTGAAATTGGGGTTGAAATGGGGGATTAATGTCAACATGGAAGATCCCAACTGTTGAAGATAAAACTATGAAACTCTTTATATAGGCACTTGGTACGAAGCCAATTAATGTTTGTTCAAGCAATTTTGTAATTTCGAACTGTATGGGGATGAAATTGAAGTTGAAATGGGGGACGAATGTCTCTTACGCTTTCACACCTAAACAATTAAACCGATTTTGATGAAATTGTGTTATTATGAGCTGGTTTTAGTAAATGTGTCTGGGTGTAAAATTAGTTATTGCCTGAGTTACTTCAGTATTTATTTCGCGCGGACGAAGTCGCGGGTAACAGCTAGTCTACTAATAAACCTCCATGGGGTTTCATCTCTGCCGCTGATAGTGGGAACACGGAACCGCTCTCGGATTGCTCCGCCTCGGTCGCCCATCTCCAACTTCAAACGATTTAGTAGGTACTCAACGTCAATCGAAAACCTATACTAACACAAAACTATAAATATGAATTACATGCAGTAGAAAATCCTACATATTATATATCAGTAGAAACGAAGACATTTGCTTAGTTTGGGGTCAGATGGTGTTGTGTGTGAATTGTCCACCAATATTTATTATTTATTTGGTCAACAATCAAAAGATGCATATTATTATGTTGAGCATATTAACATTCACAACATTGTTCAGAACTAAAAAGTATAAAATAAAAAATATAATTTAAAAACTCAAAAACCCGACTGCGTAAAAAGTGAACCAAACTACGTACTCGCATACTAAAAAAAACTGAAAAGAATAAAACAAGCATTTAGATTTCTGGTGGTCTAGAATTCTATAATATGTTATTGTATTAATACTATTGAAATATATACAATATTTTCTAATAAAATAACATTACAACTGAACAGTCGGGATCCGTTGAACAATTACATTGTATGTCGAATAATAATGAATCCCGACTCTTCAGTTGTAATGTTATTTTATTAGAAAATATTGTAGATATTTTAATAGTATTAATACAATAACATATTATAGAATTCTAGACCACCAGAAATCTAAAAGCTTGTTTTATTCTTTTCAGTTTTTTTTAGTATGCGAGTACGTAGTTTGGTTCACTTTTTACGCAGTCGGGTTTTTGAGTTTTTAAATTATATTTTTTATTACCTTAGTTATTTTATCTTATTATGTACACAGATTCTTTGATTTTTTGTGAATGACGTTACCACATGTTCTTATGGATTTATGGTTCGAATAAATGAATTGAATTGAACAGGAAAATAAAAAAAATAAACATTAACAGTTGTATAATGAAGTAATAATAAACTAATGAAAAAATAATCTTATGTTAGTGAATTAGACTAGCGAGCGAATTAGAAGCCATGAGCTTAGTGGGTATAGTAGCTCTGCCTGCGAAGCTGAGGGTTGTGGGTTCGATTCCCACCCAGTGCAGTAATGTGCAAACATTACTGTGTTCCGGTTTGAAGGGCAATGTTTCCAGTGAAATTACAGGGCATACAGATAATACATCTTATATCTCTGGGTGAAGAGCGCAGTGCAGTGCTGCAGGTAATAATTTGGACTCTTCATGTTCCAAAAGCAGCGTGTCACTGTGCTGTTATGTGGCAGGCATGTTGCTTACCATCAGGCACATGTCCTGCTCATTTATAATATAGAGTGATGAGTCACATTATTAAAAAAATATGTTTGCACTGTGGCTGGGTGTTTCTTCATATTTTATCTATCTATATAAATATAAATCAATGCCACTTTTCATTGTTAGTACCTAAACTCCTTCTAAATGGCTGGACCGATTTGAATGTTTTTTTTGTATATATTTGGGTAGGACCCTGGAAGGTTTAGATTCACAAATCAGCTCGGCAGATGGCGCTGCACTTGATATCTAGGTTATTATTCGAGCGAAGCCGGAGCGGGCCGCTAGTCTTCTATAAATACAAAAGCGAAAGGTCACTCATCAAGGAATCTCAGAAACTACAAATGCTAGGAATCTGAAATTTTGTATGGAGGTCCCTTTTACTCACTAAGACGGGGTTTTGCTAAATTCAACCCCTAAGAGAGTGAAACAAGGATGAACTGTTGTATGAAAGTTCGTGATTTTCAAAGTTATCAAATTTTGTCTCTAGATACCTGATACGAAGCACTTAAATGTTTGTTTTATCAATTTTGTGATTTCGAACTGTATGGGGTGAAATTGGGGTTGAAATAGGGGATGAATGTCAATATGAAAATTCCCAACCGTTGAAGATAAAACCATGAAACTCTGTATAATATATAGACACTTGACACGAAATAAATAAATGTTTGTTCTAGCAATTTTGTAATTTCGACCTGTATGGGGATGAAATTGAAGTTGAAATGGGCGACGATTGTATCTTACGCTTTCACATCTAAACAACAGAACCGATTTTGATGAAATTGTATTATTACCTTAATATTTATTTTGCACAGACAAAGTTGCGGATAAAGCTAGTAGCAAGTATGTATTTAAAACTGTATAAGTATTATATCAGCTATCTGGCCGCCATAGTACAAGCTTTGCTTAGTTTGGGGTCAGATTTTCATGTGTGTGAATAGTCCACCAATATTTATTTAGTTAGTGTGATTAATTTTAAGAGAAGTATATGACAGTATGATGATGTAAGAGAGTTTGTTTGACTCATTTGATTTTGAGATTGTTTTGAATAGTTGCTGTAAATAAGTGATATTTTGTACTTAACTCTTTGTATAACTTTAAATAAGTAGCATTTTGTATTAAATCTTTTGTAGAAATTTTACCTTAATGAGTTTATATTATTTTGTACTCAACCTTTCCAGCATTATGACATAGAATAGATTGATTATGATAAAAACAAATGTGACTCAGACTCAACATTATCCCAAAAATACTGTAGAAATCAAATTAAAAAAAATATAATTGCATAAGTTGATAAATTATGGTAAACAAATGTCACTCTTCAAAATAAAAGCAATTCCGAAAAATTGTTAACATCCCTATTGCTTATGTTGATAAAAATGCATGCAACATGCAATAGCTTTACCGCGGCAGTCCCCGAGTGCCACACATCTTTTTTTTGTTTTTTAAATTAAATGAAATTAAAATTCATTTATTTCAAGTAACATAACTCATATACATGGATAAAAAAAAATGATTACGTCACATTACATTATATAATATACCTATTCAACAGTCATTACACCTATTAATTATTAAATTTTACATTATTATTATTGAATATTAATTACAGTATTAATTATTAAATTTTACATTAAACAGAATTTACATTTTACATACATACACTAAAATAAACATTCACACACTCAAGAATTTTTGTAGAAAATATATAATTTTTAAGTCTAAAATTTACTTTAATTTATCTAGAAATTATAAATGATCCCTTAGTATGCCTTCTTATAAAATTTGGTCGAGTGTCTAAGTTTAATATAACTATAGTCCATTTTTGTTTTTGTTCATTTATAGTCTAGTCAACAAGTGCTTTTTAGGTAATAATTTTTTCGCCTTCTCCTATTATTATGATTGAGGTGTCATTCGATTTGGAATTGTATCTAGATATTTTTTGACAAAATTCAAAGACCACTCGCAAAAATTGCAATAGTTAGAAATTTCGTTAAATGCCAATATGTCAAAAACCACTTAAAATACTTCTAGTTGAAAAAAATAATCAAAAAAATGAGGTTCTTTCCTAAAAAAACTCTCGAATCTTTGGGCCTTGATTGAATAAACGTTATTTTTGAACTTATCAAATATGAAAATAAAAAATTGAAAAACATCAGGCGCCTACAAAATAGATCAATGAACAATAATCCGAGGGAATGTCGTCTGCATACTATCATACTTTTCGATGTCGCAACCCAATGCAATTTCATGCAGCTGATATTAGATTTGCATCCGTCGAACGTAAGGGATATCACAGTAACCCCTACAGAGTGAGATTTTTGGAGTGCTATTCTTATCAAATTGGCTTTCATCTCTCCATTAAGGCTTAGGATGAAAAAATATGCAATAGGCAATGTCCATGACTGATGTAATGAAACTAACACGAACACAAAAGCTTGGTTAGCCAGAAGGGCTGAGTCAATGGATCCGACTCCCATGCCCACAAAACCTTCATATTTATTGCCAGTCCAAACTTTTTGCTGGCGTATAGACATTTCATCAGCCACTAAGGAGGATAAAAGTGGACCTGTCTGTTTGGCTTTATCGCCTAACCTTAAAAAAGCCTCTTCTGTAAAGCCTGGCTGGGCGTTAACATTTTGATACCAATTAATAAGTGTATGGGGGTGCGGGAGACGATTATTAAAAACATTCCTTGCATATTTGTAAGCTGCAAGAGAATAAAACTGTAAGGTCAAAGCAAATTTTCGGAGAGCTGGTGGATATTTGGAAAATTTATTTTTTGTCTTGGTTGTTAGCACGAGCATAATCTTGGATTCGGATTCATTTGACTTGTTATTTAAATCAGTGCATAAAAACTCATCTGCTAATCCTTTTGATTTCAATTCTTGAATTATCTGCTTTCAATTTGTATTCTATTTCTTGACTCTATTATTTTGTTTTTTTTTATTAATTTTGCACCAGATTTGATTTCTGCTGTAGTTTTCGGTTACATTTCAATTCAATTCAATTCATTTATTCGCGTATATGGGTACACAAAGATGTTAACAGAAACAAATAAAACATTTTACATAAAGCACTCCATATCCTACCTTTCGGCATGCAAATTACAATATTTTGTTAAAAAAAATGTTGAACTTTAGACTTGTCAGTTATTAACCAATGCCAACCACAATCAAAACGTAATAGCCAATTAAAGATCAATCACTGATCTTCCTAACTAGTAGACCGCCAATAACAAGCTAGCATGAAATAAAGCAGGCTGTTCATGGTCATACAGTGCTTTAGCACATTTACTGATTACAATTATATTTTTTTAAATATAAATAATAAATAAAATAAATAATTATTTATTTATTTATTTATATTTATTACTGATTACAATTATATTTTTTTAAGTCTATTTCTTTGTCTTGAAAAGCATACTTTGCAAATTCACAGTAATTAACGTAGAATAATTGTTTTGATTGTTACATAATAATGTCTTAAGAATATTTTAAAATTTACAAGAGTCATAAATACAAATAATATCACGTACCTACATTTGTCAAACGATAAGAACAAAAATAATTACACCACAGCAATAATTCACATGTCAGAAAGGCTACAACGCAGCGGTATTTGAAAAAGAGAAATATCACCTTAACATCTCACATAAAACATGTCAAAAATTCAATTAAAGATTGTAATAGTATTCACATAATATGTAACAATTCGGATCCATTACTTAACTTATTTGTAAAAACAATGTCAACTGGCAGATTAATAAATTTAACAATATGAGTGTCGATCATGTCAACATAAACAATAAAGATGCATGTACACTAGTGTGAGTTTGCAGTTGTGCTCGAAAATTTGTCTAGCGAATACTCCTTAATGTTATAATACGCCTTTTCTATCAAAAAACTTTTCAACTTGCGTTTGAAAATGTGAGTTTTTTCTATTTTAACAATTTCCATTGGCAAATGGTTATACAGCATTGGTGCCATGCACAATACACTATTGGCAAACTGAGTTGTTTGTCGCTTAGGTACATTTAATTTATGTCTATGTCGGGGACATCTTAAACTTTGAAACAGTTTCATATTATTACGAACAAACATTATACATTCGTATATATATAAGCATGGTAGGGTCAGGATGTTCAAAATTTTTTGTCGTGATTTTTCAATAAGTTATTCATTAGTTAATTAACATTTTTAGCAGCATGAGTATTGTAAGTAATCTTTCATACAAAATAAAATATTTGAAATTCACAGTTAATTCACAATTGGCGTAGCTACCGCGTAACATACATACAAAAAACATACAACCGATTTAAGAACCTCCTCCTTTATTGAAATCGGTTAAAAACTGTTTTATTACATTATAACAATGTTCTATAACCATTTGCCAATCGAAATTATTAAAATAGAACAAACTCACATTTTCAAACACACGTTGAAAAGTGTTTTTGATAGAAAAGGCGTAATAACATTAAGAAGTATTAGCTAGACAAATTTTCGAGCACAACTGCAAACTCACACTAGTGTACATGCATCTTTAGTGCATCAAATAAACGACACTCATATTGTTAAATTTATTAATCTGCCACTTGACATTGTTTTTACAAATATGTTAAGTTATAGATGGAAATTGTTACATAAATATCGTGTAATATTATTACAATCATTAAAGCATACATTTTTGTAATATATGTTAATATTATGACAATCATTAAAGCATACATTTTTGTCATATTTCTTTCCATAGGAGATGATAAAGTGATATTTCTCTTTTTCAAATACCGCTGCGCTGTAGCCTCTCTGACATTTGAATTATTGTTGTAGTGTTTTTAGTTAGTTTTTTTTTTGTTTTATCATTTGACAAATGTATAATATGATATTATTTGTATTTATGATTCTTGTAAATTTGAAATTATTCTTAAGGCATTATTATGTAATAATCAAAATAATTAATTTACGTAAATTATTGTGAATTTGCAAAGTATGCTTGTCAAGACAAAGAAATAGACTGAATAAATAATAATTGGAATCAGTAAATGTGCTAAAGCACTGTTGTATTACCATTAACAGCCTGCTTAACTTCATGCTAGCTTGTTATTGGCGGTCTACTAGCTACAAAAATCAGTGATTGATTTTTGATTGGCTATTATTACGTTTGATTGTGGCTGGCATTGGTTGATAACTGACAAGTCTTTCAAAAATTTTTTTTTAACAAAATAACGTTATTTGCATGTCGAAATGTAGCAAATTATGGAATTCTTTGTGTAAAATGTTTTATTTTTGTATTCCATATACGCGAATAAATGAATTGAATTAAATAAAATACCTACGTCAATTTATTTTACGAAGAAATTTGAAAATTATTCACATGGATATTGCAATTTTTAACTTGAATCCGAATTTACATTTAAAACAGAAAACAAACTAAAAAAAGCAGAGTACAATTCGCTTGAACAAAGTGGTTTACGAGTCCCGATGGAAAAGATAACAAATGCATTCGATTAAACTATTGATGTATCACGTGACTTTATGAAGGACCTATACTTGACCTTAGATGACCACTAGTGTTAAACTGAATTTTTAATCTCTGGGGAAGACGCTTGAGACATTAGTAAGATAAGGACTTATTGGAAAATGTTGAAGTACCTATTATGCTATTTATATAATCGTAGCTGCATGACACTGTCATGTTATGGGCAGGCGTATTACTTGTCATAGCGTATTTATTCAGTTATTCTACCACCAAGCAGGAATGCGAAAACATCCCTGTGTTCCGGTTTGAAGGCCAATGTTTCCAGTGAAATTACAGAGCATAGAGATAATCTTATCTTATTATATATCTTATATCTCTGGGTGACTGGGTGGTAATGATTTGGACTCTTCATGATCCTATAGTTGTCTTCTGCGTTTCAAAATGCTGTTACGGCCAGGCATGTTGTTCACCATCACGTGTCCAGCTTGTCTCGTTACTATACGTCTATACACATTTAAAAACATATTCTACTCGTCTCGTCACTCTTCTATAAAAAATGTCGAAAACTTTATAAGTGCAAAGATAAAACCCGCAACAGGGTATGATACTTTTTTTGCTGGATGCAACAAAAGTCAACGTCATAATAACAGTTGTTTTGTTTCAATGCGGCAGAGCAATTTATTCTCATGTTGCAGACAAAAAGACCGCATGCATCGCTGTGTTGGAGGCATTGTTGTTAATATCTTTTGAATGCAGATGAAAACTCGAGATATAATACTTGTTAACTGGTTACGTTTTGTTTTGCAACTGCAGCATCTCGTAGAACGTCATTTGTTTATTGAAATTACTAGTTTATTACGGTGTTACCCGCAAAGTTCACGTTCCCGTTGTTCCCGTTGTTTTCCGGGATAAAAAGTTTCGGGATAAAAAGTAGCTCGATCCGTTCATACGTTAGGACGTGATTGAGCAACAAACATCAAAATATAGAAACATCCATACATTGACATTTATAGTATTAGTAGGAAGTAGGACACTAAACTTATCTTGGCACTGTAGGGAAAAACTATGAGACCTCGTCAACATTTAATTAAAAAATGTAAATCACTTCAAGTTAATAATTCTTGCATTGAAGGTTTTATCTGTTCTATGATTGAAGTTAAACTCCTAACCAAGACAAATGACATACAGACATACACACACACTAAAAGGACTCCCGATAGACGTGAAAGATGGTAACTTATTTTTTTGAAGTGAAAACTTCTTTTGGTGCACCTAGACAGATTTTACGTGGGCTGTGAATTGAATTCTAGCGTCATGCTCGGGTATGATAAGAAATCTTTGGGTAAACTCGGGACCATAGTCATTGGCCATCTTGAAATGCGTCAGCCAATGGGAAATGCTAAAAGGGCGTGGCCTGCCTATCATCGCATGGTCATCTAGAAATGCGTCAGCCCATGGGAAATACTGACGCTTTTCTAGATGTTCATGCCATGATGACCAGGCCACACCCTCCGGTTAGACCCGTGTAGTTTCCAAAGTAAACTATCAAATTCTGAGTTATAGGTTTTCACTTCTATCGGGAGTCCCATGACTGCCAATTTTTTTTAAGCAGCGCTAATGCTGAACAATACTTACGTCACCTGTAGTATAGCTATATTCAATTCAATTCAATTCATTTATTCGAACCATAAATTCATAAGAACACTTAGTAACGTCATTAACAAAAAGGCAAAGAATCCGTGTACATAATAAGATAAAATAACAATGTCATAATGAATAAAGCGGCTGTAAAGAAGCCTCGTCAATCAAATGCAGCTGTAAAAAGGCTTTGTCAAAGACAAAATAACAAATAATTAATACATAAAGTATACAGATACTACATGAGTACAAACAATGTTCCATTAAAAGTTTTATAAATCTATTATTTTACCTTATTACAAAATTCTAGTTTCAACACAATTCTTCCATACGTTACTATCTTTAACAAAGTCATCTATATTATAATATGCCTTGCTCAATAGATAGCTTTTTATTTCATTTTTAAACTTTGTTTCATTAAGACCTTCGACTTGTGCAGGGATTGCATTATAGAAGCGAATACCATTACATTCGAAAGAGTTATTTGTTTTCTGAAGTCTGCACTTAGGAAATACAATTTTGTGCTTATGGTGCGCTTTTGGATTCAGATCAGTCAGTTTCTTCAGTCGACTTCTATATGTTTACTTTTATAACGCATATTGGCGGTGGGAATTTTCAAGATTACACGTTTCTCTTTTCTGCTACATTAAAGGAAGTTAACAACGCAAACTCAAAAGACTTTCGTCAATGAGAAATTGCTGTAAAAGAATTTTCTCTTCAAAAATGTACGTCTATCACGAATCCGTAAATAATTTTATTATAATACCAAACTGAATCACGTACTTCAGGGCTGACAGGATGTCAGAACTACGTAATTCCAATAGCTAGGAGAGTTACGAACTATAACAGCGTTCGTGCGTCAACTTATAATGTACCTGAATGACGTGTGACTGAAAGGATCGTATCGCTGTATTTACGCAATTTAGGAGACAAAAAACAACATTAAACATTTGAGTAAAATAACGTCAGTTCCTTACTGATGGGTGCTCAATCGATTTGGCAAGGGTTGATCCAGGGGCTGGTTCATGGGGGGTTCCCTCCCCTGGGCTGGGTCCAAATCCTAGGTGAATCATATTAAAACGGACGCACGCACTACTCTCCTGCTTTCTGCTATGCTTTCATTCTGTAACGTTATCGGTCAATTTGGCAACGCCGAGAAAGCAGACAACTATATCTGCTTTCAGTTCTGTTGCATACGGAAAGCAGGCTACTTTTTATTACAGAAAATTGGATGAACGAGAACTACACGAGTATAACCACTGAGGGCTGCTATTAAGTACATAAATTATTTATTTCTCAAACTTTTGTAATTTAAAACTCTTTAACACACAGGAGTACGCTTTAAATTTTAAAATAAGCTTTTATTTAGTTTCCAAAGAGTTATCTCAGTCTGCATTCTTTATACACTCCTGTAGGTGGTTGTACAGAGAATATAAACTGACTTTGCAGATTTAGCTAGTGCGTGACTAGGCGTCTTCAGTCTGCCTCTGTGTCTCAACGTACTCTGATCACGTGATGCTCCAAATTTCTCGAAATGCTCTATGTTACGTCGTGTAAATAGGCAGGCTTCGTGAATATTTTGGGATGGTAACGTTACTATTAAAGTTTGAAAATTAAAACATTATCTAAATTTAAGGAGCCCTAATCATAGGAGAGGGTAATACAGTAAAATTCCGAACTAGTCCTAACGAATTAAGGCTAGTTCACTGAGGCTGAAAGGTTCACAATTTATATAGGTAGTAATGGTTTTATTTTAAATAGCAAATTAAGTTATTATTAGGTTATCTAGTATTTTAAGTTGTACAAGTGTGCTGCACCAGACAAGTCCCATTTTACTTCAACAATATAACGAATGACGATACATTAGAGAATGATGCCGAGGTATGAATCGACCGTCTTACCCCACAGCTAGATTCCATACGTAAGCAAAGTATTAACTGTGACAAAATGACAAGAAACTCTGTTTGTCTTGGGACTGATTCGGTCACTTGTCCGTCACACAGCTATTGCAACACGAAAAGTCCAAATCATTACCTAACACTGCACTGCGCTCGTCACCTTGTCAAAGTTGCTCTCATTACTGTCATAATTGTCAAAAATATCTTATTGTTGTGCAAAAAACATCACGAATTACATTTTAATTACTAACTGCGCCTTGCGGTTTCACCCGCATAGTTCCTTATCCCGTTATTTTACCGCAATAAAAATCTGACTGTGTTCAAATTTTAACCGTTCAGCGTTCAGCTGTTCTGACGTGATTTAGCAACAAACATACAACCTTTCACATTTATAACATTAGTGGGATTAATACTGTCAAAACTGTAGTGGTAGGACTCTTGGCAGAGTCCGCCTGGGGAAGTACCACACCTTTGCCAGTTATTCTACCGCCAAGCAGTAAAGTGTAAGCGTTACTGTGTTCCGGTTTGAAGGGCATTGTTTCCAGAGAAATCACTGAGCTTAGTGATAATAACACCTTACATCTCTGGGTGACGAGCCCAGTCGAGTGCTAGGTAATGATTTGGACTTTTCATGTTCCAAAAGCTGTGTGTCACTGTACTGTTATGTGGTAGGCATGTTGCTTACCATCAGGCACATGTCCTGCTTGTCTGGTTACTTTATAATTTAAAAAAAACACTGATCATTCACTGATCCAGCTCATCAGTTCAGAGAGCATCAATTTACGTATGTTTGACCTTTAAGCGCCGGTTTTAGACCCCCACGTCATTGTACTGTAGTTCCGAAATAAACCGACATCAATAAATGAAGATTAATCTTACCAAAATATCTGAAACGTTAATGTTAGGGCGATAAACGTTCCCAGGCGAAGTTTTAATCCCGCGCTAAACGAAGTTGGAGCGGTGTACATTGTCGCGTTGGCGTAGCTAAAATGGAGATAAAATTATTTTGTATTTCCTGTTATTTAAAGTTTTGTCGCTATTTATAAATGACATTTGTAGTAGGACTCTTTGGAGAATATGCCTGGGGAAGTACTACACATTTGCCAGTTATTCCACCGTTTTCCGTGTTCCAGTTTATATCAAAAAATGGAATTTACTAACGGTTTCGATATTTTTCGTGATATAATCTGGATTTTTTCAAGGTCAAAGCGTATTCGACTGAGCCGCTTACCATCAGGGTAATAGGCATGACGACAAAACAAACTAATTAGTCCGTCACTTAGATCACGAATAATAGTGAACACATTTATTTCGTTTCGGAAACAAAGAAATACGAAGATACAGTGCTGATAAGTTTCAAGTGACATCACTTCACGATGCGATTTTTACGATATAGTGACGTCACAACCAACTTCGGAAATCTATGATCTATTATAATAGGTATCGTTGATTTTTGATTTTTAATTACTTGATAAGACATACAATAAAGCTACGTGTCCCATATTTTTCCACAATCTACCTGATGGACCAATTTGAATGCTATATTTTTGATTCAATCGTCATCGCAATTGGAGGTCAAACTCAAACCTAAGTGCGTCAAAAAAAATGTGTGCGCTTAAGGCCGCACGGCAGAAGTCAAAACTAAAATTAAAAAAATACTTAACTATTATAGAATACCAAATAATTTTAACAATTAAAAATAAAAACGATTTATAAATTGAAATTGAATATACCTAGTAGCAGAGAGTTTAATACTTTGTCTAAGCCTAGGAAGCACAGCAACACAAGAGTAACATGCGGCTGAATGACTTAGATCCATAGCCAAGAATAAATTAAAAACATCTTTTACGCGAATTGGAATGTTGGAAATGGCGTTTGACTCGCATATTTATTTAATTTATAGGCTATTTATTTTCCTAAAAATGCATAAATGTGTGTTATAGCGTATGTGTAAGTACTGTGATGAAAATACGTATTATTTTGTGTGTTAACATAGGGTAAGTGCTGTGATAAAACAGTAATATATTACAACCAAAACTTTTTTGCAATGGATGAATGAAAATGTAATATTTCGTGACAGGTTCAAATTATCAAAGTGGTAAGTAGCTAGAAGACAATGTCGTGATAAAAAAAATGTTTGTCTGTAAAGTCGGTTTACTGACGATATAACGTGACAACGTCTTACTCGTAAGAAAATACTGATGGAATGGTAGCATTTTGCAAAAGAAAATTTTAATTTGATTTGTATATATATTTGTATGTAAAAAGTAATCAGTAGAATTTAGTCATTTTCAATCAAAACAATGCAAAAAAGCTTTTAGATGCCGGGGATCGAACCCGGGGCATTTCACATGCAAAACGAACGCTCTACCACTGAGCTACATCCCCGATTGAACTACTGGTCGAAATAATTAATACAACTGTAACAACGATCAGAATCAGAATCAGAATTTCTTTATTGCGTAAACTGTGTACAAAGATGTTTTACAGTAGAGATATTATAGACACAACAGTTTTACCCTTTGCGGGCATGCAAAAATAAGCCTCTTTGGTATGAGGTTACAAAACAATCAGATAAAATTAGGGATTAATTAAACTAATTAATATATCTAACGATGCGGCGAGGTAACGACCGACGGTAACGGCCGACGGTAACGGTACATGACGTCATGTTTTGTGGGCGTGCAGCCGGCTTCATCGAATTATAAGACGTTATCACGTCGAAAAACATAACTAAATTCCTATACCTACTTAACACAGGAACACAACAGCCAAGAGTTCTGGCGCACTTATTTGTATTATCTTTGTGGCTCTAGCATCCCGAGTTCACCTGAAAATTTCTTATCATACCCGAGCGTGATGCTAGAATTCAATTCACACGAAAAATCTGTTCAGGCGCGCCAAAAAAGTTTTCACTTCAAAAATGTATTGTTTTTGTTAAAAATTAAAGTTTTGTGACTCAATGTACAAATTTATCCATGGACGTTTCAATTTTGTTAGTTTATCTACAAATAATTCGCCACTTTAGTCAGATCTCAACTAACATCACAACAAAGCATAAATCAACCCTACTCCAAACTCCAAAATCTTATAAACAGAAAAAGCAATACACTCGACATCGTTCGGCCATTCGGGAATCTCGGGTATTCCCAGTTTCTGAACGAATTAGACACAAAATGAAATTGCAGCCGTCGATAAATCTTTCCAGAACTCCGGTCAAATATTTCTGAACGGATTTAGCGTAAATACAATGTGTGCCTTGGAACTTAAGTCCTTTGAGTTTGTGTTTTGAGGTCAAGATATCGCACTAATATTGGCGGGGCGCGTCTGCGATTTTAACGAAATCGATGTGTTTTTGTAGCCAATTCATGGCCATAATACATTATGTGGAAGTGTGAAATTAATACATACTATTACACATATCCTGAATTGCAAACTGAACTTTTAAAAATCGTTGCATATGCTTCTTGTCTCTTGAAACTATGAAATTGGTTTGGCCAAATTTGTTTTCACCCGTAATTTTGATGTGAAAAAATTATATGAAAACCGTATTTTTAAAGATTCTAACTTTTATGTAGATACATATATGGGTTAGATCTTGTATGCCAATCTACTTATTAATCAGCAGATAGCCAGGGATAGTTTTTGAAAGTTTTTAAAAAAACCCTCCTGAATACATCTGTGGAACGAACGATGTTGCACAGATGTATTTGCTATCACTCAAACAACAGGCGTTTTTGTAGTTGCTCGGCCACGTTATTCACAGTAGTAACTATTATCATAATCTGTGCCAGCCATAGAATACATAATGACAGTCACTGTTTGGTTGCTCGCTCGTTTTGTACTTACGTTTGCTATGTTTCGAAAGAGTTGATATAGGTATGTATTTATACCTACATGTAGAGGTGCATTTCAATATTTTTTTCGCGTACACCTAGGTAGAAACTGATTGCCGATGTGCGATATAGAATTCTCACATACTAGGTATTGATTGATTGCTATAATCTGTTAAATGCAATGTAATAAAATTATAAAAATATTATCTATACATATAAACCTATACAAATAAATAAAATTGGGTCGTCTGTTTGTAATATCAAATTAACAGTTTTTCACTTAGCTCCAATGAAACTAAATACCTACGGTACCTATACCTAAAAACTATTTTTTGTCTATCTCTTTGTTTGTGCCGGCTAATCTCCGAAAAGGTTGGACCGATTATGACATGACTTGCACTATCACATAGGTAGCTGATCTCTTTTTTTACGAGCAGGACATATGCCTGATGGTAAGCAACATGCCTGTCACATAACAGCACAGTGACACGCAACTATTGGAACATGAAGAGTCCAAATCCTCACTTAGCACTGCGCTCGTCACCCAGAGATCTAAGATATTATATCTCTCGGCCCTGTAATTCCTCTGAAAACATTGCCCTTCAAAGCGGAACACGGTAATGTTAGCATATTACTGATTGGCGGTAGAATTATTGGCAAAGGTGTGGTACTTCCCCAGGCGGACTCTGCCAAGAGTCCTACCAATACTAAAGATTTTCTAAGGCATGACAGGTTACTCTTACTTGAGGAAAATAATTAGAAAAAGGAAACCCTCAAAACGGGCGGGCACAGTAAGTGGTTATGAACAAACGTTCATAATGTTTTTTTTTTCATCACAAGCTTCGCGTTTGTGATAAAAATTATACGTTGTTTTGTTCGGCTGCATCTATCGGTGGTTAGACTTCTTCAAAAGGTGGGTACTGTTCTTAAACACGTATACAGGGTTACTATAAAGACAGTGAGTTTTTTTTATCGCGTATATGTCCTCTTTTGACCACCAACTCGCCTGATGGTAAGCGACGGTGTGGTCGAAGATGACGCACGTTGACCTAGTAAGAACGTATTCACTCTAACCTTGAAAAGTTCTAAATTGTATCTTTCAGAGAACAAGGAGGCCGACAACTTATTCCACTCTAAATCTGTACGTACGAGAAAAGTGGACTCAAACCGTTTAGTACGGATTTGGGAATATTGAGAAAATTCTGTTCGAGTTGCCTTAATATTTAATTTGTATTTCTCGCGGACTAAGCCACGGGCAACAGCTAATTTAATCATAAAGGCATATACCCTAAAACTAAGAACAAACATAGAAACACGACACTAAAAAAAACTGCAACGGATTCTGAAAGAAATAACACTTCTTGAGGCACCCATAAACATAACAATATGTTTATATACAATATCCAAATTAATGCAAAATCAAAATATAGCTGTGGCAGCAGAAAAGTAAGGATGCACAGATGGCTTCAAAGTCACTTGGATACGGGGGCTGTGGTGTATTCTTAAAATAAATAATAAATTAATAATTTATTTCCGAAACTTTGAATACAACACAATTTAACAAGACGGTAATTCAGCAAGAGTTAAACATATACAAAATAGACATTTCCGTGATAGTAAGATATCACGTGTATTTATTTTTCGTCAACCGCGTGATTTTAAATCGAAAATCGACGTGTAGTGTAAACCTTGACTCCCCGTTAAGGTATCGAACGAAGACCTCGCGCGCCTAGAATAGGATTAGATTCTACTTTATACCGGTATTTAAAAAAAAGATTAAAAAAATTGGATTCTTTGTAGAAATTAAATATACACGTGATTTTGGTTTTAGTTGTAAACCTCACCAAGTATCACCAAGGGGGAGGGAGGAGTTAAAAATTAAAAAAAAACATCACGTGATTAATGAACAGCCCCTATATAGTTTGACACCAGATTTTGCATCCCCAGAAATGGCCCAATTTATGTAATGTAATCAGAATTTATCCAATCAAATTTCGATAGAGGAACTATCAAACTGCATTAAACGATCAGATACAGCTCCCGGCATGGACAATATTTCGTACTTTATGGTTAAAAACCTTCCAGATATAGGTAATCTAGTTTCTTTATACATTCGATTTTGGAGTACTAATTTTGTTTCCAAACAATGGCAGAAAGTTAAGATAGTTCCTATACCAAAAACATGAAATGAAAACCGGCCAACGTCAGCTGTCCATACTAAAATTTTACAAGCTATACTTACTCGTAGACTTAATTGGTTTCTTGAGAAAAAGACCTGATTTTCAGAGGAAACTGTCGGTTTTAGGCGGTCTAGATCATGCCTTGATAATTTAGCTAGGTCATAATATATTCAGATTGGTCACACAGAAAGTTATCCAACTACAGGTTGTTTTGTAGACACTAGACATAGAAAGCGCCTACATCAACGTCAATAATATAACAAGTCTCTTGCAAGTATTGGATGGTTTGGAAGTGGGATCAGATTTCTGTAAATATCTATGGCAATTTCTTCATGAAAGAGTCTTGTTGGTTCCGATAGATGACAATGTCACATTATGCCGAACTACGGGAGTTGGTTTAGCCCAAGGAGTGTTCAGAATGTGATGTGAGATGTGATAGAGGATGTCTAACATATTTTGACGGAGTACGTCCGAAACGAAGTGCTCCGTCAGAGTCTTTTTGTACAAAACACCAATGTTGGAGAGTTTAATGGTATTTTGCCTTCATCATCATCACAGGAAGCAAAAAAGCAACTGCGGCTTTACTTGTTTCTCTTTGGAGCGGGTTCCTAAGCTTAATTATTTTTATTTAGGTCATTAAAAGTGTCATCCGTTATTTTATAAGTTATTGATAGTTTTTTTCCTTGTGTGGTCTTTTAATAAAGAGTTTTTTATTATTCTCTTAAATAACTCTATATTTTAAAATCCGCATCAAAATCTGTTTGGTAGTTTTAAAGACCTAAGTAAGCATAGGGACAGACAGACAGTGGGAAGTAACTTTGTTTTATACTATGTAGTGACAATGTATGATTTGAAATGAGATGACCAGAATGATGATTTTTAAAAAAGTTTAAAGAAGAAGATGACTCACAATCGTAAAGCAATGATAGGGTTATAATCTTACAACATCAGATTAAATTTTTTAAACCAATAACAATTGATCGATTTTTGTGAATATTGATTTTAGGTACCTACTCAGGCGAATTTGAAAATATCTAGCCAAAAAATGAATAAAAACAGGTTTACTTCATACGAAATTAATGAACTAATACTTGTGTAAAACATTTTTTCTAACACTGCATTTGTCCTTCCTGTACGTTTGTCACAGTAACCCTGTAGAGGTAAATTTCCTAATGTCAATGTTTGGATATCTGTTGGTCAATTACATGGTAAAGTGAGAACGGATCGGGCTGAAATTTAGAACACAGTTAGATTATAGCCTGGAAGAACTCATAGGATATAGTTATCCCAGAAAAATACGGGAACAGGAATTACGCAGGTAAAACCGTGGGAGCCTATTAGAACGCATAATTTTTTGTTCCTAATTTACTTTGTCATAATGAATGTAGCATAATGTATAGTGTCATAATGCAACTTTCGCATAATAGTTTTTTGCGTTATGTGTTTTAAGCATAACAATCTATTGTACTACATTTAATTCGACTATTGATGAGACGCATAATAGTTTTTAGGCATTTTTTTATTTGATCTCATTTTTTTAAGGTGCCTTTTAAATCGCATATTATTTTTCATCTAATTTGCTTTGTCATAATGAATATAGCATAATATATAGTGTCATAATGTAACTTTTGCACAGTCGTTTTGTGGCGTAATGTGTTTTAATCATAAAAATCTATTGTACTACATTTGATTTGACCGTTGCTCAGACGCATTTAGACATTTTTTAATTATTTGTTGTGCTACATAATAAATAACCAAGTTACATAGTACCCAGATCCGATTCGGAGCACCCCGACTTCACCTAGTCTTGTCGCTACTACCCCTAGAGTGTATTTAAAAAATGCGGGAGCCAGAAGCTCAAGGGAGGTCCTGAGTGGAGCGATCCATGCGAGGCCAAGCGTAGCGAAGGCGAGCGAAGCGAGGCGGTGACCTCCGTAGTGGAGCGCAGGCCGAGTATGGAGAAGCAACACTCAGGGCTGACCGCAGAGCTTCTGGCGGGAGCCCACCCGGAGTCAAAAAGTGCACCATTTGTCTTAGGTGTATGTAGGTTTTTAACCCATTAAGCCCGACTCGCGACGCGGCCGGCGTCGTGACGTCACACAAAAAATCATTACTAAAAAATGAAACCAAACTTTGTGTGTCTGTAAATGACAATGAATTAATTAATATTATCGCCTATCTCTTAGGCATCAAAATAAACTAATATTCGAGTATGTATATAATGAAAGAATAAGGTTTTTAAGTCTCAAAACCGGTTTTGCCCAAATCTGGCCTCCCGGGGCTAGACAGCTTAAGTCCTTAAAATGTTGTCTACACAAATTAGTACAAACATTGTTATACTACTGCATAAATACCGTTTATAGTTCCTACCATAAAAATGGTGTTTACCATAAAAAAAAATATGGTGTTATTCTCAGACCAACGATTCTTAATCTTCAAAATATACTAAATAATTTCACAGCAACAGTATGATAACACGAATGCGATAATGACAGATACTATTGGCAATGATATTCCATTTAATTAGTAGATACCTACATTACGAGTAATAAATATTGTTGTCAAAGTACCCACCCGCATTTGACTTGTTTTTTAGTTAGGCGTTTAAAGTTTATGCCGTTGATCATTATGTTTAAGTATAGTTATGCTTTTCTCAATGTGTGCCTTTAAACATTAAGCTATTTATGGTTATGCGTCGAAACTTTATACTAAGTTATCTGTATGCTATATATGGCTATGCGGTTAAACATTATGCTAAGTTATCGTTATGTCATATATGGTTATGCTAGTTAACATTATGCGAAGTCAGTTATGCGTTTAGTTGTTATGGTAAATTATCATTAGTCCTAAAAACGTTATGCCTACCTAAAATAGGATAAAAAATGTTATGCCACCCCATATAGACCCTAAAACCGTAAAACCGAGAGGAGCTGCTGGTCTTCACAAATGTATGTAAATGTTTGAATGTTAGCAAATGTGTTGCTCAAAGCTTGGAAAACTATTTCACGGTAATATTATAAATAATACTTATATATTGGTGGACAATTCGCACTCAACACCATCTGATCCAAAATTAAGGAACCTTGTAATATGGCAACCAGATAGCTGATATAATACTTATATAGTAGGAAATACATACTCATTATAGATATGAATACCTAGACACAGTACAAATATTTGCACTGGGTGGGAATCGAACCCACAACTCTCGGCTCTCCGAAGTGTATCCGATAAAAAACCGGTAAGCTAGTAATTTTTCGGCGATTTTTTTTACTTCATATGAAATTAATGGCTTAACCTAAAAAAAACACTTATGTAAAACACTTTTTCTATCTAACCCTGCACTTTGTCCTTCCTGCACGTTCGTTACAGTAACCCTGTAGAGATAAATGTCCTATTAGTACCTATTTGCTATTATGAAAGTCAATGTTTGGATATTATGTGGATGTGTTTTGCTGAATGACAGTTTGGAACATTGAGATTATAGGCGTTTGTTATTGTCACATTCCAAATCGAAATGCAACTTACAACAGAGCACACTAAAGTCTAATATTCCTAAATGGTGTATGATATTGAATACGTAACAGTAACTTAACATGGCATATGTAGCAGTTCGCACCTGCTTCGGAATCCCCGTTTCGTAGAAACTATGGCTCTGTCTGTGGGCGCCTATCAGAATACGAATAGTGCTATATCTGTGTGAGTAATGTTGTCAATGTAGTTATGCAATTTTATTTTCCCACGCTCACAGACTACGGTCTTAATGTAAGGACGAAAATTAAAGTGCTGAATAGTAAATGTAATTTATATTCTGTACTTTGTGTCTTTTAAAAGAGAGTTTTCTAGCTAGCACGTTCCATCTTAGACCACATTTTTGCTGAACATCAGGCCAATTGGCGGTCCAATGCAAACTTATTATCGAAGGGTAAAAAATATAAAGAAAATGAAGCTAAAGTTACGAGATAGGTATTTTTTTTCTGTAGTAAACTAGATATTTCACTAAACATAACCATAAACAGCCTAGTTTTTTTTAATCCTACTAATATTATAAATGTCAATGTATGGATGTTTGTTGCTCAATCACGTCCTAACGTATGAACTGAAATTTAGAACACAGATAGATTATAGTCTGGCAAAAACACATCGGCTACTTTTTATCCCAAAAACATAAAGGGAACGGGAAATACGCGGGTAACACCGCGGGGCGCTGCTAGTCAATAATATACCTAATTAGTAGTGGTAGGATTTTTAGCAGATTACGCCTGGGGAAGTACACCTTTGCCAGTAGGGTACAATCCTCAAAAAAACTAAGTAGCCCGTTAGTTAGATTGCCAAAAAATATTGTACACGTATTTTTTTTTTGTTTCACAAACAAAAAATGACGAAGATACAGCGCTTCGAAGTTTCGCGTGACGTCACTTGTGAGTACGATTTTTACTCACGAGTGACGTCGCGACCCCCCACTCTCAAAGTTTGATGATCTATTTCTTTGACGATTTTTAATATTATGAAAAAACAAAAAATACGTGTCCAATATTTTTCCATGATCTAGCTGACGGACTAATTAGGATGGTGTATTTTTGACCCAGTCCGGTACCCTGTTATTCTACCGCCAAGCAGTAATGTGCAAACATCACTGTATTCTGGCTTACAGGGAACTATCGGAGAAGTTATTGGACATAGATAGAGATGAACCATCTCTGGATGACGAGCACAAATCAGGGCTACGTAATTGACTCCTGATGTTCCAATAGCTGCGAGACACTGTGCTGTTATGTGCATGCGGCTCGTCCCGTTATTTTATGCTAAAAAAAATTAAGAGTCATGGAAACTGCCGATAGAAGTGAAAACTTATAACTCAGAATTTTAAACCTCACTGTGGAGCCTACGCGGGTAAAACCGGAGAGCGTAGCCATTACCATGGCCATCTAGAAATACTGAGGCATCTCTAAATAGCCAACGGGAAATGCTAACACATTTCTAGATGGTCTATGGGAAATTCTGACGAATTTATAAATAGCCAATGGCCATGATCCCGAATTCACTCGACATTTTTTGAAGTGAAAACTTCTTTAGGCGCGCCTAGTCAGATTTTTCGTGGGCTGTGAATTGAATTCATTCGTCACGCTCGGGTATGATAAGAAAGCTTCGGGTAAACTCGGGACCATGGTTATTGGCCATCTATAAATACGTCAGCCAATAGGAAATGCCGAAAGGGCGTGGACAGGCCATCATGGCATGGCCATCTAGAAACGCAGCAGCCAATGGGAAATGCTGACGCATTTCTAGATGGCCATGCCAAGATGGCGAGGCCACGCCCTCCGGTTACACCCGTGTAGTTTCCAAGGTAAGCTATCAAATTCTGAGTTATAACTTCACTTCTATTTTTTTCGTTTTCACTTCTATTGGCAGTTCCTATGACTGCCAATTTTTTTATCATTCCCGAGAGTGGCACGGGAATTCAATTCACGAAACATATGTCTGTGGTGGGCAAAAATTACTTTTCACTTCAAAAATATGCGCTACATACCAGCATCAAGTAGTTAAGATTCTCGCTGCTAAGGCCGCAAGACTCCCCCTTCGGGGGATGCCAGGTCGTTCCTTGATGCTTCCTACCAGTGACTGTCCAAGTCAAGGTCATTCCATCTTAAGTGCCCTTGAACCTTGTACCAGTCGTCGTGCAATGTCAAATACGTTATGGTACGATGATTGACTACGAAGAGTAAATGAAATATTTTCAGGTAAACTTTAAGTATGGTTCCAGGTTTTTTCTACGTACGATGTTTGACTACGAAGAGTAAATGAAATATTTTCAGGTAAACTTCAAGTAAGCTTTCAGGTTTTTTCTACGTACGTGCAAAATACAGTAATCAATTTAACAGTACATACTTATTTAACTACTGAAACTAATTAAGTACCGTAAGGACGCTGATGATGATGCCAATTAAGTAACTTATATAAGCAAACGACATCATATACTAGAGGAGACCAACTTCTTAGCATTCCATGAATTCACCGTGCGGGTGCTGGGTCCATCGTGTGGCAGAGAGAGAAATGTCGAGCAGACCCCAAGACTTGTGACTCGGGCGTAGGTTTAAAAGGGCCCCCTTTGTGACGTACGTCAACACTCACCTTCACTACTCGTATTTCTCTCGCTGCCCAGCCAAATCCGATATGATCTTACTAGTGCAGCTTTAGATACTCATTCTAGGATAGAACTTACTGCACTTCTGGACAAGCCAAGGTACTAAATATTATAAATCCGAAAATGTGGGTGTTTGTTACTCAATCCCTCGAAACGGCTGGAAGAATCGAGATTAAATTGGAAGTAGAATATTGCCTGAAATAGTACGTAGGGTTATTTTTATCCCGAGAAGAAAATGGGAACGAAAACTACGTGGGTTGAACCGTGGGCTAGTATCATCATATTTTTAAATCTATTTATGTACACGATGTCGCAAAATCCATGATACATTTTTAATGAGCTTGCGTAACTATTTATAGTAGTTTACGGAAATAAACAGTAATATCAGCTCATTTTCCTCAAAAGCAGATTTATCAAAGAGGTTTTAAAAACGTAGGCGGGCCAAGCATTTGTCTTATCTCTCAGATAGGACTATTTGTAGAGTCTGCCCGGGGGAAGTACTACCCACACCTTTGGCAGTTATCAAGCAGTAGATTTGCAGTTTGCAGTATACTAAAGGTCTTCGCCCACTTATACGATTCCGCTTTCACCGGACAAATAAAGTACACTCAAATATGGGCTTTATATCATGCCTGTAAAGCTGCCTATACACACTGGGTCAGTGGAGGCCAACGCGAGCGCCGACAAAACGGCACGAGACAAAGCGTAGCATCCACACACTGGCCCAGCGCAGGCCAACGCGAGGTAGGCCAATAGGAGAACAGGACGCTACTCGCCGAGCGCCTTTGTTTTGTGCACAAAAACCGACACCGGTCACGAGAGACGAGTCGAGACAAAACAGCCCTATACACACTGGCCACTTGCCGTCACTCGGCCAGTGAGGCGAGCGACGCGAGTCATCACAAAACAACCCTCCACACACTGGCGTTGGCCTGCACTGGCCCAGTGTGTATAGGCAGCTTAAGGATGAAGATTACATTGATATTTTAGCAGGAGGCATTCAGCTGCTAATTAATAACATTCAAGCTGTAATTTGCGGTGTTGTCAATATAACGCAGACCATATATATGGTTGACAATGCATTTTGCAGTTAAGTTTGATGTAGGTATGTGTAATTTATTTATTAATATTAATAAATGGTTATCTTATGTTATCTTATACCAGCGCCCCGTGGTTTTACCCGCGTGGTTCTCGATCCCATTATTTTCCTGGGATAAAAATAGCCTATGTGTTATTCTATATCTATATCTGTACCAAATTGCATCCAAATCCTTTCAGTAACTTTAGCGTAAAAGAGTTACAAATATAAATCCACACAT
This sequence comes from Ectropis crepuscularia, assembly GCA_963693475.1. NCBI lineage: Eukaryota > Metazoa > Arthropoda > Insecta > Lepidoptera > Geometridae > Ectropis > Ectropis crepuscularia. The sequence continues at coordinate 6,292,802 of OY856361.1, forward strand.
TCACACATAAAATATTAAAATTGAGAGTAATGTATAAATGTCATCATAAAATTGTAAACAGCGTCCGTTTGTAATCTAACCGTGTTAGATCATAAATCAACATAGCCTAATCTACCGTTGAGTTAAATCTCAGGCGTTTTATTATAATCGGAAGGTGTGTACAATAGGGATACAGACTCGGTCAAAAATAAACCATTCTTTGATTGTTATATTTGCATATCGTAAATTAATGTAAATAGTCAAATAGATTTAGCACATTCTCTAGGAATAAAACCGATATCAAAGCTTATCTAGGGAGAGTACAGACCTCCGAAGTACAAGCTACAAGCTTAGTTTGGAGATCTGAAGCTCGTCAACTTAATGTTTATAAACCTAATTTTTGTTACCTATGTTCTTGTATGTACTATTTAACGTTAAGTGCGATTGTACTAATTAATTTGCTTACAATAATTGTTCTTATTCTTATTCTCATTAGACTGTCAGGTAGAACGTGGAAAAATATGGGACGCGTATTTTTTTATTTATCAAATATTCCAAATCTACAAAGATCATCAAATTCCTAGAGCTCACTGCTAATCAACAAATGTTTTGTTTTGTCAATACTAATGTTTAATTCTGTTAAAGTGTTTAACCTTGTGTTGGAAAATAAATTATTCTATTCTATTCTATTCTATTCTATTCTATTCTATTCTATTCTATTCTATTCTATTCTATTCTATTCTATTCTATTCTATTCTATTCTATTCTATTCTATTCTATTCTATTCTATTCTATTCTATTCTATTCTATTCTATTCTATTCTATTCTATTCTATTCTATTCTATTCTATTCTATTCTATTCTATTCTATTCTATTCTATTCTATTCTATTCTATTCTATTCTATTCTATTCTATTCTATTCTATTCTATTCTATTCTATTCTATTCTATTCTATTCTATTCTATTCTATTCTATTCTATTCTATTCTATTCTATTCTATTCTATTCTATTCTATTCTATTCTATTCTATTCTATTCTATTCTATTCTATTCTATTCTATTCTATTCTATTCTATTCTATTCTATTCTATTCTATTCTATTCTATTCTATTCTATTCTATTCTATTCTATTCTATTCTATTCTATTCTATTCTATTCTATTCTATTCTATTCTATTCTATTCTATTCTATTCTATTCTATTCTATTCTATTCTATTCTATTCTATTCTATTCTATTCTATTCTATTCTATTCTATTCTATTCTATTCTATTCTATTCTATTCTATTCTATTCTATTCTATTCTATTCTATTCTATTCTATTCTATTCTATTCTATTCTATTCTATTCTATTCTATTCTATTCTATTCTATTCTATTCTATTCTATTCTATTCTATTCTATTCTATTCTATTCTATTCTATTCTATTCTATTCTATTCTATTCTATTCTATTCTATTCTATTCTATTCTATTCTATTCTATTCTATTCTATTCTATTCTATTCTATTCTATTCTATTCTATTCTATTCTATTCTATTCTATTCTATTCTATTCTATTCTATTCTATTCTATTCTATTCTATTCTATTCTATTCTATTCTATTCTATTCTATTCTATTCTATTCTATTCTATTCTATTCTATTCTATTCTATTCTATTCTATTCTATTCTATTCTATTCTATTCTATTCTATTCTATTCTATTCTATTCTATTCTATTCTATTCTATTCTATTCTATTCTATATAAGCACTAATTCTGCACAGTGACAGTTGCTTGTTAATAGTCGCTAGTCATTCCCTGAGTCGCGATGACTAGTACTCTTGGGTTATAGGCGATTCGTCACAGCGTAAATTCGTCACAATTTGTATTCTCCATACATTCAAAGTAAACTCGTCACATGTTATAAAAAAACAAATGAAAAAGTCAGAGGTAAATAAAGTTGTTGTAAATTCGTCACAGATTCTTATTTTAGGTCATTTTTGCATAAAGTAGGGTTAGCAAATAATGTTTATTGTGTTGGGTAAGTCATCATCATCATTAATTTATTAATTGGGGGTGCGGAAATATCTTGATGTTTTTTCATTGATTTTAGCCTATTGGCGATCGAAATTTAATCTCAGCATAAGCGCATCGGTAACGCAAAACCATAAGACTTTCCCCTACCCAAAGTACTCAAGGCGAGTAAAAAAGATATCACATAAAAAAATCGTAATTGTAAATCGATAAAATCGAATGAAAACTCGAAATAAGATTCGTAATATTTACCCAGGGGCTTATTTAGTACCGCGTAGGCAGCGATGAATTAGAATCGTTAAAAGTGCTTGATTGTTCGGAAAATACCGACGGAATGCTTACTTTAATGTTGAAAATGGGACAAAGAGATAAATCGTGAAAAACCCGCGGATTTAGTAAGATCTTAGGTATTATTTTCAGGAAGCTATTAGATTAATAAAGGTATATTTTATAGTAGGCCCCGTTTATTATTTTGTTTTTATAATATACTACAGTCATAATTTATTTTTTCCGAAAGAACCAAAATCAATTTCCATTTAAAACTTCAATGATATGTTGCATTTAAACGAGTTGGTCTGAATACGTTGTTTTTATAGTTTAAACTACATTTTTTTTTCCGAAAGAACAAAAATCTATTTCCATTTCAAAATTCGATGAAAATCTAATTAAATGTTTAATACGTTATTAATGAAAGCATATATCAGATTTTTGTTGGTATTTCAAAAACCACATCACTGATTTCGATGAAACTAAACGGGACCACTTTTGAACTATGATTTACCAACTATTCACAATTGGCGGAGCTATTGCGTATCATACACACAAATAAAACTGGCCAAGTGCGAGTCCCGCACGAAGGGTTCCATACCATTAACAAATAAACGTCTTGGTGTCTTCAAATCGAGAGTGAATCGGTTTCTTCTAGGCAAGCACGCTCCATCTTAGACCGCATCGTCGATTAACATCAGGCGAGATGGTGGTCAAGTGTAAAACTATCAATGGTAAAAAAAAAAAACGGCGAAAATTGTTTTGGCTTTGTTCCGAATTCCGTATAGATAGACTATTACAGTTGCCCCAGACAGACTTTCATCCAAAAGTTTTATTACAATTCTGATTTTGCCTTATCATTCTAACGACAACGACGATAGCGCGTTTTATTCTTACTAGTGGTGTCATCTAGTTTGTTTGGGAAAGGCTAATCGAACAAGAAACGGTAAAAAATCAAGTTTGTTGTACGATTAAATATGTATTTTATTTTTAGTATTTGCTGTTATAGCGGCAATGGAAAATACTGTATCATCAGTGAAAGTTTCAACTGTCTAGCTATCACCGTTCTTGAGATACAGCCTGGTGGCAGACGGACGGATGGACGGACGGACAGCTAAGTCGCAGTAATAGGGTCTCGTTTTTACCCATTGGGTATGGAACCCTAAAAATACATACATTGAATTGAGAAGAGTATTTTTCAACCTAAACTCGGTAAAAAAATATTCAAAGCTGCAAGCGGATTTCGAACCTTTGACTTTACGATTCTGAGTCTTGTCTTATTCAACTTCCTACTAATATTATATATGTCAATGTTTGGATATTAAGATGTTTGTTGCTCAATCACGTCGTAACGTCTGAACAGATCGGACTGAAATTTGGTACATAGATAGATAATAGATTCTGGAAGAATACATAGGCTTTTTTATCCCGAGAAAATAACGGGAACGACGGGAACGCGAACTACATTTGTAAAACCGCAAGGCTGGTTTTATATAATAAAATAATCCTATGATGGTAGTTGACTTCAGAAACTACTTTAATTTACATCTTTTATTTATTTTAATTTGACCGCCCTTATGGCTAAGTTGGTAGTAGCTCTGCCTGCGAAGCCGAGGGTCGTGGGTTCGATTCCCACCCAGTGCAAATGATTTTTGTGATGAATTCAAATGTTTGCACTGTGTCTGGGTGTTTCTATGTACATATAATAAGTATGTATTTAAACTATGTAAGTATTAAGTGTGACTCGTTGGGAACCCACCATTATATCAGCTATCTGACCGCCATCATACAAGCTTTACTTAGTTTGGGGTCAGATGGTATTGTGTGTGAATTGTCCGCCAATATTTATTTATTTATTTACTTACATCAACACCCAACATTCACTTCGACATTTGACATTTTGTAGTGATACGACTCTTTGCTGAGTCAACCTGGGGAAGTACCATATCGTTGCCAGCTATTCTACCGCCAAACAGTAAAATGTAAACATTACTAAGTTCCGGTTTGAAGGGCAATGTTTTCAGAGAAATTAGTACAAGGCATAGAAATAAATCAAGTTTTATCTCTGGTTGACGCACAGTGATGCACAATGCAGTGCTGGGTATAAATTTGGAATCTTCATTTTCCAGTAGTATGTTGGTATTATGGTATTTTGTGCTGTTATGGGCAAGTAAGTTGCTTACCATCAGGCAAATGTCCTGTTCGTCCCGTAACTCTATATTATTTAAAAGATCTTCGAAATCTTGCAAGATAGGAGAAATAAGCGGGACCAGACCAGGTTTTTCTTTCCCCATCTTGAATCGATTTGCAAGTTTTTCTCTCCAAAATAGTCTTGTCGAAAACGAAGTTTCGGGACCGCACCTATGTTCCAATAACGTAAATAAATTGATGCCACGTTATAATAAATCTTCAGACATTTTAGCCGCAAATGATGTTCAAGAAAAACAGGGGCGTACTTGAGAACTACAAAAAAAAATTGTAATAAAAGTGTGTGTTTGTCTGTTTGTATTAAGGGGGGCGCCTAAAGCCAGAAAACGAAAAAAGGACATTTTTGACGACGCTCACTGTAGTTAAGAAACTAAAAACTATGACAAAAAAAAAATTGACGTGTGGGTACAATCAAGAAAAAGCACAATAACCGAATAGAATTTTAAAAATAGATCAGAGTTTTTTACAATAAAAAAATAAAAATGACACCGAAAAAACCCGTTTTAATTCGAGTACTCGAAATTATCAGCGATGACCCCACATTATTTTTTGGTAATACAATTTCTATTTGTACGTTCTAGTAAAGTAACTGAACACTTTTTTTAATGTATGTTTAGTTATTGAGTAATTAAATAAAACTTGGTCAAAAATGGACTCCTGATTAAATATTGATTTTTCCTCCAAACTGTGTCATGATATTCTCGACTTTTTGTACATCACATTAAGAAACGCATCGCGCGGGTGAAATCTGATTTTTTCCTGGCTTTAGGCGCACTCTTAAGATGCACGCACGCAAGTAGATATATATATTTTGAAAGTATTGCTAACATTAACCCGTAACTAATGCTCTTTCTGCGCCAGGCCAAAGTTGCGTAGACGTAAAGACCACTTGAGGCCTTAAAAAATAAAACGCGCAATTAATTTTTACGTATTGATTTTTCACATTTTTTTTGTAACTTCTATAGGTTTACACTTGACCGCCATCTCGCCTGATGTTAAATGACGATGCGGTCCAAAATGGAACGTGTTTACCTAGAAAAAGCCGATTCACTCTCGATTTGAAGACACAAAGATTGTAACCATCGCGGAAAACCCACTCAGGCAACGTTTTAACTTTGTTTTAAGTGTCTTGCATCACGTAAAATATGCTGCTATAACTCATGTTTAAATTTTTAGTAAATTTGTTCTCAGAATGTTAAGAAATTTATAGCATTCGTTTTACTTATTTATTTAACGGTTACTTGAAACCAGTTAACTGGATATTAGTATACTATTCAATTTTCAATTCAATTGTTTATCTGTGATGTGATGTGCTTTCAAATCACGTTTCCGAAAAGGTCAACGTACATGTTTGAATCGACTCTAACATTAATTGAATCAATGACTTTGCTTTTTATATGCACTGTTACATTTTATTTAAACATTTCAAGACATAAAAAAATCACGTAAAACTTGGGGCTGCCACACAAAACTGCGATGCGATGCCGCGTCGGAGCAATTTGCATCGCATCGCAGTTTTGTGTGGGAGCTCTTAAATTCTCTAAAATATTTTGATATCTATTTATACAATTTCATTGCAAACTCTATGTTTTTCAATAATATTTCCAATCTGAGTTCAAGTCGCATAAGCTTAAAAGTTAAATTCGCTAACATCGCAAAGGGTAAACTGAGTAAGAAATACGAGTACACGATATTAATCCATCACGTAGATTTCCAATGAAAAACATTGAAAACAATTTTTATCAAATTATTTAAAATTTACCAAAAGATGGTAAGAAGACCTTTGCCCAGCATTGGGACATTTCAGGCTCCTAATAATAATAAAAAAATTATACAGATTTCACCAAACTTCTAGAGTGGAGGATTATGAAGTCTTCATCAAAATTGTATATAGACGTGAAGAAACTTTTAAGCACTATATTTTCGTCATTTTTGTTTGTGAAACAAAAATAAAATACATGTTCAATATTTTTTATAAATAAGAATCTAACTGACGGATTAGTTAGTTTTATTTTGTTACCATGGATAGGCAAAGCAATCCATGACTCAACTTTATCGTGTTTAAAATATGTTTCTATAAACTAACATAGTATTATTTAGTTCTCTAAGCCACCTTAAGTCCATCCCCGTTCTCTCCCCAACGCAGCCTCGGCTGAGCGGAAGCGTAGGCGGCGTGAGTTATGATTCTGGCAACAAGCTTTATATTTTAGCAACCAGTTTACCACCTAAACCATTTTATTCCTAGCACGTCACTTTTCTACTTAACGAAGTTTTGGATTTTGCTTACTACTCGTACCCATCGTATTCTAAGCAGTGGCTCATAATCTGTATAATATACCAGCGGCCCGCTCCGGCTTCGCTCGAATAATAACTTAGATATCAACTGCAGCGCCATCTGCCGGGCTGATTTGTGAATCTAAACCCAAATCGAAACCCAAACGTATACAAAAAAAAATCATTCAAATCGGTCCAGCCGTTTAGGACGAGTTCAATAACAACGAAAAGTGGCATTGATTTTTATGTATATGGATATACATACATAGATAAACTCTTTATTGCACTCACGTGTAAACAAAGTTACAAAAATATACAAAACTTTAAAAAATTAAGTAACAATTGGTGACCTCATCGCTAAAACCGATCTCTTCCAGGCAACCGTTGGATGGAAAAGGAGAAAGGAAGAATAAGAAGACACAATAAGTACAAACAATAAGTGAAAGTTATTTAGAAGAAAGTAAATATAAATAAATAAATTTTGGTAAACAATTCACACACAACACCATCTGACCCCAAACTAAGCAAAGGTTGTATGATGCGGCCGGATAGCTGATATAACACTTATATAGTTGTAAATACATACTTATTATACATAGAAACACCCAGGCACAGTGCAAACATTTGAATTCATCACACAAATATTTGCACTAGGTGGGAATCGAACCCACAACCTCCTCCTCCTCCGGGCCCACTAACGCCGAACGAAAAATGTCATAGCTTTGATGTTTCTCGCTCTTTTCTTTCCGCTTGAAATGACAGAGACAGCATTAGCAAAGCGATAGCCGATTTAGTTAGGCGGTAGAAGCGCCGGACTTCTCGCAAGGAAATAATCAAGGCCATAATCAGATTATGAAATAAGAAAAAATTGGCAGTCATAAGAAGTGCCGATAGAAGTGAAAACTTATAACTCAGAATTTGATAGCTTACCTTGGAAACTACATGGGTGTAACCGGAGAGCGTAGCCTCGCCATCTTGGCATGGCCATCTAGATATGCGTCAGCATTTCTCATTGGCTGATGCGCTTCTAGATGGCCATGCCATGATTTTTGCATGCCTGGAAGTTTGATGATCACTATCGTTGTCGATTTTTATTAATTTGTTAAAACAATGATGCCCCATATTTTTCTATAATCTAATTGATGGACTCATTGGAATGTTTATTATATTTATACATGGTACTTTATATTTAATATGGTATAGTTTTGGTCAAGTTGTCATCCTAATTGTTTAAGTTCTATATCAGCTGTCTGGCTCCCATATCTATAGTTTGTGCGTTTGTTTGAACGCAAGGATCTCGGGAACTACTGCTCCGAATTGAAAGATTCTTTCTCTGTTGGGTAGTCCATTTATCGAGGAAGTTTATAGAATATTTAACATTACGCTACTATCAACAGGAGCGGAGCATGAATGAAAAATGTAACAAAAACGGGAAAAAATATGGCTTTTTGAGAGGGTTCTTTGCATGACAGCATGTGTCTATCTTTTAAAGATTGCTTCATTAGAACCTAAGGAAATCGAACTCGATCAAAATTTTAATTGGTGCGACCAATTTTCGATAGATGGCGTAGCAACGCGTGCACGGTTCAGCTAGTAATGAATACAAATTAGCTTACTTTGGGGATAGTAAGAGTTAATTTAAGAATGTCTAAAAATTTGATAGTTGTCAATTTATCTACACACATGGTTGTGTGGTAAGCCAAGTTTAATCAAGTAAACTTGCGAGCTACACAATGTGTAAAGGCAAGTTTACACGAGGCCATCGCTGGCTGCCAATCTCACCGGCAGCCAGCGATGGCTAGTTATTTTCCTTGTGTAAACTTCAAGCCAAGCCAGCGCCAGCCAGCTGCCAACGCTGGTGAGAATAGAGCGCCCGTCTATTTTTCAAGTCAGTGAAAAGAACACACCCGAAGAAAAATCCGTGATTGAATTGGCTTCGTCTAAATAATTTAGGCCAGGCCAACGCTGGCTTGTCTGCAGGACTGGCGCTAGCATTACTGGCTTCGTATAAACTATGCTTAACATTACACGAACCGTTTGTAGTTTTTGTCCTCCTCAAAATTCAGAAACTATTTCACATTAATCACTGCATTCTTAAGTCTTTTTCGTGTTTTCTAAAAACGTATTATTACGTTTTTAATAAATAAATATTGTCTAGTCTACCTTGCATCATAGGACAGCCAAAACATTAATTAAAACCCTAGACCGTTGATTAAACATTTTTAGCTAAATAAGATTAAAACATTTAAGGAACATCACGACTTGGATTACATTTGTACATTAGTGTACACATTTTATTACTACCTGCGCCCCGGGATCTTACTCGCGCAGCCCCAGTGCCGGTTTATTTTTATTTTTTATAGTGTAGAGTGACGAGACGAACAGGAAATGTTCCTGATGGTAAGCAACATGCCTGCCACATAACAGCACAATGACACGCAGCTATTGGAACACGAAGAGTCCTAATCATTACCTAGAACTGCACTGCGCTCGTCACTCAGAGATCTAAGATATAATATCTCTAAGCCCTGTAACTTCTCTGGAAACATTGCCCTTCAAACGGGAACACACTAATGTTTGCACATTACTGCTTGGCGGTAGAATAACTGGCAAAGGTGTGGTACTTCCCCAGGTGGACTCTGCTAAGAGTCCTACCACTACAACAAGCTATAGCTTGAGAAGTTTTTTTTTATGTTTAGCAAACACTTTATATTTTCATAAAGAAGTGTGCGTGTAGCGATAAGCATACGATGAATGACTTCGTATTAATCTTGCAGAACATTTTCGCTAGGGGAGTTTTTTTATGATATACAGCTTTTGCCTAATAAAATCATCTACAATGGTTACCTTGGTTACTTTGTAATTTATAAACCAAATACCTTGCGTGCAGCGCAAAAGACAAATCGCTCAGAAAAGACATTAATAACTAACATTTACAAAACACCTACATTTCAAATTTAAAAAAGCACAAAGTTTTTTTGCACTTTTCTTTAGTTTAAGTTAGCAAAACTCATAAATTTTGTTATTTCCATTATGTTTTTATACTATCACTAGCAGCGCCCCGCGGTGTTACCCGCGTAGTTCCCGTTCCCCCCATTATTTTCCCATGATAAAAAATAGCCTATGTGTTTTTCCAGACTATAATCTAACTGTATTTCAAATTTCAGCCTGACCCGTTCATACGTTACGGCGTGATTGAGCAACAAACCAAACATCCTTATAGATAGTCCAATCCACGAAGACGCGCCCCACCAATTTTTTTCTCCACTAATCGCGTTTGCTCCGAGCGTCAGTCGCGAACCATTCAACAGTCATTGTAGTATGCGTGTGCATTCATAGGTAATTAGTGTGTACCGATAACACTCAAACATTGTCGGAAGCTTGCACACATATACTTCAAACGGTTAGGAGGAATAGTGCGGCGCGTCTTCGTGGATTGCACTATCTGTACTTTGACATTTATAATATTAGTGGGATTAAACGACTCTTAGAAAAGAGGAGGAGGTTATAAATTCGACAATCTTTTTGTAATGGACATTCCCCGATATCTCGAGAACGAAAAAATATATAACTATTTTTTTTAAATGTTTCCCGGATGATCCATTTAAGTTTTTTCGAAATCTGTCCAGCGGTTTTACGATTGATGTCAATTGTTTCGTTTCTCAGAGAAAAACAATTATTTTACATTTGTGATGCTGACTAGGTCTAATATAAATATACCATTAATAATAATAATAATAAGTCCATCAGGTAGATAATGGAAAAATGTGGGACACGTAGGTTTTTTTTTGTTTTGATAAATTATTCAAAATTGCCAATGATACCTATATATTGTATATATGTCATCACAACCCAATGATAGATCATCAAACTTCCAAAGACTAGGTTGTGACGGCACCACATCTTTATAAAAATCGCATATAGCTGTGAATTTACTCAAAACTTTCAAGTATTAGGTACATCTTCGTATTTTTTGTTTGTGACACAAAAGAAAAAAATCGTAAACAATATTTTTAACCCGCTATCAAAAGTACACATTCAGACAAATTCTATTAATTTTATTCACTAGTTTACATGTTTTTTCTCCAGTCGCGAAAAAAAATTAGTTGATGTTTGTTTTGTCAAAACTAACCTCAAAATTATTGAGGGTAGATGAAATTTTTGTTTGTAATTTTTTCCATGGTGAGCCATTTCTTACCATTGCCTATTTATTATATTATTCGATGTTTATTAGGATAATGGTCATTTGATTGCGTCACGTGTATCGCAACGGCAAAGTTTCGTAGGCTTGAGTCTCTCAAAACAAACAAAATGTTAGTTAATTCCGGCAGTATTATCCTGCCATGCCAGCTGGTACGTAATTCTGAAAATCAACAAAGTTCCAAAAGAGGATGCTCATACGTTGACAAGGTCAAATGTACAAAATTACGCCAAAAGTGTACGAAAAGCCATGCTTTACTCACATCATGAACAATATAACGTCTAGGCTGTGGAATGCGTTGTCTGATTGGGTTTTCCTGTCGGTTTCAGTATTGCAGTTGCAGTTTTTTGTAGTGGTAGGACTCTTACCAGAGTCCGCCTGGGGAAGTACCACACCTTTGCCAGTTATTCTACCGCTAAGCAGTAATGTGCAAACATTTCTGTGTTCCGGTTTGAAGGGCAATGTTTCCAGAGAAATTACAGGGCTTAGAGATATAACAACTTAGATCTCTGGGTGACGAGCGCAGTGCAGTGCTAGGCAATGATTTGGACTCTTCATGTTCCAATAGCTGCGTCTCACTGTGCTGTTATGTGGCAAGCATGTTGCTTACCATCAGGCACATGTCCTGCTCGTCTCGTCACTTTTTATTAAAAAAAAAATTGGTTGTAGATGGAGCTGTTTTAAAAGAAGAAAATGTTTACGGAAAGAAAGCGTTAGGTGACAATAAGAATGATCACTGGGTCAAATATACCATTAGTAATAGTAGTTCCTTCGTCCAGCAGTGGACGCCCTTCGGCTGATATGATGATGATGATGAATATTAGTAATAGTATTGGTAGTAGTAATAGTATAAGTCCGTCAGATAGATTATGAAACAATATGGGACACGTATATCTTTTTGTTTTATCAAATTACTAGCAGTGCCCCGCGGTGTTGCCCGCATAATTCCCGTTCCCGTTGTTTTTCCGGGATAAAAAGTAGTCTATGTGTTCTTCCAGACATAATCATCATCTATAATCTATCTGTGTTCCAAATTTCAGCCCGATCCGTTCATACGTTAGGACGTGATTGAGCAACAAACATCCAAATATCCAAACATCCATACTTTGACATTTATAATTAAAAATCGACCATCAAACTTCCGGATTGGAGGGTTGTGACGTTAAGTCTACGTTAAAATCATACCTATATAGACGTGACGTCAGTCAAAACTTCTAAGTACAATATTTTCATAATTTTTTGTTCTTGAAACAAAAGAAAAAATACGTGTACAGTATTTTTTAATAATCTAACTGGCGGTCTAATTAGTTTTTTTTAGTCTCCACGTCTTTTAAGCGAGATCCATAATTTTTGTTCATTCAAAAAATGCTCTAACTAACTAACTTTGTATAAACATAATAAACATGACCTTTTTAAAACGGGCCATGTTTTACCTTGCACCCTATTTACCTGGCCTGGCCACTTATTCTGCCGAGTTACTTGCAGCAAACAAAGCCTTGGAAGTGGTTACATATTTGAGCCATTCAGCGCTGAGACATTGGGTCCTTAGGACTGAAAGTGTATATTATTTTTATATTAGTAGCGTCTCACGGTTTCACTCGTTATATTTGATGCCGTGGTTTTCCTGGGATACAAAGTAGGTTAAAGAGTCCCGACTATTATTGTCTCTCTATGAAGGTACTATTTTTTTTGGAAATTTGAGAGGGCGCCCAACATACAGGCTCAGCATAGTTTGGGGTCCTCTATTATACGTAGACCTATTTTAATTAACATTGAATTTACTATAATGTTAAAAGTGCTGTACCTATTGTATTTTTTTAAAATAAACTACTGTATTCATTTTAAGTATATTATTTCATTCAAACTTCTTCAGTAGTTTTTGCTTGAGAGAGTAAGAAACATCCATTCAAAGTTGTACGGTTTTAGCCTAGCCGCGCAGTGTTCCGGTTCTTGTAATAGTTCATGTAATAGGCCTCCCCCCTAGATTTCTACAACGAACGGTCCCGCGCAACTTGCAACCAGGGGTTCCAGCGACCTTTGTTAGGTCATCTGTTCATCTAGTGGGAGGCCGTCCAACACTGCGTCTTCCGGTTCGTGGTCGCCACTCGAGAACCTTTCTTCCCCATCGGTTGTCAGTTCTGCGAGCGATGTGGCCTGCCCATTGCCACTTCAGCTTGCTTACTCTTTGAGCTATGTCGGCCATTTTCGTTATTTTCGAGTTATCGTAGACCGCATCGTCGCTTTACATCAGGCGAGATGGTGATCAAGTGCAAACATTTAGCTGCTAAAAAACTTACATCCCCGCTACTCGGCGTAGGTACAAATACAAAAATGCTTTTGGTGGATTTACTACGCTCACTTCCAAGCTTCCTTGCAAATCTCGAACTCTCCGATCGATGCAAGCCGAACATCACACACAGTACGTTATTGTGTGTCAGTGTAGCTGTAAACTAGACATAATAATAAAATATCTTTAAGATATTAACAAAGCCTTCGTGGAATATAAATAAATAAATATAAATATTGGTGGACAATTCACACACAACAAAATGACACCATTTGACCCAAACTAAGCAAAGCTTGTAATATGGCGGCCAAATTGCTGATATAATACTTAAATGTATAGTTTTTTAAATACATACTAATTATACATAGAACCACCCAGACACAGTGCAAACATTTAAATCCATCACACAAATATTTGCACTGGGTGGGAATCGAACCCACAACCCTCGGCTTCGCAGGCAGAGTTACTACCCACTAAGTCACGAGGCCAGTCAAAACAAAAAGTAAATCAAACGTTAATATCACAAAACATTCCATTAATAACTCGGTTTAAATAAAAGATATCAAAACACGAATAAGTACAGCTCTCGCGTTACCCGGAACCTGTCGGAAAATAACCTGAATGTCTGAGAAAAACAATTTGATACTTTTCCTCAAGACAATTGCTGGCTTTTTGTAACTATTGAGGCAGTAAGGACACTGTTACAGTCCTATGGAGCGACAATTAACAAAATTACACAATTATAATTTAAAATGTATGTAAATGGATTAAAATAATCAAACTCCGGAGTAAAATGTTTCAAATCTCACGCGCACCACTGACTTTTCAAACTCGTGTGCGTAATACCCCTAACTTTTAAAACGGTGAAGGAGAAATTTGTGAGGAAACCGACATGTAGTAACTATAATCTTTTGAGATCATGCGTCATCCACTAACCTACAATGGGTCAGCGTGTTGGATTATGGCATTAGTGGGAACATTTAGTGAGCTGTTAATGCTTAGTGCTTAGGTATGCTTTATTCATGAACACAGAAAGAAATTAAAATTAGGTACTTACTCTGACATGTAGTATTTGATTATGACAACCCAACAGTCAAGTTCATAAACGTATTATTTCATAAAAACGCTTCTAGTTTTGCAACAGTTCTTGAAGTCCAATGATGTTATATCACAAAAATAACCAAGTTTTTATATGTAAGTTTAATGTCCATTGGTGGTGAAGTGGTTAGGATGTTTAATTTCACAATATTGAGATCGTAGGTTCCACTTCCACCCTCACCTTTGATTATTTTTCAAAGTGTATGAGTTTGTTAACACTGCTATCATTACTATTAACGTCGAATAAAAATATTGTGCGGAATCCGGCATTTTTCAAGAATTTTTCGGTCCAACGTCATGTGTAATCCACCTACCCGCAATGGGCCAGCGTGGACGGTAATGACCTTGATTCTCTCCTGAAATTAAATTAAGACCTTGAGCAGTGACAATAATTAGTTGACTGCTTGTGCTTATAAAATAAAATCTGCTATAATACTCCACTTCACTGTATTCTCCATACTGTTATTTCTATGCCGTGTTCTTAGATTGTAGGAAAAATAACGGCTTTGATCGCTGTCCTACGTAAAAACAAAATTACTACCATTCATCTTAAAGGGATCTGGAGAGCCGGCAATGATATCGTAGTTATAATCCGCGTCATTATCACATAATGTTGACACTCTAATAATACTTCTTGGGAATAATAATAATACTTCTTGGGTATAATAAATCATGCTAATAAATTTGAGTGGGGATTTTGACGACAGACACTCTTGGTGTCATAGGAAGAGAGACCTTAGTCACTAGAAGATTCTTAGACCTGAAGGTTTATTTTTCATTGCGAAAGGTAATTTTTTCTTGGATTAATTGTATGGGAAACAAATTGCGTATAGTGATGTGATAACGAAAATCAGTACCAAGTGTTTTAAAATATAGTACAGAAAACTAAGGATACCAACGTAGCTCAGCGCATTCCTTAGCTGCAATACCAGTGGGATGGTAATGTTGAAAGCCCAATAACCGTTGTAGATGGGGCATTGAGTGGAGACCACGCCTTAGCAAGGGCTGTGTGAGAATTCTACAACCAGGTGGAGAGACAATCTGATGTGGATGACATAAGTCGCCCGTCGAACTCCGAGGCAAAATCCGGCAAAATGGCGGTCAAGTATAAGCCCATAATAATCATTCAAATAACTTTAAATTTAAAAACCCGACTCCAAAAAATCAACAAATAAAAAAACATAGAGTAGTAAAATTTACTATCTGAGGACACTAGAGGAATTGAGACAAATCTAACGATATCTTAATTGTCAAAATCCATCCAGCCGTTCGGAAAGTACGTGGAAATAAAGAAATTTACAAACATACTAGTCCAGTAACTTTGTCGCCTGAATGTATGGAGTAGGATGCGTTAAATCCGGTAGATCTGATATTTTGCAGACTTCTTTATGATGTTGGCCTAATGATTGTCCCAAGTTTGTGACCTCGAGCGACGAACGCAACTTTGTCAAAAAGCGAAAAAAACGCAAAAAAATCGTAAATTTTTCAAATTTTGGCGATTATAACCCTAAACGACTAGTTTTTGTAAAAACTTTCTTATGGCGTTTATAAAGTAGACTAAATTTGCTACAATATGATACTAGAATTGTCTCTGTACACTCAATAGTTTCTGAGAATAAGTCTTTCAAAGTTTATAATTTATTTTCGTACTTCGCAATTTTTAGCAATATTTTAACTCCTACTTGACCACTTTGTGGCACAGTTACGGCGGTTTTTAACCCCCGACCAAACAAAGAGATGTTATAAATTCTGTCTGTCTGTCTATCAGACAGACACACATACAGGTCCGTCTCTATGTGTATCTGCCTGTGTGTGTATCTGTCTATGGCACCGTAGAGCTCAAACGGATGGGCCGATTTCGATGCGGTTTTTTTTATTTGAAGATACATTTTTGTGTTGATGTTTTGAGCTATTTTTGGTTAATATCGATTCAAGATGGCCGCCTCCACCAAATGGCAGACCAAATATTTCATCACAATCTACCTTAATATGGGTATCAAATGAAAGGGCTTGACTAGTAGAGTACTATACAGTATAACAAATTTCGAATCACAAAATGGCGAACTTCAGAATTTTTTTTTCACTATTGCCTTAATATGGGTATCAAATGAAAGGGCTTGACTAGTAGACTACTAGGCACTATGACAAATTTCAAATCTATGATGGCCGCAACCACAAAATGACGAAATACGTTTCTTTTTTCACAACTACCTCGATATGGTATAAATATAAATCGTTCATAGTGTATAGTAGTCTACTAGTCAAGCTCTTTCATTTGACACCCATATTAAGGCATTAGTGAAAACAATATTTATGGAGTTCGCCATTTTGTGATTTGAAATTTGTTATACTGTATAGTGCTCTACTAGTCAAGCCCTTTCATTTGATACCCATATTGAGGTAGATTGTGATTTATTTATTTAATTCAATTTAAACATATAACTTACAGCTAAAAAAGAATAACCAAAACGTCACATGTTTGAGCTGAGATAGGCGACAATTTCAGCCTTAAAATTTCCTTGTTTATCAAAGAAAATGTCCAGATCCGGTTTTTGAGTGAGTATGCCGTTTAAAAGTTGTATAAATCGCGGCGTGGGTGCGTTGTAGCCGCGCACGGTCCGCAGCCCCGGCGGCGGCGCCAGCAGAGGCCGGCGGCGACGCGGCGCGAGCGCGCCCGGCCCGCGCCGGCCCACCCCCGGCACCGCCAGCCGCACCTCGCTCAGTGTATCGGGGTTGTTCAACTTATTATTTAGTAAATAATAATAGTGCATTAACAGCTGCATCTTCCGCCTCAGTTCCAAACTGTACAAACCCACCATACCGTACACAAATAGTGACGGATACATATATGGGTAGTACCCGTACCTCTTTTTATAAATAAAACGCGCGAATTTGCGTTGAATCTTCTCAACCATGAGTGAGTACTTTTTTTCATGGGGATCCCAAACTATCGCGTTGTACTCCAGCTTGCTGCGTACGTAAGCCGTATACAGTGCCAACGGTGCTCGCGGATCCCGGAAGTTATAGGACGTACGCATGATAAATCCTAACATTCGATAAGCCTCTTTACAAATATTATTAACGTGATTTCTAAAATTAATTTCAGTATCCAATGTCAAACCTAGATCTTTAACTTCATGAATTTTCTCTATACTATTATTGTCAGTTAAACAGTATTTATAAATAATCGGCGTCTCTTTCCTAGTAAAGGTAATAACGTTACATTTACTGCCGTTAAATAGTAGCTGGTTATCGCCACTCCATCCGCATGCCGAATTGATTGCCTCCTGAAGGGCCTCACAGTCCGATACGCTGCCAACCGCTGTATACAGCTTGAGATCGTCGGCGAACATCAGACATTTAGAAGTGGTGATGGACTTCGGCAAATCATTGACCATTATTAGAAACTGCGTCGGACCGAGCGTCGAGCCTTGACTCACACCGGATCTCGTATAATAGTTACTGCTTTGCCATCTAGAACCAGGTAGCTGGACATATTGTGATCGATTCGAAAGATAACTAGCGAATAGTGAAAGAAGCTTGGGATTAAAACCGATACCAGCACACTTTTGTAGAAGGATATCGTTTTCTACTCGATCGAATGCTTTTTGGAAATCAAAATAGGCTACATCAACCTGCAGGCCAGCATCCATACTTGAAGTAACATAATCCACAAAATTGATTTGGTTCGAACCTGTTGAACGTCCCGATCTGAACCCGTGCTGACTGTTATCCAAGTAGGTGTCGATCTGCGGGGCGACACGGTTGTTTATAACAGTTTCAAATAATTTGCCGAAGACCGACAGCACGGCTATCGGACGGTAATTAGATATCTCAGATTGATCACCAGTTTTATGGACTGGCGTGACACGCGAGACTTTCCAGCAGTCTGGGTATATCCCAGTGTTGACGGATAAATTAAAAATATGCAATATGAAATATTTGGTCTGCCATTTGGTGGAGGCGGCCATCTTGAATCGATATTAACCAAAAATAGCTCAAAACATCAACACAAAATGTATCTTCAAATAAAAAAAACCGCATCGAAATCGGCCCATCCGTTTGAGCTCTACGGTGCCATAGACAGATACACACACAGGCAGATACACATAGAGACGGACCTGTATGTGTGTCTGTCTGATAGACAGACAGACTTCGACGTCAAATTTATAACATCTCTTTGTTTGGTCGGGGGTTAAAAACCGCCGTAACTGTGCCACAAAGTGGTCAAGTAGGAGTTAAAATATTGCTAAAAATTGCGAAGTACGAAAAAAATTATAAACTTTGAAAGACTTATTCTCAGAAACTATTGGGTGTACATAGACAATTCTAGTATCATATTGTAGCAAATTTAGTCTACTTTATAAACGCCATAAGAAAGTTTTTACAAAAACTAGTCGTTTAGGGTTATAATCGCCAAAATTTGAAAAATAAACGATTTTTTCGCGGTTTTTTCGATTTTTGACAAAGTTGCGTTCGTCGCTCGAGGTCACAAACTTGGGACAATCATTAGGCCAACATCATAAACAAGTCTGCAAAAAATCAGATCTACCGGATTTAACGCCTACGGTAATGTATAAAGTTACTGTACTATACAAGAAACGCGCGAAAAACATAACCCTCCTTTCAGAAGGGGAAAAAATGAAAATGTTGATGATTAAAGGCTGATTTATAATGACGAAATACGTTAAACTATTTCAAAGATATGAAATTTAGATACTAAGGTACCTACTAAATAACTTTATGAGCCAACGTTTCTAAATATCCCTCGGAAACCATTAACTGGATAAACAGAAGCCTATCGTTAATTCAGGTAATGTATGTACGTTCTCATTTAATTCAAATTCGTTCCTACATCATGGAGATGGGAGATAACAAATATCCACACTTATAAACATACATTTTTTTATCTTTATATATTACTAGCAGTGTTTCGTGGTTTTACCCGCGCAATTACCATTTTCCGATATTTTCTCTGGATTAATTTATAAAAAAACTTTACTTGAACAAAACAATAATGTGTTAAGTATAATAATGTCTATGCGCTATTTCAGACCATATTTAAAAAAAAAAAAATTAAAAATAGGCAGTCATAGGAACTGCCGATAGAAGGGAAAACTTATGATTCAGAATTTGATAGCAACTTGGAAACTACACGGGTGTAACCGGAGCGCGTGGCCTCGGCATCATGGCATGGCCATCTAGAAATGCGTCAGCATTTCTCATTGGCCATTTCTAGATGGCCATGCCATGATGGCTAGGCCACGCCCTTTCAGCATTTCCCATTGGCTGACGCATTTCTAGATGCACAATCACCAAGCTCCCGAGTTTACCCGAAGATTTCTGATCATACCCGAGCGTGACGGTAGAATTCAATTTACACCCCACGAAAAATTTGTCTAGGCGCGCCGAAAGAAGATTTTCACTTCCAAAATCCATACTTCAAATGCGTTCAGAAGTTCCAAAGACTCGAACGAAGAGGTTTGACTATGTTTGTGATAAGAATGTGTAGGCTGTGGAATGCGTTACCTGAATGGGTTTCCCGATGATTACAATATTGGTGTCTTCAAATGGAGAGTCAATCGGTTTCTTCTAGATAAACATGCTCCGTCGTAAACCGCTCTCCAAGCGCAACCTAATATAGTGTCAGAGCTACACGATGCTAGCTATGCTATCTTCAAGCTAGGATAGCAGTTAGTGTTAGTAAGCTAGCAAGCTAGTACTTCTAGCCCATCATCCCGAGGTCACCAAAAAAATTATCACTTAAAAATTAAACCAAATTTTGTGTGACTGAAAACGACAATGTACTAATTAATATAATCTCCCATCTCTTAGGCATCAAAATAAACTAATCATCGAGTATGTACATCATGTAAAAATCAGGTTTTAAAGTCCCAAAAACCGGTTTGGCCAAATTTGGCCGCTTGGGGTTCAAGTGGTAGAACGTGTAGACAAAATTAGCATTGCGTAGCGTTGTCTACACTAAGCTAGAAGTACTAGCCTGCTGGTTTACTAACCACTAGCTTGCTATCCTAGCTTGAAAAACTAGCTTCGTGTAGCTCGGCCGTTACAGATAAAAAATGAAAGAACTATATGATTGAACAACAAACGACCAAACTTTGACATTTATTACATTGGTAGGATTAAAGTTAATAAACCCATTAGTCATTCGAAACTAAATTCCACCGCAATCCACATTAGGCAAAAATATTGGGACAAAGTTTTAACCCTATAGTGGTAATAAGCGAAATTTTGTCTACAAATCTCCAAGTACAATTTGAATGTACGAAATTAGTGTGGAAATACGACTGTAAGTTTTGACAGTGGAAACATTTCGATGGTTTATTGCGTGACCGAAATGAACCAAGTTTTCTAAGGAAGACACCCGCTTTGTTGATTGTGCTGTATAAGGCTGATTCACAAGAATCTTCTATTGAAAGTAAGTTATTACAGACTTTTGTTAGTTTGTACTATGATTTACAATGGCGTTCTTTAAATTTGCTGCCATAGGATGAAAGTGAGCTCTATTATGCAAGCGAATTTTAAAACTAAAAGCCATGAAGAAATTGTGTCTTAATTTAGGCTAGATCCTTAAACTTTGTATGTTTTATCTTAGATAACAAATTACATCATAGAGATTTAACATCTTAATATCACTGGGTCACGAGCGCAGTGGAATGCTAGGTAATGATTTGGACACTTAAAGTTCCAATACATGTCCTGCTCAAAGAGTTTACTTAATTATACTAATTATAGAGTTAGAACAAACGCTTTACACCGAAAGCACGGGCCTGATCGCTCATGTCTTGTCGCTCTTGTGGAAGTGTCATACTTTTGTCGCAGTACATTACTATGTTGTCATAGCTGACATACACCAGACCTCATCTGCCTACGATTGGTACAAAGGAACCGTGCGGAAAAGCCTGATCTATTTACTTATTCTTTATCTAAGTTCCTACTCGTCACTGCACTCTATACTATAAAAAAAGATGTGTGTGCGATTCACACACGATAGAAGTGAAACTTCAGTAAATCGACAAAATAATGAGATGAATAAATAAAACAAGGGTAGGATAAACAAGCCAATCTTCACTTTTTAATCACTTGCGCGCCGCGCGAGTGATTAAAAAGTGAAGATTGGCTTGCCAGTGACACAATATTTTTCTTAATTTTTAAACTCAGAATTTGATAATTTACCTTGGAAACTACCGCCAAAAAAAGTTTTCACTTCAAAAAGCGTGCACAAAAAAATCTTAATACAGGCAGGCCTTGGTAAGGATCGAACCCGGCACTCAACAATCGTTAAGCCGAGACCGTAACAATTGCGCCAAACGCCGTTTGAGAGATGTGTCGAAAATGACGCTTACTTGCAAAATAGTATGTATATCATTCTTTCTTGCACATTTTTGTATTTGTGTCTCTTACCTGTCGTTTTTTCCGATGCATTCGGTTTGAAATCACATCGATTCTAAAGAAGTTTCACTTCAAAAATATTTTATTTTATTTATATTCGCATGTATTTTTAAAACAAATATTAAGTAAACAACACACCTCATTTCAGTGCCACGCAGTTAATTGAACGCGAAAAATTCAAACTAGGTACTGATTAAAAATGATCTATATCGTTGTCCTGTGATTGAATTGGAAACATTTCTCTTCAAAAAGGAGCACAGTTATTTTTGCACATTGCTGCTTGACGGTACTGATAAAGATGAACATCACCAGGTAGACACCGCAAATAATCGTATAACTACTATTTTTTACAATTTGTTTTGTAAAATGTTTATTGACGTGACAACGTTCATTAAACCACCTTGTCCTTTTTTCTGTCGGAATGGTCGTAGCTCGAAAAAGCGACATCGTTTCATGGTTAATGTTCCAAAGACACGAACGAAGAGATTTGACTCTACTTTTGTGATGGAAACGTCTAGGCCGTGGAGTACGTTGCCTGAGTGGGTTTTCCCCGATGGTTACAATCTTCGTGTCTTCGAATCGAGAGTGAATCGGTTTTTTTTCTAGGTAAACACGCTCCATCGTAGACCGTATCGTCGTTTAACATCAGAGACGGCGATCAAGTGTCAACCTACAAAAGTTAAAAACAAAATCTATGAACGCTGGCTAGCATGCACGAAAAAGGATGACTCATTGTCCCGTTATGCTCATTGTCCCGTTAAATTGTCGATATTTTCACCAATGTTTTGTTGGCAATGACATTGTCACGTTAAGCTATCGTCCGTAAACTGACTTTACAGACATCAATTTTTCTTACATTATATTTACTTCTAGGTTAAATGATTAATAAAATCAATCTTACTACTAACTGCATTCAGATTTGTGTGAGCATACATTGTATCAAATAATAGTGCTCTCCTCTTGAGTGCTCCAGGCATACTGGCAGTACCTATCTACATATTAAAATGTCATAACAATTACTATTATTTTTTTAAGTGAAAACTTCTTTTGGCGCGCCTAGACAGATTTTTCGTGGGCTGTGAAATTAATTCTAGCGTCACGCTCGGATATGATAAGAAATCTTCGGTAAACTCGGGACCATAGGCATTGGCTATTTAGAAATGCGTCATCCAATGGGAAATGCTAAAAAGGCGTGGCCTGCCCATCATGGCATGGACATCTAGAAGTCAGCCAATGGAAAATGCTGGTGCATATCTAGATGGTCATGCCATGATGACCAGGTCACACCCTCCGGTTACACCCGTGTAGTTTCCAAAGTAAGCTATCAAATTCTGAGTCTGAGTTTTCACTTCTATCGGCAGTTCATATGACGGCCAATTAGTTTTTTGATTAGTTAACTTAAATGGTAGAATAAAATAAGTTGTATCTGTCACTTTCAAAGAGCATCACTACCATTTTCTAAACTTACCTACTCTTAAAATTCGTACTTACTACTCCTTATAAAAAATAAACATTACTTTGAATCTTACATACTACTTACTCTCTACTTATAAAAAATAAACTATACTAAGACTTTTTGCTACAACAATGTGTTGGTAGCCTTATTCCTGCCACTTCTAGTGCCCATATATATTTAACGCTAACCTCTTATATTCTTCCATAAATCTCTACTAACAAAGTTGTGTGACAATACGTCAGTGACAATGCTGTGAGGGCATTGTTTACCTTAGTGTTGAGATATAAGAGGACTTTCACGGACTTCACACTTTTATTTATTTACTAAATAACTTGCAGTGCCCCGTGGTTTAACCCGCGTAGTTCCCGTTCCCGTTATTTTAATATATCCCGGATAAAAAATAGCCTATGTGTTCCAGACTACAATCTACCAAACTGTATTCCAAATTTCAACCCGATCCGTTTATACCTTATGACGTAATTAAGCAACAAACATCCAAACATTGACATGTATATCATTAATAGGATGGTAGATGTATCTAGTCAAAAAAAAAACTAAAATCTAATTGATTAACCTAGACCTAACCGAAACAACTCTAGAAATATATTATTATTCTACCACAAACTCAACACATACAAATGTCAAATTGTTGAACTGTGTGTATCCATTCTATAGTAAATTTTAAAACCTATTGCCAAAATCATTCTTAAACTATAATATCCGCTGTATTACAAAACTTTATCAAAACCTAGTCTTGCCTTTTGATAATGTATTTCGCGACACCAATATTGAAAACATTTTTTGGCTTATTTCATTAACTGTCGATACCGAGTAATTCGTGAAAGCCCTCTTAAAGGCTTAGTCTGGTTTGGATGGCTTTGTTAACTTAGGAAAGGACGAGTTGTTTGATTAATTGGAGACACCAAAGTTTTGCCCACTTTTCTTACTGGACCTCAGTGTGGTTTTATCTTTCCTCTGTCTGGGCCACAGACTCTCTTAATATCTAGTTACACCCCGGATACGTGGCAAAAGAAAATTGCAAATGAAGTAAATTTTTGATTCCATAGTGTCCTGGGAAAAGTTTTAATTTTAGATTGAAAGAGTAGTGACAAACAAGTAGTAAAGTTTTTTGAATAGTTAAGAGTGATGGGACGAGCAGGACGTGTACCTGATAGTAAGCAACACGGCTGTCCATAACAACATAGTATCACGCAGCTATTGGAACACGAAAGCTCAAATTATTACCTAGAATTCAACTGCGTCAACAAGAGATTTATATTCGCGCGCATTGTTTTTTTTTTTAAATAAAGAGTGACGAGACAAGCAGGACATTTGCCTAATGGTAAGCAACATGCCTGCCACACAACAGCACAGTAAAAGGAACACTCGCATAATTTTTCGAAATACATCAAAAGTAGTAAAACTTAAAAAAAAGACTATAAAAATCGATCTACCTAGAGAAAATATCTGTGGTAACACATCGAAAATATAGTTTTATTTATGAAGAAACTTCTCTTACTCACATCAGCTGGTGCATGTCTTATTTAGCTAGTTACATTCAATTTATAAATCTAAAGACGGTACAATTGAAACGAATAACACCTTGAGTAATAAAATGCTGAAACAAAGCTATATTTTACGTTTAAAAATGATTCATTACTCGTAACAAAACCTATTTAAAACGTTTCTATCTGAATTAATTAGAAAAAGACTTCGCGTGAGAAGCTCAAAACTTTTTCCATTTTCCGACCATTAAACTTTTCCATTCAGAGTGTCGAAGAATTCAAGGGACGACTTGAATGTTTTATTTATAAGTTCTTATTTTAAACAAGTATTTATTGGTACTTACGTCCGGATGTATATTATTTATCGCTTCCGTAAAACCCGGGTCACACAGAGGCGATCCGATAGCGATAGCGATCCGATAGCGAGACGGGATTTTTTGTAATGTTCGAATTTGTATGCAACCTGACATGTGTGACATGTGTGTCGATACCGAGTATGGGATCGCTATCGCTATCGGATCGCTATCGCTATCGGATCGCTATCGCTATCGTATCGCTATCTATATCGGACCGCTATCGCTATCGGATCGCTATCGCTATCGGATCGCTATCGCTACCGGATCGCCTCTGTGTGACCCGGCCTTTACTTTTTATAGTGGAAGGACTCTTTGCAGAGTTCACCTGGGGAAGTACCGCGTCTTTGCCAGTTATTCAATCGCTAAACATGAATGTGCAAATATTACTGTGTTCCGGTTTGAAGGGCAATGTTTCCAGTGAAATTACAGGGCACAGAGATCAAACCTATTGTATCAAACAGAGATCAAACATATTATATCAGTGGGTGACGAGCGTTAGGTAATTATTTGGGCTCTTCATGTTCCAATAATTGTGTGTCTTTGTGTTGTTATGGGCATGCATATTGCTTACTATCAGATACATGTCCTGCTCGTCTCGTCACTCTATATGATACAAAAAAATAGAAAAGTGCGACGGGTGTAAACGATTTCATGTAAATGTAAATAAGGTATTAGAACTTGAATAAGACGTACTTAGCATTGTTGAGACGAGCGTGAAATTCTAAGTAATCTACATTCCATAATGAGCTTTAAAAGAGCCGAGTAGGTTTTCAATTAACTTAATTATATTACATAGGTGTTTCTTGAAACTAACATGAATATAAAGCATTTCGTAAACTCACATACAAGTTATTGCTATTATGCTGAGCACGTGAATGCATTGGAAGTGGGCTTGATTATCTTGATAAATTTTAGACCTTCAGTAGTCTAATGATACTCATTCAGATGTGCTTACTGCCTAAATATATAATGTAAAGCAGAAAAAAATTCGGAAAAATTTGAAATCTTTTTCTAGGAGCGAGAGGTATACCAGCAAAATCTCTCTATAACCTGCTTAAAGACCTTGGATTGTCCAGAAGTGGAGTAAGTTCTATTCTAGAACGAGTATCTAAAGCTGCACTAAATCATAAATATCGGATTTGGCTGGGCAGGGAGAGAAATACGAGTAGTGAAGGTGCGTGTTGACGTACGTCAATATAAGGGGCCCCTTTTAAACCTACGCCCGAGTCACAAGTCTTGGGGTCTATTCGAGATTTCTCTCTCTGGCACACGATGGACCCGGCACCCGCACGGTGAATCCATGGAATGCTAAGAAGTTCGTCTCTCTGTCCGTATATAATTATTAATTAGGTATGTAGGCTAGCATTCTCATTTATTTAATCAAACGGCTAAACATCTTTCAGGAACCTAGTTAAAATGTGGTGTTTAGCAAAGAGACTGCTGATTTAATGGCTGATTAGTTAGCTAGTTGGCTGTTTAGATTAGTAGGCTATTTGGCTGGCAGCGATATATTCATACGAAAAACACAACTAGGTACAGACAATAATAGTAATATAGCAATATGTTAAAAGTACAGTTAGAAACCAATTTATGTACCAATGTAGAACGAGTCGAATGTTTTTATAGCCAATAAATATTAGCCATCCAAAGTTATGAACTCATTTAACCTCCTAAAGTTAAACCGTCTTTGTTTCAAATCTAAAAGTCAATTTCAAAAAACTTTAACAATAACTTGACAATTTCAGTTATTGTTAGAGAAAAATAATACTACTGAACTCTAGTCCAGATTAATGTAATCTCTGTTGATACTATGCTGATGTTCGTCCTTTCTAAATAGTTTGACTCGAACGCACAAATATACATTTATCATCACCGTTTAGTGTTGAGTATTGAATGAATCAGTACAACCAATTACGACAATTTAAATTGGACATATATATTTTTTAACTTTTATTAGTTTACACTTGACCGCCATCTCGACTGATGTTAAGCGACGATGCGGTCTACCGCGGAGCGTGCTTACTTAGAAGAAACCGATTCATTTTTGATTTGAAGACACCAAGATTTTAACCATCGGGAAAAACCCACTCAGGCAACGCATGCCACTGTCTAGATGTTCTTATCACAAAAGCAGAGTTAAACTTCTTCATTCGTGTTATAACCTTGGTGTCTTCAAATCGAGAGTGAATCGGTTTCTTCTAGGTAAACACGGTCTATCGTAGATCGCATCGTCGCTGAACATCAGGCGAGATGGCGGCCAAGTGTAAACCTATAAAAGTTAGAAAAAAAAGAAGTTTTTAGTCGGTAGGGATACCATGTCCATCCGTGGTTTCGAGTTTAACATAAGTCGACCGTCAGATTGTACCAACAAAATGTAGGTAAATAAGTAAATAAAATAAAAAATTGGCAGTCATAGGAACTGCCGATAGAAGTGAAAACTTGTGACTCAAATGTTTTCACTTTTAATAGAATTGTCTAATTGTCTGATCTATGTCTAACCTTGTCAGAAGACAAATTATTTGTTAAACCATCGTAGCTCTATGTACATTCGCATAATTTCAACACCGCCAGCTAAATCGATGGTTGCGCCATCTAGTTTTATATCAACGTAATTATACAGAGCTCTGTACTGTTTCTGTTGCCCTGGTACTGGTACCTAGGGGCAAACGCACCTCTTTTATATTTCTGTTGTCCTGGTATCTGGAGATAAACGCTGGGCTGTTGGAGGTAGGTAATCGAAACTCTTTACTGTTTCTGTTACCCTGGTACCTACCTGGCCGTTTTTACCAAGTTTACCCGAAGATTTCATATCCGATCCGATCTATTATCATATCCAAGCGTGACGATTGATGAATCCATTTCACAGCCCACGAAAATTCTGTCTATAGCGCGCCTAAAGAAGTTTTCACTTCAAAAAGGTATTATTATGATCTATTTTTATCATTACAACACCACAAATACTTTTATTTTTACTTTATACCATAGCTGGAATACTGATAGTGAGAATATAACCTGACTAGCTCTGAAACTTCTTCACGGTATGATAAATTATACCTACAAAATAATAAGACTTATTTAGGAAGGCTTCCCTAAGGGTTTCTGTGTACCAACTTTTAAATTCTTTGGAAATTTTATTATATCTGCCAAATTACTTATAACAAAGAGCAAAAAATCTATTTTCAGTGATGGGATGATTATTTAAGTTACGGCTGGTCTTGTCGGATGAACGGCGACTACCGATCCGGTCCACCTGGGTTCAAATCGCACGCGCAACACTGTCTTTTCAAAGTCACGTGCGTAATGCCGCTAACTTAAAAACGGTGAAGAAAAACATCGTGAGAATCTTTTAAACAAGCTGGAATTTTTCGAGGTCATGTGTCATCCACCAACCCGCACTGTGCCAGCAGCGTGGTGGATTATGGCCTTGGCTCTCTACGATGTGTGATTGGTGATCTACGATGGAGCGTGCTTACCTAGAAAAAACCGATTCACTCTGGATTTGAAGACACCAATAGTGTAACTATCGGGGAAAACCCACTCAGGCAAAGCATTCCACAATCTAGACGTTCTTATCACAAAAGTAGAGTCAAACCTCTTCGTTCGTGTCTTTGGAGCATCAACTATGAAACGATGTCGCTTCTTCGAGCATCGAGAAGTCCGATAGAAAAAAGGGCTAGGTAGTATTAGATCAGTTGCACACTCTCCGAAGCGTATCCGATAAAAAACCGATAAGCTAGCATTATTTCGGCGATGTTCAAGACTTTGCAGTCTCTTTCGCACAAGAGTGTTATTGCTTATGAGCCTCTTAGCACGCCTCTCGATCAGTTCCAGAGCCTCAAGCTGATACTTTATCGATCCATCCCAAAGGTGCGAACAGTACTCGATACAAGGGTGAATCTGTGCTTTAAATAACAAAAGCAATTGTTCAGACTTGAAGTACTTTTACACCTTTGAGAGGACACCTAGTTTTTTGGCAGCTAATTTAGCCTTGGACTCGATATACAAGCTAAAGTTGAGCATAGATGTCAAGGTATTACCCGAAAGGTCAAGATGATCAGTAATCGGTACGCATACACCTCGAAAAGTAGGAGTCTGTAGAAATTGACTCCTTTTTACGGAGAACAGACATGCTTGCGTTTTTCCCTCGTTAAACTTGGCCAGATTGATTTTTCCCCATTCAATTAACTGCGTACGTTTAGTTACTTAGTACGTTTTTGGAAAGTTTAGTTAAAATGTGGCAGTAATAGCGGCTGTCGATAGAAGTGAAAACTTATAAGTTTGAATTTTAGTGAATTTTAGTGTGAGAACAAATCTCACACAGTACGTCGTCACCTGTAAAACTGTAAAACTATACATATCACGCATTTTAGTAACGTTAAGTCACAAGATTTGTCTTAAGGTACAAGTTCGCGCTGAGACCGCGACACGAGACCGCGAAAGAAGACCGCGACAGGCACTTGACATTATGGAATTGTATGGGCGCCAGTTCGCGCCGAGACCACGACAGGAGACCGAGACACGTGTCGCGGTCTCGGCGCGAACTGGCGCCTATACAATATCATAATGTCAAGTGCCTGTCGCGGTCTCGTGTTGCGGTCTCAGCGCAAACTTGTACCTTAACACGGGCGTGTTAGCCGCTTTTTCACCGCTGCTCAAACTTTAGCAAATCCTTAGTGACGTGAACCCATATTTTTTTGTAGTGGTAGAACTTTTTGCAGAATTCGCCTGGAGAATTAGAATTCGCCTGGAGAATTAGAATTCGCCTGGAGAATTAGAATTCGCCTGGAGAATTACCACACCTATGCCAACTGTTCGACCGCCAACCAGTTATGTGCAAACATTACTGTGTTCAGATTCGAAGGGCAATGTTTCCAGTAAAATTACAGGGCATAGAGGTAAAACATATCATGTGTGTGGGTAACGAGCGCAGTGCAGTGCTAGATAATGATTTGGACTCTTCACGTTCTAATAGCCTGCGTGTTACTGTGCTGTTATATGGCAGATATATTGTTTACCATCAGGCACATCTCTTGCTTGTCTCGTCACTCTACACTATAAATATAGTAGATTTTTATGTAATAAAAAGTAGCCAAGTGCGAGTTGGACTCGCCCATGAAGGGTTCCGTTCCACCAAGTAACATAATATACATAGTACACATAGTTATTGTAGTTCGTTGTAACTTTGATCGAAGTTTTAATAATAGTGTGTTTATGACGTACTAAAAAAAACTACTCATCAGATCGAGTTCAAACTAATTTTCGTTGGTAGTTTTCATGGTAATGTACATCATATATTTTTTTTAGTTTTTTCATTCTCTTACTTTAGAAGTTAGAGGGGGGGGGGGGGGGACACATTTTACCACTTTGGAAGCGTCTCTCGCGCAAGTTATTCAGTCTAGACAAAAATTATATTAGAAACCTCAACATCATTTTTTAAGACCTATCGATAGACACCCCACACGTGTAGGTTTGATGAAAAAAAAATTTTTGAGCTTCAGTTCTCAGTACACCCCTAATTTTTGTTTTTTTAAAAAACTTTTGTAAAAACCTTAATGCGGTTCACAGAATACATCTACTTACCAAGTTTCAACAGTGTAGTTCTCATAGTTTCGGCAAAAAGTGGCTGTGACATACGGACGGACAGACAGACAGACAGACATGACGAATCTATAAGGGTTCCGTTTTTACGTTTTACGGAACCCTAAAAAGGACTAAACAGTTTCTGCTTCAAATACGACTATACGTTCACGAGGTATGTCGTAGAATAGGAAATACGTATTTCGCGTTGAAACAGCGGTCCCAAGAGTTTTAACCCTTAATGTGACACGTGCGTGTTATTTCGCCAGTTACAGAAGTAAAATTACAGAAGTGATTACTTGTTTGTGACGTCATTTAGCGGTGTTAAAACAATTGCCAAACATGAGAAGGTTATCAATTTGGTACCAATTTATTGTATGTTAATTTACGAAATATTGTTAATATCTCACTTTTTCCACCCCCAATTCTCCAAGCACATCGCCGCGAAAGAGTATAAAGAAGTGCACGAGTTGAAAATTACAAGGCATACATCAAATCATCTTATATCTCTGGATTACGCACGCATTTTTTTTTCAATAAAAGTGACGAGACGAGCAGTGCATGTGCCTCATGGTAAGCAACATGCCTGCTACATGACAGCACAGTGACACGCAGCTATAGGAACATGAGGAGTCCATATCATCACATAGCACTGCACTGCGCTCGTCACCCAGAGATCTAAGATGTTATATCTCTAAGCCTTGTAATTTCTCAGGAAACATTGCCCTTCAAACCGGAACACAATAATATTTATGCATATACAATCAAAATTTATATAACTGTAAACAAACTGTCTCCGAGTATTTGCTGACTCTGTCATATGAGGAAACTGAACATATGATAGTAGTTACAAAATAATTAAGGAATCGCATACTTATAATTTTGATAAGCAAAGTAGTTCTTA
This sequence comes from Ectropis crepuscularia, assembly GCA_963693475.1. NCBI lineage: Eukaryota > Metazoa > Arthropoda > Insecta > Lepidoptera > Geometridae > Ectropis > Ectropis crepuscularia. The sequence continues at coordinate 6,324,338 of OY856361.1, forward strand.
AATACCTTTTCTTTTTACCGATTTCGTACCGACCGAATTATTAATAAATTGTTTAGTTTTATTTTCTTCCTAAATGTAACTCTTAGGTAAATAAGCATTTCTCTCGCCTGAAACACAGGTTCTACCTAGTTCAGGCAAACAAAAATAATCTACCTGTTTATAGAAGTAAGAAAATATTGTATAGTTAAGATCTATTTTTATTGAAATATTTTTTTTTTTTTTAATTTTTAATTTTTAATTTTTTTATTTGCACATTACTGCTTGGCGGTAGAATAACTGGCAAAGGTGTGGTACTTCCACAGGCGAACTCTGCTAAGATTCCTACCACTACAGTGCATTACAGTACAGTGCATTGCATTGCAGTGTTAGTGCGGTTTAGATTATGTATGTTCCAATACATGCATGACACTGTGTTGTTTTGAGCAGGCAAATGACTAATCATCAGGCACATATACTAAACGTCCCGCCCGTCACACTATTCTAAATAAAACCGGCCAAGTGCGAGTGGGACTCCCGCATGAAGGGCTCCGTACTATTAGCAAATAAACGGCGAAAACCTCTTTGGCTTTATTCGGAATTCCATATACATCGCAATTTCCGCAGAGGGGCAAATACCTATATTCATTTAAAAAATATATTGATGCCTCAAGATTCTGACGATGAATTCGACGTCGCGTTTTATTTTTACTAGTGCCGCCATCTAGTTTGTATGGGACGGACTAATCGAGCAAGTAACGGTAAAAAATCAAGTTTGTTGTATGGGAGCCACCCCTTAAATATTATTTTTCTTTTATTTTTAGTATTTGTTGTTATAGCGGCAATAGAAATACATCGACTCTGAAAATTTCAACTGTCTAGCTATCACCGTTCTTGAAGGGTCGTCTGTCACCAGGCGGTGACAGACGACCCGACGGACGGACGGACGAACGGACAGCCAAGTCTCAGGGTTCCGTTTTTACCCCTTGGGTACGGAACCCTAAAAAACAACTGGGTGGAAAATTAGAACATGGGGACGACGACGACTTTTCATGATGACGTTAAATACAGGGGCAGCTGATAGTTGTAGTTTGCATTAGCTATATTATAAATTATAATACTAGCGGTCTGCCTCGACATTGCCCGCGATGTAGACTTAAGTGTACCGCGGGCTATAACTGTAGAGTAGTGCTATAGCACTCAAGAATCACGAGTCCCGACAGTGAGAACATTTAGTGATCTGTTTATTTATGCTTTATGCTATTAAGTGATTTTATGTTTAGACGTGTTTCCTAAAAAACAGATATTTAATTTCAGACAACCAAAAAAATAGCAAAACTTAACTGCGTTTACCCGCACACGTATTTTCAGACTTTCTTTTCCTTGACTTCTCTAGAAATACCTATGTTTCATAAGACATGATACGGCTAGTTTCTGAGCTCCGTAGCCTTTCATGTCAATCATCATTTAGTCGAGGGCTTAGGCTCGGGTCAAGCTACTTAGTAGGTAGCTATTCAAGAATTCAAGAAACAGATATCGCTCAGCAATAAGGCTGAATTTCTACCTGTGGAACTTTTAAATAAAGAAAATTTTACTCAGTCATATTTTGGAGTCATTAGCAATGCCACACAATAGTCATAAATTATTTTATTCTGTGATCTTCCAAACTTTGTTTTTGAAGTGAAAACTTCTTTTAGCAGACCACATACAGATTTTCCGTGGGCTGTGAATTGAGCTCAAGCGTCACGTTCGTAAATGAAAGAAATCTTCGGGTGAACTCGGGTCATAACGCATTTCTAGATGGCCATGCTTATGACATGAATCTATCGCAGCCGCAACTGTCACTGTCGTGTCACTGTGTTTACTGTATAAAATTTTTAGGAAATCCTTTTTATATACATTTTTTATTTTTTTTTGTTTTTGTTTAAATGATTCAATAGCTTTTTTCATAATTGTTTCTTACTTTTTTTTTCACTTTTGCCGCACGGTCTTAAACACACACATTTTTATTGTATTTTTATTTTACAAACAAATTACAAACATTTTTGAGGGTAGATTCATTTTTTTGGCGGCGCGGAACGCGGCGGTTTGGCGCCAGATATGACTCATCTTGTGAAAAAAGATTACAAAAAAAGAATCTACCCTCAAAAATGTTTCTTATCTCAAAACAAACCGTTTTGATTAACAAGTCACGGTTAACGGTCAACATAAGTAACGGTTTATCAAAACAAAGTATTTCGCGACAGCAGAAACAAAATCTATAAACTAGTGAAATAAATGAATAGAATTTGTCTTAGTACTTGCATTTTGTCACGAGTTAAAAAATGTTCAGTCTGTTTTAAAAGAATAAGTAGGATAACTAAAAGTAATCATTCCACTAGATCTTCGCTCCATAATAAATTCGGTATAATTTCAGCTTTACTGACCTTATCGAGAAATGAAGACTCTTTATAAGCCTTTCAGCTGAAAGTAGAGAAAGGCTATCCCCTGATACATTATTTATTAAACCGTAAAAGGTAAACGATAAATGAAGCTTTTTTATTTTCTTATCTTCGGTCAGTAAAACGATGATATAAAGGGTAATAAAGTCCGAAATTAGAAAAGAATTGTGCGCCACTGCTTCACTTGTCAGAATTGAAGGTCCAGTGTGAAGGGCAATATTTCAAGAGAAATTGCAAGGTATAATTATCAGCATCATTCACAGCCTTCTTTATCCCACTTCTGGGTATAGGCCTCACTTTTTTCGTGTAAATGATTTGTACTATTCGTGTTCTAATAGCTGTGTGGCACTGTGCTGTTATGGGCAGGCGTGTTGCTTCTTACCGTTAGGCAAATGTTCTGCTCGTTGCGTCATTCTATACTATTCTTTAAGCAAAACCACAAGTCATGTGACGGTTTGGACCTACATAATATGTATAAATATTATTGGTGGATATCAAACACAAACACTACAAATTTTTGTAGTGGTAGGACTCTTGGCAGAGTCCGCCTGGGGAAGTACCACACCTTTGCCAGTTACTCTACGGCCAAGCAGCAATGTGTAAGCGTTACTGTCTTCCGGTTAGAAATGGGCTTGGAAAAATGAATTACTGGGCTTAGAGATATAACACCTTAGATCTCTGGGTGACGAGCGCAGTGCAGTGCTAGGTAATGATTTGGACTCTTCATGTCCCAATAGCTGCGTGTCACTGTGCTGTTATATGGCTGGCATGTTGCTTACCATCAGCCACATGACTTGCTCGTCTTATCACTCTTTAATATTAAAAAAAAACGAATCCATTGCTAGGTGCATATCACATATCTGCTGAACAAGCAGCACTTAACGGCCGAGGAAAAACATCGTAAGCAAACCAGTGTCTACCAAAACATACAAGAATCTTTCGAGAACATGTGCCATTCTTCTCCTTTTATTATGAAAACAAAAATGCAACGATGTAATTTTTGTTAAGTTTGATAATACAACGCTAAGCAATTATTTGGTTCGAGCATGCATATCTTTGCCAGGGTTTTCATTGGATACATTTTGGTGAGTTTGTTATTTAATCACAGGACCTAACTTTACCTAGACCTTTCTTTAGACGGGCCTCGTGGCTTAGTTGGTAGTAGCTCTGCCTGCGAAGCCGAGGGTCGTGGGTTCGATTCCCACCCAGTGCAAATATTTGTGTGATGAATTCAAATGTTTACACTGTGTCTGGAAGTTTCTATGTATAATAAGTATGTATTTAAAACTATACAAGTATTATATCAGCTATCTGGCCGCCATCATACAAGCTTTGCTTAGTTTGGGGTCAGATGGTGTTGTGTGTGAAATGTCCACCAATATTTATTTATTTATTTATTCTCCATATTGTGAGGAGCCTTCTAACAACCACGGCGGCTGTAACGCTGTCGAAGTCGAGGTAATTAAATGATGGGTTTGATCGTGATTAAATGCTGTAAAGTGTTCAAATTCTGTGTTCAATTCGCAGAAGTTTAAAAACAATATGATGCCATTTATCAAACTCGCATTGGGCCAGCATGATAGATTATGGTCTAGAGTCTCATCATCATTACCATCATCAACCGCAATACGTCCACTGCTGAACATAGGCCTCCCCCCTAGATTTCCACAACGAACGGTCCTGCGCAACCTGCAAACAGCGGTTTCCAGCGACCTTTGTGAGGTCATCAGTCCATCTAGTGGGAGGCCGTCCAACACTGCGTCTTCCGGTTCGTGGTCGCCACTCGAGAACCTTTCTTCCCCATCGGTTGTCAGTTCTGCGAGCGACGTGGCCTGCCCATTGCCACTTCAGCTTGCTTACTCTTTGAGCTATGTCGGCCACTTTCGTTCTTTTGCGAATATCCTCATTACGGATTCTGTCGCGCAAAGAGACTCCGAGCATAGCTCTCTCCATAGCTCGCTGTGTGATTTTGAGCTTTGTTATGAGGCCCACAGTTAAGGACCACGTTTCAGTTCCATAAGCCATCACTGGCAACACGCACTGGTTAGTGGTCTAGAGACTAGACTCTAGAATCTCTATTTGCAAGAGACGGTCTTCAGTCTCAGGAGTGGGAACAAAGTACGTATGTAATCGTTGTTTGAATCTCACGCTTGGTAGTTGGTGTTCTAACTGGGCTATTATTTCGTCTTCATAGTGTATTAAAATTATAGTTTTATGAAAGCTACTGTAATTAGTTGAATTATTACGATCGAGATTAGTCGTCACGAAATTGTTAGCGAAAGCATTATATTAGATTTATGGCTTCGATAAGCTTTGTAAAATAGTAAAAATTATAATTTGTCTACAAACCATTTTTACCAATTTTAGCAGGAAAATATAATTTAAGTTTGCTTTTTATGGGACTACGAAAAGGTCTAGCCTTCTGCCGCAATGAGACAGGCAACCATAATCCACCATACTGACCAAGTGCAAGTTGGTGGCTAATGCATTTTTTTATTGTATAGAACAATGAGACGAGTAGTACATGTGCTTGATGGTAAGCATCATGCCTGCCACATCAGTACAGTGATACACAACTATTGGAATTTGGAGAGTCTATTATTTATTTATTTATTTATTTATTTATTTATTATTTATTTATTTATTAACTACTTGTCGCACTTACAGACATGCCAACACGTGCGACAAGCCATAACTTACAATCATTAACACAAAATATACAAACAAGACTCTAAATTTAAAAATATAAAATAATAATAATAAAACTAATAATAATAATTATAAACAACAAAAACAATTCTGTCAAATTATATAAATAATCATACTAACATACCTACTACAGTCAAATTATAGAAATGATCATACTAACATACTACAGTCAAATTGGAGAAACAAATTGGAAAAAAATTACCATATCAATATAAAAACAAAGAATTAAATGTCAAACTGTAAAATATATAATAATCACAATATCAATAAAACAAAAATTAAACGTCAAATCGGAAAAACAATAATAATCAAAATACCAGTAAATAACAATAAATTATTACATGTCAAATAGGAAAAACAATATCAATAAGTAACAAAGAAATAAATGTCAAACAAATTTAAACAAATCAAGATTTAAAATTAATAAATAAAATACAATAAAGAAAGTCAGTCCAAATGTCCACTTAAAAATGAAACACAGGCATTAATAAACAAATACAACTTAATCATAAATATATCAATGTCAGGGTGTTGAGCAAGCAAGGCGTTAAGCAGAGAGACGGCCTGGGCCGTGGGAGCGTACCGAGCCGTGTCCGAGCGCGCCGGCGCAGCCGCCAGCAGGCGCTGCGTGTGCGGCCGCCGCGCGCGCCCGTCCGCGACCAGGGAGAGGCGAGACAGCGCACTAGGGTTATCAATTTTATTGTGGAGCAACAAGTAGTAGTGCACCATTACAGCACACTTACGCCTGAGCTCCAACGTGTTCAAGTTTATCATCCCTGTCACAAACAAAGATGGATACAGGTATGGATAGTATCCATACAACCTGCTGTACAAATATCTAGCGAACCGCTTTTGCACCTTCTCTACCATAAGTTTGTACTTGAGTTCATGGGGGTCCCAGATAATGGAGTTATATTCCAGCTTACTCCGTACAAACGCATAGTAGAGGGCTACAATGGTACTCCTGTCCCCAAACCGGCCAGCTTGTCTCATGACAAAGCCCAAGGATTTGTGAGCTCGGCCACACATTTCGCTAATATGACCGTTAAAAGTTAGCCCTGTATCCAGAGTTAGACCATTGACGCTGTAGGGATATATTAAAGGTGCCCGAGTACGAGTAAAGGTTATGGTTTTACACTTTGTGTCATTAAGTCCCATAATATTACGTTCACTCCACAACACAACCCTATTGATGTCCCTCTGAAACGCCTCGCAGTCAGCATCCGTCCCTATGGCCATGAAAAGCTTTAGGTCGTCAGCAAACATGAGACACCTAGCCGACCTCACGACACTCGGCAAGTCATTAACCATGATGGAAAATTGGGTCGGACCCAGTGTGCTCCCCTGACTCACGCCAGAGTTGGTCTCATGAATTGCTGAGCGGTATTGGCACAGCTGAACATATTGCATTCGATTGGCAAAGTAGCTGCAAAAGAGCCTCAGTAAATTTGGGGTAAGCCCCACCGCCGCAAATTTTTCGAGTAATACATCATTATGGACGCGATCGAACGCTTTTTTAAAGTCGAAATATGCAGTATCAACTTGCTTTTTATTGTCCATTTCGCGTACAGTGTATTCGATAAAATTGATGTGATTTGTGGCGGTGGATCTCCCTGCCCTAAATCCATGCTGTGCATCGCTCAGCTGAGCACTGACCTGTCTGGTGATGTCACGGTTCAAGATTGTTTCGAACACTTTGCCGAGTGCCGACAGTACAGCTATAGGTCTATAGTTTTCGACCTTAACTCTCGAGCCTTCTTTGGGTATGGGAGTAACTCTGGATACCTTCCACCGTGAGGGGTATAATGCGGTGTGTAGAGATAAATTGAATATAAATAATAATGGTGATTCTAATACTTTTAAACAATCCTTGACTATGTAGGGTGGTATGCCATCCGGGCCCGTCGAGGAATGGGGCTTTAGCCGTCTAACTGCGTACAATAGATCGCTCTGCCCGACACAATCGACCGCGATTCGACGTGCGCACGGCAGGCCGTCAGCAGCAGCCGCGCGCTCCGCTGCCTCGGCGGACAATAGAGGCCGATCCTCCAGAAACACGGACTTAAAATAGGTGGCGAAAGCGTTAGCGGCGTCTAGTCCCGCTACAGAATCACCGGCGTATTCGAACTCACAGTTGGACTGTCTGGTAGCTTGTTGGTCTTTAATAAATTTCCAGAACACCTTCGGATCATTCCTTATATCACCTTCCGTTCGTTCTACGTACCGCGTATATGAAATATCTATGAGATTCTTTACTTTTTCTCTATAATACTTGAACATTTCCCAATTAAAAAGCTTTTGTTCCTGTCTGTACCTTCTCAAATGAAAATATTTACGTTTTATGTTACCAATTATTTCCGCAGTAAACCAGGTCGGATATTGGTACCGAGAATTTACACGATAGGGGCGCTTAAAGGGAACACATCCCTCAAAGCAAGTTTCTAAAATGTCGTAAAAGGTGGATACCGCCGTATCCACGTCCGTCGCCGAGAACACTTGACTCCACTCGGCTTCAGCAATGGCAGCATACAACGAGGGGAAATCAGCTTTCCGAAAGTTCCACTCACGTGGCGTCGCACAGTCGCCGTCGGGGAGCGGCAACAGAGGGCGCGACGAGCCGTCGCGCGGGCGGAACGGTCGCGTGTTGCGGATGCTCACCCAAAGGGGCGGATGATACCCATCAACCTTGCCGGGGACGAGAGGCTCCGTGTCGCCACTCACCTCCACCCACCTATCGCCGTGGTTGCTCAACACAAGATCTAACATACTACCCGTTTTATTTACTACTTTATTATGCTGCTTCAGCTGAAAAGAATCTACCAGAGAGTCGTAGTGCATACGAACATCTCGCGAACATGAGTTCAAATTAAAATCTCCTAATATTGCTATTTCAGTTTTTGGATATTTATCTAATAAGTTCTCAATCACGCTAAATGTATTAACGTACTGAGATTCACTCGCATTGGGCGGCACATATACAACACAACAAATCATATTCTTATAGTGCAAGTGAAGTAGACCAATCACCACTTCGACATCGTCCGCGCAGCCCGGGACGTCGAGTATCGGACGCAAGTGAAGGTGATCCCGCGCAGCCAGCAGCACACCGCCCCAGCCAACGTCACCCGCTCGGTCGCGCCGAGCCACCGTGTACCCGGCCGGAAACAGCTCGCCGTCGTGCACGCTCGACACCAGAAATGTTTCCGTTAATGCAAACACGTCGGCCTCCGACGCCAAAATTGTTTTTTTAGCTTGATCGAGTTTTGAACGGACACCTCTGACGTTTTGGTAAAACACCGTGTAATTTTTAGTTTTCTGAACCTTTTTCAGCTTTTTGGGAGTTGCGAAATCCACTGTGCCATGGCTTAATAAACACATCTTCAGGCCAAAGGTCCGGGCAGAGGTATTTGTCTACATCTTTGGAAGGTACCGCTAGCTTGAACGATGCGTAATCGCCACGCGATTTCAGAATTTCCGCTGCGCATTTATTGCCTGGACAAACAGTATTCAAATGTGCCAGCACTTGTTCCGCAGTAGTACCCAATTGGACGTAGTATAAGTGCAGATACGACTTCCGCTCAGCTGCAACGAGACCAGTGGCAGATGAACCGGCCACAGCCGTACCACGGGTCACTCCGCTAGGTGTCCGACGAACCCGACGACTGCCAGCCTCACTCCACCCTCCAGTGCTCACACCTCGACTATCTGATGGCTCACCAGTGACTATAGACGCTTCGTCGCTCGCATTCGTCGCTAGGATCGGGGGCCCGGCCCGCGAGGGTGACATCGACGGCGGCGCAGGTATTATTCTCGATGGGGTTGGGGTGGGAGGTGCGCTTTTACTTGCTGACGACGGCGCCTCAGGAACTTTAGTTGGAAGAGATAAGGTACTTTGTCCCGTTCCAGCCTTTCGACCGGCAATTGCCGCTGATGCCCGAGCATGCGCCCCTCTCACCGGGCGAGACACAGCTTGACCTTGCTTAGCACTCAAATCAGTCGTATTCTCATTCACGGGCGTTGTATTAGGCTGAGATCCAATATTACACTTTTGCTGATCACTCACGAGTAGGACGATAAGCTTGTTTTGCTCAGTCACTAACTTTTCCAAGGACATTATTCTGGTTTGCATCGAGTTTACAGCTTTCATTACTTCGCGCAGCGCAATATCGGTAGTTTTTTCCGACATAGTATATAATTATATGATAAAAACCACGAAGTGAAACAATTTTCTAATAATATTAATAGGATGTAACGGCAAATGGGTCAGAGCACGATGCCAAAATAGTCGATGAGTTTTGCTGGCAAATAGGACCATAAATTCAAATCAATAGGCGAGACGTTTTCAAGACTAGCAACCCCATACACAGATATCAAGAGCACAATGACAGTTGTCAAAGTCAAGTGACACAGTGACAGTGACAAAGTCAGCCTTTGTGCTGGAGTTTGCTGATATTTTTTATGCTTTTCAGGTAAACAAATGTTTGTACAATATCGTTAAAATTATTTCTTCAAAACTTCCAAATGTGGGTGGTAATTGTTCATAACAAGTGATCTAATTGGTGCCAGTGAAGTGTCCATGTGAAGTGCTGTTTGCATGTGTTATCACAAAATTCTTCCAGGAATATGGCATCAAAAACTTTCAACGATAACAATGTCTTGGAAAAGTACTTGCCGTCCGTGATAATGTCTGGAAAACACTGCAGGTAGACTGTTCTTCAATACAAACAACACCGATATGAACACTACTCTGTTTAACTTTAATAAAATGCCAATTTTATACGGAGAATTCGAATCAGTTTGCTTTCAGTTAGAAGCTCACACACACTTCTAGGTATAGGAACTATCTATTTATTACCTTTAGAGAGAGAGAGATTATAGATTATAGATATAGATTATAGAGAGATTATATTATCTTACACTACATTACGCTCGTCACCAAGATATACTCGTATAAGATGTTTTATCTCTATGGCCTGCCGCGCCGCAAGCGAAATCTCAAAAAAATATGTAAGTATCTAAAAGTAATTATAATACGCAGGACCTTAAGCTCATTTTATGGAATGACAAACATAATTTAGCCTGAGAATAAGGTCCCTGCTCTACAAGGACTGTTACATGACAATTATCGTGACGGTCCATCGCTAGAAGTAGATTACAACCTGTGACCTTTAAATGTTTGGACGAGTATGAGTCAGTAAACGCCATTAAGACCAAGGCTAAGCTGAAGAGAGTGTCCCACGCAGTCGTGGATTTGTCTCGGTACACTGGGACTTTTAACTATTATACCGACGATATCAAAGATGATGTGAACGTGACCGCGTCACCGTATACCATCAGAGACTTTAGACCAGAAGGAAAGAGAATTGGTTTCTGAGTTTAATGTAGAGTTTAGTAGAGGGGGATTTGCTCTAATTTGTTTTAGCATAAATTATCGAAAAGCGGCGGTGATGGAGGCTATAGCTGTCTGGAAGCTTTTTAAAAAATATATATATTTGTGTTTATTGTATAAGAGCTACTTGGTTTTCATAAACAGATTTAATATTTAATTCTTCCTGCATTGACAATGAAAAAAAATGAAAAGCAATGTGGACATTTATTGGTGTGGACAGTATGTGGACATAAATTGAATTATAAAAAAATATATACCACCGTTAACGTTGAGAGCAATCTTTTACGGGCAACCGACGCCGACGTTGAGGAAAAACGGCCATTAGTTTGCTTATATTTTTACTTTCGTTCAAAATTCATGAGATAGTTATAAAGACTCACTCTTTCCAGACTGCTAGAGAGGCCGATTGAAAAGAACGTCACCATTTCACATCCCACACTTCGAAAGTCCTAGAGAACATCCTACCCACATCACGAGGAAGATTAATTGGAGGTCCGTCTGCCACATCGGCGAATCGCTTAGTTTACTGATTAATGATTTATCTATTTTTAACTGAAGATAAATTTGTCCCTGCTGTTGCTAAGGGGCACAAACCGTTATATCGTACTTACTGCTACATAGTGTAATTTTTATAGTACTGGATCTATAAGTATACTTTATAGAAATGAAGCCTAATCTATCTCTGGGTGACGAGAGGTGCAGTGGTAGGTAATGATTTGGATTTTCATGTTCCAATAGCTGCATGTCACCGTACTGTTAAGGGCAGGCGTGTTGTTTACCATCAGGCATCTGTCCTGCTCGTCTCGGCACTCTATATGATACTATAAAAAAATCGAACGACTATATACCATGTCGTCTGTATGGTATATAGTCGTCTCCTCGACAATTGCTGATCAGGCTAAGATACGCGCAACAATTGTTACTTTCTGCCGTTATTATTGCGAGATTTCGTGCAAATTATGCGATATAACAATTCATAATCTTGCGACACAGAGTCCAGAGTCACAGAGTCCAGTGTCCAGTGGCCACAGGAAGCGAGCTAATGTGCCCTTCGAATTCGCCTCCGTGCTCTCTGCCACCTCGTGAGATGAGCAAAAAGAACCTGCTCACGCTCCACCACTTTACTCACTGACGAGCATCTTTGCTTAGATGGTCGGCTGCGAGACTTCTGGAGAGTTCTAGAGAGTTCTAGAGAGCGAGAGAGTCACATCGGAGCTCTCCTTATTCTGAGCACACTGTTAACGAAAAGCGAGAAGTGTAAATCGAAGCTGCCTCACCAGCTAGGTTTAACCATCACACATCAAGATGCCACCGGGGCAAACGAACGTCTCTTTGAGTTCATTTGACAAAATATTGCTAAACTACTTATTTTAGTTTTTTCGTAAGCTTTAAGTAAATATTTAAATCACTGTAGCTATGTAGGCATGGTGACTAAATAAAACTAACTAGTCCGACACTTAAATTATTTAAAAAAATTGGAACACATATTTTTATTTTGTTTCAAAAACAAATAAAAAATATAATTTAAAAACTCAAAAACCCGACTGCGTAAATAAGTGAACCAAACTACGTACTCACATACTAAAAAAAACTGAAAAGAATAAAACAAGCATTTAGACTTCTGGTGGTCTAGAATTCTATAATATGTTATTGTATTAATACTATTGAAATATATACAATATTTTCTAATAAAAGAACATTACAAATGAACAGTCGGGATCCATTGAACAATTACATTGTATGTATGTCGAATAATAATGGATCCCGACTGTTCAGTTGTAATGTTCTTTTATTAGAAAATATTGTATATATTTCAATAGTATTAATACAATAACATATTATAGAATTCTAGACCACCAGAAATCTAAATGCTTGTTTTATTCTTTTCAGTTTTTTTTAGTATGTGAGTACGTAGTTTGGTTCACTTTTTACGCAGTCGGGTTTTTGAGTTTTTAAATTATATTTTTTATTTTATACTTTTAAGTTATGAACAATGTTGTGAATGTTAATATGCTCAACATAATAATACTTATGCATCTTTTGGTTGTTGACCAAATGTCTTCGTTTCTACTGATATAATATGTAGGATTTTCTACTGCATGTAATTCATATTTATAGTTTTGTGTTAGTATAGGTTTTCGATTGACGTTGAGTACCTACTAAACCGTTTGAAGTTGGAGATGGGCGACCGAGGCGGAGCAATCCGAGAGCAGTTCCGTGTTCCCATTATCACGTACCTGCACGTACTAAAAAAAGGTAGTCCAATATACCTACTAGCATAGATCGTAGAACCCAAGATGGGCCCCATCCCAAACTTCAAACGCACGCAATCATGTCAACGTTGGGAAGAGTGAGCTCACTCTTTCCGTTCTAGTCGGTTGCAGGACGCGGTGGACGCCGGACGTTTTTACCTATTATTATTCGGTGTCAACAACCAAAATAAGTAGAACCACAGCAAATCTCGCCGCTAGCGATTATAGGGGTCAAGTAGATTGGTTGTTTGTAAACCACTTACGATACATACAGAGACGCAGTTTATTACCAATTTCAAGATTCTCAGGGCACATCTATTGATTTATATCGATGCCTACTAGATACATTAGTATATAATGTCCATCCACATTCACACGTACAGTTAGTTATACGAAGTTTTCTGCTACCTAAAAACCTATAAATGTGAGAATGGTTGTTACTCAACTTTAAATCGATATACATCCTAAACGGTCAGTCAAATCGAAAAACATTGAGAGAAAGCTAAACATTATTTTCAAATACCTATTCAACGATACCCCTCTTTATATATTTTGGTGATTTTCATTTTTTTAATTTGGACAATATGGCGTCCTGAATCCGCCATATTGGATTTACACTAATGTCATGTCTTTAGTGTCACTCGCCAGATTAAGAGGAATCGATTGACGTGTGAATCATAAAAATCGGCCCAGGCGTGTGGTCTGTATAGTGCCTCAAAGGAACATACAAACATACATACATACATACATACATAGACTGTTAAACACATTACCACTCCTTTGCGTCGCGCAGTCGGGTAAAAAATACAAAGATACTTAGAAATTTTGACTGACGTCACGTCCTCGTGTCTTTATACGATTTTTATGTAGACTTGATGTTACAACTCCCACTTCGGAAGTTTGATAGTCTATATCTCTGTCGATTTTTTATGAATTTGACAAAACAAAATTTACGTTTCCCATATTTTTTCAAAATCTACCTGATGGACTAATTAGTATGGTATATTTTTGACCCCATCATTATCCTTATTAATGTGGTTATGTTAGTAATTGAATTTTGAGTTAACCCTTTACTGCATGATATATTAAATAAGGAAAAAAAAAATATTTTTTTCAGGTTAATGTTTTTATTTAAGCTTTAAAAATAATTACAAATTTTTTTTTCATCAAAAAGTACCCCCCTTTTAATTTTTTTTTACAAAACCATATATGGGTTCGTATGCATCAAAACCTCAAACCCCTTATACATATATGGTTTCGTATGCATCAAAACCTTACACCCCTTATACATATATGGTTTCGTATGCATACCAAAGAAATATACTAATGACATCAAAACCTCATTACAAATATAAAAAAGAAAGTTATACAAAATTATTCATGAAACTTAATCAAACAATTTCTTTTATCATTATAACATAAATATACCTTACATTTGGGACATTTAGTGTAGGTTTTCATGGAGCATACTTGACAAATTTGTCGATTTTTCTGCCACTCTGGCAAATGTCCAATATTATCAGTCCGTATAGAGGTCATGGGTAGAACCTGATGCTTTTCTGGGACTTTTCTCATTTTCTTCCTCTGAGGACTTGCACAAATTAATGGACTTCCATGGCGGCTCGTTGATGGCGAACCAGTCACTGAATTGGCCAATGGACGACCCCGTTTACGAGAAAGAGCTTTTCCTGCTTTGCGCAAGTGTTCTGAGATGGCTTGTTTGAAGACGAACAGAGATAAATAAGAGCTTTCGTTTACTCTACGCCATAAAATCCACGCATTTACCACACATAAATCAATCATATGAAAAAAAATTCTTTTGTACCACTTCTTCGACCTCAAGTGAATCCTGTAATGACCCAGCATTGAGTCAAGTAAGTCAACGCCTCCCATATGACGATTGTAAACTTCAACAACTTGTGGACAGTCTATTTCCTTGTATTGGTGGTCTTTGCGGCAATATCTTTGCTTTTTTGTGGTAGGTTTGCTGCCAACAAATGTTGAAAGCATATTCACAGGTTTGTTGTCAAACCAAGTTACCAAACCTAATTGAACTCCATCCACCGTAGCAGTCTTTTCAATCATATGGCCTCTCCCTCCTTTTTTTAACTCTTTTTCGGGTGGCATTTGAGCATTTGGCACTCGGTTCAATCTTACGGTACCCGAAGGCAAAAGGCCACTTTGACTAAGATATACCTGTAACTTAGGACTATTGTACCAATTGTCGAAAAAGATTTTGTGATTCTTGTGCCTTGGTACCGACTGCATCAAACGAGATACAACATTGCCACTAACTCCAAGGTCAGGTGCTCCATCAGGTACTTTGTTGCTTTGCTCGCCAGCAAATATCTCGAAGTCATAGCTAAATCCTGACACTCCACTCAAAACTTGGTTCTTATAACCCCATTTATCTGGCTTCGCTGGGTTATACTGTTTGAGTTCGTGCCTGCCTTTGGTAGGTATCATCTGCTCATCTACGGCCAAATATTCTTCCCTGGGAACTATCAAAAGGCGCTGTCGAATTCCCTCTATCAAAGGACGAACTTTAAACAGCTTATCATGTCCTTCTTTACCAATAGGAATAAATTTTGAATTGTCATTGAAATGCAAGAAACGCTTTATTGTTTCCCATCTGTTGCATGTCATTACTTCATTCACTTGAGGCTGCCCTATGTCCACGTTCCAGTAAAGTCTTGATGCGGGTAGTTTCACCAATGACATAAAGATTACTATACCAATAAATTGTTCCATCTCTTCTTTAGAAATATTGGCTGGCTTGTTGACGTTATCTTGAATAGCCTTCAAATTGGATTCTTCTACTATCATTGTTATCAACTCGTCAGTAAATAGATACAAGAAGAAATCGGCTGGAGATTTAGGATTTAGCTCTTTTATATCATCAGGAAGTTCAAGATCTCCAGTGAAGATGTAATGATCCGGGTTATAAGGAGGCAAATGTTCAGTCGACCAGTTTATTTTAACAGCAGGTTCTTTACGACGATTGCTTTTTTTGGCCTTTGACGTTGAGGGTAAACTTGCTAAAGGAACGTCGTCTTCGTCTGAAAAGTCATCATCCGTCTCAGGTACAATAATAGGGCGTCTAAATGGTATGGAGGATGTAGGCATGTCAGTATCGGAATCGGAAGCCAAGTCATCATCGCTAAGGCCATGCTCGGGGATTGCATTAGTATGCTTATTATGCCCATAAAAGCGTCCAGGGTCCATTCTACCACCAAGAAAAAAAAAAAGCTTAGCGCGAAGAAAACGTAAAGGAAATTGAAGCGAAACCATATCCTCGTGCAAAATTAATAATAATGTTTGAGCGCATACGAAACCATATATGTATAACCTAAAAAAGCATTGAATGCATACGAACCCAGATATGGTTTCAAAACAATTAGTGTTGAAAATGGGTGAAATTAAATAGAAAGTGAAAATCTATTACAGTGCGTACAAACTAGAGGTTATGACATACAACAAAATATTTTTATAAACTCAAAAATCTCACCTTTTAATTTTTATTTCTTTTTACAAAGTTGAGAGTCGCACACGCATGTTAACATTCACTCACAATGTCTGGAAAAGTGAGGTTATATCCGAGTGGCATGGGACCATAGACAAAATAGTTGCGTTTTGTTATTCTTAATGATCTGACAAACAACCCCCATTAAAGTTTAAACGCAGTTTTTTAATATTTTTCGAATAAATAAGCTGGAAACATGTCAAACCATATATGGTTTCTTATGCGGTAAAGGGTTAAAGACTACGTTAAATAAATGTTTGAACTGTAATTTTACCCGAACAATGAAAACGCTTTTCACTATCACTACAAAAGCTTTAATTCCTAACAAATCAAGAAGTCCGCAGTTCTGTTAACTTGAAGAAATCTAATTTAAAATGTTACGCTGAGTTTGGATTATACTAGTATCGATTCCAGTAATAGGGCAAGTTACTTGACTGTTGCAACTCGATATTTTATTTTAGTAGTAGGACTTTTTGCAGAATCTGGGAAGTACTACACCTTTGCCAGTTAATCCACCGCCAAGCAGCAATGTACTAATATTCATGTGTTTCGATTTGAAGGGAAATGTTTTCAGAGAAATTACAGGGCAAAGAGATAAATAATCTTACATATGTTGATTCGAAAGTCATATAGATCTAGATAGTGATTCTGACTCTACAAGTTCAAACAGTTGTGTGGTACTGTGTTATATTATGAACAGGTGATCGTAACATAGGTATATTAAATAAATAAATAAAGAAATATTGGTGGACAATTCACACACAACACCATCATCATCATCATCAACAGCCCACTAAACGTTCCCACTGCTGGGACTCGGGGCCTTCTCTCGCAAGAGAGAGTTAAGGCCATAATCCACCACGCTGGCCCAGTGCGGGTTGGCGGATGACACATGACTTCGAAAGATTCTAGGTACATGTCGGTTTCCTTACGATGTTTTCCTTCACCGTTTTAAGTTAGCGGCATTACGCACATGACTTCGAAAAGACAGTGGTGCGTGTGGGGTTTGAACCCAGGGTCTCCGGATCGGCAGCCGCCGTTCTCCCGACTAGACCAGCCGTAACTTAGACAGTGGTGCGTGTGGGGTTTGAACCCGGGGTCTCCGGATCGGCAGCCGCCGTTCTCCCGACTAGACCAGCCGTAACTTACACACAACACCATCTGACCCCAAACTAAGCAAAGCTTGTATGATGGCAGCCAGATAGCTGATATAATACTTATATAGTTTTAAATACATACTTACTATACATAGAAATACCCAGACTCAGTTCAAACATTTGAATTCATCACACAAATATTTGCACTGGGTGGGAATCGAACCCATGACCCTCAGCTTCGCAGGCAGAGCTACTACCAACTAAGCCACAAGGCCAGTCAACTAAGTGAGCTTGCGGTTTCAACCGCATTTCAAAGTAGATGATGATTTTTTCTAAAATAGAAGTAGCCCAAGCTATTTCTTATTACATCACCTATCTGCCGTTAATAATCCCAACAAAACCGGTCTCGCCGTTCCAGAGATTTGCAGGAACGAACAGACATATAGACAGAACATGTAAATGAGGTAATTTAAGTGTATGTTGTACCGTGTATACATTCATATGCAAGTAGTCAAAAGCGGTTACATTATCAAACATACACTATTAAATCTTATTTGTTTGTATGGTTATGTATTGATTGATAAAAAAAACTCGACTATTAACAAGGACGTTTGTACAATTGCTAGCCTATCGAATCGTCGATAAACTAACAATTGCCAGAGAAGTGAGTACAAGCGCTTAACAGCGTAACTTTGTTCGACGCTTGTCTGACTTGTTTGGCAGGCCTACTCTTGATGGCCTGCCCTGGATGTAGTAGTGGTGCGGCGTCCGGTGCTAGTCCGACCGGACCCTTGCTGCAGTAGAAGGACGTCTCCAGTAAGGGAGCGTCCGAGCGGCGGTCCCCAGGTTGACCGACCGCGAGTGTGACCCGAACGTCCACATTACGGAGCGTTCGGGGTAGTGATGGTGCAGAGTCCGGTACTAGTCCTACCGGACCCGTGCTCCAGTTCAGTAGGAGGACGTCTCCAGTACGGGAGCGTCCGAGCGGCGGTCACCAGGTTGACCAACCGCGAGTGTGATCCGAACGTCCACAGTACGGGGCGTTCGGGGTAGTGATGGTGCAGAGTCCGGTATTAGTCCGACCGGACTCGTGCTGCAGTTCAGTAGGAGGACGTCTCCAGTACGGGAGCGTCCGAGCGGCGGTCACCAGGTTGACCAACCGCGAGTGTGATCCGAACGTCCACAGTACGGGGCGTTCGGAGTGGTGGTCGCCGAGTTGACTCACCACGGGCGGAGGTGCCGGATCGTCCCGAGTAGCGGGGACTTACGGCTAGCGGTCGCCAAGCTGACCTGCCACTGGTGGTGGTGAGGGACTGGTACTGTTGCTGCCAGTCCCGAGGCTGCCTGGTTAGCCTGTCTTCTCGGAGGTGTAGGTGGAGTAGTGATCCAAACACAAGTTGAGTGATGAATATTTTATTTAATAAATTAATGCTGTTTATATACATAGTTCTCTGACGTTAAAGAGTTGTGAAATAGCTTAGGTGGTATTTTGTTAGTTGAAATGTAAATAATTTGTAAAAAGTAAAAGGTTAGTAAAATTCTTATAAAATAAACAATTTATCGATCGAGATGCTGACTCGCCTTAGCGTTTCTATCTTATTGGGGTCACGTGAGTACGTTACCGTACAGTCAGTAAGGGCAAGCGCCAAACAGTATGGACAATTTGGACAACGTTTAAAAAAAGTCGGACAGAGTCTCGCTAATACAAAGGCTGTGTATATCGAGTCGGCCAGTGCCCTGTCACATACAGGTTAACACTCTTACATACATACATGAGTCGGCCATTACGCGCGCAAACATCAGCCAGTCGATACGTTTCACGGTAAAAGAAAATCTCATCACACTTAATGTCTTGCGTAGTGAAATGCTGTAAAAGCCGTAGTGACCGACGCAAAAAACATCCAGGAATCACGTTTCACAGGTAGGTGCATAATTCAATTACTTATTTCCACGTTTTCAATAATATAAAAAATCTTCACTCGGACATCGATACATTTAATTAATTTATATTACCTAGTTGCCATTAGGTATTTTATTCATTAATTTGTTTGCTAGATTACCTAAAGAAAATGAAGTTTGGCGAAATGACTGGATCACAGACACAAGAATCTGCAATTGCTGAACATCTGATTGATGCTAAAACTGGTCATTGGATCGAGATCCACGACCCGAAGGTTCTATCTACCGAATGTCATTACTACGCAAGAATGGTTCGGGAAGCATTGGAAAATAAAAAACATAGGTATATATTTCAACTACGACGCGATGACCACGATGCCAATAACCGAAAACTACCCGGTTTACGGTTATCGGCGTCGCGGAATCCTCTAATAAATAAATGTGTGCATAGCGCACTGAGTTTGGAGAAACCTGATATGGTTAGTGTTGTGTGTAGTGTTGGTCACCCTGCGATTTTTGAAGCCCAAATGAGGGTAGATGGAGATCTCCTCTCATTTCATAATGAGAGTATGGCGGGCATACGTAAATTTATTTCCCCCGCGTAAAAAAAAAAAAAAAAGAATTTGAGTTCGGAGAAGAATGTAACACTAGAACCAGTGACTTAGAAAAGTAATTTAGATGTTTCCTTATATGAAAACGTTCATTTTATTTTTAATAATAATTAAATCTCGTTCAAATTGTCCTAGTATTACCCAAAACTGTTCATAACACTATGATGTAATATTCTGAAAACACATACAAAAGTTTCGATCAAAATAACACAAAATGTATGGCATTTTAGAGTGAAAATTATACAAGCTTTTGATAGTAAACAGCGTAATTTGGAACACGTATTTAGAAGCTTGCGATTTTCTCTCAACTCGTTACGACACAAGAAACCTTTTTCTCGGAGTTCTTTAGTCATACTCTTACTCTTTTATTGATAACGAGTAGTTACATGTCATAATATTCAAGATATTCAAATGTTACCAATACAAGTCAATAATTAAAAAAAACAGACGTCAATTCTGCCGTCCGCAAGCTTAAATGCCGTTATCTAACATCAGGTCGATTTGGACATTTAAATGGCACTACAATCAGAAAAAAAATATCTATCGATCTGTGTAACCCGTGTTTCTCTAGGTATGTTAGTTTTTAAGATACCAAAACTAAAAATGCCGTTAAGTCATTTTATTTTGTATGGTTGCAACGCTAAAACGCAGTTAAATAACAATACTTACCTAAAACGCCGCTAAGGTATTTTAACGTTACCTTTGGCTGAAATTTTCTTTGATTTTCCATTACTTAATTGCCGTTAACTGACTTTTGTACGCTTTAGTGCCGTTAAAGCACTTAAATGTTTTTAAACAAAGTTTCATTTACAATTTATATTGTATTTGTCCAACGCTATAAAGCCGTTATGCTTGAATACAACACAAAAATGCAGTTAAACATACTTAACGGCTTTTTAGACTAGTTAATACGTATGCAATTTTGTAAACTTAAAACAGAAAATATCACAAAGCTACCTTAACTATGTGATATAAATTATTTATTTTGTACAATACTAGACTAAAATGCGGCTATGCCACATTACTTAACTAAAATGCCGTTACAAGTTCTTGCGTATGCAGTACGATATTATGTGAAGGAAATCAAGTGCAGATAAATAAGATGCTTTCGTTCCCTCCAACTTATTACGATGGCTTAAAACACATTTAGATGAGTCAAACTAGATCTTGTATAGAAAAAAACGGAAATGATTCTTATGTTACATCTTGTTCCGACTCTTCCAGTGTCATTTATACATTTTGGGACGTATAAATTATGTTACAGTACTCGTCTTTCTTTAGATTTTAATGAAATCACAAATTTATCTAATGAAACTTTATCAGGTTTTAATAGACTTACAAGGAAAGTAGAGTAATTCTCTACAAAATCATCAAAACAAACATTCAGTTTGAAGAGTTAACATAAAATATTACAGCCAGATGATGATAGCACCATACCGTATCTGTTGAAGTTTTAAACTCCACAATCAAGTTTACAGTGTGATTTCAATTCAGATGACCTGCACGTTATAATGATTTTAAGATAGCTGATTCAAGTGAAAATTTTAGTAACTATTTTCAAGAAATCCATTAATCATAAGTTTAAACGTAACCATAAGTCTGACTTTAAGAACCACAATATCATTAATAAATACCTACAGAAAACTAGCTTAAAAACGGTACCATTTAACGCTGTATTAAAACATTGTCAATGCCGTTATACAGAATACAGAAAAACTAACCGAAGGCTGGTTGGAAAAGCGTAGAAGCTCAATTAATGAACCTCAAAAAAACTGTCAGTATTTCCATCTCTCTGTCAAACGCGGAGACACATGATAGAAATTGGTGAATATCAGAACCTATCTACTTTAATGTTTATGCTACGACCACAAAGCAGTTGACAGTTTGGAAAATAAAAATTATGACTGAATCGAAGAAAAAGATCTGATGTATACAATTGGGTTGTTAACAGTGCAATGCAGTTGCAGTGCACAAAATAAAATTGACTATTTAATTATGTTCACTTCTTCTCAGTGTCATTTATTTACTAAATGCATTTATTTACTAAAGCAAAATCATCTGCATATAACAAATTACGCTTTATTATTTCAAATCTGAACACAGTTTCATGAGTTCCGAACAAGAAGATCATAAAGTAAAGTAAGAAATGCAATAAAGGTAAGTTATATGATTTTGGCCATTTTGATGAGACAATATGAGTTAGCAACTCAAAAGTAAATATGAAGTTTATAGCACCAAACAATTTCGTCATTGTGCCAAATAACGCTTCAGAAAAAAGAATTCAAATTAAGCCCCTGAGTTAATCTCAAAAATATGTCGCACATGTGGATTTACTCTGATTTTGAGTTTTATTGTGATAGCTTGTAGGTACAAAAATTATTGCCAGAAAGATTATTTATATTATTTTGCTTTCTTCAATGGCAAATACTTAAAATACCAGAAATCATAAAACTTCGTTTCAAATCAAAAGCAAAATGCAGAAATACTAAGCGGAAGATTAATTTAGTTCAATTCATAGAGCAACATAGCGCCAACACATAAGCTATTGTTTTGGAAGAACTTGTCGACCGACGACAAAGAATGATAATGCTAGTAAAGCAATATTTAGACTCAAGAAAAAAAAATGGTTGTCTGTAAAGTCGGGTTACTGACGTTAGTTGAACGTGACAACTTCAACTACGCCGTAGAGCGAGGTAACGCCGGCGGCGAGGTAATGGCGGTAACATTACATGACGTCATGTTTTGCGGGCGTGCAGCCGGCTTCATCGAATTATAAGACGTTGTCACGTCAAAATCTTTGAGTCTTAGGTATTATTAAATATTTTGTAGGAATATTTATCCAAAAGTTTAAGTGATTGTGACAAAAAAAAACAAAAACAATTGATCTCTATTGTAGATTCTTGAAAATCTGTTGTAAGTAAGGGCAATAAAAGTAGTATTTTAATTTTAAATTTAAAATTTTGTAATTTTACCTTGTAATTTTGCCTTATCATTTTAAATTTTAACTCTTGAGAAATTGTATTTTTAGATACTTAGGCTTGTATTCGAAAAAGATTAACAAAAAATGCTGTTTGTTTTTTTTTTGTGCCAATAAATATCTAGTTTTTAATGTCATTTTTGTTTTCTTATTTCACATAAATCATAACTTTTATTGTATTTTCTTAAATATCTTGTAAGTCATGCTTAGCTTAATTGCAGTTAAAGGTAAAGGTTTTGCATTTAATCGCATTTTAGTGTTGTAAAATGCTCTGAAATAACCGATTAAAACAAATTTATGAAGTTTGCTAGTTTTAAATGCGGTTAAATGACTTTAACCGCATTGTAATCTTGGATGTTTCATGATATAACGGCATTTTAGTTTTGGAATGATTTCAAATTCTGTAGTCAAGTACCATCCAATGAAATTAAAGAAAATATCAAGTTAAAATGCCGTTAAACTATACATAACGGCATTTTAGTGGTGATTTTGAAAAGATTTTAAGACAAAATTACAAGACTAGAATGCAAAAACGCTTATAACTCTTATTTTGCACACCTTATAATCTTGAAAATACTATCATTTCAAAGTGTTTTTGCAGCTCTATATAAAGGTATCAAAATTATGGAAATATGTATTTCACTTATCAAATGGCATAATTTTAAAATTTAGAAACAGTTTTCCCGCGATATCTCGAAACTACATTTTGGTACTTAACGGCATTGTAGTTTGCGGACGGCAGAATTTAAGATCCCATTACAATAAAAATCAAATAATACATTACATTAAAATCAAATTACATTACAATTAAAAATTCCAAATTAATGACAAAAATAAATAGAGTAAAATTAATCCATACTTGAATATAATGGAAATGGGCATTTTCACAATATGAGCATGAGAGGGGTATGTTAGAAAAATAGGCGCGTCCTTAATAAGAATAATTTGATGAAAAGAAGTATAAATGTCTTGAACATTGAGAGTTTGAGAAACACAGATCAAATTGCTAGTACTTAAAATCATTTTTCTATCATCCTACCATTACTTTCTATAACTTTTAAAATAAGACAGTATAGAATTATTTGATCAATACAAATCTAAGTAGATATATGGTATTTAAGATCGCAATAAAGTCGAATCCTAGTTGTGAAAAATATTTTAAGGCAATTTCATAAAAATACTAAGATTAAACAATGTTTATGTTATGGTATCACCTTTTTTTTTGGTTTGTTTTGGTTTTCTACACACCTTGCTGGAACGCACTATACATCCAGCTATCTAGTAGAGAACCCCGTCGTAAGCAAAAGTTCACTTTTAAATGCGAGGTTTTAAAAATATGACAACTGCTTAAATTTGCTCCTTGATCCCGTATAATAATCATCTTTGACAATTTGAGTCCATAAGTGCAGTAGTTTTTTTATAAATTACATAAAATAACAAACGTTTTTAAAAATGTACGTTCTATGGGTGATGTTGATAGCCATAGAACGTATTTTTTTAAAAACGTTTGTTGTTTTATGTAATTATTAAAAAAACTACTGCACCTATGGACTCAATTTGTCACAGATGATTGTTATATCAAGGAGCAAATTTAAGCAGTTGTCATATTTTTAAAACCTCGCATTTAAAAGTGAACTTTTGCGTAACATGGCGCAGTTACGTTCTATTGGTGCTGTCAAAAAGAAAATAAATGGTTGGATCTACTATAGCTTGATGATAACCAATGGTGCGGCTGAAGGTGATGTTGCACCCTGACCTAGAAGATACTCAGAGCCTTACCTAATTACTCACTCTGACATTGAAAGTTCCAGATTACATAACATATATATTAAACATCACTATAAGAAGGGTATCTTATATATTATTTCCTCATTAAAATAACTTTAATGGTACCTCGTTATGTTCCCGCGAACCTCCGTAAGTTGCTGACCTAGCGTCTGCGCCTACGCAGGATCATGCGACATCACGCCATGCCACCCAGAAATGCAGTCTTGCGTCTGGGATAGATAATAAGTTCTCTTTAAGCCTTATAGTTCTAAGCAAAGTCAGTCTTAAAATACTCTTTGGCTCATCTAGACGTAGTTGGTTTTAATATTAGTTTTTAAAAACAGTTCCAAGGCGCTCCCGAAAGTTAACTACCTACCATCTCATTTATTTCTCTATTATTCTTTATTATTATTTATATTTACTTGCAATACAACTAAACTACTTAGTGTCCTCGCAAAACGAGCTTTATTTGTGAGTCAGCATTAATATTTGTAAATGTAAAATTAACGAAAACGAATCGTTTCACATTTGCCTTTACAATTAGATGGTTGTATTTTTCCACCATGATGTATGCACAACGTCACCCTCTTGTTTGAGAAGATCAAATCACCGCTTAGTGCTACAATAAGCTTGCCACCTAGAAGTAGATTATCTTTATACTTAGTAATTGCTCTGGAAATACTGATCTTCCTGTCTCGGGCTGGTCTTGTGGCTTAGTTGGTAGTAAGTCTGCCAGCGAAGCCGTGGGTCGTGGGTTCGATCCCCATCCAGTGCAAATATTTGTGTGCTGAATACAAACATTTGTACCTTGCCTGGAGGTACAAAAAGGTTGAATTTAAAAGTAAATTTGTATGCTATCTGGCTCCCATAGTACAATATTTACTTATTTTGGGGCTAGACGGTGTTGTGTGCGCAATGTCCACTAACATTATTGATATTATCTTCAAACCGGAACCCTAATAGGCATTCAAATGTAAAATCTATAAGAATACTAGCCGCCCGTTCCGGTTTTACTCGGATAATAACCTAGATACCAACTGCAGCGCCATCTTCCGGGCTGATTTGTGAATTTAAGAGGACGCCTTGAACCAAGAAGCACGAATACGAGTACTTTTGATTGCATAGTATGAGACTATCCAATGATATAATTCAAATATTAAAAATATGGTAGGTAAGGAAAAAACTTGTATAATTTTATGAACCGAACACAATTTTTGAAAATTGTCTGAAATTTTTAAACAAAAATATACAAACTTCACACCAAAAACGTTCAAATGCTCGGAATTATCAGCGACAACACCCTACTTTTTTTTACGAATAAAATAGCCAGACTGCTATTCTATTTCATAGACCGAGAAGTTATTTCATGTCATGTTTACATTATCAGTAATTAAATAAAAACCGAGTCAAAAATTACGCCTGCATTTCACTGCTTTCATCATCATCCGCTGTGCCAGGCGATTATCAACTTTTAACAGGGCTGCTAAGACCTAAAATAAATGAGGCGCGGAGCTCAGTCAGCGAGCCGCGCTCGCAGTGAATGCTTGTGACCCGGCTGCTCTGAGCGACGATAGATTATTTAATATTTATTTCCTTGTGAATAAGTTAGGCTTTAGTGTACGAGTTTTAGAACGTTATATTATAGTAGTTAGTAAGTGTTATAATATATTATTTATTTGGACGTGTATGTATGTTTAGTAGTTATTTTAGTGTTACTCATAGAAAATGGGAAGAAAAGATGAGAGGAAAGAATTATTTTTAAGGAAACGAAAACCAAAAACTAAAAAAAATTATGGAATGTTTGGGTAAGTTGAATAATATTTTTATTTTGTTTATAATTTTATCGAAGTATGAATGTATAGGTACATAGGTTGTAGGCAATAATTACAAATTATAAAGTAAACTTGCCATATAAATGCAGTAAGAAATTGCACTCTAATAAAAAGAATAAAAAGCTATGGAGTCGTCATTTGATATTTTAGAATTACTTAACCATTTAAAATTAATATTTTATGCAATCGAACTTAGCAGTATTTAAAAAAATGGTTATTCTTACCCGACTTCAAAAAAGATAAATTCAACTATATTCGAATAAGGGTACTGTATCTTATTTTGTAGCCAACCAGAAATATCATTGATGTACGCAGAGTTTTCATTATTACTTATTGATGACTCATAAATAAAAATATTTGTTATTGTAAATGTAAAATACTTATGTATCTTACGGATAATATCTTTTTCAGGACAATTGAGAAGAACAAAACGCTTTCAAATGACTATGAACGTACACCTAGATCTACAGTGAGTTAATAGTACAGTATTCTTAATTAAACAATTTCGGAATACAGAATGTAAAAGTAGTAACCTGACAACTATACTTTTCTTTTTATTTCAGACGAACAAGGAATATGACGTCAGCGACGTCATTGAAAAAACGAATGAAGAAAAAAATGAGACATCTGAAGTTTCGGCGGCAACGGTAAACTTGTTGTTTATTTATTATTTTTTTGATTATAAATATTAGAAAACAAAACTTGTCTAATTACTTACTTACTTAGGCAATAATGCCTTCAAAAAAGTTTTAGTTTTCTAATTTCTTTAATTGCACAAGCAGTAATGTGCAAACATTACTGTGTTCCGGTTTGAAGGGCAATGTTTCCAGAGAAATTACAGGGCTTAGAGATATAACAACTTAGATCTCTGGGTGACGAGCGCAGTGCAGTGCTAGGTAATGATTTGGACTCTTCATGTTCCAATAGCTGCGTGTCACTGTGCTGTTATGTGGCAGGCATGTTGCTTACCATCAGGCACATGCCGTGCTCGTCTCGTCACTCTTTATTTAAAAAAAAAAAAAAAATAGTAATGTAAGTAATTTTATTTCAGATAGAAAAATCACTTTCTGAAAATAATGAGCGTTCATACGAAGTTGAAAGTACCTCTAAAACTACTGTAAGTATGCAATTTGTTATTTCTGAGTAATATTTATCTAAGATATTTTATACTTAATATATATATATATATATATTTTAAATAAAGAGTGACGAGACGAGCAGGACATGTGCCTGATGTCTCAACTGAGGTAAGCAACATGCCTTCCACATAACAGCACAGTGACACGCAGCTATTGGAATATCATTCCAGGAGTCCAAATCATTACCTAGCACTGCACTACGCTCGTCACCCAGAGATCTAAGATGTTATATATAATAACATATGTATACCTCTACTTATGTTTCAGATTCAAACAGAAACACACGACTTGGGGCATCGAGTTATAGATGTTAATCATTTTACATCACAACTTGTCAGCAAAAAACAGCAGGCCTTACTTGGGATATGGTACGGTAACAACAAAATAAAAACAGAAGTCATAGAAAAGGACGATACATTTTGGTCAGATGTCATGGAGCCGAAACTGCTGAAATTTTATTATGATTGTCTTCTTCCCGAGTTGATCGACCCTAGACACATAAGGAATAGGCCAATTCGTGATCCAAAAACCGTTATTCCAAAGGACAAAGAAAATGAAATTAGTACCGTTTCAAAAGAAATAAATAATTTCGAAGTTGATGATGGTTCTGTCTTAGATTACGTGATGTCTTTTGTAGAATATTAATAACAATATCTTAACGATTCCGTTGTTTTATTTCTTTATGTATATAGGAGCCTAAAATGCAAAGATAAAATATATATAACTCAGGCAAAGTAACAGACTTCAGAATATTAAAATTAATTAATGAGAGAGAAATGATTTCTTTATTTATATTTAATTTTATTCCTATCAAAATTCTTTGATATATACATACACGTTCAAAAAATTGTTTCTTAAAAGCAAAATTGTTGTCACACATTTTTACTATTTTTAACCACCTTACTGTATGTGACGTTAATACTAAAGCAAAATTCGTTCATACTTGTAATTAACTATAATACAAAATTTAAATGCTCCTAACATCATAAGCACGAGATATTTTTAACCACCTTAGATCCCTGTCTCAAAAATACCTCCGTAAAGAGAAGATGTTTATAATTATATAATTTAAAATTAAAGTAATTAATTTAAATAAAAGAGTATGTTTAGAGTTTATACTCTATCGATTCAGTAAATTTGGAGAAAACTGACTGTGATGGACGGACATACTCGTAAATATATATCTAATATTATATCATTTAATTTCGTAAGTCTTCTCTTAACTTGCATAATTTCTTTGTACTTACCTCTTAATAAGAAAAATATTAGAAAACAGATTTTTTTTATTTCTGACAATGAACATAGAAGAAACGTCAAAAAATGCTAAATACTATTTTAATAAGTAGGTAGGTACATTGTTACAAAACAATGTGTTTCCATATTATAAAAAGAGGCTCTAAAAATTTGATCTGCGGATGATGTGAATAAACATAAACAATATGTATTACCTATTAATATACCAAAAATACAATGAAACAAAATAGTTCGAATTGAATTTTTGTCTTTATCGCAAGGATAAATAAATAAAGACGAGGCGACTCCACGATAGCTATGCTCCAGACAGCGAGAGTTCGGACAGCGTTCGAGTTGACCGGTTTTGCCGCGCGCCCTCCGCAGCGCCACGTACGATAGACCAGCCATGCCGTCCGCCGCTGTTTCGGCCGGTCAAGAGCGACGCGTAAAATTTATCAGGGTGAGCGGGGAGTGTGGTACATGATTTTTGAAACAATAGTTTATCAATGCGTCACCTTAAACCATCGAGGGCCCTACCCAAACGCATACAGAAAAATTCATTCAAATAGGTTCAGTCGTTTAGGAGGAGTTCATTAACAACGAAAAGTGGCATTGATTTTTATATAATACTAGCTGACCCGGTGAACTTCGTACCACCATATATTTTTGTCTACTTTTTCTAAATTTTCTATTTTACAAATCTTATCCCGTCAATAACAAATACATAAAACAAAGAATCATCCTATTTGGTGTGGCCATTGAAAAGTTATGAGCGTAGATATGATGTACATTTCGAAGATACATTTTTAGGGTTCCGTAAAGCGTACTAATTGAATCCTTATGGGTTCGTCATGTATGTCTATCTGTCCATCCGTATGTCACAGGCACTTTTTTCGAAACTATAACAACTATACTGTTGAAACTTGGTAAGAGATGTATAATGTGAACCGCATTAAGTATTTTATTAATAAAACATGTATTTATTTCAACGTATATAAGTATTAAAAAGTAAGTAATCCTTTTATTGTTAATCAAGCTATTACCAAAAATCCGTTTTATTTTCATTGTAGTGCTGTGTGACATACGATGTTTTTGTTTAATTACCTGGCACATAGACAACCGAATCTGATGGTTTTCGAACACGGGAGGGCCATATGCAACATACCATGTGAGAAACATGGGTTTTCTAGATTAATACCACAAACACTATAACACGCTCAGCGCCATGTGTATCGTTTAGGATACACACTGGCATAAGGAGTGTGTATAGTTTATGATACACACTCCCCATTTCAGTTAAAGCAGTGTGTATCCGAAATGCGCATGCTTTCTATACATTTTCCCAGTGGTTTTGGGTTGGGAATCGGACAGTCAGCTAAGGAGATATTAAGAGATAAATAAAAATCACCTTTAAATAACTTTATTCAAAAAAAGAAAGGTACTTGGAAACTAATTTTTTTTTAAGTTCAAAATAAATCAGTGAATATTATTGAAACAGTTTTGACACGGAAAACTTTCACATACATAGCATTTAGTAGTTGTTTGAGCTGCTCTGAAAGTCTTGCCAACAATAATTTTCCTGTCATACATTTTATAGCACCTCTGCACATCTTCAGCGTACAATTATCTGTTCAACTTTATTCTTTATGAGATAATGTTTTCTATTAGACGGTCTTTTTGTCATAATAGGGGCTGGTGGCACTTCATCTCCGGCTGACTGAGCAGATCGTTTTAGTAAAACTTTAATTATTTGTTCCCTAAATTAAGTGATAGTAAGTTTCTTGAGATAATATTTGGTTGAATAATAAATGTGTATTCAGGAGAGAAACAAATATAAATAATATTACGGAATGTGTATCTGTATTGACACACATTTATATAGATACACTATTTCTCAGGCCACGTGTATCAAAAAACATACACACCGGTAAAAAAGAAAGGGATGACGGTGTGATTATTTTCTATACTGTTTTAACACCTCACAACACTAAAAAACTCAAAATTAAACTCAATTGGTACATCAGTCGAAATCATTTGAATGCGTGGTATCTAAACGTCTTCCTCTTTATACTTTCCTTTCAGTATAGTTGCTTCTATCATGTTGTTCAGTATTTTTATAGCTAACCATGTGCCGTTGCAAAGACGCGGTTCATTGATACTTCGCAACATTTTAACTACCGATTCAACTTTTAATATAAGATTTGTTGTGAGGTGGCAATCATGACAAATCCAGCGAGTTCAAAAATTCCGGTGGATAGTTGCTGACGACATCATCTTGATTAGTCACCGAATCAACTGATTTATAAATTCTCATCCGCCTGTAATTTGTTCTTGAATTTTGAAATTTAATTCATTTGCATTTATCTCATTTAGATAGATAGATAGATAGATAGATACTCTTTATTGTACACACCATAAACAAACAAAAAAAACACTTATACAGGAGAGAATAACAATAAGACTAGTGTTACAAGCGGCGGCCTTATCGCTTAAAGCGATCTCTTCCAGGCAACCTTAGGATGGAAATGGTTACTAAGAAAACTTTTAAAAGCGGGGTGTGTATCAAAAATATTTTAGTTACATACACTAAAAAGAAACATAATTACCTATATACGAATACAGATTACATACTAATACTTAAGATACTTGTAAAATATACTAATATATAATATGAATACGAAAAATAAATTAGTAAACCTACATAGAATATACAAAGATAATAATATGTGCAATGATATACATGAAACATATGTATACTTATTCTTAAAAATAACATTGCAATAGAAAATTGTAGATTTGACAGAAAAGGTAGATAATAAATATAATTAGATTACTGTGACTCCAGCTTTGACAAATAAAACTCATTTACGTTATTTTTAAAAGAATCCAGTGATGGAGATTTTCGTATAGAAACAGGCAACTCATTCCATAACTGGACAGCCTGAAAAGCAAAGGATTTGCCATAATACATCTCAGAACGTGCAGTTGGGGCATTCAGGGTCAAGTTAGTTTAGATTTACATTTACATAATATTAGTATTTATTTATCATGTGGCTGTCTTGTTCCAATGTTGGGCAACGGCTTTCCTACCCTCCTTCTAATTTTCCCTATCTATGGCTAATATACAGCCCAGTCTTTCCGATATTTGCGGCAAGACGACCTTGCCATCGGCATGATGCCATGGTCTGCCGCGTTGTCGTTTGCAATCTGGCTTCCTCCGCGTGGTAATCATGGCCCAATAATCATCCGACATGCGGCAAACATGTCCAGCCCGATCCCACTTCAAATTGGCTGCTTTTTGAGGCAAATCGGCTATTCCGGTTTTGGAACGCAGTATGGTGTTTCGTATTCTGTCCGTTAGTGTTACTCCAAAAATAGTGCGCTCCACAGTCCTTGTCAACGTGTGTATTCAAATAATTTTGCACAGATAGGGATATTAAATTAACAATTCAAAATAATAAAACACTTTAGGTAACGCTGTTTGTTTTTGACTGACACTTGATTGATATAATGACGTGAAAACTGACGCATTTTATATCGCGTGCCGAAACTAAATCAAAATAAATAATATCGTGAAGCCGACCAAATTTAAAACCAGTTATAATGTTTTATGAGTCTTACGTTTTGTGACTATTCAGTTTGGTCTGGTTCGCGATATTATCACTTTTGTTGAGTTTCTTCTGAGAGTGAGTTTCGGAACATTAGTTCCTCCTATCCTTCAACGCAACACGATTATTTTGATAGATATGATGGAATTTGAACTTTGAGCAGCGGGACCAAAGTGCAAATTGACTCCTTGACGTTAGGAACACACATATATTGCTTAGACATAAGTGAGTGCTTGTTATTTAATATGAACTTAATTCCATAGCAATAAAGCCCAAATTGCCTTAACATTTTAGTTAGGGAATGTTTGTATGGGAAAGCGCTTTATTTAATATGAACTTTATTTCATAGCAATAAAGCTCAAATTGCCTTAACATTTTAGTTAGAAAACGTGTGTATGGGAAAAAGAAAAGGGCTGTTTTTAGGGTTTTCCCGGCAATTATTTGATTTATTCTTGCCGTAAAAACCATCCTTGGACTTATAGGAACATTTTAAAATAAGAATTGTCCAAATCGGTCCAGGCGTTGTTGAGTGATGCGCTTACCAACACATTTTGCGATTCATTTTTATATTATAGAAGATAGATAGATAGATTATAAAACTAAAAATATTTTTTGTTTGAACGCGTTAATCTCAGAAACTACTGGATGGATTTCAAAAATGTTTCGCCGTTGGATTTGTACGTGAACCTTGAGTGTTATCTCATATACAAAATTCTCGTGTCACAATGTTAGTTACCTTACTCTTCCGAAACGGCTTTACTGATTTTTACCAAATTTTATATGCATATTCAGTAAGTCTGAGAATCGACTACTATATGTTTTTCATACCTCTGAGCGATAAGAGATGTTCACCCAAAAAAAAATTTAAAAACTTTTGGACATTTTTTTTGTTTTTTTTTATAATCTAGCATTAAAAAATACATACAACCCTAAATTTTTAACCTTTTATCACCAACCTCTATATTTTAAGAGCCATTTTAGTAATTTAATCATTTTTCATCCCGCTCGATAACTGATCAATTATCGTCTTTTTAGGGTTCCGTAAAACGTAAAAACGGAACCCTTATAGCTTCGTCATGTCTGTCTGTCTGTCTGTCTGTCTGTCTGTCTGTCTGTCTGTCCGTCCGTATGTCACAGCCACTTTTTGCCGAAACTATGAGAACTACACTGTTAAAACTTGGTAAGTAGATGTATTCTGTGAACCGCATTAAGATTTTTACAAAAGTTTTTTAAAAAAACAAAAATTAGGGGTGCCCCCCATACTGAGAACTGAAGGCCAAAAATTTTTTTTTCATCATACCTACACGTGTGTGGTGTCTATCGATAGGTCTTAAAAAATGATGTTAAGGTTTCTAAAATAATTTTTGTCTACACTGAATAACTTGCGCGAGAGACGATTCCAAAGTGGTAAAATGTGTGTCCCCCCCCCTCTAACTTCTAAAGTAAGAGAATGAAAAATCTAAAAAATATATATGATGTACATTACTATGAAAACTACCAACGAAAATTAGTTTGAACTCGATCTGATGAGTAGATTTTTTTAGTACGTCATAAATACACTATTATTAAAACTTCGATCAAAGTTACAACGAACTACAAGAACTATGTGTACTATGTATATTATGTTACTTGCTGGAACGGAACCCTTCATGGGCGAGTCCAACTCGCACTTGGCTACTTTATTTGTAAATGTTTTTCACTCTATTTCGATTAAAATTTCCCGGAGCTTATGGCAAATCTAAAATTGTTTTATAAAAATAAACATTTATTTTTTATTATTAAAGTTTAGGATTGCCATGGATGGCTTAGATTCACAAACCAGCCCGGCAGATGGCGCTGGAGTTGGTATCTAGGTTATTATCCGAGCGAAGCCGGAACGGGCTGCTAGTAAGTTATAAATAAATTATGCATCACAGCGAAACTGTGGCGGATCGCTAGTAGTCATATAAAATCTTACTAACTGCTAACGAGACCATTTAGGGCTCGTTAATGGTGGAATTACTAGTTCGTATCGAATTTGGTCTGGGTTAAAAGGTTAGAATAAGCTAGTTACATGTTTTCTCAAAGCTAGAATTGAGTTATTGTGACTATTGGTTAAAATGTTGGCGCATTGGCAGTCATTTGAGAAATTGAGATATATATATATGAATACTTCTAAATTAAAACATATATTGTAGACCTCATTTCCGAGTCCATTTCGGAAAGAATTTATTACCGCCAAACGTCAAACAACAATGAGTAAATATTAATATTATCTAAGAAATTACAAGGCAAAAATCTTAAGTTAATCAAATACATCCAAATGACGAGACAGTAATTTAATAATAGAAAATATTTTGGGCTCATCATATTCCAATAGCTGGATACTGATGTAACATGCACCTGCCTTTAACGGTTAAAGACGGTTTTAATAGGCGTTGCTTACCATCAGACACATGTCCGGCTCGTCCCGTCATTCTATACAACAAAAACAAATCATATTAACTAAATAAACG
This sequence comes from Ectropis crepuscularia, assembly GCA_963693475.1. Classification (NCBI taxonomy): domain Eukaryota; kingdom Metazoa; phylum Arthropoda; class Insecta; order Lepidoptera; family Geometridae; genus Ectropis; species Ectropis crepuscularia. The sequence goes on from OY856361.1 coordinate 6,359,286, forward strand.
AGTAACTCACGTTTTATATTTATAGTAAGTCCAGTCCGTGGAACACGTAGAAATGGACGGCAACAGCTGCTCTGCGGTGGCGGAGCATGTTCTCTCGGCATCTTTTCTCGGACGCTCAACACTTCATTCGATTCGATAAGGCGGAGGTCCTGGCAAAGGATAAGTCTATTAAACACCGTAGAGTCAGGAAGGCCATTGAAATTAGTAAGCGTCCGACGTTTAACAGAGATGGTGGATGGCGTGTGCCGCCCGCTTGCAAACCTTCACTCCAAAAAGCTCAGCAGAGTGTTAGGTCTAATAGTGAGGACACAGTAAGCTCGGTGTGCTGCAATATTCCCGACGCGCAGCTCACCAGAGACGAAGAATTCTAGTGTAAACCGGGGCAGCCCTCCCGCGACCCCTCACTTGCACCTCCGCAACAACCGTTGAGCTCGCGTACGCGCCATGCTGCTGCCCGCAGTGCTAAACAAGCTGCGATCACGTGCGCGCACTCTCGTTAAAAAAGATCACCGGTCGCGATCGAATCTTGAGTCGGACTGGACCGACTATATCAAACATGAGTTACCCGTGAATTTATTTAAAATGTGTAATAACCACGTTAGTTTTCATACTAAAAACAAATCAGGTAAGGTATTTTTAAACACCTCTTGCTGGCCAATCGTCATCAGTATCTTTTATTTAGCAGACACTTGTTCATTAACGACAGCTTCGGCTTATCATCAGCAGGCAGACCGAACGCGTATTGGTATTTCCATTCTGTAAAACCTTTCTTTTTTTACCATTCTGTAAAAAAAATTGGCAGTCATAGGAACTGCCGATAGAAGTGAAAACTTGCTGTTACCCTGGTACTGGTACCTAGGGGCAAACGCAACTCTTTTATATTTCTGTTGTCCTGGTATCTGGAGATAAACGCTGGGCTGTTGGAGGTAGGTAATCGAAACTCTTTACTGTTTATGTTGCCCTGGTACCTACCTGGCCGTTTTTACCGAGTTTACCCGAAGATTTCATATCCGATCCGATCCATTATCATATCCAAGCGTGACGATTGATGAATCCATTTCACAGCCCACGAAAATTCTGTCTATAGCGCGCCTAAAGAAGTTTTCACTTCAAAAAGCGTCATTGTTGTGATTTCTTAAATAAAATCACTTAAATGGTAGCAAATTTTAACACCAGTTTTCCCTCGCCACGAAACATTTCAAAAGGAATAAAAAAGCAACTGAAATAGCCAACGCTTTGAGTGAAATGAGTTCTAAATCTTCCTTCAGATTAATTATACTAAAGTCCACAAAAGAAAGGTAAAAAATATAGGAAAATAAAACGTTTCTGTGAGCCATCCGTCTGCCGCGGCATGTCAGCTGCCATGAATATTATTAAGACGTAGGGGTGTCACCGCCGTTTTTCAAACGTTTACTTAGCGCAAATAGGCATAACGGCTTAAAAAACTGATAAGTCCGTAACTTACAAGTAGATTATTATAAAATAGCTTACACCTATTTTTTTTTGTTTCAGAAACATTAAAAAATGTTTTTAATAATATTTAACATTGGTGGATAATTCACACACAACACCATCTGACCCCAAACTAAGCAAAGCTTATGGTGGCCAGATTGCTGATATAATGCTTGTACAGTTTTAAATACGTAGGTACTTATTGTACATAGGAACACCCAGACACAGTGCAAACATTTGAATTAATCACACTAATATCTGCACTGGGTGGGAATCGAACCCACGACCCTCGGCTTCGCAGATTAATTTGTTTGTAGAGGTGCTTAGAAGTTTTGAGTGACGCCAATTTACGATTTTTACGAAAACGTGACGTCATAACCTCCCACCCTTAAAGTTTGATGATATTTATGTCGATTAAAATTAATAGTAACTTGAAAAAACAAAAAATACGCGTCTCATATAAATTATTGCCATAATATACTTGACAACGGACTACGTAGTACTTAGTAACGGACTAATTAGTCATTTATAGTTTTGACCCAGTTATAATCCCAATTACAAGTATTTTGGTACTCAAGACTTTCGTAAGCTTGTCGAGTATTTAAGTAAATATAGTTTCGAGCTATTACAGTTGAACATTAGACTACGTTAACATGTATTAAGATGTGCAGTTAAATTATTCTGTACATATTTATTTCTATAAATGATTTATTTAACTATAGTTAATTTACAATATCATAGACGTATCTGCCATTTCTTATTTATTGTACTTTCCTGTTATTATATTTTTTTTCCATCCTACGGTTGCCTAGAAGAGATTTGGTTTGCCAATGTTTACTTTTTTAATTTATTAAAATAAAGTATTTATCTATATAAGTTTGATCTTGACAATAACAGGAATGCTGGCTGCTGTGTATGTTGGCTTAAGCTGTTAGCATGGTAAACAATTGTTCAATAAATAAACAGTAGTAGTAAGGCCGACATCTGTTGCAGTAGTGTTTAAGTTTTTAATCGTTTCAACTTGCGAATTGTCTTTATTTTGGTGAGTTAACTAATGTGAATGTATGTATCTAACTATACCGAAGTCAGTGAAAGGGGAAGTTCACTATGAAACTATAAACGTTAAAAAAACAAAGTGCAATGTAGTGGTTGCCTTCGCTAGAGTCTTGGAAATATCTTTTTTATTTATGACACCACTAACCAATAATATGCAAATATGACTATTGCAAACATCAAACACATATCTATAATGTATTCTAAATATTATAATATTATATAATATATATACTATATTCGTCAATCTTACTGATATTATAAATGCAGAAGTTTGGATTTTTAGATGCTTGTTGGAACAACTTAATAGATCATGTTGAAATCTACAACATAGTTAAGATTATAGTCTAACTGTGTGTGTAAGAAAATGACGAGAACGAGAACTAAGCGGGTAGAACCGTGGGGCGCTGCTAGTTTGTATTACATTCATAGAACATAGTAAAATTATGCTTTACAGTATAGTAGTTGGAGTGTACCTACCTACAATAGGTGAGACGACTAAAAAAAAGGAATTAGTCCGTCAGTTAAATTATTAAAAAACATTGTATACGTATTCTTTCTTATGTTTCACAATCAAAAAACGACGAAGATATATTGCTTAGAAGTTTCGAATCACGTCACGAAATGGTACGACTTTTACTATAGTGTGACGTCACAACCCTTTAAGCCGAAAGTTTTTTATGAAAATACGTATCCCATATTTTTCCATAATCTACCTGACGAACTAATTAAAATGGCATATATTTGACCTTGTCCTCATCCCAATTGTTTAAATGAAACATTAAAATTGAAGTGTAAAATAGCGCAGTGTTTGGTGGCAGCCCTAGAAAAATCGTTTCATTTTCACCTACCATCTGCGGGTTTATTGCTTCGGTAGTGCACGCCGCAACGTGAGAAATATACTCATCCCACCCAACACATTAATAGCTTCACTTCACGCTGTGTGCTAATATTATATGCATAGCTTAGGTAACATTCCTCTCGAACTGAAATACCAGTTAAGACATATTAGACATAATATTAGACTAGGGTCGATAATTAAAATTCTAATTCATTGTGTTTCGTTTCTTTTCGTTCCGTTGTTTTTTTCTTTGTTTTTTATTCACTTCACCTTATTTTATTCACCTCGTCTACTCTACGTTATTTCTCCGCACTTTAGCTCACTTCACCGCACTTTGGATCATTTTAAATCGTTTCGAATCACTTTACGTCACTTTGCCTCACTTCACCTTAATTTTGCCTCACTTAGTTTAAGCATAAACATGGTTTTTTGCAACCTGTCGCAATAATCGTGATGATTCTCTCGCCATTAATTAAATGACAAACTTGTTTATCTGTCCTACAAATAATACTGAGAGATACCACTGGATGAAGATTGAACCTACGACGTCATGCTTGGAAGTCTACCGTATTACCAGAACTAATACCTACTGCGTATATCTATAGTGAAACTGTCATAGACAGGTTCATATTTCGCGCCTAAAACACGGGAAATACTTCAAGGTATCAAAAGTCTTCACGTTAGAGGTAATACACAAAGAGAAGTGCTTGTAACAATAAACTGAGTAATGAGAGACTAAGTACCTTGCTGTTTAAGAGATGTTCTTAGTTTTGTCCCTGTAATTATCCCGTAAAATTCTAAACGGCCAAATGTGGCCGAGATTTTAGACTTCAGTCGACGTTCACGTCGCGGAAATGCCTGCTGCTCGATTACAGCGGAACGCCTGAACGAATCGAATACATGTGAGATAGAAAATTTGGACTACAGGTCATAGATTATAGTGTCTAGTAGCGCAAAGGCTACATTTTCGTCACAGGAAAGTTACGGAACAGGAACTATTAGGTACACATTTGGCTGCTAGCGGTATATAATAGTAGCCGCTAGTTCTGCTTGTTTTGTAAATTACTATTAGGTATTTTGTATACAATATAACTAACGCATTTAATCGTGGCGTTTCAGTTTCCGTATTTTTCCCGCTATAGAAAGTATGTGATAATTCAGGCTATTATCTCAGTTTGAAATTTCAACACAATCCTTTCAGTCGTTCTGACGTGATTGAGCAACAAACATGCAAACTAAACTTTCGGATTTATAATACAACTATCCTACTAATATTATAAATGTCAATGTATGGATGTTTGTTGCTCAATAACGAACTAATGTATGAACGGATCGGGCTGATATTTGGAACACAGATAAATTATAGTCTGGAAGAACATATAGGCTACTTTTTATCTCCGAAAACAACGGGAACTACGCGGGTAACACCGCGGGGTTCTGCTATTATAGATATTTATTTATGTCATTCAAGTTGATGACTGAATTAAATGTCAATGCAAAATGAATGTGATAGGGTCATAGGCGATTCGCCACAAAGTAAATTCGTCACAATTTGTGTACTCCATAATTATACATTCAAAGTAAACTCGTCTCGTGTTATAAAAAAGTGGCTGTGACATACGGACGGACAGACAGACATGACGAATCTATAAGGGTTCCGTTTTTACGTTTTACGGAACCCTAAAAAACAAATGAAAAATGTCAAAAGTAATTAAAGCTGTTGTAAATTCGTCACAGCTTCCTGTTTTATGTCATTTTTGCATAAAGTAGGGTTAGCATGTAATGATAATGTAACCGTTACATTTATTTAGATAATTTTAATTTAATAACAAAATTGTAACTAAAATTGAATGTTGCAGGAGAACGACAAATATTTTACAACCTCTTTTTATATCCGCCAAATACACAAAATATATATTATGTGAATATGTAAAAATCAGAACAAACCTTATCAGAGGTCAGAACACAAAACATCGTGACACGATCTTTACATATAAAATACAGACAAACAAAAGGTAGTACAATCCGATTCCCATTCTCTTGTCCTCACTGGACCCCTTACTTTGTTCCCATGGAGACCATTGTCTTCTTACCGCGGCTATTGTAACTTCGTGAACAAACACCATTAGACCTGAGTTCAGGTATTAATGCAAATTAATTGCTCGGTAAAATAATGGAAATTAATAGTGAAAATACTTCAATTTCATAAAAAAACAATGTTAACTAAAAGTGTAAAAAGGTATATGTGATATGCTTTCACTTTTTATGAAATTAAAACTTCTTTTGTCGCACCATAGACAGATTTTTCATGGGCTGTGAGTTAAATTCTATTGTCGCGCTCGGGAATGATAAGAAATCTTCGGGTAAACTCAGGACCATGGCCATTGGCCATCTAGACATGCGTCAGCCGAAACTTAAGGTGGACTAGCACCTTAAGTTTCGGCAAAATCTGTATGTGGCGCGCCAAAAGAAGTTTTACTCACTATATACCACGTGAGATTTATTTAAAATGTGTAATAACCACTTTAGTTTTGTATCAAAATTGTCCCATACCAGCTCCTGCCTTGCCTGCAGCCTCCAATTGTCCTCTGGTGGCCTTTACTGCTAAACAAACTTTGTACTTGCGCGGAAGGTACAGGGTTCTAGTTACCTAATCAGACTGACTATACTTATGCACTTACGCATATCTTAAAGCGTTCCATAGTATAATGGAACGCTTACAACATAAAAGTCTTCTAAAAAGACTGGGGGTCTTCTCTTGCAAGGAGAGATCCAAGGTCATAATCCACCACATGCCCAGTGTGGGTTGGTGGATGACACCTCTAAAGATTCTATGTATTTACCTTCACCGTTTTTAAGTTACTGGCATTACGCAAATAACTTCAAAGAGGAAGTGGAACGCGTGAGATTCGGACCCAGGGCATCTGTCCCGGCAGTCGCCGTTCTCCCGACTAGATCAGCAGTACCTTATATTCTGCTTATCGATCGATCGGCAATCGCGATTCACCAATCTTCACTTGGCTGCATTGTTAGTAGCAGACATCACGTCACAGAAGACAGACCACGGTGGGTAAGGGGTGCTGGTAGAACGGTACGCCTTTTCCCCTGCCTGCCTCGGCCTTTCGTGGTCGCTTACATACGTCAGATGGCAGACGCGGTGGAAATTCTAGGGAAGAAGAGTGTTTATTATATCCCGTATAGGTCCATGTTTGACGACCTATTCGACTGATGGTAAGCGACGGTGTGGTTGAAGATGACGCACATTGACCTAGAAAGTAGCTACACTCTGACCATGAAATGACTTCTAGATTGTATCTCTCAGGGAACAAGGAGTCCGGCAACTTATTGCACTCTAAAGCTGTACTGTGTGAGCAAAGTGGATTTGAACCGATTCGGTAAAAAGAAGTGTTTCGGTATATTGGTGCGCCGTTCTCCCTGTCCTCTGCAGCCAAACGATGGCAAGTGAAGAGGCTGAAATTCTGGGCCGTCGCAGGGACTAAAGATATTAGACGCAAGGGCGTCTGTGTTTCAACTACCGATTGGTTCACAAGACAATCCCGATGTGCCTTGGATGTTCAGGTGAACTGGTGACGTCGTGTTGTCCCTGAGGAGAGGTCTAGCATGCTGTGGCGAAATTCGACAAAGAATACGAAAGTGTTCCCGCCATATGTGGCAAATGTGGAACGCCATGGCGGTTTTAATTAACAGAAACACTCGTAGTCCCGACCACGAGTGTTACTCACTACTACTTACTAGAGTGTGTTAACAACAACATAGTCCAACATAACCCGACTGACTTTCTATACCGATTTTGTAGACCAATAGCTAACTATTTTCTGATCTGTGCCAATAGTCTTAAACGAAAGGGTATGCGTAAATGAATTTATCCCATGCAAAAAAAGTATTCTTGTTCAAGAATTAAGTAGGTACCACACACATTATATGCCACAGGCTTATAACGCTTTTTCTTGCCTTGAAGGTCAAAAAAGAAAGGTGGAATAGCAAACTTTCATAAAACGAAAAACACAAATATAGAACAGATTAATTCTCCCACCTTATATTTTCCACAATTCCTGATTTATGAATAACATTCGTATCCAAAGGTAATTCAACGAGTTACACGGAAACTGTCTTTTTTTTCTCGCGTTTGTGGTTGAAAATGGCTTGGCAAATAGAAAAACAGATGTCACAAAACGGAGGGTTTAGGCCCTTGTCCTACTGCTGACAAGTAAGACACAAAAATAGGAAAAAATAACTCGGGGATATGAGGAACTCGTCTACTGAGGGTTTTGTACGTAAATAATGTTTTAATGAGTATCTTTATTTATTTCTAGAATCCATGAAAGCATCTTTGATTAAACGATTTAGTCAATTAATTTCAAATCAAATCAAATCAAATTCTTTATTGCTGGAATATAGGTATTAGTAACAGATCTAATATAATACATTTAAGCAAGGTATCACTATATTCGCACCCATAGGGCGTGCAACATCACACATGATGTTTCAATTACAAAACTTCAATTACTTATTCTCAATTTTACAATAATAACTTCATTAATTTCTATATAATGTCAATGTTTATAATGTCAATTTAATCGTCAAGTTTATCATTCAAATAATCAACAATAGTATAATATGCTTTGTCAATTCAAAAATTCTTGTTTTAAATTTAAAAATATTATTGTTATCAGCTTTCTTAATAGATTGAGGTATTTTGTTGTAAATATCCACACCAATTACAAATACGCTTTTACTAAACAACGCTTTAGTGCGTTTAGGCACACATAAAATATGTTTATGCCGTGCACCCTTCAGTGTATTGTAATTTCCTAAATTATTTCTAACATACAAAGCAGCCTCAAAAATGTAAATAGATGGAAGAGTTAACAGATGCAAGGTTTGAAAATACGATCTACAAGAATCCCTAGACTTCAATCCACATATTGACCTAAGGCATTTTTTTTGGGCTCTAAATGCTGATTCTCTATTGAGTGAATTACCCCAAACAAGAATACCATATCTGAGTGTGGAACCGACAAAAGCAAATTTCAAAACAATATTCACCGTTTTTTTTACTAGCCGCTTGCTACACCGCCTGCTCTTCGCGTTTACAATTTTGGCGGGAAAATGGGTGTCAGGTTACATAAGTGCGGTGTTTGTGCTTCGGCATATGAAGTGCCGCCTTACTTGTATCCGTTTGAGCCCATTCATTCTCAAGAGCGTTTCAAGACGCTTCTAGCGGTATCGTTTGTTTATAATTAATGTACTTAAAATGTAAACTAACATTTTTGACACTTGAGATTTTTTTTGCGATTTCTCAAGTAGTCGATCAGCTATTACATTAATAATTTATAAAGGAGACAGTGGTTTTATGGCTTATATGTGTTGTATACGAAATAACAAACTCGAAAAACCAAAAAAAACTGCATTCGATAGCACAAATATATTTTTTAAATTTTTTTCAATACTTCGGGACCATTTTCCCGCCAAAAAATTTAATTTTTGTTTTTTTTTAATTTTACGATTTTTCTATGTAAATGAACTCCAATTTTAATGTGGATTATATCAAAATAAAGACCAGTTCAAGTAGACGCCATTAAACACAAATTTATCGGTATAGCTTCCCAAATAAAAACACGAAAAATTTTTTTTCCCGCCAAAAACCCGACCGCAGAATTAAGTTTGTATATTTTCGTCATCAACCAAGTTTTGGGTACTATATTACACACCGGTGTATCAAGCGTAAAATTTTAACAGCTTTATCTACTGCCGTTACTGTTGTGTTCAACAACCTGCCGAGACTAGAAAATCTGATGGGATAAAAAAAATCACAGACATTATGTGATTTATGATCACTAACACCGTTTACGTGTTTCGTAGTTTACGTAGCAGTACAATTTTTTAAACTTCCATCCATTGGGAAGTGCACAAACGACCTACTGCCAACGAGCGACCTACCGCCAAAATAAATTAAGAAAAACTATGCTAGTGAAAAAAAACAGTGTATACATTTTAGTTTCTAATTGAAGTAAAAAAGTAAAAAGATGTCAAATTTATAAAATGAAATACGTTTTTTACTTAATATAACTTCCATTTTAAATCATTGCATTAGATATTGATTTTTTGTTTTATTGTAGGTATTTTTGGTATCAAGTTGCCTCTGCATAGGCACCGAACTGAACTAGTGCAGAAGGTGCAAGACCCTTCTATAAAGGTAGCGGTTCGCGCGGAGACCGCGACAGGAGACTGCAACCGGAGACCGCGGCAGATACTAGATATTAATAATAAAATAATAATAAAATTCTTTATTACACCACAAAAAAATTACAAATTTATACAGTGAAGTCTTAACGTATGTATACATTTACAAGACTTATATTTAAACTTTTCTTATGTCTACGTTAAGCTAACTTATTAAATAAATGCAGAGATGCAGTGTAAAGGGCGGCCTTATTGCTTTAAGCAATTTCTTCCAGGCAACCTTTATAGAGTATGGATTACAACCAGGATATTATGGAATTGTATGGGCGCCAGTTCGCGCCGAGGCGTGTTCAAGTTCGCGCTGAGACCGCGACAGGAGACCGTGACTCGTGTCGCGGTCTCGGCGCGAACTGGCGTTCATACAAGTCTATAGTGTCAAGTGCCTTTCGCAGTCTCCGGTCGCGGTCTCCTATCGCTGTCTCGTGTCGCGATCTCAGCGCGAACCTTTGGCATTACAGAATAAGTACTTATGGTGTGTTTGTGCTGTGATCAGATTACTTTGGTTCGATTCAATCAACACAAAAAAAATTGTCTAGGCATCTAGGTCTACGAAATAAGCATACGCCTTAATAGAAATTGTGTATTTAAAAATTCAAATGAAGAAATATTTAGTATTTATCCCATAGGTATTATACATTTTTATCGTGCAGAAAAATATTTGACTACCGAAATCGCTTTCGTTATTCGTGAGACGGCTACCGATATCGAAGGCTTGGGCGACATTGAACTCCATCCGATTGGCATTAATCATAACCGAACATCATTAGGTGCGTGAAATATGGCCGGATAACGCTTCTCTGTTCTTTGTTCTGTCATCTGTCATACGAACAGGCAGATGCTATGGAATGTTTGGAACTGTCATAATGCGTTACTATACTTACCGCAATAATACGTGTAGCAATAAAATTATTGAGTGCGCGTGCTCCCATATTTTGTTGCAATTTTATGTAAGTACCACTAGCTGTGCCTGCAGTCAGTGCATCATCACTCGCTCAAGGTCTCGCGGTTTTAGCCTACAGCTAAAACCCGTTCCTCCCAGGGAACAAGTGCCAGTCGGTAATCGGACGCACGGCTGAGCGCTCGCGCAACACGTTTCCCGCGCATATTGTTATTAGATATGTCGACAACCCTCCGCGCCAGACAGGGACAGAGTTACGCGTTAGAAGAGAGCGCAAATGTTTAGTTGAAAATCGCGACAGGTATTGAGCGCTAATGCGAGCTGAATTGAACTTTATTGTGTCCCAGCAAGAGTCGCTATTTATATAATTGTTTTCGCTAAGTGAGTGTTCTGTACTTGTACTAATATTTATTCTGTGCTGCAGTTTTCACGGAATCCTTATTATTTTCTCAAGTAAGAGTAACCTATGTTATGCCTTAAGACAGGGGTGTACAACACAATTTTAGAGAGGACCCGGTGTAATATTTTTCTTAACCGTAGTGGGCCAAAGCAAATGCCCGATTCTCACTCGTTTGTATATATGTTACAGCCAAAGTAATAAATCTGGATATTATATATACTGTCTAGCCATTATATATAATATCTACTCAATTTAGATAAAGTGATAATTGACACAAAATTAATCACATTAACTAGCTATTTTATATAATATCTTCGAAGACTTGGATAATGTAATAAAACAAGTAGATATTCGTTTATGAATAAATTTGTATTTCAATTTGCCTTAAGCATGCCTCAATTAACATTATTATAAAGTAATTAACCTAACCGGTCTAACTTGGACTCTGGGTGGGCTCCCGCCAGAAGCTCTTGCGGTCGCCCCTGAATGTTGCTTCGCCACACTCAGCCTTCGTTTCGCTACGGAGGTCGCCGGCTCGCTTCGCTCGCCACCTCCCCCCTTCGCTCAACTCGACTTCATGCGACGAAGCAACATTCAGGACCTCCCTTGAGCTTCTGGCTCCCGCATTTTTTATAAACACTCTAGGGGTAGTAGCCACAAGACTAGGTGGAGTCGGGGTGCTCTGTGTCGGTTTTGTGACTAATTTCAACCTAACCTGTTTGAGTTGGTCTCTGGGTGGGTAATTTGTTAAGTATTGAGAAGGGAGGAAAACGATTTTCGAAGTCGGCTAGACCGTATTATTACTTTAGCTAACCTTGACACGCTATTATTAATAATGTCCAGATAAAGTGATTAATTAATTACATTGTCTAGTGAATTTGGCTTTTATATATAATGACCAGTCATTATGTATAATAACTATTTAATCACTATGACTGTAACATATACATATATAAGTATTTTTTTTTAGTTTTAACCATGTTGCGTACCGGATAAAGGACTAACGCAGGTTGCATGGTAGCATCGGGCCCGTATGTTGGATTTGGTTTTCCTTCGAAGATCAGCCATCTGGTAGTTAAAACCCCTTCACAATCGATTCAGCCGTTTCGAAGATTAGCCGGAACAAACAGAAAGATAGAGGTTTTTTTTATTTTATTCTTTGATATAGGTACCGTGTATACATTTTAACTTAGTAAAAAAAGCTGTTAATTTCATGTTAGATACATAATTTATTTGGATAGACGACGAGATAACGCTTACAAATTCTCAGTGCGTAGAAGGCCGTGTTAGGTTGTCTTGAAAATAACAATACTCGTCTAAATTGTGTTTTAAATTTTAATAAAAGTGATACAGTGTGTTTTTTATCGTGTCTTAAGTTCGAGTTTGGCTAATTATTGATTCCTACTAATATTATAAACGAATATAATATTATTTGTCGATATATAAATAGAGAATGGTCTGGAATAATACTTAGACTATTTTTTATCCCCGGAAAATAACAGGATCGGAAACTACGCTGGTGAAACATTATGTATTTAGTTAGGTTAATTGTTACGGTGGTCTAGTCGGGAGAACGGCGACTGCCGATCCGGAGACCCCGGGTTCAAACCCCACACGCACCACTGTCTTTTCGAAGTCATGTGCATAATGCCGCTAACTTAAAACGGTAAAGGAAAACATCGTGAGGAAACCGACATGTACCTAGAATCTTTCGAAGTCATGCGTCATCCACCAACCCGCACTGGGCCAGCGTGGTGGATTATGGCCTTAACTCTCTCCTTGCGAGAGAAGGCCCCGAGTCCCAGCAGTGGGAACGTTTAGTGGGCTGTTGATGATGATGATGATGAATTGTTTTTCTTTTGCATTGTGGTTTTTAATGAAGAGTTTTCTTATCTTATGTTAGATACCCAAGAAAATCGAAGGCCGCATCGTTACTTAAGGTCAGGCGAGTTGGCGATCAAGTGTAAACCTATTATTTAAAAACTGATTTTAAGCGTTTATGAGCGTACAGACGTAAACAGTATTCAAGTATTCCATTGTTTCCGTTCAAATATATCAGAAACCTCCGTTCTGGAAATCGGTTAAATACACAATTAGTGTCTCAGAAATGGGCTATGTATATTTGAACAAAAAATAAACTGTACCGCATTATTTCGGGTGCAGAAATTTAACACTGCAATACAAGCCTTAGCTCGTATACTATGGGTTCAAAATTCAGTAACACTGAATTTGCGGAGAGCACGCTGTCTCCACAAAAGTGAAAATCAAAGACCATACGTAACTTTGTGTCGCACCATCGCATGTCGAAATTTGTTTGAAATAAAAGCAACCAAGTGCGAGTCGGACTCGCCCATGAAGGGCTCTGTAGCAGCAAGTAACGTAATATACAAGTTCTTGTAGTTTGTTGCAACTATGACAGATGTTTTAATAATGGTATATATTTATGACGTACTAAAATAAAGTGGCCAAGTGCGAGTTGGACTCGCCCATGAAGGGTTCCGTTGCAGCAAGTAACATTATATACATAGTTCTTGTTGTTCGTTGTAACTTTGATCGAAGTTTCAATAATAGTGTATTTATGACGTACTAAAAAAAAACTACTCATCAGATCAAGTTCAAACTAATTTTCGTTGGTAGTTTACATGGTAATGTACATCATATATTTTTTTTAGATTTTTCATTTTCTTACTTTAGAAGTTAGAGGGGGGGGGACACACATTTTACCACTTTGGAAGTGTCTCTCGCGCAAATTATTCAGTGTAGACGAAAATGATTTTAGAAACCTCAACATCATTTTTGAAGACCTGTCGATAGATACCCCACACGTGTAGGTTTGATGAAAAAAAAAATTTTGAGTTTCAGTTCTCAGTATGGGGGGCAACCCTAATTTTTCTTTTTTTTAATTTTTCTGTTGAAATCTTAATGCGGTTCACAGAATACATCTACTTACCAAGTTTCAACAGTGTAGTTCTCATAGTTTCGGCAAAAAGTGGCTGTGACATACGGACGGACAGACAGACAGACAGACAGACATGACGAATCTATAAGGGTTCCGTTTTTACATTTTACGGAACCCTAAAAACTACTTACTAAATCGACTTCAAACCAATGTTCGGTGGAAGTTTGCATAGTACATCATGTATTTTTTTCATTCTCTTATTTTAGAAGTTACAGTAAATGTGTACCCGGGACGGGTACACATTTTACCACTTTGGAAGTCTCTCTCGAGAAAATTATTCAGTGTAGAAAAAAAATACATTAGAAACCGAAACATAATTTTAAGGACCTATGATAGAAAATTTAGATACCCCCCACACGTATGGGTTTCATGAAAAAACAATTTTTGAGTTTCAGTTCTAAGTATGGGGCAACTCCAAAATTTAGAGTATTGTTTTACATTTTTGTGTAAAAATCTTTCTTATATAGTTCTTATAGTTTCGGAAAAAAGTGGCTGTGACATACGGACGGACAGACAGACACGACGAATCTACGAGGGTTCCGTTTTTACGTGTTACGGAACCCTAAAAACAATTCGTTTTTCGTCTTTTTCTGCTGCCTTTTCATTTTGATTCGGGTAATTTTCTTCGTTTTTGTAGTGAAAACTTCTTTAGGCGCGCTATAGACAGAATTTTCGTGGGCTGTGAAATGGATTCATCAATCGTCACGCTTGGATATGATAATGGATCGGATCGGATATGAAATCTTCGGGTAAACTCGGTAAAAAACGGCCAGGTAGGTACCAGGGCAACAGAAACAGTAAAGAGTTTCGATTACCTACCTCCAACACAGCCCAGCGTTTATCTCCAGATACCAGGACAACAGAAATATAAAAGAGTTGTGTTTGCCCCTAGGTACCAGTACCAGGGCAACTAACAGCAAGTTTTCACTTCTATCAGCAGTTCCTATGACTGCCAAATTTTTTTTAGTACTAGCCGTGCCCCGCGGTTTTACCCGCGTTGTTTCTGTTCGACACAAAAGTAGCCTATGTGTTATTGTAGACTATCTATACCTATTAAAGTAGGATTGTAAAAAGTGAAACACTTGACACAAAACTATTGTTGCTTAAAATATTAGATAATTACTTAAAACGAAGATCAATGCCAATGCCTCAAATTAATCAAGATCACAAAAATGTACTCAGTATGTTAATTTTACTAAACCTACTGCTTCTATTTCCTACTAATATTACAACTGCTAGTAGTGTTTGGATGTTGTTGCTCAAATAACACTAAAACGACAATATAATTCCGTTAAAGCGACGCTAAAATTCAGAAAAAATAACTAAATTAATTCCACATGCTTTGTTCTTTAACACAAATAAGAATAACCATCTCTCCACACCGTATTAACTATTATTGTCTTCTATTGTTCAATTCTATTGTACAATGTACTTAAACCCAAATGTAAATAAATAAATGTAATGTAAAACCCTATGTTCACTAGTGAACATAGGGTGTGCAAAAACAATAGAAGACAATAATAGTTAATACGGTGTGGAGAGATAAAGAACAAAGTCGGTCTTTGTTCTTCATCTTACTTTTCCTGCTGTCGGTAGTTCTCTAAAGGAAGCTGTTAGTAATAAGGCCGTCATTTATGTCACTTTAGGCCCTTGTCATTTCTAATAAATAATTAATTTGAAGTTTTTATTAAATTCTTTCTGCCTGTCTATTCCTATCTCGGCAGGAATTGTAACACTTTTTAAATGTAATTTTAATTGCTAACAAAAAAAACAATCTACCCCAGTATTTTCAACGAAAATACTCTGATAGCTACCGTTCGCTCCTTGAAATATCTCTAAATCTTAATCGTCGTCTTAAATCACGGCTTAACAAAGGAAGCTAAAGAGATGTCTTAATTTCTCTAGACATATTGTGCTCTAAATTCACCAGGACGAAATTTATTTTATACTGGCGCCTTATGGGTCAGTTATAAGTGCGGTTAGAAGTAGAAACTACCCGAGGCAAAGAGTCGTAGAATAGAGTAGAATTATTATTTATTGATATGCCAAATATAAACCTCAACCAAAGATTGCAAATACATAAGGATACAGCTTCTTTGGGAACAATGTGTATAATTTTACTTAGACTTTAAAGGCTTCAAAATCATCCGTGCAAAGTTGCATTTTATCGGTTCTTTTATCGGATATATTTTTTAAAGTGTGCAGCGGATCTGCATGTTTTCAGAACTTTCCCAATTTTTTATATCTGACTACGTAGCTCTTAAAAGCGACACGGTTTTATGGTTTATCTTGCAAACAACGAAGAGGTTTTTCTGCACTTTCGTAATAAAAACATTTTTGGAATAGGTTGCCTCAGTGAACATTTCCTGATGGATATAATCTGAGTACCTTCAAGTCTACAGTGACGTGTCAAAATTATCACGCTAAATGGTAATGCCCATACGTTGAGACAAATAATACACGTCAGCATTTTGGTAACGTGTCATGCTAAATAAGAGTTCGGAAAGAGTTTTGAAAAATATATGAGCTACGGTGCCTACGGTCAAAACCTTTCAATAAATAGTCAATAGTAAATATGATAAACGTAGCTCCGAAGCGCTGGTTACGAATCATTGAAATATCTACTATGTGCCAATGACGTTTGGGTCTCGTCTGCCTGGCAGACCGATAGTAAAAAGAAGCGGACAGATTGAAATTGTGTAATTCCTGGGCACATTTTTCGAAATGTATCCGACGAAAAAAAAGAAAAAGCAAACTATCGTCGATTTTCCCACCTTTAGTGCTTCAAGCTGATTACTCAGTAGATCCATGTCACAGGTGAGAATAAATACTCTATACATGATCTGACTCGCGCTATTCGTAAGTTGAGCAGTTGTTGTTCTGAAGTAAAGTATCACCTTACATTTAATAACTAAAGTAGTGCGATTGAACCCTTCGGCAATAATTTTGAACTGTAAATCCTGACAATTACTGCTAATCCAGATTCACATTCAACGTAGAAAATATATCTGTTTAGTAACATTTAGAGAGAAATTGAAAGTAAGTAGGTAATCGGAATAATGAGGTTAGTACGAAAAATATCTCCACAAAGCAAAAACGAGTATAATCTTCATTCTAACACGATGGAAATTATGGTTAATAAACGATTTTATTTATTATATCACATTCATCATATCAGTCGAAGGGACGTCCACTGCTTGACGAATGTCTCCCCCAAGGATCTCCACAAAGACCGGTCCGCCCGCATCCAACGATTCCCGGCGACTTTCACCAGATCGTCGGTCTATCTTGTGGGAGACCTTAAAACTTCGACGTACCGACGGTCAATTTGGCACAGCTGGAACGACTGTAGCATAGCCCAGGTCTCGATCGAATCAAAGACTTTTTCATAGTCCACAAACGCCAAACATAAGGGGCTGGTTATACTCTTCGGTCTTCTGTATAACTTGCCGCAGCGTATGTATGTGGTGTATGATGCTCAAGCCTTTACGAAATCCGGCTTGTTCGGGCGATTGAAAGTAGTCAAACCTGCGAGCGAGACGGTTCGAAATAACCCTCAAAAGCAGCTTAATATAAACATGACACAGGAAGCGTGATGGGCCTGAAGTTCTTTAACAAGGTCTTGTCGCCCTTCTTAAAAAAGAGTACAACCATACCTCTGTGCCATGCTTTTGGCGTTTTGCCTTTGAGTATGACGGAATTGAAAAGCTTTTGCAGAGTCCTTAGCATAGGTAACCCTGCTGCTTTAAGGAGCTCAGCTGTAATTCCGTTATCACCCGGTGCCTTGTTATTTTTGAGCTATTTCAGGCCCAATCGAATCTCGTACAGGCTAACGTCCGGGATATCTTCGGTGTAATAAAAAAAAAACAGGGTGCTGTGTTGTCGTGTGTAACTGTCCGTAGAACTTCTCCACCTCTCCCATCAGCTCGGCAATATCACATTGTCAATAAAATATTACATTATATTAATAATTTGCGTTCCAAATGTACACCCGAACCGTTCAGATATTGCGACGCAACGAACTTAAAGGACAATGTCCATTTTTGACCCGCTAAAATAGTTGTCGTGTAGACATATGAGTTATATATTAAAAAATTGGTGATTTTTTGTTGTACTCGTGTGCGAAGTTATATAACTTTCTAATATTCCAAAATAAAATAATTTGCATTTGTTTAAATTAAACCTACCATTTTCCAACAAAGCTGACTTGTAAAATATTGCAATAACGAAACGGTACCTGCGTTTCGTTTAAGTGATCCGCGTTAGATTGAAATTGAAAATGGATGTTATGTATATCAATTTCTTTCACAATGTCGTTTATTTACTACTTTTACATATTTAAATAACGATATATATAAATACGGCGACAAAGAAACTATCAAAGCTTTTTTTGGTAATGTAAACGAGGAAAAAGGTGGCATGCAATTTTCACCAAATCCAAATTGGTCAAAGATCAATGTCAAATGGACAAATCAAAAAAAAGTAAACAAGCAAAATGTATTGTGTTCTTCCTAACTTTGGTTTTCTTCTTGTTTAAATTGGTTTTAACAAAACTGGGAATTATGTGAATCAGTGCTCCTTATTACTTACATAATTGTGGTAATAATTACATAAAACCTTATATTGTTGTGATGGCTTGCTTGTGTTTTCTGATGGAATCCCTCGATAGTTATGAACCTTCTAAGACCACTGTCTCGAATACCTACCAAAATAATGAAATATTTATTTCACAATTAAGATATTCCTTTCTGTGACAATATTTCTATGCGAATGAAGTGTTCATACTCTACAGGAAATACGGGGATAGCGCTAAGTTGCTACAAAACCTATGCAATTACCAATTTTAAAACCCTGAGTTGCTTTTAGAAGACAGACACAAGCTGAAGCAAATACAATAGATATAATATGTATATTTTAGTTGAAAATGATAGGGACAACCAGCAGAGGCCATCTTTCAGTACTGCTGTACTTGCATTGCAGAGTTCTTCTTGAGATTTCTAGGATGACCAGACACCAGGACCACATAAATCCACGAGCAGAGTATTTTGGCTATGTAGTAGTTTTGGGCTATTAAATATATAAAATGATTATTAAATGTAAATATAATTATATGATAGCAAACAATATATTTTATTTATCCTCTCTTGCATTGGTTTGAATATATATGCAGTAGAAAGATATCAGTGAACAGTATTATCTACACTGATTTAAGTATTTTTTCAGGAAACAATGATAGGATGAGCGAAACATGTGCCTGATGGTAAGCAAGAAAACATGCTTGCCTTTAACAAGACACACTGTCTTGTGTCATAGATTATTAGAACATGAAGACAAGTCCACATCATCAGACCTAGCCCTGCACTCAGTTAGTTTAAGGCTTGTTTACCCTATGATAATTCCATCCGAGAACTATTTTATGGTAATCAGTTGGTCGTGAGAAGTACTATTATTCCTATTTATTCTCATAAGAAATATGTTTTGAAAGACAATACCATAGTTTTTTCTTTTCTGTTCTAATCCAAAAGAAAACATAATTCTAAAATATTTTGACAGTAAACATAACCTTACTTTTCGTTTAACTGTAACTCATTTTTGGTATTTAGGAAATGAAAAACACCAACAGCAGACGTTTATAGAAGCATTAACAATCCTAATTAGATACTATTCATCTCTATACACTTTCAGAATCAAAAAAAGTTGCCAGGTTTTTAAATGTATGGGACGTGGGCATTGTCCTTTCGCATTTATGACATTAATAGGAAGTAGGATGGCTGTGTAGTGACACAGTCAGTGCTGTTATGAGTAGACGCGATTCTTACTATTAGGCGTGTATGATGCTCGTTCCATCATTCTCATTCATCTACATTCAGTAGATGAATTACTAAATAAAATTAGCCGATCAAAAAAATGTCGAACCACTAATTACAAATAGAGCACGCCTGCACACCTTATTTTTCTAAATAGAACGTGTGTTCTCAAATGGTCACTAATGTCTAGTGGAATTTGGGCTAGCGCGTTTTTTACCCGACTGCGCGACGCAAAGGAGTGGTAATGTGTTTAACAGTCTATGTATGTATGTATGTTTGTATGTTCCTTTGAGGCACTATACAGACCAAACGCCTGGGCCGATTTTTATGATTCACACGTCAATCGATTCCTCTTAATCTGACAAGTGACACTAAAGACATGACATTAGTGTAAATCCAATATGGCGGATTCAGGACGCCATATTGTCCAAATAAAAAAATTAAAATCACCAAAATATGTCAAGAGGGGTATCGTTGAATAGGTATTTGAAAATAATGTTTAGCTTTCTCTCAATGTTTTTATATTTGACTGACCGTTTAGGATGTATATCGATTTAAAGTTGAGTAACAACCATTCTCACATTTATAGGTTTTTAGGTAGCAGAAAACTTCGTATAACTAACTGTACGTGTGAATGTGGATGGACATTATATACTAATGTATCTAGTAGGCATCGATATAAATCAATAGATGTGCCCTGAGAATCTTGAAATTGGTAATAAACTGCGTCTCTGTATGTATCGTAAGTGGTTTACAAACAACCAATCTACTTGACCCCTATAATCGCTAGCGGCGAGATTTGCTGTGGTTCTACTTATTTTGGTTGTTGACACCGAATAATGACAGGTAAAAACGTCCGGCGTCCACCGCGTCCTGCAACCGACTAGAACGGAAAGAGTGAGCTCACTCTTCCCAACGTTGACATGATTGCGTGCGCCGTGAAGTTTGGGATGGGGCCCATCTTGGGTTCTACGATCTATGGTAGTAGGTATATTGGACTACCTTTTTTTCGTACGTGCAGGTACGTAATAGTGGGAACACGGAACCGCTCTCGGATTGCTCCGCCTCGGTCGCCCATCTCCAACTTCAAACGATTTAGTAGGTACTCAACGTCAATCGAAAACCACAAAACTATAAATATGAATTACATGCAGTAGAAAATCCTACATATTATATCAGTAGAAACGAAGACATTTGGTCAACAACCAAAATATGCATATTATTATGTTGAGCATATTAACATTCACAACATTGTTCATAACTAAAAAGTGTAAAATAAAAAAATATAATTTAAAAACTCAAAAACCCGACTGCGTAAAAAGTGAACCAAACTACGTACTCGCATACTAAAAAACACTGAAAAGAATAAAACAAGCATTTAGATTTCTGGTGGTCTAGAATTCTATAATATGTTATTGTATTAATACTATTGAATAAATACAATATTTTCTAATAAAAGAACATTACAACTGAACAGTCGGGATCCATTGAACAATTACATTGTACTTATGTCGAATAATAATGGATCCCGACTGTTCAGTTGTAATGTTCTTTTATTAGAAAATATTGTATTTATTTCAATAGTATTAATACAATAACATATTATAGAATTCTAGACCACCAGAAATCTAAATGCTTGTTTTATTCTTTTCAGTTTTTTTTAGTATGCGAGTACGTAGTTTGGTTCACTTTTTACGCAGTCGGGTTTTTGAGTTTTTAAATTATATTTTTTTATTTAATATTATTTTTCATCTCATATGCTCACCGCGTATCCTAACGTTCCACGTCGCTTTTTCTACCCTAACTTTGCTGGGAATAGGTCGCTATCATTGACAATGACGCTATCTATCACATAAAGTTTGACTTGACATATGTACATTGTTTCAATTTGCAAAATGTTATTTTGTGCATCTATGCTATAAAGTCTATCGATCGTTCATCTAGTTTCACTTACCGAACCATCGTACCACCGTAGTAACACCTACCTTCGCGAACGAAGCCGTGTATCGGAAATATATCGGTAGTCAGAGAATCGCTGGTAACAAACGTTTGCAGTAGAATTGAAATATTAATCTTCTAGTGGTCGTTCTAGTCCGCTGACTGTGGAAAGAGTTCTGTGCAATTGTGGACATGAGAAATACACGCTCAGATGAATTTAAAGAATTGTCACTTTATTTTTTGACGTGAAAACTTTTAAAAATATTTTCGTGTTGAGCATTTTTTGTAGTTGAAAGAATTACGAGTTTAGCATTTACAGCATTACCGAATGCTAATGTTGGGAGGCGGCGGCAGCGTAGCTATTAGACTACAGGCCCGTGAACAAAATTTACGTAGTAAATGAACCACCAGGAGACCTATGTAGGATGACAGAAGGGTGTAAAGTAATAAGATTCAGCACTATGCCGTCACTTGTATGCTGTCCAACTGAGTACAGTCCAAGAAGGGGGTTGCAACTCTCGATTATTTCTTCTTGTCGCATGATTTTTGTACAGCAATGCGAAATAATGGATTAGGAGAGGTATTTAAACTGTATGTAACCAATCCCGTACATAATCAAATGCCCAAATTGAATCTGTAAATCGTCAGAAAATCACGAATTTTTTCGACAAACTAATAATTAAAAATTAAAAATTTATATTTTTTATAGTTTCCATACCTCTTCTAATCTATTATTCTGCAACGCCGTACAAAAATCATGCGACAAGGAGAAATGATCGAGGGTTGCAACCCCCCCTCTTCGACTGTACTCAGTTGGACAGCTTTCAAGTGACGGCATAGTGCTGAATCTTATTACTTTACACCCTTCTATCATCCCACATAGGTCTCCTGGTGGTTCATTTACTACGTAAATTTTGTTCACGGGCCTGTAGTCAATATATTGTAGTGGCGTAGCGTTGGAGAGGGAGCGAAACAGCGGCACGGTACACGTTTTGGATGGATGAAATCTTGCGAATTCACATTACCGACACACCTAATACATGTGATGTATTGTGTAAAATCATAATTATAAGTTATTTTGTATTACTTTATTCGGCGGTCTCTATGACTGACAATTTCGAATAATAATTTGAATGCTAATTCTCTTATAGGTACTTAGCAAATGCTGCCATGAATGTCAAGGATCAGTCTCATTTTGAAATAATTCATAGCACCATTTTATTAAATTCTTCATATTTTTTCAAGTAATAATCGTTTTCATGTATTTATTGTCTCTAATCTAAATGACCGTGCAAAGAAGCGTGATTTCAATATTTAACCTCTTGTGTGTGGTCATTTTATGGCAAATTCTATGCATTCATGTCAGTATTTAGTAGTTTTTATTTTATTTTTCCGTTGCGGTGAAAGTTTTAGTTGATAAAATGTTAACTTATGATTTGTTTTGTCAAAATAGCTCAAAATAATTTAAGGATAGCTCAACTTTTCTGAGGGCAATTTTTTTTTTTTAAACGATGAGTCATATTCATAGTTCTTGCAGCAACTGATGAGTATTTTGCTCATCTTAATCTTAGTAATCCTGTAAATTTATTAAAGATGCCCTGTGTTACCTTATAGGTATAATTGACAAAGCAGACTTTGATTAGAAGTACCTTAATTTATTAAAACCCAAATTTCAGCTCAATTCGTTCGAACGTTACTACGTCATCGAGCAAAAAACCTCCAAATATCCAAACTGATATTTATTTAGTAGGATGAGACTGTATAGGGTCAAATTCTATTCATTGAAGATATTTTAAATTTTCACTTCTACCGGCAGTCCCTACTCTAATTCATATCTTTAAATGCTCCTACTGTAAATTATTTGATGAGTTTAGAACAGGCGTAGTATTTTTTGTGCTATATAGAAAACTAGCGGCCCGTTCCGGCTTCGCTCGGATTTCGTCATATAAGGACTATTAATCGAAAAAAAAATAATCTCTCAAGTTGGAGCAGACTGCTCACGGTGTGCCAATTTAATTTAAAATCGGTTAATTAGTTTAGGAATCCATCGCGGACAAACATCGTGACAGGAGATTTATATATATTAAGATGTAGTATATGTATATAGGACTGTGCTGGTAGAAAATGCGCCTTAGCATTGAGTTTTCCGTTTGTACATTATTTTTGTTATTGTGCAATAAATATATATTTCCACTACCTATGTTTATGTCATACATAGACAGTAGAATATACGTATATTCTACTCAATGAACCCATGTAGATAAACAGAGATGATACAAATACAAACACACGTATTTTTCTAATAACAGAATATTACAATTTTCGCTACTCATAACGTAAAAGCTATATTTGTTTGAAAAAGATCCCTTCGAGAATTTGTGAGCCTTTTTGCGTATATCTTTTTAAAGTAGGAAAGAGTGTACCGTACCAATGCGTATCGTACAAATCGGGAGTAATACCTATACCGGTAGTATAGAGATATTTTATCTATATTGTGATTAGTTTTATGTTTGAGATGATCTTTAGTAGTTTGGCATACTTTGACTTTTGTTTGATAAATAATAGATTTTTTTGTATTTGATTTTATGCATCTCGTCTGATCCTTATTGACGATACGATCAACGAATTACTTATCTGGTATTCAGATACTTATCAGACCTATCCCAAATGTCCGAACAGTATTTTGTGTAAAAGTGAATCTATGCTTATTATAAAATGAATAGGTGTAAAAGACCCCCGCGCTTCTACCGCCTAACGAAAAACGCTTTGACGCTTTGATGCTTTGACATTGCTGTCTCTTTTCTTCTCGCTTGAAATGAAAGAAACGGCAGTGCCAAAGCGTCAAAGCGTTTTTCGTTAGGCAGTAGACCCCCCGGTATCCTACGCAAGTATTTTTATAGTGGTAGAACTCTTTACAGGGTTCAACTGGGAAAGTACCTTTGCCAGTAATTCTACCACCAAGCAGTCATGTACAACATTACTGTATTTCAGATTGAAGAACTATGTTTGCAGTAAAGTTACAGAGCATTTAGATAAAGCATCTTATATTTATGGGCGACGAACGCAGTGCAGTGCTAAGTAGGTAATGATTTGGACTCATCATGTTAATGTAGTAATCTATTGTGGGACTTACAGTCTTATACTAGTTCGATATATGTTGCATCATTATTTTAAACTAAGTGGTTATAGTTATGTCGAAATACAGTATTATATAATTTATCAGATACATCATATTATATATGAGATATTGCCACAGAAAGACAATAAGTCAAAATAAAAAATATACTATCTCATCTTTCAAATTGACATGGGAAAGTTCACTGGGAACATAAGTGGTAGGACTCTTGGCAGAGTTTGCCTGGGGAAGTACCACACCTTTGCCAGTTATTCTACCGCCAAGCAGTAATGTGTAAGCATTACTGTGTTCTGGTTGGAAGAGCAATGTTTCCAGAGAAATTACGGGGCGTAGAGATATAATATCTTAGATCTCTGGGTGACGAGCGCAGTGCAGCGTAAGGTAAATATTTGGACTCTTTATGTTCCAATAGCTGCTCGTCACTATGGTGTTATGTGACAGGGATGTTGCTTAACATCAGGCACATGTCCTGCTTGTCTCGTCACTCTTTACTATAAAAACAAAATATTCTGACACTGGAGTTTTATGTTATTTTTAATAAACTACACAATAGCAGGTAATTTAACGAAGCGCAGCTGATTCACGGCAATCAGAGTATCTTTCAACAAATGGAACACTCGCAAATGAAGTGCCAACAAACAAAAAGGAAAAACGAGGAACAATGAAATTGAATGAACAGTCTGCCAATTAATAGGCAGTTCTTTTGTTTCACACTTTGTGCTGTGTCACCAACTTATCTGTAGAGCGGCCAAAAGTAGAACTACTGAGTTACGAGTATCCGCATGATACACCGCCTGCTCTAAAAATCCGTCCGCAAAGTTAAATTTGTATGTTTTCGTCATCAAGCAAGTTTTTGGGTACTATATTACACACCGGTGTATCAAGCAGGTATTTGCATACCTGCTTGATACACCGGATGAATAGGGATGTTATAGATATGATATTTCGGACCTGGATACAGAAATAAGTTTACATCGGTCGATACGGTGACGGATATGTAATTATTTCGGATTTTCCGCTAGTTTCAAATAGTTTCAGCTATGGATATTACATTGATAGAATATACTCGTACTTCTAGAACTCAAAACTGAGCAGAGGAAGATTAAATATAACAAAAAGCAATTTTGATGCTTCATTTCCTAAAAGTCAATTCTTTTCGGTAACGGTTACGGAGCTCCGTAACATCCCTGTTCAAGAGCACGAACTTTGTAACGCCTGTAATTGTAATTCGTAACACACTTTTCAGTAGTAGCGCCGTCACTACATTCTACAGATAACTTGGTCGTACTTTAAATCATACATACCTATAAATATAGCCTTTTCACCGTTTTTAACAACGTGTAAATCCGTGGTGGTCTAATGGTTTGAACGTGCGATTCACAAGCGTAAGGTCTAGAGTTCAGATTCCATCTGCACCTTAGTATTTTTTTATAGTATCGAGTTACGTCACGAGCAGGACATGTGCCTGATAGTAAGCAACGTGCCTGCCACATAACAACAGCACAGTGAACGCAGCTATTGGAACACGAAGAGTCCAAATTATTACCTAGCAGCCTAGCACTGCACTGCGCTCGTCACCCAGAGATCTAATCATCTCTAAGCCCTGTAATTTCTCAGGAAACATTGCCCTTAAAACCGGAACACAGTAATGATTGCACATTACTGCTTGGCGGTAGAATAACTGGCAAAGGTGTGGTCCTTCCCCAGGCGGACTCTGCCAAGAGTCCTACCACTACTTACAACGAGTATTTCACCAACAGCAAAATTGTGTCACTGCTGGCTTTAATGGGAAAGAAAAACAGCATGTTCCAATAGTATTTTGACTTCATCAATTTGCTAACTAGCAATGGACGCAATGGACCCTAGCCTGGATTTGCTCCTTACGAGAAAAGGCCCCGAGTCCCAGCAGTGGAAAGATTTAGTAGACTGCATTTATTTGAAACTAGCTGAACGCGCGCGCGTTGTTACGCCATCTATCAAAACTTGGTCGTACCAATTCAAATTTTGTTCAAATTCGGTTACTTTAGGTTCCAATGACGCAATCTTTAACATAATATGACAAATGCTGTCACGCAACGAAAGCTCTCTAAAAGCAATATTTTTCCCCCGTTTTTGTTACATATTTCATTCATGATCGGCTCCTGTTTATAGTAGCGTAATGTTAAATACCCTATAGCCTTCCTCGATAAATGGACTATCCTACAAAGAAAGAATATTCCAATTCGGACGTATAGTTCCAGAGATCCTTGCGTTCAAACAAACAAACAAACATACAAACAAACAAACTCTTCAGCTTTATAATATTAGTATAGATACAATATACATAGTTAGTGCTGTCTTGTTCTCTATCAGATATCAGATAAGTAATGTGCAAAATATTTACTCAAACTGTTGACCTTTTATTATGAAAACAAAAATGCAACGATGTAATTTTTGTCAAGTTTGATAATACAACGCTAAGCAATTATTTGGTTCGGGCATACCTTTGCCAGGGTTTCCATTGGATTCATTTTGGTGAGTTTGCTATTTAATTGCCATCACACAAGCTTTGCTTAGTTTGGGGTCAGATGGTGTTGTGTGTGAATTGTCCACCAATATTTATTTATTTATTATTTATTTAATTACAGGACCTAATTTTACCTAGACCTTTCTTAATCCATATTCTCAGAGATAGAAAGAAGAGGTTTAATACCACTATTATACGAACAGCCAGACTGTCGAATATGCTGGCTAAGTGTTATTTTTTAAGTTCGTTTTTTGCGATATGGTCACCAATCGTTTCACTAATCTTAGGAATGTACCTTTTCGTTTGTTGATTATTTTATTGTGAACTATAATATTTTTCTATCTATCTATGCCATTTATATTGTCTGGCAGTGTAGCGATAGTGCTGAAAGGATTCGTGTATCGTGCACGAATCGAATTTAGTTCAGAGAGTCGTGTGCAAGAGCCATGCTTCATTTTCTACGCCTTTTGTTTCCGATCGAGTTTCATAAAGGTAAAAGTTCGCGCTGAGACCGCGACAGGCACTTGACATTATGTAATTGTATGGGCGTCTCGATCTATTGACGTTTTGTGGGATAAGTAAATCTTCAATTTTTTCTTCGTGATCATGGTGCAATAAACTGCATTTTTTTTTAACTGTAATAGGTTCGCACTTGACCACCATCTCGCATGATGTTAAGCGACGATGCGATCTACGATGGAAAGTACTTACCTAGAAGAAACCAATTCACTCTCGATTTGAAGACACCCAGATTGTAACCATCGGGAAAAACCCACTCAGGGAACGCATTCCACAACCTAGACGTTCTTATCACAAACGTGGAGTCAAATCTCTCCGTTCGTGTTTTTGGAACGTCAACCATGAAACGATGTCGCTTTTTTTATTTTGATAATTCCGATAGAAGAAAGGGCAAGGTGGTATTAGATCACGCAGATCAGTTGCACTCTCTCCAAAGTGCATCCGATAAAAAACCGATAAGCGATCTTGCGGCGATTATCAAGACTTTGAAGTCTTTTACGCACAAGAGTGTCATTACCTATGAGCCTTTTGGCACGTCTCTCAATCGATTCCAGAGTCTCCAGCTGATACTTAGCCGAACCATCCCAAAGGTGCGAACAGTACTCCATACAAGATCGAATCCGTGCTTTGTACAACGTGAGCAACTGCTCAGAGTTGAAGAAGTATCTTCGCACCTTTGAGAGGACAACCAGTTTTTTGGCGGCTAATTTAGCCTTAGACTCAATATACGTGCCAAAGTTGAGCGTCGATGACAAAGAAACGCCCAAAAGCTCAAGATGGTCAGTAACCGGCACGGATACGCCTCGAAAAGTAGGAGCCAGTTCGAATGGACTCCTTTTAGCGGAGAATAAACATGCCTGTGTTTTTCCTTCGTTAAACTTGGCCAAATTGGCGTCGCCCCATGTAGAGACTGCCTCAAGGGCCAAGTTCAAACGCTCGACCATACTTTCTCTCAGTTGCTGAGTTTGTTGTCCACTGGCTCTTGCGCTGGATATATAACTCTCTACGACGGTGCTATCATCTGCGTACCCAACGATACCGGGCTTCAACAGATCATTGATATAAAAAGGAGGCGTAAGGTACAAGTTTGCACTGAGACCGCAACTGGAGACCGCGACAGGCACTTGACACTAAGAAAATATATACGATTCCTTGTACCTTACGCCTCCGATATTACGATGCAGTTTATTGCACCATGATCACGAAGAAAAAATTGAAGATTTACTTATCCCACAAAACGTCAATAGATCACTTGATACTCAAATATAAAAGTCCGTCGAGTTGTACTTATATTTGCCTACAATGAATAGTTTGCGCGTGAGACACTTCCAAAGAGGTAAAATGTGTGTGTCCCCCCCCCCCTCTAACTTCTAAAATAAGAGCATGATAAATTTAAAAAAAATATATAATACTGTACATTACCATGTAAACTTCCAACGAAAATTGGTTTGAACTCGATCTGATGAGTAGTTTTTTTTTGGTACGTCATAAATATGTACATTATTATTATAACATCGATCAAAATTGCACTGAACTCCAAGAATTTATTTATTATGTTACTTGCTGCTACCCTAATGGGCGAGTCCAACTCGCATTTGACCGCTTTTATTTGTAAGAAGGAGCCTACGACAGTTGCTCTTAGATGACATCTTCAGCCTCTCAAACTTTGAGCTAGCGTAGAAGCCGTAAAACCCCTTACGGATAAGAGAAAAACTGCTCATTTTTTCTAAATTGTGCATAATATAATAGAACATTGTATCAATAAAAAACATTTCACAGACTAGCATTTGACACACACGCATAAAAACTTTTTTCTTTAATGTTTCTGCGATAAAATTGAAAATATATTTATTAATATTATTGCTTTATGGTTAAATTTCGACTACTTAGCGACCACTACTTTGTAGTTTATTTGATTAGTTCAATTACGAGTAAATGCTCAAAACATATTTCAATTATTTTTTCAATCAGTTATGAAGATAGTAGTCATTTGTGAACAAAATCAGTTAAGCCCAACTAAAACCAAATGCAAATTAGGTCACTCTAGTAAATTGTACAGAAACAATACGCTGGACGGATCAGTCTGAAATTGGTTTCCGAATGTTCATTAGACTTGACAAAATAAACCTACTGACGAATGTGCGTATTTGTTTTGACCGACTAATATTTCAACATCATCAACATCAACAGCCCACTAAACGTTCCCACTGCTGGGACTCGGGGCCTTCTCTCGCAAGGAGAGAGTTGAGGTCATAATCCACCACGCTGGCCCAGTGCGGGTTGGCGGATAACTAATAATTGGCGGTTGACTAATATTTACGTAAAGGAAAAATTAAAATTTATATCCGAGGATACTACAAACATGAACATTCTTGCCATTAAAATACTAATTAATATTTAGTAGTAATTGATTTATTGTTGCTGCAATTTTTATCTTCATTGATTTTAATACTATAAATACATATAAATATATTATAAATTACTAGCTGACCCCGCAAACGTTGTTTTGCCATATAAATAAAGGCATGAAAAATAGCTAGTAGCCGATTCTCAGTCCTACTGAATATGCATATAAATTTTGGTTAAAATCAGTAAAGCCGTTTCGGAGGAGTAAGGAAACAAACACTGTGACACGAGAATTTTATATATAAGATAATAAATATAAATATATTTAAAACTCAATTACACATTTAAGAAAAATGTCAACAATTAATTAATCAATGACATAACCTACCCCAAACGGTACCCGGCACAATGGTACTAATATTTATTCTGTGACAACGGTGCCCATTACACTGGCCGCATATATACACTACGAGCGGCCCGTTCCGGCTTTGCTCGGATAATAACCTAGATACCAACTGCAGCGCCATCTGCCGGGCTGATTTGTGAATCTAAACCATCGAGGGCCCTGTCCAAACGCATACAGAAAAAATCATTGAAATCGGTTCAGCCGTTTAGGAGGACAACGAAACGTGGCATTGATTTTTATATATATAGATAGATAAGCGGATCGGGCTGAAATTTGGAACACATATACATATATATGTAAATTATAGTATATATTATTAAATTGTTAAACACATATATATTATGTATCACACATATTATATATGGAAGAATACGCAGTACACAATTTTGATACCGAAAAACTAACGGGAACGACAAGAACAACAACTATGCGGGTAAAACCGCGGGGCACTGCGGGTGTATAATATTAGTAGGACTAACCAGAATGGTAACGGTATATAAACATACATGCAATCCCAATTACACTGCACAGTAGTAGCCCCTCTCTCGGACCTACGGATTTAGCTGGGGAAGCTGAAATTAGCCGATTATGCAAAATATCAATCCGGAATTTTCCAGAATATTCCAGAAGGTGTTTGTTAAAAGCTGGCTTTATACGAAAATAACTTAATCAGTTGACGGAAGCCAAATTAAGTTTTAGAGGGTACGGAAAACGTAATTTTCTTGCGTAATTTGAAAGGTTTTTCGTTTAGTTTTCTTGTGAAAATAAGGAAAGTGTCGTAAGATTTTTATCACGGTGTTAAGACATAATTTGCCTTGTAAATTTTGTGAGTGGAGTCGAGTGACTTTTATGTAAATTTTGAAAGTAGCGAAACAGTATTTTTTGACAATTAAATTTCCAGCAATATGGCGTTGGGTCCCGTCGTGAAGAAACTTTTTTTTTTTTTATAGCATAGAGTGACGAGACGAGCATGTCATGTGCCTGATGGTAAGCAACATGCCTGCCACATAACAGCACAGTAACACGCAGCTATTGGAACATGATAGTCCAAATCATTACCTAGCACTGCACTGCGCTCGTCACCCAGAGATCTAAGATATTATGTCTCTAAGCCCTGTAATTTCTCTGGAATCATTGCCCTTCAAACCGGAACACAGTAATGTTTGCACATTACTGCTTGGCGGTAGAATAGATGTATTCATAGAATCTTTTGTGGTCCTGTTTGTGTCATCCACCAACCGGTGTTGGGTCATCGCAGCGTGGTGGATTATGGGCTTGACTCTCTTCTTGCAAGAGAAGGCCCGACTCCCAGCTGTAGGGACATTTAGTGGGCTGCTCCTGCTTAAGTTTATTTCGTTTTGTTTGGCAAACCATCACGCACAATGACGTCGAATTATACGCTTTTAATAATGCTGAACAAGATATACCTCCATCATTATTATCCTCTCAACTGGCGGGACCCCGCGCGCGCTGCCTCCGTTGACTGGCAGCCCCCCACCACCAGGCCCCCCGCGGGGTGATAATATTACACTATTTACAGATTTCTCGTTAATTTTGTAGGAAAACCCATAATAACCCCATAAATATTTAGATTCTCTATAAAATTTGCTATAAAGTGCTGCCTAAACAATTTGTTATTTTAGTTGAATCTGTAAACGAGCACAATATAAACTTAGAGAAAATAAAAAAAAATAAAAAAATATTAGAAATAAAGATTACATATCAAACTTTATTATTTTTCTATACAGTTTTGTATTAATATTATACCTTAAGATATTGTTGATAATATCATCTATTATATATATGTTGAGAATATCAGATATTAGACAAATGCTGGCGTTGACTTTTTTGTAGTCATTTCCAAGCTCCACATCTTTTCTCTAGACGTCAAAAATGTATCTTTCATAGTTAAGGCAGCGTTCGTAAGAAACGCTTTCATTTGACCGTTTTTTCTCCGATTCGCTTTGCAAAACGGACTACCACGTAAAAGCCTTTTTATTTTTCGGTTTTTTATATAGCCTATGACACTCAGCAATAATGTGGCTTTCTGTTGGTGAAAGAATTTTCAAAATCGATTTAGTAGATCCCGAGATTACCCCTTACAATTTAACAAATACACAAACTTTACTTCTTTATAATATTATTAGTAATTAGTATAGAAGTATAGGTAAGACAGATGTAGATACATATTAATGACATTTTTTGGCTTTGTTAAAGATGTCTAGAAATTGCCTTTGCCCAGTAAAATCGCTTTGCGCAATCGTCATCATCCTTCCGTTTCTTCACAGATTTTGTGAAGAAACATGATGAAATCAAAACAAAGTCAAAGTTCTTTATTGACAAATGTACAATTTACACGTCAATTAATACAAACATTAATGATATTTTGATGTTTTGTTTTATAAAGAGTTAATCGATCTATTTACTACTGCGGTGAAATTAGATACTTATCTGAAAGTTTTATAGTCTCGATGAAAGCGTACAAATGGAAATACCTATTCATTAATTTTGATGCCGACGAATGTCGCCGGGCCGGACGTCCGAGTTAGTATAACTGCCTCGGAACACTTTGCCACAGTGTCGAAAATATTCAGTACAACCACTTAACCTTCTGGGACTGGGGCCTTATCTCGCGAGGAGAGAGTCAATATCGGAATCTACCATGAAAGCCTAGTGCGAGTTGGTGGATGACGCGTGGCCCAGATTCTAGAAATATGTCGGTTTCCTCGCAATTTTATCCTTCGCCGTTTTAAGTCAGCGGCACTACGAATATGACAATGGAAAAGACAATATTATAGTGTCCACCCACACAAACTATTGTTGTTTTGATCATGTCTGTGTTTTTTACAACGTCATTTTCCCCCGTTTAATTTCCCATGATTAAAAGTAGCCTATACGCTATATTGTATACTTTACTGCAATCTAGCAGTATACCAAGTTTCGACTCGATCTGCTCAGACAGTGTTTGAATTATTGGTAACTTTTGGAACCACGGCGCTTCGAGATGATATTTATTTTATTAGCATCACATTTATGATATAATAATATATCTACTGATCGTACTTCTAACTCTTTGCTGTATATCCGTCCCTCGTATATCTAACAACGATACACAAATACAAAAGGTAGGATGTAGCGTCATGTTTCCGAACTCGCTATAAGCCACTTGGCGTAATTGCCGCTGGGATCAGCTCTGTGCCCGATAGATACACAAACAGTAATTACGATCCTCAGTATGGTTACCTACTCTTTTGATTATTATTTAATAGCAGTACCCCGAGGGTTTACCCACGAACATAGTACCCCTTCCCGTTACTTTACGATGTAAAAAGCCTACGTGCTATTATTCCAGATTGTAGGTTTTGTAGTGGTAGGACTCTTGGCAGAGTCCGCCTGGGGAAGGACTACACCTTTGCTAGTTATTCTACCGCCAAGCAGTAATGTGCAAACATTACTGTGTTCCGGATTGAAGGGCAATGTTTCCAGAGAAATTACAGGGCTTAGAGATAGAACAACTTAGATCTCTGGGTGACGAGCGCAGTGCAGTGCTAGGTAATGATTTGGACTCTTCAAGTTCCAATATCTGCGTGTCACTGTGTTGTTATGTGGCAGGCAGGTTGCTTACCATCAGGCACATGTCCTGCTCGTCTCGTCACTCTACATTTAAAAAAAAAATGTCAAAAACGGCTATACTTACCGATTTTGAGAAAATTGATATTTATAAAGCCACCTCTGAACTACATCACTACTTCTACTCTACAAAAAAGAACATCAAAATCGATTGGCAGCGCTTTTGCGTTATATTTTTTTTTGTTTTTTAATGTCGGTAAAGTTAAGAGAGGAGCAGGACATGTGCCTGATGGTAATTGACATGCCTGCTACGTAACAGGACAGCGACACACAGCTATTGGAACATGAAGAGTCCAAATCATCACTTAGCACTGCACTGTGCTCGTCACCCAGATATACATATTAGATTTTATCTCTATGTCCTGTAATTTCACTATAAATTATTATGTACGAGCAAATAAAAACATGGAACCGAATTTAAAACCACCTTTTTTTTAAGTCGGTTAAAAAACGACTATGTTTCATATTGGTGTAGGTGAAGTGAATTTAGGTGAGGTAAGGTGGGGTGACTGTCATGGCTTATTTTGTACGGCAACCTCCTCATGTTTGAACCTTTAGACTACAGGCCCGTGAACAAAATTTACGTAGTACTAAATGAACCACCAGGAGACCTCTATCATAGAATAGATAATACAGATAGAACGGACACTCCCCACCCCCCGCCAGTTTCAAGCTTCCTACCCCGCAAGGACGCGAGAAGCTCTCAACGAAGGGTTATATCGGACGACAATTTTCTATGAGAATACGACCATGACGCTGTGTTCGCTGTGACGAAATTATTAAACTCGTTGTTTTTAAACTGCGGCTTTCGTTAATCGTTGTGAAATACGTCAGTGGCGCCAATAACGTATGGTAACGAGTGATGGCGCGGAGTATAGTTCGCTTAGTCACTAGTGTTGCCAATTTAGTGGATTTTTTTACTAAGATTGCAACTATTCAGATTTATTGGTAAGTGATTATTTCTTAGCATTCAACCGACTCAAAAAAAAGAAAGAGGTTCTATATTAGACTATCTGTACTTTTATGTGCGTCCATGTATATATTATGTCGGTCAATAGTGAACAATGAATATAGGATTTCATCTAGTAGTATGCTTATTTAAGATTTCGCAACAACCGTTCATTAAAAGCAGTAAGAGGATACGAGTACATTGACTATTGGAATGGATAGTTCCAAAAAAAATTCACGATATTTTTAAACTAAAACTTATTCAGTAATTAACGGCTTTGACATTGACTTATAAACTTTAATGGTTCTAGTACTACCGGTACTACTACGATTTAGTTTCATTTTTAACCAACTTCAAAAAAGGAGACGGATCTCAATTCGTTTATATGTTTGTTACGTGATAGCTCCATTTATTGTGAAACAAAGGACATAAGCCCAAATCACATTGAAAAAACCCAGGTGCCACACCTGGGGTTTTTGATGTACCTCGGATTTTAAGTTATTAGTAATAATATTCTAAACTATCATCATCATCCGTTTGAGTGGCTAACCTGCGTTTTTTTGCCTGTAGAAGTTTTGTAGAAGTTCGTGTCAAAAGCTCGTTTTATGGAACAAAATATATTGTATAATTTGGTGTTAATGATAGAAAAATAATATATACCGGCTGAGTCATAAAGAGATATATCAAACAATGCACGAATATGCTTAGGTTCTTTTCGCGATGGGTGGCCTTGGAATTCAAATTTAACGAGTGTAAGTAAAATAATTCATGATAATACGCTTATTTTTGGTAATGTACTTTGGACTTTGTATTCAATTGTCAGTATGCTTACATCGCGGGTCAAATTTGGACAAGTGCTAGCACAAGCACAGCACTAGCATAGGTCTGGGATATGAGGCGTACTTGAAGAGAGGTATATGCTCAGATGTTATGAAGATGATGATGATGATTACATCGGATTGCATTTTTTTATTTTAACTAAACAGTTTAACTTTAAAAAATCTATAGGTGAACTTTAAAAAAAAACGCCTACAAAACTACACTGATAAAAAAACATGTTAGCCACTAATTTGGGTTCTGGGAGTGGTGTGATTTTTATTCCTAAAATATATTTACATGCAATTATTCGATTTTTTTGAGATTAGATACAATTATTTTGTGCCGAGGTCAGGGTACGATTTGGGCCATGTCCTTTGATGTTTCTTAATTTTGGTAGATCATAGTTTTGAAATATGAAAACAAAACTAAAATTTACTTTCGTTTATTTTTGTTTAAGTTTTTTATGATTGTCGTTGAAATTTGGTCAAGTAAGTTTCTGAATTTAATTTGAAATTACAACTGATTTTTGTTTATTCGGCGCAAATAAATTATTAAGTAATGACTTCAACCTTAAAATGTGATTTGAGTATAATAGACTCACTCACTATTCTCACAATATTTAAAGTTTTATGCGATCCTTACTATAATGCGAATAAATAAATCACTATTTATCAACATACAAAAGTAATATTTTTTTAAGTATTAGTAATAAATTAAATCCGGAACTAGCAACATTATCCGACGTCCGACATAATGTTTGTTTACAACATTTAATTTGGAATTTTGAGTTGAAAAATCATGTGCTTTCTCTTTACTAGTCGCTGACATGAGGTGTTAATTATTAATAAGTAGTTTGTGCAGTGTATGATAGTCTGATATACCTAGTGAACTGTGATAACGCCTTTTAAAATGCAACTTATGAACGTTGTTGTGTACCTAATCTAATGTTCTGTGACTAGCCTACCTATAATGAAATACGCGATATGTGGAGTGATTAATTAATATATTGTCAGAATAAAGTTTTCTCTTTGGGTAAGTGTACCTACTTAACTAAAAATCAATTCGTCCATGGTACCTTTATTATCTCCTATTTTGTTTTAAATCTTCTCCCTTCTGATTGTTGATGAAAGTTATATTTACCTACATTAAAGATCGAACACTAACTAGGTAAGATTGTAAGCCACTTAACACAGGCAGGTGAACTCACGGGTCACAGCTATTCCATAAAATAATTTAGTAACCCTAGATGACACGCACACATGCGTAAATGTGTTCGAACGACTTAAGCGTAGTTGTGTGAGTGTAGGTATGTCGACTTCACCGTTTGTTTGGAGTTTAGGCCGAGTGTCCGGGGTGTGCCTCTATGTAGGATGATAGAAAGGTATAAAGTAATAAGATTCAGCACTATGCCGTCACTTGTAAGCTGTCCAACTGAGTACAGTCGAAGAAGGGGGGTTGCAACCCTCGATCATTTCTCCTTGTCGCATGAATTTTGTACGGCGTTGCAGAATAATAATAGATTAGAAGAGGTATTGAAACGATAAAAATTATTAATTTTTAGTTTGTCGGAAAAATTCGTGATTTTCCGACAAGCAGTTTCAATACCTTTCCTAATCCATTATTTCTATGCCTCGCATTTGAGCAGCGCTAGAAGTGTTTCATATCAGGGTTAGAGGAAGACTGTAAATACTTAATTGCAGTAATAGACTGATAATCTTATCTGGCCCAGTAGCAGCCTTAAATGCTTTTGCTAGTTATTCTGCCGCCTAGGAGTACTATCCAAACATTACTGTGTTTGCATAGGTACTATTTCTAGGTTCTAATGTTTCCAGAGAAATTTACTTGGCTTAGTTGTAAAACACCTTATATCTCTGGATGACGGGTGCGGTGCTAGGTAATAATTTGAACTCTTCGCGTTCCAATAGCTGCGTGTCACTGTGGGCAGGCATATTGCTTACCATTAAGCACAAACGTGTCCTGCTCGTCTTGTCACAATATAAAAAAAAATCTTCCACGTAAATAATAAGTGAAGTGAACCACAGTGGGACAAGATGATTTATGTTAAAAGTCATACGCTTGCCTTGATGTCTATTAAATAATAATAATTGCGTAATTTTAAGCCTAACTTTGATTTAGGACGTAGTACGCTTTTTGTACCCATTATTTTTTAAAATATTGGTGGACAATAGGTAGGTACCGGACTGGGTCAAAAATACACCATCCTAATTAGTCCGTCAGCTAGATCATGGAAAAATATTGGACACATATTTTTTGTTTTTTCATAATATTAAAAATCGTCACAGATATAGACCATCAAACTTCGAGAGTGAAGGGTCGCGACGTCACTCGTGAGCAAAAATCGTACTCACAAGTGACGTCACACGAAACTTCGAAGCGCTGTATCTTCGTCATTTTTTGTTTGTGAAACAAAAGAAAAAATACGTGTACAATATTCTTTGCCAATCTAACTAACGGGCTACTTAGTTTTTTTGAGGATTGTACCCTATTCACACACAACACCATCTGACCCCAAACTAAGCAATGCTTGGGTGATGGCGACCAGATAGCTGATATAATACTTGTATAATTTTAAATACATACTTATTATACATAAATATAAACACGCGGATAGTGCAAACATTTGAATTCATCACACAAATATTTGCACTGGGTGGGGATCGAACCCACGACCCTCGGCTTTGCAGGCAGAGCTACTACCAACTTAGCCACGAGGGCAGTCAAATTTATATTAATTTATTATTTATATTGTTCGTGTATTAGTTTTAGTTATAGTGTTCGTGATTTATTGTAATTTTGCGGTGCCAATAAAGTGTTTTTGCATTATTTTAATTGCTAGGCCAAAGCTTCGTAAGCAGTACGTACCATCCGAAGCCAACTGATATCCATATAGTTAGACAATGCGAATGAAATTAAACTAATTTATTGCTATTGAGATACTATGTAACTTGATTAATGTTTCATATACAGTTTTTTGGGATGTGCCCTACATGAATAATCCTAGTAATATTCTAAAAGTCAATGTTTGGATGTTTTCTGCTAATGTTGTTACGTATGAACGGATGGGGTAGAAATTTGATTCACATAACAGTTAGATTATTATAGTCCGGAAGAACACAATAGGCTTTTATCCCGGGGGAACAACGGGAACTTTGCGGGTACAACCGCGGGGCGCTAGTCGTATAAAAAGGCCTCCTTCTTGACAATATAATATATCAATAGCAAATTTGGATATTAATATGGTTGAGGGCGAGGCGATATACGTCACAATTTGCTCGGATGACGCCGATTTGTATATTCAAATCATTATAGGTAGGTACTCTATCGCCATTGTTTGTAGGGTGGTGTTGTATTACATTTCAGAAAGACGCGTTATAAATGGTGGGTCCGGGGCTTTCTTGTGAAATTATTTACATTCAGCATAATATCAGCATAATCGTGGTAATAGATGTCAAAAATTATGGATTTGGTAAGTAGTGGTACTACGATTATTCTCAGCGTATAGGGGAAGTATCGCACGTTTGCAATTTATTCTGCAGCAGTACGGTCTCGGTTCGGTGGACAATGTTTATAAAGAAGTTACAGGGGAATGAGATAAATCATCTTATTTCTCTGAGTGATGAACGGAGTGGAGTGCTAGGTAATATAGTAATTAAGACTCCTCATGACCCAATGGCTTGGTTGAAAATTCGAAACGTTTGTAAGTTCAAATAAACCAATACTCCAAGGGAAAAACAAATCATAAAGATAGATTCGCAAATCTTAATATGCTACGTTATTAGTGCAAGTTTAACTTGGGTCATCGTTCATTAAACTGCACGTTGCCCTGAGGTCAAAAACCCAACCAATCTCGTTGTCAGGCGCGCAGAGGTCACCCCTTTCTACCTAAATTAATGTTTCGCACGTGCTTGATGTATACTTACACTGTTTTATATTGAATTGTAGCGATAATATTTAGTTACACTGAAAAAAATGACAGTCGCAGGGACTGCCGATAGAAGTGAAAACTTATAACTGTGAATTTTAGTAGATATAAAACAGAATTTACGGCTAGTCTAGTCGGGAGAACGGCGACTGCCGATCCAGAGACCCCGGGTTCAAAACCACGCGCACACCAGTCTTTTCGAAGCCATGTGCGTTATGTCGGTAACTTAAAACGGTGCAAGAAAACATCGTGAGGAAACCGATCTGTACCTAGATTCTTATAGATATATATAGATAGATATAGATTGCGACTCAACGACGGGTATTCTTGTGGCCTCTTGGACCAGCTGGGTTAGGTCTAACGATAAAGCCAGCTTTCTCGTTTCCTGCCTAGCGTGGTCAGTGTCCCGGTATGGGAACAGCCATTCCTTATGATGGCCGTTGAAATTCTCCAGTAACACTAATTGAGCCGAAGGGTACTTCTGTTGAGCCGCGTCCGCCGCCTCACTTAAATAATTCATGAGCCTAGTCGTCTCCTGGTCTCCGTTGTGCGACCGATACACCCAGGAATAGATAATTGTGTCTATGCCTGTGTCTATCAGTGCCCAAAGAACCGAAAATCTAGTGTCCTCAAGGTTACGGAGACGCCAACAGCAGATGTCGTCACGAGCGTACAGCCACACTCCAGCACGAGGCCGGAATTTGTGCTCCAGAGTATAGCCTGGCTACGTTACGTACGCCACGTCCGACGGCCAACCTACCTGCGTCTCCGTAAGAAACAAGAGTGTCGGCTGCTCAGTCTCGAGGTGATGGTGGACTGCTGAGAGATTGGAGTGCAGACCTCGAATATTCGTGAGGTGCACTTTAACCGACAAGGCGTGCAGCCGTGCTTTAACCTTGTTTCTATTATTTATTTTTATCATGTTTGTTTTTGGGAGAGAATCGGTAGGAAAAACGGCAGTAGAATGAGGCCACACACTACTGACTATTGGTCACAACCACAGAACAGATATCAAGGTCACAACACACAACATGAATACACCAGTGGGGAGACCCCCTGGGATATTATCTGGCCTTGTCATACGGTCGCCAACCGGCAGGATAGCGCATCCCGGGATTTTTCGCTAGATGGCGGGGCACCCTTTCATGAGTGGCTAGCTCACTACTTGGGCCCTCTAATAATCTTATTCTATAATCTTAATCTACGGTCGGTCGCGGCAACCGTGCCTCGGATCCCGCTGCCCTCCATGACTAGCTTCCCGATGTACAGTATTTGTGTGTGACAGATCGGTCTTGCAGTTGTGCAGCAGCTGTTCTGACCCGTTTTCCCCTAATGGTGTCACTAGACAACACGACGGAACACGGCTAGGCTGCTTGGCGGCGGGACTCAGTCTAGTGGGTGGTCACCAACCACGGCCGAAGCCTACCACCGGTAATTAGTCACCTGATTAGCACCACCCAGGGACCACGTGTAGGGTTTAAATATACAGGTGCTTTCCCACGGACGGAGGTGACTCGGTCCCCAAAAATTGGAACACGAAGAGGCCAAATCATTACCTAGCCTACACTGCGCTCGTCACCCAGAGTTCTAAAATTATATCTCTGTATATCAGTTTTTTTTTTTTTTTAACAATAATAGGTTTACACTTGACCGCCATCTCGCCTGATGTAAAGCGACGATGTGGCCTACGATGAAGCGTGCTTACCTAGAAGAAACCGATTCACTCTCGACTTGAAGACACCAAGATTAAACTATCGGGGAAAATCCACTCAGGTAGCTCATTCCACAGCCTAGATATTCTTATCACAAAAGTAGAGTCAAACCTCTTTGTTCGTGTCTTTGGAACATCAACCATGAAACGATGACGCTTTCTCGAGCTACGAGCAGTCCGATAAAAAAAGGGCAAGGTGGTATTAAGTTATGCAGATCAGTCGCGCACTCTCCGAAATGTATCCGA
This sequence comes from Ectropis crepuscularia, assembly GCA_963693475.1. Lineage (NCBI taxonomy): Eukaryota > Metazoa > Arthropoda > Insecta > Lepidoptera > Geometridae > Ectropis > Ectropis crepuscularia. The sequence goes on from OY856361.1 coordinate 6,401,109, forward strand.
TAAAAAACCGATAAGCTAGCAATTTTGCGGCGATGTTCAAGACTTTGAAGTCGTTTCCGCACAAGAGTATCATTGCCTATGAGCCTTTTGGCACGTTTCTCGATCGATTCCAAAGCCTCGAGCTGATACTTAGCCGATCCATCCCAAAGGTGCGAACAGTACTCCATACAAGAGCGAATATGTGCTTGATATAATGTAAGCAACTGTTCAGACTTGAAATACCTTCGCACCTTTGAGAGGACACCTAGTTTTTTGGCAGCTAATTTAGCTTTGGACTCGATATTAGAGCCAAAGTTGAGCGTAGATGACAAGGTAACACCCAAAAGGTCGAGATGATCGGTAACCGGCACGGATACACCTCGAAAAGAAGGAGTTTGTTGAAATGGACTCCTTTTTGCAGAGAACAGACACGCCTGTGTCTTTTCTTCGTTAAACTTGGCCAGATTGGTATCGCCCCATTCAGAGACTGCCTCAAGGGCCAAGTTCAAACGCTCGATCATACTCTCTCTCAGTAACTGGGTTTGCTGCCCACTGGCTCTCGCGCTAGATATGTAACTCTCTACAACAGTGCTATCGTCTGCGTACCCAAAGATACCGAGCTTCAACAGATCGTACAGTATACAATACATTATAACAGTACAGATATATTATATCTGTATATTAATATAAGCCCTGTAATTTCTCTGGTAACATTACCCTTTATACCGGAACACAATAAAGTTGGGACATTACTGCTTGGACGGTAGAACAAGTGGCAGAGTCCGCCTGGGGAAGTATTATATTAAACTAAATCTGCTTTGGCTTTCCTATTGCTGTATCAGTCATTTTAAACCCGTAATTCATAGTTCCTTTTTATTCTGCTGCCTGCGATTTTTTGTTTGTTGATAAGCTTTCATAGACTTAAGCTTAAGAGCAGTCCTGTATGAGAGTGTGACTCTGAAAAATCCGAGAATGTCTGGCACGTGCTGGTCGATTGTCCCCGATGCATGGCTGCAAGACATGATCTCGAATCTATGATTGAAAGGAAGCTGGTTATCTCGGATCTCCACAACGTCTTGGCAGGTCCAGATAGCAGACCACGGCTTCTGGCTTTCATGGAGAGTTCATTCCGCATAGCGGCCAAAAGAAACTTTGTATTCAGACTCATGACGCGACGCAAATACATGTTTGTTTGTTCTAGCAATTTTGTAATCTTGAACTGTACGGGGATGAAACGGGGGGTTAAAACGGGGTTTTATGTGGAAGTTCGTCATAGTTGAAGAGAAAACCATGAAACTTTGTTAGAAACAAATAAATCTTTCTTCTGGCAATTTTTCAATTTCGAACTGTACAGGGATTAAATAGGGGTTGCAATGGGAGATTAAAGTTTATATGGAAGTTCGTCATTGTTGAAGATAAAACTATGAAATTTTGCAACTAGACACTTATAATAATCCATACTTATGTTATAAATATGAAATTAGCTCTGTCCTTCTGTTCCGCTTTAACGCCTAAACTACTGAACCGATTTTGATGAAATTGTATAAAATTGTTTTAATATACCTACACTGTGTAAGTACACTGCATACTGTCTCGGTATAATCATTCCGCGCGGACGACGTCGCGGGTAAAAGCTAGTACCTACATAAAAAGTGTTTGTAAAAATAAATAAAAAAGCATACAATACAATAAAGTAGCAATTTGCGACCAGCCCTTTAAATAAGCCAGCCTAAGTAAATCGGCTTTGGGTTTGCTAATGCAGTATTTATAATTTCAAGCGAAAAGAAAAGAGAGAGCCATAATAAAGCTAAAACAATTTTAGTTAGGCCGTAGACCCTCTGTTGTTCGCTCGCACTTGGGTGCGAAGTGCTATGAAGCTCTTAAGGTCAGTAAGGTCGACTTCGAGTAATACCGTAGGTATGTACTCACATACGGTATTATCGAAGTCGAGTAAAAATCAACGTGTGGACCGCAAAACTCACAGCTCGAAGGGTCGCACCGAGCCGGCTCGATGGAACTAAATGAAAGTAATTTCCTTCGAACCTGCTCGAAGCGAGCTGTCAATCTTGACTCGTACGTGTGTACGTGACTGCAAGTGGCGCGAGGCGAGCGTCAGTCTGGTATTGTTTATCGTGATTAAAACACGTGTTTTTAAGAGAAATTGATTTTTGTTTATTAATGGGGTAATCAAAGAAAGTAATTCTTCATATAGCTCTGGAGGCATCCTTAAATAATTGTTATAATCTACAGGACATACTCGTAGCTGTAATCAGAACGGCGATCTAACCATTGTTTAACCCAGTACCTCCTTTTACGTTTTTTCTTTTAATTTTCTTATAAAGCACTGTGAGACTTGCTAAATACAGCCACCGTCTCCTTTGTTGCACAGACATCCTTTGGCTCGAACGGTTCGGTGAATACTGAACGGCGCGCCTCACTCGATAGATCAATGCTCAATGTGTGGATGAAAGCCCATGCCATGGGTTTTACTCGACAGTTTAGCTCGATCGAGTAATACCGTATGTGAGTACTGACCTTTAACTCCCAGTGTAGTACTGCAATCACGTGAAAATGAGATGTATGATGTAAATAATTATCTCCATGCCTTGTAATTTTCTTTCGAAACATTGTCCTAATTAGATAAATAGTATTGTGTTCACATTATTGTTTGGTGATACGATAATTGGCAAAGGTGTGATACTTCCCCAGGCAGACACTGCAAAGAGTCCTACCGCATTTATTTTTTCATAGATAACATCTCACCTACTCAAGGCGAGTGATATAATATTAAAAGATAGCAAAACTCGTAACTATGAAACCGATTCTCTAACTAATAAACAAAACGTGAATTATTCGATTTGACCAACTAAACTTTACTACCAATCCGATTTTCTCGTGTATCATAAAAAAAGATATTCTTAATCCTAATTTATACAGCTATCCATAAAAATAGACACATTATGAATTGGAAAAACTCTTAAAATATTTTATAACTCAACCATTTGATTTGATTTCGTTTTGATGAGTACATTTCATTTTTATTCCTAGTAAATCTCAGAATCACTCGGGATGACGCTGACCTTTTGGTCTTCAATATAAATTATCTCAAGATAGACATTAATTCCATTTCTTTTCTCTCATGTGTATCTGAATTTAAGAGTCTGTTTTCACGAGCGATATTACAGCGATCTACTTACTTACATGTGGTGTATTATTGGTAATGGCAAAACGAAATTTCAATTTAATGCCGTTTGGTAAGCTAAATTAAAAATTTAGTAATGTACGAAAATGAATAGGGTAAAAGCCGGATAGTTGCCTCAAAGGGATACATGCCTCGGTTTCGAATACACTATGTTATATTTATGTTGGTGGCGTTAGCGCGTGATTATGATTGGAAGTGCCCCCCTACTGACCTAATGACCTTAGTTCCATCTAAGCCCTTACAATAGGCGCACGCGTTTTGTTTGTGTGAGCAAAAATCTTCCGCGACGAAACTTTGACGGGCGTCAAAATTATATTGGTAAGTCATTTGTATTAAATATTTTTATTATTAATTGTAGTTTCAGTCAATTTTCTGTTTCTGTGCATGCGTTAGAGTTTAAATTACACTATTTGTAATGTTTTATTGTTGAATAGTTTTTATTTATTTCAAAAATAAAAAGAGCAAGTATCCGTATCAAAAAGGATAGTCGCCCTTTTTACTCTTGCGTATAGTTGCTCTAGGAACAACCCTGCTGGCTTTTGGTGATAATTAATGCTAATACTAAAGTTGATTGCCATATTTTTCTATCTATAAGATAAAAAGTAATATTTTATTATTAACTAACCCAATTTAAAGTTTGGAGTTTATTTTTGTTGTAATTTAATAGTTTACAAAGTTAAAACCTAGTACAGTTTTATAATGTTGTTTAATTTTGTGATTAGTATTTAATAAAGGATCTCAGTAAATAAAAATACTGATTACTTGAAACTTATCAGAAAAAATACATAGAAGCAAGTATCCCTCGAAGCATTTTTAACGTAAGGCCATAGTAGGCAACTATCCCTTTTTTGAGACGTCGAATAAAACAGGAATTACTCGAAACAAACATTAATTATGTTTACAAAAATGGGATACTATGAAAGATCAAAGACCAATCTTTCGATGTACACATCGAATTATTCTTAATAAGTACATTTTTTAAAATAACACAGCTTTATTGAAAAGTAGGGCAAATATCCGGCTTTTACTCTACAACAAAACGCGTTTTTTTATGTTTGGGCAGGTCATGCAAAATACACCCCGATGTGGTAAGACATGGTTTCTACAGCGAAAGTTAAACGAGTAGAAATATAAAAAAAAATGGACGATATATTCTCAGTATCCTCCAATTAAGATACCTAATCTTTTGGTCAGCATTGGGACAACTAAGGTTACTTACGAAACGCACAAAGCCCGAAGTCATTGTGAAAAGAATTTGTACTTTAGTTTCTTTCTTTAAAAATAAGTCCGTCAGTGATTTTCTGTATACATTTGTTAAAATTTATTCGAATTTCGTTTGGTTCATTCATTTAGCTTGCAATACATCTATTAGCATAACTATTAAAATACTAATAATTACAGTATTTAGAATAAAAAGAAATTACAAACAAATCAATGCCTCATATCCCGTGAGGTCCGAGACGACGCCGGCGGCGGGCGTCGCGACGTCTCACAAAAAAAAGTAATTACTCAACAACGAAACCATATTTTATGTGTCTGTAAACGTTAATGTACTTATTAATTAATCTCCTATCTTTTAGGCATTAAAATAAACTAATCATCGGGTATGTACATAATATATCATGTAAAAATAAGGTTTAAAGTCCAATGCCCGTTTTGGCCAAATTTTTCCTCTCCGGCGATTTTGGGATATTATACCTACATCAAACTGAAGGGCGCAGTGTAGTACTATAAATGTAAGATCAGTGATTTGCAATTACTTGCTTGGTGACCTAGCAAAGATATTAAAGTAGTACTTCTCCAGTCGGACTCTGCTAAAGTGTCGTAACACGCCTAGTACCTTTCACCTCATAACTCTTTTATCGCTCGTAGAAATAACTTTTTACGTGTGAGAATACTTCTTACGAACTATTTACTGAATTTCAATCGTCTTTGTGCCTTTCTTTGCGGCCGAATGAGAAATTCCGAATTGGACAAGAAACTTTGTTGCGGGGGGCTTTTACCTATTGATTCTTTCGAAGCAATAAAAGTGTTATTTTTCTTCTTTTGTGGTGCAAAGACGTGCGTATACTTGAGTTTGTTCTCGCGGGTAAACGAGAAAATGTTCATGTTGTATCATAATTTCAAACAACCATTAGCCAATCATCTTATTGTAAGTTATTATCCTATCATCCTTTACCTATTTTAAAACTTGTATTTTTTAAATCTTAAATTAAAGTATATCTATAAATCATTATTTCGATGTATATATAATATATATATTAATCGTGGGTTCGATTCCCACCCAGTGCAAATATTTATGTGATGAATTAAAATGTTTGCACTGTGTCTGGGTGTTCCTATGTATAATAAGTATGTATTTAAAACTATATAAGTATTATATCAGCTATCAGGCCGCCATCGTACAAGCTTTGCTTAGTTTGGGGTCAGATGGTGTTTTGTGTGAATTGTCTACCAATATTTATTTCTTTATTTATTATTATTATAGGTTACGATCTGAATGGTTACGGGTGATCTAGTACGTTAGAACGGATAGAACGGTGACTGTCGATCCGGACCTCGTGATATGAATCTCTCGCGCACAAATGTCTTTTCGAAGTTATGTGCATAATACCCGCTAACTTTAAAACGGCAAAGGAAAACATTGTGAGAAACTGGCATGTTTCAGGAACCTTTTGTGGTCATGCGTGGATTAAGGTCTTGACTCTCTCGTTGTGAGAGAAAACCACAGCTGTGAGATCATATTATACTGAGCTGTTTATGCTATGGTATAAATCATAAAAAAGTATGCATTTAAGAACGTGTATCTCATATTATCTATGGTCGGTTGCGTTGAAGGGGAGAAAGGTAGAGGTAAAGCGCCATCCCGGTGGATAGACACCATCAAGGCCTCAGCAAGCACAACCATCCAAACTTGCTTACGGATGGCCCAAGACAGGAGTGCCTGGAGGAAGGTGGTTAAGGACGTCGATGGTAGTCACGACCCCAGTGGTGAAGATACGATCAAGAAGAAGAAGATAAATATCTATTCTAATATTATAATGCTTTGCGCTTTCTCTATTGCGCTAATCTCAGGAACTACTGGACCCGTCCCGGTACAAAGTACATACCATTTACCCATAATAGAGATTGTATACGTGGCCTATAGGACATAGATAACATGTAAATACATATCCAACAGTGTTTTTGAAGTGAAAACTTCTTTAGGCGCGCTATAGACAGAATTTTCGTAGGCTGTGAAATGGATTCATCAATCGTCACGCTTGGATATGATAATGGATCGGATCGGATATGAAATCTTCGGGTAAACTCGGTAAAAACGGCCAGGTAGGTACCAGGGTAACAGAAACAGTAAAGAGTTTCGATTACCTACCTCCAACAGCCCAGCGTTTATCTCCAGATACCAGGACAACAGAAATATAAAAGAGTTACAATATTCTATATAATTACGTTGATATAAAACTAGATGGCGCAACCATCGATTTAGCTGGCGGTGTCGAAATTATGCGAATGTACATAGACCTACGATGGTTTAATATGTAAATATAAATTATGGTGTCACGTTGTTTGTCCGCAATGGACTCCTAAATTAGTTAACCGATTATAATTAAATTCGCACACCATGTGCAGTTTAATCCAAAGTGAGAGATAAGATGGTTTTGATTTCGATTTCTATTCCATTACTTTATCTGACAATATCCGAGGAAAGCCGCCATTGACCGCTAGTTTTAATACCATATACATAACATAGAAAAATCGTAAAATAAAAATTAACAAAACTAAATTGTCGTAAAATTTGTAAGAGCCATATATTAATATAATTAATTGAAAACAAAAAACTATTTTGTCTTCCCTTTACTTTATGATAATGTAGCTCCAAAAAAAATGTTTGTCTGTAAAGTCGGTTTACTGACGATAGAACGTGACAACGTCTTAAGAAAATACTGATGGAATGGTAGCATTTTTCAAAAGAAAATTTTAATTTCATTTGTTTAATAGATTTGTATGTAAAAAGTAATCAGTAGAATTTAGTCATTTTCAATCAAAACAATGCAAAAAAGCTTTTAGATGCCGGGGATCGAACCCGGGGCATTTCACATCCAAAGCGAACGCTCTACCACTGAGCTACATCCCCGCTTGAACTACTGGTCGAAATAATTAATACAACTGTAACAAACATGCGGCGAGGTAACGACCGACGGTAACGGTACATAACGTCATGTTTTGTGGGCGTGCAGCCGGCTTCATCGAATTATAAGACGTTATCACGTCAAAAACATTTAGAAATCCAATCAACAGTAAATTATGCTCACGTGTCAAACTTTTAGGATTTTGGAACGAAGTTTTCCGTGCTTTTCGTGGGCTTTCTATCGACATTTGTCCGAGTGCTCAACATCCCAGATGCTGAGTAATTTTTTCGTAATACTACTGTCTCTTACTTTGAGAGGTTCATGAAATTTCCTCCAATTTTGAGATGTGATGAAACCGAATTGTCAAATATTTTTCTGCAATGTAATTATTAAGATTTATTTTGTGCTCAGTTCCGGCGAAATTGTGTTCGAATGAATAATGACATGAATATTTCGGGTAATTATCACAGACTAACTTTGGCAACACTGCATTTGGAATTCCCCTTTTTTGTTTTAGCGAATGAAGATTTGTTTTAATATTGAAAACGTGGAAATAAGTAATTGAATTATGCACCTACATGTGAAACGTGATTCCTGGATGTCGTTTGCGTTGGTCACTACGGCTTTTACAGCATTTCACTACGCAAGACATTATGTGTGATGTGATTTTCCTTTACCGCGAAACGTGTCGACTGGCTGATGTTTGCGCGCGTAATGGCCGACTGATGTATGTATGTAAGAGTGTCAACCTGTATGTGACAGGGCACTGGCCGACTCGATATACACAGCCTTTGTATTAGCGAGACTCTGTCCGCGTTTTTTTTTCGTCCATGTCTGCCATACAGTTTTTTATACGTTACGGCTTTGTAGCTTTTTGATATCCAAAATGATACTGTAACCAGATCTTGGAATGAAATGAGAGCTGTAATAACATGTACCACGGAGTCACCCAAATAACGACCTTACATAAAATACCACATCACCGCGATACGAAAATTAGACCTAAACTGTTGATTCCCTATGAAAACACATAACACGCTGATGAACAATTATGTATTATAATAAATTAATAAATTTGTTTGCTGAATTCTGAATAGTTTACCGAGCAAACGTTCTAGAACAATGATTAATTAACTACTATTATTTTATTTACTTATTCTTTATTTCATTGCATAAATAATATTCTTTTTCCATTGCATAATAAATTAAGGCCAAACACAAATTGTTTTGCCAGAGATATCGCGTGCCTGTATGAAGAAGAGGCCTGTTTGTATGGGTCAACTCTTAAAATGTTTTGTATCATATGTATATATATTTATCTCACCTGCAAACAGCAATAAATACTTTTGTATTTACATTTGCCTGAATTGATATATTTTATGTATTTTTAATTCTATTAAAATTAATGAAATGAAATTTGAATTGTAGAACAAATTTGTCATTGTAAGGGGAAAAACTAGAGAAGTTCGATACAAAAAACCTTACGTGATCAAAAAGACTCGACATTGGGATATAATTATTTGAACCTTCGCTCATTATCTACTATATAAAAATAAGTCGGGTTTTCCTTCCTGATGCTATAACTCCAGAACGCACAAACCGATTTCCACGATTTTGCATTCGTTGGAAAGGTCTCGGGCTCCATGAGGTTTATAGCAAAGATTGTTTTTTTTAATCCACAGAAGTGCGGGAATATCTTTTTCACATACAGCGCCATCTCTGATACATAGCATGCACTACAAACCAATATTGGCGCCGGTGCGTGATACATTGTTTGACAGCTACTCATTGTTCTCTGCTCAGTTAATTTTATTTATTATATTCTCTTTGGTTAATTTCATGTGACAAACCGATATTGAGTTCAATGTGAAATTTTGAAAAAAAAGGGGAAAAAATAAGTTTTTCGTTTCCTAACATTTCAATTGGAAACCATCAAATCAATCACGTGTATTGTGCAAATTTGTATTCAATTTCAACAGTAGGCATTTGTCTTTAAGGTGGTAAGTTGAACTGTGTAAATTCAAGCAACTTCCAAATGGGCAGATACGTCAGCACTAATGAAGCACTGTGGCGATTATTGTCATTTCAAATTCATGAAAGATATCCCACAGGTGTACATTTAGCAGTGCATTTGGAAAATGGCCAAAGAGTTTACTTCACTGAAGCTAATGCGGCACAACGAGCTGAGATACCACCATCGACAACATTGACTAGCTTCTTTGCAATGTGTGAAGCAGATCCATTCGCAGCGATGCTGATGTACGTTGATATGCCCAAGTATTACACTTGGAATCAATCAACAAAGAAATTCCAACGTCGCAAACAAGGAACCCCGGTTCCAGATTGGCCACAGGTGTTTTCCACTGATGCACTAGGTCGCATGTATACTGTTCACCCTAGAAATGATGAATGTTTTTATTTGCGACTGCTGTTGGTGAATGTACGTGGACCAACATTATTTGCGCATTTGAAAACTGTGAATGACCACCAATGCCAAACATATCGAGAAGCATGTCAACTATTGGGTTTGCTGGAGAACGATTCTCATTGGGATTTAACACTTGCGGATTCAGTTGTTTCCTCAAATACGTACAAAATACGAACGCTGTTCGCAATTAACATCACCACATGTTTTCCTTCACAACCAATTCAGTTATGGAACAAATACAAAGACGACATATGTGAAGATATGCTCTTGCATCGCTTGCGCATTCAAACGAATAATCCTGACATTCAAATAACCGATGAAATCTACAATGAAGGATTGATTCTGATTGAGGATCAATGCTTGACTATTGCAAACAAGCTACTGATTGAAGTAGGAATGATTGCGCCAAATCGATCCATGCACGATGCATTCAACCAAGAATTAAATCGAGAGCTGCAATACAATGTTGATACATTGCAGGAATTCGTTCGAAATAATGTACCGTTGCTGAATGAACAGCAAAAACAAGTATACGAAACATTAATGCAAGCAGTGGACAATAATACCGGTGGTCTATTCTTCCTGGACGCACCTGAAGGAACAGGAAAAACATTCGTAATTTCATTGATTTTGGCCACTATTCGATCAAGATGTGACATAGCTTTGGCGTTAGCATCGTCTGGAATTGCGGCGACTCTTCTAGATGGCGGTCGTACTGCACATTCTGCGCTTAAGTTGCCACTCAATTTAAACACAATTGATACTCTAACATGCAATATTTCCCGATCCAGTGCAATGGGAAAATTGTTGATGAAATGCAAGCTCATTGTTTGGGATGAGTGCACAATGGCACATAAGAAATCACTTGAAGCACTTAACTTCACACTGAAGGATCTTCGGCGAAATAACAACTTCTTTGGCGGCTTGATGATATTGTTGGCTGGCGATTTCAGGCAGACGTTGCCAGTAATTCCCCGTGGAACGCCTGCAGATGAATTGAATGCTTGCCTGAAGGCATCACATTTATGGAATAACGTAAAAACATTATCGCTAACCACTAATATGAGAGTTCAACTTCAAAATGATCAAAGTGCTGCACAATTTTCCAAACAATTGTTAGCTGTTGGAAATGGAAAAGTCCCAGTTGATCCGACATCTGGATTAATCACTCTTACCAACGACTTTTGCCGATTTGTAGACTCTCAATTAGCTCTTATTGAAAATGTTTTCCCAAATATTAGTGAGAATTATCAGAATTATGCTTGGTTAAGTCAACGAGCAATTCTTGCCGCAAAGAATAATGATGTACACGCACTGAATTTCACCATTCAATCAAAAATTGCTGGCGATTTGGTGACATACAAATCTGTTGATTCCATAACAAATCCCGATGATGTAGTAAATTATCCAACGGAGTTTTTGAACTCTCTGGAGTTACCAGGATTTCCACCACATAACTTGCAACTCAAAGTTGGTACAGTTATTATGATATTGCGTAATTTGAATCCACCGCGACTTTGCAACGGTACTCGACTTTCGGTAAAAAGACTAATGCCGAATTTGATTGAGGCAACCATTATTAACGGAAAGTACGCAGGTGAAAATGTATGTATTCCTCGAATACCAATGATTCCGACTGATCTTCCGTTTGACTTCAAACGATTGCAATTTCCAGTTCGCCTTGCGTTCGCAATGACAATTAACAAGTCCAAGGCCAATCGCTTGGTGTTTGCGGGATAAATTTAGAAAATCATTGTTTTTCACATGGGCAGTTATACGTTGCGTGTTCACGAGTCGGGAAACCATCCGCTTTGTTTGTGTTAACGTCAGACCAAAAAACAAAAAATGTGGTTTACCAAAGAGCACTTCAATGAAACGGATAATTTGCGGACACGTATAACGCTTCGATTCAGTATTTACTTTGGATTCACTTTCATTTACCTAGAGAAGTTCAACTAAATAACACTTCATTTTTGTAATCGAAATAAAGTAATGAAACTGTTGTGAAATGAAATAAAATTTTTCCTTTTCAAATATAAAACAAAATAAAATGTTTCTCTTCATCTTTTAATCACCAAACGAAATGTTACATAAAACGAAGCCATCTGGTGGCGAAACGGAGTTCGCCGGGTTTGCTAGTTTTATATAGATATCGTTTCCTTGCTGAGATCAAGTGCTTCTTTTTACACTAACTTAAACAAATTTTTGAGCCCACTAGCTAAGCTTTTATGGTAACTAAATTTAAATTTAAAAAATCAGATGTTTTGTGGTTTCCTTGTAAGTCACTAACCCCATGTGTTCTTTGCTTTGAAATTCGTTATCATGACTGTAAGGTACTTTAGTAGGTACTTTTCACTTGATGCCAATATTGATGAAGTTGTGTCATTTCGATGTGTCATTTTATATTTGAAAAAAATATCACAGTATTTATTATTTTACTCGTCAAGCCCTTGATACGATACCTAAATTGAGGGACTTGCATAAAAATTGTAATCCGTCATTTTGTAGCGACAACCACCTTAAGCCTTGTAAGACATTCTTCTTAACAAACGAGGAAGAGCAAGAAAACTCCCAACTAGTTCACCTTTCAACCAACAAAATCATAATTGGTTCACCGATTCGAGTGCCACGATGCCACATATACACACACACATATACACGTCAATATTATAACATTCCGACGTTTTCGCGTCCGGGGTTTAGAAAACGTTACAATAGAGAATACAGGCCCTGGCCTTGAGTTATGTGAGCATTAACCTCACTACACCCCTGCCAGCCGCAAATGACTGCTCTACGTTTTGTGGCGCATACATTAGGACCTAGTTTCCTGTAGCATTACGTATTTAGATTTATAAATACATTAGTTACATTACCTTTAAGAAGGATGCGGAGTTTTGGTCTTTGTTTTCGCAAAACGTACAGAGGTGGCTCAGCCAAGATTTTGAGCCTTTAATCGACTTCAAAAAAGGCAGAGGTTATCAATCCGATAATTTTTTTAATGTAAATTCTCTTTTTCCTCAAGAGCGCCTAAACCGATTTGGATTATTATTTTCTGTTCGAAAGGGTTCATTATCCAAATGTTTTCTTGTAAGTTTAATAATTGAAATTGGTGGAGTGTTTTTGCTATGTTTTAACAAGACTAAATATATACATGAGTACATTAGGTACAGGTACCTGCATTTGTTATTAATTTTATTAAAACTGTGTTAAAGTCGATTTTTACGTTTTACTATAAAAAATATTTTATTTTTATTAAACAAAACATTGGTAGACAGTAGACTACCCAGGTGACGGTAACTACAATAATAAATACTATATAAATAAATAAATACTAGTAATAACATACTTCTTGACGATGTTTTGTTAGCCCGGAAAGATTTTTTTGTAGTGGTAGGACTCTTGGCAGAGTCCGCCTGGGGAAGTACCACACCTTTGCCAATTATTCTACCGCCAAGCAATAATGTGCAAACATTACTGTGTTCCGGTTTGAAGGGCAATGTTTCCAGAGAAATTACAGGGCTTAGAGATATAACATCTTAGATCTCTGGGTGACGAGCGCAGTGCAGTGCTAGGTAATGATTTGGACTCTTCATGTTCCAATAGCTACGTGTCAATGTGCTGTTATGTGGCAGGCGTCTTGCTTACCATCAGGCACATGACCTGCTCGTTTCGTCACTCTTTATTGAAAAAAAAAAAAAAGATATTTGAAGATCCCCTTTTTAAACTGTTCTTTGTCTGTCTAGAACTATTTTAATTGTTATTATTTTTTAATTAGTTTTGAGCACAAATTTAAAAAAAAAGTCATCTCCTTATAGCTAGGAACTTCCATGTATCTTAATATCATACTATAGAAGTTGAGTCGGTTCTTAGTTTGAGACGCAACTTGCAACTTTGGCGCTATCACATCTTCTAGAAATACATAGTACGGGTGGCTAATTCTACTGAGCGTGGCAATAGGCAAAAATATGCCAACCAAAAAAACGAAACGGCATTGGGCATTTAGTGGCCGGGAAGTCGATGGTTACAATCTTTGCGTCAAATTGAAAGTGAATCTGTTTTTTTCTAGGTGAACACGCTCCATCGTAGACCGCATCGTCGCTTAACATCAGGCGAGATGGCGGTCAAGTGTAAACCTAAAAAGTAAAAAAAAAAAAGTCATTTAGATTTTCAAAGATTTTGAAGTTCTAATCTCCGTCGATATAATATAATATATATATTACTAGCTGACCCCGCAAACGTTGTTTTGCCTTAGTGAACAACCCTTGTCACTTAGGGGTATGAAAAATAGCTAGTAGCCGATTCTCATACCTACAGAATATGCATATAAAATTTGGTTAAAATCAGTAAAGCCGTTTCGGAGGAGTAAGGAAACAAACACTGTGACACGAGAATTTTATATATAAGACTAGCTGACCCCGCAAACGTTGTTTTGCCATATAAATAAAGGTATGAAAAATAGCTAGTAGCCGATTCTCAGACCTACTGAATATGCATATAAATTTTGGTTAAAATCAGTAAAGCCGTTTCGGAGGAGTAAGGAAACAAACACTGTGACACGAGAATTTTATATATAAGATTATTCTCGTAGTCGAAATCTCCATCACACTAACGCTTATCCTGGGTAGGAATAACTTTAACTATAGACTCAATGGACAACTGAGCTGCGAAGTCAATCATTTTGTTAATAATTAAACTATTTTAATTTTAATTAAATTAAACTATACTTGATGTATTCTAAACATTTACATAACGGCTTATGTGAGCCAAAAACCTGCCAAGGTCTTGAACAAAGTCGTCGGAAATGTTCAAGGTTCCTGTACATAACCCAAAGGAACCAACGACAGTTACAGGGACTGCCGATAGCTTTCACTTCTCAAAACTATTGTTACTAGTATGCAAACTAACGTGGTTAGTACACATTTTAAATAACCACACGGGTAACTAACGTTTGATATAGTCAAACCAGTCCGACTCAAGTTTCGATCGCGTCCGGCGATCTTATTCAAGGACAGTGCGCGCGCATGATCGCAGCTCGTTTAGCACTGAAACTTGAGTCGGACTAGGTTGACTATTTCAAATGTCAGCTACCCGTGTATCTATTGTAGACTACAGGCCCGTGAACAAAATTTACGGGTCAAATGAACCACCAGGAGACCTATGTAGGATGATAGAAGGGTATAAAGTAATAAGATTCAGCACTATGCCGTCACTTGTAAGCTGTCCAACTGAGTGCAATTGAAGAGGGGGGGTTGCAATTATCGATCATTTCTCCTTGTCGCATTATTTTTGTACGGCGTTGCGGAATAATAGATTAAAAGAGGTATTGAAACTATAAAAAGTATAAATTTTTACTTTTTAATTATTAGTTTGCCAGAAAAAATTACAGAGTACGAGTAATTTACAGAGCAAATTTGGTCATTTGATTAAGTACGGCATTGGTTCCATGCAGTTTCAATACCTTATAATCCATTATTTTGCAATGCCGTACAAAAATCATGCGACAAGGAGAAATGGTAGAGGGTTGCAACCCCCCCTCTTCAATCACACTCAGTTGGACAGCTTACAAGTGACGGCATAGTTCTGAATCTAAATACTTTACACCCTTCTATCATCCTACATAGGTCTCCTGGTGGTTCATTTGACCCGTAAATTTTGTTCACGGGCCTGTAGTCTATTGTTACTAATTTGACTTAACTATTGTAGTTCATGAAAACTTTTAACTCAACATTTTAGTAACTACTAAAACGTATTGGGTAACTACCCAATACGTGAGCTGTATGGCTGATATACTTCTATGACGCATGACGTAACGCGAACTCACAAGATTTCACCACAAGCACACGTCCTGCTCCGCTGCTCCACAGTCGCTCCAACACTATGATAGATAGGTAGAAAAGTCTTTATTGTGATGCAACAAATAAAAAAAAAATTGGCAGTTATAAGAACTGCCGATGGAAGTGGAAACTTATTACTCAGAATTGGATAGCTCATTTTGGAAACTACGTGGGTGAAACTGGAGGGCGTGCCATAAGCGTGCGTGCCATAAGCACGGCCATCTAGAAACACTGACGCATTTTTAGATGGCCAATGGGAAATGCTGACCCATTTCTAGATGACCAATGGTCATGGTCCCAATTTTACCCGAAGATTTCCTATAATTCCCGAGCGTGACGTGCGAATTCAATTCACAGCCTACGAAAAATCTGTCTGTGCTGCGCCAAAAGAAGTTTTCACTTCAAAAAAATACATTGAAACACTTATGAACTAGCACCACAAGTGGCGGCCTTATTGCTGAGATCAATCTCTCCTAGGCAACCAGACTAACTATGCCTTTATATTAGCATGTCGTTGGTGTGAATTACTAAGATTGTGATACAAAAAGTGTACAAAGCACGTAGAAGTTTTCACTTCAAAATTTGGACTAAACTTTTACATTACGTCGGTACATTACACAAGCTAGTACATAGTATTACGGAATTGATCATCATGTCCTAACAACCCAATCCAGAAGCCATAAACACAAGAAATCATTCACGGCAATAATCCCATGTAATTCGGCTTCGGTCGTCTTTCCCGCTCGGTAATAGGACCAGGCAGCTTGATCTCCGACCGAATATGAGTATTGTGCTTTATTTATGAACTGAATTTAGGCGCTGTCTCTGCGAGCGTTAATCATAAAATCATATCGTCGGACTTTTTACCCTTTGTTGTTTATTGATGCTTAGAAAAAAATATGTTCACAATTTGTGGCCTTAAAAGAATTGGATTTCCGTCGTTGAACTCTACAAAAAGAGTCTTTCATGTTTTTGTTTTTAACCGACTTCCAAAAAGCAGGAGATTGACTGGCACTGACTCCAAATACATGAGTGAGTGCCCCTTATTATAAATATATTAATTTATTTTTCATCCCACCAGCTCGGAAAGAGTACTTTTGCTCCTCGATATCAGGGCGAAAACGTCGTTTTTACCCTCTAGAGGTTAAAGTAAATTTGAATTTAGAACATCGTGTGTACTGAGGTTTTGAATTCAAAACATAATTTAACCTATTTATTTCTACCTCCTTGGTGCCGAATTCATCATACATTTATTTTTAATTTGTTAAAAACTCATACTCGGAACCTCTTTGGTGTACTTTTTTTGAAATGCTTTGCGCGCAATTTTCTTTTCACGTATGGAGGATAGAGGTAAAGAATGTTATTTCAAATGGCAAAACATTTTGAAATGCTATGAATGAATCAATTGTAATCGAATTGAAGTATGTCGAGTTGCCGAGTTAAATCATTAAATATTATTGACTACTAAAATAGTAACTAATAGATAATTTCAACTACTTGTGCAGTACCAAATAATGTAGTAGGTAAATATGACATCAAATAAATAATAGCTATTTTGAGAAAACATGTAAGTAGGTACAATATATATTTTGAAGTCAAACCTTCTTTTGGCGGGCCAAAGACAGATTTTTCGTGGGCTGTCAATTGAATTTTAGCGTCACGCTCAGGAATGATAAGAAATCTTCGGGTAAACTCGGGACCATAGCCATTGGCCATCTAGAAATGCCTCAACCTTTCCCATTGGCCATTTAAAAATGCGTCAGCATTTCTAGATGGCCATGCTCATAGCCACGCCCTCCGGTTTCACATGCGTAGTTTCCAACGTAAGCAATCAAATTCTGAGTTATAAGTTACCACTTCTATCGGCAGTGCCTATGACTGTCAATTTTTTTTTCATGAATTCTGACTAATACGTTTTTTTATTTCCTTGAAAATGTACCCTGATGCAAATTTAGCGCTACTATAATTTAATGCATTTGGGCGGACACTTTTTCATGTACACATGTGAAACTCCTTACCTCAATCGGTCAACTCTCCGTATTTTCACGTCGTGTTGTTATTGTTTAAGCCATGGCTAAATAAAGTTAAAAACTTAGGTTAAAAACAGTAAAATTGAATACAAGTGAAAAACCGAAATATCATAATAATAAGTGATTCTAGCGACCAAGAAGTTTATTTGACGCCAACAGAATTTACTGAAACTGAAAATGCACAAAGTGTTTAGTCATTTCCTCGCTAAGGTAAGGGATGAAAAATTACGTGTTGCACTCGAGTGCAAAGATTTTTCACCTTGTGCCCTTTTGATTCCCTTGCTACGCTCAGGATTCTAATTTTTGAATCCCTCGCTACGCTCGTGATTCAACTTTAGAATCCTTCGCTTGCTCGGTCATCAAAATTGAGCACGCGGTTAAAAAGCCACTTTGCACTCTTGTACAACAAATAACTATTTCGCTGTCTTGTGTCTGAAGTCGGTAAATTTTTTGTCCAAAAGTAGTTTATATTTTAGAATTTGTGATAACGACATCTAACATAAAATACTTATCTACTTACACTAAGCACATCTGAATTACTATCGAAGTGCTCAAGCTCTCTAGTACTAGAAGCGTTCCCGGCATACTAACAGTATTACCATGCTGAATGGCAATTCTTGTAGGTATGCCCGTTAATATAAATAAACGTCATCATGTAATTTATCACGTGTAAAGCGTTGACAAAGTGAGTTGAGCCTGCGACGTCCTAAGGTTTTTGTCAACAAACCAATTAAAATGTAAACGCTTCCGAGTTTTAACAATTTTCACCATTCCAAACGTTTAAACAGAATTAATAACTGTACTAGACCTACTATGTATTTTTGGAAACTGTGATAACCCCGAAATATCAATGCAAGTCGCATTTAATACTAGTACTACGAGTACTTAACTTTCATGCTTACAGAGTTATTTATTTATTTATTAGTGTTGATACTATCACTAGTGAATAACATTATGCTTAGGTACCTACTCATTAAAATGCGACTGAATATTTTAAATAAATAAAATAAATATTAAGTAAAAGTATTGAAGCTTCTAAATTAATGGCCCGAAATTGGTTTTTACAAGAAGTACGCAAATAAACCTACATTTGATTGTATCAACTAACCAACAGTTTTCAATTTTTTAGCAAGCAAACCAAGCAAATTAAGCAGAACAGGCTGTTATTTGTCGAAAGCTATAATATCGGGTATCTGATGGTAAACTAAGGACTATTTGACTAAATTAACGATTACTATTTTTGAAGTAAGTTAATAATATATAATAATCAATTGATAATGGTCCACAGTCATTGTTGTCAATTTTAGTGTGTAAGGTATACCTAAGCAGCAATTTCAATATTTCGGCCAAGAGAAAAAAAAACTCTCTTATTATGTCTCTCCCATTTCTTTACTTATGCATGTTACAGGAAACGTTAAAGACGCTTATAAGTTAACAACAAAAATGCCTACAGCCGTTCATGCACATATCAACTTAAGACTCGTATTCATAATCTAAAGAAAATCCCTTCATTCTGCCATCACGAGGGTGCAATTATACTCCGAAGTGTTTCCTTACATGATATTGGCAGCGTTTGCTTGCATCGCAATATCGTTTGTTTACGTTGCTCACAGCTGGAAGCTCTGTTTTCGTGCAAACGTACGCGTCAAAGGAAATGTTTCTATCTTCAGAGAATTTAATTTGAGGAATACATCGTAATAAGTGATAGAGAAATATTTCAAAGCTTTTTTGTGTATAAATGGCCCTGAATCAGAATACAATCTGTCTGATGGAAATTTATTTGTTATTAGCAGCGTTCCACGATTTTATCCACGTTGTTTCCGTTCTCCTATTTTTTTCGGGGATCAAAGGTAGTCTATATGTGTCCAGGCTATTATATCTGTGTTCCAAATTTCAACTCGATCTGTGCAGGCCTTCCGAAGCAACTGAGCAACTAATATCCAAACATCTAAACTTTCGAATAGGATAAAAATGGTTGTCTGTAAAGTCGGTTTACTGACGATAGTTGAACGTGACAACTTCAACTACGCCTTAGAGCGAGGTAACGCCGCATGACGTCATGCGGCGAGGTAACGGCGTTAACGGCACATGACGTCATGTTTTGCGGGCGTGCAGCCGACTTCATCGAATTATAAGACGTTGTCACGTCAAAAAACATTCTATGTAATATTCCAGACCATTATCAATCTATGTACTAAATCTCATCCAAATCCCTTCAGCAGTTTTTGCGTGAAAGATTTACAAGCATTCATCCATACATTCGTGTTTGTGTTGCTTTTTTTTGTTTGTTAGATAAGTATTTGTTTCCTATACCTACTACAAGCTTTGCTTAAATGGCGTTGTGTGAAGATTACTCAGTTTGGAACAACAAAACAAGGGGGAATCTCTAAGGGGGAAAACAGGAATAAGCCACATTTTCATTCATTCGTCAAATTTTTTGTATTCATCACACAAACATTTGCTGGTTGGAATTGGAACGTTTATGACCCCAAATTTCGCAAGCAAATTTACCAACTAAACCACAAGGCGAGCTCGTGTCTTGGTTAGTTCAACGCAACTGTTTCACCTTGGTACAGGTGCGTTCTGCATTTGTGTTTAATCTTTGACTTTTAGGCAACATAACACAATCACAAACATAATAACATAACCTGTCTACTAAATGTTCATTGGGCATTTTCTCGCCAAAAGAGAGAGAAAAATACTCAGAAGCGTTGTGAGTCGACGACGCCATTCTTCTTTTCTTCGTATAGCAAGCGATGGCTACATTACCAATGACCATCCGAGAATTCAACTAACAGATGGCCATCAGGGACAGAAATACCGCCGTAGTGGAAGATCTGGGCCGCGAGGATGCGGCTTAGTAAAAAAAACTGATTAGATTGAAAATGTTCTCCCACATTTTCCTTTTCTTCTTTCAATCAAAGATAATTGTAAAAAAGAACCCAAATGACAAAGGTTAGGACCCGGAGTCTGTGGAGTTAATAAATATTAAAAAAAATGCAGTCATAGGAACTGCCGATAGAAGTGAAAACTTATAACGCAGAATTTGATAGCTTACCTTGGAAACTACACGGGTATAACCGGAGGGCGTGGTCTCCCCATCATGGCATGGCCATCTAGATATGCGTCAGCATTTCCCATTGGCTGACACATTTCTAGATGCCCAATCGCCAAGGTCTCGAGTTTACCCGAAGATTTCTTATCATACCTGAGCGTGACGGTAGAATCCAATTTACACCCCAAGAAAAATTTGTCTAGGCGCGCCTAAAGAAGGTTTCACTTCAAAAAATGGCAGTCGTAGAGACTGCCGATAGAAGTGAAAACTTACTCAGAATTTGATAGCTCACTTTGGAACCTACGCGGGTGAAACCATAAGGCGCTGTTAGTCTAGAATAAATCTTCAAAGCATTGTCGTCTAAATAAGTCTTCTACGCATGGCCATCTAGCCTAGATAATGTGGAATGGTAACCATGGTAACACGGTAACACATGTCCCGAGTTCACCCGCAGATTTCTTTCATTTACGAGCGTGACGCTAGAGCTCAATTCACTGCTCACGGAAAATCTGTATATGGTGCGTCAAAATAAGTTTTCACTTAAAAAAGAACCTCAGAGTTTCAAGCGAGTTTCGAACCTACAACCATACCATTGAGTGAAGAGTGAATCGATTTTTTATTAAATAAAGAGTTACGAGACGAGCATAACATGTGCCTGATGGTAAGCAACATGCCTGCCACATAAAGGCACAGTGACACACAGATATTGGAACATGAAGAGCCCAAATCATTACCTAGCACTGCACTGCGCTTGTTACCTAGAGATCTAAGTTGTTATATTTCTAAGCCCTGTAATTTCTCCGGAAACATTGCCCTTCAAACCGGAACACAGTAATTTTCATCGCATGTTCTAGTCCCGGAACATACTAATTGTCAATCGCATGTTCTACTCCCTAGACTACCAGGACTACATAACACAAAAATACTGACAAAATATTACAGCAACAGGCCCCATACAACGCTTTGGCCTCCCCATCAAAAGCGCATTACCGTCCATAATTACTCCATTAACGACGGTAACTGCTCGTGATTGATTAGTAATGGAACAATTACTACTTAATGATAATTATTTATTTAACTGTTTACAGGAACGTGTTTATTGAGGTTACCAATTGTAGTATTTTGAAGTGAAAACTTTTTTAGGCGCACTTAGACAGATTTTTCGTGGAGTGTAAATTGATTTCTAGCGTCACGCTCGGGTATGATAAGAAATCATCGGATAAACTTGGGTCCTTGGCGATTGGGTATCTAAAAATGCGTCAGCCAATGGGAAATGCTGAAAGGGTGTGGCCACGACATCATGACATGGCCATCTAGAAATGCGTGAGCCAATGGGAAATGCTGACGCATTTCTAGATGGTCATGCCATGATGCCCAGGCCACACCCTCCGGTTACACCCGTGTATTTTCCAAAGTAAGCTATCAAATTCTGAGTTATAAGTTTTCACTTCTATCGCCAGTTCCTATGACTGCCAATTTTTTTTTTTTAGCCGCGTTGGGCTTGTTTTGGTAGACGAAAATCTTATGGGCTTCCGTCACCGACATTCTGGTATCGGGCGGCGGCTTAGCGGTGTAAAATATTCTTTCAACACACTTGGACATAAAGTGACTATAATTTCAACGCGATTAGGCACATAATGACGCATGTAATCAAACTGTGACTTTTTTATTCACAAGTGAGTTATAGACATGGTTTTTTGGTGAAGTTGCTTTGTTCTTAGCAAGTTTTTACATTTGACAACTGATTAATTTTTCCCGCCATAACGTAAATTTTTTCGTTACCCTTTTTCACTGTTGAAATGATTTTGTATAATTATTTAATTCCCAAGTGTGTTGCAAAACGTCGTTTGATACATGTGTAGTATACGTGTGTAGGTACTGATGATTACCGTGGTAAATTAATTATATTTATCGAAATATAAGCTCTTTAACAAGTAACTGTGAATTTCTTTACTCCTATCTTTAAGTTTTCTATTAAATTAATTATTTATAAATTATTATAAAAATTATTCTAGTAAACATTTTCAATGAATAAAATCATTAAATTAATCCTATGGAATTTTGCTCTTATGTAATATTTGCCGACCTGTGTAACGTTGATATATTTTTTTCCAAAACAATATGAACAATTTTCAAATTGACAAAATCGTAACCACTGGAAAACATTTTTGCATCTATATGACAAGATGAGATTTACTTATTTGAAAAATGTTTAGATATAGCACAACGCTATCAAATATAAAAATCTCAAATCAAATCTCAGTCAAATAAAAAAAAACAGTATTATTGTAGTATCTTTTTACCCGACTGGAAGAAGGTTTATGTTTTACGCGCGCATCTTGTATGTTTGTAAATTTCTTCATCCCACGTATCTTCCAAACGGCTGGATATATTTTTAACAATTAAGATGTCGTTAGATCCGTTTCAATCACCCAAATATTCTTAGATAGTATATTGTAAAACATAGGTAATGTTTTTATCTGTTGATTTTTGCACTCGGGTATTTAAAATTAAAGTTATTTAATTGGAATAAAACCATAACCTTACTTTTCTGGCCCACTTACGATATTCTTCTTTCGCTCAACAAGTCGCAAAACAAAAGCCGAACTACGGCAATAGTTACGAGCTCAAAATCGATGAGAGATCAACTTACCCTGGTCTCGGGTACACGTAATAAAACTCTCGGTGTTGTCATAAATCGCGCTGAATCTATAGAATTGACAGTTTTATCGTTGTCCTGGTAACCCTATGCCGTGATTAAGGGATTGTCATTAGTAACTACTGATTTGTATAGTGTTGAGAATGTTTATTTAAGCGGATAACAGATTAGCGATTGACAATTCATTTGTAGCATTCTACTGTTACAGATATTGCAATCCACGAAGACGCGCCCCACTATTCCTCCTAACCGTTTATAGTAAATGTGTGCAACCTTCCGTCAATGTTTGAGTGTTATCGGTACACACTAATTTTACCTATGAATGCACACGCACACTACAATGACTGGTGAATGGTTCGCGACTGACGCTCGGAGCGCGTATTGGTGGGGCGCGTCTTCGTGGATTGCACTATCTATATAAGTTATGGCTGGTCTAGTCGGGAGAACGGCGACTACCGATCCGAAGCCCCGGGGTCAAATCACACGCGCACCTGTTTTTTTGAAGTCGTGTGCGTAATGCCGCTAACTTAAAACGGTGAAGGAAGACATCATGAGGAAACCGACATGTACGTAGAATCTTTCGAAGTCATGATGTGTCATCTACCAACACACACTGAGCCAGCGTAGTTGCCTTGACTCTCTTCATGCGCGAGAAGACCCCGAGTTATACTACTATGTATAGACTTAGAATAAACGCTTTACACCGAAAGCGCGGGTCTGATCGCTCTTGTGGTTTTGTCGCGACATATCGCCACCTTAACCAACTTAATCAGCCGTTTAACTTATGATGTACAGCCTAGCCTCTTTACTAAACAAAGCCGTTTAGCCAGTTAACTGAATGATATTCAGCTGTTTGATCAAATCCATTTACACAATAAGGAGTGTAAATGCATGCTTTTTGAGGAAATTAATAGCTGAAATTCTTCTAAGATTTGTTGAAATCTTTGAATGTTTTGTCATACGCGGGGATTTTGTTAATTTTCTTTGACACTTAATGAAATTTATGATCATGTACCATTAGGAAAATTTTAACAAATTAACGAAGTTGGCATTAAGCATCCAAATGTCTATGTCTATGTATAACTATTTTAGTATGTATTGTTCAAAATAATGTTTTTATATCGAAAACAAGAAAGTACCTACCTACTTTGTATACTTGTTAATGTTGCACGCCCGTCAATGGTACACTGTTGTACATTTTTTTATATTTTTAAGACCTATTTTTACACAGTGCGAGCAATAAATATATTCTTATTCTTATTCATAATGCCTAAAAGCCTGAACGGTTTAAATTTTCGTAACGTTTTTGTTTTTCGCAAAAAAAACATACAACCGAATTGAGAACTTCCTCCTTTTTGGAAGTCGGTTAAAAATAGTTAATTATTAAATTCCAATTTTAGCATTTAGCGAAAAAAACTAGGTTTTATTATACCACTTTAATTTCATTGTCACTTTAATGATGGTGCCATGTCTTTTCCTGGAAAATACTTGCTTCCAGGTGGCCCCAAATTAGTAGCAACTGGAAACAGGGAACAGAGTGCACGAGACACTGGACTTCTACTCTCATTCTCCAAAAAACTTAATTTCGAAATAAACTCGCGACTTTCCTACTCCGGTTCTACTTCGATCCGTCGTTTCTTTCGAACAATGTTCGATCGGACGCAACGAAGTAGGTAAAATCGGAGTAGCAAAGTCGCGATTTTATTTCGAAATTACGTTTTTCGTAGAAAGAGTGTAGACCTCCTGGGTCTGCCTAGTTTTAGACTTGCTTCAATTTGATTTTTCTGACGTATACTCGTATGTGGATTTAGTTTTTTAAGTTTTATAAAGCACAACTGGACGCTCTGGAATCACTTGAGTGACGCGTCAAGAGGCTCATAACCAACGACAGCATTGTGCCTAATGCCCTTCAAAGTCTTTATCACCGTCGCAAGGTAATTGGTTTTTATTGGCAGAGCCCTTATTAACAAAACTAAAATACAATGAGAACTACAGTACGCTACATACCTAACAACTACTTACACTAAGCACACCTGAATTATCCATGGATATTTATTGTTTTTATTGGATACATTTCGGGGAGTGTGAAACTGATAATAGGTATATGATCTAATATCATCTTATCCTTTGTTCTGTAGAATTACTCGTAGCTCGAAAAAGGGACACCGTTTCACGATCGATGTCCCACAGACTCAAACGAAGAATTTTGACTCTACCTTTGTTATAAGAACGTCTAGGATGTGGACCTGAATGTGTGTAAATAAAATGTGTGTGTTACCTGAAAGAGATTGGTATAAAACGATTATTAAATAGTACTAATACAGTTTTTTTTATATTAAAGATGGGATGAAAATAACATATACCAGTTGATTAAGCACGCCTGCCCATAACAACATAGTGCCGCGCAGCTAATTGAACATGAGGATTCCAAATCACTGCCTCGGTCTTGCCTGAAGTCGTCACCCAATATCGTACGTCACTTAGTGGTAGGTACGTCACTTATTAATCGACTTCCAAAAAGAAGAAAATTATCAATAATTCGACCACCATTACATTTTTCTATAAGATGATATGTCTAAATGATTTTATATCAATTTTCAGATTTATTTATATGAAAACACACACACATTTTCACACGGTAGGTAGTGAGCTTCATAATGTTGTTTAACTGCAAATTAAAAAAATATTTTACTGTGTTTACTCATGTTGGAAATACATACAAAAAGCTTAAGGAAAAACACACTAAAATATATTTATTCAATTTATGCCAATATGACCCCTGAATTGCAAGAATTAGAGCATGAATTCCTGATAATGAAAAGGTTCTCTACGAACCTATAGTTTCCATAGTTCAATGTATATGACCGACTAAATGTAGGTCAAATGAATGTTCTATTCCGCGTGTCTCGTTCCAATTAAGGAGATGTGTCTGGGATTGTTAATTTAGATTTATATGTTTGTGTATAACTAGCCGTTTCGGTAGCTATTTCCTGGAATTTTAGCGGTGTTTATTTAATTTTTGGTGACAAATGATTAATTAAATTGCCTTTTTTTTCCTTTATTATCTTTTTTGTATGTTGAACTGTGTTGTCGTCCTATTTAGCAACATCCTAACAGGACTTTTGTGATTTTTGTCTTAAGGTTTAATATATGTACACTGTTTGCACAGTATACACGTATTTTTATTTATATAATGAAGTAAATAAACTGCTTGTAGCCCGACAAAGCTTGGTTTTGTCGTTTCATGGTGGACATTTCAACATCAACAGTGGACATCAAAGGTTCCATCTATAAATTTTAAATCCCTTTTCTTCCATCATCCAAACTGTGCTTAAAGAACTTTTAAAATACAGTGTTTCAGAGGGTGTATATCTGTACACACCCTCTAAAACAATTAGGGTGTATCATTAATATCATAATCTAAATGTCTAGAAGTCAAAAGTGAGTCGGTTTCTTCTCGATCACCCGGATTTTTCGTATCTCATCGTCGCTAAATATTATGCGAGATGGTGGTCAAATCTAATCTAATGTAAACCAAATCTAATCTAAATTTTGTTGTAAACCTTGTTGTAAACCTTGTTGAGGTTTTAAGGGCAAATTTATTCTTGTATGTATTAATTATTGTTTCCAAAAAAAAAAAAAAAAAATGTAAATACTTTACAGGAGTTTATCACGATCAAAACTATCATTTAATTACCTCAACGATTTGGCAATTCTACAACCGCCGTGGTCACAAGAAGAAAATATATTATCGATAAAATACATATTGCTTTATGTTCGCTAATTTATAAATATCACTCTAAATATAGAGTCAATTTTAATTAATAACTTCTACTTTCGGCTTGGGGAAGTACCACACCTTTGCCAGTTATTCTACTGCTATTGGATAATCGGTAATGTGCAAACATTACTATGTTACAGATTGTAAGAAAATGTTTCGGAAGAAATTAAAGAGCATAGAGATAGATTATTTATATGTTTATTATTATTTATATAGAGACCTTATTTATCCGGGTGACGAGCGCAGTGCGGCGATAGGTAATGATGTATTTGGTTTTTTTTTTTTTTTTTTTTTAACTTTAATAGGTTCGCACTTGACCACCATCTCGCCTGATGTTAAGCGACGATGCGATCTACGATGGAACGTGCTTACCTAGAAGAAACCGATTCACTCTCGATTTGAAGACACCCAGATTGTAACCATCGGGAAAAACCCACTCAGGCAACGCATTCCACAACTTAGACGTTCTTATCACAAACGTGGAGTCAAATCTCTTTGTTCGTGTTTTTGGAACATCAACCATGAAACGATGTCGCTTTTTTGAGATACGAGAATTCCGATAGAAGAAAGGGCAAGGTGGTATTAAATCATGCAGATCAGTTGCACACTCTCCGAAGTGTATCCGATAAAAAACCGATAAGCTAGCAATCTTGCGGCGATGATCAAGACTTTGAAGTCTTTTACGCACAAGAGTGTCATTGCCTATGAGCCTTTTGGCACGTCTCTCAATCGATTCCAGAGTCTCCAGCTGATACTTAGCCGATCCATCCCAAAGGTGCGAACAGTACTCCATACAGGAGCGAATCTGTGCTTTGTACAACGTGAGCAACTGCTCAGAATTGAAGTATCTTCGCACCTTTGAGAGGACACCCAGTTTTTTGGCGGCTAGTTTAGCCTTAGACTCAATATACGTGCCAAAGTTGAGCGTCGATGACAAAGAAACGCCCAAAAGCTCGAGATGGTCAGTAACCGGCACGGATACGCCTCGAAAAGTAGGAGCCAGTGTGAATGGACTCCTTTTAGCGGAGAATAAACACGCCTGTGTTTTTCCTTCGTTAAACTTGGCCAAATTGGCATCGCCCCATGTAGAAACTGCCTCAAGGGCCAAGTTCAAACGCTCGATCATACCTTCTCTCAATAGCTGAGTTTGTTGTCCACTGGCTTTCGCGCTGGATATATAACTCTCTACGACGGTGCTATCATCTGCGTACCCAAAGATACCGGGCTTCAACAGATCATCGATATGTAGCAGGAAGAGCGTCGCAGAGAGTACCGACCCCTGAGGAACTCCGGCATTGATAGCCATTTGATCCGACGAGCAGCCATCAATGACGACTCGTATGGATCGATCCCTCAAGAAGTCTGATAACCACGCAATAAACCCAGGTGACAAACCATAGCCCGAAAGCTTGCTTATAAGGCCATCATGCCAAACCCTGTCGAAAGCCTTCGAGATATCCAGGGAGACTGCAAGTGCTTCCCCGTGTTTCTCGATAGCTTCACTCCAGATGTGGGTGACATACGCTAGAATGTCCCCGGTGGACCGGTTCCGGCGAAACCCATATTGCCGGTCACTGAGGAGGTCGTTCGATTCTAGGTATGCCAGGAGCCTGTGGTTTAAGACACGTTCCATAGTCTTACAGAGTATGGACGTGACTGAGATGGGCCTGTAGTTGACAGGGTCAGTACGACTGCCTTTTTTGGGCACAGGTTGCACGTTAGCAAGCTTCCACGACTTCGGCACTTGCCCAGTTTGGAGAGAAAGTCTAAACAGGCGTGTTAGTACTGGAGACAACTCAGGTGCACAAACCCTCAGTACTA
Source organism: Ectropis crepuscularia (assembly GCA_963693475.1). Taxonomy (NCBI): domain Eukaryota; kingdom Metazoa; phylum Arthropoda; class Insecta; order Lepidoptera; family Geometridae; genus Ectropis; species Ectropis crepuscularia. The sequence continues at coordinate 6,430,028 of OY856361.1, forward strand.
TGGCTGGAATTCCGTCCGGGCCACTGGCTTTATTCACATCCAGATTGTGTAGCACTTTACGAACCTCCTTCTGGCGAATATGTATTTCAGACATTACAGTCTGACTGCCAGGTGGAGTTGGGGGTATCGCACTACCAGCATCTAGACGTGAAGATTCCGCAAACTGAGACGCAAACAAGTTTGCCTTCTCTATAGCGGTGTGAGCCAGCGTCCCATCAGGTTTAAGCATTGGAGGTAGTGAGGGGCGGCAGAAGTTCGATTCGACTGACTTAGCTAGGGACCAAAACGCTTTGCTGCCCGTAGGGTATGACGCTAGTTTGTTCCCTATTCGACTAATATGGTCAAATCGAGCCCTCTGTAGAACCTTTTTGCATGCCTTAGCAGCCTTGTTAAACGCTTTCTTCTTCTGGTATCTTCATGTTCCAATAGCTGCGTGACACTTTTCTAATATAATTAAACGTTTGTTTGCTATCAGGCACATGTCCTTCGCGTCTCGTCTCTCAATGATGTAACATAAACCTATTCTTCTTTAAAGAAGACATTCATGGCATTTATTCATACGGCACAATTTGTAAAATACAGGCGTAACGCTAAGAAAAGCTGACTTCGTCTTCTTTCTAACTTCTTTACTAAATACCATTTCAGCGTAACCCCATATTGCTATTATTTTAATGGCGGTCAATTGAGCATCAAAACACATGTTTGAATTAATCAGAAACCATCTTGACATTGAACCATAAATAATATCATCTTTTAGATCCATTACATGTTCTCATTCAATACCTCATTCGTAACAAACACTTTGTTGTAACTAGTCTTGTCTTTTATGAAGCTTTTGATTTAGTTAAACCTATACATTTTACATTAAATGTAAATATTATTAATATTTAATCTACATACATGCGTTTAAATACATTTCTCTTTGTAAAAAATAAATTTGATGTCATTAAAATGTTTTCGTGAGTTAGTTTTACTAATGGTGTTCGTCAGGGCGCTAAAATAGGTCACGTTTTATTTCGTCATTACCGAAACTAAAAACCGCAAATTGAAAAGATTTAAGGAAGACTACACTTTTTATACGAGATATAAATAAGCGAAGATTCAAACATGTGGGACTCGATATCAGTGAAGTTATTAGTTTTAACGTTAATTGTTTTGAACATGGTGAGAGTGCACAGCAAGGTTTTGAGTGAAAGTGAACGAGCTAATAGAGCTGCTTTTATTCAGAAACTTCTTAATAAACAGAAGGATTTAGAAGGAAGACTTAGGTTGGTTGGCGGTGATGACAAATATGAAGGTAAATGATTCGTTTATACAAGACTACGAAGAAGTAGTGATTAAAATTTAAAAGAAGGCGTTATGAGTAGAGAAGCAGTGTGCTAGATCAGCATGAAATTGATACGTTATGGTTATATTATTTTGAAAATTTTAACGATAATGCCCTGTATTGACTTTTGTACAGCAGTTAAACAACTGAATTTACATCCTACTAATATTATAAAATGTCAATGTATGGATATTTGTTGTTCAATCACGTTATAGCGTCTAAACAGATCTGGTTCAAATTTGGAACACAGTTGGATAATAGTCTGAAAGAAAAAATATGCTACTTTTTATCCCGGAAAAATAACGGGAGTGGGAACTACGCAAGTAAAACAGCGAGGCGCTGCTAGTAAAAATATTTTAACCATAGGACTCATCGAGAAATGACAAAATCAATTCCTACTATTAATATAGGTCTTTCTGTACACAAACACTGTTATAATAATTAATTGTCATCCTTTTCTATTATGTTGTGATGTTTTGTGTATGATTTAACTTTCTGTGTGCAAATAAATTATTTCTATTTCTAATATATTATTACATGTGAAATGTTTGATGTTTGTTGCTTAATTAATCCTACTTATTACTTTCGTTGCGTACCTTCGCACTACTACTTTGTCGCACTACTTTAAAATGTAATGTTCTTTTTTTTTTCAGTGTTTAATTTTATTTGGTGTGTCAATAAGGAGTAGGTATATCTATCTATCTAATCACGTCGGTACGACTAAACGGTTCAGGTTAAAATTAGTCACATAGATAGTTTATAGTCTGGAATAGCACATAAGTTGTTTTTTACTGAGGAAAAGTTATTTAAAACGAGATCGTATTCTATATGGGTAAAACCGCGTGTTGCTGCTAAAGTCTTGCGATGTAATCGTGTTAGGTTGAATTAAATATTCTCAATTATAATATTCTACTTTGTAATAAAAGTTTAAAATGTTGACTTTATATTTGAACGTAGACTTATATTCTATAGGTATAGACTTTATATTCTAGGTAACGTATACATCTACCACGCCGGCCGATGGGGTGCAGTGTGTGACGACTCCTGGGATGATGCTGCTGCGCAGGTGGTCTGCAGAACTTTCAATAGAACGGGACACTCTACACATGGAGGGCAATATGGGGAAGCAAGAAGTAAGTATTATTTATTGTAGTAGTGGTAGGACTCTTAGAGTCCGCCTGGGGAAGTACCACACCTTTGCCAAATATTCTACCGCCAAGCAGTAATGTGCAAACATTACTGTGTTCCGGTTTGAAGGGCAATGATTCCAGAGAAATTACAGAACTTAGAGACATAATATCTTAGATCTCTGGGTGACGAGCGCAGTGCAGTGCTAGGAAATGATTTGGGCTATCATGTTCCAATAGCTGCGTGTTACTGTGCTGTTAAGTGGCAGGCATGTTGCTATCCAATTTTTACATAGCACCGCACTGGGCTCGTCACCCGGAGATAAATATAAGGTTTTCTCTTTTAGCCCAGTATATTATTTTCTGGAATCATTGCCCTCCAAACCCGAATGTATGCGCACTACTGTTTGGCGACATGATAACTGGCAAAGGTGTGATACTTCCCTGGGCGGACTCTGCAAAGACTACTACTAAAATTAAATGAAATAAACACTGATTTATGTCAATAGATAGAAAGTAATCGTCCAAGTCAAGCAGCTAAACTAGAAACGTAGCTGATACAATGTTTGTTTTTAAGGTGAATGGGCCGAGAGCTAAACCCGCTACGTTCTCAAGAGATGGCGCTGGAGTCGTCATTTATGAAAAAATATTTTTTACGTCGTATTTTGCAATCCAATTTGAACTTAATGTTAATTCGCGGATATAAACCAATACAATGTTTCTAATGACCTAATTTTCAATTATAAATCGAAGACAATAGCTAATATTCGCCAATTTACTGATCTGTCATACATTTTACACGTTTACACACGCACACACGCATGTTATACAGTCACATCAGAAAGTAATGCTTATTTTGGACGCTTACGTCATAGGCTTGATAGCTCATTTAGCAAAGTCACAGATATGTTGAATAATCCGATAAGACATGGTTCAAATCCCACCGGGGTATTTTCTTTTTGTATGAAAAAAAAAATATTTTTCTCAGCTTTTACGTAATACGCAAATATGGAGTAAGTATTGATTTTATGGAATAAGAATACCTATGGTAGACATACCTAAGCAAGCCACACATGCCACGTGTGGTTTGCTTAGGTAATTGTGATAAATAAAATAATAATTTCAGTTCTCTTACACATTTATAAAACAACCAAACGCAAACACACATTTTGTAGTAATAGGACTCTTAGCAGAGTCCGCCTGGAGAAGTACCACACCTTTGCCAGTTATTCTACCGCCAAGCAGTAATGTGACATATCTGTTGCGGTTTGAAGGGCAATATTTCCAGAGAAATTACAGGGCTTAGAGATATAACATCTTAGATCTCTGGGTGACGAGCGCAGTGCAGTGCTATATGTAATGATTTGGACTCTTCATGTTCCAATAGCTGCGTGTCACTGTGCTGTTATGTGGCAGGCATGTTGCTTACCATCAGGCACATGTCCCGTTCGTCTCGTCACTCTTTATTTAAAAAAAAAGCACTCGTACCATACCCCACTTAGATTACTCGTGTCGGGGACTACATACAACACACAAACAACATCCAGACCGAAGGGTCTACCGCATAGATAAAACTGCCTTAGCTTTGATCTTGAAATTATAGAGACAGCTATAGCAAAGCCAACCGCTACCGTCAAAATATTTACAATACTAAGTACAAATAAAATACAACAGATATAATTATTATTATTTTATTTATATAAAAATTGGTATGGATGGAACACATTATCCTCATAGGCAGAACACAAGTCATGTAAAATCCTAATTGTCCTTTTAGATTTGAATGTGGCGATAGCCATTGCTGTAGGGTCGTCGCTCGTCTTCTTCCATGTATTTCTGCACATGCTGCATCTCAATATAAATTCACTGTGTATGTATCTGCAACCTGTGTAAAGCTCATTCATAAATTCAATAAGTATGTGAGTTTTCAGTGTCTCGTTTATTGTTCTCAAGTAAAGGCTTTATTGGTTGAATTTTGCCGTCGCATTTTTGGTGTAAACTAACGCAGAATTCACCACACAATTCACTTCAGAGTCCACCTCAACACTCAACGATTTCAAAGGCAAAATCGGATAGTTTATTTACTAAACTAACACACTCCAAATATGATGTGAAATTGTGAAACACAAACAATAACAAATTACATTTACAACTGACTATGACTAAACATCAGTGTTGCTAACAAGATTTTTTTAAATCAGCCAAGTTACTTGTGAATTTTCGTCAAAATCCGTAATTTGTCGTCATATAACATAATTCGTTGCCGTTTAAATAAAACAATAGTAGCCATTTCTGAATAATAATATAAAGTTTTTAATTCCGTTAAATATCCCGTAAGCCGTTAGAAAGTTATTTTCCCGTTCTCAACGCACAAAAATTCGCTAGATATAGCGAGAAATCTTTAAGTTGGCAACACTGCTAAGCTTCAATATAGATATATTAGATCATCGATATAAAGCGAAGGACGTGCCCTAAGCACCTGAAATTTGCAATAAACTGTGTCTCTGTGTGTATCGTTAGTGGTTAACAAATAACCAATTACTTGACCCCTGGAATCGCTATCGGCGAGATATACTGTGGTTCTACTTTTTTTGGTTGTTAACAACGAATCATGATATATAAAAACGTCAGGCGTACACCGCTTCCTGCAACCGACTGAGCTCACTCTTTCCGTTCTGGAAAGAGTGAGCTCACTCTTCCCAACGATGACATAATTCCGTGCGCCTGAACTTTGAGAGGGCATATCCGATTATTTATATCGATGCATTAGAGCAGAACACAAGTCTCTCGTCGCCAGCGAGTAAACCAAGTTTCGCCGCTATCGCAACGCCGCATGCACGGTGTGGCAACGCCGCGCGCCGCATGCACAGCACAGAACATAAAATATTACTCACTGCACAGTGTGGCAACGTCGCATTAACTTCGTACGGAAATGTAGCGCCCTCTACGGACCCGCTCGGCAACTTGCACCGAAATGCGCGCAACAGCTGACGCGTGACCGCCATGTTTACTTAAAACCACTCACACATGCGTAGTCTCCGGCAAATTTTCAAAACTTATCATTTGCAAAAATAGATATTAATACAAGTTTGTTTAAATATATGAGTGTATTCGCGGATGGAAAATTAATCAAACATGTAGAAAAAAATAACAAACAGACATTATACTATTTCTATCGCCTGTATTGGTTTCCGAACGTTTGTATGGAAAATTGGCTTGGCCCATCCACCTTAAGTACATTATTTTAACTAAATTCTAAAAGAAGGTTGTCAATTTGTCTGTATGTTTTTTTGGATGTAGGTATGTATTGTGAATGGATTCTAATGAATCCTATTTGTATAAATTTTGCGGTTTTTCAAAAAAATCAACAATAATTTAACAGTTACTCGGATAACGATATTGAGATTTTCGTTTTCTACGAAATCTAACTGTCTCAATTAAACAGTTGGTTTCACTAAATGTTTGAAATTAAGTCTATTGTCTGAGTTTAACTTCAAATTGAAGTCGATGTTTGTTTTCTGAAGAACATTATTTTGTTTTGACATTGCTATTAGACTACAGTCCCGTGAACAAAATTTTTAGGCCACACTTTTTTTTGTGGCGAATTTACTTTATGGCGAATCGCCTATAACCCATTATGAACTACTCTACCAAATGGACCTATGTACCTACATCACTGTAAAACACAATATTTTTAGTTGTGTTCCATTTAGAAAATTACATCAATTTGATAAAATTTAGATAAAATCCATCTTCCTTTACAGGAAAATATTGGATGGACGATGTGGTGTGTCAAGGAGAAGAAACTTCACTTTCAAATTGCATCTTCACTGGCTGGGGTTCTTCTGATTGTGGTAGCGACGAGGCAGCTGGAGTAAGATGTCTTGAAAATAAAGAGAAACCAGAAACTTTCGTGAAACGAAAACCTGGAGAAAGATTACACAACGTACTGGATACTAAACGTGCTAGCTTGAGGATCGTTGGAGGCAGAGAAAACAATGAAGGCAGAGTTGAGGTATGTTTCATGAAATAAGCCTATTGTGAGATAATTATGGCTTTAAGTTCTATTAATAAAAAAGTGTGTGCACGCATTGTGTGTGTATGCGTACACGCATGGAAGAAATTAACACTTCTTCTCGTTACACCTGAAGCTAAGAAATCTAACTTCAACTATAGAATAGGTAAGAAATATCTTCAAAGAAATAAGTATTAACCTAAAATTTGTTGCCAATGCTGCCATATTAACTAAAATGTTGACTATATAACTTCAGATTGGTGGGTTTTCATTATGTATACCATGTATCATAATTCATATTGTATCATGTACCTAGTACCAAACTTAAAATCACGGAATTACAAACATATTTGTGCATTCTAGTTCCACCTTACCAGTACTGCTTAAATAGTCTTGCATAGAAGAACTCGTATTTCTGTAGGACAAGTATTTTTATTATTTTAGCTTAAGTATATTGTCCCAAAGTTGAGCAAAGGCTTCTCTTCCCTCCCTCCATTGGTCTCTATCGAGAGCTATTGTGGGCCAATCTTTGTTGTGGGCGTGAAGCTCGTCTTTCCACCTCTTTCTGGGAATCTGGTGGCCGTTTACCCTCCGGGACCCAGTCAGTGGTAGTTTTTACCCATAGCTGGTCTGGCATTCGACAGACGTGTCCTCCCCAGTCCCATTTTATCATACCGACCTTCTGAGTTACATCGATTATTTTAGTTTGGGAGCGCAGTCCTGTGTTCCTGATACGATCTATCAGTTTCACACCTAGGATACTGCTCTCCATCGCTTTTTGGCAAACCGCAAGCGCGGGCCTCTGCTCGATTGTCAATGACCAAGTTTGGGCGCCGTCAGTGAGAATGGAGAGAATACATATGTCCAAGAGTTTACGTTTCAGGTGCATAGGTAATTAGGTCATAGTATATTTCTTTTTGCAATCGTTGACTTAGACAAACAATTCACGTTTCAGATTTTCCACAACGGGACCTGGGGCAGTATCTGTCCAGATGGCTGGACGCTTTACGAAGCTTCTGCAGTCTGTAGACACCTGGCTCTAGGGTTTGCTGAGCAGGCCTTACAAACAGACTATTTCGGGAGTTCAACAGTGGTGTTTAGTGGTGTGCAATGCGATGGCAACGAGACCAACTTGTTTAGCTGTCGGCATCAGGAATTTGGGAATGTGAAGTGTCCTGGAGAAAAAGGTAAGATTTGTTTATAATCTAATATGCCTAACTTACAACAGCGACACAAAATACACATTAAGATGAGCTATTTATACGGCGCCATTTAACATTATAAAGATAAAATCACACCTTAGTATTATATAACACAGTACTTGTCAGTTGAATGTATAGCTTAACTCATCACTCATCAGTGCTTTGTAATTATAAACATTGTAACATTGTACTGTTTAGCGTTTGCAATGCCAAAAAACGTTGAAATATTCTTGAAGTATTAAAAGTATCATTGAAATATTATTGAAGTATAATTGAATTATCATTGAAGTGTCATTGTAGTATAATTGAAGTATCGTAGAAGTATCATTGAAGTATCATTGAGTATCATTGAATTATCATTGGAGTATCATTGTAGTATCATTGAAGTATCATTGAAGATTTAACCATATCTTATTGATTTTTTTTTTATAGCATAGAGTGACGAGACGAGCAGGTCAAGTTCCTGATGGTAAGCAACATGCCTGCCACATAACAGCACAGTAACACGCAGCTATTGGAACATGATAGTCCAAATCATTACCTAGCACTGCACTGCGCTCGTCACCCAGATATCTAAGATATTATGTCTCTAATCCCTGTAATTTCTCTGGAATAATTCATTCAATTTGTCTTGTTATTTATTTTTTTATAGTATAGAGTGACGAGACGAGCAGGACATGCGCCTGATGGTAAGCAATATGCCTGCCCATACCGGCTCAGTAACACGCAGCTATTGGAACATGGAGTCTTACCTAGCACTGCACTGCGCTCGACACCGAGAGATCAAAAATGTTTTATCTTTATGATCTGTAATTTCACTGGAAACTGGAACGCTGCTTGACGGTAGAATAACTGGCAAAGGTGTGGTATTTCCCCAGGGGGTCTCTGCAACGAGTCCTACCACTACATTTACGTTATGTTACATTATTTTACCTTTCAGGTCACGTGGCTGCAGTGATTTGCACTCATCAACTCGCAGACCTGCTTCTGGACACCGCAGTGATCCAACGGACAGCTCACCTGTGGGACGTGATGATGGCTCAGCTGACATGCGCCATGGAGGAGAACTGTCTCAGCAAGTCAGCTTATGAGGTTGGTAAAGGATAGTTTTTAAGCATTCGCGATTGATAATCTCATTTGAAAACATTCTGCAGGACTTGTTTGAAGTTATGTACTTACTTACTAAAAAACGGTGTAATGAATATATGTAATGAAATACATCGTGAGGAAACTGGCACGTTCAGAGAATTTTTCAAAACTATTTATTCGTCACAGATTTTTTTGTCTTTGCTATGCGTCATCCATCAACCCGCGGGCCACCGCGGTGCATAATGTATTCGACACTCTCTATGCGAGAGCCTGCATCCCAGCAATAGGATTTATTAGTGGACTGCTTATGCGAAAAGGTTGAGCGAGTCACTGAGTTACACGCACCATATTAACGGGTTGAATACAATGAAACGTGATATCTACATGAAACTGCATCGAATTATCGGGGATTCACTCCGCCTATATCTCTGCCGCAGGATAAATACCGCGTAATATTAACCGTGTTTGTTTAAAAAATAGCAGTAAAAGTACTACTGTCCTTTAGAAGTGAAAACATATAACTTATAATGGTTGCAAAACAGCACTAATTATGCGAAATACGTCACCGGTTCAGCTATTAGTATGCTGCTATTACGCGTCTTTCAAGGTAGCGGTTCGTGCGGAGACCGCGGCAAGAGACCGTGGCAGAAGACCGCGACAGGCACTTGACATTATGGCATATGAATCTACACCTAAACGCACACATCTTGCTACACTGCTCCGTTGCTACGTTACTACACCACCGATCTACTGACATTGGCATGTCAGTGACGCAAATCTATAAAGAATTTCTCCAACGAAAAAGTCCTCAACACTGCTAACACTTTTTACTTCAACAACCCTTTCCGAATTGATTTGCATTTAGAATTTTTTCTCTTCTATGCAGACTTCAAATTTCACCATTAGCCACGATTTCAAATTTTCAACATTTTCGTTGGTAGAGGTCTTTTTATATTTTTACGAATACATCAAAAGTTCTCATAAATTCAGCTACTAGTAACAAAAACTGCACTCACAGCGAGGGGTATTCATGAGCTCACATGAAAGCTTCTTTGATTTGCAAATGTTCTGGATGCGATGAAACTGAGGCAGCAAATGTGGAGCGTAAATGTCTGAAATGGTCTTGAACGCGAGTTTTATGTGGAAAAAATTGAATTTTATATAACAGGGAAACGGTTGGAAACTGATCTGCATTCTGATTGCATGATTAAATCGCACTGTACCGATCATATCATACGTGAAATACTTAAATGTGAATTAACTCCCAAAAACTAGATCTACTCTCATAAGTGGGATGGTACTTTAAGTCTCGTACCTCGCCTGATGTTAAGCGACTACGTTTGATGGTTGATGTTCCAAAGACACGAATGAAGAAATTTGACTTTACTTTTGTGATAAGAACGTCTAGGCTGTGGAATACGTTGCCTGAGTGGGTTTTCTCCGATGGTTATAATCTTGGTGTCTTCAGATCGAGAGTGAATTGTTTTTTTCTAGGTAAACACGCTCCATCGTAGACCGCATCGTCGCTTAACATCAGGCGAGATGGTGGTCAAGTATAAACCTATAAAAGTTAAAAAAGACTATGTGGTCCACGATGGAGCATGCTTAACCTATGAATAACCGATTGCAAATGCAAAAGATTATTATTTTTGTTCTAGACCCAGAAAACTAACCCTAACTGGCAGTTTGAGACTCGGCGACTGCTACGTTTCACCGCATCATCACTAAACATCGGGAACGCTGACTTCCGACCGTATTTGCCCAAGCATCTTTGGCAGTGGCACCTTTGCCACATGTAAGTATTGCTCTATGGTTAGCAGGATATACATCAATATTAATTATTGTTATTCAATGATCTTATTTGGTTTTTAAACTGTCGCGAGTTGAATTTCATAGAAAAGTTTAGTAAGGTACAAATTACCAATTCATTTGATGTAGTATGAGTGGCATGTGGCACTCTGGCGCTAAATGCAAAATGGCTGACTTAAAGATCCAATTTCGCTATGTTTGATAGGTACTTATCTTATACCCAGGTTATATCCATTAGGAAATACCCATTCAGGCAACAAATTCTACAGTTTATCATGCAGATCAGTTGCGTGTGCTCCATGCTCCATGCAACAATAGTTATTTGTTATACAAGAGTGCAAAGTTGATTTTTAACCGCGTGCTCAATTTTGATGACCGAGCAAGCGAAGGATTCTAAAATTGAATCACGAGCGCAGCGAGTGATTCAAAATTAGAATCCTGAGCGTAGCAAGGGAATCAAAAGAGCACAAGGTGAAAAATCTTTGCACTCGAGTGCAACACGTAACTTTTCATTCCACCTCAGCGAGGAAATGACTAAATGCAAAAAAAACATTTACAATCACAATATAACTTTATTTCAGTTTAGGTATTAACTATTACATTATTATAGGTAAGTAGTACAGAATAGCCTTTGAATTATAACAAACTAGTGACCTGCCCCGGCTTCGCATGGGTGCACAGACTCGCCACGTGTTAAGCATATCGTACCTACTGGTTTAAATACTTTTCACGTAATTGTTGAGGGAGAAAGCTCATTTGTGCATTTTGAACAGTTTCAGTTAATTCTGTTGGCGTCAAATACATTTCTTCATCACTAGAATCACTAATTTTCACTTGTTTTCAAGTTTATTGTTTACCTACTTGAATGTTAAAAGTAATTTTCGCGCTAAGCAAATTAAAAAAAAGTAAGTACACCAAGGAGGTTCCGAGTCTGAGTTTTTAACAAATTTAAAATAAATGTATGATGCATTCAGCACCAAGGAGGTAAAAATAAATAGGTTGAATTATGTTTTGAATTCAAAACCTCAGTACACACGATGTTCTAAATTCAAATTTACTTTAACCTCTAGAGGGTAAAAACGACTTTTGCGCCCTGATATCGAGGAGCAAAAGTACTCTTTCCGAGCTGGTGGGATGAAAATAGTTATTTGTTGTACAAGAGTGCAAAGTGGCTTTTTAACCGCGTGCTCAATTTTGATGACCGAGCAAGCGAAGGATTCTAAAGTTGAATCACGAGCGTAGCGAGGGATTCAAAAATTAGAATCCTGAGCGTAGCAAGGGAATCAAAAGGGCACAAGGTGAAAAATCTTTGCACTCGAGTGTAACACGTAATTTTTCATCCCCCCCTAGCGAGGAAATTACTAAACGCTTTGCGCATTTTCAGTTTCAGTTGATTCTGTTGGCGTTAAATAAACTTCTTGGTCGCTAGAATCACTTATTATTATGGTATTTCGGTTTTTCACTTGTATTCAATTTTATAAGTTTTAAACTTAAGTTTATTTAGCCATGGTTTTAACAATAACAATATGACGTAAAAATATGGAGAGTTGACCGATTGAGGTAAGGAGTTTCATGTGTACATGAAAAAGTGTCCGCCCAAATGCATTAAATTATAGTAGCGCTAAATTTGCATCAGGGTACATTTTAAAGGAAATTAATAAACGTACTATTCAGAATTCATGAAAGAAAAATATTGGCAGTCATAGGCACTGCCGATAGAAATGGTAACTTATAACTCAGAATTTGATTTTTACTTTGGAAACTACGCGTGTGAAACCGGAGGGCGTGGCTATGAGCATGGCCATCTAGAAATGCTGACACATTTTTAAATGGCCAATGGGAAAGGCTGAGGCATTTCTAGATGGCCATTGGCTATGGTCCCGAGTTTACCCGAAGATTTCTTATCATTCCCGAGCGTGACGCTAGAATTAAATTGACAGCCCACGAAAAATCTGTCTTTGGCGCGCCAAAAGAAGTTTTGACTTCAAAATATATTGTACCTACATGTTTTCTCAAAATAGTAATTATTTATTTGATGTTATATTTACTACATTACTTTGTACTGCACAAGTAGTTGAAATTATCTATTAGTTACTATTTTAGTAGTCAATAATATTTAATTATTTAACTCGGCAACTCGGCATATTTCAATTCGATTACAATTGATTCATTCATAGCATTTCAAAATGTTTTGCCATTTGAAATAACATTCTTTACCTCTATCCTCCATACGTGAAAAGAAAATTGCGCGCAAAGCATTTAAAAAAAAGTACACCAAAGAGGTTCCGAGTATGAGTTTTTAACAAATTAAAAATAAATGTATGATGAATTCGGCACCAAGGAGGTAGAAATAAATAGGTTAAATTATGTTTTGAATTCAAAACCTCAGTACACACGATGTTCTAATTTCAAATTTACTTTAACCTCTAGAGGGTAAAAACGACTTTTGCGCCCTGATATCGAGGAGCAAAAGTACTCTTTCCGAGCTGGTGGGATGAAAAAACCTTTTTTATCAATAAGAAAGAAATAAACAACCATAGAAAATATTGTTTCAGGCATTACCACAGCATGGAAGTCTTCGCCACATTCGATGTTCTGGACTCTTCTGGAAGAAGAGTAGCAGAAGGTCATAAAGCTTCGTTCTGTCTTGAAGACAACACTTGCCTGCCGGGGATTGAGAAGAAGTTCTCTTGCTTGAACTATGGTGACCAAGGTGAGCAGCATGAATAAAAAACCTACTTTGTGTTGCCACCGTTGAGACTCGGAGCCTTCTCCCACGTGGAGAGAGTTAAGATCTTATAATCCATCACGCTAGCTAAGTAGATCCAGGTTTTTAAAGTGAATACTTCTTTTGGCGCGTCTAGACAGATTTATCGTGGGCTGTGAATTGAATTCTACCGTCACGTTCGGGTATGATAAGAAATCTTCGGGTAAACTCGGGACCATAGCCATTGGCCATCTAAAAATGCGTCAGCCAATGGGAAATCCTGAGGCATTTATAGATGGTCATGCCATGATAACCAGACCACACCCTCCGGTTTCACCCGCGTAGTTTCCAAAGTAAGCTTTCAAATTCTGAGTTATAAGTTTTCACTTCTATCGGCAGTTCCTATGACTGCCAATTCTTTTTTTTTATTATTATACGCTCGCACTTGTTAAGCGTACTCGCACTTGCCTAGAATAAACCGATTCACTCTCGATTTGGAGACGCTAACATTGTAACCATCGGGGAAAGCCCACTCAGGTAGATAGATAGATAGATAGAAAACTCTTTATTGTTCACAATATACAACTTAAATAACAAAAAGACTTAGCCTAGAACTAGTGATCAAGCGGCGACCTTATCGCTAAAAGTGATCTCTTCCAGGCAACCGAAGGATGGTGAGAAACATGAAGTAGAAATAGACGGGGTTAGGGTACAGTGTGACTAAAGATATTACATAAACATACATATCAATAATAATCATACATGCTAATACTTGGAATAGCTATTTTTAATCTACAATAATAAACTAATATATATATATATATATTGATAATAATATATCTACTTAAATAAAATTAATAAATAAATATGAGTACTTGATAAGAATAAATTCAGTGTGGTGACAGCTGTGACAGATAAAAGGCCTTGACTTGCTTCTGAGACACAGGTAATGACGGAGCATGTCTGATAGGAACGGGCAAGGCATTCCATAATAGGACTGCCTGGAACGCGAAAGATTTGCCGTAAAAGGTTTCAGAACGCACAGACGCACACACGGTTTTAATGATAAATTGTCATTAGATCGCAAAGGACGAGAATGTGAAGTTTTCTTTCAAATAGCGAGGGGTTGAAGGACTAAACAAGACATTATAAACAAGAGATAAGATATGAGCATTCCGGCGAAAACGAATGGGGAGCCACTTGAGCTGATTGCGAAATTCGGATACGTGATCATATTTGCGCAAACCAAATATAAATCTAATCAGGTAGGTAAGTGACACAATCATGTCTTAAATATTTTTTCATCCCACCAGCTCGGAAAGAGTACTTTTGCTCCTCGATATCAGGGCGCAAAAGTCGTTTTTACCCTCTAGAGGTTAAAGTAAGTTTGAATTTAGAACATCGTGTGTACTGAGGTTTTGAATTCAAAACATAATTTAACCTATTTATTTCTACCTCCTTGGTGCCGAATTCATCATACATTTATTTTTAATTTGTTAAAAACTCATACTCGGAACCTCTTCGGTGTACTTTTTTTTAAATGCTTTGCGCGCAATTTTCTTTTCACGTATGGAGGATAGAGGTAAAGAATGTTATTTCAAATGGCAAAACATTTTGAAATGCTATGAATGAATCAATTGTATTTGAATTCAAGTATGCCGAGTTGCCGAGTTAAATAATTAAATATTATTGACTACTAAAATAGTAACTAATAGATAATTTCAACTACTTGTGCAGTACAAAATAATGTAGTAGGTAAATATAAAATCTAAAAAATAATTACTATTTTGAGAAAACATGTAGGTACAATATATTTTGAAGTCAAAACTTATTTTGGCGGGCCAAAGACAGATTGTTCGTGGGCTGTCAATTGAATTCTAGTGTCACGCTCAGGAATGATAAGAAATCTTCGGGTAAACTCGGGACCATAGCCATTGGCCATCTAGAAATATCTCAACCTTACCATTGGCCATTTAAAAATGTGTCAGCATTTCTAGATGGTCATGCTCATAGCCACGCCCTCCGGTTTCACACGCGTAGTTTCCAACGTAATCAAATTCTGAGTTTTACGTTACCACTTCTATCGGCAGTGCCTATGACTGTCAATTTTTTTTCATTAATTCTGAATAGTTTTTTTATTTCCTTGAAAATGGGTACATTTTGATGCAAATTTAGCGCTACTGTAATTTAATGCATTTGGGCGGACACTTTTTCATGTACACATGAAACTCCTTACCTTAATCGGTCAACTCTCCATATTTTCACGTCATATTGTTATTGTTAAAACTATGGTTAAATAAACTCAAAGTTAAAAATAGGAAAATTGAATAAAAGTGAAAATCCGAAATACCTAAGTGATTCTAGTGACCAAGAAGTTTATTTGACACCAACATAATTGACTGAAACTGAAAATGCGCAAAGCATTTACCTAGTAATTTCCTCGCTAAGGTGGGATGAAAAATTACGTGTTGCACTCGAGTGCAAAGATTTTTCACCTTGTGCTCTTTTGATTCCCTTGCTACGCTCAGGATTCTAATTTTGAATCCCTCGCTACGCTCGTGATTCAATTATAGAATCCTTCGCTTGCTCGGTCATCAAAATTGAGCACGCGGTTAAAAAGCCATTTTGCACTCTTGTACAACAAATAACTATTTTAATGTTGCCACTGCTGGATTATTTAGTAACGACCCGCGGTTGTACTCGCGTAGTTTCCGTGATCTAAAAAGTAGTCTATGTGCTTTTTCGTATACACGTACCTACCTATGTGTGTGTGTCCGTGTGCGGCCATGTCAGTTTACCCGCAATCATGCGTGTGTCTGTGTTTGTGCATTTGTTGTGTATGTGTAAGCTTATTGATAAGGTAAAACTCTTCAACTATGTTCATAAATTGCATAAATTTGGTTTGTAAAGTTTTATGAATCTTTTTATTTAGATAAACTGATCAGCTTATTACTACACATCGAAGAGTAGCACTCCTAGCGACTCAAGGAATCCTAATGCGATCACTAGCGACAATTATTAAGCAACTGTCGCAATGCAGTTTGGTTGATTTTGTTTAGGTACTATTTGAGTTGTAACACAGTTTGAATATCGAGTACAACAAATACAAATATAAATGCTTTATTTACCAAAATTACGCCTACATACAAAAAGCTTGCCAATGAGAAAGAAACTACTAAAAACTAGCGAGAGAGACAAAAATAGCGGGACAATCCATACAGTTGAATAAAATACAAAATTATAGAGTAGAATTGCTTTAAACTGGGATTGTGATAGTATTTCGTAAGACAGGTTGTAAATTTTCCGCAATAAAGCATTTTTTTGTAATGTATTATTATTTCAAACTATGATCTAACTGTGTTCCAAATTTCAACTCGGTCCATTCACACATTCTGCCGTGATTGAGCAAGCATCCAAACTTTGACATAATATTAGTTAATTATAAAGACATAAAGCTGCCTCTACGCTAGGAGGCGCCTGCCTGTCTCTACGTGCACGGCACGAGCGGAGCACGAGCCGAACACAATTATTCGTCTAGCGTGGCCCGACTTACAAGCCTCAAACGAGCGCGCTGCGAGCATTTCATTCGTGGTCGGCTACGTTCCGCCTGTTGTCGGTTTTTTGATGAACACAAAGGGATTTGCTTCGCGCTCGCAGTGCGCTCGTGGACGTGCGAGAACAGTGATCGTTGTAGGTTCGTTGTACGTCCACACTTGACGCCGCGAACGACGAAGCCGAGAACGGCTCCGCTTATGCTCCGCTCGTGCTCGGCTCTCCTAGCGTAGACGCAGCTTTAGAACATCGTTGTTTCAGGGGTGTCAGTGAATTGTTCCGACATCTACAACTACAACATCGACTGCCAGTGGGTAGATGTAACTGACGTAGTGCCGGGAGACTACACGTTCAAAGTAAGTTCATTATTAATTAACTAGCGGTCTGCCCTGGCTTCGCTCGTGGTAGCATAGCCTATAGTACTTACGTACATAAATTATACGCAACAGTGCAATAATTTTTGAAATCGATCCAGTACTTTAATTCAACCATTAATTTTATTAGTGGTAGGATTCTTTGCAGAGTCCGTCTGGCGAACACCATACCTTTGCCAGTTAGTCTACCGCCAAGTAGTAATGGGCAAACATTTCTGTATTCCGGTTTGAAGGGCAATGTGTCCAGTGAAATTACAGGGCTTAGAGATAAAACATCTTATAACTCAGGGTTACGAGCGCAGTGCAGTGATAATAATAATTTGGACTCTTCATGTTCCAATAGCAGTGTCTTACTGTGTTGTTATGGGCAAGCTTTTTGTTTCCCATCAGGCACATGTCCTGCTCGTCTCGTCACGCAATACCTATTATAAAAAAAAAAACTCTTCCGCTTTATATTATAGATAATTTAAATATCTCCTAAAAACATTCAGAAACTCAACTTAATTTCATTTATTTTGTAAAATCAACTTAAACACAGTTCTTAAGTACAGTTCCAATGAAAAGGCGGTTTTATTTTTATTTTATTTTTATTAGGTTTTATTGATATTTCTAAAAATGCCACACCTATTTCAATAAAATTAATACGGGACTACCTCTGAAATATAATTTACTAAAAACTAGATGGACAGATGTCCTCACAAAGGTCGCTGGAAACCACTGGTTGCAGGTTGCGCAGGACCGTTCGTTGTGGAAATCTAGGGGGAAGACCTATGTTCAGCAGTAGACGTCTTGCGGCTGCTGATGATGATGAACGTGATTATGACACATTGTGGGACCAGTGCCAAACGAGCAACGGTTGTGGGCGTGCACTCTCCTTGAATAAGGCCGCCGCACGCGGCCGAAAAATAATTCAATTCAATTCTTTATAAGTCGGACTTGACTTTTTTATTGTTAAAAGTGACGACACGAGCAAGACATGTGCCTGATGGTATGCAACACATACATCATAGCCCAAATCATTGCCTAGCACTGCACTACGCTCGTCAGCTCGTCACCCAGAGAAATAAGATCTTTTGTCTCTATGCCCTGTAATTTCACTGGAACTATTGCCCTTCAAACTGGAATAACTTAATTGTCTAAATACATCGTGAGTTACCCGTGTATTAACTTAAAAGATATATTTTGATGTCAAATTTCCAGCGGATTAAGCTAGCAATCTCTATTGATAGGTCAGCCAGACCTTTATTTGATATATTTTCCGCTATTCTATTCACGTCGGTAATATTATGTGACCAAAAATAATTCTAAAAGCTAGGTCAGTCCAGCCTACACGTGTTATTTTAGTTCATTGTTATTTTGAAATGAATATTTAGCTGTGTTTAGTACTTTTCCGTAGGAGAAGATAGAATGATCTCACGTGATCTACATGGTACAATCATGGTAGAGATACAATCTAGGACTTTTCAAGGTCAGAGTGAATACGTACTTTCGTACTTTTTTAATTACTAGGTCAACGTGCGTCATCTTCGACTATACCGTCCCTTACCATCAGGCGAGTTACACGCGATAAAAAAAAAGGCAATAATATCGAACGGTGGCAGCGCAGCGTAGCGGTGTAGCGTGGGGTAATAGCAGAAAGGGGACGTACCTCGTACACGTTAGACGCTTTGAGTGTGAAATCTTCTGTGACGAGACGAGCCGCACATGTGCCTGATGGTAAGCCACACGCCTGCCCATAACAGCTAGTATCACGCGGCTATTGGACCACAAAGAGTCCAAATCATTACCTAGCACTGCACAGCACTTGTCGCTCTTCTATTCATATACTATCGGCCCGTTCCGGCTTCGCTTGGATCATAACCTAGACACTGTCTGCAGCGACATCTGCCGGGCTTATTTGTGAATCTAAACCATCCTCGAATCCACTTGTACACACACAAAAAAATCATTCAAATCGTTTAGGAGGAGTTCACTGTCAAATGATTAAATGACTAAAATGGCTATTAAAAAATAGGGGTTGGTGATAAAAGGGTAAAAATTAAGGGTTGTATGTATTTTTAATGCCACATTATTAAAAAATAAATACAAAAAATGTTGTCCAAAAATAAATATTGGTGGACAATTCAAACACAACAACACCATCTGACGCCAAACTAAGCAAAGCTTGTACGATGGCGGCCAGATAGCTGATATAATACTTATATAGTTTTAAATACATACTTTATTATACATATATTATATATTATACACCCAGACACAGTGCAAACATTTGAACTCATCACACAAATAATTGCACTGGGTGGGAATCGAACCCACTCCCCTCGGCTTCGCAGGCAGAGTTACTACCAACTAAACCACGAGGCCAGTCAAAGGGAATGGTTGGCAAAGATGTGTTACTTCCCCGGCCTGACTCTGCAAAGATTCAACAATCCTATGCATTATGGATCCTATGCATATAGTCCCACCTATAGAGGTGGGACCACAGAAATCTAAATAAATTTGTGGGTGTGGCTATATGCATAGGATCAACAGTAGGAGTACATAGTAGAGTAGTAGTACATAGGATAGAAGTATCCTGCTGAAAGACAATTTGTTACCATCGAACGCCCGAGTTTCTCTCAAAGATTTTTATAAGCTAAATAAAAAAAAACTAGAAATAATAATCACTCCTTACATTGGAGCCAAGTGCTCGTAAGTTTCCAAATCCCTACCTTTTTACTGAACCTCGGTTCACCTACTACGTATAATAGGGTATGTTGTAACCACAGCAGAGAAAATTCACCTCTGTACCTTTGTAGGCTGTAGAAAGTCCACCAAAATATACACAACGTTACATATCCGGCGCCACTATCGTATCACTCAAGTATTCCTAAATGAATGTGAAGTGTCCTGTCAGTATTATTAGTGTGTTTTTTTTTATTAAGAGTGACAAGACGAGGAGGACATGTGCCTGATGGTAAGCAACATGCCTGCTACATAACAGCACAGTGACACGCAGCTATTGGAACATGAAGAGTCAAAATCATTACCTAGCACTGCACTGCGCTCGCCACCCAGGTATCTAAGATGCTATATCTCTAAGCCCTGTAATTTCTCTGGCAACATTGCCCTTCAAACCGGAACACAGTAATGTTTGCACATTACTGCTTGGCGATAGAATAACTTGCAAAGGTGTGGTACTTCCCCAGGCGGACTCTGCCAAGAGTCCTACCACTACAGAGTGTTTGTTTCTGGGTAGCACTACTGTCGTTTATCAAGTGATATTATAATATCTCTAGCATGTAAAGGCGTAGTTATGTGTTTAAACGTACAAATTCCGTGGTGGTAAATACTCTAGTACAAGCGTTTCATCAACGAGGTTCGAACGTTGGCACGCACCTTAGGTCCGTATTTCCCTAAAAATATTTTCTTTACATTCACAAAATGCTGTAATATTTTCATACCCTCTTCGAAGTGTCTCGTTTGCATGATCTTGACCTGGATAAGGGCCTTTTGTCAAGTATCAGAAAATGACTTGGGCCATAAAACGTATGGAAATGATCATTAAGATCCTTTCCTTGGTCATGTTTGTGAAAATAATTTTTAGTAATAAATATTATTGAGTGGAGTTTTCTATGTAGTCGAGATCCGAATTGAAGCCTTGGTAGCCTAGTGATAAGAATTACTCGATTATGCCGTAGGTTCGAATCTTACATGCATCTCATCATTTTGGAAATTTGAAGGGGTGCCCAAGATACAGGCTTAGCCTAGTTTGGGGCTCAATGGTACGGCTACCAGATTTATATTGATTCAAATAATTTCACCATCATGTTAAATGTACTGTATTGTGTTTTTTTGGAAATAAACGATTATTTATTTATCTCTGAGTATTTTCTTTAGTTTTTTGAAGTGAAAAACTTCTGGCGCGCCACATACAGATTTTTCGTGGGCTGTGGATTGAATTCTAGCGCCACGATCGGGAATGATAAAAAATCTTCGGGTAAACTCGGGACCGTGGCCATTGGTCATCTAGAAATGCATCAGCAGTTCCTATTGGCCATAGATAGTCATGCTCATGGCCAGGCCCTCCGGTTTTACCCGCGTAGTTTCCAAAGTAAGCTATCAAATTCTGAGTTATATTCACTTCTATCGGCAGTTCCTATGACTGCCAATTTTTTTTTGCCATCTCACCTGGTGTTAAGTGATGATAAGATAAACGATGAAACGTGCTAGACTTAGAAGAAACCGATTCACTTTTGACTTGAAGATAACAACTAACTCAGGTAATGCTTTCAACGCCTTTACGTTCTAATATTAAAAATTAAGTCAAACCTTCTTGCTCGAGTTTTTACGTGTAATCTGAAATTTGAAAGAATTACATTGAGGGTTTCATAAATTGTTAATTAAAAGTTACATTTGGCCAATTCCTTATGTAACTGACTCTACATTTGACCAAACTTTCTTTTGAAGTGAAAACTTCTTTAGGCGCGCCTAGACAGATTTTTCGTGGGCTGTGAATTGAATTCATTCGTCACACTCGGGTATGATAAGAAAGCTTCTCGTAAACTCGGGGCCATGGCTATTGGCCATCTAGAAATACGTCAGCCAATGGGAAATACTAAAAGGGCGTGGACAGGCCATCATGGCATGGCCATCTAGAAACGCATCAGCCAATGGGAAATGCTGACGCATTTCTAGATGGCCATGCCAAGATGGCGATGCTACGCCCTCCGGTTACACCCGTGTAAGGTAAGCTATCAAATTCTGAGGTATAAGTTTTCACTTTTATCGGCAGTTCTTATGACTGCCATTTTTGTTTTATTTTGTATTGTTTTGCATTTATATTTATTTAAATAAGTCTGTCTAATCTTAAAGTACCAATTTTAGTATGTTTGTATAGTTGAATCTTCAATTTAACTGCCATGATAATAAATTTGCACTAATTTTCTTTTAAATATTGTTTATTTAAACATAAACGTGACTGACACAACAATACATGCAAAAGGATTGAGTATCGTCAAAAGTATAAAATAAAATTGAGTTTTCAACGTAAACACTTAAAGTAATAGGGTATAACCATCAAACAAAATTATTATTACAATGAAAACAATATATTTATATATATTTTCACATTCACTTTTATGTGGAATTGGTAAAAATAGTTTTAAAAATTAAGGGTATTTTTATACTGGCGCAGAATCGAAACGCATCGAAGCGTCAAATTCTTCACAAGTTCCATAAATGCGCGTGTATTTGAGAAAATTCAAGCGCATTCGCATGCTTTTACATTTGTAGTGATGGATATCAGTTGCCAGTTGACTCTTGTAGCTAAAACACGTATAAAATGGTTGAAATTTATATTTATATAATCTTATACCTTTAAATGAGCAATTCTTATATATATGTATGTATCTATGTATATATTTCGAATCTGAATCTCGGAAACAGCTCCAATGATTTTGATGAAATTTGGAGGGGGTTTCGGGGACGATAAATCGATCTAACTAGGTTTCATTAAAAAAACACGCATATTATGCGCGTTTTTAGACAATGAAAAACTGTCACATTAGACATTAGAATGCGAAGGTAAATTTCGCCGCGTGACGCGACAACATAATAGCTCAGACGGAAAGTCGGACGGTCATAGCGGTCACGAATTAGTAACTCCGGGTTCGAATCCCCAGACTGCTTCTCTTTTTTTTCATGTTTTATTTTTTTTAAGAAAATCTATTTCTTGGTTTCTTTTATCTGTAGGTATCTAAATATTTAGTATTTAAACCGAGCAAAGCTCAGTCACTCAGGTACTGCTACTTATACCGGTACTTGATGAAGAAAAAAATGAAGAAAGGAGAAAAAGAAAGTGAAATTTTGGTGTTCAGTCTAGCTATTTTAGTAGCGGTAGAACTTTTGGCGGAGTCCGCTTGGGAAACTACCACGCCTTTGCCAGTCATTCAACCGCCAAGCAGGAAAGTGCAAACATTACTGTGTTCCGGTTTGAGGGCAATCTTTCCAGATAAATTACAGGGCTTAGAAATGTACCTAATATCTTAGATATCTGGGTGACGAGCGCAGTGCAGTGTTAGGTAATAATTTGGACTCTTCATGTTTCAATAGCTGCGTGTCACTGTGCTTTTATGTGGAAGGCATGTTGGTTACCAACAGGCACATGTCGTTTTCATCTCGTCACTCTATATTGAAAAAAAAAACAATCAGCGTCGATTGCGTACGACGCACGAATTTTGTGGAATGCGTGCGAGTTTGAGCGTCTTTTTTATCTTTTAAGAAATATGTGTAATATGTTGTGGAGTTAAAGGTGAATTTTCTATGTTAAATTTCAGATTAACGGTTCGACTCTGCTCTAGTACAAATTGACCAGAAATGCAGTTATTTCAGGACTTGATACGATTCAGACTTTCATGTTCTGTTATCTGATTACAGGTGGCAGTAAATCCGCACGCTCGCATAGCAGAGCAGTCCTTTCACAACAACGCAGCGTCGTGTCGACTACGTTTGACTGAGAGCAACGCCGTAGTATACGGGTGTAACCTTGAAAGACCTTAAGGGCATTAAAGCCTTTCAAGGCCTTTCTTTTAACACCCTTAAGTTAGGCCTTAGATAGAAAGACCTTTCAACTACACCTAAACGGCTACGCTACACCTACCTATCTACGCTACGCGCCTATGCTACATACAAAGCTTAAACAAGCAAATAAAAGCAGAAAGGCTTGACAAAGAAGCAGGCTTAGTTCGTCTACGAAAGGAATAAAATCGTAGAAAAGATGCTACGATTTTATTCCTTTCGTAGACGACATACTTTTGTTGAAATGGACAGAGCCTTTATTAACTAAACTAAATTACAATGAGAACAACACTACGCTTCATATCTAACTACTAATACTAAGCACTTCAGAATTATACAAAGACCAACCAATGAAGGTTTAATTATTATAATGAGGATCAACCCCATCACTATCGGTCGGAAGCGAGCCCATAAACGATATACTTACGTCAGAGGGTTCGACTCAAGTGCATCACTGATTCATGTGAATTATCGAAAATAACATAGCTTATTGCAAGAATAATGAATGTTTCGTAATTTATAATTTTGATTAAGTACAATTTGTAGATTAAAAACAAACAAACAAATCAGCTGTTTCTATTTATGATATTATTTATTGTAGATAAGTATAATTAAAATTCTAGTAAGATTATCATTGTACTGGCAGGTGCCACGGCTTCCCTCGTGGTACACATATAGCCTGTAGCCAGCAATCACGTATCCAACGTTGAATGTTTTTTTTAAATCAGTCATTTAGTTCCTGAGATTTGCGTGTTCAAACAATCTCTTCAGCTTTATAATATTTTATTTCATACCAGCTGTTACCCGCGACTTCGTCCACGCGAAATAAATACTAAGGTAACTCAGGCAGTACCTATTTGTATACTCAAACACATTTATGGTTATTAAAAACAGCTTACAATAAAACAAATTTACACAATTTCATCAAAATCAGTTCAGTTGTTTAGGCTTTAAAGCGTAAGAGACATTCGTCCCTCATTTCAACTCCAATTTCATCCCCATACAGTTCGAAATAACAAAGTTGCTAGAACAAACATTCGTTTGCTTCGTGTCAAGTGCCTATATACAGAGTTTCATGGTTTTATCTTCAACGATTGGGAACTTCCATATTGACATTTATCCACTATTTTAACCACAATTTCATCCCCGTACAGTTCGAAATTACAAAATTGCTAGAACAAACATTTATTTGCTTCATATCAAGTGTCTATTTACAAAGTTTCATGGTTTTATATTCAACGGTTGGGAACTTCCATTTTGACATTCATCCCCCATTTCAACCCCAATTTCATCTCCGTACAGTTCGAAATTACAAAATTGATGGAACAAACATTCGTTTGCTTCATGTCAAGTGTCTATATACAAAGTTTCATGGTTTTATCTTCAACGGTTGGGACCTTCCATATTGACATTCATCCCCCATTTCAACCACAATTTCATCCCCGTACAGTTCAAACATTTTATTTGATTCGTGTCAAGTGTTTATATACAGAGTTTCATGGTTTTATCTTCAACGATTGGGAGCTTCCATATATATTTACTTTCATCCCCCATTTTTAATCCCAATTTCATCCCTATACAGTTTGAAATTACAAAATTTGTAGAACAAACATTTGTTTGCTTCATATCAAGTGTCTGTATACAAAGTTTCATGGTTTTATCTTCAACGGTTGGGAACTTCCATATTTATTTATTTATTTAATTAGGCGTACATAACAGATTACAGTTAATGTTAAATAACAGATAAATTATTATATTGTGATGTTCTAAACTGTTATCCAAAGCATGCACACACAACTTAACTAGAATATTGACATTCATCCCCCATTTCAACCCCAATTTCATCCCCGTACAGTTTGAAATTACAAAATTGATGGATAAACATTTAATTGCTTCATGACAAGTGTCTGGATTCAAAATTTAATAACTTTGATTATCACGAATTTTCATATAACCGTTCATTCCTTGTTTCACCCTCTTAGGGGTTGAATTTCGCAAAACCCCGTCTTAGCGAGCGCCTACGTGCTAAAAGAGACCTCCATGCAAATTTTCAGATTTCTAGCATTTGTAGTTTCTGAGATTTCGTGATGAGTTTCCTTTCGCCTTTCCTTTCGCTTTTATATATATAGAAGATGCATTATTGCAAATTTGATTACGTACAATGACGTAACCTTCAAATATAGATAGACATGTGCTATCATCTGTCATCAGACTTCAGCGCACGCCAAGGAGAATGGCACACGCAGCTAAAGCTCTCGAAGATAAATATTTTCCCCGTTTTTGTTACATTATTCAACCCCCAACCTATTTTTCGCAATAAAAAGTAGCCTATGTCATTTCTCGGGGCTTAGTCTATCTATGTACCAAATTTCATTAAAATCGGTTCACTGGTTTAGAAGGTAAATGGTAACAGACAGACAGACAGACAAAGGCCAAAGTCTTGGTGGTCTTTTGTTACACGTCTTTTGTTTGTACAGGCCATCTCATGGTGAAGTTAAATTGAAGAATAAATGTTGAAACAAATTGAAATAAAAATAAAACAATACATGTATTTTTCATATTTTCATGTTTATTTCTTATACATACTATCACAATGATATTTCACAAGAAACACAGCATGAACCGATCACAATATTTTGTACGTAAATTATTTTAAAACAACATTATTATCTATTAGACGTTTTATTAAGTAAATTAATATACCATTCCAACAAATATTTGCTCTTTCAACATTTTGTTTATTTTTCTTTCTTTTTTTCTCGTATAAAATATTTTAATCAATTTAATACTAATACAATGTTAAAACTAAAAGACCTACACCTATTATTCTTTCGTTTGTTATTAAAAAGAAGCGTCATCTAGTCTTGTCATAACATTATTTAGAAATATACAAAAAATACCACCATTTTTCAAACATTTATTCACTTACGCTTGCGCGAGCCCAAAATCTGTCAAGTTTTGAGCAATAGAAAATCTGAGTTTTTCGACATAAATGTCGTCAGAAACACAAAGAGACAAGAATAACTTAAGATTATTCTTCTTTTATCAATAAACTTGACTTATCTTTTTTTGAAATATAGCGGTTTGTGTTTCAAGAAAAAATAACTTATTTACTAACCCTACGAAACATCTGTCAAAGTTTACAATGACTGAAATAAATATTCAGAGATGCGCTAACCATAAACCATTTCATAAAAATACACATAAAATCATTTGACATACACATTACGTTCATCTAGAAAATTAAAATGGTAATTACTTATGCCTATTTTTAATTTAATCGTTGCCTTATTCCCTTGAATATGTCTTTTTAACACATTTATTTTTAATTTAAATGGATACTACACAAATCAAAAACAATTAAAACTGAAATAACTATTCAACGGCATTTGCAATTATTTTTATGAAAATTAAGCTTCGTGTTCCAATTTAAAAAAGACACAGAGAGCTAAAAATAATATCGCTACAATTTTTTTTTCAAATTAAAATTCTAACGTCCATTTAATATTGAAACTAAACTTTTTTAAATTATTTTAATGCACATTCGTGATCAAATGAAAAGCATATAATTCAAACTACATTTATAAGTATAAATCACCTTCAAATATTTATTTCTATTCTAGTACCTCGTAATTTAAGTAAAATATTATAATATCTTATCACCAAGGTATATAAAATGATATGACTAAAACAGTTTCCAATTTCTTTTAAATAAAATAATTGAGCAATCAAGATATTGTTCGTGCATAAATAACTTTTAAATACACTATTTTACTTATTAGAAATATCCTACGACTATTCTTAATTTTTATAATAAGTTGTGGAAAACTTGTTTTATAATATGATGCCCATTGGAAAAAAAAAACAAAATAAAGTGGTAACGAATAAAGCGCAGTGTATGCTTTTTTTAGTACATGACCTAATACTTGTCAAACTATTAAAATTACATTTTTGTTTTGCACTGCAGTAATATTTTATTTTGCCACAAAATGTAAAAGGCCTTGCATTTATGTGCCTTGATTGTGTATAAAACAATTTGAAATTGATGAATTCATGTGACTTAGATCATGATTTAACACATCCAATTTAGAATTTTACAATAAAATAGTTGTAATCACACAATAATAATATACATTAGCATTGAATCTGCGTCTATAATTTAGTTTTCTACATTTGTTTTATTACTAATCTACTTTTAGTTACAATTTTCAGCCCTTCTTGAATTTCAGTAGCAAGATACTCGTGGTAAGGTATATGGCTATCCAGATGCCCGTTGAGATGAACCCGGAGTAGACTGTGGGTACTGAGATGGACCAACCTCTTTGCAGCATCGATCGGAGTGATTCGGTGGACTTGGTCAGTGGTAAAACGTAACTGATCCATTGTAGTACTATGTGCATACCTGAGAACAAGAAAAAAAAATTGGTTGCCTGTAAAGTCGGTATACGGGCGAAAGTTTTACGTGACAACGACTTTGAGTGGTAAAAGCGAATCGGCGACTCGGGCATGGTTAGCCCGCCTAAGAGCGATAGAGACAGACATAAAAAGTGAAAGGCACGCGTCCCTCTCACTCGCTCTCATTGTGAGCGCATAACGTGAGCGGAGCGTAACGCAGTTTCTTGAAGTGTCACCCGGCAAACCAATTTATAAGACGTTGTCACGTCAAAAATTATTAAATAAATCGCGAAAACTGATATTCAAAAGAACCAGTCAGTAGTCAGTGATCGAATAAAAAACATCAAAATCACTCAATTCCTTTAAAAGCTACAATTTTTTAAAGCATTCTGTATATTAAACATGAATTGCTGTTCGTGGTCCTGCTAAAACTCGACAACGGCTGGGTCGATTTGGCTGATTTTGGTTTTGAAATGTTTGTCGTAGCTAAAGGAAGGTTTAAACGGTGAGAAAATTGAAAAGTTGCGAAGATAGTAAAAACAACATATCATTTTCTTATATAAACTGTTCTACATAATACTAGTCAAATATAAATATGATATGTGTGAGTATGTTAGATCTGCCACTACTCTTAACTCTACACTACTCTTAATGTTATTTATGTATTAGAATCTAAGTTTATCATTATGGCAGTCAACGAATAGTATTTAATTGTTTGTTTTAATTGGTATATTTATAATGTGTACCTACTCTTTGTTTGTGAACTCCCGCTTTCCTTTATTTTTTAATCCCTTTCCATACCACGGTTGCCTGGAAGAGATTGCTTTTAGCGATAAGGTCGCCAACTGTTTCTAAATTTTTAGGTTATGTTTTCTGTTTCATTTAAGTTTTGTTTTTAATTTAGTGCAATTAAGAGTTTATCTATCTATCTATCCACTCTACGATTTTTAGGTAGGTATACAAAAAAGTCAAAAAAGGTATACAAAAAAGTCTAAAAAGGTATACAAAAAACCCGGGACAAAAATCTGTAACAAGAATACAAATATTTTTTATTCTGTGTTTAAGTGTTTCTGTATTTGGATATTTAGTATTCACAGCGCTCGTGAAACAGAAATTTAAAATATTTTATCTGTTTGCCCTGTAATTACTCTGGAAACATTGCCCTTCGATCCAAATAAATATGCCATGTAACTATTCGTTACCAATGAAAGAGTAGGAGTATAAACACAGTGATATTTGCACCTTACAGCTTTGCGTTAAAATAATTGGCAAAATTGTTGTACTTCCCCGTAAATAAACTATAAAAATAAAATACTCTGTAAAACGTGCTACCACAACAAAATAGACTACAGGCCCGTGAACAAAGTTTACGGGTCAAATGAACCACCAGGAGACCTGGTACGATGATAGAAGAGTATAAAGTAGTAAGATTCAGCACTATGCCGTCACTTGTGAGCTATCCAGCTAAGTACAGTTGAAAAGGGGGGGTTCCAATCGTCGATCATTTCTCCTTATTGCATGATTTTTGTACGGCGTTGCGGAATAATAGATTAGAAGAGGTATGGAAACTATAGAAATTAAAAATTTTAGATTTTTAATTATTAGTTTGTCGGAAAAATTTATGATGTGCCGACGAGTTACAGAGTAAATTTGGTCATTTCATTCAGTACGGCATTGGTTCCATACAGTTTCAATACCTCTTCTAATCCATTATTTCGCAACGCCGTACAAAAATCATGCTACAAGGAGAAATGATCGAGTATTGGAACCCCCCCTCTTCGATTGTACTCAGTTGGACAGCTTACAAGCGACGGCGTAGTGCTGAATCTTTTTACTTTACACCCTTCTATCATCCTACATAGGTCTCCTGGTGGTTCATTTGACCCGTAAATTTTGTTCACGGGCCTGTAGTCTAAAAGTCTGTTGATCAAACGGGGAAAAAATGAGCTTTTTGATTGCACTGAAACGTCCACCATTGCTTTGCGGTTAGTTCCAATACGAACAACATTTCCAATATTTAACCACACAGCACTGTTATATTGCGGCCCAGGGTTAAATTACTCTTTTAATGAGTACACCACATTTTTATTAAGAAATAAAAACTCCATATGAGTAGACAGAAAACCATCAAAATTTATAGACCAGTAAACTGGGAACATGTCTACGTCAACAGAAACTATAAACGTTGGTGGAGTATCAGTGGCGTATTCTAGGTCCAAGCCGCCTTAGGCTAAGAAAAACAGTGACATTACGGCGCTTCTACCGCCTAACTAAATCGGCTATCGCTTTGCTAATGCTAATTGTCTCTATCATTTCAAGCGAAAAGAAAAGAGAGAGAAAAACATCAAAGCGATGACATTTTTCGTTCGGCGGTAGACCCCCGGGAGTGTCAACAGAAGTGACCCAATATTTAAATGTTTTTTTTTTAACTTCTATAGATTTACACTTGACTGCTATCTCGTCTGATGTTAAGCGACTATGCGGTCTACGATGGAGTGTGTTTACCTAAAAAAAAACGATTCACTCTCGATTTGAAGACGCAAAGATTGTAAACATCGGGGAAAACCCACTCAGGCAACGTATTCCTCAGCCTAGACGTTCTTCTATCACAAAAGTAGAGTCAAATCTCTTCGTTCATGTCTTTGGAACATCAACAATGAAACGATGTCGCTTTTTCGAGCTACGAGCATTCCGATAGAAAAAAAGACAAGGTGGTATCAGATCATGCAAATCAGTAGCACACCCTCCGAAGTGCATTCGATAAAAAACCGATAGGCTAGCAATTTTTCGGCGATGTTAAAGACTTTGAAGTCTTTTTCGCACAAGAGTGTCGTTGCCTATGAGCATTTGGGCACGTCTCTATGTACGTAAATAGTAGTGGTAGGACTCTTGGCCAGAGTCCACCTGGGGAAGGACCACATCTTTGCCAGTTATTCCACCGCCAAGCAGTAATGTGCAAACATTACTGTGTTCCGGTTTAAAGGGCAATGTTTCCAGAGAAATTACAGGGCTTAGAGATATAACAACTTAGGTCTCTGAGTGACGAGCGCAGTGCAGTGCTAGGTAATGATTCGGACTCTTCATGTTCCGATAGCTGCGTGTCACTGTGCTGTTATGTGGCAGGCATGTTGCTTACTATCAGGCACATGTACTGCTCGTCTCGTAACTCTTTATTTAAAAAAAAGGTTACATACAAAGATATCGGTAACGGTTACAGTGTCACGACTTCAATTGTTTTCCCCATCTCAAAAACAACCGGGTTGTCTTCATGCAGATCAGCTACAAACTTTCCAAAATATATCTAATAAAAACCTATGCTTGGAACTTTACGGTGATGTTCAAGACTTAGAAGTATTTTTCGAAAAAAGTATTAATTGCCAATGAGCCGTTGGTCACGTCTCTCGATCGAGTCGAAAGTCTTAAAATGTCTTAAAAAGTCTTAAAATGTTGCTTAGACTACCCATTTCAAACGTCCCAATAGTACCTCACAAAATGGTGGTAACAGTCTTTCTTCGAATTGTGAGTGTATCGGTTTTGTATTATGGACTGCTTCGTCGCTTAACATTAAGCGGAATGGCGGTCGAGTGTAAGTACACCTATATCAAATGGTTAAAATAAAAATGCTCTTTGATATTGTAGGAGAAATGACCACCACACAATAGGTATGACACAATAGGTATTATTTATTTGTGAATGTGGCTATTTTTGTTGTATTAGTTACATTAATTTAAATTTCATCAAAAGACAAAAACGACTTGAATAAAAAATGTAACTCACACACGGCTAATTTTGGATATTTATTTCAAAAATAATTACACAGATTTCATAAATACATGAAACCTTATTGAAGTAATCAACCAAATAAAAAAACTTAAAAAATGGGCAGCCGTAGAAACTGCCGAAAAGAAGTGAAAACCTATAACTCAGAATTTGATAGCTTACTTTGGAAACTACACGGGTGTAACCGGAGGGTGTGGCCTGGGCATCATGGCATGACCATCTCGAAATGCGTCAGCATTTGCTATTGGCTGATGCATTTCTAGATGGCCATGGCATGATGCCGAGGCCACGCCCTTTCAGCATTTCCTATTGGCTGACGCATTTCTAAATGACCAATAGCCATGGTCCCGAGTTTACCCGAAGATTTCTTATCATATCCGAGCGTAACGCTAGAATCCAATTCCCTGCCCACGAAATATCTATCTAGGCGCGCCTAAAGAAGTTTTCACTTCAAAAATATCATAAGAATCTATACGATTCGCGGAGCTATCGCGTACCATATATAAAGAAATCAAAAGTCTTGAAAACCTCCTTCTTAAGTCCTCCTTTTTTTAGTTATTTTAAGTCGGATGAAAATTCACCTTTGTCGGTGTATCATAATTATTTTTCTTGTAGGTATTTTTGTAAATAAAAACCCTAGGTCCAGACTACACTGGATATATGTGGCAAATCCGCCACTGGCAAGCTCTAGATTTCCAAAATATAACACAGTTTTCCCTTCTACCCCTGTTTTGTTTGGTTTCCCGCTTCCTGTTATAAATTAGTAATGGGGTATTACTAGTTTTGGGTCTGATCCAAACAACACAGACAAGTGAATCGACCTCTGAAGAGGGCAATGTTCCGGAGATAAACAGTAACGGGTACATTAACACGACGCGGTATATTCAGTGGTTTTTAAGACGAAATTAGGAGATTAAATTTGTGGTTTTAAAATGAAATACCTATTTTTAGACTAATAGTTCATAGATTATATACTAGCAATGTTGATAATGAGATATTTACCGTGAAAACATTTTTTTATATGCAAGGTGGAATCGCATTTAACTACGTTAAAAAAATTGGCAGTCCAAGGTCTTAGGGGATTGTCCATGGAAGTGAAAACTAATAACTATTAAAAGAACTTAAGTATTAAATAACGCTATTATTACAAAATACGTTACTTATATAGCTAAATATATATATACTGCAAAATTTATACAGAATTTGAAGTCACAAGATATTGCCAGACACTCGTCATCAGCCTGTGTTCGTCCACTGCTGGACATAGGCCTCTCCAATAATACGCCACTCAGCTCGATCCTAGGCCTCACGTTTCCAACTGCCACCAGGCGTCTTTCGTATATCGTCACTTCATCTAGTCAGACCAGACACTACTCGCCTACATTACTACACCACTGCCCGATGGTAAATCAATTAGTTTGACGGGGCTTTTTCCGCACTTAGCCTCTTAAATTGGGCCATTGTACGTGGCTCATTCACTGCCCGATATTACCATGTTGAGTACGCAAACCTATAAGATTATCTTCTAGCAAAAAAGTCCTCAACGTGGCAGAACTTTTTACTTCAAAAACATTCAGTAAACAACTTTATATTTCACATATTGTGTAGGTGCTATATTAGATAAAAATCTAAGGACTGTGAAGAGTCAGATTTACAATAATTTAAACCTTATTTTACGTGAGAATAAAGTTTACCTTCGACCGGCCAGATGATCCCGCATAACAACACCATAGGCAGGAAAGACCCCAGAGCCATGTACGTCGCCGTCCTATCAGTATCACAGATACACGACACAACGAAACCTGAAACAAACAATATAATTTTATAAGAGACAAAAAAATATAATTATTATTTACAGGAATGTCGGTCTGCGCCAGGGAAAGTAGCGGGAGGGGAGAGATAGGCAAAAAATCTGAGAAATGGTGGTAGGATTTGAACCTTACATTACAGAACATTTTTTTACTTTTATAGGTTACACTAGACCGCCATCTTGGCTGATGTTAAGCGACAATGCGGTCTACGATGGAGCGTGTTTATCTAGCAGAAACTGATTCACTTTTGACTTGAAGACAAGATTGTAACCATCGGGGAAAACCCACTTAGGCAACGCATTCCACAGCCTGGAAGTACTAATCACAAAAGTGCAGTCAAAGCTCTTTGTTTTTGGAACATCATTCATGAATCGATGTCACTTTTTTCAGCCCGATAGAAAAAAGGGCAAGGTGGTATTAGATCACGCAGATCAGTTGCACACTCTCTAAGGTGTATTTTGATAAAAAAAACCGATAAGCTAACAATTTTGGGACAGTATTCAACACGAAGAAGTCTTTTTCGAACAATGGTATAGTATTATAGAAGTATATTGGTCGTTTTAATAGCCTTTTATTAATACGATTGCGGAAAAACCTTTTTTTTAGAATAGTGACGAGACGACCAGCCCATGTTCCTAGTGGTAAGCAACATGCCTGCCCATAACAGCACAGTGATACGCATCTATTGGAACATGAAGAGTCCAAATCATGACCTAGCATTGCTCTGTTCTCGTCACCCGGAGATATAAGTTGTTTAATTTCTTAGCCCAGTAGTTTCTCTGGAAACATTGCCCTTCAAACCGGAACACAGTAATGTTTGCCCATTACTCCTTGGCGGTAGAATAACTGGCAAAGGTGTGGTACTTCCCCAGGCGGACTCTGCTAAGAGTCCTACCACTACAAAACTTACTACCACTGCTTACGATATAACCACTAAAGCCACCACAGCTAAATAACTGGAGATAGTAGCACAAGTCTAGTCATATTTGTTCGCGCACAAAATAACATATTTTTACACTATGGAAATTAAGGTTCAGCAGCTCATTTTTATCAATAAATTTACGTGTTCTAGAATCATTTAGAGTTCCTTCCGATAGAATATAAAGAGGTAATTTAATATAACCCAGCCGGTCTAGATCACAAGAAGGTCGTAAAACGAGTCATAGAAAAATAATAAAGGAAGATTCTCACATTAGGATAAAATTCCACTATATTATAAGTTTTTTTGAAGTGAAAACGTCTTTAGGCGCGCCTAGACAGATTTTTGTGGGCTGTGAATTGAATTCTACCGTCACGCTCGGGTATGATAAGAAATCTTAGGGTAAACTCGGGACCATGCCCATTAGCCATCTAGAAATGCGTCAGCCAATGGGAAATGCTGCAAGGGCGTGGCCTTGCCATCATGGCATGACCATCTAGAAATCCGTCAGCCAATGGGAAATGCTGACTCATTTCTAGATGGCCATGCCATGATGGCTAGGCTACGCCCTCTTATTTCACCCGTGTAGTTTCCAAGGTAAGCTATCAAATTCTAAGTTATAAGTTTTCACTTCTATCGGCAATTCCTATGACTGACAATTTTTTTTTTCAAATTAGTAAGTCACCGCTTCAGACTGACGTAATAGTTTTGCAAGGTTACATAAAAATGTAAAATCTTTTGTCATCAATAATAATTTGTTAATGTAATTTATAGAAATTTCATGGTTTGAAGGACATGTCTCCAGAGAAGTTACAGAACATGAGTGTTTATCTTTTCCCCTGTAATTTCTTAGTGTCTAGAATTTTTAATATTATTATTATTATTTATTATAAGCCTGATATGTCCCAATGTTGGGCAAAGGTTTCCCTACCCTCTTTTCATTTGTCTCTATCCAGTGCTATGTCGCTGTTTCGCTGATATCGGTCTAGGTCGTCCCGCCAACGCTTTTTAGGTCTGCCGAAGCGTCGTTTCCGGTTTAGATTCCACTGAATTGTTGTTTTAGCCCAAAGATCATCCGACATTCGGCACAGATGTCCGGCCCAATCCCATTTTAAATTAACTGTCTTGATTACGTCGGCTATTTGGGTCGTGGAACGCAGTATGATCGTGTTTCTAATACGATCAGTGAGCTTGACGCCGAGAATACTGCGTTCTATAGCCCTTTGGCAAACCGCTAGGTCGGACTTCTGATCTTTAGTCAAAGACCAAGTTTGCGCTCCGTATGTCAGAATGGGGAGAATACACACACATATCCACGAGCTTGCGTTTAAGGTATAGTAGTATATTCCCTTCATAAGGTCTTTCATGGACCAATAGCTACTCCAGGCGTTTTGGATACGACGTCCGATTCCTCCTGCTTGTCTTGCCTGAAAGGAGACTAATTGGCCCAAGTACACGTACTCGTGGACATATTCGATCTCCATACTATCGCCTAATATTTTGCGCTTTATACTATTCGTCATTTTAGAATTTTTTGTTAGTCATGTTAGATAGGTTATTTTTAAATAGCTTTATCTAAAACCATGCCATGACTGTAGCCACGACGTAGCACTAGTTTATTGATTACTTGTTTTTGCCTGTATGTCTGTTTTTATTTTGGTGTGAGTAAAGAGTATCTACTGGTTTATTTAAAAACATTATCATAAGCGCAATGTACATTTCTATTGACGAAATTTTTGACGTGAAACTTTTCATTGGCGTCAATAAAAATAGTTTTGAAAATAAACCTTATTATGTTTTTGTTGATTTCTCCAAAAACGCTAGAACGATTTCGATAATTTTAATCATTTTCGATGATTTCTGAAGTATGTACAAAAAAATCTAAATCGATATTAAATTGGATCAGCTTTCGCATACATCCTGACAAAAAAAATACAGCCGAATTTAGAACCTCCTTTTTTGAAAACGATCTACTTCTGAAGATTTGGTTAAAATAAAAAGAAAAACCGGCCAAGTGCTAGTAGGATTCGCGCACGAAGGGTTCCGTTATAATTAGTAAATAAACTGCAAAAACATCTTTGACGTTATTTAAAATTTCTTATACATAGACTATCGCAGTTTCTACAGACAGGGTTTCATTCAAAAAGTTTCACTAAAGAGAACCGGAGTCGACAGAAAAGTGTTTTCATGCATTCGAGTATCATCGAGGTGAAAGTGATCACAGTGAAGTTTGGAAGTCTCAATGATTCTTGCGAAGAAGTCGATAGCGCGTTTTAATCTACTAGTGGCGCCATCTAGTTTGCTTGGTACGGTACTAATCGAGGAAGAAACGGTAAAAAGTTTGGTAGTAAAAAGGGAGCCTCCATAAAATATACATTTTATTTTATTATTAGTATTTGTTATTTGTATTTGTTTTTATAGCGGCAATAGAAATACATATTCTCTGAAAATTTCATTTGTCTGTGTTCAATTGTACTGAGACTTCTCTGTCCGTCCGTCCGTCCGTCTGGCTGTATCTCAAGAACGGTGACAGCTATCACCAACAGCGAAGTCTCAGTAATAGGGTCCCGTTTTTACCTTCTAGGTATGGAATCCTAAAAAAGGTTAGTTAAAAATAATCTAAATCTGAAAGCTGTGAGATCGGTGGTACATCACCTTAACAAGAGTTTTCAGATTTTCTATTCAACGAGGATACAAAAAAGCTCTCAAGTTTTTATAGCTTAGCGCAGGCGTGCTCTGAATAACTACTGTTTTAAAAAGACTCGAATCTGTATAAGGTAAATATTTCAAATGGTAGGGGTGTTTTGTATACGGCGTAGAGTTCGTCAAAATGTGCTGAGAAGGTAAGTAATCATTTATTATTTTTGGTACGTTTTTCTACACTACCTAAGCTTAAAGTATGAAACACTTGTGCTATGTGAACTATATAAGCAGCTCACTAAATGTTCCCACTGCTGGGACTCGGGGCCGTCTCTCGCAAGGAGACAGTCAAGTCCAAAATCAACCAACGCTAGCCCAGTGCGGGTTGGAGGATGACACGTGACCTCGAAAGATTCAGGATACATGTTGGTTTCCTCACGATGTTTTTTTTCACCGTTTTAAGTTAGCGCCATTACGTTGTTAGTGCTGCGCGTGGAATTTCAACCCGGGGTCTCTGGACCAGCAGTTGCCGTTCTTCCGACTAGACTAGCCTTAACTTACATATGTACCGCGTTTGGCCACTGATGATTATCAAAGACCAAATCAAATCAAAGAACAAGAGAATCAAAGTTACGGCCGGTCTAGTAAGTTACGGCTGGTCTAGTAAGTTACGGCTGGTCTAGTCGGGAGAATAGCGCCTGCCGATTCGGAGACCCCGGGTTCAAACCTCACACGCACCACTGTCTTTTCGAAGTCATGTGCGTAATGCCGCTAGCTTAAAAACGGTGAAGGAAAACATCGTGAGGAAACCGACATGTACCTAGAATCTTTCGAAGTCATGTGTCATCCGCCAACCCGCACTAGCCAGCGTGGTGGATTATGGTTATGGCCTTAACTCTCTCCTTGCGAGAGAAGACCCCGAGTCCCAGCAGTGGGAACGTTTAGTGTGCTGTTGATGTTGATGATGTTGTTAATCAAAGATGCAGTCCACAATGGAACATATTTACATAGAAAAACTCGATTCACTATCGATTGTATCTATTGCGAAGGACCAATTCAAAATGGAGTGAGAGGAGTGGAATCAAACCAATTGTCACAGTAACGCTATTTTTACATAAACGATTTAAATTAAGTTAAGTTAATATTTAAGTGAACAGCCAAAGTATTGCAGCTGTTATATAAGAATACACGAAACTTATCCGCCAACTTAAAGCCTCATACGTTTGTGTACACAGATTAAAGTCACGAGTAACAGAGTAACAAGGCATCGTAACAAAATTCAGAAGCGACTTACTAAATTACATCAGTTTAATCCCTACAACGCTCACCCTCATTATGAGCTTCATTATCATAAAATTAACATACACATTAACAGATTAGTTAAACACTTCTATAATTATAGCGATTTGAATAATATGTATGTTACGTGGGACAATGTCTGCTGTACATTGTTGCCGATACGATACGTATTGTATTTCCCCAAAAAGTGGCCAAGTGCGAGTTGGACTCGCCCATGAAGGGTTCCGTTGCAGCAAGTAACATAATATACATAGTACACATAGTTCTTGTGGGTCGTTGTAACTTTGGTCGCAGTTTCAATAATAGTGTATTTATGACGTACTAAAAAAAACGACTCATCAGATCGAGTTCAAACTAATTTTCGTTGGTAGTTTATATGGTAATGTACATTATATATTTTTTTTAGATTTTTCATTCACTTACTTTAGAAGTTAGAGGGGGGGGGGAGACATTTTACTACTTTGGAAGTGTCTCTTGCGCAAATTATTCAGTGTAGACGAAAATGATTTTAAAAACCTCAACATCATTTTTGAAGACCTATCGATAGATAGGACATCTATAGACACGTGTAGGTTTGATGAAAAAAAAATGTTGAGTTTCAGTTCTCAGTATGGCGGGCAACCCTAATTTTTCTTTTCTTTAAATTTTTTTGTTCAAATCTTAATGCGGTTCACAGAATACATCAACTTACCAAGTTTCAACAGTGTAGTTCTCATAGTTTTGGCAAAAAGTGGCTGTGACATACGGACGGACAGACAGACAGACAGACAGACAGACAGACATGACGAATCTATAAGGGTTCCGTTTTTACATTTTACGGAACCCTAAAAAGCACGAGGTGTTTTTAGTCTGACGTGTCTATTTGTTTGTATGTCTGTGGCATCGTAGCTCCTAAATGGATGAACTGATGTTGCTTTTGATTTGGTTGTTTTTTTTTTTTTTTAATAAGTATTCACCGACCAACTTGGTGACTAATATATTTATTATATACAATCTAGCCTAATTTGGAAAGATAGGCTCATGAGTAATTTTCTTGTGATTTAGTTTGCTAAATAATATTAAATGTAAGATTGTGTCCACAAGCACTTTTCTTAATGTCTCTATCTATACTAATATTATAAAGAGGAAAGATTTGTTTGTTTGTTTGTTTGTTTGTAATGAATAGGCTCCGAAACTACTGGACCGATTTCAAAAATTCTTTCACCTTTGGAAAGCTACATTATTCCCGAGTAACATAGGCTAGGGCAGATGGCGCTGCAATTGATATCTAGGTTATTATTCGAGCGAAGCCGGAGCGGGCCGCTAGTTAATGATAAAGCTGAAATGTTTTTGAAGTGAAAACTTCTTTAGGCGCGCCTAGACAGATTTTTCGTGGGGTGTAAATTCGATTCTACCATCACGCTCGGGTATGGTAAGAAATATTCGGGTAAACTTCCGGGACCTTGGCGATTGGGCATTTAGAAATGCGTCAGCCAATGGGAAATGCTGAAAGGGCGTGGCCTCGCCATCATGGCATGGCCACCTAGAAATGCGTGAGCCAATGGGAAATGCTGACGCATTTCTACATGGCCATGCCATGATGGCGAGGTCACGCCCTCCTGTTACACCCGTGTAGTTTCCAAGGTAAGCTATCAAATTCTGAGTTATAAGTTTTCACTTCTATCGGCAGTTCCTATGGCTGCCAATTTTTAATTATTTTTTTTTAATTTCAGGAAGTACTGGGCCGATGTATAAAAATATTTCACCTTTGCGTGTGGGTAATTTCGAACTATATCATCGGCATATTTTTCGTAAAAAAAATGGTTGTCTGTAAAGTCGGTTTACTGACGATAGTTAAACGTGACAACGTCTTAAGAAATCAGTACGCTGATAGCGCGACTAGTGCTACCGCTCGACTCGGCGGGTGGCGCCCTCAGCGCTCAGCTTCGTCCGCATGGCACGGACAACGAACTAACGGTAACGGCGGAACGTTACATGACGTCATGTTTTGCGGGCGTTTAGCCGGCTTCATTGAATTATAAGACGTAATCACGTCAAAAAAGGAAGGTACAAAACTTTTGCTTCACGTTTCCACGTTTAGCTAAAGTTTAAATTTTACGCAATAAAATATTTCGCAAGTCTTTCTCAAATAAACACGTAGCATTTATTTTTCAAAGACTATGTATATAGACACGAGGCCACTGCTTCAAAGGCGTAAACTTTGTAAAATGTTACGGTCTACGAGTATAGACCAGGGTTATCTCGGCGAGTTCATGCCACCGGCAGGAACAACAAGGGAAAGCTTTTAAATTCCACGGATTCCGATAGTTTGTAGTGGGCGGTTAAATAATTCTATTGTGAGCTAAAAATGTGGGGTTTGTACCTTCGACGCCGCGAAAGGTTTTCACGTTTTTAGTCTTGTTTCGTGGAAAATAAAACTAGGTTATACAAGTACTGCCGGGTGTTTGAACTTTAAATGCTGGTCTAACAGCAATTTGTTAACTAGACATTTTAAGCACGAACGATGGTATCGTAAACACAAAGTCTATACGCTTTGTAGACATTGTGTTTACGATTTGTTCCAAGTAACATACATCTTGTTAGAGAAGACTGAGTCCCATCTGTGGGACTAAGTGGGCTACATATGCATATATTCCAGTAATTTATATGTATTACGTATATAATATTATGTCATCCTAGAGTCTGGAAAAAGACATTTCCAGGCTACTTTTTACTGCACAAACATGTTAAGGCAACAATTAAGTTTTGCAAGTTCGTGTGGAAGATTCTTCATTTTCGCAGCCAAAATTAAACCAACATGAATTACTGTAAAAACTTGTTAACTATGGATTCCATCGTGAAACGCAGCTAAAAGGTAACAGAAGAATATAAAAAACAAATTTTACTAAATATGTTTCAACGAAAAAAATGGTAGTCATGGGAACGCAGGTAGAAGTGAAAACTTATAATTTAGAGCTCTTGTTGTAAAGAGCACTAATGTAGTATAATGTCACCTGTGCAGCTAAAGATAAACTGCTATTCCGCAAGTCGGTAATGCGCATTTCTAGATGGCCAATGGCCATGGTCCCGAGTTCACCCGAAAATGTTTATCATTCTCGAGAGTGAATCGGACGGGAAAGATCGTACAGTTGTCAATATAAATTCTTACATTTATCCAATTGGTTTACTTTTACTCAATTGATAACAGACGCTAGAATTAAATTCACAGCCCACGAAAAGTCTGTTCGTGGCGCCCCAAAAGAGCTTTTCACTTCAAAAAATCTTTCACTTGAAAATAAAAAGTACTGATCTTACCGAAAGTCATTCCACAGAGTCCAGTAGCGAGAGTGAGTATGACCACCCATCCAAGCGGGCCTCGCATCGTAAGTTTGAACATCACGAACCCGATGAGTAGTACCACGACCGTCTGAGCGCACATCACTAGCATCTGAACCGTTACGTGGGAGAACAGGATCTCTGTACCTGTGGAAATAAAGAACATTTTTTTTATAGCATAATGTGACGAGACAAGACTTGTGCGTGATGGCGAAGGTACTAGTTCAGGCTGAGACCGCGACCGGAGACCGCGACAGGCACTTGACACTATGGAATTGTATGGCCGCCAGTTCGCGTCTCGACCGCGACAGGAGACCGAGACACACACGTGTCGCGGTCTCGGCACGAACTGGCGCCCATACAATTCCATAATGTTATGTGCCTGTCGCGGTCTTCTATCGCGGTTTCGCGTCGTGGTCTCGCGTCGCGGTCTTAGCGCGAATTTGTATCTTAAGCAACATGTCTGCCACATAACAGCACAGTGACACGCAGCTATTGGAACATGAAGAGTCCAAATCCTCACCTAGCACTACACTGCTACACTGATAGTATACCTCTAGCCCTGTAATTTCTCTGGCAACATTACCTTTCAAACCGGAACACAAACACAAACCGGAACTACTGCTCGGCAGTAGAATAGCTGGCAAAGGTGTGGTACTTCCCCAGGCGGACTCTGCCAAGGGTCATACCACTACAAAAAGATTAGATCAAGGAGAGTGTATTTATCCTACTAATCAATAATACTAGTCAATGTTTGGATATTTGTTGCTCAATCACGTCATAACGTATGAACGGATTGGGCTGAAAACACAGAATAGATCTAAAAAGACAGGCTACTTTTTATACCAGAAAAATAATGGGAACTACGGAAACGGGAACAACATGGGTAAAAACTAAAAACAGAGTGCTACTAGTTTTGTAAATGTCATTGACGTTTGTTGCTCAATCACGTCGTAATGCATGAACGGATCAGGCTGGACCTTAGAACACAGGTAGATTGTGGTCTAGAAGAACACATAGGCTACTTTTTATCCCGGGAGAATCACGGGAACGGGAACTGTGCGGGTAGAATCGCCA
This sequence comes from Ectropis crepuscularia, assembly GCA_963693475.1. Lineage (NCBI taxonomy): Eukaryota > Metazoa > Arthropoda > Insecta > Lepidoptera > Geometridae > Ectropis > Ectropis crepuscularia. The sequence continues at coordinate 6,473,024 of OY856361.1, forward strand.
GATGTTATTGTACAATAATAATTGTACAAATAATATTGTGTAGGATATATGTATACGAACACTTGCAGCGCTCTACGGTTTTACTCGCGTAGTACCCATTCCCGTTATTTTCTCGGGTTAAAAAGTAGCCTATGTTCTATTATTCCAGACTATAATCAAACAGTGTTCCAAATTTCATCCCAATTCGTTAAGACGTTCCTACGTGATTGAGGTACAAATATCCAAATGTCCAAACTTTCGTATTTATAAAAGTAGTAAAAAAGGATTAGCGAAGCTAAGTAATTGAACCCTTGTTAGTGAAAATAGAAGACGATGAATAAAAATGTTTGTTTTTAAAAAAAGAATCGTATTCAGTCGTGGGTAAAGTAGACAATAACTTTTTAAGATATCTACATAGCTCCCAAGCCAGCAGGTCTACTACGAAGTCCGATAAACGATATATCGGCCGAACTTATGGACGTTGCCTACCACGCAATACAATCGGTCGGTTGATCGGATCGGCCGTTTCGTTCGATCCGACCCTCATCTGACCTAAGTCTATAACTTCCGACCGAGATGTATCGATCCGATTCAGCATTCGAAGCAGGTAGACAATCCGATTCAGCTGTCGTTCGGATCCGATCATTCGGAGTTTGTTTTCGTAGTAGACCTGCTGGTCATTTATTTAGTACTTGTTTTTTGTAACGTACTTTAGTTATTTCTAGTTTAAAGTAAGGTAGGAGATATTTAACTGAAAGTCTCTTTCTCCAGCTGTCTATATGTATGTCTGTCTGTTATGCCCGAGGCTAGTTTTTCAAGCTAGGGTAGTAAGTAGGTAGTAGGTAAGTAGGGTAGTAGGGTAGTAAGGGTAGCTTCGTGTAGACGCTGGTTTTGTCTACCCGCTTGCTTCACTTTCGGAGACTCATTTTTAAAATTTTGGCGGGGAAAACGAGTGTCAGGTTACCAAAGTGCGTTTGTTTACGCTTCGGCATATGAAGTGCCGCGTCACTTGTACCTGTTTAAGCCCATTATTCTCAAGAGCGTTTCAAGACGCTTCTGGCGGGATCGTTTGTTTAAATTAATGTGTTTGAAATGTAAACTAACAATTTTGACACTTAGGTAAGTGTCGGAATTTTTTCGAGTATCAAGTGTTCTAGAGCTATAACATTTTAAATTATAAGGAACACCTAGTGATTTTATATTTCAAAATAATTGTATACGCTATAACAAATACGAAAAAAACAAAAAAACTTCGTCATTCGGTGTAATATAGTTACCAAAGCGTATCAAGCGGCTACACGAAGCTAGAAGTACTAGCTAACTAGCTTGCTATCCTAGCTTGAAAAACTAGCCTAATTTTCTCGGGCATTACACTTTCATGTCTAAAATACTGAACTTTGTCGCAAAGAGTCTACAACCTGAGTAAGGTTTCCTTGATTAATACAATCCTGTTGTCTTCAAGTCGAGATCGAATGGACAGTGGACACTAGATTTGTATGTATAGGAGCTATTATGGGCAGGGATGTTGCTTACGCACAAGGTTACGACTGGTCTAGTCGGGAGAACGGCATCTGCTAATCCGGAGCCGTCTAAACCACGCGCATCGCTGTATTTTCGAAGTCATGTGCGTAATGCCGCTAACTTAAAATGGGTACGGAAAACATCGTTAGGAAACCGACATGTACCTAGAATCTTTCGAAGTCGTGTATAATCCACCAACCCGCACTGGGCCAACGTGGTGGATTATGGCCTTGACTCTCTCCTTGCGAGAGAAGGCTCCGAGTCCCAGCAGTGGGAACATTTAGTGGGCTGTTTATGCTTTTCTGTAATGCTTACTATCAGGCATAAGTTGCTGATCCCATTACTCTGTTCTCTAACTTATATTTTTAGAGTCTAAGGTCAAGGTATGTCTAACTGAGACTTCGTCTGCATAGAATCAATAAAATACCTATTCTAGACTATAATTCCTATTTCAGTTCTAAATTTCATTCGAAACCGTTCTTAATTTAGCAACACACAATCCCTAAACAAAGCCCCAGCCAGATACCCAAATACAATCTGAATATACCAGGGTACATCTAGATAAGCCCCAACAAAAGCGTACAGTTGCCACACAATAATGGCTACCCAAAGGGCCCGGCAGCGAGCCAACATCTAGCTAATTGCAGCTTAATTGCGTTTTTATACGAGGCGTGGTGATAACGTGCCGGATAAAAGTAAGGTTTTTCAAGCCTTCAGGCTTTGTAGTCGCGAGATTTTATTGAAGTGAAAACTTCTTTAGGCGCGCTATAGACAGAATTTTCGTGGGTTGTGAAATGGATTCATCAATCGTCACGCTCGGATATGATAATGGATCGGATCGGATATGAAATCTTCGGGTAAACTCGGTAAAAACGGCCAGGTAGGTACCAGGGCAACAGAAACAGTAAAGAGTTTCGATTACCTACCTCCAACAGCCCAGCGTTTATCTCCAGATACCAGGATAACAGAAATATAAAAGAGTTGCGTTTGCCCCTAGGCACCCTAGGTACAAGTACCAGGGCAACAGCAAGTTTTCACTTCTATCGGCAGTTCCTATGACTGCCAATTTTTTTTATTTCTGTACTTATGCTTAAAATGTATAAGACATTACTTATTTTTAATAATGTTGAATTATTTTTGGCTGTTTATGAACAGCCCACTAAATGTTCCCACTGCTGAGACTCGGGGCCATATATCGCCATATTGCGCAATCTCTCGTTGTTGTACAAATTTTAATAATTCTGTTTCATTAAATACTCATATACGACCCTTTCAAAGCAAAGTTTTGGTAATTAAAAACATTACGTCACCGTGTAGTGTATTATAATGTCTGCACATTAATTTGCACTAAAACCCGTTTTGTTTCTAAGATTTATTCGGCAATTAGCAACTCTTGAATATGAATAGCGCTAGATTTATACGCTAGAAGTATCCATTTAGTTATACTGAACACCGTTTCTCAACCTTCTAGCCCGGGCCCCCCGACATCGAATGACAAAGCAAGCATGACTTTCAACATTTTCTCTGTAACACAATCAAAACAAATATTGTACTCATAAATATCGAAAATAGTTACAAAAAAAATTAAGTTAACTAAATTAAAATTTAATTAATTAATAATACAAAATATTGAGATTATTGCAAAATATATCGTATCATTTTGCAATTAGACATAAATTATCATCAACGTTTTTCCACTCCAATATTTATTTTATTTATCCACTCACCAGTAATGCCTGATACAAGCGAGCGCTCCAGGATTCCCTCGTTGCGTTCAGCCAACATAGCTCCGGAAGTTAAAGCCACGGCCAAGAAGAATATGATACTGTGGACAAAATAAGTAAAAGTTTGAAATACAGTGGCTAGTTTTACTAGTTCATATTATTACCCGAAACGAACGACTATTAAGAAAAATCCCCAGTTTTGTAATGGACTTAACTATTAGGTTCTGCTGTAGTGTTCACCTCCGTACAATTAAAAAAAAATAGCAGGCATAGCGACTGCCGATAGAAGTGAAAACTAATAACTCAGAATTTGATAGCTCACTTTGTAAACTACGCGGGTGAAACCGGAGGGCTTGGCTATGACCACGACAATCTAGATCGTCCCAGTTCACCCGAAGATAATTAAGTTTCATTTACGAACGTGACGCTTGAATTCAATTCATAAATCACGGTAAATCTGTAGATATGTGGTGGTGCGCCAAAAGAAATGTTTACTTCAAAAAACTGTTGCAACGTAACTTTTCAGTATGAAATGTACCTTACTATTTCAGATTACTATCTGAATTCCACGTTTCGTTCTAATATAATCCAGCATGTTGGACTAAAACGTCCTATATTTTAATTATACGATTATTTTGATGAATTAATAAATAAATAATAAAAAAATATTGGTGGACAATTCACACACAACAACATCTGACCCCATACTAAGCAAAGCTTGTATGATGGCGACCAGATAGCTGATATAATACTTATATAGTTTTTAAATACATACTTATTATACATAGAAACACCCAGAGACAGTGCAAACATTTGAATTCATCACACAAATATTTGCACTGGGTGGGAATCGAACCCACGACCCTCGGCTTCGCAGGCAGAACTACTACCAACTAAGCCACGAGGCTAGAGATATATAGATATAAACTCTTTATTGTGACAAACAACTTAAAATATTACAGAGAAACACTTATTAGCTAGTGCCACAAATGGCGGCCTTATTGCTGAGCGCAGGCAACTCTTCCAGGCAACAGGCATCAAGGAAAACAGCCTACAAACACTCATAGGCGGGCGGGCGTAGGTGTTATTTTATTGAAGAATTAATATATGGTGTTGTAATAAAGTTACATATAAAAAAATTGATAGGTAAAGCAAGAAACTCATACAGAAGCTAAGTAATAAACACTGCTAATCCCCATTTCATTGCAACTTTACGTGATAATTTCTCACATTAGTTCTAAACTGACCGCTAACTCCAAACGACACTGCATTTCCACAGTCTACGGATAAAAACACAACATTTCAATTTTCTTTTATTACACTCTACGTCTGGATGAACTAAACACATAAGTTAATTCTAAAACGTCAGTGGTCATTCCGTGAAATCAATAAATAGTTTCAACTCCTATAACATGAGGTTACGAGCCAGCTTTATGTTGTACCCTCGTAAAATTTATGAAAAGTTCAACTGTAGCCTTTGAATTCGCAGTATGCAATGTTGCTATATCTAGTCTACAAGAATAAATGGTCTGTTTTGAGATTTCAGAAATACTCGATATCCTACCAATATTATAAATGCGAAAGTTTTTTTTTAAATATAGAGTGACGAGACGAGCTGGACATGTGCCTGATGGTAAGCAACTGCACATTGACACGCAGCTATTGGAACATGAAGAATCGAAATCATTACCTACCACTGCACTGCGCTCGTTATCCAGAGATCCAAGATGTTACATCTCTAAGCCCTGTAATTTCTCTGGACACATTGCCCTCCAAACCGGAACACAGTAATGTTTGCACATTACTGCTTGGCGGTAGAATAACTGGGAAAGGTGTGGTACTTCCCCAGGCGGACTCTGCTAAGAGTCCTACCACTACAAAGTTTTAATGTTTGTTGCTCAATCACATCGGATTGTCTGATCTAATATGGAACACGGGTAGATTATTATAGTCTGGAATTGCACATAGTATGCCTATGTCATATAGTTTCATTCCGGGAAAATAACGGGAACTACGTAAAAAATTTATAAATAAAAATAAATAAATAAAATAATAGTACATTATGATAAAAGTGCGGTAAGTTGAAAATTACAGCCGAGGTCTTTATTGCTAGCTCGAGCCGAAGGCGAGAGCTATAATTAGCAGAGGCTGTAATTATCAAAGCGCACGTATGTCATACGACGTTTTATAACATATTTGCGAGGAAATAAACAAAACTCTGACGACATTTTCAAATAAAAACAATACAGCGAAAAAAAACGCGCGGAATAATATTTACTTGATCACAGATCACAGCACAGAGTAAGTAATCACTATGGATCACAGATTAGCAATGCGCGCGCATCGGCGCCTTTTTTTTTTAAGCAACGGCATAGAATAGATAATACAGATATAGATAATACAGGCAACGGCACAGAACCAGCCGGTATGCCATTAATAATAAAGTAAATTAATATTTTTGTATTTTGTTACAGAAAACTTGAAGTAATTTATGGTCTAAATTAATTAAATTAACGAATTTAATAATTCTTTATTATATTTTACCTCTCAAAGTTAATTATATTCATAAAATGTTGACCACACTTTTCTGACATAAAAACTCTTTACTAAGATTTAAAAAGGTACCGTTCGTTTTAGACGGAGCATATCTCTCTACCTAGTCTGTGGATAATAATAATAATAAAATAATAAAAAAACTTTATTTGAGCCAAAAATAGTAGTTACAAAAATAATGTGATTAAAATAATGCTACATAAGTACCTACTTAGTTTATTTGAGCCCTGGATTCCACACTAGGGGAAGTCCTGTGTTGTGAAATCCAGAATTGGATGGAGCATTTGGAAACCGTGCGTTTTACATTACACATTACAGCACTAGTGCGTAATAAGATACATTACGATACAGAAATTGGTCCAATAAGAGACCCTTTACGAGCAAATATGTTATAAATAAATAAAATAACGTAAACCGCGGGAAAACCACGAGGCGTTGCTAGTATAGCAGTAAAGTTGATGAGTTTCATCCGATTTACAATCGTGAGATCGTTAGTTCAGATCCCGTTTGCACCTCTGTGTATTATTACAAGTCCAATTGTACCCATTGGCTTTAACGGTGAAGGTAAACAGCGTGTGAAAACTGTTCCAAAAAAGATCAACTTTGAATACAGCACTAGTTTTTTTTACATAATGTAATGACGAGACGGGCATGACATGTACCTGATGGTAAGCAGCATGCCTGTCCATAAAAGCACAGTCACATCAAAAAAATCATAATCTAATAGTGCACTACGCTCGTGGATTAAAGATTTAAAATGTTTTGTCTCTATGTCCTGTAATTCACTAGAAACATGGGCAATGTTTCTAGTGAAACCCAGAACATAGTAATGTTTGCACATTATTGTTTGGCGGTAGAATAACTGGCAAAGGTGTGGTACTTCCCCAGGAGAACTTAGCAAAGAGTACCACTACAATTGTGGCAGATAGTAGCCTTGACTCTGTAATTGTGTCTACTAAAAACTCTGAAGCCCTGAATCCCAGCACTGGGAACCAAAAATGAGCTGTTTACGCGAATGTGAACCTTAAATACTGCATGTACAATACACGAGACATTTACCCGAGTACGGAGGAGCTTAACGTAAATCAGGCTTAGCAAATTAAACTGCTAAGACGCAACGGTTAAATTGTTATATCCATACTAAAATATTGTTTACAACCTTAACGGTCATTTACACGGTTTAAATGTAAAATCTGCCATGCTGTATGTAAAGTAAGTTATACGAGTGCTTTTAATTGAAAGTCAAAGTCAAAGTTTTACCAAGTCAAACTTTGACTTTGACTTTGTACTTTTAATTGTAAATAAGAGTGACGAGACAAACAGGACGTGCCGGATGATAAGCAACATGCCTGCCATAACAGCACTGTGAGACGCAGCTATTGGAATATGTAGAGCCAAAATCATTATCAAGCACTGCACTGCTCTCGTTATCCGGAGATATAAGATAGTTTATCTATAAGTCCTTCAATTTTAACGGAAACATTGCCCTTTAAACTGGACCACAGTAATGTTTGTACATTACTGTTTGGCGGTAGCACAACTGGGAAAGGTGTGGTACTTCTTCAGGCGGATTTTGGAAAGTACCCTACCACTACTACAAAACATATGTGTGTCAACAGATAATTTCTAACAATTATTTTATGAAAAGCTATAACCCCCTTAGTAGGCAACGAATAGAACTGGCCTGTTCTTAGCAAAATGATTGTATTTAAGGGTCCTGTCGGCCTTGGTGTCTCTACTGGCTAGTGAACTTTGGGATGGGCAGACCAACCTAGACTTTTGAACAATATAGAACTGACGTCATAAACATACAGAAGGTCACAGAAAATAAGTTAGTTGTGCTTACCTTACTGCATTTAAAGGAAAACACGACCAGTTAACAGATAACGATAAGCGTTGAAGCCAAAAAATAAATCCATAAATATAAAACAAAACAAAACCTATACGTAAAAATGATTGCCATTCAAAGCAGCCGTTATGTAAATTACAAGAACAACGGGAAAGGAAGCAAATTAAAAATGTGTCATGTCTTGCCACGCAGGAAATTCGAGCCAGGGGATTGACAATTCTCGTTACATTATACTGATGGCCTCATGCTGTCTCTGTCACTCTTCAGGAAATTGCGACTGCGGTTCACGAATTGCATTTTAACAGGGAATCAAATTAGTGACACTCAGAGATACGAGAGTCCCAATGCAAGTTGGGATTCCGGAATCGTTCTTAATTCTTGTCGTATTGAGGAAATGCCTGATGATGTTTGGGTAAAAAATGACTCAAGGGATCTGATCCGAAACGGCCGTCCGGTTAGCTTAAAAGGACTGAGACAGTGGTCGGTCAAGACTGTTTTGACCGAAATAAATGGAAAGAAGGTAAAGTAGTGGGTACTTTTGTTTATCAGTGAAACAAAGCTGACTAAAATAATAATTAAAACTAGGTACTAGAGAATTCAACTAAACTGTCGAATCAAGGGATGAGATGAGCTCTTACAGCAAACACGTAAAATCTGCCTTGACTGAAATAAATTGAAAGAAGGTATAGTAGTAGGTACTTTTTGCTTAGCAGTGAAAAGGATCTCATTAAAATGATTATAATAAGATACTATAGATAGGATTAGGGTTCAATCAAGGGCCAAATACAGGAGGAAGTTAGCGAAAAAAAAAGTTTTTAGTAGTGGTAGGACTCTTAGCAGAGTCCGCCTGGGGAAGTACCACACCTTTGCCAAATATTCTACCGCCAAGCAGTAATGTGCAAACATTACTGTGTTCCGGTTTGAAGGGCAATGATTCCAGAGAAATTACAGGGCTTAGAGACATAATATCTTAGATCTCTGGGTGACGAGCGCAGTGCAGTGCTAGGTAATGATTTGGACTATCATGTTCCAATAGCTGCGTGTTACTGTGCTGTTATGTGGCAGGCATGCTGCTTACCATCAGGCACATGACCTGCTCGTCTCGTCACTCTATGCTATAAAAAAAAAAGTCCGGAATGTTAGGGGATTCCTCTTTCTATGGGCTTGCTTGGGTCCTGCCCCGATGCGCTATGCCAGCGGCACTCTAGTTTTTGTGTTTGTCATTTTCTGACTATAAAACAACTCATTGTCTAACCTATTGGCAATTAATCGTATAAATAATGTTTAAAATGTCCTTTAATTTTATTGTTATCAAATTCTTATTTACACTCATAATTTAAATTGCACATTTAAGTTTTATTCATAACTTAAATTATAAATAAAGTGGCCAAGTGCGAGTTGGACTCGCCCATGAAGGGTTCCGTTGCAGCAAGTAACATAATATACATAGTACACATAGTTCTTGTAGTTCGTTGTAACTTTGATCGAAGTTTAAATAATAGTGTTTTTATGACGTACTAAAAAAAACTACTCGTCAGATCGAGTTCAAACCAATTTTTGTTGGTAGTTTGCATGGTAATGTACATCATATATTTTTTTTATATTTTTCATTCTCTTACTTTAGAAGTTAGAGGGGGGGACACACATTTTACCACTTTGGAAGTGTGTCTCGCGCAAACTATTCAGTGTATACGAAAATGATTTTAGACACCTCAACATCATTTTTGAAGACCTATCGATGGACACCTCACACGTGTAGTTTTGATGAAAAAAAATATTTTTAGTTTCAGTTTTCAGTATGGAGGGCAACCCAAATTTTTTTTTTTTTTTTGTTCAAATCTTAATGCGGTTCACAGAATACATTTACTTACCAAGTTTCAACAGTGTAGTTCTCATAGTTTTGGCAAAAAGTGGCTGTGACATACGGACGGACAGACAGACAGACAGACAGTCAGACAGACAGACAGACAGACAGACAGACCGACAGACATGACGAATCTATAAGGGTTCCGTTTTTACGTTTTATGGAACCCTAAAAACGAAAACAAATGAATGACATATTTTGACTGGCCTCGTGGCTTAGTTGGTAGTAGCTCTGCCTGCGAAGCCCAAGGTCGTGGGTTCGATTCCCATCCAGTGAAAATATTTGTGTGATGAATTCAAATGTTTGCACTGTGTCTGGTTGTTTCCATGTATAATTGTATAATATGTTTGTATTTAAAACTATATAATTATTATATCAGCTATCTGGCCGCCATAGTACGAGCTTTGCTTAGTTTGGAGTCAGATGGTACAACACCATATGTATATGTATATATATATATATATATATATATATATATATATATATATATATATATATATATATATATATATATATATAATGTGAATATATTTATTTTATAAGTTGATTATTTAAATATAGTGCTTTATTTATTCGGTCTTTGTCTCACATTTTCGTATTACCAACTTTAATTAACAATTACTTACGTGACTGACAACATACTCGGTGAACATTATTTAAATTATTTTTCCAACTCCCGAAATTATTTCAATTATTTTTCCGTAATCGTACCTGGGGGTCTACTGCCTAACGAAAAACGCTTTGACGCTTTGCCATTGCTGTCTCTTTTCTTCTCGCTTGAAATGAAAGAGACGGGAATGTCAAAGCGTCAAACCGTCAAAGCGTTTTTCGTTAGGCGGTAGACCCCCTGGACTTTTTCGATTTACGTAGGCGGGAAATCTTTTCAGTGAGCGATGACATGAAACTTTTGTTTTTCACAACAGTCACATTTTTAGGAAGCGTGAAATAAGGTTTGTTTTTCTTAGGAAATGCACGAAATAAAACTACACAAAACATGTATTTTTTGTATGTTTGAGTATTAGTTTAATTCGCAAATTAACAAACCCTTTGAGTCTCTGCGTGTATTGTGCGATATTTAAACGTGCCATACTTTGACTACACCTATTTCGAATGACTTAGAAATTAAGATACTTTAAATAGCACTTCAGAATAATAGCAAGTAGGTACCATTCAAAATTCAAAGTTCGAGTCTTCATTTCAAGAACATTTTATGAAATCGAAAGTCCTATTATGAAAAATCAAAGATTATGCGAGCCAAAGAGCTGTTAAACGTTTGACCAAAATCAAATTTGTATGTCAGACGTCCTCAAAAAGATAGTAGATAATAAATAATGTTTAAGTTAGCTTAAATTTGCCAATTTTTTAGAGTATTGAGTGACGGAACACTCAGAACAATGTGACGTGTGACGACAGAATTATGTGCTTGATGGCAAGCAACACGTTTGCTCATAATATCACAGTGTCCTATAGGAACATGAAGTATCCAAATCATTATTTAACACTGACTGGACTGCGCTCGTCACCCAGAGGTATAATAAGATGATTTATCTCTATGCCCTGTAATTTCTCTGGAAATGTTTCCCTCCAAACCAGAACACAATAGCTTTTATAAACTTCAATTACATTTTTAGAATTTGTAAGCTCGAAAAAGCGACATCGTTTCATGGTTGATGTTCCAAAGACACGAACGAAGAGATTTGACTCTACTTTTGTGATAAGAACGTCTAGGCTGTGGAATACGTTGCCTGAGTGGGTTTTCCCCGATGGTTACAATCTTTGTGTCTTCAAATCGAGAATGAATCGGTTTTTTCTAGGTAAACACGCTTCATCGTAGACCGCATCGTCGCTTAACATCAGGTGAGATGGCGGTCAAGTGTAAACCTAAAAAAGGTAAAAAAAAAAAAAGCGTGGTATAAAATAACGTTATTCAAAACTTTAATAGCGCAGTTATTCACATAAAGAAAAGTGGGTACATACTACATAAATATTTTATTTCCAAAGTAAATGAAACAACCCTCAGCAACAAATACAATGGATTGGTTATTTACAGCATATTTGAAGAATAACACAAATATTTCTATATATGTCACGGAAATATAAGTTAAATAAGGAAAATGTTCTGTTAATATCTACCCTCATATTGCGCGTAACGAAGGGAGAGAGTGTTCACGTCTTTCTTGCTTCTGGTCCCCTGGTACCTAATGTAGCAATCTTGCTTTTTTACACGAATGTGCTATTTTACACAAAACATACCTACCTATGTATATAATGGTTTATTGAAAATAATACTGTACAACAAATAATACTGTAAACATTACTGTGCTCCGGTTTGAAGGGCAATGTTTCCAGTGAAATCACAGATAAAACATCTTATATATCTGGGTATATATGGACTCTTCATGTTCCAATAGCTGCGTGTTACTGTGCTGTTATGTGGCAGGCATATTGCTTACCATCAGGCACATATATGTCCTGCTCGTCTCGTCACTCTACGAGTATACTATTATTTATTATTTATTATTTATTTATTCATACTAATAAGAACGACAAATTTAATGCCAATTACACTTATTACATTCTAAAACTAAATTAAATGAAATACTATTCAAGTGTCAATCAATTGTAGAAATTAATTAATTAATTAATTATGCTTTGGCTACATTAGCGGGCTAGTGTTAACGCGACGAATATGGCCGGGTAGGTACCTACATCTTATCATCGCGTAGTTTTCGGGCGAAGGCGATGCAGTAATGTCTTCGCCCGCCTCAATGTAGACAAGAACATCACCTATACCCAAACACGAATTTGCGTGAACACGAAATTTTATGCCAACATGATAAGAATCTTCCTCCGCTAATGTAGCCGAAGCATTACAGTCAAACTAGAAAAAAAAAAAAAAAGAACAGCAAACTTAAATTCTTAGAAGCTACACCTTACAGAATAAAGTACTATACAAAATTGCTTTCACAAAATTTTAAAAGAAGATTACAAATGTCAGGCCAACGATCACAAAAAATATCACATTCTGGATGACTACCAAGGAATGCGTTGAGCCCCCGAGTAATTCTGCATAAAGGACTAAAATCTCGCGACTTTGTACGGCTCGGCGTGGTGGCGAACAGATTATGTTTCCGATTGGGCCGGCGCTGGAGATATTTATCCGGCACACTTAAAACGCACATACGGTTATGTAAACTAGGCGATTCTATGTCTCCTCTAAGTATCTGGCTACCGGTCTTGAGCTGGCCAAAGGAACGCCTTACTTTCAAGGAGTTGAAACCCAGCTGACCAAGCAAAAACTCTGTTGGATATAAGTAGGGATAATAACCGAATGTTTTCTTGTATAGGTTTCTCAAGAAGGCCTTTTGAACTTTCTCCAAAGATAAAATGTGAGTATCACAATGTGGGTTCCACACGCAAGCACTCGTCTCCAATTTACTCCTTACCAGGGTGGAGAACAAAAGCTTGAGGACATAAGGATCACTGAAGTCTCTCGAATTCCGCAAAACAAACCCCAGCCGCCGATAAGACTCTTTCGCGGTGATTGCTACATGTTCATTGAAAGATAGTGTCCGATCGAACGTTACCCCCAGATCTTTGATCATCGATACGCGTTTCATGACATCCTTATCAATAAAATAAGTATGTTGTATAGGCACGCGCTTCCGATCGAAGGACATCACATGGCACTTGTCAGGGTTAAAAAACATTTTGTTGCGCAGACTCCACCGATAGATAGCATCGATATCATCTTGTAACCTCCTACAATCGACCAATGATTGTATTTCAAGGACAAGTTTCAAGTCATCAGCATACAATAAGCACTTGGCGTGCTTTACCTCTTTAACCAGGTCATTAATCATAATGAGGAACAGCAATGGTCCCAAAACCGATCCCTGACTCACACCGGAAGGCGTGAAGTATGGTTGAGAAACATAAATTCCATACTTTACGAATTGCTGACGATCCCGCAAGAAATCCGCAAAAAACCTGAGGAGCCTAGGTGAGAACCCCATACTACTGAGCTTCTGCAATAGTATGTCATTGTCAATTCTGTCAAATGCCTTGCGAAAATCGAAATACAAAACGTCCACCTGCATGGCGCGATCCATACTACTCGAAACGAATTCGACGAGTCCAAGCAGGTTCGTATTTACCGACCTTCCCGGCCGGAAACCGTGCTGCTCATCGCATAGATATTGAGAGACCTGCCTATATATCTCACGATGCAGAATATATTCGAAAGTTTTGGCCGGCGAGCACAAAATCGCAATGGGGCGGTGTTCATCCACTGTTTTCTTTTTGTGAGTCTTAGGTATTGGAGTGACTCTCGATAATTTCCATTGACGTGGATAAACACCACTTGCCAGTGACAGATTAAAGAGACAGATTATTACTATAAAAAAAACATTACATAGCTAAGTGAAAATAGCAAAAGTTTTAAAACTGTACAATTTATTAAGTTCGTTACTATGAATTTTGCTAGACTTATTATAGTTTTTTTTATATTCAAATAAAATTAAACAGCAATTAAAGCCTACTGGTGAAATATACCTGAACATTAGATCTATCATAGCGCACTATATCGCGGTTTCGTGACGAAGTGACGCTTCTTGACATGCCCGTCTAGATATGAAGGTAGGTAGGTCTATATGCGCGGGAAAGATTGTGAAAGTAACGAAAATAAGACAGCTTACAAAAGTGAATGCACATTTAAACCTACCCATTAGTATTAAACATTAGTAATCTTCTGTATTCCTGAAAAAATATTAAATTACTCTTAAAATAACTCACGTTAATATAACTCCAGGACCGGCAAAGTCGGTGAAATTGGGCACTGTCAGTCCGTACACAGGTTTTTCGAACTGAAAAAAAAACATAATTAATTAGCTACTTCACAATCATTTAACGATGAAAATGGACTAAGAACCTTATCAATTGAAAAAGTTAACCTTATCAATTGGGCCAAACCAAGGACTTAAAAAAATTATTAACCTTATACAAACTTAATTGCACGCGCACCACTGTATTTTCGAAGCCATGTGCGTAATGCCGCTAACTTAAAACGGTGAAGGAAAACATCGTGAGGAAACCGACATGTACCTAGAATCTTTCGAAGTCATGTGTCATCTGCCAACCCGCACTGGGCCAGCGCGCAGCGTGGTGGAAGGCCATACCTTAACTCTCTCCTTGCGAGAGAAGGCCCCGAGTCCCAGCAGTGGGAACGTTTAGTGGGCTGTTGATGATTTTGATGAAACTTAATTGTAATCAATTCGCATGATTTGAAAGCTGATTTAGTTGGTCTAAGTAGATAAAATGTTCATTTTAAGCATTTTTTTTCTCATCAAAAATAAAAAAAATTACTTGTGCGTTCTAATGTTAACACTGAACTTCATATCAGGTTTTTACAGAAGTTAGCTATTTTGTAAGGAACTGATGAATAAATAAGTACTCACAAGAATGCCCGTTATTATTCCCAAGTAATAGTGTTCATTATTGTATACATCTTGTTTTAATCACTGCATTGTCCGATTCTCGTTTAATACAATTTCATAACAAAGGAACAATGAGAGACGTATTTTGTTTTCCATAATCTAAATTACTGAATTGGGATTTATTTTGATGGAATTTATTGAAAAAGATTTATTATTTTTCAATCAACCAAAAAGAGTATTTGTTTGCAAAAGGTAAATCAGATTGGTTTAGAAAGGCACATCATATAAATATTTGTTATGATTCATAAAACTGTGGAGATAAACTTTTTATGCCAATTTAACGATTTGAAAACTAAACGTGGTATATCAATTCTCAGTTTTCATAATACTGTCAATAAGATTGAAAATGGCGTCAAGATTGTTCAACTTCTATCTACGCTAATATTATAAAGCTTATGTTTTTTAATATTTTTTTTATTAAATAAAGAGTGACGAGACGAGCAGGTCATGTGCCTGATGGTAAGGAACATGCCTGCCACATAACAGCACAGTGGCACGATGCTATTGGAACATGAACAGTCCAAATCATTACCTAGCGCTGCACTGCGCTCGTCACCCAGAGATCTAAGTTGTTATATCTCTAAGCCCTGTAATTTCTCTGGAAACATTGCCCTTCAAACCGGAACACAGTAATGTCTACACATTGCTGCTTGGCTGTAGAATAACTGACAAAGGTGTGGTACTTCCCCAGGCGGACTCTGCTAAGAGTCCTACCACTACTAAAAGAATAAGAAACCTGAAGAAGTATTTTTGTTTGAACGCGACTTTAAAAATCTTTTCACCGTCAGATATTTACGTGATGGCCGAGTACTACTATCTATACTAATATTATAAAGAGGAAAGATTTGTTTGTTTGTTTGTTTGTAATGAATAGGCTCCGAAACTACTGGACCGATTTCAAAAATTCTTTCACCTTTGGAAAGCTACATTATTCCCGAGTAACATAGGCTACGGCAGATGGCGCTGCAGTTGATATCTAGGTTATTATTCGAGCGAAGCCGGAGCGGGCCGCTAGTATGTTATATGTTATTATGAACCACGGACGAAGTTGCGCGCACCGCTAGATAAAACAAAACACGAGAGTATTTGGTAATGCGAATGAACTGTGAAAAAATGAAGAATACATTTTAATTAAATTCTTTTGTTGATTTTTCTCGTGTAAATACGGGCACTCGCATGGCATACAGCCATACGTTTAATATTCAGACTGAGCTTTATTAACACTTCCGTATTTACTTAAATTGTGTATCGCAAGTCTTTGTTTTTAAAAAACCTTTTCATTTAATCAATACCGTTGGATTGTTTCTACAGCAGTTCACAATAAAGCGGCCAAGTACGAGTTGGACTCGCCCATGAAGGGTTCCGTTGCAGCAAGTAACATAAAATACATAGTACACATAGTTCTTGTAGTTCGTTGTAACTTTGATCGAAGTTTTATTACTAGTGTATTTATGATTTACTAAAAAAACTACTCATCAGATCGAGTTCAAACCAATTTTCGTTGGTAGTTTTCATGGTAATGTACATCATATATTTTTTTTAGTTTTTTCATTCTCTTACTTTAGAAGTTAGAGGGGGGGGGGGGACACATTTTACCACTTCGGAAGTGTCTCTCGCGCAAATTATTAAGTGTAGAGAAAAATTACTTTAGAAACCTCAACATAATTTTTGAAGACCTATCGATAGACAACCCTCACGAGTAGGTTTGATGAAAAAAAATGTTTGAGTTTCAGTTCTCAGTATGGGGGGAATCCCTAATTTTTTTTAAAAATATTTTTGTAAAAATCTTAATGCGGTTCACAGAATACATCTACTTACCAAGTTTCAACAGCGTAGTTCTCATAGTTTCGGCAAAAAGTGGCTGTGACATACGGACGGACAGACAGACAGACAGACAGACATGACGAATCTATAAGGGTTCCGTTTTTACGTTTAACCCTAAAAAGCCCATAGAGATGGTGTGGACACCTTGTACGAATGGATGACTTCAGGTTGCCTAAAACTGTGTTTTATTCACAGCTGAAGGAAGGAAAGCGCACGTCTAGGGGTCAATACCTTCGCTAAAATTTTGAAGGGAAGCGAAGCAATTTACATAGATGCAAAACGTGTCATAAACAAGACCCGCCCAAAGCCTTTCTACACCAACAAATACCATTCAAGTAGCCTATTGCATTGTGCGTCGTGTGATAGGGTATTTAAAACAGAATTTGGTTTTGCGAGCCATGTTCGCGCGCATAATCTTACCTAGCTGGGTTTACCAGTTTTCCAAGATACTGCTGTTTTGCTACGTATACATTTATAATACCATTTATACTAAACGCCATGAAAGCCCGAGTCGCCAGCCGGGCATACCACCGCACCGTCTCAAGAACTCGGCGTTGGTGGTAGGGTGGGAAAACCCCGATTCGTTAAGAGTAGTTTCCATCCTATAATATAATATCTTAGGCATATTTTCATGAATGTCGCTGCTAAAATACTCGGTTATAAATGAAATGAGGCTTGTGTTATATGGCAGATTTATGTAAGGTCATCACCAATCTACCTATGCGTATGATTAATGTGTAATAGGTCCAAACAGACATCGAATTTTGTTCTCAGTGATGATTTTATGTTATTTTACGCTCTTAATAAGTTAAATTAACCTACCGTGATATTTTAAAACAAAAAGAGTATGTGCATTTAAGATATTTTAATACATTTTTTGGAGGGCTATTCTAGTTAATGTTATATTTAATAGTAATAATAGTACTCACATGAACAGGGATAGACATTATCCTCTCCGGTAGGTCGCAAGTCTTCGCTAGTTGTTCTGTTGCTTTCATGAAAGCATTTCCCAGGTCTCGGGTCAGCATCCATTCCACTTGTTTATCTGTGGACGATATCATTACATTTAATTATTTGGATACATCAAATACGAAGAAGATTAAAATAGGAGGAAGACGCTAATACTAGAAGATGCAAAAAACTTTAAGGTAGTCCAAGACAAATGGACGATGAAACGGATGGAACGGCTGATAAAATCCTTCATTTCAGGACACATTCATCATTGATCACATTCAATATTAACACTAGCTTTAGCACACTTTGTTGACGAGACGCGAGATATCAAAACACACATACAAAAATCTTGAATACCACTTAATTATTATACGTAAGGTAACACGATAAAGATTATTTTGAATTTAAGTTGACTCAATCAAACTGTTTTTTTTTTTGGTGGTTCTGAAAAGGAAATTTTAGTTTTTTGTTCATACATCAAAAACCGCTACATCGGTTTCGATAAAAATTATATGAGACAACCTCTGGACTATGATCTACCAAATAAAAAATAATCATCATAAACAAAACACGATTAGCAGAGCTATCGCGTAATATAGATTTATTAAGCGAATTAAGAGACTCCCACGTTTTTGAAATCGGTTAAGAATAACGAATTGTTTGTTTATTTGATATTAATATTTAAACAAACAAACAAAACTACGGCTGGTCTAGTCGGGAGAAAGGCGCCTGCCGATCCGGAGACCCCGGGTTCAAACCCCACACGCACCATTGTCTTTTCGTCATGTGCGTAATGCCGCTAACTTAAAACGGTGAAGGAAAATAGTGAGGAAACCGACATGTACCTAGAATCTTTCGAAGTCATGTGTCATCCACCAACCCGCACTGGGCTAGCGTGGTGGATTCTAGCCTTAACTTTCTCCTTGCGAGAGAATTAAGCCCGAAAATTAGAAATTAAGGGCCCGAGTCTCAGCAGTGGGAACATTTAGTGAGCTGATGATGATTTAAACAAACTATTCTATGCAACTATTATTAGAAGTTACTTCTCTGCGTATCCGTAGTTTCTGTTGGTAATCGTGGGAAGAAACAGTTATTAAGTAAGGGTTTCAATGGAGCAAAAACACGCAGGTTTGTTTACTTTGAAAATCACATCGTATTTCGTTAAGTTATGGTGTTTCATGTTTGTGGATAATATAAATCGAAAACCTGTTGCAACATCTATAATTGTTCAAGTATTTTTCGATAGTTAAATATTGAAATATGATTAAATTAATAGCGTGCCCCAGTTTTACCCGCTCCCGTAATATTCTCGCAATAAAAAGCCGATGTATTATCCTACAAATATAACTGGGAAATTTTGGATGTTTGTTGATCAATCACGATGGAACGTCTGAATGGATTGGCGTTTGGAATTTGGAATAAAGTTAGGTTAGTCCCTGGAATAGGACTTAGGATACTTTTTATAACCACAAAATGACGACAACCGACACTGCGTGGGTAAAAAATTTCGGGTTTGTAGACTATAATCTTCACTGTAGTCCAAGTTTCAACCTGATTCGTTGAGTAACAATCATCCAAACTCTCACATTTAAAATTTTAATGGGAAATATAACAGTAAGATCAAACGGCCAATTTTGTGATCCTACTGAAACTTTTTAAATATAGAATGACGTGACGAACAGAACAAGTGCCGGATGGTAACCAAAATGCCTACCACATAACAGCATAGTGGCACGCAGCTAATGGAACATGAAGAGTCCAAATCATTACCTAGTACTGCACTGCGCTCAGAAATCCAATATATTATATCTCTAAGCCCTGTAATTTCTCCGGAAACATTGCCCTCCGGAGACATTACTGCTTGGCGGTAGAATAACTGGCAAAGGTGTGGTACTTCCCCAGGTGGACTCTGCCAAGAGACCTACCACTACAACTCGGAACCTTCACTAATAAAGAGAGAGCCATCTACAACGTTGGTCTAGTGCGTTTAAAAAACTGATTTTGTAGGATTTACCGTAAAAAGCAAGTCATTTTATTTGATTTGTCGACCTCTTCCAAATAACATATTGCTTTCTAAGCTCATGGGTTCTGGTCATGGGAAAAAAGGGCAATACCCTACCCACGTTTGAAACTTTGTAATAATAAGTCGGACCAAGGGTTTTGTGTCTCCAGAAGTTTCTAACCAAAACATTTATTGGATTTCTTGTACAAAAGTTTTCTTGTTAATGTTTTTGGATCAATCACTCTGTTTCTTTTCACTGGTCAGAAAATTCTTGGTAAAAAAACTAGTTATTGAGATCTAATGAGTCTAAAATATAACAATCGAATTGGTCCTTCATATAGATTACTAGCTGTGCTCCGCGGTTTCACCCGCGTCTATTTGAGGAAAATCCATACTAAAATATCCATTGCTGGCCACTTCATTACGTTTTACGGAACCCTAAAAATACGTAAATAAGCAACAATGCATTGTTGTAGAACAAATTTGATTACTTCAAATGACACAAACTTCAAATGTAGACACGCGCCGTCACAGACTTCAGCGACCAAAGAGAATTTAAATTCACGGAACTAAAGCTCTCGAAGAGAAATATTTTCCCCATTTTCTTTACATTCTTCACTCATACTCCGTACCTATTGATAGTAGCGTAATGTTATATACCCTATAGCCTTCCTCGATAAATGGAGTATCCAACAAAAAAAGAATCTTTCGTATCGGTCCAGTAGTTTCCGAGATCCTAGCGTTCAAACAAACAAACTCTTCAGCTTTATAATATTAGTATAGATGGAAAAATATGGAACACCTATTTTTTGTTCTCTGAAATTATTAAAAATTGACAAAAAAAGTCATCAAACTTCCGGAGAGAGTTGTGACGTCAAACCTACATAAAAATCGTATGTAGACATGGCATCATTCGTAATTTCTAAGGACTATATTTTCGTCATATTTTATTTGGGAAACAAAAGAAAAACTACGAACACAACAATACAAAACATTTTGTAGTAGTAGGACTCTTAGCAGAGTCCGCCTGGGGAAGTACCACACCTTTGCCAATTATTCTACTGCCAAGCAGTATAGTGCAAACATTACTGTGTTCCGTTTTGAAGGGCAACGTTTCCAGAGAAATTACAGGGCTTAGAGATATAACAACTTAGATCTCTGGGTGACGAGCGCAGTGCAGTGCTAGGTAATGATTTGGACTCTTCATGTTCCAATAGCTGCGTGTCACTGTGCTGTTATGTGGCAAGCATGTTGCTCACCATCAGGCACAGGTCCTGCTCGTCTCGTCACTCTTTATTAAAAAAAAAAAAAAACAATGATTTTTAATAATCTAAGTGACGGACTAATTAGTTTTTCTTTAGTCACCATGGCTATTGTAGAGACTATATAGCAATAGGTGTTTGTTCCGGAACGAGCAGTACATGCGCATAATTTGTTTATCACTGTGTTCCAGATTGAAGGGCAGTGTTTTCAGTGAAATCACAGGGAATAGAGATAAAAATCTTATCTTTCTGGGTGACAAGCGCAATGTAGTGCTAGGTAATGATTTGGACTCTTCATGTTCTAAAAGCTGCGTGTCGCTGTGCTGTTATGTGCATGTTGCTTACCATCATGCACATGTCCTGTCACGTCCTGCTCGTATACTATATTTATATATACATGTATTTATATATATATATATATCAATAATGGTAAATAGCACGACTGCTTTAAAAAAAATTGGCAGTCAATAAGGACTGCCGATAGAAGTGAAAAACTAGAACTCAGACTTTGATAGGTCACTTTGGAAACTACGCAGGTGAAACCGGAGGGCGTGGCTATGACCATGGCCATCTAGAAATGCTGACGCATGGTTGTGGTCCCGAGTTTACCCGAACATTTCTTATAATTCCCGAGCGTGACGCTAGAATTCAATTCACAGCCCACAAATAATCAGTTTGTGGTGCGCCGAATGAAGTTTTCACTTCAAAAATAGCTTGCTATAGTGCCACGTTCACATCCAAAAGTCCTATTCACATCTATAGTAACAACCAAAATACTCACAAAGTTTTATCTACGTTTACAATATTAGTAGAATTTGAAGCCCGGACAACGAAGGGATGGCCGCTAGCAGTAATATAAATACGTTTTCAACCCCAGCGAGTTCAGATCGAAGGGTGATTGACTGATCAATCAAGGTGAAAGAGTATCCGAGGCTAACGATTTAATACTATCGTTAGAGTCAACATATTGTTTATCTGAAGATTCTGACTTCATCAATATTTTGACTATTCGTTGATCTTAGTGCAAGTCCTCTGAAAAGGCAGATTTTTTTGCATAGACATTTTTGTACGGGTAGGACACATGCAATTCCGCCTGAAAAGTATTTTTGTAAGTAATTTTATCATCAAGAAGTAAATGAACGTATAATTATATTTTTTTCGAAAAAAACAAACCGGTTCAATTTAAAATTAAGTTCAGACACTGGACCAAATTTCATTTCAAGGATCATCAAGATCCATACATCTAGATAGATCAAAAATATTAAGTAAATTTTAGTATTTTATTTTTATTTCAAAAACCGACACACCGATTTCGATATAATTTATTAAACTTCTAAACTATTATTGGTTACAAAACAAATAAAAATTGGCAGTCATCGGAACTGCCGATAGAAGTGAAAACTTATAACTCAGAATTTGAAAGCTTACTTTGAAAACTACACGGGTGTAACCGGAGGGCGTGGCCTGGCCATCATGGCATTACCATCTAGAAATGCGTCAGCATTTCCCATTGGCTTACGCATTTCTTGATGGCCATGCCATGATGGCGAGGCCACGCCCTCCGGTTACACCCGTGTAGTTTTCAAAGTAAGCTATCAAATTCTGAGTTATAAGTTCAGCCTTTCAGCATTTCCCATTGGCTGACGCATTCCTAGATGACCAATGGCCATAGTCCCGAGTTTACCCGAAGATTTCTTATCATACCCGAGCGTGAGGCTAAAATTCAATTCACACCCCATGAAAAATCTGTCTAGGCGCCCCAAAATAAGTTTTTACTTAAAAAAAAACACCAAAATAATTGATTCACAATAATTGACGGAGCTATCACGTGACAGAAACAGAATGATGGGATGAGTAAGACATGCAACTGACAGTAATTCTTTTTCTTTTTTTTTCGTCATGGCAAGCCAGGGGAGCACAATAAGTGACGTCACGTCTTGCGGAAATGAGATAGTCTAATTATCTATCACTTGTGAAAAAAAGAGAAAGAGGTACTAATTTTCCGTCCTTATCACCGTGGCCGGCTTTTTCTCTGGCTAAATTACAAATCTGACATGGCGTTGCCAAACAAAAGTCTGTTCAAAGTTCAGACTCGGATTTTTTATGTTTTATTAAATATTGTGTGTATTTAAAGAAGATTTAAAGCTTGTTTGTGAAAGACTATTAAGAGATTGGTGATATTTATGCTAAACAATGTGCGTTGTGTAGTGTTATAAGCTGCAATAGCCTCTGTAAAAGACAAATCAGTGGAATCTCATTTTACACGTAAGTAGACAATATTTGTTATGACGACTTGATAGAAATTGATATTGATGCATTCTAGATATCTACGTGAATTAAATTTATACAATAACGGCAGTATCTAATCCAAAATTTGCAAAATATGTAAAATGTAAACATAACCTTTAAAACAAAACAAACAAAAAAGTGTGACCAGTTATTTGTTACATATTTACCCATGAAATATACAAGTAGGTACATAATGGATAGTTTTTATACTAACCATTTGCTAATGATACGTGCTAGATTTTGCCTGTGGCTTCGCATTTGTTAATTTTTGTAATTAAGACTTCCTTTGACGCACCACATACAGATATTTCGTGGGCTATGAATTGAGCTCAAACATCACGCTTGGGAATGAAAGAAATCTTTGGGTGAACTCGGGACCATGGCCATAAATGCGTAAGCATTTTTAGATGGCCATGGCGTGTTACCATGGTTACCATTACGCATATCTAGTTTAAGGCCATGCTTAGAAGACTTGTGTAGATGAAAGTGCTTTGAAGACTTGCAGTGCCCTCCGGTTTCATTCGCGTAGTTTCCAAAGTGTGCTGTCAAATTCTGAGTTAAAAGTTTCCAGTTATATCGGCAGTCCCTATGACTGCTAATTTTTTTCCCGTTACCAATGCTTCTATTTCTGTTCCCACTCTCACTGCAATTCCAACTCTTATTTAATAGAGTGGGAATGGCATCAAACTCCCACACATTATCACTGTCCTTCTATTATTACAATTATCAATTCTTACTTACAAATCCCGATTTTAACGAGATTCAATGATGCCTTTGGTAAAAGGTGACCTATTTTTTATTGTGCGAGAAGGTGTGAAGCTATGAAGTACTAAGCTTTAAAAATAAAACATTATTCCTACAAATTTTCACCTCTGATTTAGTTACATCCTTTTGTTGGAACTTTTACAAAAATAATTATGGAATTTGAATTTATCACTAGATTTCTGGTAATAATTTGGATTGTTTTATGTATTCAAATTAATTATCATTTTGCAGATGTGCCACTCTGAAGAAGAATAGGATAAAATATGGTGTGAATAATCAATCAATATTTTTCATGAAGTACAAAATAAATCAATTATCCTGAATTACCACAACATCTAATAGTAGTATCTCTACTACAACAAGGGCTTCTAACATTGAAAAAGTTAAATGTTTGTTCTATACCTAAGTTCCGAGTAACCTGTGTGAAGTCTGGGCTAGCTGCTACTATATGGTAAAAATTTGTCAAACAAACTAAGTATGTATATTTTTATAATATTTAATGAAAAGTACAATTTGAAATAAATGTTTTATTGTATTGTTTTTGATTATTCTCCCTTCTATTTTATTTACGTAACATGAAACCTCTTTTTAAAATCTAATTTTAGAATGGATAGAACACGGGCAGAATTCATAAAACTATCGCAGCACTACCCTTATCCAGTGGAATATTTTCTTTATGGCAATACCTTTTGAGTATTGAATTGAAAATTGAATTGAAATTGAAAGAACGAGAAGTACTATAGTAGTCAGGAACTATATGCATCTTGAGGTAAAACTATCTTTGTGGCAAGCAATACGTCTAAATAGTCATAACAGCACAGACTTACACATGGAACATGAAAAGTCAAAATCACTGCCTCCACTGTCAGCCGCAGATTTAACATTTTTTTTTAGCATTTATAGGTTTACAGTTTACACTTGACCGCCATCTCGCCCAATGTTAAGCGACGATGCGGTCTAAGATGGAGCGTGCTTACCTTGAAAAAACCGATTCACTCTCGATTTGAAGACACCAATATTATAACCATTGGGAAAAACTCACTCAGGCAACTCATAACATATAATTTCTTTGGAATCCTTGCACTTTAACATCGATACAGTATTGTTGGTATACTACCCCTTAGCAATAGAATGACAGGCGAAGTTACATTTCAGGTGTACCAACTCTGTAAAGAATCCGACCTCTGCAAAGTTTTATATATTTAAATTCAGTTAAAACCAGTGGTGAGTAAAACTTATTAGTTTCCTATTATGAAATACCCAGCGGTGCAGACGATATTCGATCGTACTGACTATGTATATTTTACTTGTGATATTAGACGTTTTGCCAAAAGGCCAATACGGCCTTAAGGAGCAGCTACCCTTAAATACTGGTGTCAAGTCAACAAATTGTTTGTCTAGAGATTATGTTTTGATTGTGAAGGATTATTTCGTCGAAAACTTTGTGATTTTGCATATAACATCAGTAAACAAGTCTTTGATTTCGTGTTGGAGATGTTATTAGAGATTAACGTTTAAATCCATTGTTATTGTTTAAATAAACAAGTGATCCATGAAAAAATATGTTTAACAGAATTATCACTTAGTTAATAATACGAGTAGTACAAAGGACAATGCCCACGTCCCATACATTGAAAACCCTGTCAAACTTTTTTTGATACTGAAAGTGCATAGAGATGAATAGTGTCTAATTAGGATTGTTCATGCTTCTTAAAACGTCTGCTGTTGGTGTTTTTTATTTTCCAAATACCAAAAATGAGTTACAGTTAAACCAAAAGTAAGGTTATGTTTACTGTCAAAATACATTAGAATTATGTTTTCTTTCGGATTAGAAGAGAAAAGAAAAGAAAGAACTATGGTATTATCTTTCAAAACATATTTCTTATCAGAATAAATAGGAATAATAGTACTGCTCACTACCAACTGATTACCATACGTATGAACACTTCGTTTGCATAAATATAAATATTGTCACAGAAGGGAATATCTTAATTGTGATATAAATATCTCATTATTTTGATATTCGAGTTAGAGGTTTCCATCAGACAACACAAGCATATATAGTTTTATGTAATTATTACCACAATTATGTACCTAAGTAATAAGGAGCACTGAATCACATAATTCCCAGTTTTGTTAAAACCAATATAAATTCCGTCACAAAAACTGGATGAGTTGTCGTTGACATCCGATTAGGAATTAATAATATTCTTCTAATTCCGTAAGTTACGGTGGTCTAGTCGGGAGAATGGCGGCTGCCGATCCGGAGACCCCGGGTTCAAACCCCACACGCACCACTGTCTTTTCGAAGTCAAGTGCGTAATGCCGCTAACTTAAAACGGTGAAGGAAAACATCGTGAGGAAACCGACATGTACCAAGAATCTTTCGAAGTCATGTGTCATCCGCCAACCCGCACTGGGCCAGCGTGGTGGATTATGGCCTTAACTCTCTCCTTGCGAGAGAAGGCCCCGAGTCCCAGCAGTGGGAACGTTTAGTGGGCTGTTGATGTTGATGATGTTGTTCTAATTCCTAATATTTCTCTACGCACCGCAAAGAAGCTCAAAAAATCTTCCTGGAGCAATCTCTTTTGAACAATCGGAATAATTTTACTGTGTCTGAAATCCGACATTGAAACATTGGTAATCGGAGTTTGTTGTGGTGAATAATGCATAAATATTACACCGCTTAGAAAACACGAAGAAAACTATAATATAGGACGAAAACAGTTCATTTTGCTTGTTTACTTTTTGATTTGACAACTTATCAATTTGACATTAATCTTTGACCACAAAGATTGTTTTACCTCTTTGTTTGACCAATTTGGTTTGGTGAAAACGTTTCGTTTCACAATTGCATGCCAACTTCTTTCTCGTTTACATTGGTATAAAATGCAATGATAATTTCTTTGTCGCCGTAATTACATATATCGTTATTTAAATATGTAAAAGTAGTAAGTAAACGACATTGTGAAAGAAATTGACATACATAACATCTACATTCAATCTCAATCTAACGCGGATCAATAAAACGAAACGCAAGTACCGATTCGTTATTGCAATATTTTCCAAGTCAGCTTTGTTGGAAAATGGTATTTAAAGAAACGCAAATTATTTTATTTTGTAATGTTAGAAAGTTATATTACGTCGCACACGAGTACAACAAAAAAATCACCGATTTTTTAATATATAACTCATATGTCTACACGACAAATATTTTGGCGAGTCAAAAATGGACACGCACAGTAACTATTCCAACAATATTTCCAAGTACATCTACAGTACCGCTCATAGTGTGGCATGCCCCAAACAACTAGTAGTTAGTGCTACATAGTGAGGAACCTCCAAAATATGCGCCTTGTATCAAGAATATAACTGCCTTGTACATTGTGAGCTTTGGCCCAAACGTCTAGCAAAAGCCTGTTAAGATGTTGGTCGAGACATTTTGCTATAAAGCCATTCCCGACCCAATATATTACTCGTTTATCTATATTTGTCGAACCAACATGGTGGTAACCTCACGAGCCAAGTCAAGGCACCTGCTGAGCTCGTCCTTCAACAATAATAATAATAATAAATGTTGGTGGACAATTCACAATATAAACATTTATTCAAATAAACCCAATATAAACTTTCAATTTCATTTCGAAAGCAAATCTAAAGAATTGTATATGTCTAGAATGTCCATGTTTAAAATGTAACGACTCAGTACATAATTACGTACTTGGTTTATAACTTAAATCCCACAAACACACAAACTATGTCAAAAAGAAATTAATAAATATTAGTGGACATTTCACATTCAACACCACGTGACCCCAAACTAATCAAAGCTTGTACTATGGAACCCCGATAGCTGATAAATAATACTTATACAGAGTTATAATGCTTAATCTCAACAAAAGATACAGTTTTTCGACCGTCTAATTAAAATGTTTTTTTGTTTTAGTGAAAAAGAGAGAAAGGGATCTCTCTCTCTCTCTCTCTCTTTTGAACAGAAAATATAGAGATAACAATAGCAAAAGCCAAAGTCATTTTAATTAATAGATAAATCCCCAAGTCACAGTTTCATTTCCATAAGACCTGAAAAATACATTTTACTGTCTAGCCATATTTTTACAGCACTAAAGATTTAAAACTACACTTGATATTTTTGTGCTGTTTTCACTCTAGGCGGAGGAAGCAGAAGTAATTATCTTTCGTTTTAATTATAAGCGCTCAGGTTTCTGCTTATGCGTACTTGGCTTTGAGATTTTTCTCGCTAACTTTAGCAAAATATAGCTTAATGTAATTAAAATAACGTTTAACAAAAACTTAGCTCAATTTTATCTCTCTGGGTTTATTTTACGTCATAAACACTGGAAAGGTCTAATGTTATCCCATGGAAAAATAAAATGAGTAATATTCAGAATGCCAATTTACCTGTTAAAGACCGTTTTACTGTTAAAGAATGGTGAGTGAGCTCCTGCTCACTCACCATTCACCTCACCATGTGCCTGATGGTTAACAACACGCTTTCAGATAACACAGTCACCCAGTAATGGGAACAAGAAGAGTCCAAATCATAACCTAGAACTGAACTACACTTTGTTATCCGCAGATATGATGGTTTATCTCTATGCCTTGTGTTTTATCTACATACCTTTCACTCCAAACCGGTTTCAATTTTGCCAAAGATGACGCCAATATTTCATTCATTTTATATAACAAAGTTAAACATTGCCTCCTGAAAATGCTTCATTCAGAGTGAAAAGCTCTTTTCATGACCTTTCAGCATAATTTAAAAAACACGACCATAAAAAAATCACTGCCTTTTTAGCACTTCCGGTTTTCCGGCGTATGTTTTAAAAATGTGCAAACAACACATGTACGTAATACATTTGGTACTGTAAAAAATTTATGCACGTACATTTGTCTGTTGTTCTTTTGAGAACTGAATGTTAAGTGTTTGTACAAGTAAGAAGGGAATGGTGAAAAATAGTTTACAACTTATTCGCACACATACCAAAAACTTAAAATTTGACATTAAGTCAATCTTTCGGCAATATAAATTGATTTATTGGGCTCTAGTTTTATATTTATTTATCCCGCTGTTTCGATGTACATATTATCTTATTTGTATTGGTGTACGTACAATGTACATAATGTTAGTAGACTACATAACTTAGTACAGATAAGATAGAAAAATCAAACCCTTTACTAAAAGAAAAATTAAAAAAAACAGTTTCTTTTCGTAATGCATACATGCACATAATATATGTATTATTGCAAATAAATACGAGCCCATAACTAATCAATATTAATTAGATAAAATATGACATATTTATTATTTACACAATAAACTACCTTGCACTATAAAACCTAGGGCTGAGTGGCGACCCATAGGAGGGGCCTATGTCCAGCAGTAGACTAAGATAGGCTGATGATGATGATAACCAATTTCAGAATAGTTTGATCTTTAAAACTATCATTTTATAAATTTATGAATAGTTTAAAGTTTAAAATTTCACGAAAATCATTACTAAAATATTCAAACAAAAACTTTTTTTTAAACAAGACAAAAAAGTAAAAAAAAAACGTTTTTTGTATCGCCAAAAACCGAGTGAGAAACCGAGTGAGCAAGCGAGTTCGGGAAGCATTTAAATGGCAAACAAAGGCGGAGGTAATCTGGAAACCAATGATGCTCTCCAAACGACGCAGTAATTAATGGGTTTGATCGCGAACAGCGATCAAAAGTGGCTGTTACTTGATTGGATCGGGACAAAGCTCCCCAACTTTAGAGAATAGGTTTTCTCAATGAGTTTGATGACGTCAATGAAATTAAATTTAGGTTTAACTCAGTGTTTTCGTTGTACGAGTTATTTTAATTTATTAGTTATTTTATTATTTAAATCAGATGTAGCTAAAAACATTTTATCGATTTTAAAATTGTTTTTTTTTTCGGATCGGATTTTTTTTAAACAAAACTTAAAAATTCTTTTTTCATAGATTTACGAGAGAAGCAAAATATACGCCTGGTACATCTATCCAAAACATCCTAGTTGTTAATCCTACATCTTATTAGGTATGTTTGATTTTGTTGACTCAACTGCAGAACGGCTGAATATAAATGAATATATTTTGAAAATAGTTACATTTCTGGAATAGCACATAGGCTATTCATTAAGCAAGCTCTCGAGATTGGAATCTCGATTTGATTATAATTTACAAAAAAATAAACGTCACAACTCACTAAATGGTCCCACGGCTGGGACTCGAAGTCTTTTTTTTTTTAACGAAGAGTGACGAGACGAACAGGACATGTGCCTGATGGTAACCAAAGTGCCTGCCACATAACAGCACAGTAACACGCAGCTATAAGAACATGAAGAGTCGAAATCATTACCTAGCACTGCACTGCGCTCGTCACCCAGAGATCTAAGATGTTATATCTCTACGCCCTGTAATTTATCTGGAAACATTGCCCTTCAAACCGGAACACAGTAGTGTTTGCACATTACTCTACTAGGCAGTAGAATAACTGGCAAAGGTGTGGTACTTCCCCAGGCGGACTCTGCTAAGAGTCCTACCACTACAAGGAGAAAGTCAAGGTCACGCTGGCTAACTGCGGGTTGGTGGATGACACATGAGCTCGAAATATTCTAGGTACGTGTTGTTTACTCACGATGTTTTCTATTACCGTTTTTAAATCAGCGGTATTACGCACATGACTTCGAAAAGACAGTTGTCCGCGTGAGATTTGAATTCGCGGGCTTCCGGATCGGCAGTTGCCGTTCGCTCGACTATACCAGCCGTCACATTTAACAAACAATTTAATTTATTTCAAAACCAATAATACAGAAAACTCCGCTATCTACGATAAAATATCTTTCATCCGATTAAGTAATGCACCCACTAAAAGATCATAATGAACTAAATTGCCCGTTCTCAAGTAGATCCAATCGGAAAAACTCCCTGGGGGCTCGAAAAGTTTGAGGATCACTTGAACCCAGTAACATTTAACGACATCTCGTGAAAAAGTTGGCAAGTTTGATAAAAGTGGTTAAGTTTCATAGCGTATTTAATTTAACGATAATTTTGTTACTACAGAACATAAGCGTTCCACAGTGTCAAGTGAAGACATAGGGTTAGACTGCACTAAAAGTAGGTTGCATTCTGTTTTTTTGAAGTGAAAACTTCTTTAGGCGCCCCTAGACAGATTTTTCGTGAGCTGTGAATTGAATTCATTCGTCACGCTCGGGTATGATAAGAAAGCTTCGGGTAAACTCGGGACCATGGCTATTGGGCATCTAGAAATACGTCAGCCAATGGGAAATGCTGAAAGGGCGTGGACAGGGCATCATGACATGGCCATCTAGAAATGCATCAGCCAATGGGAAATGCTGACGCATTTCTAGATGGCCATCCCAAGATGGCGAGGCCACGCCCTCCGGTGTAGTTTCCAAAGTAAGCTATCAAATTCTGAGTTATAAGTTTTCACTTCTATCGGCAGTTCCTATGACTGCCAATTTTTTTTTCTGTAAACCTTACTTCCTACTACCCTACTAATATTTGAAAGTTGCAGCCCTCCACGGTTTTACATGTATAGTTGTGTTTCAGTTATTTTTCTGGGATATAAAAAGTACCTTTGGTGTTCTTTCAGACCATTACCTATCTATGTACCAAATTTCATTCGAATACCTTTAGTAATTTTTACTTCAAAGAGTTACAAATATACATTCTTACAAACTTAATAAATCTAAAAGAAAAACTGAGATAAAATATATATTTAA
This sequence comes from Ectropis crepuscularia, assembly GCA_963693475.1. Lineage (NCBI taxonomy): Eukaryota > Metazoa > Arthropoda > Insecta > Lepidoptera > Geometridae > Ectropis > Ectropis crepuscularia. The sequence continues at coordinate 6,504,874 of OY856361.1, forward strand.
AATTAATTTGTAACGCGAATGTATATCGTATCCGTATTATTGACATTCTGTAAAATATATCAATCGAACGTTTGAATCGCCCATCACTTGCTGCTTTCAGTACAACAAGTCCTTTACTAGCTAAGTACAGCTTAGGATTTTCTTTACCTAATAATGAAGAAAGCTTGAGTAATAACTTCCCTAGTTTAAGTGGGATTTATTATTTTTATGAAAAATTCAGGCGCTTCTTCAAGATGACTGAAATTTAATTCACTGAGTACTTTTTTAAAGACCAGGATTTTTGTAGACAGGTGGTATTTGTATAATGTAATACTTACTGCTTATAAACCAATTTTAGATTAAAAAATAGAAGCAAAATTAGTCGTTTGTTACTACTAGAGTTACTACTAGACTACTACGTTTACGAACGTTTTAGATTGCTTTATTTAAATCTAGTTTCAAAAGTACCCTATGTGTTATTCCATACCATAAACTATCTATGTTCTAAAATCGATCCGTTCAGGCGTTCAGTCGTGATTCAGCAATAAACATAAAAAATATTATAAACAATTAAATTAGTAGAATAAAGAAGGCGGCTGGCTACAAAATATATGTAAATACCATTCTAACCTGCCCGAGGTTATGAAAAAATATGGGACACTCGTACTTTTTTTTAATTAAAAACCGACATAGATAGACCATCACACTTCTGGAGTAGAGGGAAGTGACGTCAAGTCTACATAAAACCGGCCAAGTGCGAGTGGGACTCCCGCGCGAAGGGTTCCGTACCATTAGCAAATAAACTAAACGGTGAAAACCTCTTTTTGCTTGATTCGAAATTTCTCATACATCGCAATTTCCGCAGACAGGCAAAAAGTTTCATTAAAAAATGATTTTCAGCTCATGATTCTGGCGATGAATTCGACATAGGGTTATATTTTTACTAGTGGCGCCATCTAGTTTATTTGGGACGAACTAATCGCGCAAAATTCAAGTTTGTTGTATGGGAGCCCCCCTGAAATAATGTGTTTATTTTATTTTTAGTATTTTTTGTTGTTATAGCGGCAATTATACATGATTTGTGATTATTTCAACTGTCTAGCTATCACCGTTCTTGAGATACAGCCTGGTGACAGACGGACGGACGGACAGCCAAGTCGCAGTAATAGGGTGCCGTTTTTACCCTTTGGGTACGGAACCCTTATAAATCGTAAATACATAGACGTGATGTCAATCGAAACTTCTAACCACTATAAATCTTCGTATTTTTTTGTTTTTGAAACAAAAGAAAAAAACGTGAACAAATTTTTTTTTAATCTAACTGACGTGACAGAAGGAATCTAATCAGATTCGGTTTTTTTAGTCACCATGCGTATTCTACATGGCTGCATGACGAACGTAGTGCAGTGCTAGGTAGACATTAGGACTCTTTAGGTTCAAAAAGCAGCGTGTGAAAGTGCTTTTTTATGGCCAGGCGTGTTGTTTACCATCAGGCGCATATCTTGTTCGTTTTGTCACTCTATACTATTAGAAATATTAAATATTATTTGAGGTAGATACAAAATAAGGTGTCAAACCTTATTTAAGAATCTACATTATTCAAAATTAATTATGTTAAGGTACTTAAAAGCATTAATTTGCTGACACTCTGTCGGAATTTCGATTCTATTTCAAGGAGACAAAGTTAAAATTTGCAAATAGCTTTAATAGAAATTTAAAAAGATAGCGATGATTGGTTCATTGTATATACATCTAATTTCTATGCAAATTGCAGAGAAAAATCTTTTCCGTTCCTTTTTATGGGTCAAAAAATTCGTTTTAACATTGATTTTCACCTTTTTCCTTGTAAGTTAATTGACAAAAGAATAATATTTTTTTTGTATACAACCAAAGGAAATCGGATGAGGAGACGGCTGTCTTTTTTCTTCTCGCTTGAAATGAAAGAGACGGCAATGCCAAAGCATCAAAGCATCAAAGCGTTTTTCGTTAGGCGGTAGACCCCCAGATTCTGTTACTTTCTCGGGATAAAAAATAGCCTAAGTGCTATTCCAGACTATTTTACCAAGTTTCATCTTTTTTTTAAAATATGTGACGAGACGAGCACGACATATGCCTGATAGTAAGCAACATGCCTACCACATAACAGCACAGTGACACGCAGCTATTGGAACATGAAGAGTCCAAATCATTCATCAATCATTCATCAATCACTCATGATTCATGTTCATCATTCATCAAACACCTAGCAGCGCACTGCGCTCGTCACCCAGATTCAGATTCAGATTCTTTATTGGTAACGACATTCATAACAGGTCACAAAATCAATCATTCTTATAAGTTATACAGTAATTTATAATTAAATTAGTACAAAACTTAAATTGGATTATTAAATTACACAAAACCCAGAGATCTAAGTTGTTATATCTCTAAGCCCTGTAAATTCTCTGGAAACATTGCCCTTCAAACCGGAACACAGTAATGTTTGCACATTACTGCTTGGTGGTAGAATAACTGGCAAAGGTGTGGTACTTCCCCAGTGGTGGAGGTGGTACGACTCTTAAGTCGTAGCACTACTATCTTGATCCTTTCAGCAGTGTTTACTTGAAAGAGTAAGAATCCATGGTATGTAGTTCATAAATAGGTATGAATATACATTCACTAGCGTTCTGCCCCGACTTTGCTCGTTTGACATAATATCCTCACATATCACATATCGTGGATATGTATCCACGGTGAAAGAGTTTATGAAATCGGTCCAGTAGTTCCCGAGATTAGCGCATTCATACAAACACCTCTTCAGCTTTGTAATACTAGATAGTATAGATGTAAGTAGGTACTACGAGTATATCAGATGTCTAGCTCTCGGACAGAGTACCTTCAAGCTTAGTTTACTTTCGGGCGGGAAAATTACGAGCTTGGGAGCTACGCGAGTGAAGCCGCGAGATACCTATAGTAAGAAAAAATTGTTTCCATGACACACATATTATTCAATTTGGTGTGAATCGAATTTTATAAATAGCGCGGCTAGAAATAGTAACGGCTGCTCTAGTTGGGATAACGGCGACTACCGATCCGGAGCCTTGGGTTCAAATCCCACACACACAAACTGTCTTTTCGAAGTCATTAACTTAAAAACGGGGATGAGAAATAGCTCGACTAGAAATAGTAAGAGCTGCTCTTTCTAGTTGGGAGAACGGCGACTACCGATCGAATACCGAAGGCTCCGGCCTTGGGTTCAAATCCCACACACACAAACTGTCTTTTCATAGTCATAAACTTAAAAACGGTGATGGAGAATATCGGGAAGAAACCGAAATGTACCATACTTTTTTGTGGTCATGTGTTATCTTGTTATGTTATCTACCGACCCGGACTCGGCTAGCGTGGTGGATTTCGGCCTTGACTCCTTTTTCCTTTCGAGAAAAGGAAAAAGCTCCGAGTCCCAATGGTGAGAATATTTAGTGGGCTGGTTATTTGAATCGCACCCACGACCTAATTAAATGAATACTGGTGGACAATTCACATACAACACAATCTGACCCCAAACAAAGCAAAGCTTGTACTATGGCGGCCAGATAGCTGGTATAATACTAATTAATCCAAACATTTATATATTTCTACAGTGTTGTAATAAAATAGGCAGCACAGTGTAGAAGACAACCGTTTATCCCAAGATTTGTCCCCCAGGCACTGTATTCCTTAAAAGCTTTTTGTTATCAATTTGTGTTGTAGCAACATAATTTATTTCAACGACGCGACGCTCATATGAGGGTTCAATGATGAAGCGGAATTCGTGAAAAACCTCTTTCTTACTGAAATATTTGATACTTCCCGTTCGGGGCTTCTATCTGCCGGGAAAATGGTACAGGAAAATTACATATAATACAAGTTTATGAGTATAAAAAACATATTATTCGACATGAAAGTGAATTTTGCGTATATAAGATAATTATTTTTCTTCGAAAAACGAAAAAAAATACTTCGATTATGTATAAATGAAACCTTACACAATTTTGTAATTTTAATCAAATTAATATTCAACTTACATTTCTGATGTCTGCCATCGACGTATGGCATTTTTGTTTATTTTACAAAAACCGCTCAACCAATTTCAATAAAAACTATATAAATTTATGGGACGCTTCGCAGCTAAAAAAAATTACTTATTAAATAGAATGTATGTTTTCCAAAAGAAATTAATAAAAAAAAGAACCCAAACAGGTCACGGATCCCGGAATCTGTGGCGTGGCTAATATATTTTTTTTTATTAAACGTTCAGTAGTTTTGGTAAACCCTTATACAGAATTCCTGTCTACACCCGTATCTCTCAATCCACGAATATTATGAGTGACCGCTGAATGTTTTTATCTTTTAAGGTTGCGTCATAAACTAAGCTAACCAAAATTGTTCTAAGTCTGAGTTGGTACGACCAATTTTCGATAGGTGGCGTAGCAACGCGCGTAGGGTTCAGCTAATCAATCAATAATAAAATGACTTACAATAGTTTAGGTAAGCCCTGGGCTATAAATAAATAAATATTGGTGGACAATTCACACACAACACCAACTGACCCCAAACTAAGCAAAGCTTGTATGATGGCGGCCAGATAGCTGATATAATACTTATATAGTTTTAAATACATACTTATACATGGAAACACAGACACAGTGCAAACATTTGAATTCATCACACAAATATTTGCACTGGGTGGGAATCGAACCCACGACCCTAGGCTTCGCAGCCAGAGCTACTACCAACTAAGCCACGAGGTCAGTCGATATCTATATCTATCCCACGGATAGTTTTACATCAGCTAGTTCCTTCATAAAGTATTAAGGTATCTGTCTACACCCATATCTCTCAATCCATGAATAATACGAGTGTCAGTTGAGTGCGGATGACTATCAGGATATCGACATCGTAAATCCAAGGGACAGTCGCTACATTTACATCCGATCCTGAAGGGACGGACTTATTGATGAGAAGGAAACTTTTGTTTTATTGATGCAATTCGTCAAAGACGGAACGAGGACCCCGTTTTATGTACTCTGTATGTTTTCATAAAGTACATTTCCTTTATTGCATCTAACCCATATAAAACCAATTATAGGGTACGGGGTTTTCCTTGGAGTGTTGTTTTATAGTTTATTTTGATGCATCTCTTTTGTTTTTTGGTAAACTTTTTATTAAGTTGTTGTATCAAAACCGGTGGTCCGTGCTCTTTGTCTGAATTAACACTTTTGTATGAGCTATATTTTGTAAACCTAAGCTTTAAGCGTCGCCGCTAACGGGCCACCAAACACAGCCACAAAATGCTGCCACGCGTATTTCCTAGAGTTTTCACCGACACGCCACTTCACGCTTCGTATGGCCGGAACCGGTTTGTTCATCACCGGTCACAAGTGGTTTTCGCGCGTTTCAGCTTCTTGTGGCGGCGTTTTGCGGCAGCGTTTTGGGGTTGACGCTTATGGCCAGTGTGTGGCAAAGCTAATTTGTACAAAAAGGTGTGTCGAGCAGTCCAACTCTCATAAGCAGACACCGTTCACTATTCTTGAAGTGATACCTTCTTTATGGTCATTGGGCATTTCTTGAGAATGGAAAATAATTTGTTTTGTCCTTGGTAGGTGTCAATGGTTTAAACCATCTATTATAATGGAAACAACGCAGCTGCAGTGGATACTACGTATAAATAATAATATAGACTCACCAGTATCATCCATATGCGCCTCCATGTCAGAATTCTTAACAGTGTAGAAGTCGGCGTTCCGCGGGTCTGTGATGCGGTCCTGAAGACACGTGGAGTAGTTGGCTGGGAAGACTAGGACAACGCGGGCTTTCCCGTGACGGGCCGCGTTCATTGCAGTCTCCTTGTCGGGATACAGGATCTATGGAAATAAATACAAATTGATATTATTATCTCAGCCTATATATTGTCCTATTGCAGAGCAAAGGCCTATCTCCCCTCCCTCCAATTTTCCCGGTTCAGAATAGAAGTCCTCCAATCAAATCCTAATAAATAAATCTATAAATTTTCAAAACTGTACAGACAATTAGGGGAGGTCATTGATACCTGAAATACAGCTTTCAGCTAGTTAAGGTGCCTTTGGCAACATATAGGTATTATATACCTAATGTAATCGTAAGAAAATTTATAAATCTTCCCTATGTGCATCGAGTTCAGTCCGCCATCTCTTCCTGGGTTGCCCGGCTAGTCGTACATGTTGTGGAACCCAAATAGTTGTTCGTTTGGCCCAGAGTTGTTCCGAATACATAATAATCAATTCATAAGCTTTAATTTTTAATAAATACAAAATTTACTTATGTAGTCCGCTATATGTTTCCAATGCTGGGACTCGGGGCCTTCTCTCGCAAGGCGAGATTCAAGATCACAATCCGGTGGCCCAGTGCGGTTTAGTGGATGGCACATGTTCTCGAAATATGCTGTATTCTTCACGATATTTTCCAACACAGTTTAAGCCAGTAGTGATGACAAACTAATACATCTATCTATATTTGAAAAAATACTCAGAGGTTCAAGTGGGTGGATTAAGTTATGTTATCCACGCCTTTCAAACTCTTTCGTCAGTTTCTTAATTATACAGACGTGTTCTGCTTAGTCTCATTTCAGCATAATCCTTCTAAGAAATTTCTTCTTTATTTTTAATTGCTTTTAGCGATAAGGTCGCCATTTGTATTCACTCTATTTTTAAGATTGTTTGTTTTGTAAGTTTGTTTTATTTAGTGCAATAAAGATTTTATCTGTCTTTCTAATATTTTAAACGTCAAAGTTTGTATGTTTTTGGTCATGCAGTTAGATTATAGACTGGAAGAAGACACAGGCTACTTTTTATCCCGGTAAAACAACGAGAATGAGAACTATGAGTACAAAAGTAAGAGCGCGGTGCGTTGCTGGTACACGTATATTATATTTACTACATAATATATTAATACTAGGGTATGTGTAATGTTAGCCGAGCAAAGAAAGATTTTCATTAAGGTTTGTATATCAAAAGGAAACAATATTAAGAAGCGAATTTAATTACGACCTCTGAAAGCTTAGTACTCATGATATTAATTAATATCTAAAGAATGGGTAATATAATAATGAGGTCTGGAATATGATTAAGTTACACACATACGAGAAGGGATGAAGATGTTCGGATATAAGATTGATGGGTGTTTATTCTAAGTCTGAGAATTTTTATGTATCGTAGGTAAGTAGTTTTTCATTAAATCCTACTACTTAAGTAGATAATAATATTTCAAATGTTACAGTTTACATGTCTGGATGTGTTTTCCTCAATCAAGTGGTAACGTTGGAACGGATCAGATTAAAATTTAAGAAGCAATTTGATTGAAGTCTGGAAGACCACAGTTGCGTCTTTTGTCGCCGGAATTTACGGGACTGGGAACTACGTGAGTAACATCACTGCTAGTACTCGTTTTAATGTTGATTATAATTTTAAGTAACGTAAATATTAAAGCATTAGCCTGATGCTAAACAACATGCCTGTTCATAACAGCACAGAGCCAAGAAGCTACTGAACATTAAGATTCCAAATCACTGTGGACGTCGTCGAAGGTACAAGATGATTTAGCTCTTTTTGGATGGGTGATATATTGAAGTTCATGTCACCAATATTCTTTAAAACAATATGTTTTTTTTTTATATATAAATTAGTCTGAAGCTGTGTAATAGGTGACGTAGTGTGCCATATGAATGCTGTTTCATACTCAAGTTCTATTATAAGTTTTCATTTATATCGCCAGTCCTTAACACGCCAAATTTTTTAAGCAAAAACTTATTTTAGTGCGCTACAGACAGATTTTTCGAGGGCTATGAATTTAATTTTAGTGTCGCGCTCGGAAATGATAAGAAATCTTTAGGTAAACTCGGGGCCATGGTCATTGGCCATCTAGAAATGCGTACGCGTTTCTAGATAGCCATTCTCATGGCCAGGCCTACCAGTTTTACCCGAGTAATTTCCAAAGTAAACTATCAAATTCTGAGTTACAAGTTTTCATTTCTATGGCAGTTCTCATGACTGGCACAAAAAAAAAATTTTTTAAATAAAATTTTGATTCCTGATCATGTATTCCACCGTCATCACCAACAATATTTTATCAGCTCTCTGTGGACATATTAAACAAAATTTCCTTTGTTGCCATATCGAGAGCCATTTAAGGGGCGCGAGAGGGTCTCATTGATTGTTTTCCGCTGCGGTTTCCCCGTAAACAAAACAACGACGAAGTTGACACGAAGTTTAATGAAATTAGGGTCCTCTACATGTAAAATCAATAGCGTAAGGTCACAAGGTAAGAAAGCTATTCGCAACGGGTTTGCTTGGTATGGCGGTGCAAAGAACGCGAGGCCATACTTATAAAGAGCACTTGATTATTAATTGGCTGACGAGCCTAGTCCTAAAACGCTTATCACCCCGAGGAGGAAGAATACATAAATAATAGAAGGACATTTCTTTTTTATGGGAGGGAATACATTTGAAAATACACGTAATAATAGCATGTACAAGGAAAGGGGGGAATATGTGGAAATTTCAGGCTCAAGACTATTTAGAATGCTGCCCCAACCGACTAAAACTCCCACAAATTTTTGTAGCTGTGAATTGGCGGCAAAATTCCGAGACCTATCTCGAATTCGACCGCAATTCCGCCACTGCCCTTGCGGCACCGTCTTTGGCTCCAGTAACGCGCCGGAGGCCAACGGCATGTCACTTGCTCGGTAAGGCCTATCCGCAAATGGCGATAGGCCTTCAGACCTAAAGGTCATGGAGGTCATCAGGGCTACAGACGAGATGCGTACCTAAAATTAGAGGTTAATGCTTCTTCTCGCTCCTCTGCCTTACACCACCATTTAGCTAAGATGATCTGCAGTGAGAGGTCCTTACGAGCTCACGATCTGCTACTCAGAGTGCACAAGGAAGATCTTTTTGAAGTAAAACTTCTTTTGGCGCGCCTAGACAGATTTTTCGTGGGCTGTGAAATGAATTCTACCGTCACGTTCGGATATGATAAGAAATCTTCGGGTAAACTCGGGACCATATCCATTGGCTATCTAAATGCGTCATCCAATGGGAAATCCTAAAAGGGCGTGGCCTGCCCATCATGGCATGGCCATCTAGAAATGCGTCAGCCAATGGGAAATGCTGGTGCATTTCTAGATGGTCATGCCATGATGATCAGGCCACACCCTCCGGTTACACCCGTGTAGTTTCCAAGGTAAGCTATCAAATTCTGAGTTATAAGTTTTCACTTCTATCGGCAGTTCCTGTGACTGCCAATTTTTTTTTTAGAAGACTTATGAATTCGACTTTGCAGATGAAAATATCAGCTGAGTAGCCTTACTAAGTTTTCTTGCCTCTCTACCTCGAACAACTAGACGCGCCGCTCAAAAAGTAAGAAGCGGGAATAGAAGTTCATTCCCCGGCCAAGATTAGCTATCGCACAACGCACAACAAGATGCCACCGAGGCAAGTTGTTGTATGATACCCAGACCAGTGGCACACTTGTGGTGGTTCCTGAGCTTCACCTGGTGGATGTTTCTAACACAATGCTATCTAGCTTAAAACGTTAATTTAAGTAGCGGTCTAACTAGAATCTATCAACACTACAAATATAATGGTTATATTGATTAGGTAAACGGGTAACTCACGTGTAATGAGGTCGGTCAATCCGACTCGAGTTTCGGCCGCGTCCGGCGGCCTTTTTCAAGGAGAGTGTACGCGCTCGATGGCTTCCCGTTTGGCTTCCCGTTTCCAGTGCCAAACGGGAAGCCATCGAGCGCGTACACTCTCCTTGAAAAAGGCCGCCGGACGCGGCCGAAACTCGAGTCGGATTGACCGACCTCATTACACGTGAGTTACCCGTTTACCTAATCAATATGTGTAACAACCACGTTAATTTTAATACTAAAATATAATGGTGTATGATTTATTTTGTGTCACAAATCACAAGAGAAAAAACAAAACAATACAAATGTTATTACTAATAGAGTAATGCTGCTTATTTCCCCAAATGAAGCGTTAACAACTCAAAAAGGTATCATCAGTAAACAACGATAACCTTCGTAAATACATAACAGATAGAGAATCTGGACAGTACGTGTGACCTCGTCAGTAAGGGCACTTTAGCTTTTTTTAATTACAGGACATATATGATAGGTACGTATGGTTTTTGGAAAACTTCGAAAGATGGAACCTATCAACTCTCTAGACCATTTATACAGAGACTGGCAATTACTTATAATTTTACAATAGATTTTTTTGTGGTGGTTGAATTATAATGAATTCGAAAATAAGTGGAGGTAAAACGCCATTCTGTGGAACTTTAGTAAAGATACTACTTTACGAAGAATAAGAGTCATCAATACAAATTCACAGTCTGCGTCCAAACAAGTAACTGCGAAAGCAATCATTTATCGGTGAAGATATGATAAAACAGCGAAGAGGCTCCAACAAAATGTCAAAATCAACATTGTTGAATGCATTACTGAAGCCTACTAGCACATCTCGTATGTCATCGGATATTTCCGTGAGAATAGTAATAGTGCTATGCCAATACGAAAACCAGATTTATAAAGACTAAGAAGATTATTTATTTCAAATAGGGTAAGAAGAAAGTTATTGATGGGTAAGGTATTCTAAAGTCTCGCTTAGAAAAGGAAAAATAGAGAGAGATGAGATAATAATCGGAATAGAATTAGATAAAATGTATTTATTATATTATTATTATGATTCGATTCAATTCAATTTATTCGCACCATAAGTTCATAAGAACAATTGGTAACGTCATTTACAAAAAGGCAAAGAATCTGTGTAACATTAAGGCCGATTTAAACTGAACGAACATAGAGCTGGAACAAGAGCATTCTTTCTCGATCTTTTCACAATAAGATTAAATAATAAGCAAAATCAAGTATGAATAAAGCAGCTGTCAAGGGGTCTCGTTAATTAGATGCAGCTGTAAAAATTATTTATCATACATAGATGACAAAATATCCGATTATTATGTCCATACTGTCTGTCTTGTTCTACGCTACGTGATGAGCATAGTGTATTACAAAGCAAATATAATAATGTATCGAAAACGCCCTTCTTCACATTACCGTATGGTTGTTGACTTGTTTATGGGATGTTAGTGAGATCGGAAGTGGTGGGGAATATGACAAGGGTGTGTTTGAGTGAGGAATAATGTGTGATTTTAACCACTAAAGGTTACAATAAAGGGCGTTACAGTATTTTTATGAGCTTTATGGTCAAACACTGGTTTAAACTATTGCCGTTCTTCACTAGTATTATGTACTTTACCGATTTTATTATGAAAAATTAGAGTACAAATGTATGTAGTAAATGTTTGAACACAGTTATATTATAGTTAAGAAGAGCATTAAGGCTACTTTTTATCCCGGGAAATTAACGGGAACAGGTACTACAAGGGGAAAACCGCGCGGCGCTGGTAGTTTATAATATTGGTAGAATGTACCATGAAGTTACGGCTGGTCTAGTCGGGAGAATGGCGCCTGCCGATCCGGAGACCCCGGGTTCAAACCCCACACGCACCACTGTCTTTTCGAAGTCATGTGCGTAATGCCGCTAACTTAAAACGGTGAAGGAAAACATCACCCGCACTGAGCCAGCGTGGTGGATTATGGCATGAACTCTCTCCTTGCTAGAGAAGGCCCCGAGTCCCAGCAGTGGGAACGTTTAGTGGGCTGCTGATGATGTTGATGAACATGAAGTTGCGCATCATATTATCATTTAGTTGAGAATGTATATGGCATACCAGCAGCGCTACGCAGTTTTACCCGCGTAGTTCCCATCCCCGTTGTTTTTTTTTCGGGATACAATTAGTCCATGTGTTATTCCAGACTATAATCTGTATTCCCAATTTCAGCCCGATACGTTTAGACGTTTTGACGCAATCAAGCAAAAAAACATCCAAACATTGACATTCATAATATTACTAGCAGTCCCGGGTGGACTGCTAGTAATTTGCCCTAGCTTTGCCCATGTGCTATATAACCTATAGCACGCGGGGAGCACATGCATATCCAACGGTGAACTAATTTTTGAAATCGGTTTAGGAGTTCTTGAAATTTACGCATTCAAACGAAAAATTTATTCAGCTCTTTTAAATCAGATCGTATAAGCTAATTTAGGACTTAGAGCATTAATTTAATACGTTTGCTGAATCTATAAAACTAAAAAGTTTGTATCATTGGTCTGATCTCGGCAATTTAGCAGTCCCATTTGAATAGTCGGAACTCCTACCCAATGCATGGTTTGTAGGTTTGTACGTCATGCAGATTACTTAACCATTCCGTATGAGGCTACCCACATCAAGTGACACCGACTATTAGAGAGACTCTGTGGTTTCAGTGATACGTACACGAGTGATGCTACACAGAAAAGGTCGTTCTTTGATGATTACAGGAACTGTTTACTTAATGATACGTTATATTTATTTTGAACCACCTGCGCGAGTATAATTTTGTATTTAGTAGTTCTGTAATATTCTGTAGAAGTAGGGTCTTACTCTTTGCAGAGTCCGCCTGAGAAAGTGCCACGCTTTTTCCAGTGACTGGCCTCGTGGCTTAGTGGGTAGTAACTCTGCCTGCGAAGTCAAGGGTCGTGGGTTCGATTCCCACCCAGTGCAAATATTTGTGTGATTAATTCAAGTATTTGTACTGTGTCTGGGTGTTTCTATGAATAATAAGTATGTATTTAAAACTATATAAGTATTGTATCAGCTATCTGGCCGCCACAGTTCAAGCTTTGATTAGTTTGGAGTCAGATGGTGTTGTGTGTGATTTGTCCACTAATATTTAGTTATTTATTCTACCGCCAACGAAGTGCAAACATTACTATATTTCGGCTTGAAGGGCTATGTTTCCAGAGTAAATACCGTCCAAAGAGACAAATCATCATACATTTAGCGATGACGCGGGCAGTGTAGTGCTAGGTAATTGTTCGGACTCTTCATGTTCCAATAGTTGCGTGACACTATGCTGTTTTGGCCAAAAGTGCTGCTAACCATCAGACAAATGTCCTGCGACAAGGCCACCACATAATTAATAAATGATTTATTTGTAATCCTCCTCCTGTTTTGTGACTTTCATTGAAGAGTTTTTCTACTTTGTCTTAAATATTTTTATAAAGCACGGGACTTCAAAATCGAAATAATGAAGTAAAACATCGTATATCTCTGGGTGACGAGGGCAGTGCAGCGCTAGGTAATGATTTGGACTCTTCATGTTCCAATAGCTGGGTGTCACTGTGCTGTTATGTGGCTGGCACATTGCTTACCATCAAGCACATTGTATTGTCCTGCTCATCCCGTCGCTCTATACTACCTATTTAAAAAAAAAATACATTGAGAGGTTTTTGGTTAGCTTTGATAATTTATTTAAATGATTATTTAGAAAAGAGCAGTAATCTAAATGGTTCACAAAACAGCATAAGAACTATGAACTTAATGTTTGTAATCATTATAATGATTCTGCAAAACTCTTTATATGAGTGCACGGTGAAGTCTTTCATCAAGAAAACTTAATAAACTTCAATTTGTTCAGTTCGAGTACAGGGTGGGGCAATAAGCCTTGAATAGCCGAGGCTATAGACATGACAGGTGCTGCGGGAAATAAATCGAAAGCTTTATTCATTCTGCTCCATAAAGTAGTTTTAGTATTTTGGCAGGTGTACGAGTATAGCTGGCCGTTGACATGTTAGATTTGAGTAATCATTTCTTTTGTTAGTGTGGTTATGCAGGAAAATGTGATTGATGACCAATGATGTAGCTTCACATAATTTAAGTACAGCACTATAAGTGTATTTAAGTCGAAAGTGACCTTCGAGCGAGTCAAGGTACCGTCTAGGTAAGTACGCTTTATCATAGACCGCATCGACGCATCAGGTTAAATAAAACTATGCAGTACCAAATTTGACGTAAATAACATCACTATTTAATATTGCACTGTGGTCATGTAAGAGGGTTTATCAATTTGTTGCTCTGCAACGGAACATAGGCACATATCGGACTCCGCAATAAATTTGTCTTTACTGTTGATTGTCACAAAATCAGTAACTCGATTTTTTGTGGTATTGGTTTTAAACATTTCAAATGAAAATATCTAAAAAAACAGAAATTTTAATAACTTCTCTATTTATATCCAGACACAGTATAACATTACAAAATCTAATGTCATAGCTTACTAATGACTTATAATAAGGACATTCGAAGGATAACGACATAAAGAGGATCTGTTTACGCCTAAGATATTAGTTAACCAAATGAATCAAATAACTTCTCTACTGGACATATTTTCCTAAACATTCCGATCTTACGAGTAAAACAATAGTATACTACAGCTTACGTGTGAGGATTACGAACGAGTATTAGTCCGAGCAAATTAGTATAGGAATTGAACATAACTCACCAAATTATTCTGCTGTTCCGACAGACTATCCAGATATCTACAGCTAAAGTTCTTCAGGTCCCATTCCCAAGTCTCCGGATTCTGCGGACAAGTTTTCTTGTCATACGGGCAGAGTGCTGAAGAGCTGTTGGATTCGTAGTTGACTACAGCGATCGGGAGACCTTCCGGGTAGTGGCCGATGGCGAGACAGAAGAACACCATTTGGGAGACGGGTAATCCGATGATGAAGGCGAGAACACTGAAAAATTAGGTAAAAAACGAATTAAAAAGACTTTAAAACACCAAAAGACATTCAAACTCGATATCATAAGCGTAAAGCTAAAGAAACAGTGTAATGCATGTTTTTAATTGACTTATTTTTTTTATTAACAATTTTGTTTTATGCATCGAACGGCCAAAAACATGCAATTTACGATAATAGACTAAAGTAAAGTAGGGTGTAAAGTAATAAGATTCAGCACTATGCCGTCACTTGTAAGCTGTCCAACTGAGTGCAATTGAAGAGAGGGGGTTGCAATACTCGATCATTTCTCCTTGTCGCGTTATTTTTGTACGGCGTTGCGGAATAATAGATTAGAAGAGGTATTGAAACTACAAAAAATATAAATTTTAACTTTTTAGTTATTAGTTTGTCGGAAAAATGTACAGAGTACGAGTAATTTACAGAGTAAATTTGGTCATTTGATTAAGAACGGCACTGGTTCCATACAGTATCAATACCTATTCTAATCCATTATTTCGCAATGCCGTACACAAATCATGTGACAAAAAGAAAAGGTAGAGGGTTGCAACCCCCCCTCTTCAATTACACTCATTTGGAAAGCTTACAAGTGACGCCATAGTGCTGAATCTTATTACTTTACACCCTTTTATCATCCTACATAGGTTTCCAGGTTTCCTAGTGGTTCATTTGACCCGTAAATTTTGTTCACGGGCCTGTAGTCGATAAGGTATAACCGTACATACCCGAAATTTCTAAACAGACTAAGGAAGTTCTTCCAGATTAGCGCCTTCATATGATGCCACTTCATGGGCATAAAGGTCTCCATGCAGCCTCTCTTAGGCTTCTCTTCTGGGGGTAGCGAGTCCACCGGGGGGTTGATGTCGGGGGTAACCACCACTCGACCTTTGCTGGACATTGACACGTTGTCTCCGAACTCGCCGGAGATTTCTCCCAGTTCAGCTTCTTCTAAGTCTATGGCTGCAGGATTCTACAACAAATATGCAATATTACAATCTTTTGATTAGGCCAGACTTGACTTGACCAGACCCTAACTTATACTAAAACGAAACATTAAACCACTGTATCGTCTATATGCATGAATAGTTTGGTACAATTTTGAAAGTTTGCTTAAAAATTGAGCTTAAAGGCAAAACATCAATGCAACCAATTGCAAAATGTTTATCATTACTACTGGTTTTAAGGGTAAAGATTACCTTTGCACCTATTTGCTTACGTGTTTTTTCAAACCGCATAAGTAAAAATTTCTATTAAACATCAAGAAAATAGATGTTATGTCTACAGAGTGATTGGGTAACAATGATAACCTATGACTCAAAGGTGATAATTTAAAAATATACTAATAAAATGTCCAAATATGCGTCCAAGATTAAGTTCTGTTTTAGCTAATACCTATGTATTTATAATAAACGGCCATTTTCTAGCATTTTGTTGCGTTAGATTTTTTTCGTGATCACAATCGTGAATGTAGGTATTACATTCGAATGGTTTCGATTAAAACTCGTAATAATCTATGGATAAAAGTTGGTGTAATTAGAAAAAGTGGGTCCCACTGACAACATTGACCTATAAATACACATTTGATTGAGTCGTTTCTCTCTCTCGAGGGTCGGGTTGCGTGTCGTATTAAAACGGAAAACTAAAAGTGCGGACCCTTGTGCAATTGTGGACTTTGGATAACGGAAAATAAGTGAACGTGTTTAATTACTGCCGGACTGAGTGTTGTAGTGATCTACAAGCGACGGCCAGTCACAGCGAAGAGGCTTCGTTGGAATGACACACACATATCGTTAAAAGCCGGGTCACACAGAGGCGATCCGATAGCGATTCGATAGCGAGACGATATTTTTTGTAATGTTCGAATTTGTATGCAACCTGACACACAGCAAGCGGGCGCGATCCCATACTCGGTATCGGATCGCTATCGCTATCGGATCGCTATCGCTACCGGATCGCCTCTGTGTGACCCGGCCTTAATATAGTCTTTAGATATTGTGTACGTTTGTTTCGTGGAGAACGCATAGCTCGAACTGGAGTAGGTACGCACCTCATTGTAGGACTGCGAGGCCCCGCAATACAGGTAATTGTCGTGGAGAATTGTTATTACAATTTCGTTAAAGGTGACCTAAGCATATGGGTCGGTACTCGTATGTTGTATGGTCAATGGTCAATACACTGGTATCAGAGATACTGCAATTCTAATTATTATTCCCACGGGAAAGGTGAAAACTCGTCCAATGAGTAAGTAGGTACTTAATTTGACAAATAATCTCAATTTCTCGCACAATTCCCAAACAACCTTTCAATTATAATATGATCTTATTTTGTTGGGCCCTTGGTTTTACATGCACAAATTATATTAAATAAATAATACTTACAGGTATGGCCGGTAATTCCACCTTCTCTACCACATCAGCGAGGATGCTGGACCGTCTTCTCTTTCCCAGATTCTGCATGACTGAGAGCTTCAAGAAGACGTCTTCGAGACTCTCTGCCTGGTAGCGTCTAATCAGCGTCTGCGGGGACTCTTCAGCGAGGAACCTCCCACCACGCATGAGGCCAATCTGGAAATAAGTAAGTGTATCATAACTTTGGAATTATGCAATTTTTTTTGTAAATATTGGTGGACAATTCACACACAACACCATCTGACTCCAAACTAAGCAAAGCTTGTGTGATGGTGGCCAAATAGCTGATATAATACTTAAATAGTTTTAAATACATACTTATTATATAGAAACACCCAGACACAGTGCAAACATTTGAATTCATCACACAAATATTTGCACTGGGTGGGAATCGAACGGTTTCGGCTTTGCAGGCAGAGCTACTACCAACAAAGCCACGAGGCCAGTCTATATCTAATTGTTTCGTAACCAATCCTATGCAGATAAAGTATTTATGAGAACGCCTGTTTTTAGTAAATTATTTCAAAGAATTAAATTACAACGTAAATGACTTAAAGTTTTAATTGAACAATGTTGTTGTAATAAAAACAACAGACTTTAAAAAAAAACTTAATTACTCGTAAGTAATAGGCAACATCATACATTTAAAATATTATTTGTGCGCCATCTACCATATGCTATTCTTTTAGTTACCATTCAAAGGCGTTAAGACTGATTTATAATGTCTGGATGAAGAAAATTTACGTAAGTCTCAAGTAATAAATGCCAATTGAATCTCGGCCGAACTCTTGTCATGTTCACTGCTGGATGAAGTACCACGAACTTTTATTGAATGCTCTATTGGAGATTTTTTTATGTATTTATTTTATTTCTTATTGATTTTTTCTTTTCTTTGACCTTTTACCGATAAATAACAATGTAAAAAAAATCTTGCGCTATAAATGTGAACCATATCATCTGCCCATATAATCTATGGTCGCGATTAAAGAAATCTACAACGTCACTTTACAAAATGCAACAAAAAGTAACACACGTATAATTATAATCGTTCCACATTGTAGGGAATAACACAACATAGCGCGTCAATAATGACACAAAGTGGTTTATTATGCATCGAAGGAAAAAATTCGGACAATATTGCGCGATGGTGGAGCATCAACTACTTAACCATTTGCACTGCGCCAACGTGGATGCAATTCGCCTTGAATTAGAACTACACAAATAATACCACGGGCCGCTACTAGTGAAATTAAATTTCGCAGACATAGCATTGCTCGAGCAAAATCGATTCGAACTCATGGTACCGACCACTGGTTAGGAACACATAATTGAGTTAAGTCAGAAGCGCTACCGAACGGTTAAATCGATAACTTAATAAATAACTAACAAATCAGTTCTATCTTCAACCATAGTACACAGACACCTAACTTAGCAGAATACCAAATTAGTAGTTCCAACCTAGACTTTGACACTTGGTTATTGAAATATCTGGTTAATTTGATTTCATTGATATTCCTAGTTCATAATTCGTAGGAGAGAAACACAGATATCAAATTTGAGCAATAGTACATACATCACATGTATAATTTACGGTTTTTTCATATATTAATAAGAGATCTGTAAGTTACTTAAAAGTTGTGGCTGGTCTAGACGGGAGAACAGCAACTGCAGATCTGGAGCCTCTGGTTCGAACTCCACACACGCCACTGTCTTTTTCAAACTCACGTGCGTAATGCCGCTTATTTAAAAACGGTGAAGGAAAATATCGTAAGGAATCTTTCGAGATTATACGTCATCCACCAACCTGTACTGAGCCGGCGAGGTGGATTATGGCATTGATATTTTTTTATAAAATTTCATAAACATAACATTTAAGCAACCCACAAAATTTTCCTATTTCCGTGATTTGGGGGCCTTCTCACACAAAGAGAGAGACACCTTCTCAGTGTCAATATTCCATATTTCATAGATATATTTATATTCGATAGATTATTTCTACTTGACTTTCTAAATCTTTTTGAAACTATACTAAACATGTTTTTCAATCATCTGACATTTTGAAAATGTTTAATAGTGTAAATACTTAGTTATATTTTAAAACAGTCCTGCATTTTTTCCTAGTCTTCGCTTTTTACAAAACCAGAGTGCGTAGTTCATTTCACATACTGAGAATTATGTATGCATATCATAGGGTTGAATAGTTCGCTGAACTTCAAATCAAATGATAAGTTATGAATGAGAATGAGTATTGTTGAATATATAAAGAAAATAATGGAAAACTTCAAAGGTCTTCAAATGAAAATATTTTATGTTGCTTTCTGTATTATTTGTTTTTCAAAATTTGTTCACTGTCCTTCAATTTACTTAACTTCAATATTGTGCTTGTATTCAATGATAGTATGATACAGATGTGTGAGCCTGACCATTGAATTCTTTTTTATTGTTTATATGTAGGTTTGCGCCTGACCGTCAAACCGTGATGACTTAGTAGCATGAACGCCCGATTTCTATAAAATTATTCTACCTTGCTCCGCTTTAAGCTGGTAAAATCTAGAATTTATTTATATCTAAAAAAGAAAGGTTTTCAATACTTACAATGTTGGCTTGTTTGGTTTCATCGATGTAGTGAGTCGTTATGATGACTGTGGTGCGTCCGCCTTTGGTTATTTCCACCAGATGGTCCCAAATACTGTAACAAATATGTATTACATTTAGATATGTTAGTTTGTGATCTTTATTTTCTTCTCCTGCTAATTATTATTATTATTTGAATTTATTGATAGTCTCTTCCTCAGGTCCTTAGGATCGACAGCTATGAAACAACGTGGACTTTTTGAACTCCAAGCAATAGAATTTTATGTTAAATGTAACAATAAATACAAATGCAGAATATTTTACACTATAAAAAGTTTACAAAAAATTTGATATGAATCAATTAGCTCCGAACAAGTCGTAACTGACCTATTCCGGAAGACAATGGCGCCCCTCATTTGTTAATCTAATTATCTAAATAATAATTAAAATTAGGTATTTCTTGTATCAGTAAAAATAGTAGTTGGCTGGCCTCGTGGCTTAGTTGGTAGGAGCTCTGCCTGCGAAGCCGAGGGTCGTGCGTGGGTTCGATCCCCACCCAGTGCAAATATTTGTGTGATGAATTCAAATGTTTGCACTGTGTCTGGGTGTTTCTATGTATAATAAAATGTATTTAAAACTATATAAGTATTATATCAGCTATCTGGTCGCCATCACACAAGCTTTGCTTAGTTTGGGGTCAGATGGTGTTGTGTGTAAATTGTCCACCAATATTTATTATTTTATTTATTATTTATTTAACATTGCACTAAATGTCCGATCCATTATTTTTAGTTCGATCCATTAGGGTTAGAATCATTTACTGAGCATAAAATCACAAAATGACAGATCTAGGTGGAGCTTCAAGCGCCATCTTGAAAAATCGTTTTTATTCGAAATTTCGAAAACTATGCACTGTAGAGGAAAAAGTATTATTGTAGAAAATAAAATTTCGTATCTTTTGTTCTTTGCAAACTTTTTGTAAGCCTTATCGTTTACTATTATTTATGACCCATTTAAATTTACTCCAAAGTTGAGAAAAATAAACGTCTATTATTACTGGCCTAGATAGAAACTTGCAGAAACGCCATTTCAGTGATGTCAACAAATTCTCATAAAGCTTACGCTAGCTCGATAAGAGTAAGGGGATGCATGGTGTAATAAGATGTCTCGAAAAGTAACATGCGTAACAAGACGAGATGTCAAGATTATGCCACGGTGATAATCAGAATTGTGTCGCAAATCCACTCACATAAAAATAGCTGCACATAAATACTATATTTTTGTTTTTCTTGTTGACTTAAGAATAAAAGCCATGTCAAGAAAACTGCTTCTAATTGGTATTGGGCTTTAGTATTTTAATCATCTCTAGACTTTCATAGGGCTATGAATAATTCAGATGCCCTTAAAACAAGTTTAATATGTAGTGTAAATTAATTATCTGTTGTAATTGTATTTTTTTTTAATAGTCCTCCTGTCCTCTCCTTTCCAGTTAGAAAAAAAAGTTTACTAAAAATGTGTTGATTACAATGAGTTTCAAATTATGAAACTCGTTGTAACCACTTCACATATAACTTCATATTTTTTTATAATTAAAAAATATCTATTGTCAACTTGAAGAGCCCATTATATAAGGTTATTGCCTAGCCTGACTATTCTCTAATTAATAGTTAATTTATTGTAGTTCAATTTCATTTAATTGTATAAAAATCGGTTTCAGCCGTTGCTTAACAGCAAGCGAGAAGGTAGCGTAAGTACTTGAAAAAACAGTGTACTTAGACTAATATATGAAAGAAAACTAAACTATGTACTTTAGCTTACAAAACTGAGTACAATATAATGAAAATATAAAATAATTTACTAAAAATAGTAATGTTCAAAATAAAAACCCTTGCATAAGGTAAACTGTTATAAAAAACCTCAAAATGTAACCCAACTATTTTTAACAGTATTTTCGACATCACATCATAGATTACAACTAAACTTGCCAAAGCAATTTTAGAGCCTTTCCATCCTAAAAGTAGGCTCTAAGATGCATTATTCAACTCCCAGGGTCAGAGCAGTGGCGGCGGTCGGCCCGCTTTGACCCAGTTCCGTAGATCTAAACTTATGTTGGCAGCTAATTTGAATACAATGACGGATTTAGATCTGACTTGAGTTAATTTAACAAAGCACATTTTTATCCTGACTTTGTAATTAATGAGAGTTTAAAGTTGTAAGTTCGTTGGACTTACGAATTGTCACTAAGTAAAGGCCAAAAGAATGGAGTTAAAAATCAGTTTAACTTTGTTAAATCTAAGTTTAGATTTGACATTTGCAATGCAAGACTGTTAATACTAGCAAATTGTTAGTTGTACCACTGTTATGTTATTTTAATTTTAAAGTAGTTGTAATTGTTTCGTGTTTCTGTCTTTGAATCACTGTTCTTTAATATTTCACACTCCTCTTGGTATTTTAAATTTTATTTGTTATTGTATTTAAGTTAGTTTTAAATATTATAGTAGCATATTTTAAAGTGAATATTTATTATTTTATTCTAGTAATATATATTTAGAAGTATTATTTAAATTAATGTTACTCCCCCTGCCTGTATTTGTATGTAGGCTATTTTCCTTGTGCTGGTTGCCTGGAAGAGATTGCTCTCAGCAATAAGGCCGCCACTTGTGGTGCTAGATCATAAGTTTTTCTTTGTGATGTTATTATTTTTGTGCCACAATAAAGAGTTTTCTATCTATCTATAGATATGTAGGTGTTACTGGTACTGGAGAGGAAATGAAACCACGTCACTGTATAAACTGCTGACTATATTGATCTTAATTATACACAAGTGACGCGGGGCGAGAGACTGATCGCTCTACCGCTGTCATCTGCTTATATACTAAATCTTACCACATAAGTACGTGCTCTTAGGCTTAGGCCCTACATACACCCCTTTCTTAAAAAAAAGGAGAAAAACATTTAACAACCCAAAAAAAACATATCTACTTATATCACAAAGTTTACACTATAAAATTACGTTCAACTCGTCACAGTCATGTCTCTTCCGCTTGTTCGGCACATTTTTAATTCCGTGCTAACCTTGGCATATTGACTTCGAACCGCTTTGCTCACTCAGCGTTCTAGTTTGCACTAATGACTATTGATTTATATTACGTGACGTATGTCACTCACAATACAATCTCTTAAATAAACAATACACATCTATCTTTGCAATACCCGAATAAATCACCAGAAGTTCCTTGTCGTATACACAGTACTTTTCCTGGGATTCCGAGGGATTCTTTGCAAAAATAATCGAGGGTTCTCCAAAGACTCTTTTCCTTCTGTGCAATACCGCGCCTATACTAATGTCTGACGCGTCTGTCATAAGGGTTAACCTTGCCCCTGGACCCGGGACCTATAACTTGGCAGCATTTTGTAAGCTTTCCTTACTTTTCAACGCTCTAATTGCCTCTATAGCCCATATTGCCCCTTTTCCTTGCACATTGTCTGTCAATATCTATCAAAAATTCTCTATACTCTTGCAGCGTTTGGTATGTATGCTCTATAAAAGTTAAACATACCCAAAAACCTGCGTAACTACTCTACTGTCTCCGGTTTGAGATAGTCCTGAATAACCTTGACTTTGTCAGGCAAAGGACTTATTCCATTTTCCGAGACTTCGTAACATAAAAAATCTATTTTACTTTTCTCAACATACATTTACCTATTTCAACTTCCATTTAATATATCCGTAAACGCTCAAATAACCTACGCAAATGCTCTTTATGCCAGGTTGCATTTTTCGAGCCAATTTGTTATGTCATCGAAAATACCAAACGCGTAATAATTGCTATTTTTCTATATCCTCTGTACTCATTTTCTACCGTCAGCTTAAAATTCCTTGAACAATCGGCTCCAATTATCGGCTGTGTAACATCGCATAGCAATTTTCTTAAACCGGAAATGGGATCTGCACAGCCACTCTGGATCACCTGGTGCCCTTTTCTTCCGCGAACCAGTCCTATTTTCGCTCCATTTTTGGCGGCTTCTGCTTCTTCCGCGTTCTTGGCCTTGAACCTTACTGCGTAGTGAAGCTACTTCTAACTCCAGCTTCCTGATCTGCTTGACTAGCTCCGTGAGAGGTAAATGGGGTACCTGTTCGTTACTCCCGGACACAGCAGCGATGTCGTAGCACGTGTCGTTCTCTATAATTTTGCTCTTGTTGCTAAGTTCTTGTCGCTCAGCACTATCCTCATAGACCTGCAGCAGTCGGTCCTTCAGCGCCGTATACTTGTTGTTCACCGGCGTCTGGAATGAGTCTCTCCCCAATTTTGATGTAACCATTTTGAACTTTCCTCCATCCCCTTGTTTCTGCGATGCCATCACTGCTTCAAACTGGGCCAACCATAACCGCGGCATGTCAACCCAAAAATCCGGAAGTCTAGTTGACACACCTATAGCGGCCAGGGCACAATCAGCGTAATTCGTTCGCTCGTCTTTCATGCCCTGCTGACCCACTTGCCCACTTACTGGTGCAGCGTGCGGAAACATTGTTGAAAAACAATTTACTAACGCAGTAACACCAACAAAACCTTCTGAATCTTCTCTTTAACTCGCTGTTCAATCGTCGGGGTCACCACTGTAGGTGTTACTGGTACTGGAGAGGAAATGAAACCACGTCACTGTATAAACTGCTGACTATACTGATCTTAATTATACACAAGTGACGCGGGGCGAGAGACTGATCGCTCTACCGCTGTCATCTGCTTATATACTAAATCTTACCACATAAGTACGTGCTCTTAGGCTTAGGCCCTACAGATATATTTAAATGGTTGACTGTTTAAAATAGATTTAGTTTTTTATGGTACAGAGTTACAGAGTGAGGAGACCGACAGGCGACCGAGAGGGTGACATGCCTGCCCAGAACAGTACAGTAACATGCACTCATGTCCTGTTCGTCTCGTCACTCTATATCATATAAAAAAAACAATGTCACGGCACGGTTACCTTGCAGAAACCACCATCCGTTATTTCGCAATCCCGTACAAAAATCATGCGACAAGGAGAAATTATCGAGGGTTGCAACCCCCTCTTCTACCTCTTCGACTGTACTCAGTTGGACAGCTTACAAGCGACGGCATAGTCATCAACACCATCAACAGCCCTCTAAACGTTCCCACTGCTGGGACTCGGGGCCTTCTCTCGCAAGGAGAGAGTTAAGGCCATAATCCACCACGCTGGCCCAGTGCGGTTTGGTGGATGACACATGACTTAGAAAGATTCTAGGTACATGTCGGTTTCCTCACGATGTTTTCCTTCACCGTTTTAAGTTAGCGGCATTACGCACATGACTTCGAAAAGACAGTGGTGCGTGTGGGGTTTGAACCCGGGGTCTCCGGATTGGCAGTCGCCGTTCTCTCGACTAGACCAGCCGTAACTTACATAGTGGCATAGACGGCATAGTGCTGAATCTTATTACTTTATACCCTTCTATCATCCTACATAAGTCTCCTGGTGGTTCATTTTCTACGTAAATTTTGTTCACGGGCCTGTACAGTAGTCTATAAGCGATTATGGTAAATTTTGTACTTTAAGTATATTCTGCGTTTCATGGTTTTTAACCAAGGGTTTTTATAATTTGGTTATAGCATTATTGTCTTTGTGATTCCCAAAAAATAAATGAATAAATAATGCGCTGTAATTTCAATGCATTGTACTACACTTTCATACATTGTAATCAAACCGGAACACAGTAATGTTTGCACATTACTGCTTGGCGGTAGAATACCTGGTTAAGATGTGATACTTCCCCAGTCAGACTCTGCAAAGAGTCCCACTACAAAAAAAGAAACCAGAACTGTGATTTATCCAAGGGGGGCACAATAAGTGACGTCACGACTTGCGGAAATGAGATAGTCTAATTAGCTATCACTTGTGAAAAAAAGAGAAAGAGATACTGATTTTCCGTCCTTATCACCGTGGCCGGCTTTTTCTCTGGCTAAATTACAAATCTGACATGGCGTTGCCAAACGAAAGTCGGTTCAAAGCTCAGACTCGGATTTTTTATGTTTTATTAAATATTGTGTGTATTTAAAGAAGATTTAAAGCTTGTTTGTGAAAGACTGCTAAGAGTTTGCTGATATTTATGCTAAACAATGTGCGTTGTGTAGTGTTATAAGCTGCAATAGCTTCTGTAAAAGAAAAATCAGTGGAATCTCATTTTACACGTAAGTAGACAATATTTGTTATGACGACTTGATAGAAATTGATATTTATGCATTCTAGATATCTACGTGAGTTAAATTTATACAATAACGGCAGTATCTAATCCAAAATTTGCAAAATATGTAAAATGTAAACATAACCTTTAAAACAAAACAAACAAAAAAGTGTGACCAGTTATTTGTTACATATTTACCCATGAAATATACAAGTAGGTACATAATGGATAGTTTTTTTACTGACCATTTGCTAACGATACGTGCTAGATTTTGTCTGTGGCTTCGCATTTGTTCATTTTTGGAATTAAGACTTCCTTTGACGCACCACATACAGATATTTCGTGGGCTATGAATTGAGCTCAAACGTCACGCTTGGGAATGAAAGAAATCTTTGGGTGAACTCGGGACCATGGCCATAAATGCGTAAGCATTTTTAGATGGCCATGACGTGTTACCATGGTTACCATTACGCATATCTAGTTTAAGTCCATGCTTAGAAGACTTGTGTAGATGAAAGTGCTTTGAAGATTTATTCCAGACTTGCAGTGTCCTCCGGTTTCATTCGCGTAGTTTCCAAAGTGTGCTGTCAAATTCTGAGTTAAAAGTTTCCAGTTATATCGGCAGTCCCTATGTCTGCTAATTTTTTTCCCGTTACCAAAATTTCTGTTCCCACTGTCACTGCAATTCCAACTCTTATGTAATGGAGTGGGAATGGCATCAAACTCCCACACATTATCACTGTCCTTCTATTATTACAATTATCAATTCTTACTTACAAATCCCGATTTTAACGAGATTAAATGATGCCTTTGGTAAAAGGTGACCTATTTTTTATTTTATTGTGCGAGAAGGTGTAAAGCTATGAAGTACTAAGCTTTAAAAATAAAACATTATTCCAACAAAATTTCACCTCTGATTTAGTTACATCCTTTTGTTGGAACTTTTACAAAAATAATTATGGAATTTGAATTTATCACTAGATTTCTGGTAATAATTTGGATTGTTTTATGTATTCAAATTAATTATCATTTTGCAGATGTGTCACTCTGAAGAAGAATATGATAAAATATGCAATGCAATGCAATGCAATCAAGCAATATTTTTCATGAAGTACAAAATAAATCAATTATCCTGAATTACCACAACATCTAATAGTAGTATCTCTACTACAACAAGGACTTCTAACATTGAAAAAGTTAAATGTTTGTTCTATACCTAAGTTCCGAGTTACCTGTGTGAAGTCTGGGCTAGCTGCTACTATATATGGTAAAAATTTGTCAAACAAACTAAGTATGTATATTTTTATAATATTGAATGAAAAGTACAATTTGAAATAAATGCTTTATTGTACTGTTTTTGATTACGCTCCCTCCTATTTTATTTACGTAACATGAAACCTCTTTTTAAAATCTAATTTTAGAATGGATAGAACACGGGCAGAATTCAAAAAACTATCGCAGCACTACCCTTATCCAGTGGAATATTTTCTTTATGGCAATAACTTTTGAGTATTGAATTGAAAATTGAATTGAAATTGAAAGAACGAGAAGCACTATAGTAGTCAGGAACTATATGCATCTTGAGGTAAAACTATCTTTGGATTTATCTAACAAACAAATACGGATTTTGACGTGTAGATAATAAAATCGGAAGGCGTCATAATTCACAAAAATGATGTGTCAACATATGCGTGCCATGTCGTAATGTCACGGTTTATGGGTTTCCTACATTCCGCGTAATATCTCGGAAAATAAGTCGAGATTTCATATTAGCTCATCTTTTACTACACTTTGTTAGCTCTTATAATGAATTCTGTTTACTTAATGGAGCGAGTGAGTTTGGGTTTTCTTGGCGTGAGTAATACTTGCTTTGTGGTTACTTATTCTCTTCTGAGTAGTGTTGCTATTTGGTGTAGTGTCTGGGTGTGGTATAAGTATTATATCAGCTAACTGGCCGACATGGTACAAGCTTTGCTTAGTTTGGAGTACAACACCATCTCGTGTTGTGTGTGAAATCTCCACCAATATTTATCAATTTATTTATGTTTAGTTATGGTAACAATTACCAAAGCTTTCTTTAAAATATAAATTAAAAAAAAGTTAAATTTATAAATTAAGTTATTGACAAGTATATGGCATAACTGCATGATTGTCTACTGGACTAGATTTATGCCATCGGTGTTTACGTCATTATAAAACTTCCCAACACCGTCAAATTATAATCTTACGCGTGAGTTTATAATCTTATGGTAGGTCAGGTTAGTTTGTAATCTAGTCGTTAGATTATAATTTGACGGTTTTACCAATTTTTCGGTGACATATACGCCTTAAGGTACAAGTTCGCGCCGCGACCGCGACGCGAGACCGCGACCGGAGACCGCGACCGGAGACCGCGACAGGCACTTGACACTATGGAATTGTATGGGCGCCAGTTCGCGCCGCGCCCGCGACCGCGACCTGTCTCCTGTCGCGGTCTCAGCGCGAACTGGGGTCCATACAATTCCATCCTGTCAAGTGCCTGTCGCGGTCTCCGGTCTCGGTCTCCTGTCGCGGTCTCGTGTCGCGGTCTCCGCGCGAACTTGTACCTTTATAATAAACTGACCTATGCATGATCTTAGGTTTCTTTACATTCTTCGTGCACCGTCTAACCGCTTTTTTGGCTAGCTGGCTTGTAAAGATTGACTGAGCGCTCAACATACAATAGCATCGTATTATTGATATGCCTCTTTTTTGAGTGAACATAAATGATCACTCAAAAAAGTTTTGGTGCGTTACAGACAAATTTTTCGTGGGCTGTGAATTAAATTCTAGCGTCACTTTTAGCGTTTATCAATCCCGAGCGGGAATGATAAAATATTTCGGGTAAGCTCGGGACCAAGAGTCAGACATTACCCTTCAAACCGGAACAGGGTAATGTTTTCATTTTACACTGCTTGGCGATATAACAACGTGCAAATGTGTGGTATTTCCATAGGTGGACTCTGCAAAGTCCTACCAATACTATATTTTACCTTTGCCGAAGTACAGGGTCCACGCCGACGGTGGGTTCGTCCAGAATGAGGAGTTCAGGGTCATGGATCAGCGCAGCAGCCAGCGACGTCCGCCTCTGCTGACCACCTGACAAGTTCTTCACTTGTCTGGAAATATTAAACATTTTATGAGACTATCTTCTGCAAGCTAAGATCAGAGATTTTGACCATTATACCGGCTATTAAAGTAAGCTTAAGGCCTCCTACACAAAACTGCGATGCGATGCGATGCGACGCCGCATCGGAGCAATTTGCATCGCATCGCAGTTTTGTGTGCCTTTCCACCGATGCGGCGTCGCATCGCATCCCATCGCATCAATGTGTGGGAGCCCTAAGTTCAAGATTATTTATGACGTATTTCAAAAGTCCAGTTCAGATTTATTGATTGTGATAAATTTATTAATCATGTTCTTCGAAAAAACAAAAACCACCATCAATTTAAAATTAAATTCAGTCAGTCGACTAAATTTCAATTTGTTTGTGAA
Source organism: Ectropis crepuscularia (assembly GCA_963693475.1). Lineage (NCBI taxonomy): Eukaryota > Metazoa > Arthropoda > Insecta > Lepidoptera > Geometridae > Ectropis > Ectropis crepuscularia. The sequence goes on from OY856361.1 coordinate 6,534,244, forward strand.
ATCTACTATAACGGCGTCCAGGTACATGTAAGCAAATGTAATTTTTTCGTTGATATCAAAAACAACTTCAATTACTTCGATAAAATTTATATGAGATCATCTCTGATCATCTACCAAAACAAGAACCATCAAAATTGATTCTCGATTGGCGGAACTATCACGTTACAAAAAAACATACTTATACATCGGAATTAAAAACTTCCTTTCTTGAAGTTGGTCATAAAGTAATAATTATTACAGTTTATTAAGCTAGGGTGGCGGTGTTCTAGTGCGCCGCTCTTCTTGTCCTCTGCATCCGGATGAGGGTAGGCAACGAGGCCGACCATCTAGCTAGTCCACCGCGGAAAACCGAGGGTGAAAACCCCTGACATGATTGGTCCCATTTATGAAACAGCGTGGTTTTGGGAGTTTTAAGGGCCTTGGCTTTGGCTTGGTTTTGCCCTTGAGGTGAGCCGGGAAAGTGACAGACTTCGATGGTTCGCAGAAGAATACGAGGTTTAGTTTCAAGTTCGACATAACCGTCCCTTTTAGGTTGAAAGTTTGCGTAAATATATATCCTTTACGTAACAAAAAGCTAGTGGAACTCTGCGGTCTCTACAATAGTTTATATGGTCTGATGATGCCTAAACAATAAGTATAATCTGTGTACAAAAGGTATTACCGTGTAGGATTTGGTAGCTGAAGCAGAGCTATTAAGAAGTCTATTCTCTCTTCAACTTCCTTAGTGTTCATGTTCGCGATCCATCCGAAGTAAATCAGAGTTTCCCTGATGGAAAACTCGCCGAAGAGAGCCACCTCCTGCAACAAAAATACGACAAATATTTGAGTAAATGATTGAAAAATAAATGATTAGGACGAATGTATCAATTAAAGATAAATAATTTCAATTTTTCTCTATAACCAAAAAATTGCTAGCCTATCGGTTTTTTATCGGATACAATTCGGAGATTTTGCTTCTGATTTGCATGGTCTAATACCACCTTGCCATTGTTTCTATCGAAATACTTGTAGCTCGAAAAAGCGAAATCGTTTCATGGTTGATGTTCCAAAGGAACGAACCAAGAGATTTGACTCTACTTCTGTGATAAGAATGTCCAGGACATGGAATACGTTGCCTGAGTGGGTTTTCCGCGATGGTTACAATCTTTGTGTCTTCAAATCGAGAGTGAATCGGTTTCTTCTATCGGTAACCATGCTCCATCGTAGACCGCATCGTCGCTTAATTAACATCAGGCGAGACGGCGTTCAAGTGTTAACATATATGAAAACCCTTTGGAGTTAAAAAGGGATATTTACTGGTGCCAATTCTATTCAACGTTTACTTTTCACATGTTGTAAATGATACCTTGAAAAACAAGTCTTAAGGAATTATAATACGCTTCCGTGCTGATGGCAAACTTTAAACCTTGATAGAAATCGCGTTCTAAAGTCTCATACAATATCATAACTGAGTTGATGATACGTAGATGACTCATGTTTTATATCGGAATGTCCTAATAGTCTTATATAAGTATGTATATAAAATTTTCATGTATTATAAGTATTTTCCTTTTCATTCATATTTGTACTATGACATTCATACCACCTATAGAATACTTTTAAAAGTTTTTGTTAGCTGGGTTTTGTGGATTAAAAACTGTAAACTTATTGGGCCCGTTAAATATATTTTATTGACGTTAAGTCTTTTAGTCAAATTTAAGTATGTGTACTGTCCAAGGCAGACTCGCGAAATAGACCTACCAACACTTATCTATACCGCTAATTCAGTGGAAAATCACGCAAATTTGGTTGCAATCCTTTTTAGTAGTTTGCGAACCACGTAACAGAAAATACAGAGGCAATAAACAGAAGGGAGGAAATTGTCACGCGCCTAAATCACGCGTATCATAATTATGCGAAGGCCTACATTTGTAAATTGCTACTTTGTTTTTGTTTGGAGGACAATGTATTCAGCTAAATTGGATGCATTATACTTACGACTATCTCCGGACGAAAAGTGGATTTTGAGACAGGAATACTGGCGGTCTGAATAGGGCACTTTATGATGAACAACTAGAATTGATCTGTCATAACCAGTCCAATGAAATTACCTTTATGTCTATGGTACTGACGGTGAAACTTTCCGTTCCAACCAATCTGACGAATTTCAAACAATTAAGAAGCTCTCAAATCATTAAAATCTTTTTATTTATACACTAGCTGTCCGCCTCGGCTTCACCTATGGTACTTATTGTATGGCCTTTAATACTCAGGGATCACAAACATATCGAACGGTGAAAGGATTTAATAAGGTCAATGTCAATAATTTGTAAAATTTCCATGCAGTAAACAACCAGCTGTTATTTTAAAAACACATCCTTCTAGGTAACCACGTTTTATTATAGACTGTATGGTCACTTAACATCAAGGTGGCGGTCAAATGTAAACTTATAATACCTTAAACAGGGTTCATTTTAGGAAATACTTTTAAAGTAAGCTCTACGGAGTTAGTATGGGGCGATGTTCAGATAAAGATGTTTACCGGAAAATATATTCTAACTCGAAATCGCGTAACAAATGAAAAATGATAATAATTAATGCCAGAATAGGCTTCATTTACATAAAATACGCTTTTCCGAGTGAAGTCGGGAAATCGGGACAGTCCTCAAGAAATATTGGAGCGGGGACCGATAGGCGCTATCTCTGCGAGCGGCAAATATTCAAAATTATTCCTAATTAACCTGAGCATTTGAATAATAACTAGTAATCTCAGTTGAAATTTAAAAACTGTGGGAAATTAAAATACAGTAGGTACGAATGAAAATCATTTTGTAAAAAATCGCTAAAAATACGCGACGAACTCTTTTGTGGGAAACGTTTGTACTTGCGTTGTTATAAGTAATTTGTGGTCGTCATGGCCCTACATACGTACCTACATATTTTCAGATGGCCATTACTGTCCATCAGACTTTTGGGTTAAATAGAATGCACAAGATTCGAAGTAGGGAGTAACAGCATTTCATTTTACTTGAAACAAAACAAGCTTAAAGATGTGGTGTTATGGGACACCAGGTAGGTAACAAAGTTCTTTCGGATAATATAGAATCAATACAATTAGCAAAATAAGTATACTGCGTCACAGGCAATGTTTACGCGGATGAGAAAACGGAGGGAAAGAGCACGACTACATATTTTCTTATGGTTTTATTCTCACATTTTTTTCAGTTAGTCACGCAGCAAAGTCCTTATCTCCTCCAAGCCTGCCGTAAGGAACTTCGTTCCAAAAATAACAACACATTATGAGCATAAAATACGACTTTGTCTCTAAATCAACCTTTTCTAGATATTTTTTTAAATAACCTTTTAAGTATTGCTCGTGAAAATATCCCCTAAAAAGGAAATATTAGACTAGATTTACTTGTTATTAATAATTCACAGAGTCGCGGCGGAGAATTATTTCGGTCAGAAATTAATTCAGCCAGCCTTTCGTACAAATGCTGATTGTACAGAAACTTATTCAGGGCTTACTTGGACGCTTAGGGAATCTGGTAATTAAAATTGCTTACTATTATCTGGGTACATTTATAAAGTTTCGTTTTGTTGAGTATATTTTTAATTTTAGATGTGAAAAAAGCTGTGTTAGTGTGTGAGAAATAAAATTTGATACATTTGTATATGGGTTTTCGATTTGTTTTATTACCTAATTAACTATTTGTTTTTCTAAGTAAAATTCGTACGTCATTTAAGCCTAGTACCTACATTATAAGTAACCATTCTATGTAACAATATTGCCTTCTGATGACAAACAGAGTCCCTTATAATACCATAAATACTTATTGACAAAGGTCTGGAGACAACTTCCTTGTTGCGTACATTGTAAAATCGATCTAAAATTGGAACGTAAACAAGGCCTAAAATAGCATGACATTAATAATCACAATGAGCTTAAGGTGCGTAATGGCTGTTGCGACACATGTTCATAATCGCTGGGTGTAATTAATCGCTACAATGTTTGAATCTAATTGCGTGTAAGTTGAAGAGCGCGTGAATTTATCCTGTTTTCTCTGATGCTGTAAAATAAGCTACAGAATATAATATAAGCCACAGGAAAAACGACAAGGAACGTTAAATCGATACGATGTTTTTCTCGGGCTTTGTGCACATAATTGTTTTTTATTTTAATGTAGATTTCTTTAATTGGTTCTTTGAAGCCAAGAAATCTGAAATTATTCACTTGGGTTTTCTGTTGACGTAGGTTTATAGACAATAAAAAATCATGCAACGGTCTTTTAAAATTACAAAAACACTTGGTAGGAGAGGTTTGACTTACCTCTAGTAAAGCAGTAAAAGACTGAAGTTGTAAGAAATGTTGTACTTAGCACAGCATACTGTTAGATACGTGATAGTTTTTTTTTCTTCAAATTAGCACTCTACGGAATCCGGAGTCAACGACCTTAATCTTTTTTTTTTTTAATAAAGAGTGACAAGACGAGCAGGACATGTGCCTGATGGTGAGCAAGGTGACGGGGGACCGAGTCACCTCCGTCCGTAGGGAAACACCTGTGAATAGAAAAAAACCCCACACGTGGTCCCTGGGTGGTGCCAATCAGGTGACAAAAATACCGGTGGTAGGCTTCGGCCGTGGCTGGTGACCACCCACCAGACTAAGTCATGCCGCCAAGCGGCCTAGCCGTGTTCCGGCATGTTGTCTGGTGACGCCATCAGGGGAAAACGGGTCGGAATAGTTGCTGCACAACTGCAAGACCAGAATGTCGCAAACCTATACTCTGCATCGGTAAACTAGTCATGGAGGGTAGCGGGATCCGAGGCACGGTTGCCGCGACCGACCGCAGATAGTTGGGGGCCCAAGTAGTGAACTAGCCACTCATGAAAGGCTGCCCCGCCATCTAGCGAAAAATCCCGGGATGCGCTATCCTGCCGGTTGGCGACCGGATGACAGGCCAGATAGACATCCCCGGGGGGGCTCGGGCGTCCCCGCAGTCTCCAGACTAGTTTCCCATTGATGTATTAGTGTTGTGTGCTGTGACCGTTGGTCAGCAGTGTGTAGCCTCGTTCCACTTCCGTTTTCCCACCGACACTCACTCTCAAATAACATGATAAAGAAAAATAAAAGGAACAAAGTTATAAAGCGGCTGCACTCCTCGTCACTCAAAGTGCACCTCACGAATATTCGAGGTCTGCACTCCAATATCACCGCAGTCCACCACCATCTAGAGACTGAGCAGCCGTCGCTCTTGTTTCTTACGGAGACGCAGATAGGATGTCCGTCGGACGTGGCGTACCTAACTTATCCAGGGTACACCCTGGAGCACAAATTTCGGCCCCGTGCTGGTGTGTGCCTGTACGCCCGTGACGACATCTGCTGTCGGCGTCTCCGTAATCTTGAGGACACCAGATTCTCAGTTCTTTGGGCGCTGATGGACACAGGCATAGACAAAATTATATATGCCTGTGTCTATCGGTCGCACAGTGGGGATCAGGAGACAACAAGGCTCATGGAATATTTAACTGAGGCAGCGGACGCGGCTCAGCAGAAGTACCCGTCAGCCCAATTGGTGTTACTGGGGGATTTCAACGGACACCATAAGGAATGGCTGTACCCATACCGGGACACCGACCACGCTGGGCAGGAAACGAGAAAGCTAGCTTTATCGTTAGACCTAACCCAGCTGGTCCAAGAGGCCACTCGGGTACCAGACGTTGAGTCGCATACTCCTTATTGCTTGGACCTTCTGCTGACAACGGATCCAGACCGATATTCCGTGGCGGTATCTTCGCCTTTAGGCAGCTCCGACCACTGTCTGGTGAAGTCAGTATCCGTCTATCATCCACCCGATCCTTGCCCCAGAGGCAACCGGCGGCTATGGCGATACAAGTCAGCAGACTGGGATGAGATGCGATCTTTCTTTGCATCTTACCCATGGCAGTCATTGTGCTTCACTTCTGGTGATCCGTCAGCCTGCGCGGATGCTGTGACTGATGTAATACGAATGGCTATGGAATATTTTATTCCATACTCTGACGTCCCATCATCCAGCAAAGCTCGCCCGTGGTTTGGATCTCAATGTTATAGTGCAGAAGCATTTAAACATGAGACCTACCTAGCCTGGGTTGAAGCTCGACAGCGTAAGGCGAGAGACATACACCAGAAGAAGAAGGCGTTTAACAAGGCTGCCAAGGCATGCAAAAAGGTTCTTCAGAGGGCTCGTTTTGATCATATTAGTCGAATAGGGAACAAACTGGCTTCGTACCCTGCGGGCAGCAAAGCGTTTTGGTCCCTAGCTAAATCGGTCGAATCGAACTTCTGCCGCTCCTCACTGCCTCCAATTCTGAAACCTGATGGGGCACTGGCTCACACGGCAATAGAGAAGGCAAACTTGTTTGCATCTCAGTTTGCAGAATCTTCACGTTTAGATGCTGGTAGCGCATTACCTCATACTCCACCAGGCAGTCCGTCCTTAATGTCGGAAATACACATTCGCCAAATAGAGGTTCGTAAAGCGCTACGCAATCTAGATGTGAATAAAGCCAGTGGCCCGGACGGAATCCCTGCTGTAGTGCTGAAGGCTTGTGCGCCTGAGTTGTCTCCTGTACTGACGCGCCTGTTTAGACTCTCTCTTCAGACTGCGCAAGTACCGAAATCATGGAAGGTTGCTAACGTGCAACATGTGCCCAAAAAAGGTAGTCGTGCCGACCCTGCCAACTACAGGCCAATTTCAGTCACGTCCATACTCTGCAAGACTATGGAACGTGTCTTAAACCACAGGCTCCTGACGTACCTAGAATCTAATGACCTCCTTAGTGACAGGCAATACGGGTTTCGCCGAAACCGGTCCACCGGGGATATTCTAGCGTACGTCACTCACATCTGGAGTGAGGCCATCGATAAACACGGAGAAGCACTTGCAGTCTCTCTGGATATCTCGAAGGCTTTTGACAGGGTTTGGCATGACGGCCTTATAAGCAAACTTTCTGGTTTTGGTTTGTCTCCTGGGTTTGTTGCGTGGATATCAGACTTCTTGAGGGATCGATCCATACGAGTCGTCATTGATGGCTGCTCGTCGGATCAAATGGCTATCAATGCCGGAGTCCCTCAAGGGTCAGTACTCTCTGCGACGCTTTTTCTGCTACATATCAACGATCTGTTGAAGCCCGGTATCTATGGGTACGCAGACGATAGCACTGTTGTAGAGAGTTACATATCTAGTGCGAGAGCCAGTGGGCAGCAAACTCAGTTACTGAGAGAGAGTATGATAGAGCGTTTGAACTTGGCCCTTGAGACAGTCTCCGAATGGGGCGATGCCAATCTGGCCAAGTTTAACGAGGGAAAGACACAGGCGTGTCTGTTCTCCGCAAAAAGGAGTCAATTTCAACAGACTCCTTCTTTTCGAGGTGTATCCGTGCCGGTTACCAACCATCTCGAGCTTTTGGGTGTTACCTTGTCATCCACGCTCAACTTTGGCTCTTATATCGAGTCCAAAGCTAAATTAGCTGCCAAAAAACTAGGCGTCCTCTCAAAGGTTCGAAGGTACTTCAAGTCTGAACAGTTGCTTGTATTATATCAAGCACAGATTCGCTCTTGCATGGAGTACTGTTCGCACCTTTGGGATGGTTCGGCTAAGTATCAGCTCGAGGCTCTGGAATCAATCGAGAAACGTGCCAAAAGGCTCATAGGCAATGATACTCTAGTGCGAAAAAGACTTCAAAGTCTTGAACATCGCCGCAAAATTGCTAGCCTATCGGTTTTTTATCGGATACATTTCGGAGAGTGCGCGACTGATCTGCATAACTTAATACCACCTTGCCCCTTTTTCTATCGGACTGCTCGTAGCTCGAGAAAACGACATCGTTTCATGGTTGATGTTCCAAAGACACGAACAAAGAGGTTTGACTCTACTTTTGTGATAAGAACGTCTAGGCTGTGGAATGAGCTACCAGAGTGGATTTTTCCTGATAGTTATAATCTTGGTGTCTTCAAGTCGAGAGTGAATCGGTTTCTTCTAGGTAAGCACGTTTCATCGTAGGCCGCATCGTCGCTTAACAACAGGCGAGATGGCGGTCAAGTGTAAACCTATTCAAGTTAAAAAAAATAAAAAAAAAAAAAAAGCAACGTACCTGCCACATGACAGCACAGTAACACGCAGCTATAGGAACATGAAGAGTCCAAATCATCACCTAGCACTGCACTGCGCTCGTCACCCAGAGATCAAAGATGCTATATCTCTTAGCCCTGTAATTTCTCTGGAAACATTACCCTTCAAACCGGAACACAGTAATGTTTGCACATTACTGCTTGGCGGTAGAATAACTGCCAAAGGTGTGGTACTTCCCCAGGCGGACTCTGCTAAGAGTCCTACCACTACAAAATCATTTCATATCATTCGAGTTCTTTTTTTACGTATTCTTATGTTTTGGATTAGGATAAAAAAAAGAAAATAAGGCGAGTAGCGAACATTACCTTAATCTTTACACAGTGGGTAAGTAGATGTTTTTTGCTCATTCCATAGCCCGATTTTGTTTGCTGAACCGATCCTTCTATTTGGAACTCCGCTACCCTACCAGAGTTGTTCACGACTTGTCGCATTCGTGCATAAATATTGCGATTTGTCGCAATAGTGATTACTTGACCTAAATTAAGCAAATGTAAACTTATGTATAAGTTAGCTATTCCAACTGCGAATAGCGAATAAGAAGCGTTATACAATTACGAGGGATGTATATGTATATATGTCGAGGGCAATATTTGCTAACATTGGAATATGGGTCGTCGGATAATGTATCAGGGTGTTGATTACAATATTTGTATTATAACTGTCAATTAAAATTCAGTTTTACCCCGAGGTTTTACTTTCACTCGATAAAAAGTAACCTATATATTATTCTGAATCCGGTCTGATCTCCGACTAAGGTCCGACGTGATTGAGTCAAAAATTTCTAAACAACTAGTCATTCAAGCTTTTGTTTTTTAAAAAAAATTGTAGAGTAGGATCAAGGAAAATATTATCCTTACTAACCGACTTAAAAAAAATGACGATGTTCTCAAATTCGTTGCATGTTTTTTTTTATGTACTGTATGACTCGATAGCTCAGCTCCGCCAATTGCGAATCAATTTTAATGGTTCTTATTTTGTTTGTTAGATGATACTTCGGAAGTGGTCTCATATATTTTTTATCCACATCGGTGTCAATGTAAAAAATACAAAAATGTTGTATAAAACAATTAAATGTGCTAAGTGAAGTGAAAGAAGTGACTTCCCCTTAACTGAGTCAATAAGAAAAGTGCTGATGGGTACCTTCTTATGTATAAACTTTGTAGCAATTTAAGTTAGATATAAATTACTTACGAGCCTAGACTTACTAAATTAGGCTAGATTGTAATAAGTATTAGGATCCAAGGTGACCTTGGTGAATAATTTTAGAAAAAAAAACTCATTGGGTAAGTTTGAGGTAAAAAAAAAAATCATTGAGGTAAACTTAGTGATGGCTGCTTATGAAATTTGGTCCAGTGTCTGAATTATATTTAAAATTAAATTTGGATTTTGTTCTTTCAACAAAAAACCTTTTAAACTTTTGACAACGCAAGCCTGGATCTTGTATTTCTGGCAGTAGCAGCAAACTTGTAATGCGACTACAGAAACAGGAATGTTCCCTTTCTAAACTGTATGGCGGTTTAAGGTGGAGGTCGCAGTACAGTGAACGTTGAGCGTCAATGGCTTCGTAAATCATTGCCTTAAAGTTCAAAGTCGTTTGCAGTAATACAGGAATATGGTTGATACAATTTAGTAAGTTCAATAGGCACTAAAGGCAACCTGGGGTCTACAATCACAGGTCCCTCAAAAAATTTCAACTTGTGCTCTCTGCGCACTGTCTTCTGCTAATAAGCTGTTTTTTGGATATTGTGTCTACATAATAATAAGCTTAAGTTCATTTTTCAGTTATCATTTTCGGAGTGAAAACTTCTTAAATAGCGTGGAGCACTTATTGCATAAATCTTAGGGTTTTGCGTCACCGACATACTAATATTACCTAATGTGGCATAGCGTCGCAGCGGCGGCCGAGTACAACCTCAAAAGAAGAGTGAAAAAAGTTGCGCCAGTGGCACCAGTTCGCGCCGAAACCGCAAAACGCGACGAAGAAGATATACGTGTCGCTATCTCAGAGCGAACTGGCGCCCATACAATTCTATAATGTCAAGTGCCTGTCGCGGTCTCCGGTCTCGGTCTTGTGTCGCTGTCTCAGCGCGAACTGGCGCCCTAACAATTCTATAATGTCAAGTGCCTGTCGCGGTCTCCGGTCTCGGTCTTGTATCGCGGACTCCGTACGAACCGCTACATTAAAAATTCAAAGTTATACATTTTCACATCCATTAGCAGGTATAACTGCCAATTTTTTAATTTTACTGGATGGTTGAAATTGTTTGCTACAACCTTTATGGACCGAGACGTAAACCAAACATTATGCACAATAAACCGTGCTTCCGATTAATTCATCCGCGCAAGTGAATTTACGCGCCGAACTAGCATTGTTTGAATAATGTTCGCCTACGTACATAAATAAGCAGTTAACTATATTATAATATTCGCTGTACCACCGCAAGCGCGAAACAGCCTAAAATATCACATCATACCGGGATATGGAGAGCAGTAGCGTAAATTCAGTAGTTTTCTAACGTTAATATTCATGTGACAAACGCCCCATAATGTTACCGCCATAGCAATTATTTATATGTACGCATATATGATATGTATATTTTTCGCTTTTTTTGACCAAATACGATTCAAGGAGATTTTTTTTAAAACAATAGTACGTAATGGTACTCACTTAATGTACTCACATTAAAGTGTGTAATGTTGGTGATTACCGCTGAGCCGCCATTGAGACAGAGCCCTCAGGTGAGGGTCTTAAAAGGGCCAAGGATGGTAATCATCAATACCCACGTTTATCATACGACGTTATTCAACACACTTGTGAAGAAAACAATAATAAAAAATCGTTTTGATCTATTCCAAACGATCTTTTGTGTATCGATTTATTTGAACTCCATAACTCGCTCGTGAATAATAGCAATGAAAAAGTCAGTTAGACTATAAGATGTGCCTAATTGCGGTGAAATTAGAGCCACTTTAGCAACGGTGATAATAAAAAATGTGTGTGCGTAAGACCACACTGCAAAAGTAAAAACTTCATTATCTGAATTTTGTATTATGTTATATTATTATAAATCCTATTAGTGCGATAAACGACAAACAAGTCACAAATTACATTTGTTTGTTTTTTGTGACACAGCAGTGAAGAGCAGCTGATTGTATCTTTCTCACTCGGGCGCACTCGGTAATCGCGAGTTCACCCGATCGACCTTTCACAGCCTGACTTACAGCCTCCAGAAAAATCTGTGTATGATTTGCCAAAATAAGTTTTCATTTAAATGAAACTGAATTTAAGTACCTAATTTAAAAGCCCGACTCGCGACGCGGCCGGCGTCGTGACGTCACACAAAAAATCATAACTAAAAAATGAAACCAAATTTTGTGTGTCTGTTAACGACAATGTAGAGATAAATATTATCACCTATCTCTTAGGCATCAAAATAAACTAATAATCGAGTATGTTGATCATGAAAAAATAAGGTTTTAAAGTCTCAAAACCGGTTTTGCCCAAATTTGGCCTCTTGGGGCATGACTACTTGATGACGTCAGATTTCGAAAATGGGTCTCAAGGAAATTCCTAAGAACTTGTGATTAAGGGAGTATCTAAAAAGATATTACCTTTACTCCTTTTGCCAGGGAAATATTTCCACGGAAAATTGTGTACGAGTATTTGCTGTACAGAAGGGTAATGAAAAAACATGTAATTAAATAGTTCGCTGAATTTTATTTAAAATATGTTGCAGTAATTGGCTGCGAGCCTCGGTTTGCCTTTTCGTTGGATATAACATTACTCATGCGGCCAGTTACAAGAATGGTTTTTATTTTCCTTATTAATTGGGTTATCAATTATGAAATGAATTAGTAATAAAGTGCGTCAAACAAAGAAATAACTCTATACCACAATTTGTTATGCTTTAAAAACCAACGTGGCCAAAAAAACCATCTATTTTTTAAACAGAAGATTCTTTCCAGCGTATTTTTGGTCAAACGCGGACCTATAAAAAATATCAGGAAAGAAATAGCTTCAAACACAAAGTTCTACAACTACACATTGCAAATGGTAAACCAATTAATGCCTAATTTGAAAATCTTCGGTGTATGTTTGTAATTAGACTCCTCCAAAACGACTGAACGGGTTATAATGAAATTTTTGGTATGTATTCAAGTTAATACGAGAATCTTAATGTTTTTTTACATATCAGACAAAAGAATGTTTGCAAAATAAAAAAACAAGAACAATACAGTTTATGCGGGAGATCCTACGTCTAGGCTGTGGAATACATTGGCTGTTTTCTCCATGGCTACAGTCGTTAAATCGAAAGTGCATCAATTTCTGCTGAGGAAGCACGCTCCATTGTAGACTGCATCGTTGCTTAACATCAGGAGAGATGGCAGACAACCGCTATACTCATCATCATCAACAGCCCACTAAACGTTCCCACTGCTGGGACTCGGGGCCTTCTCTCGCAAGGAGAGAGTTAAGGCCATAATCCACCACGCTGGTCCTTTTATTTTTAGTAGGATGTAATAATACATTGATCAAAATGATCACATTTTTTTTGTAATTATTAAGGAAATTGATATAGATTTTAAAATTATGGTTGACTGCCATGTTCTCAACATCTAGAGGTACCTATAACATATTTAATATATATATTAATAACTATTTTTTTTAATATACCATGATATATTTTCAAATATATTTTTAAATATATCCGAGAGTACACCTAATAAAATTAATTCACTTTCTTTTCAGTCGGTCTCTGGAAGGCTCACAGGAAAGTCTTACTGCCTGTATTCAACAACAAAATTGTAGAACAATATTTGGGAGTAATCGCAGAGCAGTCAGACGTACTGCTAGATCGATTGAATGAAAGGGCGGGTAAAGGCGATTTCGATGTTCTCAAGTACATTACAGCATGTACCTTGGACATTGTTTTTGGTAAGTTAACAATTAATAAAAATGTAATGTAAACACTGTCTCGATAGATCGATCTATTATCGTGTTAGTATTGTGATAGAACAGGAATTTTATAAAAGGATCAATGTTAAATTTACGAAAATCGTTATTAATTGTTTTTCGAAACCATTGATAGGCTTATGCTAGACCGCTGTCTCTACTGATGTTAAGCAACCATATGGTCCACAGCTTGTTTACCTAGAAGAAACCGATTCGCACTCTACTTGAAGACTCCAAGATTATATAATAGATGTTCATGTAACGAAAGTGGCATCAAACCTCTTCGTTCACGTCTTAGGAATGTCAACCGTGAAACGTCTGGTCTCCTCCAGCTCCGAGAAGTCTGATAAAAAACAAAGAGACTTATGAGTCTTGACTACTCATTGAGCATGTTAGCGAAAAAGTGGCATATTAATTTTAACAACTTTGCAAAATTGGCAGTGTGTATAGGGATTGCAAAACGCCAATGTATTTTGTACAGAGACAGCGATGGGTGCGGGTTGGTGGATGACACATGACTTCGAAAGATTCTAGGTACATGTCGGTTTCCTCACGATGTTTTCCTTCACCGTTTTAAGTTAGCCGCATTCCGCACATGACTTCGAAAAGACAGTGGTGCGTGTGGGGTTTGAACCCGGGGTCTCCGGATCGGCAGTCGCCGTTCTCCCGACTAGACCAGCCGTAACTTTACCGCTATACTACTTAGTTTCAATAAAATAGTTTCTACAAAGATTTTTAAAACATTTTAAAAAGATTTTAAAAAGTATTTAAAAAGATCCTACGAGAAATTGTACGAATTTTCTAATTGAGAACGAGACACATCATGGACAACTAACTCGTTAGTTAAACACAGTGTAAGATAGAGAACTGGGCGGCACCGTGTTATTCTAAAACCGACTACCAACCAAAATATTGTTCGATGTAAATTGTTCTATAAGATTAATGGATGCCGTATAGTGACTTAATTGCGTTTGCAAATAACCTATACTGTTAAAACGTTGGCTAATTATTATAGACATCGCTTTCCACCACTTTGTGTGTAGTTCTTCGGTCTTTTTCAGATTCTAACTGGGAAAGTACCACAGTTTTGCCACTATAGTCATGGTAGAGTATTACTGTGCTAAGACAATCAGTAATGTGCTAAATCATTACTACAAATAAATTGTGACAAAGTATTTAACAAATATATCACTTATGTCAAGATAGAATGTTGAGCTCTCACAAGTATAGCGTGGCTGTTATTGGTCATTGGATTAAGAAAGGTGTTTTGATTAAGCTATTTTAAATATAAAATTTAAGTCTCTGCCATTCCTAAATAAATAAATAAACAATACTAAGGTCCGGATTGGAGGGCAATGTTTTGGAGGATCTTGTGGGTCGCAGAGGAACGCAGTAGTTATACTTGCAAGGCAATAAATTGGACTATTCTGTACTGTTATTCACATTCAAAGAACTGCGTCACTATGTTGTTATGGGAAGACTATTACTGTGTATGTTTCTCATGATTTTTTAGATTCCTATGGCAATTATTGGTCTACATCGACTTCGGACTAGCGCGGAAGGCACAATACCCTATTACCACTTAATAAATTATATATATAACACTTGATTTCTACCACGCCTGATGTTCAGTGGCGATGCGGTCTACGATCGTAATTACCTAGATGAAACCGATTCACACTCGATTTGAAGACACCAAGATTTTAACCACCGTGATAAACCCACTCAGACAGCGCATTCCACGGCCTAGACGTATCACATAAGTAGAGTCTAACCTCTTCACTCGAAGCTTTGGAACTTCAACCACGAAACAATGTCACTTTTTTCGAGCTATGAGCAGTCCGACAATGACGCCAAAATAAATCAAAAATATAAAATGTACCTTATGTCAATTTTAACAAGGCGGTTAGCGTCTATCAGTGTAATATATCTATGGTTAGAAGATAGGCTAAATTAATGTTTGTCGAACAATTGACAGATGAGATAAACGGTAGGTTAAAATAATTGTAATGTTATTTAAGGGTCCTTGAGTTTGAATATGTTGGGTTGACTTATCTGGGCATTGTAACGTCTTTGGTAATTAAGATGTGACGTCAGAGGGACGAAAGATACTATGGTTTATTGCATATGAATATGGATATGTCTTCCTTTTGATTAGATACATAGATGAATACACTTTATTGACATATCAATGAACTGTTTTCAAACGAGACTTACAACTGATTTAAAAATATTAGACTACTAGCGGCCCGTTCCGGCTTCACTCGGATACTAACCTAGATACCAACTGCAGCGCCATCTGCCGGGCTGGTTTGTGAATCGAAACTATCCATGACAACCCTAAACTTTAATAATAAAAATAAATGTTTATTTTTATAAAACATTAGTAGATTTGCTCTGGGAAATTTTAATCGAAATAGAGTGAAAAACATTGTACAAAAAAGACGATAATTTATCAGTTGTCGAGAGGGATGAAAAATGATTAAATTACTAAAATGGCTATTAAACAATAGGGGTTGGTGATAAAAGGGTAAAAAATTAGGGTTGTATGTATTTTATAATGCCACATTATAAAAAAATTGACCAAAAATTTACAAAAAAAAATTGGGGTGAACAACCCTTTTCACTTTGGGGTATGAAAAATAGATCAGACCTGTGTCTGAAATCGGCTACTATCTATTTTTCATATATCTATATGCACATAACATTTCGGAGGAGTAAGGTAACTAACACTGTGAAACGAGAATTTTATATAAATATAAGAAGATTGAAGTTATACTTCTTTTGGCACTTTAAATGATTAGAGTATTTTTACGATGCTCGTGACATACCCACATATAAAAGTTCACTTTTAAATGCGAGGTTTTAAAAATATGGCAACTGCTTAAATTTGCTCCTTAATCCCGTATAATAATCATCTTTGACAAATTGAGTCCATAAGTGCAGTAGTTTTTTTTTAATTACATAAAATAACAAACGTTTTTAAAATTTTTACGTTCTATAGGTGATATATAAACTATTTATGTTCCAAATTTCAGCCTGATCCGTTCAGACGGATAACCTGGAAAGCCAGGAACGGATGTAACCAACAGACATCCAAACATCAATATATTATCATTTATAATATTTGTAGTATAAGAGTGTTATAATATAACTTACCTGAGGCATATACCCGATCCTAGGCCCCGGCACGCCACTCCCAGGGCTGCCAGGTTTCCCTCCTAGCACCCATATTTCACCGGAATTCAGTCTCCGTCGACCCACAATGCACGAAAGCAAGGTCGTTTTACCACAGCCCGATGCACCGAGGAGTCCGTAACTGAAATTTAAAAAATAAATAAAGTTGAAATTATCTAAATCAAAATAGGAACAAATACTATGCATTAAATGTAGCATGGGTAAAAATAATAGCAGGGTGCTAAAAGTACTAGTCTCATAAAGAATTGTAGTGTTAGGACTCTTAGCAGAGTCCGCCTGCGGGAGTACCACACCCTTGCCAGTTATTCTACCGCCAAGCAGTAATGTGCAAACATTACTGTGTTCTGGTTTGAAGGGCAATGTTTCCAGAGAAATTACAGGGCTTAGAGATATAACAACTTATGTAGATCTCTGGGTGACGAGCGCAGTGTAGTGCTAGGTAATGATTTGGACTCTTCATGTTCCAATAGCTGCGTGTCACTGTGCTGTTATGTGGCAGGCATGTTGCTTACCATCAGGCACAAGTCCTGCTCGTCTCGTCACTCTTTATTAAAAAAAAAAAAGTCGTCGTGTATCACTTAAATTAAACTCTGTGACGTCTATGCTTGTCTGTGGCCACTAAAAAGATTTTGAATTTATATCTAGAAAACACCTTAAACTTAAATTACAACACACTATAGGTATTATTATTCTAATATTAAAATAATAAAATGGGTACTTCTCAATAAGTGATAGTGAGCGTCTATTGTGTCGGTGGTATCGTTTTAACGTAGGCGTTGCCTTTTAAAAACATAATTTAATTTCCCGCCTTTCAAGTCTCATTTTTACTTTTTCGCTGTACATAGACAAAAGAGGTTTCATTACTCGGGTATTCCACCTTTTTGTTAGCTTTTATACTGGATGAATAGCACGGCTTTCATGCTCCAATATCACTACATTTTCAGGTGAAAAATGTCGTTCTTTACTGCCAGTTCATTAGCTATCTGGTCTCATCAACCTCCTTTATAATAAACCTTTTTTGAAATCGCTCTGTGCGTTCTTTTTATGAAACAAAATGGCAAAGTGAGTTTTTTAATTTGCCGTAACAATACAAGGAGAGGGGGAATGGTGTAATTTTCACTTTACAAGTTGATGACCGGGGATAAAAAGAGCTCACGAGGAAGTGCGTTTTGTTTTCCTTCCGGAAATAGGAACTTTGAAAAAGATTTTATTTTAACCTAAATAAATATTGTCGCTTGTTAAATTTGGTGTTTTGTTTTAAGAGCAGTTAAAACTTTGTAAGTTGAGAAGTGAATTCGTGTAGAGGAGAAGCTAGCCTTGTTATCAGAACTGAAGTGGTTTTTCACGAATAATCTTATTTTTTGGTATGAAAACTATAACATAAATTTACGGCTCAGTGGATGCCATTAATAGCAGCATCGCACCTCCCACAATATATGATTATTTTATCCTATTTATGATTATTTTAATTTGGGTATGATTTGTTTGATTATTATTAATTTGACTATTATTCACTTGATTATTTTTATTTTGATTATTTAAATTGATTATTTTAATTTAAATATATTTTACACATTTGACATGCAAAAATGTATAATAATTACTGTTTTTTTTATTTTCTAATGAAACTCAGTTTTTGACAATGTTATTAATTCAATTGTGATCATTGCTATTATTGTACTAATTGCCTATGTAATATAAATAAGTATATTTAGTTGCAATTTTATAACTTTATAATGCTAATAATTCTTGACATGTAAATAACATTTATGAATAAATGAATATGAATAAATCCATAATTACAAACATTCTTACTCAAATTGCATCATTGCTTCAACGACAGGGGTTGATTTAGAAAGGTAGATACTAACTTCTAATCACTTTATAACTGTATAAGCACAGACTTCCCAGAGTGAAGTGTATTATTTGCCTGAAAGTTATTAATATAGCTTACCTATTAACTATACTATTTATACATTATTCACTAGCAGTTTCCCATGATTTTGTCCACGTATAATTTACAACAAGCTCCTTCTTACCACCGAATCTTTTTACCGTTTTCGAGGAAAAAATAACGCACTAAACGCGTTTTCACTTTACGTATCACAATAAGTATTTATTATAAGCTCCAAGTTTCAGATTGATCCACTCACTTCTCAAAATGTTATTAAGCAATAAAGATGCAAGCTTTAACCTTTGTAATATTAGTAGGAAGTTGGCAATAGTAACAAATGACCACGACCTATATTTCATATTAACTGCAGCAAACAAGGCAAAAGTCAAAAGATAAAAAAAAAATTTGACAGTTACGACAAACTTTCCCGCCAACCCAGTCTATTCACCAAAAGAGTTCTCAATTGAAAAGTAAACTTTTAAACTCACATTGCGCCTTTTGGGACTGTCATATTCAGTCCGTCGAGAATAATGTTCGGGTTTTTGGCGGGGCCGTATTTTTTGTGCGCTCGTCTGACGCAGACCGCTTGTTCCTTTCTTGAGGCGATTGTGGACCTCTGTTGTTTGAACATTCTATTTCTTCTGGCTGTGAGTTCTTCTTCAATTGTGCTGATTGTGATGGGTCCTTCCGGGTCACGAACATCTTCCATCGATATCGTGGCGCCTTCATTGTCGTAAGCTGGCATTTTGAATCTGTGAAGGAAAAAATACTGGTGAGAATGTGGTAAAAGACAATGGACGTTTGTTTTTTTTTTCCTGCGAAATGAGCAAGGCAACTTACTTTGTTATTGAGTGGTGTCTACTTACAGACTTATTACAAAATATTGCCGTAATTATGTATCTCTAATGCTGGGGCCACACTAACGAGAAATGGCATTAATTATCGCGATAATGGACGTTAACCGTTGGTGTAAAATAAACCTACGGTTTATGTCCATTAGGTGTATTTTACACCTACGGTTAACGTCCATTATCGCGATAATTAATGCCATTTCTCGTTAGTGTGGCCCCAGCATAAGTGCATTTGATGTTACTCATGTCAATAAATTCTATAACCATTTAATTTTGCTCAAAATTTGTTAGGCTTCCATAAAACCCTTGTCTCGAACTCACTACCAACAAAGCGACAAAACTATTCAAAAAACGAAATTAGATAGCTCGTAGCACGAAATAGCAATATCGTTTCATAGTCGACGTACCAAAGTGCCAAAGACTCGAGCGACGAGGTTTGACATTTGACTCCACTTTCGTAATGAGAATGTCTACGCTGTTGCAATGCGTTGCCCGAGTGGGGTTTTCCCGGTAGTTACTATCCTAATATCTTCAAATCGATTATGCTAGGTAAGCACGCTACGTCATCGACCGCATCGTCGCTTAACATGAGGCAAAACGTTTACGAATTTAATATCAACTACCATTTTAACGTTGCCAAAACGTCGAAAGTATTATAATATTGATTGCGATTAAGTTCTGTGTAATCCTCATAGAATCATAACGCCTATAAACGATCAGCGATAACAATCGGGGGGTCTACCGCCTTACGAAAAACGCTTTGATGCTTTGACGCTTTGGCATTGCCGTCTCTTTCATTTCAAGCGAGAAGAAAAGAGACAGCAATGTCAAAGCATCAAAGCGTCAAAGCGTTTTTCGTTAGGCGGTAGAAGCGCGGGTCCGCGATAGAAAAGTGAGGAATCATAAGTAGCCATATTGGCTCAGTCCGTTCGAAACTACCCTCAGATGTTAAAATCAAGCGCGCGCGCACTGACCGCTATGGACTGAGTCGCATGGCCCTAAAAATGCAATTTTAGGCCCAACGCGGTTGTCCCATTTTGTCGCACCTTTGGCCAGGTCCTTATATATAGGTACAATTTAGTTTAACAAAATAATATTTTTAAAGTGAACTGTTCACAAAACTTAGATCTAAGAACTAGTAATAAATATCTTTAGTCTATGTTAAGAGCTAGCCATAAGATAGACAGTAAAATAAGTAAGATAAGAAACCCCTGACCCACCATATGTTAGGGATAAGTCAGAGAGCCCGGTCTTTATATCGGGACATATATAAAAAAAAGGTCCTTATATATAAGTCTATGATATATAATATGTAATAATTATCTAAGTATACCTACTATAACACCATAAAGCTGAAGAGTTAATTTTTTTAACTTGACAATCTCAGTAACTAATGAACCGATTTCAAAAATTCGTTCACCGTTGAATACGAACGTAATCCTCTAGTGCTATAGGCTATACCGATATTTTATGTACCACGGCCAAAACCGGGGCAAACTGCTAGTTATATGCAAACAACTCCCACAGATACTAATTAAATTGCCTGTTACAGACGTCTAAAGCCATGAATGCTTGTATCAGTAAAATATTTATTTTAGGAAATCTGTAATCATGTTTGTGAAGACTTGTCAGGGTGCTCTAGCTACATTACGAATTACGACGCTACGGCGGAAAATACACGAAAAAGATTTCCAGATTTATTATGATAGGTATTGTTGGCACCGACACTTTACTTTTTACGACTGACGTACGTAACCTGAAATACTCAGTACGTTGTTGAATGAATCATAAACTCGTGTGTTATGTTTGTTTTTCGGCGTTACCCCACTGACCTCAAAACGAATACTATTTTTAGTTCTGATATGAAAACTGCCTTAGCAGTGTTTAGAACTTATTGGTAGGAGAATATCTTAAAAGCTTACGTCATCAATATGTTAATATGACGTAGCAATGTCGGAGCAGCAGACCTGAGGGTTTACCGCCTAACTAGTTTTTTTTTGTTTTTAATAAAAAGTGACCAGACGTGATGGTAAGCAACATGCGTGCCATATAACAACACAGTGGCACGCAGCTATTGGAACACGAAGAGTCCAAATCATTACCTAGCACTCCACTGCGCTCGTCACCCAGATATCTAAGTTTTTATATTTCTAATCCCTGTAATTTCTCTGAAAACATTGCCCTTCAAACCGGAACACAGTAACGTTTGCACATTACTGCTTAGCGGTAGAATAACTGGCAAAGGTGTGGTACTTCCCCAGGCGGACTCTGCCAAGAGTCCTACCACTACGAAATAGAATTGTCTTAGCTTTGAAATTGCTCTCTCTTTTCTTTTCGCTTGAAACGATAGAGACCGCAATAGCAAAGCGAACACCGATTTAGTTATGCGGTACAAGGGCAAGACGTCCATGTTAACCGACTTTTGGATTGGGTAAAACTTGTTAATTCCCGTCATCGACACGTGTAATCCTACTTATATTATAAACGTAAATGTTTGGATATTTGTTCTTCAATTACGTCATAACGTATGATTGGGTCGGGGTGAAATTTGGGACACAGATTATAGTGTGTAAGAACACATAAGCTACTTTATTTTAAAACAAATACACGGGTAACTCACGTATAATATAGTCAGAACAGTCTGACTCGAGTTTCGATCGCGTCCGGCGATCTTCTTCAAGGCGAGTGCGCGCGCATGTTCGTTCGCAGGATGTTCAGTGCTAAACGAGCTGCGAACATGCGCGCGCACTTGCCTTGAAGAAGATCGCCGGATGCGATCGAAACTCGAGTCAGACTGTTCTGACTATATTATACGTGAGTTACCCGTGTATTTGTTTTAAAATGTTTAATAACCACGTTAGTTTTCATACTAAAAAGCTACTTTATATACTGGGAAAAATGGGAACTACATGAGTAATTCTATTACTGCCATTTTTTTACACGGTTGCTCATTAGCTCATTGTCCATTATTGTTAAACCATGGAGCACTGTGCTAGTGGTAAATAACTCACCCGATAGGTAATATTTCATCACCATTATCAATAGAACAGTGTCCCCAAGACACTCTTTGTCCAAGTGGTTTCTTTTTGCAAGACATTTTAAATTTCAAATACTTTTTAGGTTTTTAGTGTATATTATTCAACGCAGACAACAAACTTATAAGTGAATAATAACAAATATTTATTCGAAAAATTCTCCGGTAAAATTATAAAAAAAAATGTTACCTAGATAATTTAAAATGTCTTAACTACACTTTTGTGTCACAAATAGACAAATAGATTACATATTTATGAAACAAACAAATTCCACTATTCACTTTGAATTCGAAAATTAAGTGTAATTATTTTCTTATTTCGTGATTCTACACAAATTGTGTTTTAATAAAATAACACCACACATTTAAAATTAAAAAAAAACAACACCACAAAAACAATTTGCGTCAGTCTTGGACAAAATTCGGACAACAAAGATATACTTCCTTATTATGGCACCTAATAGCAATAAATTGGTTATTCGTTTACTCAAATGGCTAACTCTATTTAGTTTATTAATAAACGAATTAGCATTAATTGCTTCTTCTCTGTATTTTTGACTACACGCATTGTCTAAAATTCCATTTCAATATTCACTGACGTATTGAAAAGGTCGTAAATCATGAGACAAGAGTGATGCTATATGAAAAAAAATTGGCAGTCAAGGGAACTGCCGATAGAAGTCAAAACTTATAACTCAGAATTTGACAGCTTACCTTGGAAACTACACGGGTGTAACCGGAGGTCGTGGCCTCGCCATCATGGCATAGCCATCTTAAAATGCGTCAGCATTTTCCATTGGCTCACGCATTTCTAGATGGCCATGCCATGATGGCGAGGCCACGCCCTTCCAGCATTTCCCATTGGCTGACGCATTTCTAGATGCCCAATCGCCAAGGCCCCGAGTTTATACGAAGATTTCTTATCATACCCGAGCGTGACGGTAGAATTCAATTTACACCCCACGAAAAATCTGTAAAAATTTGTATAAAGAAGTTTTCACTTCAAAAATATGGCCGTTGGAAACGAAAGACCGAGGATCGGGCTTTTAGTGGCGTATTATGGGAGTGACCCATGTACAGCAGTGAACGAATACAGGTTGATGATGGTGATGATTAAAAAGGTCACTTATTGTTTCGTCGTATTGGCTTCACTTATATAATAAGAACGTATAAGCTGTGGAATGCGTTGCCTGAGTGGGTTTACTGAAATAAATTTATCGATGGTAGGGATGACTTTAAATCTAACTATTTTTTTAAGTGTTTATTATGGTAGTCTTAACAATATCACTAAAAATAAAAGAGAGAGTAATATTAACATGAACAGTTGAGTGAGGCGGTAGCAAGTCTCGCACGATAGATAAATATATATTAACGTAAACAAAAATATAACCTCAAAAATTAATTCAATTTCTGAAAGATTTGCTGAAAATGATTTATTGCACTTATTATTTAATGTTTATTTTTCGATAGTGCTAATCTGATTTCGATAATACTTAAGTACTTATATCGGACCACCTCCGAAGTCAAAGAAAATATTTGCCTGAAGTATAATACTACAAAACAAAAAAAAAATATCAAAATCGCTAAAGGAGCTATCGCGTAACAAACATGTAAACATAAAACAGCAAATTTGACAACCTCCTTTTTTTCAAAGTTAGTCAAAAAAAGTAAACTTTTGTAACGAAGTGTATAATGTGGAAAACTGTATAAATTTGGTCCTTTTAAAAAAAATAAGCAGTTGATAAGTTACCATTTATCATCAGAAGCGTCGATAACTATAATTCCAAGATCCTATTCAGTGGATATTACATTGTAAATATTTATTGACGTGATTCGATATAATTTCTCGCTATTTTCGATGACTCAGCAATAACTTGGACATTAAACCCTGACTCGGCAAAATAGCAAAACGTGTCTTGGCGCTGCTATGAAAAAAAATCGTAGACAGAATACGATGACGTAAAGGTAGATTTTACTTATAAACTTTGGAAACGGTAATGTTCAGAGGTTATTTAATTAATCGTTTTCAAGATGCAAATAATCATAATAGTCTAAAATAGTCCCCAGTTTCGCCATAGGTGGCGCTAATATTTCAATTTTAAGAAAAAAATCACAGAATAAAAGATTTGCGACTTACTTGGCAAGAATCGGGGATTGTGTCTGACAGGTCTATATGCAGCTTGAAAACACCATATTAGTATCAAAGTTGTCGATCGAAACTTGAGTTCGGACTGACAACATCAAAATAAATGTGAGTTACCCATGTATTTATTCAAGTTTACAATCTTTGAGTTTGTACTGTCATACAAAAATTTCACGGATTTTCCGTTTGCGTACCTAAGCATAAACAATATTAATTTGTAAATATTTATTAATGTGATTTGATAAAGAAAAAATTTAAAGGTTTGAATAAATGTTTGGAATATGGGTGAATGTGGTGTAGTCACAATAACGTCTCTCAATAGTAGCATAAGGCTCTTTGTATTTCTACTGCTGAGACTCGGGGCTTTTTCACATAAAAAGATAATCCAGACCATAATCCACTGCTGCTGATGGGTTGACATATGTATAACAAATACCTACTAGTGATATATTTCTTGAAACAGGCGATGGATTTCAGGCCTTTGGTGGGGAATTTGACGAGCGCAGTGACTATATGAATGACTCCAAATTTGTGTTTATTGTAATTTGACATGTAAATTATAAACTTATTTAGAAAATAGTTATTTATTTATTATGCATAATCTGAAAATCTACCCAAGCGACTCGTAAACATATAATAGATATCGAACAAAAAACCTATGAGAGGTTAAAGACTATGGAAAATTACCACACAACAACCTTACTGTTTCCGGAATAACCTTAGCGTGAATAAATATGGTTACATTAGATAACATTGTAAATAAATTATGTTATTATCATTCGATGAAGATTGCTATGACGTTATTGTGACGTAGGTAATACGTATTCTCGGATATATTTTTCACTAGCATCACCCCACGGTGTTACTTTTGTGGTTCCCGTTACCGTTATTTCCCTGGGATAAAAAGTAACCTACATATGTGTTTTTCCAGACTATGATTGAACTGTGTTCCAAATTTCAGCCCGATCTGTTCCTGCGTTACGACGTGATTGAGCAACAAACATTGAGTTTTTTTTTTTAATGAATAGTGACGAGACGAGCAGGAAATGTGCCTGATGGTAAGCAACATGCCTGCCACATAACAGCACAGTGACACGCAGCTATTGGAACACGAAGAGTCCAAATCATTACCTAGCACTGCACTGCGCTCGTTACCCAGAGATCTAAGATGTTATATCTCTAAGCCCGGTAATTTCTCTGGAAACATTGCCCTTCAAACCGGAACACAATAATGTTTGCACATTACTGCTTGGCGGTAGAATAATTGGCAAAGGTGTGGTACTTCCCCAGGCGGACTCTGTATAATATTAGTAGGATTAGCAACTACTATCGGTTATACACACTCGATTTTACTAAATTAAACTGTTTAGTTGTAGCCAAGTTACGGCTGGTCTAGTCGGGAGAACGGCGACTGCCGATCCGGAGACCGCGGGTTCAAAATCACGCACACCACTGTCTTTTCGAAGTCCGTACGTAATACCGCTAACTTAAAACGGTGAAGGAAAATATTGTAAGGAAATAGACGTGTACCTAAAATAATTCGAGGTCATGTATCATCCACCAACCCCCACTGGGGCAGCGGCAGCGGGCTGAATATGCTATGTGATGTTCCAGGCTAAATTCTATCTATTTTCAAAATTTCACCCCAACCCATTGAGCCGTTTCGACGTAATTGACAAACAAATATCCAACCAAATATTCAACTTGCATATTTATTAACCCAAGATAACAGTATCTTATGTGCTATTCAAGAGTAATCTATCTCTATACCAAATTTTATCCAGATCCTTTTAGTATTTTTATGCGCAAAAGAGTTAAGCTTAAGCTTCCGATTGGTAGTGGGCTTGAACATCTTGATTATCTGTAGACCTTCATCGGTCTAAGGATAATTCAGGTGTGCTTAGTGTAAGTAGTTAGGTGTCTAGCGTAGTGTGGTTCTCACTGTATTTTAGTTTTGTTAACAAAAGAGTAAATTTAATATCCATATACATATAATTATACACACAAATTTTCGTAGTTTTAACTCGTATTAGTAGGATTATATTTATTAAATAGTAGGATCGTAAATATAAATATATAAAATATAGACATAAATATTAAAAATAGCAAATACAAATATTATAAACGCGAATGGTTGTAAGTATGTGTGTAGGAATGTTTATTATTATTTCAAGCAAATATTACTTTAAAATATAGGTACAGTTTATTGAACATAATATAAATAGGATATAATATTGAATAATAATAATATGATTAATACGTAACAAATTCAGAACCATCTATAGCTGGAATTCATTACTAATTTTAAGTTAATATACAAATGACTGTCGCTCACAAAAATGTGTAATAGGTAAACCCCGTTAAGAGTGCGCCTAGTGCCAGGAAAAAAACAGATTTCACCCGCACGAGGCCCTTCTTAACATGATATGCATAAAGTCGAGAATAGCATGACACAGTTTGGAGGGGAAATCAATATTACATCAGGAGTCAATTTTTGACCAAGTTTTATTTAATTACTAAATAATTAAACATAAATATAAAAAAGTGTTCGGTTACTTTAATAGAGCGTAAAATTAGGAATTATATTAGCGAAAAATAATGTGGGGTCATCGCTGATACTTTCGAGTACTCGAATTAAAATGGATTTTTTCGGTGTCATTTTTATTTTTTTAATGTAAAAAATTCTGATCTATTTTTGAAATTCTATTCGGTTATTGTGCTTCTTCTTGATTGTACCCATACGTCAATATTTTTTTTGTTCTAGTTTTTAGTATCTTAACATTAGTGAGCGGCGTCGAAAATGTCCTTCTTTCGTTTTCTGGCACTAGGCGCCCCCTTAAGGCCGGTTTGCATTTTTATTAGTACGAGTGCGAGTGCGATTGCGAGTGCGAGTGAGTAATCGGGACTAATTACTATGCACTCGCAATAATCAATCGGTGTCCACACGTGTTTGCTACTAATCACTCAACACCTGCACTACTCACTCGCACTCGCACTAGTCAAAATGAAAACAGGCCTTTAGTTTTCATGGAAAAATACTCTTATTACGCCTACTCCGTCACCTTGTCCTTTGTTATGCTATGATCTATGATGCAGCCTACTTAGTATAAACGCAATTCTCTGGCAAATTGAATACACTCAGAATGTATCTCTTCATCCAATAACATCTACTCGAGCAACACATTCCACATTTTAAAAGACGTGAAAGCAAAGAGAGGTTTAGAACGAGTGTAGTATTAAATAAGTGTTTGAGTCATCTACCTCTAAAAAGAACCCAAATCACAAAGGTCGCTGCACCTAAAATCCGTAGAGTAGCTAATTATAATAAAAAAAAATGACAAAGGTCGCTGATCTTTAAATCCATAGAGTAGCTAATTGTAATAAAAAACGTAATTTTAACGGTTTATTATGCTCTTTGAATAGAGCTACGCAGATGAATCCGCAAGGTGCTTCTAATATGTTCATCAAGGGTCTAATGGCAGTTGGACCAAGAAAAAGAAGACTATACTCAACCAACACTATTTCGTTTCTATTGCCTGGAAGAGATTGCTCATAGAGATAAGGTGATTTGCTCCAGTAGCTTCAGGAATGTGTTTTTGTTTTTGTACTGTGGTCAATAAAGAGTTTATCTACCTATATAATATATTAGGTAGGTATATTGATATCTCTAAGCCCTACTTACCTCTAAAGTTAAAGTACTTTATTCGCAAATGTATACTTTATAAGTGAATTAGTGAATAAAATACTAAAATAGGAGCATAGAAATAGTACCTACACGTACATTTACAAAGCTAAGAAAATACAATGATGTTTTGCATAAGCATAGCGTAAGCATTAAAATTAACGTGGTTGTTACACATATTGATTAGGTAAACGGGTAACTCACGTGTAATGAGGTCGGTCAATCCGACTCGAGTTTCGGCCGCGTCCGGCGGCCTTTTTCACTCTCCTTGAAAAAGGCCGCCGGACGCGGCCGAAACTCGAGTCGGATTAGGAGGATTCATTACAATATGGTACAATCCTAAAAAAACTAATTAGTCCATCAGTTATTTAAAGTTAGTTCATCAGTTAGTTAAAAAATATTGTACACATATTTTTTATTTTGTGTCACACACAAAAAATTACGAAAATACAGTGCTTCGAAGTTTCGCGTGATGTCACTCGTGGGTACGATTTTGAACCACGAGTGATAGACTACAGGCCCGTGAACAAAATTTACGGGTCAAATGAACCACCAGGAGACCTATGTAGGATGATAGAAGGGTGTAAAGTATTAGGATTCAGCACTATGCCGTCACTTGTAAGCTGTCGAACAGAGTGTGATTGAAGAGGGGGGGTTGCAACCCTCTACCATTTCTCCTTGTCGCATGATTTTTGTACGGCATTGCGAAATAATGGATTAGAAGAGGTATTGAAACTGTATGGAACCAATGCCGTACTTAATCAAATAACCAAATTTGCTGTGTAAATTACTCGTACTCTGTAAATTTTTCCGGCAAACTAACAATTTTAAAGTTAATATTTATAATTAGTGTCAATACCTCTTTTAATCTATTATTCCGCAACGCCGTACAAAAATAATGCGACAAGGAGAAATGATCGAGGATTGCAACCCCCTCCCCCCCCCCCTCTTCAATTGCACTCAGTTGGACAGCTTACAAGTGACGGCATAATGCTGAATCTTATTACTTTATACCCTTCTATCATCCTACATAGGTCTCCTGGTGGTTCATTTGACCCGTAAATTTTGTTCACGGGCCTGTAGTCTATGACGTCGCGACCCGGACTTACAAAGTTTAATGTTCTATATCTCTGTCGATTTTTAATGTTTTGAAAAAACAAAAAATACGTGTCCCTTATTTTTCCATGATCTAGCTGACGGACAAATTTGAACTGTTATACCTCCTATCTGTATTCTACTTACTCAGTATTTAAAAAAACTTATTTTACTTCAGAACCGAGACTTGAAACTTACTAAAAAATTATGGACACGTGCCAAAGCGTGTCCCTAGTATAAATCAAATTGTACTCAGCCCGCAAACTTTTGAAGTTTTACTAATTTCTTCGAAACAAAGTACTTTAAGTACGTGTAATAATTTATGGCGTCACTTGACTCTAACATTATTTGGGTAATAAATTTTCAAATGTCACAAGTTGCCAGGTTACGCAGTATAAAATATTGTTTCAAACTATTATTTTGTAGTGGTAGGACTCTTAGCAGAGTCCGCCTGGGGAAGTACCACACCTTTGCCAGTTATTCTACCGCCAAGCAGTAATGTGCAAACATTACTGTGTTCCGGTTTGAAGGGCAATGTTTCCAGTGAAATTACAGGGCTTAGAGATACAACATCTTAGATATGTGGGCGACGAGCGCAGTGCAGTGCAAGGTAATGATTTGGACTCTTCATGTTCCAATAGCTGCATGTCACTGTGCTGTTATGTGGCAGGCATGTTGCTTACCATCAGGCACATGACATGCTCGTCTCTTCATTCTTTATATAAAAAAATCTAACTATTTACAGTTTTTCACGACACTATAATCTATACTATAATACTACTAGTTCTTTAATACGTATTAACCTGAAGCTAATTAGAATTGTAGTGGTAGTTGCAGAGTCAACCTGGGAAAGTACTACACCTTTGCCAATTATCCTGCCACCAAGCAGACGTGTGTAAACATTACTGTGTTTCTCTGGAAACTTTGCCCAATGTTTCCAGAGAAATCACTGATATAAAACACCTTATATATTGCGGGTGATGAGCGCAGTGCGGTGCTATATGATTTAGACTCTTCATGTTCCAATAGCTGAGAGTCACTGTGCTGTTATGGGCAAATCTTGCTTAGCATCAGGCACATATCTTTCTCGTCTTGTCACTATATACCTACCTACTATAGAAAAAAAAATGCAGTTATTGGAAATGCCGATCGAAGTGAAAACTTATAACTCAGAATTTGATAGCTTACCTTGGAAACTACACGGGTGTAACCAGATGGCGAGGCCTCGCCATCATGGCATGGCCATCTAGAAATGCGTCAGCATTTCCCATTGGCTCACGCATTTCTAGATGGCCATGCCATGATGGCGAGGCCACGCCCTTTCAGCATTTCCCATTGGCTGACGCATTTCTAGATGCCCAATCGCCAAGGTCCCGAGTTTACCCGAAGATTTCTTATCACACCCGAGCGTGACGGTAGAATCCAATTTACACCCCACGAAAAATCTGTCTAGGCACGCCTGAAGAAGTTTTCACTTAAAAAATTAAAGGCTACTTCGTCTCGCGTTTGCGTCTCACACATCGTTTTCCACACACTCTTTCATTGACCACATCGTTGCTTAACATAAGGTGAGATGGCAGTCACGTTCAACACCTAGTACCTAAGTTTTGAACCTAATCAGAACCTAGCTTATCTGGAAGAGATCGCTATTAGCGACAAGATCGCCTTATGTGCCCATTATGTTTTGTTATTTTATGTGTTACTAGCAGCCCCCGCGGTGTTACCCGCGAAGTTCCCGTTCCCGTCGTTCCCGTTATTTTCCCGGGATAAAAAGTAGCCTATGTGTTCTTTCAGACTATAATCAATAAGTGTTCCAAATTTCAGCCCGTTCCGTTCATACTTTAGGACGTGATTGAGCAACAAACATCCATACATTGCAATTTTTAATATTAGTGGGATTTGTTGTCAACTTTGTTTGTGGTGCCAATAAAGTGTTTTGTATTGTATTGTATGGATAAAATATAGCGAGACTTTCCTTTCGACATAATTCACCTTTACTGCGTTGCCTTGTTAACACTTTTTATTTCATTAGTGGCATTAACCTTGTGGAAAAAAGTTGAAAGAACATTTCGTGTACTTAATACTATCGGTTGGAACGTTAGCACACCCTCGCTCTGGAGGAACGTTTCAGATGATGCTCGAGTTTGATCATTTTTGAAGCAAACTCTTCTTATTTCGCGTTGGTTCCTTTTTGGCAGGTGGCAATTCTTAAGGGCTTGCATCACCGACATGCTAATATAGCCATCGATATAAAACCATTTGATGTGCCCTCCCAAATTTCAGGCGCACAGCATTATGTCATCGTTGGGAAGAGTGAGCTTTCACTCATTCCATTCTAGTCGGTTGCAGGAAGCGTTATCAACAAACAAAATAAGTAAAACCACAGCATATACGACGGTTCTAGAGGTCAAGCAAATTGGTGGTGTGTAGACCACTTACACTACCGACACAGACGCAGTTTATTACCAATTTCAAATTCTCAGGGCACATCAAATGGTTTATATCGATGAATGTAGCGACGTAGCGACATAGAGCGGTGGGCGTGCGCATAACTGATACACGTAATATTTCTGAAATATGGACCATAAATCAATAAACCCAAATCAAAAAAAAGAGAGCAAAGTCATACAAAAAATGTGGCATTTCGGGTGCAAAATTAACTCAAAATAAGTATAGAATTATTCTTTGTTTGATTACACCCGCCCAATTGTATATTTGTAACCTACTCTTTTTTACTCTACAGTTGTCTGGAAAAATTGATTTTAACGACAAAATCGCTATTTGCTACTTTATATTAAGGTTGTATTATATTAAGTGTATTAAAAAGAGTTTTCCTTATCTATCTAACATCTTTATAACACTAACTAATTGCGAGTATAATATGAAAACTAACGTAGTTATTACACATTTTAACCCTCCGTCTGTCGCGCGGGTTTTAATAACGCGGTCCGTCGCGTGGGGTCCCTGAAAACCTCGAAGATCAACCGCATAAAAAACCTATCAAAACTTGTATCGTTTAATATATCTTATTGGTTTATTGTTAAGTGTTTCAATAACAAATAAAATACAAAAATAAATCAAATATAATAATTTATTTAATGCTTTAATTTACTAATCTATAATAAGAAACATAAATTGAATCTTATCACAAAAAAAAAAAAAAAATTCTTACAAAATAACTAAATTTTCATATTTATTCTACCCATATGAGATTAAATTGAATCAGCACACCTTATTATAGTAAAATTGAATCGCAATACCAAAAAAAACTATAAACTTTTGCCAAACGAATTCTGACTACTTTTCCGTTTCAACACAGTCAGTACATTCCACTTTAGTATGTGTTAGGCATATGTTACCCTTGCAAAAGTGGCAGATAGATTTGAATTTTCTATCGGTTTGTCTCAGACAATTAATGCAATGCTTCTTCATTGGGATAGATGCGGATCCCAATATATATCAGGACGTCTACTCTCTTTCTACGAAACACGTAATTTCGCAATAAACTTGCGATTTTCCTACTCCGGTTCTACTTCGTTTCGTCCAATCGAACATTGTTTGACGTTTAAATGTTCTAAGCCTACTCTAATTACATTAATATTAAAACATTTAAACGGACTAAACGACGCGACGAATCGAAGCAGACCCGGAGTAGAAAAGTCATGAGATTATTTCGAAATTACGTTTTTCGTAGAAAGATAGTAGACGTCCTGGTTATATATCCGGAAGCGGAGGTATGAATCGCCTTGTATAGTAGTATAGAACAAAATCTTCGTATTCTTGCTCTAAACCTGTATTTTGCTCACTCCTTTCAACTGAGCATGTTACAAATCTTATTCTTCCTCGCCACCGTAAAAGTCATCACATTCTTCTTCTAACCAATGCAATATACGTCGTTGTTGTTCTTCTCACATTTTAGAAGTACGTTGTTATTAAATTTTGTTCTAAAACAAAAGAAAAATAAATAAAATACATGTTACAAAAGAAAATCAACATAAAATTGTGAATTCAGTTTTACTTACGCGGATCGTCGCGTGGGGTCTTTCACAGCCCGCGCGCAAAAAAGACGTCCATATCTCACTTCGCAGGTGTGCGAGCTGAAATCTGCTGCAATACGCGCCGACTATAATCTAACTTGGGAGGGTACCTAAAGTATAGAAACGCGGGCATGATTTAAAACACATAAATTTTACGTTTTTGTAACACCTAGGCTTTCAAAGACCCCACGCGACGGGCGGAGGGTTAAATTAATTCACAAGTAACTCACATATATTCAAACGACTAGAAGTCACGCGCGTACTCTTGAAAAAGGCCGCTAGATGCGACTAAGACTTAAATCTGACTGGACTGCCTATAGTACACCTGAGTTACCCGATTATTAGATAGATAGATAGAAACTCTATATTGTGAAACATCATCATCAATAGCCCACTAAACGTTCCCACTGCTGGGACTCGGGGCCTTCTCTCGCAAGGAGAGAGTTAAGGACATAATCCACCACGCTGGCCCAGTGCGGGTTGGTGGATGACACATGACTTCGAAAGATTCTAGGTACATGTCGGTTTCCTCACGATGTTTTCCTTCACCGTTTTAAGTTAGCGGCATTACGCACATGACTTGGAAAAGACAGTGGTGCGTGTGGGGTTTGAACCCGGGGTCTCCGGATCGGCAGTCGCCGTTCTCCCGATTAGACCACCGTAACTTATTGTGAAACAAAAAACTTAAAATATTACAAAGACACACCTATTAACTAGCGCCACAAATGGCGCCCTTATTTATTATTAATACATGGACCTTATTTATTATTAATACTCACTAGGTATGTATTATTACGTGTATTATATTTAAAATTACCAATTAATTAGCATTGCAGCTGCATCGAAGATCAGTTCCTAATACTGAGCTAACTTCGGAGGTGTACAGACAAAATGTCCATAGATCATATGAGTTGTTTTAAAGCAATTTAGTAACTCTACGTGAGTTACTTAGTTTTGATCTTTACAATACTTATTTATAAAGGTCATTTCGGTGAAACGGGACTTTTTGAATTGAAAATATTAGATAAAATATCATGTAGGTACGTAAGATCGTGTAGGCGAAGTACCAGGGTCTTTATAGTTTTTTTTTTTAATAAAGAGTGACGCGACGAGCTGGACATGTGCCTGATGGTAAGCAACATGCCTGCCACATAACAGCACAGTGACACGCAGCTATTGGAACATGAAGAGTCCAAATCATTACCTAGCACTGCACTGCGCTCGTCACCCAGAGATCTAAGTTGTTGTATCTCTAAGCCCTGTAATGTCTCTGGAAACATTGCCTTCAAACCGGCACACAGTAAGGTTTACACATTACTGCTTGGCGGTAGAATAACTGGCAAAGGTGTGGTACTTCCCCAGGCGGACTCTGCTAAAGTCCTACCACTACTACCACT
This sequence comes from Ectropis crepuscularia, assembly GCA_963693475.1. Lineage (NCBI taxonomy): Eukaryota > Metazoa > Arthropoda > Insecta > Lepidoptera > Geometridae > Ectropis > Ectropis crepuscularia. Next base: position 6,568,682 of record OY856361.1, read on the forward strand.
ACTTGATCTAACTGACATCTTACTAGAAGACCAGTCGCGTAGCGTGCCTGTATTAAAATTAGTTGAGATCCATATGAATAGTACCTACCTAAGTATTGTAGATAACATTTACTACGTTTTGCTAAAATACGCTAGGGTGTCATTGACACGGCTAATATGCCGTAGCATCACTTACATGCTATAACAGCATGTAAGTGATGCTAGCTCATAAGATATACCTCTACGAAATAGTGCTAAAGAAGTTTTCAATTAACCCGTATCTATACTATCTACCGAAGACACTTTACCGAAGACATCCCGGAAGTCAGCCTGTATGAGATTAGGATGGCCCTCAAACAACTTAAGAACAACAAGGCACCTGGCGATGACGGAATTACGACTGAGCTTCTGAGAGCGGGTGGAAAACCGGTACTTAAAGTCCTCCAGAGGCTGTTCGACTCCGTCATACTTGACGGTAATACGCCAGAAGCGTGGAGCAGAAGTGTGGTGGTGCTCTTCTTCAAAAAAGGTGACAACACCTTGTTGAAGAACTACAGACCCATCTCACTTCTGAGCCACGTTTATAAGTTGTTTTCGAGGGTAATCACGAATCGTCTCGCACGCAGGTTTGACGACTTCCAGCCACCCGAACAAGCCGGTTTCCGAAAAGGCTATAGTACCATAGACCACATCCATACGCTTCGGCAGATTATACAGAAAACCGAGGAGTATAATCGGCCACTATGTATAGCGTATGTGGACTATGAGAAAGCCTTCGATTCCATCGAGACCTGGGCAGTGCTTCAGTCTCTTCAGCGATGCCGCATCGACTATCGCTATATCGAAGTGTTGAAGTGTATCTACAGCAAAGCCACAATGTCTGTCCGAATACAGGACCAGTGCACAAAACACATCCAGCTACAGAAAGGCGTGAGACAGGGAGATGTTATATCTCCGAAACTGTTCACTGCCGCGCTGGAAGATGTTTTCAAGCTACTGGACTGGAACGGATACGGCATCAATATCAACGGCGAATGCATCACTCACCTTCGATTTGCCGACGACATAGTCATTGTGGCGGAGTCGCTGGAGGACCTAGGTGCTATGCTCAGGGACCTCAGTAGAGTATCCCAGCAGGTAGGTTTGAAGATGAATATGGACAAGACGAAGGTCATGTCAAATGTTCATGTCTCACCTGTACCGGTTAATGTTGGGAATACCACACTCGAAGTTGTTGACGAATACGTCTACCTGGGTCAAAAGATCCGATTAGGTAGATCCAACTTCGACAAAGAGGTCCAGCGAAGAATCCAACTCGGATGGGCAGCGTTCGGGAAACTTCGGCACATCTTTGAGTCCAAAATACCCCAATGCCTAAAGACAAAAGTCTTTAACCAATGCGTGTTGCCAGTGATGGCTTATGGAACTGAGACGTGGTCCTTAACTGTGGGCCTCATAACAAAGCTCAAAGTCACACAGCGAGCTATGGAGAGAGCTATGCTCGGAGTCTCTTTGCGCGACAGAATCCGTAATGAGGATATTCGCAAAAGAACGAAAGTAGCCGACATAGCTCGAAGAGTAGCTAAGCTGAAGTGACAATGGGCAGGCCACATCGCTCGCAGAACTGACAACCGATGGGGAAAAAAGGTTCTCGAGTGGCGACCACGAACCGGAAGACGCAGTGTTGGACGGCCTCCCACTAGATGGACAGATGACCTCACAAAGGTCGCTGGAAACCGCTGGTTGCAGGTTGCGCGGGACCGTTCGTTGTGGAAATCTAGGGGGGAGGCCTATGTTCAGCAGTGGACGTCTTGCGGCTGATGATGATGATGATACTATCTACATACATAATTATACTAATACTAATAAGCTGAAGAGTTTGTTTGTTTGAACGCAAGGATCTCGGGAACAACTGGCACGAATTGAAAGATTATTTTTCTGTTGGATAGTCCATTTATCGAGGAAGGCTATAGGCTATATACCTAACATAACGCTACTACCAACAGGAGCGGAGTATGAATGAAAAATGTAACAAAAACGGGAATAAATATTGTTTTTTGAGATTCTTTCGTTGCGTGACAGCATGTGTCTATCTTTTAAAAGGTTGCGTCATTAGAATCTAAGGTAACCAAATTAGTTCTAGATTTAGTTAAGATTCGATTGATGGCGTAGCAACGCGCGCACGATTCAGCTAGTTTTTTTTTTAAATCATGTGTAATTTATAATTTGACTTTTAAGCGAATTCAAGTGACCCACGGAAGAATGTAGTCATGTACATAAACGGTGATTGACCAGCCGAGTTGATTACTTAACTAGTGCTTATGTGTTTCAAGGTGATTGGGTTAAGTGATGCTTATATGCCATCTGTTTAGCAGATTGCCTGGGATTCTTGGCAGACAAGTCACAGCTGAATGTGATGAGTAGGTGACGAAGTTATGTATAATACAATTATCTTATATAGGTATACAATTCTCGTGTCACAATGTTAGTTACCTTACTCCTCCGAAACGGTTTTACTGATCTTTACTCAATTTTATAATATGCATATTTAGTAGTTTTGAGAATCGGTCACTATCTATTTTTTATACCCTAAGTGATAAGGGTTGTTCACCCTACAAAAATTATTTTTATTATTGGACAAAATTTTTTGTTTTAACTTTTTTATAATGTGGCATTAAAAAATACATAGAACCATAAATTTTTACCCATTTATCACCAACCCCTATTTTTTAATAGCAATTTTAGTAATTTAACCGTTTGACAGTGAACTCCTCCTAAACGGCGAGACTGATTTGAATGTTTTTTTTTGTGTGTACAAGTGGATTCGAGGATGGTTTAGATTCACAAATAAGCCCGGCAGATGACGCTGCAGACAGTGTCTAGGTTATGATCCGAGCGAAGCCGGAACGGGCCGCTAGTATAAATATATACCCATAAAAATGGTAGTCTTTAATAGTACATTATGATATAAGTGCGGTAAGTTGATAATTACAGCCGAGGCGTTATTGCTAGCTCGAGCCGAAGGCGAGAGCTATAATTAGCAGAGGCTGTAATTATCAAAGCGCACGTATGTCATACGACGTTTTATAACATATTTGCGAGGAAATAAACAAAACTCTGACGACATTTTCAAATAAAAACAATACAGCGAAATAAAACGCGCGGAATAATATTTACTTGATCACAGGTCACAGCACAGAGTAAATAATCACTATGGATCACAGATTAGCAATGCGCGCGCATCGGCGCCTTTTTTTTTAAGCAACGGCACAGAACCAGCCGGTATGCCATTAATAATAAAGTAAATTAATATTTTTGTGTTTTGTTACAGAAAAATTAAAGTAATTTATGGTCTAAATTAATTAAATTAACGAATTTAATAATTCTTTATTATATTTTACCTCTCAAAGTTAATTTTATTCATAAAATGTTGACCACACTTTTCTGACATAAAAACTCTTTACTAAGATTTAAAAAGGTACCGTTCGTTTTAGAAGAAGATATCTCTCTACCTAGTCTGTGGACGGAGCATTTTGAAACCGTGCGTTTTACATTACACATTACAGCACTAGTGCGTAATAAGATACATTACGATACAGAAATTGGTCCAATAAGAGACCCTTTACGAGCAAATATGTTATAAAGATAATTTACAAACGATATTTTTACGTGATAACGTCAATTTAATAATATTTAGATTGATACGTCACAAGCCAAACGCTTAGGCTGATTGTGCTCAAGCGCGGTCCAAAATAATTGCACTTTTTTCTATCGGACTTCTCGTAGCTCGAAGAAGCGGCATCGTTTCATGGTTGATGTTCCAAAGACACAAACGAAGAGATTTTACTCTACTTTTGTGATAAGAACGTCTAGACTGTGAAGTGAGTTGCCTGAGTGGGTTTTTAGCGATGGTTATTATCTTGGTGTCTTCAAATCGAGAGTGAATCGGTTTCTTCTAGTTAAACACGCTCCATCGTAGACCGCATCGTCGCTTAACATCAGGCGAGATGGTGGTCAAGTGTAAATCTAAAAAAGTTTAAAAAAATTAAAAATCATAAAGTGCATTAAATTAAAAAATCTAAAACTTTACATAGGCGAAATAAACCGCGTGAAAAAAACGGCAACTGTCTTCACCTGTCAAATCGCGGGATGCCACTAGAAAAGTGTTTCTAATCCAACATATTAAATTATTATTGGTGACAAAGTTTGGGGCTGTAACCGCTCCTGGTCGTGCCTCTCTATCGCTTGTTGTGCGCTCTCTCTTGCACGTTCGGCTCAGGTGGAACGTGACACTGTATCGTGTGTGCAGCCGGCGTTTATGGATTAAAATAGATAAGTATCACGTCAATAAATTGTGATATTAATCGATACTTTTCACAGAATATCATCTAGACCCAAGCCTCATTTACAAGCATCCACAACCACATCTCTAAGTACAACTAATCATTATCTACAAATCATCATTTGTCTGTGATGAAATCTTAAATTACCGATTTTTATGTTATTTTGCATGATATGAATGATTTTAATCTCAATTTGTAGTTGCAATATTTTTTTATTGACTTTTTTATTACATGACTTTTCATGAGTGAAGCCAGAACGGCCGCTAGTATATTTATATAAATTTAAATACACACTTATAATAATAAAAACATACAGCTGTATTCCGTTCCGTTTAATTATCATTACAATTAGTTTATTTGAAATTTACTTAAACATTTTCTTTATTATTGAAAGAAAATATTTCTTTCAATAAGTACCTACATGGAATAATTTAATGATAAATGAAAATAATCAACATATTGTATGACGTATAACAGCTGTTATTTATAAATTGTTATAGTTTTGATTTTATTGTTATTCATCACAGACATGTTTAATTTTTCGGTTGAGAAGCGAATCAACGACCTCTGTCTCATTGAGGACTCGCACTATTTATTGACTGGATCACAAGGTCAATCAATCAAACTGGGTTTCACCAGAGAATCATAAAACTTGTACGAACATTTGCAACCCACTAAACGTCCCATTGCTGGAACTTGTTAAAACATAGTTAGAATGAGTATAACAAACTACCCCAAACAACGATATAAATGTCACCTTAATCTTCTTATTTTTTTGTGGGCGAAATGGCTTTACGCACCGTCCACCGTGAAAGGACACGGCAGGTGTGTCTGGTTTGACTCCATGGACAGACACAAATGATGCTCGTACCGATCAAAACCCCCACATATTTCTCCTGCATGGCCAGGGTTTGGGGTCACTTTTCGCACTCACACCAACGACCCTGACCCATTTGCCACTGCCCTTGCGGGCCTGCCTCGCAGGAGGCATCAATACATTCAGTACACCCGCATTTGGTTCTAGTGACGCGCCAAAAATCAGCGGCGCGTCACCTCCTCGAAAGCATATCCCTAGGTGAGGTGCCGGACGACCATAAACGTCCAATACCTCAGGCCCTCCAGTGGAGAGAGGATACGAACCTTAACCAGAGTGGCTGTCACCCTGAGCTGTTTTATCTGTATACCCTGTTATTTCACTTGGAACATTGCCCTTCAAACCGGAACAGAAATGTTTTTACAATACTGCTTATTGGTTAACTTAAACGAGCGCAGTGCAGTCATATGTAATGATTTGGACTCTTCGTGTTCCAATAGCTGCGTGTCCCTGTGCTGTTATGTGGCAGGCATGTTGCTTACCATCAGGCAAATGTCCTGCTCGTCTCGTCAATCTTTATTAAAAAAAAACTGACGTGTGGTACTTCCCCGGGCGGACTCCGCAGAGTCCTATAACTACAAAATAATGACAACAGAAAGTAGTGTATCGAGTGTCAAAGCAAAAACTTCCATTGTTTATTCATTAATTGGCAAACAGTGAAAATTGCACGTAGTTTTTCAAGAAAAACCCGTTCCGAGTCGAGCATAAATATTGCAATCTGTTGCAGTGTCATGCGTCACTGGACCTGCCTTCTGCCCTTTGGACCGAGACTACGGAACTAATACGGAACATTAATAAACTGGTCATGGCAACATTCGTTTGAAATCATCTTTAAACAGTATTGACAAACATACTAGCAGACCCCGTAAACAGTGTATTTGTTGTAAACGTTCTCCAAATACAAAACTTTTAAAGGATGAATTATGTTCGCCAAATATTATCCAAATGTTAAGTTTTCACAAACTTAAATCATATTTATTTAATGAATGAAGCCTAAAAACTAAGCTTCAAGATTGCTACTTTCAAAAATGACGGAACTACCATGCGAACTTCCATCTCTTATGAAAACCATTAAAGTTCTTTTTTCCCATTAAAAAGTAGCCTATGTTATTTTTCAGGCTCGAAACTATATCTGTACCACATTTCATACAAAATCGTTTCGGTAGATCAGGCGTGAAAGTGTAGCAAGGACAGATCATGACAGACCATTACTGGCACCAATTTTTGGCTCTACTATGCCTGCTATAGCTCTGTGTTGGGGTATATTAGGACAGCGATGTGACAAGTTTTCAGCTTGCCTCAAATACCTATCCAATAATTTATTTTTGGACTATTCACACACAACACCATTTGACCCCAAACTAAGCAAAGCTTGTAATATGGCGGCCAGATAGCTGATATAACACTTATATAGTTGTAAATACATACATAAATATAATACATAGAAACACCCAGACACAGTGCAAACAATTGAATTCATCACACAAATATTTTCACTGGGTGGGAATCGAACCCACAACCCTCGGCTTCGCAGGCAGAGCTACTACCCACTAAGCCACGAGGCCAGTCTTTGAACGAATTTGGCACCGGCTCTCGAAATATTCTGAAATATCCGTCTGACAGTTGAAAACAGTAGGGTGACATAAACTGAAACCGCGAAGTGCTAATAATTACGACAATATCCACATAACCGCAAGGTATTGAAATTGTGACTTTGTGACGTTCACCACCCGAACCGGTTTTACACTTGACTGTGTAAACTTATCTGAACATTGGCCGAGAACCTCTTGTATTTACGATTGTCGATATTAATACATAATTTTGTACTCCCTGTCTTCCATTACTAATTTCTTTTTTACCATTATAAGATTGAAGAGGGCCTGGGAGAAATCCCTCTGAGCGATAAGGTCGCCAATTGCTGCTTTATTTTAGGGTTTTCCTGTACTTTTGTAATTTAAGTGCATTAAAAAGTTTTTCTATCTACATAATTGTTGTAGATAGTCTTTAATCTCTTGTTGTGTACAGACTCTTTATAAGTTATATTTCTTTTATATCTGATTGACATATTCTTTTATTCAATATTTAAATTGATTGTTTGTTTACATGACTTACTTCATTATAAATACTTGAACAAGTAACATCTCTTTTTACTATTTACTCTCGCATAGCCTCAATATCCCAACAATAATATTTATTATATCGGTAATCGATATCGTTTTGTGGTTGACGTTTAGATTTGAGTCTGTTTTTGTGATGATGACGGAAAGCCTTGCCCTGGTAGGGTTTTCCGATAGTTACAATATTTATGGTTAGTTGGTGTCTTCAAATTGAGAGTGAATCGGTGTTTTCTAAGTAAGCGTGGTCCATCGTAGGCAGCATCGTCGCTTAACTTTAGGCGAGATGCCGGTCAAGTGTAAACCTATTAACACAGTCACACAGTCAGTGGTAGGAACTCTTGGCAGAGTCTGCCTGGGGAAGTACACCTTTGCCAGTTATTCTACCGCCAAGCATTATGTACACACAGTAATGTGCAAACATTACTGTGTTCCGGTTTGAAGACCAATGGTTCCAGAGAAATTACAGGGCTTAGAGATATAATTATATAACATGATATTTTATAAATAGCCTCATTAAAAACTTAACAAAAATATCTAAATACCTAGTTTCATAGGTCAAAATACACCTCCCAATTTCGCATGTCTTAAAAAAGCAGATGACCACAAATGGGCGGCCTCGCTTGATTCCAAAAAAGAAAACTATTTCATTATTTAAATTACCTTTTAAATCTGCTTCACGGTCAGTACTACCTTCTAGTAGCCATATATAACTTTATTGCAATAATTGCTTGACTTGAAACCGGCCAAGTGCGAGTCAAAATCGCGCACGAAGGATTCAGTACGACATCTACATTAAAACAGTAAAATAGTCATGTCTGTTAGTTGTATGGGAGCTCCCATATTTTATTTATTATCGTATTAAATAATTAGTTGTGATTAGTGTGTGCCCGTGACTAGTGTTGCCTTTTTAATTTTTCAGATAATTTTACCATAAATAATAAAATTAATCGTTTCTTTTTTTTTGAATAATGAGTTGTGATTAGTGTTTACCCGTGACTAGTGTTGCCTTTTTCATTTTGTCAGATGATTTTACCATAAATAATAAAACTAATCGTTTCCATTTTTTTTTTGCCATTTTGTTGCTTCTGTATTGTCCGAAGTAATTTCATTCCTACCAGGACGTCTACTCTCTTTCTACGAAAACGTAATTTCCAAATAAACTTGCAACTTCCCTACTCTGGTTCTACTTCGATCCTTCGCTTTGTCCGTAGTGATAACCTAAGCCTAACTAATTAGAGTAGGCTTAGAACATTTAAACGTCAAACAATGTTCGATCGGACGAAACGAAGTAGAACCGGAGTTGCGAAGTCGCGAGTTTATTACGAAATTACGTTTTTTCGTAGAAAGAGAGTAGACGTCCTGGTGTCCCAGGAATGCCATATGAGAATCTTTTGTTTTTGTATATACGAGTATGTTACAATATAGCTCCGCCAGCTATCAGTCGATTTCGATCATTCTCTTTTGTTTCGTTGACCTCACTTCAAAAGTGATCCTATTTAATTTTTATTGATTGTTGAATCAGCTTTTGTAATATTAACAAAAGTCTAAATTTTACTTACCCCGACGACGTATTCGTACTGCCTCGCTGTTTCATTGAAACAGTATGTTTAAAAAAATGGTTGTCTGTAAAGTCGGTTTACTGACGATAGAAACGTGACAACGTCTTAAGAAATCAGTACGCTGATAGCGCGAGTAGTGATACCGCTCGACTCGGCGGGTGGCGCCCTCAGCGCTCAGCTTCGTCCGCATGGCACAGACGACGAACTCACGGTAACGTTACATGACGTTACGTCATATTTTGCGGGCGTGCAGCCGGCTTCACCGAATTATAAGACGTTATCACGTCAAAAATATGAAAAGATCTGAGTTTAATTTTAAATTTAATTCGGTTTTTGTTTCTTCGGAAAAAAAATAATTTATGTAAACATTTTAAAGATTTACTCATGACAAAACTATCAGTTAATTACCTCGACTTTTTGGCAGCATTACCGCCGTGGTCACAAAGAGACTCTTCGTGATTTCGGCAAGGTTAGTCCCGTAAAGTGTTTACATTATATTTATGGTCAAATCACGAAAGTATAAATTTTAAAATTAAATTATTTTCTAAACTAGTACCACTTAACCCATCACACAAACGGCGTATCTGTTTGACTTGTAAGTTTCGGCACATATCTTGTATCCGAAATCTCCATTTCACTATCTCTTTCTTACACACGTATACTACATACACAGCACACGTTTCTTTCTCACGTGTTTGCATTTTTTTTTAACTGTGATAGGTTCGCACTTGACCAACGATGCGATCTACGATGGAACGTGCTTACCTAGAAGGAACCGAGTCACTCTCGATTTGAAGACACTCAGATTGTAACCATCGGGGAAAACCCACTCCGGCAACGCATTCCACAACCTAGACGTTCTTATCACAAACGTGAAGTCAAATCTCTTCGTTCGTGGTTTTGGAACATCAACCATGAAACGACGTCGCTTTTTTGAGATACGAGGATTCCGATAGAAGAAAGGGCAAGGTGGTATTATCATGCAGATCAGTTGCACACTCTCCGAAGTGTATCCGATAAAAAACCGATAAGCTAGCAATCTTGCGGCGATGATCAAGACTTTGAAGTCTTTTACGCACAAGAGTGTCATTGCCTATGAGCCTTTTGGCACGTCTCTCAAAATAGATTCCAGAGTCTCCAGCTGATACTTAGCCGATCCATCCCAAAGGTGCGAACAGTACTCCATACAGGATCGAATCTGTGCTTTGTACAACGTGAGCAACTGCTCAGAGTTGAAGTATATTCATAGTAGGGCCTTGATAAATGCGAATTCTTCGATCTCGATTTAACATAATTATAATACAGTGTCCAAAACAGGATGGTTACCAAACCTGAGGTAACCATAATTATGGACAACTGCATCTCGGACAAGATGGTCGCTGATAAATAATTTATGACATATCTGCCTTGACATGAATGGATTTACCATAAAGATTAACAGGTTTTATTAATAACTATCAGCACCCCGCGGTTTTTGTCACTAGCAGCCGACTAAATGTTCCCACTGCTGGGACTCGGGCCCTTTTCTCGCAAGGAGAGAGTCTAGGCCATAACGCACCACGCTGACTCAGTGTGGTGGATAACATATGATCTCGAAAGATTTTAGGAACACATTGGTTTCCTCACGATGTTTTTTCCACTGTTTTAAGTTAGCGGCATTTCTCACATGACTTCAAAAAGACATTGGTTCGCGTGAGACCCGAACCAAAGCCTCCGGATCAACAGACGCAGTTCTCCCTACTAGATCAGCCGTAACTTAACCAAATATATGTCAGTCAAACGTAAACTTATGATGTATGTAAAAGCCTGTTTAGCTACTGTGTAATAAAACTCATTCATCAATCATTTTGTATAAATGAATAAATAAATATTGGTGGACAATTCACACACAACAACATCTGACCCCAAACTATGCAAAGCTTGTAACTATGGCGTCCAGATACCACATAGATAGATACTCTTTATTGTACACACCAAAAGAAAACAGATATACAGACAAAGAAAAATAAAGTAGCCAAGTGCGAGTTGGACTCGCCCATGAAGGGTTCCGTTCCAGCAAGTAACACAATATACATAGTACACATAGTTCTTGCAGTTCGTTGTAACTTTGATCGAAGTTTTAATAATAGTGTATTTATGACGTACTAAAAAAAACTACTCATCAGATCGAGTTCAAACTAATTTTCGTTGGTAGTTTTCATGGTAATGTACATCATATATTTTTTTTAGTTTTTTCATTCTCTTACTTTAGAAGTTAGAGGGGGGGGGACACACATTTTACCACTTTGGAAGCGTCTCTCGCGCAAGTTATTCAGTGTAGACAAAAATTATATTAGAAACCTCAACATCATTTTTTAAGACCTATCGATAGACACCCCACACGGGTAGGTTTGAAGAAAAAAAAATTTTTGAGCTTCAGTTCTCAGTATAGGGGGCACCCCTAATTTTTGTTTTTTTAAAAAACTTTTGTAAAAATCTTAATGCGGTTCACAGAATACATCTACTTACCAAGTTTCAACAGTGTAGTTCTCATAGTTTCGGCAAAAAGTGTCTGTGACATACGGACGGACAGACAGACAGACAGACATGACGAATCTATAAGGGTTCCGTTTTTATGTTTTACGGAACCCTAACAATAATAGCTAGTGCCACAACAAGCTGATAGCTGATACCTATAATACCAATCTGTGTATAATACTCATATAGTTTTAAATACATACTTATTATACTTAGAAATACCCAGCCACAGTATAAATATTAGAATTAATTAAATGTATGTATTTATGTGTTCATTGTATCTTCTGTGTGTGAAATTAATTTGATTTCATTACAATTTCCTTTCAATTCATTTCATCTCTTTATTCTTGACTACCAGCACCCCGCTGTTTCACCCACGTAATTCTCGATCATATTATTTTACCGGAGTAAAAACCAACCTATGTTATATTTCAAACTATTATCTATCTATGTACAGTCCACGAGGTATAAGCTGAGCTTTGCATTAGTGTGAGTGATCACATGCATACGCATCTATAACCAAAAGTACAGTCAGACAACAAACTCTTAAACAACAAGCTGACATTAACTATCCAGGATCAATATGGTCATTGCGAAAAGAAGTATCTCTTTTAGGATTCAAATGGTCAAGGACAGAGAATAACAGAAAATTTTTAATGGAAAAGCATGAGATCCGTCACCTACGTATAACTTATTTACTTAAAATTTCCGAATACCGTATTCAGGGCAGGCCTATCGTTTATACCAATATACAATTGATACTGCATAATAAACAACGATTTATTGAATATAAAATTGACACCTTATTAAGAGAACATGGTCACAGCGTCCTGCGTCTGACTGTACTTTTGGTGATCACTCACACTAATGCAAAGCTCAGCTTATACCTCGCGGACTGTACCACATTTCGTCCAGATTCCTGCAGTAGATTTTGTGTGAAACAGTAACAAATATCAGTAAATACTCACAAACTTTCACGTTTAAAATATTAGTACGATTTTTACAATCGGAAGTTATTAATTTGCATCGCATAATTGACTCAACTGGAAAAGTCTTGTCAAGGCTCAGTAGCCTTCACCTACTGAATCGCGCATATCCAAACTAGACGACCCTCGTCTACTATCCGACCAACATAACTACCAACGGTCAATAAATAAAACTAAAAAATATACATGCAACTGTAATTTTTATCCAGAAACAAAACGGCAGTAGTGGTCTTATCTCACTAAGAAAAAAGATGGCCGGTACTGCAATTGTGATTAGAGAGCTTACGGCTTATCTAAATGACCTTGTTGATTGTCACGTGTTGCATGTGGTATTTAAATATTCATATAACAAAAGGTAAGTTAAAATGCAAAATAATCCGAATTTCTTGCTTTTTACTAGAGGTTTTGGAGTACCTAAATGAAGTGTTATTTTTACCAATGTATGTAAAGGTATATATAATACAGTTTTATTTCTTTTTTCTCTGTTATCATAATATTTCTAGTTCACATTTAATAAATAATGACAGTAATTAATTTATTCAGATTGTGACATTTATATAGAACGACTGCCTACTTTATTTTTTCTTTGTTGTTATCTGTATTAATATGTTATTTAAGCATACACTCAGAGAAAAAAAACATGTTGCTTCGACGCTGGCTAACATAGTGCAATATATTTTAATATTCACTCATTTATTTTAGAATAAACAGATTGCATAACAGTTTACGGAGAGATTATAAAAACATGGTATTAAATTGAGTTATCACACTCGGTACACCATAATATTATCATTAAATAACGTTACTGGTTTTATTTGATTACCAAGCTAACGACAAGCCAATATAGAAAAAAACATAATTTCAAAGATTCGAAGATTATGGTCAGTAAAGTTGTTTATATTACACTTATGACCAGCTAGTTAAAAGTGGTCAATTCCAGAACGCGCAATTTGTGGATTACTTAGGAATGCAGCGGGAATCCCGCTACAGTCATCGGTTTAGATTTAATGGAGTCTATGTATTCTAGTTTAAATAAAAGCTTCGTAATAAACGTAGTTCCGTAACCACTTTTAAATAATGGTAGCTAGTCTAATATAATCGCGGAATCACATGAAAACTACAGAGTTTTTTGGCATAGCAGCTATGTCAGGAATATTTGAAGACTGGCCTGGCTATTGTATCATTATTTCTATTCTATTTCATTTTATTCTAAGGATTTATGTTACACAAAATATGACATATTCTTATTAGTAATACACAAAATATTTAGTAACAATTCTTGTGACTCTAGATAAACATCCCCAAACATATGAACACAGCAAGAGTATCTAAGTAACATTAAGGTTTTAGTTATATTTTGTCATGTATCGTTGATGATGAAATATTTTTGTTAGAGTTATGAATTAAGTTTGCTAATAAAAATACTCTTACAAAAAGATATAAACCATAATGACCATTTAACATTGCTGCCTTGATTTCTTAATATTCTTCTAAAATGATGAACTACGATCAAGTACAAGGCCAGTATCTGATGACTATGAGTAATTGTTTGATCTTGAGACCTTGTGATCATAACATAACTTGAGACGTCGTATTCCAAACTCAAGTAATGTAAGCTCCAAGGCTTAAGCCTTAAGCCTAGATTACTTGATTTAAGTTACTTTTACTTTAAATACTATTACAAGTAAAACATCTATAAAATTTTTGGCAATACTCAAAATCGTACGTAAGCTATAACATTTGTAATGTTTATTCTAATATTATTGTGTTGTGAGCACAATAATTAAGATTATACTTAATTGTTTCCGTTCACTTCAATCATGCACTATCCCAAAACTCAATACTTGCATCCATATCCTAATTTCTACTGTTTATTCACACCTTCTCCCCATACCACCACATATATATACCCCATAACATTTCACTCACCTATTCAAATAATATACTATTAATTTTTGTAAGGTCTTCGTTGTCTTTCGCACTAAATAGACATGAGTATTTATATTTTTACGACGATCATAAATCGTGAACAAGAAAGCATGTAAACGAAAATAGCCGTCATCTCCTTGACTAAGCCTTATTACCTTAATCTCGCGTGTTATTCGGGGCATGTCCAAGCAGATTTAATTATGTAATAACATTTGCTAACGCCAGTACTGTGGTGTAACATGTTTCATACTGTTTACGTACAGAGCCATGAGTCAAGGTTTTAATCATTTAAATACCTACGTACTACCCAGCTAAAATGGCAATCGAGTAGTAGTCATATTGGTCGCAAAACGTATAACCGTTTTTCTTAACTTTTATAGGTTTATACTTGACCGCCATATTGACGACGATGCCGTCTACGATGGAGCGTGCTTATCTAGAAGAAACTGATTCACTTTAAACGATTTGAAGACACTGAGTTTTTAACCATTGGGAATAAAACTCACTCAGGCAACGCATTCCAAAGCCTAACCGTTCTTATCAAAAAAGTAGAGTCAAATTAAGTCGAATCTTTGTTATGTCAACAATGAAACGGGCTTGCTTACCTAGAAGAAACTGATTCATTCAAGAATTTAAGACATCCCGATTATAACGATCAGGAATTATCCACTCAGGCAGCGTATTCCACATATTAGATTGTTTCGCTTAAGAAAATGCTGTCAAACCTTTTCGTTAAAGTTTTTGGAAGAATCTAGGGTTAAATTGATGATGATGATAATAGTAATATTAATATATGTAAGAAAATTACACATGTCTTGTGTTTAATTTAACGTATTACTTTGTTTACTGAGCAAATATTATTGTAGGTTAATATAGAATTTAAAAATTAATCCAATGTGTTCAGGCGCATTATATTTAATTTCATGAATATTTATTAAAATATCCTCATAAATAATAAATTTCATAAAGTAATGTTAAAATTCCTACAAATATTATACATGTCAATACTTGGATGTTTAGATTTGAGGTATTTTTTTTTAATATAATAAATATTGGTGGAAAATTCACACACAACACCATCTGACCCCAAACTAAGCAAAGCTTGTGTGATGGCGGCCAGACAGCTGATATAATACTTATATAGTTTTAAATACATACTTATTACACATAGAAATACCCAGACACAGTGCAAACATTTGAATTCATCACACAAATATTTGCACTGGGTGGGAATCGAACCCACGACCCTCGGCTTCGCAGGCAGAGCTACTACCTACTAAGCCACGAGGCCAGTCAGTCAGTTTGAATATTTAGATGTTATTTGCTCAATCACGTCATAATGTATGGAACGGCTGCGGGTGAAATTTAGAACACAGTAAAACTATAGTCAGGAAGAAAACATAGACTTTTTTTATCCCGGAAAAACAACGGGAACAGGACCTACACGGGTAAAAACGCGGGGCACTGCTATCTGTTTGTATATTAATTTTGTTTGTTAATAGTTATGTATCAACGTAGGTACTTAAAGTTATGTTTGCATGTTATAGTCATATTTAAATGTAGTATTTGAAATTAATAATTTAACGCATGTTATATTAAGTTACGGTGGTCTAGTCGGGAGAACGGCGGCTGCCGATCCGGAGACCCTGGGTTCAAACCCTACACGCACCACTGTCTTTTCGAAGTCATGTGCGTAATGCCACTAACTTAAAACGGTGAAGGAAAACATCGTGAGGAAACCGACATGTACCTAGAATCCATGTGTCATCCGCCAACCCGCACTGGGCCAGCGTGGTGGATTATGGCCTTAACTCTCTCCTTGCGAGAGAAGGCCCCGAGTCCCAGCAGTGGAAACGTTTAGTGGGCTGTTGATGATGTTGATGTTGATATTCCTGTAATGCCTTATTAGTATGAATATGTCTCATAATATTATTTTTACGCTGCAGGCTACGCTGCAAGTATGTCAGCAATTGAAATTACTTTTTGCCCGAGCTTAACAGGATCAGGTTATTTAAATAATACGTCACGTCTTAAAAATAAGGGTTAGCAATACCTACGATACAAGGTTAGCCTTGGAAGATGCTAATGTTTTCCAGCCCTGAGGTACGATGCTTAGGAACCAATTTGGTGCAGCCTGGGCCTCACACAACAACTTGCCTCGGTGTCATCTTGTTGTGTGATGGCTAATCCCGTCCGCGGAGGGACCTTCTATTCGTGCTTCTCACTGTTCGAGCAGTGCTTCTAGAAGTTCAAGGTAGAGGGACTGGATGACTTGGATAGACTAGACTAGACTTTGTAGCGGTAGGACTCTTAGCAGAGTCCGCCTGGGGAAGTACCACACCTTTGCCAGTTACTCTACCGCCAAGCAGTAATAGGCAAACATTAGTGTGTTCCGGTTTGAAGGGCAATGTTTCCAGAGAAATTACAGGGCTTAGAGATATAACATCTTAGATCTCTGGATGACGAGCGCAGTGCAGTGCTACGTAATGATTTTGACTCTTTTTTTTTCCAATAACTGCGTGTCACTGTGCTGTTATGTGGCAGGCATGTTGCTTACCGTCAGGCACTCTCTCGTCTCGTAACTCTTTATTAAAAAAAATGTCTACTCTAAACTAAACTTGAAAAAACTGAAGGCTACAAAAGGTTCTTCGTAAGCACTCTGATCAGCAGAAATCGCAGTGGAAGGACAAGGTCACAGCTGAAACGAGGCCGCGGTGTTGCTTGGTAGCCGTTGTGGCCACAGAGGAGGGCCAGCGTGATGGATTATGGCCTTGATTATTATGGCCCAGCATTGAGAACATTTAGTTGTTTTGTTGTTGTTGTTATTGAGTTGCTTATGCTAGGCTTATGTTACCTTTCCAAAGCTTCTTTATAAAAATTTAAATAGTTTAGTCTCTGCCGGTTGCACGGTCGTTCATTACCTGAAACAATTAGAAAATATTGGATTAGTTATATTATTAAGGTATGGAAAACTATAGGTATCTATCTATAGCTATGTCAAATTATTACAAACTACATAATATTATATAGAAACGATAATGATGATGACGACGAGTAGATGACTTTTTATAAAACACCTGGTTAAATAACCTAAGAGAGTAACATAATGATTTACGACAGTAAATCCAACGTACAAATTTCGGTTTGATTCCCACTCAATGTTTGTGAGATAAATAGGTACTATAGACGCTTTTTCGGTGTCTGTGTGTTTTATAATGTTTTGTCTTTATATTTTTGAAGTGAAAACTTCTTTAGGCGCGCTATAGACAGAATTTTCGTGGGCTGTGAAATGGATTCATCAATCGTCACGCTTGGATATGATAATGGATCGGATCGGATATGAAATCTTCGGGTAAACTCGGTAAAAACGGCCAGGTAGGTACTAGGGCAACATAAACAGTTAAGAGTTTCGATTACCTACCTCCAACAGCCCAGCGTTTATCTCCAGATACGATACGATAAAGATACGATAAAGAGTTGCGTTTGCTCCTAGGTACCAGTACCAGGGCAACAGCAAGTTTTCACTTATATTGGCAGTTCCTATGACTGCCATTTTTTTTTTTTGTAAATTATATGTCTTAAAACTATATTAGTACAAGCAGCACCATGGTTTAAACCCGCGTTCTTCTTATTCCTGCAATTCGCAGTAAAAAGCGCGTTTCAAAATTAGCCTATGTGCAATTCCAGACTATATTCTTACAACGTTTCAAATTTCACCCCAATGTGTCGAGCCGTTCCGACATGATATAGCAACAAACATGAAACTTACGCATTTAGATTATTAGTAGGATTACATCAGCTATTGGGTTCCAATTGCCCAAGCTGGATTGCTACAAAATGAAAAACGGACACCGCACCTAATACCATAGTACTTGTAGTAGGCTCTAGTATATATATTTTTTTTTAAATAAAAAGTGAGGAAACGAGCGGTACATGGGCCTGATGGTAAACAACATGCCTGCCACATGACAGCACAGTGACACGCAGCTATTGGAACATGAAGAGTCAAAATCATTACCTAGCACTGCACTGCGCTCGTCACCCAGAGATCTAAGATGTTATATCTCTAAGCCCTGTAATTTCTCTCTCGGAAACATTCCCCTTCAAACCGGAACACAGTAATGTTTGCACATTACTGCTTGGCGGTAGAATAACTGGCAAAGGTGTGGTACTCCCCCAGGCGGACTCTGCTAAGAGTCCTACCACTACAGAATAAATATAGTAATATTAACACTTAAGACTATAGCGAAGAGAGTAAACGCGCTCCATTTTAGACTACATCGTATTTTACCTTGAAGTAAAATGGTGGTCAATGCATTTTGTTGATTTTGTTTTGTTTGTTCGATTGTTTATTATTTATTTTTTGTTATTTGTTTTTTACTTTTTTTTGTTATTAGTTTTATTATTTGTGAAACATGATGAAATAACTAAATGGATGAGACTAAAAAATTAGGACATCAGAGAGTAAAAAACACAGAGCCACAACTGTAAAATTTGGGCGGTAAATCTTTCTAGGTCACAGTTACACAAGCGGACATGGAACGCCGGAATGACAAAACACATAAAACATAAATTCGTCACAAAATGTTCTGATACATCAAACGGGCGTCAAACTGGCCGAGTTTGATACACTTTCCACGAAATTTACAGCCCTATCCATCACGTGATACATTGCTGTGCCTAAACGAAATTAAAAACGAAACGTACACTCAATGTACTGGAACAAAATTGCTTGTTTTTCAACGACTGTCAAATGCTTGTTTTTAACCAACTTGTAAAGAATAAGATATCACTACAACAAGACAGATAAGTCTTTGAAAATTAAAATAAAACTAGAGTTGTAAGATTACTTGTAGAGTTCTCCTGAGGGAGTATCACACTTTTTACCAGTTATTCAACTGCCAAGCAGGAATATAGAAAAAATGTTGTTCAACTGTGTTCCGGTTTAAAAATTGCTTGTTTTTCACCGACTGTCAAAGAAAAAGAGATACTTCAACAACAATTACCACCTGTCTTTGAAAATTAAAAAAACACTATAGTTGAAAGATAACTTATAGAGTCCTCCTGGGGAAGTTTCACACCTTTGCCAGTTATGCAACTGCCACGCATCAATGTACAAACGTCTACAACTGTGTTCCGGTTTGAAGGGCAATGTTTCCAGACAAAAACAAGGCAGAGAGATAAATCATTTTATATCTCTAAGTAACAACCAAAGTAACAAAGTTACGGCTGGTCTAGTCGGGAGAACGGCGCCTGCCGATCCGGAGACCCCGGGTTCAAACCCCACACGAACCACTGTCTTTTCGAAGTCATGTGCGTAATGCCGCTAACTTAAAACGGTGAAGGAAAACATCGTGAGGAAACCGACATGTACCTAGAATCTTTCGAAGTCATGTGTCATCCGCCAACCCGCACTGGGCCAGCGTGGTGGATTATGGCCTTAACTCTCTCCTTGCGAGAGAAGGCCCCGAATCCCAGCAGTGGGAACGTTTAGTGGGCTGTTGATGATGATGATGAAGTTACAACCGCAGTCCATCGCTAGGTAATTATTTAGACTCGTCATGTTCCAATAGCTGTGTGACACTGTGCTGCTATTATGGGGGTCGTTTACCATCAGACACAAATCCTGATCGTACTCAACCCACTATAAAAAAGTATTAGATTCTTCACTATGATTTCGTTAATCGTTAAAGAAACGGTGACGTAATTTCTGTTTTTGAAAAAATACTTGGGTTTTGAAACTACGACCTCAAGCTAGTGTAACTGGACTAGTAAGTCACCATGGCTTCACTTTCGGACATCTACCTCCTACGTAAACCTATTATACCTATCGATATAAACCATAAGATGTGCCCTGAGTACCTTGGAATTTATAATAAACTGCGTCTGTGTGTGTAGCGTAACTGGTTTAAAAGCCAACAAATTACTTGAGCTCTAGAATCTTTAGCGGCGAAATATGCTGTGGTTCTATTTATTTTGGTTGTTGACAACGAATAGCGATAGACAAAAACGTCTGGCGTTCACCGCTTCCTGCAACCGACTAGAACGGAAAGAGTGAGCTCACTCTTCCCAAAGATGACATAATTCCGTGCGCCTGAAGTTTGGGAGGGCACATCCAATGATTTATATTGATGATTACACCTATATTTATTAGTATATAGGCTACGGTAATCGGTCTCTAGGGCGCACCTAATGGTAAGATTAATGAGTTATCCCCAGGAACTCACTACAGGAAATTCACTGTGTTTTGGAAAACGAAAGGTTGAAAGGTTACAGACCTACTTATAATATTAAATTATAAATCATTTTATAATTGAATTTTTATTATTATTTTTGTGGCATAGAGTGACGAGATGAGCAGGACACGTTCTTGATGGTAAGCAACATGCCTGCCACATAACAGCACAGTAACACGCGGCTATTGGAACATGAAAGTCGAAATCATTACCTAGCATTGCAATACGCTCGTCACTCAGAGATCTAAGATATTTTATCTCTAAGCCCTGTAATTTCTCTAGAAACGTTGCCCTTCAAATCGGAACACAGTAATGTTTGGACATCACTGCTTGGCGGTAGAATATCTAGCAAAGGTGTGGTACTACCCCAGGCGGATTCTGCCATGAGTCCTAGCACTACTAAAATGAATTTGTCCTGTGCCACCAGAAATTAATGAATTTTATTTTATTTTATTAAATACCTATGTTACACCAGCTTCGTTCTTTAGTTTGACCTGCTTAGTTACTGTTTCCGTTAGTTTAATATTTTTTTTTGGAGTACTTCGCTCTACGCCTTAATCTAGAGTTTAGACTGTAATCTGTGTTACAAATTTCAACTCGATCTATTTGTTGATTCATTAGTTGTGGCGTTGCGACGTGATTGAGCAACAAACATCTAAACATCAAAACTTTTGCGTTCACAATATTAGTAGGAAGTAGAATACACCCAGAAACAAAACAAACACCCATCGAGTTTTACCGATATCACAGTTGACTTCCTATGTTGTTCATAACTTCAAATAGAACGGGTGCGCTATTTTTGACGTGACAACGTCTTATAATTCGATGAAGCCGGCTGCAGGCCCGCAAAACATGACGTCATGTGCCGTTAACGCCGTTACCTCGCCGCATGACGTCATGCGGCGTTACCTCGCTCTAAGGCGTAGTTGAAGTTGTCACGTTCAACTATCGTCAGTAAACTGACTTTACAGACAACCATTTTTTTTATTTATTTATTCAGTCCACTAACATTGTGTACACAGACACATTAAAGAAGTAACAACGTTAAATAAGTACGGGGCTAAGTGCCACAATAATTATTATAGGTGAAGATATCATACAGTTTGAGCCGAGTAACTGAATTATATAAAATAACTAGCAGCGCCCCGCGGTGTTACCCGCGATATTCCCGTATTTTTTTTTTTCGGGATAAAAAGTAGCCTATGTATTCTTCCAGACTAAAATCTATCTGTGTTCCAAATTTCAGCCCGATCCGTTGATATGTTAGGACGTGATTGAGCAACCAACATCCAAATATCCAAACATCCATACCTACATTCACATTTATAATATTAGTAGGATAGGATAGTGTCAATTTTAAAATTATTAATTGAATGTCATTGAAAATGTAAAGATTTTAAAATTTTGCAATACATAAAATAATTATAGTGGTTGGAAATATTATTGTTGTTTGTTGATGTGCAATGCCAATGAAATTGAGTAATGTCGCTAGCAAACAAGACACAATTTCAACTTACTGGTAAATGGCTTAAAGCCTCATTTCTTTTTTATTTATTTTTTTAACTTCTATAGGTTTACACTTGACCGCCATCTCGCCTGATGTTAAGCGATGATGCGGTCTACGATGGAGCGTGTTTACCTAGATAAAGCCGATTCACTCTCGATTTGAAGACACAAAGATTTTAACCATCGGGGAAAACCCACTCAGGCAACGTATTCCACAGCTTAGACGTTCTTATCACAAAAGTAGAGTCGAATCTCTTCGTTCGTGTCTTTGGAACATCAACCATGAAACGATGTCGCTTTTTCGAGCTACGAGCATTCCGATAGAAAAATGGACAAGGTGGTATCAGATCACGCAAATCAGTCGCACACTCTCCGAAGTGTATCCGATAAAGTGTGATTTCACTGGGTTAAATTTAGTCGACTGGTTTCAGCGACACATTTAGAAACGAGATTAGTCAATTGAATTCTTAAGCAAGTTCAGTAGCAAGTTTTATGTTATAAACATGAAGAGTTTTTTTGTTTGAACACGTTAATCTCAGGAACCCAGTAGTTCTTAAGATTTGCGTAGCCGATTTCAATTCTTTTATCACCGTTTACATTATCTATTATGTAGGTACTACGGACGGAGCCGGGGCGGACCGCTTGTACATGTAAATTCAGACACAAAACAATCATCATCATTCTTAACAGAAATATTTATTAACCCATTTCAAAATAGATTTAGATAGAGGAGGTTATCAATTCGGTTGCATGTTTTTTGTATGTTTGTAAAGGCCGATTTACATCAGATGAGCGAATGGTCATTCTATCCCCACTGTATCAAATTCATTTGGTGTAAACAAACGTAGAACATGCTTTCGTTGTTTTGTTTGCGTTCGCAAAGATTTTATGGAATATTTAATATGGATAACGCTAAGAACGATCTTTCGTTTACACTAAAAGATCGAGAAAGAATGCTCTTGTTCCAGCTCTAGCTCTATGCTCGTTCAGATTAAATCGGCCTTTACGCGATTGCACTGCCAATTGTGAATCTATTTAGATAGATCTTTTTTGTTGTGGTTTGGAAGTGGTCCCGTATGGTCCACTTCTGAACCTACACCTGAAAACCGGTGTGGTTTTTGAAATTTGAATAAAAAAAAATGTTTGTCTGTAAAGTCGGTTTACTGACGATAGAACGTGACAACGTCTTAAGAAAACACTGATGGGATGGTAGCATTTTTCAAAAGAAAATTTTAACTTAATTTGTTTAATAGATTTGTATGTAAAAAGTAATCAGTAGAATTTAGTCATTTTCAATCAAAACAATGCAAAAAAGCTTTTAGATGCCGGGGATCGAACCCGGGGCATTTCACATGCAAAGCGAACGCTCTACCACTGAGCTACATCCCCGCTTGAACTACTGGTCGAAATAATTAATACAACTGTAACAAACATGCGGCGAGGTAACGACCGACGGTGACGCGGTAACGGTACATGACGTCATGTTTTGTGGGCGTGCAGCCGGCTTCATCGAATTATAAGACGTTATCACGTCAAAAATTAAATTTGCTTTTATGTATTAAGACGTTATAGTGATCCTTATTAAATTTGGTCAAATGTCTGAATTAGATTTTAAATTGAAAACAGTTTTTTTTCTTTTTGGAGAAAATAGATTATTTTATAGAAATCAAATAAATGACTTACTAGCTTATGAGCTCAGTGCACATGCTTATTAACAACTAAGCCACGAGGGCATTCTGTAACATAACCTACATGCTTAACTATGTAAGACTAATGCTCGTTTTATACTTAACGAGGAGAGCCCATCGTCATGTGCAAACATTACTGTGATCCAGTTTGAAGGGCAATGTCTTCGGAAAGTTACTTGGGATCGAGGAAAATAATGTTATAACTCTTAGTGATCGACTGTGAATTTGGCTCTTCGTGTTCATAGCTGTATGGTACTGTGCTGTTAAGGGTCAGCGTGTTGCTTGCCATCAGGCGCATTTCTGGCTCGTTCTTGTTACTTTAAGAGTGCGCCTAGTGCCAGGAAAAAATCAGATTTCACCCCCGCGACGCCCTTCTTAATGTGATATACATAAAGTCGAGAATAAAATGACACAATGTGGAGGAGAAATCAATATTAAATCAGGAGTACATTTTTGACCAAGTTTTATTTAATTACTCAATAATTAAACATACACTTTAAAAAAGTGCTCAAATAGGTAGGTACTTTAATAGAGCTTAAAATTAGAAGTTTTATTAACAAAAAATAATGTGGGGTCATTGCTGATAATTTCGAGTACATGATTTAAAATAGTTTTTATCAGTGCCATTTTAATTTTTTTCATGTAAAAAATCTGATCTATTTTTAAAATTCTATTCGGTGCTTCTTCTTGGTTGTACCCAAACGGCATTTTTTTGTTTTAGTTTTTAGTTTATTAACGGCGGTTAATTAAATATGAGCGGCGTCGCAAATGTCCTTTTTGCGTTTTCTGGCACTAGGCGCCCCCTTAACTAAATAAAAAATACCTAACGAATTTAGATTAGGTCATGAATTTTAGATAATAAATAATAAATATTGGTGGACGATTCACACACAACACCAACATAACTGATCCCAAACTAAGCAAAGCTTGTACTTTTATGGCGGCCAGATAGCTGATATAATACTTATTTTATTTAAACTTAGTATATTGTAGTGGTAAGACTCTTAGCAGAGTCCGCCTGGGGAAGTACTACACCTTTGCCAATTATTCTACCGCCAAGCAGTAATGTGCAAACATTACTGTGTTCCGGTTTGAAGGACAATGTTTCCAGAGAAATTACAGGGCTTAGAGATATAACAACTTAGATATCTGTGTGACGATCGCAGTGCAGTGCTAGGTAATGATTTGGACTCTTCATGTTCCAATAGCTGCGTCTCACTGTGCTGTTATGTAGCAGGCATGTTGCTTACCATCAGGAACATGTCCTGCTAGTCTCGTCACTCTTTATTTAAAAAAAAAATATATATATATATATAGGTAATATTTATGTATATAGTTTTAAACACATACTTATTATACATAGAAACACAAAGACACAGTACAAATATTTGAATTCATCACACAAATATTTACACTGGGTGGGAATCGAACGACCCTCGGCTTCGCAGGCAGAGTTACTACCCACACGAGACAAGATCTTGTGTCGTTTTAAAATATAATATATTTTGCTTGTAGGTGCCTTCTGATACGTAAGCATTCACACTTAGTACTTATATCGTAATCAACTAAGTAAAAATATATCGTAATATTAACGTCCTTAGACCACAATATCTTGATTTGTGAATGTAGCAAAAAACCCTATTTATACAAAGAATTAGTCACTATGATTCCGGCTACAACACAATACCATTTGTACGTGTCAAAAAATCCCTACTAAATTTAGTTTAAATCTGTACTAAATCGTAAAACAGTGAGTTAAGATTTTCGATGGTAGCGCTACGTGTTTAAGAAAGGAGTAATTCCGGTCAAGTTATGAAACTCAACCTTGCGCATGCGCCCATCGCGTCGTGTCTCAGTAAACATCGTGTTTCGATAGTCTGTGGCAATGTAGATGACGCAGTTGCCAATGGTTAGTGTCTGCACTACTACACAATTCAATATCAAACTTACTGCACAATTATTGAAGAGACAATATTTTTAGTCGCGTTCAGCAGTTTTGTGGTAGGAGAAAACCCACATATTTACGCAGATCTAAATAATTATTTACATAACAATTTTCCACAGAAATTATTTAAATTTCTGTGGAAAAATCTAATGGTTTCGCGTCAGCGACTTGCTAATTTAGCGGCGTAGCGTGGGAGTGGCGGCGGAGTAGCGTTATACTCGTAAAACTATAACATTTCTATCTCACTTCCTCTGATAAAAGGGTTTGTCTGTAGAGCCTATTAGAGTAAAATAGTCACTTTTTGAATGGATGAAGTTTTCGTCACATTAGCGTTATGGATCTGTAGCTATGCAAGTTACGTATTGTGCAGCATTAGTCTGTTTAATTCTATTTATTTTTACTTCTTACAGCAGTATTTATATACTTTTAGGGTTAAACCCCTCACCTTAGGTTCCTCTTTGCTTCACTGTGGATGACCAGGCCACAGATAATGAGCCCCCCGTCTCAAAAATGTGAGCACCCCCTGATTCCTCTTGCTACCTGACTGAAATTCAACAACGAGTGCTCATTGTACAATACAATATAAAACACTTTATTGGTTTTATTCACTACTCCTTTACTTACAGGTATTTGTGTAATGAGATTTGCTCTATTCAATAATCAGACCGTTGCAAAATGCTTTATTGGCACCACAAATAAAATTGACAATGAGTAACAAAACATAATGGGCACAAAAGGCGATCTTATCGCTAAAAGCGATCTCTTCCATATAATCTTTGATTCATAAGGAAACTAGATTTGTAAGATTTGGGGCAGTGCTGCGACTAACATTGTACCATAGACCTACCCGTGAATAATATAAATTTTCCTTTGTATCTTTTTTTTTTTCAAGATATTTATTTGTAAAACATACATATATATGATTTTTTAATATCATCTGTCTAAATAGTGTTGCATAGATTATGTCGCATTTGTTTATTTATGGTAAACGGATATTTATCTACGAATATAAAAGTGTACAACTTACTATTCTCTTTTCTTTATCATTGATAGGAAGGGTCATGACCAACATACAGATATACTAAGATGACAGTTATTTGTAAACTTATCATTGCTAAAATAAACTAAGAGATATCTAAATCATCTTGCGAATATTTGTGTAATTTATAAAGATATTTGTACTACTATGTCTGGGTATTTCTAAGTATTATATCAGCTGTCTGGTTTCATAGTACAGGAGTAACTTACTTTGGGTATAACATGGTATTGTGTGTGCAATGTCCACCAATAATATAAATAATATGTATTCATAATAAATCTGTGGGTGACGAGTTGAGAGTGGAGATAGAGAGAGACGAAGTATGCTTCGTATATGTATCTGAAACAGGTTAATATTCCTTGGTACTACATGCCTGGTAATATCCCTGCGCATTGCGCAATTGGAATGTAAACAGAACCACAGTGTTCAGCTGGTGGAAGTTTTCAGTTTTTTTTTTCAAAACTGAAATTCGTATAGTACAAACGCATAAACTTCGATTGCGCGATTTAACTGCCTTACACCGCCATCTAGAATTCAATGGGCAAACTAACTGTCGCCTATACTTGGAATTACGTATACAGTATCCTTAAAAATATGTTCTAGTTATAGCTAGTTGTCGTTAGCTTAGCTAATTGAGCTCTACTCTTTCTGCGCACATATGTAGTTCTGTAGCACTAGAGGTTGTCTAAGCCAACTGACACAAGCCCCTTAAAAAAAATATATGGCGTCATAGGATACCAGGCTGGAACGCAGTTCATTTGGATAATATAGAAGCAACACAATTAGCAAAAAAATTGGTTAGTTTTATTATTTGTAGCACGATCGAAACTATATAAAAACTATTATAAAAACTGTGAAAAAAATAAAAAATTACGCGTCACTGCCGTTTTGTGTTTGTCTTACGGTTTTAGTGTAACTTTTTTTTTCAGTTCGGTTGCGCATCAAAAATGTCTATCTCCAAGTCCTATGTCATAAGGAACATCTTTTCAATAACGAAATTACAGACAGGGCTTAGAGATATAACATCTTAGATCTCTGGGTGACGAGCGCAGTGCTGTGTTAGGTAATGATTCGGACTCATCATGTTTCAATAGCTGCGTGACACTGTGACTGTGCTGTAACGTGGCAGGCATGTTGCTTACCATCAGGCGCATGTACTACTCGACTCTTGATTTAAAAAAAACGGAGACGTAGATGGGTAAAAAAGTGAATTTGAATTGAGGAATTCGATACCCGAAAAACTCTCCAGATTTTTCTAACCGGTTCCATTTAACGGACCTTACCTCTCGCTTATGACGCTCAACATATGATTAATCCACTCGCATTGATCGGACTTTGCTCTTTGACGCATGTTAAATTTGACGTCATTGTGGTATAAAACAAAAAAAAACTGGATACAGAAACATGAGCGGTAGTTTCTTTTTTTATTTTATACTAGCTGACCCCGCAAACGTTGTTTTGCCTTAGTGAACAACCCTTGTCACTTAGGGGTATAAAAATAGCTAGTAGCCGATTCTCATACCTACAGAATATGCATATAAAATTTGGTTAAAATCAGTAAAGCCGTTTCGGAGGAGTAAGGAAACAAACACTGTGACACGAGAATTTTATATATAAGATAAGATAAAATAGTTAATTTGAATTAAGTAAAAAGAATTAGGAAACAGAATAATTTAATTTAGTTTGATGTTTGTAGCTCGATCATGTGGGAAATGCTAAATGCATTACTTACTTCATCGTATAGTTACTTATAGTATCGGTATAATAAGCGCATGTCGTAATACATGCATTCTCATCATTTTCTTAAATAAAGAGTGACGAGACGAGCAGGATATGTGCCTGCTGATAAGCAACATGCCTGCCACATAACAGCACAGTGACACGCAGCTATGATGAACTTGAAGAGTTCAAATCATTGCCTAGCACTGCACTGCGCTCGTCACCCAGATATCTAAGATGTTATATCTCTCAGCCATGTAATTTCTCTGAAAACATTGCCCTTCAAACCGGAACACAGTAATGTTTGCACACTACTGCTTGGCGGTAGAATAACTGGCAAAGATGTGGTCCTTCCCCAGGCGGACTCTGCCAAGAGTCCTACCACTACCAAAATGCATCCAATCCAATTTATATCATTTATTCCAAAATAAGTTTTACTTTGAACAAACATGAAATACTCAGTTTGATGGAAAACGACGAAATGGTTTCAGATGGATACTCACGATATAACCATTCGAAACTATCATCTAATTTGACTTACAGAATATCTTAAGGTGCGCTTACACGAGGGCAATAATTGCTCGGCGACACGAATGGACCGATCTGGAGCAATTAATGGAGCAATTAAACGCAATTTCAATAAATTGCGGCAATTATTTCGGCGATATTGCTTCTAATTGCTCCAGATATTTCATATTGCTCAATTTCGCCGATACGAATTGACGAATATCTAATGGGCTTGGAAATTCCTAGCAATTGTTGTATATATCTCATTCGCACTTGTTTGTTTTGCGGCTTGCCGTCTTGCTTCCGCGGGGAGAGCGAGAGGTCGGGTGGCGCTACAAGCCGCCGCAGCAAGAACAATGTCGTCCATAGCGAGCGAATACTGAAATGCTCGTGTAGGACAGTATTGTCTAGTTGACGAAGTTGCGCGATATCGCTCAATATTGTATTGCGCAGTATTGATGCTTGTTGCCGTTGCCGTAAATTGCTTGATGTAGTCGTGACATCATAGTTGACGAGTATTGACTGGAATTGAGCAATTTTAGTCGCCCGTATAAGCGCACCTTTACATTCCAAAAAGTCCGGTTTGAAAAAACCAGCACATTTTATTCAAATATATGATGTATTTACATAATTTATCTTTAAAACATACGAAGAATAAACTGACCTTAGAACACAGGACATCCGAAGTTTGTAGAACAAAACAAATGCATTTAAGAGATAAAAATAATTTATCTATATAGAAACATATAACAATAGACTACAGGCCCGTGAACAAAATTAACGTAGTAAATGAACCACCAGGAGACCTATGTAGGATGATAGAAGGGTATAAAGTAATAAGATTCAGCACTATCCCGTCATTTGTAAGCTGTCCAACTGAGTACAGTCGAAGAGGGGGGGTTGCAACCCTGGATCATTTCTCCTTGTCGCATGATTTTTGTACAGCGTTGCAGAATAATAGATTAGAAGAGGTATTTTTGACTTTGACTTCAACTTTGACTTTGACTTCCATAGATTTTTAAAAACTTTCGTGTGGTATTCATTGATATCTATGTTGTTCCTTTGCGATGTGGTTGTCATGGGCTTAGAGTTTTTTTTGGTAAATTAAGTACTTAATAACGTTTGGTTTTGCAAGAAAATAAATAACTTGTGTACACGTGCAGTACGTATAATACGAGTATAAAAAACATGCATATTTTTTTTGCAATTCCTTTCAAAGTATTTTATCCTTCATTTTTTTGTATCAACCCTAAAATAGAAAATTAATGTGTCTCTAGGTACTTAATTTCTATTTATGTATTTAAGATAATTTTATTCACAAAATAATATTAAAAGTAACATACGATTAAAAAGTATCAATTATACATAGTCATACATATATATTTATTGTACACGAACTTAATCTAGAAGACCAGTGCTAGTGGGAATCGTGCCCAAAATGCTGGCTCCGTTGCCACGTTGAATGGCGATACTTAAATATTTATATATTTCTTTTGTAATAATTCGTGACTGGTACCGGTATAAAATACAATAAAATCCTCACTGTACAAATTACAAAAAAAAAGCTAAGTACATAAACTAATGAACAATCACAAACTGTATACCTCAAAATATGTACGAAAATCAAAAGTATAGTTTTCTAGTATTTCTAAAAAACGCAGTAATATATATAATGAAAGCAGTACCAATTCAAAAACCTAGATAAGATTTTATGAAAGTTCTGTTAAGTTATATTAAGTTCTACCGAGTAAAAATATACCTAATACAAGAACGAAAGTTGTACTTACTAAAATTGTTACAACTTTTGTTGTAGGTAATACTAGGTATTCTGTTTTAGGTACTGTTTTGTACGAGAAAAACGATTTTTTTTAAACGCGCACAAATAACCGAACATCTTAACGTGACGTAAGCTCGTTTTCTTCATAACATATAGACTATAGAGTGATGAGACGAGCAAGACACGAAGCTATTGATAGGGACACGCCAATTTAGCCTCTATGGCTTTATTTATAGCCACAAATATGGTAAATTTTGAACTGATTTGACCATGTTAGAAATTTAACTGGTTTTTGGCTCTTGTTAGCCTTGGATTAATGTTCAGAAAAAGCGCCAAAAGTATTGGACCTCCGTAGTTGGAATGTGTGAACGAAACCTAAGATGAAAAAAACAAACTTAACAAAATAAATAAAGGCAAAAAGGTTACATAAGACAAATAAACCAGTTAAAAATCCATGCATGGCTGCCTGAGTGCTAATTACCATGTTTTGAAGTTATGAATATTTTGATAAATGTATTTAGTTTTATTACTTGCAGAATAAATTATTTTTATACAGTAAGTAATGTAATTATCAGACATTACATCATTTGTATATGAGATTTATACACATTATAAATATGAAAACATAGATAACATCATTTAAATTAATAGAATAGAAATAGTTCGTCGACATTAAGATAGACAAAATAGTAGGTAAATGTTACATTACCACGACAATATATATATTTTATCATCATATTAAATTTAATTTCAAATCGAAACATAATTAACTTTAAAAAAATGCATGTGGACGCGGGCGTCATGTAGGTATTTAAAATGTATCATAGTGTAGGAAATTATATAATTCTACCACGGATATCATTCTACCTATCAAGTATTTTCATAATATATGATACTCATATTGAGGAAGTTATGACAAAAAACAAAAAAAGAGCAGATTAATGCGGGTGTGTCAGATACATGGTGCTGTGTGTGATAATGTATTTTTATGCATATATAAAAGAAAAACAATCTGCACCTACTATAATACCTAGTTATTATTATAGTTTATAACTAGGTACTTAGTAGGCGCAATTTCATACTCTTTCGTTCGCGCAATTTTCGTAAAAACTTACAAAAGTCTAGTTTTACGTATTAATATACCATAGATACTAAACTTTTGTTTGCATTTAACCAACTCTCTTTACTTAGTCTGTGGATTTAGCCCAAGGTTCACTGTCATCATTCTTCGGTGACTGTAACTATATTTTAAACAGCAATATAACCTCTTTATTAATAGTTGCTTAGAATATTTCCTTATATATGTATGACGAATTATTTAATCTCATCAAAGAAATTGTAAGCATAGGTACTGGAGTTCGTACCTACAATTTTGGAGGAACTACTGAACTACATTTTTACAGCCAATAAATATACTGACTCTTTATTCTATCGAACTGATCGTAGCTCGAAAAAGCGACACCTTTTTATGGTTATTCCAAAGACACGAACAAAGAAGTTTGACTTCACAGATGTGATAGAACATCTAGGTTGTGGAATGCATCGCCTGAGGGAGTTTTCCAAAATTCGGAGGGATTTTCAAATCGAGAGTGAACCGATTTGTTCTAAGTAAGCACGCTCCATCGTAGATTGCATCGTCGCTTAACACCAGGTGAAATGGCGGTTAAGTGCGAACCATTGTTTAAAATTACTAAATTATCAGTTATTTTAGGGTCGTACTTATTCACTCTAGTTTTGAAATAAACATTACTATCAACCTCGACTGCATAGTCGTCACGATAATAATTTTATGAATACAGTTTACTAATAATACTAACTAGCAGCGCCCTGCGGTGTTACCCGCGAAGTTCCCGTTCTCGTTGTTCCCGTTGTTTTTCCGGGATAAAAAGTAGCTTATGTGTTCTTCCAGACTATAATCTATCTGTGTTCCAAATTTCAGCCCGATCCGTTCATACGTTAGGGCGTGATTGAGCAACACACATCCAAACATCCAAACATCCATACATTCACATTTATTTTTCACAAAATTTTTCGTTTTTTTTTTTCGTGAATTTTTTTTTTTCGTGCGCTTTGAATTGTATTCTAGCGTCACGATCGGGAATGATAAGAAATCTTCGGGTAAACTCGGGACCATGGCCATTTTCCATCTAGAAATGCGTCAGAATTTCCCTTTGGCCAACTAAAAATGCTGACGCATTTCTAGACAGCCATGCTCATGGCCACGCTCTCTTTGTTTCACCCGCGAAGTCTCAAAGTGAGCAATCAAATGCTGAGTTATAAGTTTTCACTTCTATCGGCAGTTCCTATGACTGCCATTTTTTTATATTAAACACCCAATGGTAAAAGGAAGCAATATGCAATCTTTATTCATTAATTTTGAAACTAAACCAACTGTACACATTCCAGCTTGTTTATAATCTCCTTGACTTTAGGTGTATCTTTACAATACAAATACATGCTACCTATTTTGACATATAAGCCCGCGTAGTTGACAGGTATACGCTAATTAAATAATAAAATATTACATCATAATGTAGTAACTTTGTTTTTAGATAATATGACACAATATTGTATGTATGGGTGACGTTAGTAAATGCCAGGGGTTTAGTCAATAAAATTGACACTTTATATCTAAAAGAAATACTACAGATATCGGAAAAAGCATCGGTTGAGAGTTTCCATGCAAATAAAATATCATCATCATCAACGGCCCACTAAACGTTCCCACTGCTGGGACTCGGGGCCTTCTCTCGCAAGGAGAGAGTTGAGGCCATAATCCACCACGCTGGCCCAGTGCGGGTTGGCGGATGACACATGAGACTTCGAAAGATTCTAGGTACATGTCGGTTTCCTCACGATGTTTTCCTTCACCGTTTTAAGTTAGCGGCATTACGAACATGACTTCGAAAAGACAGTGGTTTGAACGATGTTTTCCTTCACCATAAGTTAGCGGCATTACGAACATGACTTCGAAAAGACAGTGGTTTGAACCCGGGGTCTCCGGATCGGTAGCCGCCGTTCTCCCGACTAGACCAGCCGTAACTTTACGAAACATATTAAATCCAAACATCCATACATTGACATTTATAATATTAGTAGGAAGTAGGATACCTACAAATAAAATTAAATGATGTGTAAATTATTATTAGTTATTAAACAAGCATTGTTTTATTTCGTTTCAAAAAAATTGGTTGCCTGTAAAGTCGGTATACGGGCGAAAGTTTTACGTGACAACGACTTTGAGTGGTAAAATAATTTTACTAAAATAAACTACCTTCACATTATCACTACACAATCGTTTTACAATTAACTGGCAACGTGTAAACTTGTATGCAGGCGCCTAAGCGAATCGGCGACTCGGGCATGGTTAGCCCGCCTAAGAGCGAGAGAGACAGACATAAAAAGTCAAAGGCACGCGTCCCTCTCACTCGCTCTCATTGTGAGCGCATAACGTGAGCGGAGCGTAACGCAGTTTCTTGAAGTGTCACCCGGCAAACTAATTTATAAGACGTTGTCACGTCAAAATAATTTATCTTGGCATTACATTCAGTCTCTCTCTCTCTCTTAGGGCCGATTTAAACTGAACGAACATAGAGCTAGAGCTGGAACAAGAGCATTCTTTCTCGATCTTTTAGTGTAAACGAAAGATCGTTCTTACCGTTTTCCATATTAGACATTCCATAGAATCTTTGCGAACGCAAACAAAACAACGAAAGAATGTTCTACGTTTGTTTACACCAAATGAATTTGATACAGTGGGGATAGAATGAGCATTCGCTCGTCTGATGTAAATCGGCCTTTATACAATAATAATCAATCCTATCATAATTAAGTGCGATAGTGTGTATGCATGTAGAGATATTTTTGTTACTTTATCAAGCAAGAACCACTAAAGGCATCTGGATGAAATTTGGTACATGATAGGTAATAATACTCTGAAACTACACATGGGTTACTTTTTATCCCGGGAAAATCGGGATCGCGAACAATACGAGTAAAACCGCAGGAAACTTCGAGCAATAAATATTGGTTGACTCAATACTATCCATCTCAAAAATAATATACTAACCAGACAACTAATTTAAGGTACGAATATTTTTATATATATTATGTATAGGTACTTAGGTACATACTACCAGCGCCTCGCGGGTTTACTCGTGTGGTTCCCGTTCCCGGTACTTCCCGGGATAAAAATAGACCATGTGTTTTTCCAGGCTTTATTATTTATATTTTTTTTAATAACGAGTGACAAGACGAGCAGAACATGTGCCTGATGGTAAGCAACAAGCCAGCCACATAACAGCACAGTGACACGCAGCTATTGGAACGTGAAGAGTTCAAATCATTACCTAGCACTGCACTGCGGTCGCCACCCAGAGATTTAAGGTGTTATATCTCTAAGCGCTGTAATTTTACTGGAAACACTGCCCTTCAAACCGGAACACAGTAATGTTTCGAATTGCGTTCTAAATTTCAATCCGAATCTGTTCAGACGTTCCGACGTGATGGAGCAATAAACATCCAAAATTTTCCCATGTATAATTTTAGTAGGATTTATAAAGGACATTGTACAGCGCAGAATCTCAACTCAAAAAAAACAAGTGAAGTTCACCAACCCAAAGAGTAGGGGTGACCTAAGAAGGATAGCGCGCAAATTTAATGTACTATTTTGTTGTATTATAGTACAAAAGCTATTTTGACTCACGACTTTTTCGCACGTTTTTCTTATTTATATATTTCTAGCTGATCCGTGCGCGCGTTGCTACGCCATCTATTGAAAATTGGTCGTACCAATTCAAATTTAGAACAAATTTGGTTACCTTAGATTCTTATGACGCAACCTTTTAAAAGATAGACGCATGCTGTCACGCAATGAAAGCTCTCAAAAAGCAATGTTTTATCCCGTTTTTGTTACATTTTTTATTCATGCTCCGTTTCTGTTCATAGTAGCGTAATGTTAAATAGCCTATAGCCTTCCTCGATAAATGGACTATCCAACAGAGAAAGAATCTTTCAATTCGGACCAGAAGTTCCCGAGATCCTTGCGTTCAAACAAACAAACAAACTCTTCAGCTTTATAATATTAGTATAGATACTAGCGGCTTCTCTCGGTTTTACCCGCGTAGTTCCCGTGCCGTTTATTTTCCCGGGGTAAAAATTATTCGAGTTTCGATTCCAAAAATTGATCCAATGATTTATTCAGCCGTTTCCACATGATTGAGCAACAAACATATAAACATCCAAACTTTTGCGTTTACATTATTAGTACGATTTTATAATCCCTACATATAGGCTAAAATCAGGTTATTTGCTAGTAATTGACTAAAAAAACAAGTAAAGTGCACCAACCCACAGATTAGGGGTGACCTAAGAACGATAGCGCCTCGCAAATCTGTTGAAGCGTACTATTTTGTTGTTTTATAGTACAAAAGTACTATAAAACAACAAAATAGGTCCCAGCTTCTTCGCAAGAATTTTTATACACTTTATATCTATATGTACCTATACCAATGTTACAAACCTGAAGTGTTTTTTATTGTTTGAACGCGCGAATCTCAGAAACGACTGAACTGATTTCAACAAATTATCTCACCGTTGTATACCTATATACCTTTTTTTAACTTTGGAAAATAGTGTTTGGAGCTTATCTTATATATAAAATTCTCGTGTCACAGTGTTTGTTTCCTTACTCCTCCGAAACGGCTTTACTGATTTTAACCAAATTTTATATGCATATTCTGTAGGTATGAGAATCGGCTACTAGCTATTTTTCATACCCCTAAGTGACAAGGGTTGTTCACTAAGGCAAAACAACGTTTGCGGGGTCAGCTAGTAACAATGTAAAAGACAAAACCACCGTGCAGAATCAATTGCAAAACAAGTGAAGTCCAACAACTCACAGATCAGTATTTTTTTCTATTAAAGGAAAATGGCAGTTGGTCTCAAACAAATAAAATGGCTGCTACTACATTCTAAATTTGAGGCAAAACAAAAACAAAAAGGAACCTGCGGACCCAACACTATAATTAAAATACTAGAGATTTATTTATAATTTTATCTGAATACAAAATTAGGTAAAACACCCGCCGCTGTCCTCGTTCGACCTGTCTCTATTCGCGATATTTCAATCCTATATCGCAGACGTCCCACATTGGTCCATTCGAAGACGAAAAAAAATTATTGTTCAATATAATATTTCAAATGAACCAGACTTTTGCTTAGAAAACATTTGGCCAAGACTTGCGCGAAGCAAAAAACTGTTTTTTTAGTAAATTCAAATCTTCATAACAATTCTTAACGTCGACAAAAAAACTTTATGTATAATAACTAAACCATTTAAATTATAACTTTATTTGAGCCAAAATAACGTTTAGTAATTTATTTGCACCAAAAAAAAACAAAAACCCGATTTCCTTTTTTGAAGTTGATTAAAAATGATTTGTGCAAAAGGTTTTAATTGTTTTAATGGAACATATCTAATATGTATTACATAGTTATAATAGGTTATACCATACTAAGGAAGGTTCTATGTAGTGAAATCCAGTACGAGTGACTATTTAGAAGCTTAGAAGCAGATTAAGCTTTATCATTTTCATCAGCCTATCTTAGTCCACTGATAAACATAGGCCTCTCCTATAGCTCTAGCTAGACTAGATGAAGCAACGATATACGAAAGACACCAGGCAGTGGATGGAAAAGTTGAAGGTATGACTGAACGGCGTGCGATCCGACTTATGACCAAATTGAGCATAAATCATTTAACACGTCGGCTAATGCCTCATGTAACTACATCCCACATATTATGGTAGCAATTAAACAAAAG
Source organism: Ectropis crepuscularia (assembly GCA_963693475.1). Lineage (NCBI taxonomy): Eukaryota > Metazoa > Arthropoda > Insecta > Lepidoptera > Geometridae > Ectropis > Ectropis crepuscularia. The sequence continues at coordinate 6,606,226 of OY856361.1, forward strand.
TATTTATTTCCTATTAAAAAAATATATATTTACAACCGATACATACATTTTTTGTTATATTCATTTGTTGATACATAGATGTTTTGATCAGCTGCGAATAGCTATGTTTTAGCAAACAGCCTTTTCGAGATTGGCAGGAAATCGTTCGAGCTATGATTAGTAAGCTTCCTGGACGGTGAAGGCCATATTTAATCTTTTTTTTTTTGTTTATGGAATCAGTAATTACTAATTACATTTTGTTAATGAACAAAAACGACCTCCAGTGTGGTCGTTTTTTAGGGTTCCGTTAAACGTAAAAACGGAACCCTTATAGATTCGTCATCTCTGTCTGTCTGTCTGTCCGTCCGTATGTCACAGTCACTTTTTGCCGAAACTATGAGAACTACACTGTTGAAACTTGATAAGTAGATGTATTCTGTGAATCGCATTAAGATTTGAACAAAAAAAAATTAAAAAAGAAAAATTAGGGTTGTCCCCCATACTGAGAACTGAAACTGCCCCAAATTTATAAATATTTGAGACCCTTGTGGTCACTTACAGATAGACTCAGACAGTAACTCTGAGTTACTTTCGCATTTAAAATATAAGTTGGGATATTTCGTGTTATTATTAACTAACTGAATCGTGCGCGCGTTGCTACGCCATCTATCGAAAATTGGTCGTACCAATTCAAATCTAGAACAAATTCGGTTACCTTAGATTCTAATGACGCAACCTTTTAAAAGATAGACACATGCTGTCACGTAACGAAAGCTCTCAAGAAGCAATATTTTTTCCCGTTTTTGTTACATTTTTCATTCATGCTCCGCTCCTGTTGATAGTAACGTAATGTTAAATAGCCTATACACTTCCTCGATAAATCGACTATCCAACAGAAAAATGATCTTTCATATCGGTCCAGTAGTGCCCGAGATCCTAGCGTTCAAACAAACAAACAAACAATCTCTTCAGCTCTATAATATTAGTATAGATAGTATAGATTTTGTTTCTAAAATAATTATTTATGTTGATGACGTAATCACATAAAACAGTAAAACCACCATTAGGTATGTAGCGAAATTGGGATGATGACTGGGTAAAAATAAAGGTACCTAAATATATAGGTATAATATAGGTACCTAAAAATATAGAGGTAGGTTCTTTAGTCTGCCAGATAGAATATGGAAAAAATTAATCATATATTTTTTGTTTCATCAAATTACTAAAAATCGACAAAGATACAGATAATCAAACTTCCAGAGTGGGGAGTTGTGACGTAACATCTTCCTATAAATCGTACAATGAAGTGACGTTACTCGAAACTTCTAAGCACTGTATCTTCGTAATTTTTGAAGTGAAAACTTCTTTAATTTGTCGCACCACAGACAGATTTTTCGTGGGCTGCGAATTGAATTCTAGCGTCAGGCTCGGAAATGATAATACATTTTCGGGTGAACTCGGGACCATGGGCATCGACCATCTAGAAATGCGTCAGCATTTCCCATTGGCAATCTTGACATGCTGACGCATTTTTAGATGGCCATGGTTATGGCCATGCCCTCCGGTTTCACCCGCGTAGTTTCCAAGGTGAATGTTTTAAATAAAATTTGTAGTCTTATTACTAATTGACTACTCGGTGCATTGCTAAATAAAAATGACCTATCGAATCAAATATTAAATTGATGAGGCACTTCGTTGAAATGACTACATGGCAATGAACGACACCGACGGTTAAATTATTTGGTCATCGTTCGCACTAATATTACAAATGCGAAATTTTTAATTTATGTTGCTTAATGAAATGTGGAATTTGAAAATACTGTTATGGACTATAGAATACCTCTTTTAATCTATTATTCCACAACGCCGTACAAAAATAATGCGTTTTTTTTTTAATTAGAGAGTGACAAGACTAGCAGTACATGTGCCTGATGATAAGCAACATGCCTGCCACATAACAGCATAGTGATACGCAGCTATTGGAACGTAAAGAGTCCAAATCATTACCTAGCATTGTACTGCGCTCGCCACCCAGAGATCTAAGGTGTTATATCTCTAAGCCCTGTAATTTCTCTGGAAACATTGCCCTTCAAACCGAAATACAGTAATGTTTGCACATTACTGCTTGGCGGTAGAATAACTGGCAAAGGTGTGGTACTTCCCCAGGCGGACTCTGCCAAGAGTCCCACCACTACGAAATCCCAACAAAATACAGATTCCCTTGTATCATACTCTTCTTGTCCACTCTACCCAGATGAATATTAGTTTTCATATTTGAATGTACTCGTAATTTTGTGGTTAATATTCCATATTTGCTCATTAATAATCGCTCAACACTCAAGTTCAGGCCGCGACCCCCGTGCCAAGATCACGCAATTTCTTCAACGTTTTTATACCTCAATGAAGTTTCCTTATACAATCATAATTACCATTGTAAGTTAATTTTATGGCATTGGAGTTCCATCGAGGTCGAATGAAAATTATAAGCCATAATTAATAATTCTAAGTTAGTGTTTTTTAAACTGTGGTCGCGAGTCGTGACCCCCTAAGGAGTCGAGAAGCATTACTCGGAAGGTGGTGGGCAAAAGGCGATAAGGCCAGTTTATGAAGTGACAACTTGAGCACTTTTTCGTAGGGATTTTTTTATTGATTCGCGTAAACGATGTAGCATTGGAGCGACGGCAAAGCGGGACGTCCTAATTATACACTTTTTAAATGAGTGACATCTTGTGAGTTTGTTTTCAGTGAAATTACCGGGCATAGAGATAAAACATCTTATAGCTCAGTGCAGTACTAGGTAATGATTTGGACTCTTTATGTTTCAATAGAGGCGTGTCACTGAACAACTGTTATGGGCAGGCATATTTTTTTCACATTAGGCACATGCCCTGCTCGTTTAACATCTATTCTACTTCCTACTAATATTATAAATGTCAATGTTTGGATGTTTGTTGGTCAATCACGTTCTAACGTATGAACGGATCGGGCTGAAATTTGGATCACAGATAGATAATAGTCTGGAAGAACACATAGGCTAATTTTTATCCCGATAAAACAACGGGAACGGGAACTACGCGAGTGAAAACGCGGGGCGCTGCTAGTAGACTATAAAAAATAAATATTTAAATAGGTACCGGGTTATCCCAGAATTATATGTACGCCGATATTAATAAAACTAGTGTTTAAAATTTCGTAATATTTGTTTAAAATTTATGAAAGCATGAGAATTTCGTATTTTTACCACTTCCTGTCGTACGGAAGTAAAAAATAATGTTGATGATTATCTTTCAGTACCTACTGTTTAATTAAAAGGAAATAACCTTTAAATACTCACGTATTAAGAATAAAACTTAATTACAACCTTGTTTCTGTTAAGTTAGAATTTTTTTGATTACAATATCAGATTTTATACTTCTAGTATACAATAATAACAAGGACCAGGACGTGTACCTGATGGTAAGCGACATGCCTGCCCATAACTACTGCTGGTAGGTATAGTGACGAAATGAGCAGGACATGTACTTGATGGTAAGCAACATGCCTGCCACGTAACAGCACAGTGACACGCAGCTATTGGAACATGAAAAGCCCAAAAAATTACCTAGCACAGAATACAATTCATTAACTAACACTGCACTGCACTCGCAACCCAGATATATACGATGATTTTTCTCTATGGTCTGTAACTTATCCGGAAAATTGTCCTTCAAACAAAAGTACTAAGATATTTGCACATTACTGCTTGGCAGTAGAATAACTGACAGAGATGTGTGTAAAATGCCTATATCAATTTGATTTTTCTCAAAAACTATACAGGTTTATGTATACTTCTTGAATAGGCATTATTTGAATTAAATATTTCAAAAATAATTCCAGCAATACTTTTAAGATTTCGGATATTAGGATATTTGTTGCTCAATCACGTTAGAACGTCTGACTGGATTGATTTGAAATTTGGAACACGTCGCATTAGTCGCAGTACGAATTTGTATATGTTGCCGTGGAAACCTTGGGTTGTTGGGGGGCAGAGGCTAAAGGGTTCCTCTCAGAATTGGGGCGCAGGCTCAGGGAGAATACGGGTGACTCCCGCTCTGGCGCGTTCCTGGAGCAAAGGTTGGCTTTTGCCATTGAGCGTGGGAACGCGGCGAGCGTCATGGGCACTTTTGTACCGGGAGCAGTTAGGGGTGGGTTATTAGATTTTTAATTAATAAAATATTATGTAATAATAGCTATTACTAAATTAGATTTGGAACATAATTAGATATATATAGACTATTACTATAACTTTTTATTCTGCTAACACAAAGGAAACAACGCGGGTAAAAACGCGAAGCTACTATTTAAATATAATTATATTGTATAATATAATATAATGGCCTTGTCAGTTCAACGCAGTTGTAAACAATCGTTGTCAGAATGTGTGAAAACATTTAAATATGAGCATTGAATTAAGAGTTATAAAAAAGATAATATGACAAAACTAGCTTTTGCCCGCGGCTTCGCTCTTGTTTTGTAAGTCGTTGGCGTAAAGCCTAAGCATTTCTGTGAATGTGTTGTCCCTTATTTCACCCCCTTGGGGATGGAATTTTTCATAAATTCTTCCATAGTAGAACCGTACATCATAAGAGGAATACATTTGTGAAATATTAAGTTTTTAGCCCTAAGGGTTGGCCCTGTGCGTTTATACAAAACTTTCATCCCCTATTTAACACTCTTAGGGGTTGAATTTCGCAAAACCCCGTCTTAGCGCGCGCCTGCGTGCTAAAAGGCACCTCCGTGCAAAATTTCAGACTCCTAGCATTTGTAGTTTCTGAGATTTCGTGATGAGTAACCTTTCGCTTTTATATAAATATTATAAATGTCAATGTATGGATGTTTGTTGCTCCATCACGTCTTAACGTATGAACGGATCGGGCTGAAATTTAGAACACAGATAGATTATAGTCTGGAAGAACACATAGGCTACTTTTTATTCCGAAAAAACAACGGGAAAGGGAACTATGTGGGTAACACCGCGGGGCGCTGCTAGTCAAATATCTTTTTTTGACTTCGCTGTTGAATTTGAATTCACTGAGGTTTGTTCTGGAACGACGAAATGTTCTTCGAATATTGAACATTAGATGGATGGCCATTGTTTTTTCATCCTCAACATAGGATGAAAAAAGAATGTCCATCTTGTGGAATCTACAACGCAGATATACAATTCTATTTTTATAATGTGATGCATCGGACTTATTAGCTCTGCTGCATCTTTTTTTAATTATTACACTTGATCGCATTCTCGATTGATCCTAAGCGACGATACGATCTACGATGTAGGTACCTTTATCTTGAAGAAACCAATTCACTCTCGACTTGAAGACACTAAGATAGTATCCAATGGAAAAAACCTACTCAAGCATCGCATCTTGCAGCCTATACGTTTTTGCCACAAAAGTGGAGTTTAAACCTCCTCCGTTCGATTCTTTGGAGTGTCAATCATGAAACGATGTCGCTTTTTTGAGCTACGAGGAGTTCAATAGAAACAACTTTGTCTTTGGCGAAAGTGTGAAACTACGCAGGTGACACCATATTTTTTTTCTTAATAAAAATAGTTTTTTTTTTAAGTATTGTGTGACGAGACGAGCAGACCATGTGCCTGATGGTAAGCAACATGCCTGCCTATTATAGCACATTGACATGCAGTAATTGGAACATGAAGAGCCCAAATCATTACCTAGCACTGCACTGCGCTCATCACCCAGATATGTAAGATCTTATCTCTACACCCTGTAATGTCCCTGGAACCATTGTCCTTGAAACCGGAACACAGTAATGTTTGCACATTACTGCTTGGCGGAAGAATAACTTGAAAAGATGCAGTACTTCCCCAGGTGGACTCTGAAAAGAGTCCTACCAGTACTAACCCTTGGGACACTACTAATTTCCCGTTATATAGCAAATGAAATCACGGGTCACACTAATGTTTCCAAATAACTCTTCCAGAGTTATGTCGAGGTGAGACGCAGTGGGGACGATTTCTTTTTTCCTTCTACAATGGGAAAATAAATCGCTTTCCTTTATCCCATGGCTTAGCAATTGATGGGCCTTGATTACTAGCTCCCAATAAAATCAATTGCAAACGGAAAATATTTTATTTTTGCCGTCACAAATTGTTTTCTTCAAAAAAAAAACGACTCCTTTTTAATATTAAATTCCGACACTCGACCACATTTTACGAGAAGCCACCAATCACTAAGTCGTACAAATAAATGAAAGTAAATTTTAGTTTTTTTGCATATTTCAAAACTACATCTACCTAAATTAAAATCTACGAAACAAAAAAGAGCCATCAAAATTGATTCACAATAATTGGTGGAGCTACCGCGTCAGACCCGGTTCACACGACGCGGCTGCTAACCGCGCCCGCGCGCGGGCGCGGCGCCGCGCCGCGCGACGGTTTTGTTTCAATACTCACGAGACCGCAGGTTTTCGCGGTTTCTGCTCCGGAAAGCTACTGCGCAAGAATCGCGCGGCTGCCGCAGCCGCCGCGGCTGTAAACCGGGTCGTGTGAATTGAATTGAATTTTATATGGAAATCTGCCGCGCCCTCGCGCTGGGGCGGTTGGCAGCCGCGCCGTGTGAATCGTCTCTAACATACATACAAAAAAAGACATTTAACTTCTTTGGTAGGACTCTTAGCAGAATCCGTCTGGGGCAGTACCACACCTTTGCCAGTTATTCTGCTGCCAAGCAGTAATGTGCAAACTGTGTTCCGGTTTGAAGGGAAACGTTTCCAGAGAAATTACAGGGCTTAGCGATATAACAACTTAGATCTCTGGGTGACGAGCGCAGTGCAGTGCTAGGTAATGATTTGGATTCTTCCTGTTCCAATAACTGCGTGTTACTGTGCTGCTATGTGGCAGGCATGTTGCTTACCATCAGGCAAATGTCCTGCTCGTCTCGCCACTATTTATTAAAATATATATAAATAAATAGATTCCAAACTGCCCACCCCGATCAACACTGTAGTTTTACTTGTCATTGTTATGATTATATAATCTTACATGTAAATTAGGGTATAATAATATGTAAAATACATTCAAATAGACAAAAGTTTCTGAGAATAGCGCTTCAAACAAGGCAAAAAAAAACTTTTCGGCTTTATGCATGCGTGCATTTTAGCAACCAAATCCTACTTATACTCTAAATGCTAAAGTTTGTATATTCATATTTATATATGGATATTTGTAACTCTTTCAACCAAAACCACTGAAAAGATCTGGTTGAAATTTGGTTCATAGATAGACAATAATACAGATTTAGTCTGGAATAACAAATAAGATACTCTTTAGGATACTAGCAGCTTCAGGAATTACGCAATTTTAAGCCGCGGGATGCTATTAGTAACTTATAAAATGATCAAATAAACAGATCAATATATTTTATGTTTTGAAACAATGTTGCTAGTTAAGTGACATTATGATTATTATATTATGTTGTGATGTAGCGGAGTGGCGATATTTTTATCCAAAATTGGAATTTGAAATTGCACCAAAAAACGGGAGATTTCCTCTCCAATTTAAATAAGACGACCGAATAGTAGTATATTAGTGTTATAGCAAAGAACCCAGATAGTTTCAAACAATGACTAAAAAATGCACATGTTTTTTTCAAATTTGCAGTCCCCTGACTAGTATTCCGTATAGTATACATCTATTAAATTCACCCGGACCTCAGTATGATATTAAAACTCAGACTATTAATAAAATTAGTTCCATTAACGCGTCAGTTTTATAAAAACTCATATCAATAAAAACATTATAGTTAATAACTTGGATGGATTTGCAAAAAAAAAACTTGTTTGACAAGGGTTTTACGTTTTTGCTTCAGCGTAAAAACGGTCGATTTACAGAAGAGTTGAGATCAGTGTAGTAATTGGAATCGTGAACTTTTGTAGTGATTTGAATTTAAAATCATATGAGTTATTTGAAACTGGCTGTTTTCTTTATTATTGCGAAATTAATAGTCTGTAGTCTGCAGCGTCTATCTTTTTGATTTTATTCTGCATCGAAACTGTCATGTTTAAATGTTACTGTATCTGTTCTGGTTTGTTAATGTAGTCTCTGAAGTGGGAGATATTGAACCTTGATTATCTGCGAACTAAAATGGCAATGGTTTCGATATTGCTCAATTTCAATTTATGTTTGAAATTATAAGAAGAATAGCAAAGTCAAAACGGTTTCAGTTAAGTGATCGAAGGGCAGTATGGAGACAAACATACTGCAGTATAAATGTTAAGATTCTACTTTTCTTTTTCCACCCTAAGGTTGCCTGGAAGCGAAGCTATTAGCGATAAGACCGCCATCTGTCGCACTAACTTTGTGTTTAACCGGTTTCAATTTGTGAATGATTGCTATTTTGGTGTGTTCAATAAAGTGTATCTATAATCTATCTATCAGTATTGATGCAATGGACTGTGATTAAGTATAATTATAATTTAGAGTGATAGGACTTGTGTCTGATGGTAAACAACACGCCCATAACAGCACAGTGCCACGAAACTATTGGAACTTGAAGACTCCTAATCATTATTCAGCAGTGCTCTACGCTCGTCACCCAGAGACATAAGATGTTTTGTCTGTATACCCTGTAATTTTTCTAGAAACATATCCCTTCAACTTGTAATGCAGTGATGTTGGAATAACTGATAAAAGTGTGATACTTCACTCGGCTAACTCCGCCAACAGTCCTACCACTACTGAATATGATGAATGATAGTGATGTGATGATGATGATGTTAGGATCATTGTGTTACTTGCCATCAGATAGTTTTTTGTAGGTATTGCTTCTTCATAATATCTTCTAACAAATCCAGTACATATAAACACCAAGTGAAAACTCAAAATAGTTAGCAAATGGATACGCTACAAAACCGGTCAAAAACTAATCGTTAATCCTACATTACAAGATATTTAAATCTGTCAAAAATGATTTCTTTGCTATATTTTACAAGATTAATGTATGGTAATTTATAATTAAGTGATGACTGGTGACTGCTAATTAAACAGGTCAACAGTTGTTTTTTCCCCTTGATAACAGGTTGATTTTGAAAATATTTAAGTATACAATTCACGAAGTATAATTTCGGAAGTTTTACTATTGTTTCTGTGGCTTGAACCCACAGAAACAATAACACGTGGTGTGATTAACTGCCGCAATACAGACACAGAAATATCAAGATCTGGACGTCTACTCTCTTTCTACGAAAACGTAACTTCGATATAAACTCCCGACTTTCCTACTCCGATTTTACTTCGATCCATCGTTTTGTCCGTTTAAATGTTCTAAGCCTATTCTAATTAGAGTATGCTTAGAACATATACACGACAAACAAAGTTGTATCGGATGAAACGAAGTAGAACGAGAGTAGGAAAGTCGCGAGTTTTTTTTCGAAAATACGTTTTCGTAGAATTAGAGTAGACGTCCTGATGTGGAACCAACGTTCGGGACGTCGGAACTACGGTAATGCAGCTAAAGTGGAGTAGGTCTGGACACGTTGCTAGATTCGGTGATAACAGGTGGAGTAGGGTGACCGGGGCCTCTACCGCCTAACGAAAAATGCTTTGACGCTTTGACGTTACTGTCTGTTTTCTTCTCGCTTGAAATGAAAGAGACGGCAATGCCAAAGGATCAAAGCGTCAAAGCGATTTTCGTTAGGCGGTAGACCCCCGGGTGTGGCCAAAGCAAAGTAAGCGGAGTGAAAGATGTCCTGCAAGGTTTTTCGACGACATAGTCTCAGTCACTGGTCGAAGTAACCCAATTGGCAATATACCGACGAAAATAGCATTATAAAATAGTATATAACTCGCAGTGGGATAAAGAAGGCTGTAGATGATGATGCCGGTGCACTTAAAAACATACGGTGCTGATACGACGGAGCATATTTACCTAGCAATCGATTCACTCTCGATTTGAAGACACTATAATTATAACCATCAGGAAAAACCCACTCAGGCAACGCATTCCACAGCTTAGACGTTCTTATCACAAAAGTAGGGTAAAACTTCTTTGGTCGAGTCCTTGGAACGTCAACCATGAAATGATGTCGCTTTTTCGAGCTACGAACAGTCCGATAGAAAAAAGAGCAAGTTAGAATTAAGCACAGAAATCGAAATCTTATTAATTAGATTTTTGTGGTATTAAGTGACTGGCCTCGTGGCTTAGTGGGTAGCAACTCTGCCTGCGAAGCCGAGGATCGTGGGTTCGATTCCCACCCAGTGAAAATATTTGTGTGATGAATTCAAATATTTGTACTGTGTCTGGGTGTTTCTATGTATATCATAAGTTTGTATTTACAACTATATACGTAGTATATCAGCTAACTGCCCGCCATATTACAAGCTTTGCTTAGTTTGAAGGCAGATGGTGTTGTGTGTGAATTGTCAAAAAAAAAAGTATTATCATGGAAATCGAGAGTTTAGTTTTGCACTTGGCACTCTCCAACAGAAATTTTAAAATGAATTTTTGCTTTACTGAAAACTGCGCCACTGAAATTATGCCAGTTTTCTATTGACTGATACGTCGAAGAGGATAATTATGATGGTAGCCTTTGCATTAATCTATACTAATACTAGCTGACCCCGCAAACGTTGTTTTGCCTTAGTGAACAACCCTTGTCACTTAGGGGTATGAAAAATAGCTAGTAGCCGATTCTCATACCTACAGAATATGCATATAAAATTTGGTTAAAATCAGTAAAGCCGTTTCGGAGGAGTAAGGAAACAAACACTGTGACACGAGAATTTTATATATAAGACTAGCTGACCCGGTGAACTTCGTACCACCATGTATTTTTTCGTCTACATTTTCTAAACTTTCTGCTGTACAAATCTAGTCCCGATAATAACAAATACATAAAACCAAGAATCATCCTATTTGGTGCAACCATTCAAAAGTTATGAGCGTACATACATTTCGAAGATCCATTTTTACGGTTCCGTAAAACGTACTAACTGAACCCTTATGGGTTCGTCATGTCTGTCTGTCTGTCCATCCGTATGTCACAACCACTTTTTTCGAAACTATACGAACTATACTGTTGAAACTTGGTAAGAGATGTATTCTGTAAACCGCATTAAGTAAGTGTTTTATTAATAACATATTTATTAAGTTGTCTTGCCATCGTTTCTTTGGTCTGCCGCGTCGTCGTTTGCAATCTGGCTTCCTCCGCGTGGTAATTTTGGCCCAATAATCATCCGACATGCAGCAAACATGTCCAGCCCGATCCCACTTTCAAATTGGCTGCTTTTTGAGTCACATCGGCTACTCCGGTTTTGGAACACAGTATGGTGTTTCGTATTCTGTCCGTTAGTTTTACTCCAAAAATACTGCACTCCACAGCACAAACGTGTATATTCAAATAATTTTGCACAGCTGGGATATGAAATCAATAATACATAATAATAAAACACTTTTGGTAACGCGCGGTTTGTGTTTGACTGACGCTTGATTTATATAATGACGTGAAAACTGACGCATTTTATATCGCGTGCCGAAACTAAATCAAAATAAATAATATCGTGAAGCCGACCAAATTGAAAATCAGTACTAATGAGTCTTACGTTTTGTGATTATTCAATTTGATTTGGTTCGCGATATTATCGCTTTTGTTGAGTCTCTTCTGAGTAGGTTTCGGAACGTGACATTAGATTCTCCTATTATCCAACTTTTTTGAAAGATCTGATGGAATTTGAACTTTGTGCAGCGATAATAAAGTGCAAATTGACTTCTTGACGTTAGGAACACACATATATTGCTTAGACATAAGCGAGTGCTTGTTATTTAATATGAACTTTATTTCATAGCTATAAAGCTCAAATTGCCTTAACATTTTAGTTAGAAAACGTTTGTATGGGAAAAGGAAAAGGGCTGTTTTTAGAGTTTTCCCGGCAATTATTCGATTTTTCTCGCCGTAAAACCATACGTAGACTTCAAAGAACATTTAAAAAAAAATTGTCCAAATTGGTCCAGGCGTTGTTGAGTGATTGCGCTTACCATCACATTTTGCGATTCATTTTTATGTTATAGATTTTAGATTTGCCATAAGCTCCGGGAAATTTTAATCGAAATAGAGTGTAAATAACATTTACAAATAAAAGCAGCCAAGTATATATGACGTACTAAAAAAAACTACTTATCAGATCGAGTTCAAACCAATTTTCGTTGGTAGTTTGCATGTACATCATATTATATTCTGTTTAGTTTTATCATTCTCTTATTTTAGAATTTAAAGGGGGGGGGGGGGACACATTTTACCACTTTGGAAGTGTCTGTCGCTTAAATTATTCAGTGTAGACAAAAATGATTTTAGAAACTTCAACATCATTTTTGAAGACCTATCGATAGACAGGTGTTCATCAAACCTACACGTGTGGGGACACGTGTAGGTTTGATGAAGAAAAAAATTTTGAGTTTCAGTTTAAGTATGGGGGCACCCTTATCGAATCTATAAGAGTTCCGTTTTTTCGTTTTACGGAACCCTAAAAAGACTACAATTGATCAGTTATCGAGCGGGATGAAAAATTATTAAATTACTAAAATGGCTATTAAAAAATAGGGGTTGGTGATAAAAGGATAAAAATGTAAGGTTGTATGTATTTTTTAACGCCTAATTTAAAAAAATATAAATAAAAAATTTAGGCTGAAAATTAAAAAAAAAAATTTTGGGCTGAACAACCCTTGTCACTTAGGGGTATGAAAAATAGCTAGTAGCCGATTCTCAGACCTACTGAATATGCATATAAAATTTGGTTAAAATCAGTAAAGCCGTTTCGGAGGAGTAAGGAAACAAACACTGTGACACGAGAACTTTATATATAAGACTAGCTGACCCCGCAAACGTTGTTTTGCCTTAGTGAACAACCCTTGTCACTTAGGGGTATGAAAAATAGCTAGTAGCCGATTCTCATACCTACAGAATATGCATATAAAATTTGGTTAAAATCAGTAAAGCCGTTTCGGAGGAGTAAGGAAACAAACACTGTGACACGAGAATTTTATATATAAGATTATAAAGCTGAAGAGTTTGTTTGTTTGTTTGAACGCAAGGATCTCGGGAACTACTGGTCGGAATTGAAAGGTTCTTTCTCTGTTGGATAGTCCATTTATCGAGGAAGTCTACAGGCTATTCAACATTACGCTACTATTATAAACAGGAACGAAGCATGAATGAAAAATGTAACAAAAACGGGAAATAATTTTGCTTTTTGAGAGTTTTCGTTGCGCGACAGTATGTGTCATTCGTCAAAGGTTCGTAAAAGGTTGCGTCATTAGAACCTAAGGTAACCTAAGGAATTTGTTCAAAATTTGAATTGGTACGATGAATTTTAGATAGATGGCGTAGCAACACGCGCGCGATTCAGCTAGTACACTTATAATTGTAACGTTTTCCTTTTAAAATGTTTTATGCTATTTTAACTCGCGTCAATTGATACAAAATCTCTATAACTAAATTATTAGTAAACATTAGCTGTGGCTTGCGGTATAAGCCGCGGCTTACCAAAACTTTTGAATGCCAATTTTATTTAGTATCAGTAATTTGTTATCAATCTTTTGAACCAGTGATACCAATAAGTCTTTTACTATTTGCAAAGTAGAGCTCAGGACGTCTACTCTCTTTCTACGAAAACGTAATTTCGAAAAAAAACTCGCGACTTTCCTACTCCCGTTCTACTTTGTTTCGTCCGATACAACACATTGTTTGTTGTTTAAATGTTCTAAGCCTATTCTAATTAGAATAGGCTTAGAATATTTAAACGGACAAAATGACGGATTGAAGTAGAATCGCAGTTGGAAAGTCGCGAGTTTATTTCGAAATTACGTTTTCGTAGAAAGAGAGTCCAGACGTCCAGAGGGCCATAAAATATTTTAGGAGTAAATAAATATACGTATATGGACGGGCCACTATTATAATTATTTATGATTTCAGCATTATTGTCACACGAGATGTATTTTGACACCAAAAGAGTCCCCCCGTACAAAATCATAACTTTCGGTACACAGAAGCCATTCGAGATGACACTTCGGAGGCTCTAGGTAATACTCGGCTCCCTTCAGGTGGCCATCTTGTTGTTTCATTTTCTTTGAATCTTTCACGTTGGCTTCGACTTTTTGCATTTACTTATGGCAGTATTCAAATCCATTCCAATCGCAACATTCTACTATCCTATACTTATAGTATAAAGCTGAAGAGTGTATCTGTTAAAACTCTAATCATTGAAATAAAAAGAACTACTGGACCGATTTCAAAGAATATTTCACCGTTTGATATGTACGTGATCCCTAGGTGCTATTAGCTATATTTATATGTAACACGGTCGAAGCCGGAGCAGACCACTAGTACTTTTTATAAATGAGAAAATTTGATGTTAAGATGTTTGTTGCTCAATCACGCCGGAACGACTAATTGGATCGGCTTGAAATTTCAAATTACAGTTAGATTTGAAATAGCACGTAGGCTACAACGGGTTACTTTTGCGAGATCAAAAACCGAAAAAAAAACTCGTATAAAACGGCGAATCGATGCTAGTCCATCATATTTTTAAGCAAAAGGGGCTAGACTAGTAAAATACTAAGCACTATGACAAATTTCAAATCCAAGATGACCGCCACCACAAAATGGCGAAATATAATTATTTTTTCACTACCCCTCAATATGGGTATCAAATGAAAGAGCTTAACTAGTAGAATGTTGTACTTACAAATTGCAAATTCGAGATAGTCGGGGGTTACCAATTTTTTTATTTTGTTCTTGTTATGCTATGTCGTATATCTATCTGTATTGCAATTTTTGTCGTGTGATGTCCAACAAAGTAAAATCACATTTAAATCATTTGCGCTTAAGTTGAAATTCTAATACAGTAAGTACCTAGTTAGTTCTTATAGATCCGAACGTGATTTCAAACAGCCTCTCCCGTGAATGTTAAGGTGCGCCCGCACTGGGCGACGCGACGCGACGCGACGCGCCGCGGCCAAATAGTCACAGATAAGTAATTTTACGTTCACTCATTCATTCTATGCTGCCATATAAAAAAAAATACAAAACTGGCCAAGTGGGCTTTGACATTTTGTGACCTTCGAAACGGAACACAGTGATTGTTGCAAATTACTGCTTGGCCGTAGAATAACTAGCAAAGATGGTAGTTCCCCAGGGGGACTCTGCAAAGAGTCCTACCACTACTAAACTATCTATGGGTGTTGAGCGCTTTGCAGTGTTAGGTAATGATTTAGACTTAATATTCTATGCTGCCATCTAAAAAAATTAACAAAACTGGCAAAGTGGGCTTTGACATTTTGTGACCTTCGAAACGGAACACAGTGATTGTTGCAAATTACTGCTTGGCCGTAGAATAACCAGCAAAGATGGTAGTTCCCCAGGGGGACTCTGCAAACTGCAAAGAGTCCTACCACTACTAAACTATCTATGGGTGTTGAGCGCTTTGCAGTGTTAGGTAATGATTTAGACTTAAAGAGTCCAAATCATGTTCAAACGCTGCGTGACGCTAGGTTGTTATGGCTTACCATCCATGTTCTGCTCATCCTGTCGCATTATACATATGCCTCACTTTATACAGGATGAAACATTATGGCGTTAAGATATAGTTATATCAAACTTTTTCAGATTAGAAAACTGTTAGGTTTATTCCGAAACTTGATCAAAAACAACTTCAACTGGTTGCATAGCCAAATTGACAAGATAATACCACAATTTAACTATATATCGACTGTGTTAACATTAAAACGCTATATATTTATAAAGGAACTACGTAGAGATATTCCGGTATGCATTCATAAAGCAATCTACATTTAAGAAGTTCAGTTCGATTAACTCTTTTGTTGTTCGACCATCTTGTTTTACTTTTCACACTAAAAAAATGGCAGTCATAGGAACTGCCGATAAAAGTGAAAACTTATAACTCAGAATTTGATAGCTTACCTTGGAAACTACACGGATGTAACTGCAGGGCGTTGCCTCGCCATCTTGGCATTGCGTCTAGAAATGCGTCAGGCTGACGCATTTCTAGATGCCCAATCGCCAAGGTCCCGAGTTTACCCGAAGATTTCTTATCATACCCGAGCGTAGTAACCCCCCCCCCCACGAAAAACTTGTCGAGGCGCGCCTGAAAAAGTTTTCACTTCAAAAAATAATTTATGGTGATTGTTAATTTCGTAAGATTCCATTCAAAAGATCGTATATTTTGCGTACGATTTCGACTTTGCAATCGTACATCGTACATGAGCCAAAAAGATCTTATAAATACGATTTAAATCGTATTAACTCGTATCGTTTGGCAACACAGTTCGTAACAGTAATATTTGTCACTGATTCACTGACACTGACATTTAATAATATCTCGAAAATGACGGCAGCTTCAAGATTTACTTATCTGTGCTAGTAGTAGACTCCGTGCCATCACTGAAGTACGTAAGTGATATTATTGAACTAAACCACTATAATATCATAGGTTTCATCTGTCATTGTGGAATACGACAGTGGCTCCTTTCGCCAACGGTCACGAGTGGTGGCGCGGAGTCTATATTGTGATCTGTGACGATTTGGCCGCGGCGCGTCGCGTCGCGTCGCGTCGCCCAGTGCGGGCCCACCTTTAAGGTAACTTTGTTATTTTAATGTCATTCAGAATAGAAATAGAAACTGAATATGTTATTAGACATCTGTAATGAAAAGTCACGTATAGATAATGTAAACATTTTCTTCAGAAAGGAACAAAAAGTTGCCTACGCATTACTGCATGACCTTTTGTCGTCATGGAAGTTCACGCAGTATCTTAGCTTCCTACGTGTGACGTCAAATCAGTGACGTGTATAGGTTGGATTTTATGACTTTTGGCTCTCAAGGAGGAAAACGTTTATTTAAATGTTTATTTTGTTTTTTCATAGGCCTAAAGTAAAATTTGTTTTAATTGTGAATACGGCAATGTCAGCTTACTACAATGGTTCTGTTTACTTTATAGATGTCAACACAATGTACTTACAATAATATCCATGTAGCTATAAGGAAATAAAGAAATAACACTAGGTTCCATACTCGTATTAAACAACATATTTTTTAGTACAAAACTGTTATTATGACCTACATTGTATTTTATTCAAACGGTGAAATTTAAACCTGACTTTGTTTACGTCTGTTATTGGGACTAAGACTAACTTACTAGAATTAATATTGTTAATATTAAGTGTGTTGTAAGTGAGTCCAATATTTATTTTCATAAAATACATATATACAAGGTAATATAAACTAAATATCATAACTAAGTTGTTAATTTATTTAATAGGTGAGATTGTTGCTCATTTTGTTGATGTAAATGAACTATAACTGCAACAACATTTACGTAAGCTTGTCTGCTTGGCACTGCGCTATGCAGAAGGCAAGACTAGCAAATATTAAATATGGAAAATGCAATTCTATTGACTCGTGCCAGGGACACTTTTGTAATTTTACAAACATTCGATAGTGTTTACGTGATGTCATGTAGTTTTAGGTGTAATTAGGGTTCCGTAAAACGTAAAAACGGAACCCTTATAGATTCGTCATGTCTGTCTGTCTGTCTGTCTGTCTGTCTGTCTGTCTGTCTGTCTGTCCGTCCGTATGTCACAGCCACTTTTTGCCGAAACTATGAGAACTACACTGTTGAAACTTGGTAAGTAGATGTATTCTGTGAACCGCATTAAGATTTTTACAAAAGTTTAAAAAAAAAACAAAAATTAGGGGTGCCCCCCATACTGAGAACTGAAACTCAAAATTTTTTTTTTCATCAAACCTACACGTGTGGGATGTCTATCGATAGGTCTTCAAAAATGATATTGAAGTTTCTAATGTAATTTTTGTCTACACTGAATAATTTGCGCGAGAGACGCTTCCAAAGTGGTAAAATGTGTGTGCCCCCCCCTCTAACTTCTAAAGTAAGAGAATGAAAAATCTAAAAAAAATATATGATGTACATTACCATGTAAACTACCAACGAAAATTAGTTTGAACTCGATCTGATGAGTAGTTTTTTTTTAGTACGTCATAAATACACTATTATTGAAACTTCGATCAAAGTTACAACGAACTACAAGAACTATGTGTACTATGTATATTATGTTACATGCTGCAACGGAACCCTTCATGGGCGAGTCCAACTCGCACTTGGCCACTTTATTTTTCTATTCGCAGAGCCTTGAGCACTGTCTCCGCGTATATTCCGCTGACGTTGTGATGACAGCCAGGAAATAATCGTCACCTTGACATGCACTGATCTCGGTATTTACGTAACAGCACGTACGAGCACAGTATATGAACGTCATTTTACAACCTACCTTTCAAAAGGTGTTTAGGGTATCGTACAAAAAAGGAGCCTATTACCATATAATAGATTTATACTGCGGATCTCTGTCTCCAAAAATTTTACGTGAACGCAATTTGTGTTTCCATGAATAGATTTTGTTTTATTCAATTTTAAACCATTAAATATCAAAAACTTCTGATTTCAAAAGGAGAAGTTTTTCAATTCGGCTGTATGTTTTGTTCGTTTTCATAAGTTACGCGATATCGTGAATCCTTTAATTGTGAATCGATATTGATAATTACTGGTTGTGTCGTAGGTAATATTTTAAAGGTGGTCCCATATCGTTTATCGAAATAAGTGTAACGGTTTTTGTAATATCAAACAAATATTCATACATACACCGATGATATATATTGGTTTATTATTAATTTTGTTACAATTAGTGGACTGGTGAATTTTATCTCGGTATGGTGTGGTGTGGAGTCCTGTGATAAATAGAACTCTTTTGCATGCCCCTTAAAACGTCAGTACTAGTATCTTATAGAGGCTGGCAAAGCATTCAACCAATGGAAAGCCTTGACAGGGAATGAATCTTGATATAAATAAATAAATAAATATTGGTGGACAATTCACACACAACACCATCTGACCCCAAACTAAGCCAAGCTTGTGTGATATAAGATATAATGATGTTTTACGTGATAGTAGGACGTGGTAAACATCTGTTGTTACTATCTGACTTCCATAGAACGAGCTTTGCTTAGTTTAGGACTAGATTGTGTTGTGTGTGAAATGTCTACCAATATTTATTTACTTATTACACGCCGCGCGGCAACGAACTCGACGGCGTGTTTGATTTGTAGGGAGTGTGTTTTTTATTTTTTTTATTTATTATATGTAAATATTGTAATGTTATCAATTTATTAATTAATTTTACCATGTCATTTTCGTTGTCTCGCTAGATATAACAGGTTAAATAAATATATTTATTACATGCTACAAAATTTTAAGATACAACTTCAGAGAGTTTATCCCAAAAACTACAGAACTGTAAGTGTTTCTGAAAACTTTACGCCATGATTTTGTGATCTAAATTTTTATACAATTGCCTCTACGTTTGGGCAGAGTACAACAACAGCCCAGAGAATCTACCGCCTAAGTAAAACTGTCTTAGCTTTGCAATTTCTCTCTCTTTTCTTTTTGCTTGAAATTATAGAGACAGCAATATCAAAGGAAACCAGATTTAGTTAGGCGCTAGAAGCTAGAAGGGTCACGAGAAAACTGATGAAATTACGAGTAGTCTTGTTCGGAGAAGAGACCTCCTTCCATCTACTCTCAATAGGTGTTCAGAAATAGCAGGACTGTAGCGACGATACACAACAGTTTAAATCTCGATTGAGGCCTATCTAATGTATTTTTTTTAAATAAAGAGTGACGAGACGAGCAGGACATGTGCGTGATGGTAAGCAACATGCCTACCACATCACAACACAGTGACACGCAGCTATTGGAACATGAAGAGTCCAAATCATTACCTAGCACTGCTCTGCGCTCGTCACCCAGAGATCTAAGTTGTTATATCTCTAAGCCCTGTAATTTCTCTGGAAACATTGCCCTTCAAACCAGAACACAGTAATGTTTGCACATAACTTATTTGCTTGGCGGTAGAATAACTGGCAAAGGTGTGGTCCTTCCCCAGGCGGACTCTGCCAAGAGTCCTACCACTACCACATGTTATCAATGTGCCCCAACTGCGAAACCTTAAGAACTAGGTGTAGCTGCTGTTATGAACTCTTTATTGCACTTAATTAGAAGAGAAAAACAAAGGTATTTTACACAAACACTTTTAAAAAAAGTAGCAATTGGCGACCTTATCGCTAAGACCGATCGCTTCATCTATGGGATGGAAAAGCGGCTTTGTTGCGGAACTCTCAATATAGAGTGCGACTTGCACTTTACCGGTTCATATTACAAGGCCCAGAGTAAGAGATTTAAGCAATTCTGTCTTATTATAAAAGGTTTTATAATAACAAGTCTTATAGTAGCGTTTTGATTCCGGTTTTACACTGTCCCTGTTATTTTACTGTTTAGGGCCGATTTTAAAAATATGTAATTGTGGCTCGAATTTCTTGTCGACAATGTTGATAAGGTTCAAAATCGCAGTTGTTTTCTATAGTATTGTCGTTATAGCGGAATATTTACCGCGGTTGAAAATGCCCTGAGGCTTAGTTGTAAAATGTCGGATTGAGGTTCGAATCCTTCAGCACCTCTATACATTTTTACATAATATGTAAATGTGTGAGTTTGGCATGAGTACTAGCGAAGAAAGAAAACATCGTGAGGATATCAGCTGTTGCCAGAAAGACATTTTTCGAGGACGTGTATCAGTATGGATTAATAGAGCACAAGATGGAAAATCTTTGCACTCGAGTGCAACACGTAACTTTTCATTCCACCCTAGTGAGGAAACTATTGATTCTATGCGTATTATCAATCATCATCATCAAGAGCCCACTACACGTTCCCACTGCTGGGACTCGGGGCCTTCTCTCGCAAGGAGAGAGTTAAGGCCATAATCCACCACGCTGGCCCAGTGTGGGTTGGTGGATGACACATGACTTCGAAAGATTCTAGGTACATGTCGGTTTCCTCACGATGTTTTCCTTCACCGTTTTAAGTTAGCGGCATTACGCACATGACTTCGAAAAGACAGTGGTGCGTGTGGGGTTTGAGCCCGGGGTCTCCGGATCGGCAGTCGCCGTTCTCCCGAGTAGATCAGCCGTAACTTATATTATTTATTATCAATATAATAGGTATTATCAATAGTATCAGTCAATTCTGTTGGCTTCAAATAGACTTTTTCGACGCTAGAATCACTCAATTTAGGTTTTTCACATATTCTCATGTTTCTTATTTTTAACGTAACGTTTTAACAACAACAATTAAAGGAGGTTTGAGGTACTTCTATTCTCCATACGTGAAAAAAATATGCATGCAAAGCGAATTAATAGAAAAGAACACAAAGGAGGTGCCGAATCTGGGTGCTTAACAAATTTAAAAAAAGTTTTATGATCAATTCTGGCCCAAGGAGGTAGAAGTGAATAGGTTTAATGACGTTTTGAATTCACTGACTTAGTGCACACGATGTTCTAAATTCGAATTTACTTTAGTCTTTATAGGGTAAAAACGACTTTGGTACTTTCGAAGTGCAAAATTACTCTTTCCGAAGTGGTGGGATGAAAAAATATTTATGTGCCTCCACAGCTGTCATATCGCGTCATCATTCATGACCACTGATCAGATGTTCAGCTATACTGTCCCATTCTACGACCATAAACAAAATCATTGTATGAATAAATTAGTTCAACCAATTTCGCCACAGGACTTCAGTAGAGGCACGGACTGCATAAAAACAACTGAAGACCGCCATCGTACATTTTATGCAAACACCATATTACGTTTTGTTTCATACACCTGTGTAATAAATTAATGAATTCAAATACCTAAAGTAATGTAACAAATATTGAATTATTTGAACAAATGAGACAATTGAATGTATATCATCTGTTTAATTGTTCACATAATAGGAAATTAAATCGAGGACAATACGTATAATACGAACTGAATAAGCACGATGCGTTTTGTTCATAATGGACGCCGATTGGACGAAATTCGGCCATAAATCATTAACGATAAAGTCTCAATTTGAATACTTACAGACTTTAACAGTAAACAAAAAAGTATTTATGCGTGTGTGTGAAATACATGGCAGTGTGTGTAATGTATGTGTTTTACGTAGTGGTAGGACTCTTGGCAGAGTCCGCCTGGGGAAGTACCACACCTTTGCCAGTTATTCTACCGGCAAGCAGTAATGTGCCAACATCACTATGTTTCGGTTCGAAGGGCAATGTTTCCAGTGAAATTACAGGGCATGGAGATGAAACATCTTATATCTCTGTGACTGTAGGGTGACGACCGCAGTGCAGTGATAGGTAATGATTTGGATTCTTTGTGTTCAAATAGCAGCGTGTCACTGTACTGTTATGTGGCAGGCACGTTGCTTACCATGAGGCACGTGTCCTGCTCGTCTATATATCGCAAATCTATTCTTTAAAAAAAAAAACTTGATTTTTTTAACGTAGGTACCTATTATTATTTATAATGCATGATTAAAAAACTAAAACTATTAATATGCTATAATATATCCTATTACTGCGTCTGCGCAATGATGGCACATAGGCTATTTTTTCTACGGCAGGAAAATTATCCAAACAAGAACAGCACAGGTAAACCCACGGGACACAGTCTACTCATAAATATATTTTTAGATATTTTTAAATTTATTTTGTCACAACGGAATTAATTCATTTTCTGCGAAAGAAATGAGGATATTTAAGTACCGCCTGTGACCAGAGATTGTTTTGCAAGTTGTTATTGAACAAATTGAATGGAAAACCAGTTTGTGATAAAAACGAGGTTATTTTATTTTTTATATTCATATATTACAAATTTATCCTTTTTATAGGGCAAAGCGTTTATTAACAATACGAAATTACAACGAAAACTACTCTACACTATTCAATACGAATCTACCTCTAGACTAACACTACAAAGCTGAAGAAACTTTTTTTTTTACTTTTTTAGGTTTACTCTTGACCGCCATCTCGCCTGATGTTAAGTGACGATGCGGTCTACGATGGAGTGTGTTTACCTAGAAGAGACCGATTCACTCTCGATTTGAAAACACCAAGATTATCACTATCGGGGAAAATCCACTCTGGTAGCTCAATCCACAGCCTAGACGTTCTTATCACAAAAGTAGAGTCAGACCTCTTTGTTCGTGTTTTTGGAACATCAACCATGCAACGATGTCGCTTTTTCGAGCTACGAGCAGTCCGATAGAAAAAGGGGCAAGGTGGAATTAAGTAATCCAGATCAGTCGCGCACTCTCCGAACTGTTAGTGCTATATGCTATATTTTATACGAACCATGGGCGAAACCGGGGTGTACCGCTTGTTATTTTTACATCGATCAAGATGTATACATAATCTCTGACAGATGAATCTCTGACTGACTAATCTCTGCAGACTGACTAAAACTTGACTGGCCTCGTGGCTTAGTTGGTAGTAGCTCTGCCTACGAAGCCGAGGGTCGTGGGTTCGATTCCCACCCAGTGCAAATATTTGTGTGATGAATTCAAATGTTTGCACTGTGTCTGGGTGTTTATATGTATCATAAGTATGTATTTAAAAACTATACAAGTATTATATCAGCTATCTGGCCGCCATCATACAAGCTTTGCTTAGTTTGGGGTCAGATGGTGTTGTGTGTGAATTGTCCACCAATTTTTTTTTTTTTTTTTATAATCAATATAATCAAGCCTACTACCCGCTAGGGGCGTGTCCAGAATGCTAGCAGCTAATTTAAATATTAAGAACTGAACGAAGAGGTTTGACTCTACTAAACGTTTATGGAGTTGCCTGAGTGGGGTTTTCCCGATGGGCACAGTATTAGTGTCTTCAAATCGAGAGTGTAAATAAATAAATAACACAATTCACACACAACACCATCTGACCCCAAACTAAGGCCAATTGTCCACGTAGCTGCACGACATCCGCACGATTTCGACAATTGTCGGATGCAAGACGAATGCTTGCATCTTGCGTACAAATAATGAAGTCTGTGTCCACGAAGCGACAACGACACGACAGCAGCACGTCTTGCGTTTGTTTGTAGGATGCATGCATTCGACAAAAGACGCGTGCGTGGACAGTAGGCCTAAGCAAAGTTTGTACTATGGAAGTCAGATAGCTGATATAATACATAGACCACATCATTGCACGAGGCGAGATGGCGGTCAAGTGCATACCTATAATGATAACAAAATAGCAATGCTCATACGTTGCTATAAGTAGTATTTAAGCTTTCACGATTTGAACCAATATCGAAAATATTACAAAGACTTCAGTCGCGATCTTAGTAATTAGTTTTAATAACACGTTTCGGCACCGTTCTAACTACCGTGGTCACGAGAAGATAATAAGTACAATACAAAGACATTTGCCACCGCAAACAAAGTTGACAATAATTAAAAAAAAATAACAAAACAACAAGACTTAAAGGTCCCAAAAAGAGATCTCTTCCTTAACAACTGCTCATTCTTAAGGAATCAATTTATATAAACAGCTTACTAAATATGTATCTTTCTCGCGAGGAGAGGAGTCTAGGCCATAATCCACCACGCTGGCCCAGTGCAGTTTGGTAGATGACACATGCCCTCGAAAGATTCTAGGTACATGTCGGTTTTCTCATAATGATTTTCTTCACTGTTGTATGAGGAATCACGCATATTACTTTGGAAAGACAGTGGTTCGCGTGGGATATAATCTAGGGGCTACCGGATTGGCAGTCGCCGTTCTCCGGACTAGACCAGCCGTAACTTATGCGTTGAACAAAACGAACGTCAGCATGGTCACATGTACCGTAGACCAAACGTTTGGAAATGTTTTTGAAAATGATAATATTTGTATTTATTTAGTTTAATTATTTGTATAATTGAAGTCCAGGATAAGGTTGCCGCTTGTGGCGCCACTTCATACCTGTTTTTTTTTCAGTTAAGCAACTCCACAGAGTCCGGGGTCCGTGACCTTTGTTATTTGTTTTATTTATTTTTACAAATATCTTGTATTAGGAGTAGGAAAGGGAATGGGGGGGAGTACGGAGCATACTAATTCTAGTGTTCCTTATTGCGATTTTGCTATTTATTTCATATAAGTCGCCTCCTCCCGACGTTCATATCTAAGTGCTTATCTGTAAAATGTAGATTGTCACAATGAAAGGTTTTCTAACTATGTAAATTAAACTGGTTAATCTATGCCAGTTATTTTTCTTCAGATATTTTTTCTTGAAATTAAAGAAATTACAATAAATAAATAAATTAAGTAAACAGTTTTCAAATAACACCATCTAGCCCCAACCCAAACTAAGCAAAACTTGTAAAAAAAGTAAACATAAATAAATATTTAATTTTGCTAAAGGGATTTTGCAAAACTCAGTCCCTAAGGGGGTAAAATAGGGGATGAAAGTCATACTTATTGCACAGAGCAAATACAGACACGTATTGTACCTATTATATGTACAATGTAAGTAAGGAAGGATTTATCACAATTCCATACCCAAGGGGATGAAATAGGGGTTATAAGTTTTACATAAATATTGGGGATGAAAATTTCATATAACGCTTACGTTTACGCGCAGGCAAAAGCTAGCTACTTATACAATTGTAAATAAATACCTACTTAGAAACAATAAAAAGCCAACCCCATTTTAGTAAGACGATAGACGCACCGTTTAGTATACACTCTTATGAAATTAACGCTTTATTCTTTGGCAATAATATAATCCGCTTCACAGTTGGCCGGTCGCCAGTCACAGAATAGCTAACAGTAACGATGCAGTTGGTCAATGCCGTATTCGTCATTTTCACGGACGACAATGTAGGTATGTAATATCATACAATGTTAATTCATTGTAATCTTATATACATTGTAGAAGCCGGCATCATATCTTCCTAATATTATAAATGTCAATGTCTGGATGTTTGTTGCTAAATCGCGTCGTAACGTAGAATGGATCGGCCTGAAATTTGGAAAATATATTTTGGAAAAAATAACAGGAACGGGTTATATTATAGATGACGTTCTTAACACTGGGATAAAAAGGTTTTATGACTTTCTTAATGTAACAACTAGCGGCCCGTTCCGGCTTCGCTCGGATCATAGCCTAGACACTGTCTGCAGCGCCATCTGCTGGGCTTATTTGTGAATCTAAACCATCCTCGAATCCACTTGTACACACACAAAAAAAATCATTCAAATCGGTCCCGCCGTTTAGGAGGAGTCCACTGTCAAATGATTAAATGACACATATTTTTTTTTTAATTTTTGTACAAAAAATGTTTTTTTAATTTTGTTATAATATGGCATTAAAAATACAACCCTACATTTTTACCCTTTTATCACCAACCCCTATTTTTAAATAGTCACGTATGTTTAATGCCACATTATAAAAAAATAAACAAAAACATTATTTGCACAAAAATTCAAAAAAAAAATGTGGGTGTGAACAACCCTTATCACTTAGTGGTATGAAAAATAGATAGTAGCCGATTCTCAGACCTACTGAGTATGCATATAAAATTTGGTCAAAATCAGTCAAGCCGTTTCGGATGAGTAAGGTAACTAACACTGTGACACGAGAATTTTATTTATAAGAAGAAGATTATGCGAGGCAGTCCAAAGTGACATTATCAATGACCAAAAACACAAAATCTGCGATTCATACAATGGAACCTGACACAAACAAAACAACAATAAAGGACTCGCGTTTAATAGAGCAGGCGCTGGGTTTAGTTGAGTGTGCAAAATGTGGTTAATTCAGTCCTTACATTTTGCAACTCCAACCAGCGCCCGGTCTAAAATTATTTTCTTAAATTATTTTCTTAAATTATTTTCTTAAATTATTTTCTTAAATTATTTTCTTAAATTATTTTCTTAAATTGGGAAAACTTTCACAAGTTCCAGATCTAAAAAGTAACCTAAAAAGTTTACGTAAGTCTTTATTACTGCATTCGTTACATCACTCGGCTGAATCGTTGGGTATGAGGCAATTAGGCTACAGCTAGATGCATCGTAACCGTAATATGCGTAAATGACGAAATGATTCGCCATTCGCAAAAAAATATTATAATTTAAGTCGTCAGCGGTATGTTCAAGGTTTTGCAAGATTGAAATGCTTTTGGGTAGTTCTGCTGCTGTGCTACAGATTTGCCCGTAACTTGGCCATTCATACTGTTATTTGGAGATGAAGCATTCAAATCACTGACTAGCACTACACAGAACAAAATAAAGACACAGAACACATAAAGATAATTTATATCTTTTTAATGTAATTACTCAGGACACAGCAATGTTTGCACATTACTGATTAGCAGTAGAAAAGCTAGTAAACCTGCAATACTACCCGAGATGAACTCAGCAAAGAGTACAAACACACACAACTACTACAAAGCTAAAACCTGAAATATTAAAATCAGTGATCTGTGTCCTGATGGACAACGTTATTGGATTGATCTCGACAAGGAATCAAACCTCTAGGTCTTTGTTTTATCCAAATGGATTGATCTCTACTGTTTTAAACAGAACGGCAGACACCAGGATTGTTATTCCGTGCCAGAATCGTTCCGACCAAATGGATTGATCTCTACTGTTCTAAACAGAACGGCAGACACCAGGATTGTTATTCCGTGCCGGAATCGTTCCGACCAAATGGATTGATCTCTACTGTTCTAAATAGAACGGCAGAGATCAGGATTGTTATTCCGTACCGGATTCGTTCCGAGGTTCCGACTGCATTCTGATTAAGCACCCTGGATGATGAAATGGAAAAACATTTCATTGTGAATCAGTCTTACAGAGTTAAAAAAGAATACCGTAATATCAACGAAAAAGTAACACGATAATAAAATATGTATGTTATAAGTACTTTAAAATATAGCTAGGTTTTGTAATTATAATAAGGAAATTACTTTAAAGTTCAAAGGAGTCGAATTAAACAATGCCATTAAGTGTTTTCAAATTGACAGATTTGTTTGATAAGGGGATAAATAAATATTACAGAAATAACGTGAATAGTCACATAATGTAACTGCAGGTTTCAATATTAACCTTTATATATTATCCAGAATCAGCATTTCTTAGGCTAGATATGGCATCTTTAAATTACTGCACTAACATATCTACAAAATGGACATACCCACACATGAGTCATCAAAAATGTAAGCTTAAGAAAGTAAGCAAATATCTCAACTCAATAGTAAACATATCAAATATTACCGCAAACACTACAAATACAAAATACAAATGTGGTGACTTTTTTTAGCGACCAAACGTTTTTTGTGACTTGCGTGTTCCCTTACCTCAAAGGTATTTATAATTTTATACAATCATATTTGCTGCAAGTGATATCGGAGCTGAGTTATGGTATTTTAAAGTTTTCTTTATTATGAGAAATACAAAGCTGTGTCATTACTGGTTGCGCGAATTCAAAACGACGCCAACTTTACCAAAACATTTTTAAGTACTTACCCATGTAATATTTTTTTTATAAAATATGTGATACATTAATTATTTACATTGATGTATGCTTATCAAATTTCACAAGCAAAGTGAAATATTGTCGTTGTCATTGGCGCAATTGAGTTGTCTGAGTGGGTGTTTCCCGATAGAACACAATCTTCGTGGTTTCAAGTCGAGATTGAATCAGTTTCTTATATGTGAACATGTTCCATCTACTACATCGAGGACCGCAACATCGTTTAACATCAGGCGAGATAACAGCAAATATTTTAAAATTACTTAACAAAATACCTACTTAAGTATTTTTTACAGATTTTTTGCGTTCAGTAGACTCATCTTTTCAGATTTTAAAGCCAACAATTCTGAGATTATATTCCATTGTTATAACTTCAGATCGTTTAAATTCAGCATTAAATAATTTTTAATTGTTTGTGGGTAATAATGCATCTGTTAAAGGTCAGACAAACAGACACATCTCATTATACACCTCAGAAAAATTACATTGCAATGAAAACAATGTAAGCAATGACTTTGTAATGAATGTCAATAAAATGCTTCCTTTTACTACGTTTACCTCCAAGCCGCCTTTAAAAACAAGAAAGGTTGTTAGGGAGAAAAATATAGTTGGAACGGGGTGCAAAACTGATGAATTCACCAGTTAAGCTATCAAACTGAACATGAAATTCCATCGGAATATCGGGAACTTGCTCCATCATAAGTATAACAACCAGTAAATATCCCGTAGTTTTTAATAAAAGTAGTGCATACATAATGGTTTAAAATAAGATTTCGAAGAGTGTGCAACTAATCTGCGTGATCTAATTTAACTTTGTCCTTTTTTCTATCGGATTGCTCGTAGATCGAAAAAGCGACATCATTCCATGGTTGAAGTTCCAAAACCTCGAACGAAGAGATGTGACTCTACATTTGTGATAAGAACGCCTAGGCTGTAGAATTCGTTGCCTGAGTGGGGTTTTCCCGATAGTTACAATTTTGGTGTTTTCAAATCGAGAGTGAATCCGTTTTTCCTATGTAAGAAAGCTCCATCGTAGACCGCAAAAAACAGGGTAATATAATAATGCTGGCACAGAAGTTCGCGCATTACCGCTTGCAAAAGGTGTGTTAGCAGCTACTACCAGGCGTAAAGTTCAACAACCTACAAAAGTTGTTTATTGTTTGCTCTTAGTATGTTAGATTTATTATAATATACCTAACATAATATTGAAAATAGCTCATTAATAATTATTTATAAAACATGTCTCACATACTTGATAAGCCCGAGAAATGGTTTTATAAAATCATAATATTATAAAATAATTATATTAGAAGTACCATCTGACCGCAATATACATAGACTTTATTTTCATTTATAAATTTTAATCATAAATATTGGTGGACAATTCACACACAACACCATCTGACCCCAAACTAAGCAAAGCTTGTATGATGGCGGCCAGATAGCTGATATAATACTTATCTAGTTTTAAATACATACTTATTATACATATAAACTCCCAGACACAGTGCAAACATTTGAATTCATCACACAAATATTTGCACTGGGTGGGGATCGAATCCACGACCCTCGGCTTCGCTGGCAGAGCTACTACCAACTAAGCCACGAGGCCAGTCATAAAGGCTGTTCGCTCATGAACTCTACATTTTTGGATTAAAACATACACATAATATTAGGTATATACCAAGTATAATTACAAGCAGCTATCTATGTTACAAATTTCAGAGTGAACGGTTTTACCCGCGTTTTTTATAGTATAGAGTGAAGAGATGAGCAGTACATGTGCCTGATGGTATGCAACATGCCTGCCACATAGCATCACAGTGACACGCAGCTATTGGAACACGGAGTCCAAGTCGTTACCTAGCACTGCATTGCGCTCGTCACCCAGAGATCTAAGATATTTTATCTCTAAGCCCTGTAATTTCTCTGGAAACAGCGTAGTTCTCATTCTTGTTATTTCCGTGGGATAAAAAATAACATATACGCAAATCCCGTCTATATTCTAGCAGGGTTCCAAAAAAATATGTAAATTATGTGTTTTTTTATATATATATGTCGTAGGATAATTTGATACTTCGAATCTTCGCGGAAATCCTAGGAAACCCTAGGGATTTTGTGAAAACACGGATAATTAGATTTTGACTATGGCATTTTTAAATCTCATTGAAAAAAATGTAGATTTTTGCAAAATTAGGTTAGGTTAGGTTAGGTTAGGTTAAGTATTTTCGCAAAAATCCTGACTTTGTCCAGTAAGATTTGATAATTTTTCGCCTATGTCTAAATTATCCGCGTTTTCGCAAAACCCCTAGGATTTCCGCGAAGATTCGAAGTATCAAATTATCCTACGACATATATAAAATTTCACCTCCACGGACTCCTAGGCCCATGCCTTTTCTTAACGTTTTATACATTATTTTATTTTCCTGTGTCTAAATCAGGAAGACTTAAATATTAGATCAGACTTCTAAAAAAAAACTATGCATCCACATATTTATAACCTAAACTATTCAAACATATTTTGCAATTAAAGCTTCACCCCGACCCAGAGCCTCCATCACGGCTGCATTTCGATCTTTAATTATAAATTAAAGCCCAATTTATGTTCCCACTGCTGGGGTTCGAAGTCTTATCTCAAATGGCAGTCAATGATCAATATATATAAAATATAATACGATGATCTATACAGGGTTACTGGTAATTATCCTGCAACCGTTTAACCGGGCATGTTCTGTATGTTTAAAGAAACAACTTTTGTTAAAACTCAACACATATCGCAAAAAACATACGAATATTTTATAAACTGTAGAACAAAAGTGGACGTATTTAATGTATTTAACATACCCTTAAAACGATGCAGGCTGATTACCAATAACCCAGTATAATATATGTGATGATATAAAATATACGATGGTATATAATATATGATGATGATATACAATCAAGATGTATAAGATAATCAGAAATCTTATGTCAAATCCATAATCCATTTCATTAACTCAGTTCACTAACCAAGCTGACCAAGTGCGAGTTGGTGAATGACACATGTTGGAACTGTCTGGTTTCCCCACGATGGCTTCCTTCACCGAAAAAGATAGTGAAATTCTCAAAGGTGTAGGCGAGATTTTATCCTACGACCTCATGATTATGATAATCAAACGTTCCACTGAGCTACCACGGCTTATATTTTTTTCTAACATATTTTATTATTTAAAAAAAAATGATCACCGACATTTTTGATTTTGAATTTTTTTGAAAAATTTGGAAAACTGTGTTGTATTTATTTATTATTTTATCTTTGTAGACTTTATTCCAATTTTAGACATTCGCGTATTACTGGATCATGGTGTTTCAGGTTAAAAAAGACAGTAACACTCCAGGAGTGCCGACGGATGTAAAAACACATTATAATTTTATGTACATTCTTATATGCAGAGCTGTCGGTTATGGGAACATTGTCTCTAGTTCAAATATTTTTCTCATATATTTCAAATAATGACGAATGCGTCAATAGAAGTTTTCACTTTAAGATTTTTTTTTAATAAGTCAGATTTGTTTTGCGATTTTTTTTAATAAGTCAGATTTGTTTTGCCATTTTTTCAACTCTTTTGTTAGATTTTTTTTTTCTTTTTATAACCAGACCTATCAAAATTGAAATCTTCACAGATAGCGTTTTGATCTCTATGTGGTTTGTCAGTTTCTAACTCAGGACGAAACATTACATTAGCCCTTAGGATGCGTATATTTCAATATTATTAGCTCTACGTTGCTCGTAGCTCGAAAAACAGACATATTTTTTTTTATATTCGGCCAACCACAGCATAATTTGTTAAAAATTTCTACTGGCCGATAAAATAACTGCTAAAATTGTGTTCGTTCCCACGCGGATTTTGCAAAAAAAAACACACAACTGCTAAAAAAATATAACAAAACATACTCGTATGCATGACTTAAAACAAATAAAATAAATAATTAATTACCTTGTACTATGTATATCTGTAAACCACACACAAAAACAAAACAACACACAATCCACTGAACACTGTTCCAAATCCGTTCGATTTTAAAAAAAGACACCTTCCAAATTCAAATGTTAAAAGCGCGCGCGTTCGAACAATTCGAACGCTGGGATAACACTGAACTTGAAATATGCTTACGCGCCGTTCTTTCTTGCTTACCTTCAGCGTAATCCTGCTGATGGACTTTCGACCTTATAAAGAAGGTGTTAAAATTCAAATTATTGTTGTTCGATGAGATACCAATCTGTAAAGCATATTTTGTGGATTTCCCAATTATTAACCTTAGCTTATTGCATTGATGTATTCTCGTGTTATTTCAGATTTTGTAATCGTCTTTTGTTCTAAGGCAGTGCTGTGTGACTACTAAGGGCCAATTCAATCATTATAAATTTTAATCACCTTCAATAATTTAATCGCTGATTAAATGCTATGGCACATAGATAGTATTTTATATACTAAAACCCGATTAAGGTCCGAATTCACCGAACTAAACTAAACGTGCTTAATAAATTTTTGTTTATAGTTTTCTAGACGAGGTCGATAAGGTTGAAAATCCACTTCATTAATTAACGTAGTACATATAGTAGGATTTTGTAGAATTCAAACATATAAAAAATGTATTATAACGTCTGTAGTGGTCATTCCGTACATTTTCTAGACAGTTTGAAGCGCTTATAATTTTAATTAATTATTATCCTAACAAACAAACATTATAATCTGTTTGATTGATCAATAAATTGAACAAATATTTTTTTGATTAATTTTTTGGTAATGTTAAATTGATTTTTTAAACTTTTTTTGGTCAAAATTTAACACTTATTTTTAGCACATATAAATAAAATCTGCCTGTCTATTGAAATTGTATGTCTAAGTAGAGCCTCCACAAAAAAAACCTACAGTTTTTACGGAATGTCGTGCAGCTAGTCCGAATCACTGTCAAGCTCGTCACGCCCAAGATGATTTATCTCGTAATCCTTTAATTTTTCAGGAAACATTGCTTTTCAAACCGGAACTTGCGAGTAAAATAGAGCAAAATGGAAGAAGAAAGGGTTATTTAATTATTCAATACTTTGAGCGCATCGTTTCTACATATAGAAACCTTAACTTAATAAAAAAAATTGGCAGTCATAGGAATGCCGATAGAAGTGGAAACTTATAACTCAGAATTTGAAATTACGCGGGTGAAACTGAAGGGTCATGAGAAACGCTGCCGCATTTCTAGATGGCCAATGGGAAATGCTAACGCATTTCTAGATGGCCAATGGCCATGATACCGAGTTTACCCGAAGATTTCTTATCATGAATTAATTTGAGCAAAATTAATTTAACTTAATTTGAACCAAATTACAGATACATAAATGCCAACTTTCGAAAATATCGGTTGGTCAAGGTTCACGGGGAACAAACGTCATAACACTGATTTTATTTAGCTGAAGAGATTTTTGTTTGAACGCACAAATCTCAAGAACTACTAGATAATAGCACAGTCTATTAAATCATAAAACGCGAAAGATTTATACGTGTTGAAGGGAAGCCAGAGCCTGCCGATCCGGAGCCCCCGGGTTCAAACCCCACACGCACCACTGTATTTTCGAAGGCATGTGCGTAATGCCGCTAACTTAAAAACGGCGAAGGAAAATATCGTGAGGAAACCGACATGTACCTAGAATCTTTCGAAGTCATGTGTCATCCACCAACTCACACTGGGCCAGCGTGATGGATTATGGCCTTAACTCTCTCCTTGCGAGAGAAGACCCCGAGTCCCAGCAGTGGGAGCATTTAGTGGGCTGTTGATGATGATGATTAAATGATACAGTCGTTTGACGAAGCCGTCTAGACGGGGCGTGCGGGGTGAGACGCGGGAAGCGCGCTCCTGTATTTCCTACATTACAAAGTTAGTATTGCAGGAGCGCGGCTCAGGGCTGACGTCTTCCGTATGTTTTAATTTAATTTTAGTGCCACGTTTTAAAAGTTGCGACAACCCTACCCGTGTCTAGACATTGTCGGCGTTTCTCCCAAGATCAAAAGCGATGAACTACTGGTAGTTCTTTATGCTGTGTAAATAGTATGTACCATGGAGGAACCCGGAATATACCCCTAGTTAAGATATATATGTCTCAGCGACATTGTATAATCAGCTGTATTACCTACATTACGGCTAGCCGTTTTGAAAAGTCAAATCAAATAAAATAAATATTTAATGAGGGCTCCCATACAACAAACTTGATTTTTTACCGTTTCTTGCTCGATTAGTCCGTTCCGAATAAATTAGATGGCGCCACTACTACACTAGATTTGGATGGTGTCATTTTTGCTCTAAAGTTGATAATTAAAAAGTTGTTTCACAAAAACGAAAAAAAATGAACTTTTAAACAAGATGGCGGCGAACCCTCAGCCGGGATTAGTTGGAAAATCGAGATTTATACTTCCAACAACCCTGCCCAACGTTTAAAACAAAAATCGCTCCCCGGATTTTCTTCTATTTCAGGCTAGTTTTATGCCTGCCCCGACTAAACTATTTTGAAAGAAACTAAAACAATAACAATAACATGATAGGAAAACAGAAACTCTTTATTATGCACGCCAGAAAAATCAAAACAATTACAAAAACACATGATACTTAAAACGTGTGATACAAATAGCGCTCTTATCGCTATAGTGATTTCTTCAAGGCATTAAAGATTCCAGTATTACTGACTGGAAACACACAAAAAATTAGTGGAGTGAGGAGAAGGTGTGAAGAAAAAACAAGATGACTCAAATTAAAATGACGTCACTGAATCACTTTAAAAAATATAGGTATTTAATGACATACAAACATACAATCACGTTGCAATAACTTGAACGAAAAGGTTTGACGCTACTTTTGTGATAATGAATGTGTCAGTGGAATCTTGGTGTTTTCAAATGGGTGAATCGGTTTCCTCTAAGTAGGCATGCTCCTTTGTAAATCACATCATCGCTTAACATCATCAACGAGACGGTGGCCAAGTTCAGTGTAAAACTACAATACTTAAAAAGAAACGAAATGAAAACGAGCGGAGCAATATTCACAAACATAGTAGTGGTAGGACTCTTGGCAGAGTCCGTTTGGGGAAGAACCACACCTTTGCCAGTTATTCTACAGCCCGCAGTAATGTGTAGTGCAGTAGCAGTGTTGGAAGGGCAATGTTTTCAGATAAATTACTGGGCTTAGAGATATAACACCTTACATCTCTGGGTGGCGAGCGCAGTACAGTGCTAGGTAATGATTTGGACTCATCATGTTCCAATAGCCGTGTGTCACTGTACCTTTATTTGGCGGGCATGTTGCTTACCATCAGGCACAAGTCCTGCTCGTCTCGTCACTCTTTAATATAAAAAAAAATACAACGAGAACTGCATTACGCTACACACCTAACTAACTACTTACACTAAGCACATCTGAATTATCTGTAGACCAATGAAGGTCTACAGATAATCAACATGTTCAAGTACAAAAACGAATGAAATTTTGTATCATGAATGCCCGAGAAAAGAAAAGTCTAGAACCAAATTATTAACCAAATCAAATTTATTTATAGTAGTACTTATCTGAACTACGTAAAACATGAAACAAAATCTCAAAATGGAAGCAATATAATACAACTACAGCGATATCCTAAACAATTAACGTTGCCTGTTACCCAGGATAGATTCATCCCCCAGGATTCTCTTTAATAAATCTGTTATAGCTGTGTTTCCCGAAATACCCTCGCCTCCAGGGGGCCGATGTCATTAGGGTAAGATGGAGGTCGGCCGTCAAATTGCTTATGAAATATGGGGAATGCACGAAAAAATGGATTTGGGATTTTAGGGCAAGGGGTACAATGTGGTTGTTGACGGTAGACGGTTTAGGGCGTCTGGTAAACAAATATTTATGGAAATTCTGGTCTTTAGGGCTGTCGTGATTCTTTTATTTGAGACTGTAAGTTTTGTTGTGATATATTAACTTTGGTGTAGGTTTGGTGGTGTTTGGGAATGCCGTCAGCATGCTAGACAAACTAAACTTTGAAATTTGTATACTTTTTTTGGAATTCGTGACAAAATAGGTCTACTAAATACTAACTAGGTATAAATGTGGTTTGACGGTTTGTCTTATGTCTCATGCTCGCTTGAAGGTTTCTTTTTGTGACGGCGTTACGTTGCTGGTCGCTCTGTCCCTCAAATATGGTTGAGGAGAGCAATATCTGACACTAGCATCATACTCGAAAACGAGCGCTGCTTACAGGAGTTGTATTATTGGTAGCGCATATGCTACATAAAAAGTTACGACTTAGGCTACACACTCTTTTGTGGATTACAGACAGAATGTTCAAATTTCTATTACCAACTCTCCGATTGCGGCCGCGCGGTTTCCAAAGTAAGCTGTCCAATTTTGAGTTA
The DNA here is from genome assembly GCA_963693475.1 of Ectropis crepuscularia. Lineage (NCBI taxonomy): Eukaryota > Metazoa > Arthropoda > Insecta > Lepidoptera > Geometridae > Ectropis > Ectropis crepuscularia. The sequence continues at coordinate 6,643,108 of OY856361.1, forward strand.
TTTATATTAGTTCTTACTCGTACTTCTTTCGGCAGTCAGCAGTTTGATTTGTCGGCAAAACTTTTTATTTATTAAAATCAGCACAGCACAGCACAACACCACACAACACGTCACAACACAATATAACATAGTTTTCATACACTTCCGAGCAGTTTACTTTTTTTTTATCCGTGGAGGCCTTAGGTAATGAACTAGTTAAGACTAGTTAAAGTGACTAGAATCCGATTTCACAATCGAAATGCTAGATTCGAATCTTCGCTGCACCTCAGAGTATTTTTAGAAGTTTATCATCACCGCTGGCTTTAAAGGCAAAAGTAAATATAGTGAGCAAACCAGCAGGTTAAAAAAGTTTTCTAACTTTTTAAGTGGATCTTGTTACGGCTGATCTAGTCGGGAGAACGGCGACTGCCGATCCGGAGACCCCGGGTTCAAACCCCACACGCACCACTGTCTTTTCGAAGTCATGTGCGTTAACTTAAAACGGTGAAGGAAAACATCGTGAGGAAACCGACATGTAAGTACCTAGAATCTTTCGAAGTCATGTCTCATCCACCAACCCGCACTGGGCCAGCGTGGTGGATTATGGTCTTAACTCTCTCCTTGGGAGAGAAGGCCCCGAGTCCCAGCAGTGGGAACGTTTAGTGGGCTGTTGATAATGAAGTGGATCTTTTGTTTTTTAGTTCTTTTCTTTTTTTACCATTAAATTATTTCTATTGGACTGCTCGACGAACGACAAAGTGACATCGTCTCTTGGTCAACGTTCCAAAGACTCGAAGGAAGACGTTTAACTCTACATTTGTGATAAGAACTTCTTGACTGTGGGATGCGTTGGCTGAGTGGGTTATTCTCGATGGTTACAATATTGGTGTCTCCAAATCGAAAGTAAATCGGCTTCTTCTAGGTAAGCATGCTTCTTCCTAGACCGCATCGTCGTGGTTTTTTTATTTATTTTTTTAGAAGAAATTAGAAGGAATATTCCTAAATCCTACTCAAACGATATCGTTAACAAAATACTAGTATAATTATTTATTAGCAAGATTGTAAAAACTCACTCGAGTCATATTTACAACCTTGTAAGCAATCACAGAGTTACCGACCGAAGTTTTGACGGAAACAAGGGACCAATCAAGTACATTGCATTTTGGGGGATGAAATATTAAAAGTTCGGACTGCAGACAGATAACGTTAAAAAAATGTTTTGAGCTGGAATTTTGAAATAAATGTTAGTGGATATCTCTCACAACCACAGAAATCTAAATAATTACCTTATTATTTAGATTTCTGTGCTCACAACACTACCATTGAATCTGTTCAAGCTATAATTAGCTAGCAGTGTTTTGCGACTTTACCCGCGTAGTTTCCGATTGCGTTATTTTCAAGTGATAAAAAGTATCTTAGGTGCTATTTCAGACTATTATCTACCTCTATATTCCCAATTTCAATCCGAAACGTTCCGACGTGGTTGTGCAGCAAACATCCAAATGTTCACATTTATATTAGTTAGTAGGGATTTTGAGTGCGATGGGATTTTTTAAAGATATTCTCGTAATAAAGCAAACATATTAATTTACATTTGTAAGACAACTAAGTCATTAAGGGCAATGTTTCCAGAGAAATTACAGGGCTTAGAGATATAACATCTTAGATATCTGGGTGACGAGCGCAGTGCAGTGCTAGGTAATGATTTGGACTCTTCATGTTCCAATAGCTGCGTGTCACTGTGCTGTTATGTGGCAGGCATGTTGCTTACCATCAGGCACTTGTCCTGTTCGTCTCGCCACTTTTTATTTTACAAAAATAAAAATATTATTTACTCTTGGTTGCATATTTAAAAACAAAATATACAAAACTTTTAAAATAAATAAGTAATTGGTGCACTTGACGCTAACAGGAATTCTTTAACAGGAAAGATTAATTTCTTTCAGGAAATCCCTTTGATTGAGAATTAAAAAGATCGAGAGAAAAAAGAAAAGAGCAAGAACTTGCCCCCTTCTAAATCCTCAGTCCAACTCTGAGCCGACTGTTTTTTTTAACTACAGATCGTATCTTTGATAAATGAGAAACATAACAGAAACAGAAGTCAGAACAGCTACGTAAATCAAATTGGATTAAGCACTAATTAATGCCTACTAAGTTCTAGTTTTGGAAGCGACGATTCTACGACAAAAACATAAATTTTTTAACATAAGTTTACGATAGATTACTCCTTGACTTGTGTTTTTTGACAACCTATAAGGAAAACGATGCTTGTATTTTAAAATAAATACATGGGGAACTCACGTATAATATAGTCAGAACAGCCCGACTCGAGTTTCGATCGCGTCCGGCGGTTTTTTTTTTTTTAAATAAAGAGTGACGAGACGAGCAGGATGTGTGCCTGATGGTAAGCAACATGCCTGCCACATAACAGCACAGTGACACGCAGAACATGAAGAGTCCAAATCATTACCGAGCACTGCACTGCGCTCGTCACCCAGAGATCTAAGTTGTTATATCTCTAAGCCCTCTAATTTCTCTAGAAACATTGCCCTTCAAACCGGAACACAGTAATGTTTGCACATTACTGCTTGGCGGTAGAATAATTGGCAAAGGTGTGGTACTTCCCCAGGCGGACTCTGCTAAGAGTCCTACCACTACAAAGGTAACTTACCTTCTTAAGGTAATTTACCTTCTTACCTTCTTCTTAAGGTACTTACCTTCTCTATTAAGGAGAGAGTTCAGGTCATAATTCACCACAGTATTATAATAAGTTTTAAATAAATTAATAAATATTCGTGGACAATTCACACACAACACCATCTGACCCCAAACTAAGCAGAGCTTGTAATATGGCGGCCAGATAGCTGATATAATACTTATATATAGTTTTAAATACATACTTATTATAGGTACATAGAAACACCCAGACACAGTGTATTGTTGTCTTCTTGCTGCTACTGTCGCACCATACCCTCAAATTGTTTTTCGCTTTCTCATATTTGAGCTATTAATTGTGGCCTGGAAGAAATCGCTATCAGCGATAAGGCCGACATTTATAAGTTACACTAGTTAGGCACTAGTTATAAGTTATTTTATTTGCTATTGTTTTTTCACTGTATATGTATTCTGGTGTGCATAATAAAGTATTTATGTCTGTCTGTCTGTCTGTCACACTGGCCCAGTGCGGGTTGATGGATGACACATGATCTCGAAAGATTCTAGACACATGTCGGTTTTCTCTTGATGTTTTAAGTTAGCTGAAGAGATAAAAAATGTTACGACGCCTTACCCGCGACCGTAACACGTGTCTCGGTCTCCTGCCGCGGTCTCGGCGCGAACTGGCGTCCATACAATTCTATAATGTCAAGTGCCTGTCGCGGTCTTCTGTCGCGGTCTCGTGTCGCAGTCTCGCGCGAACCGCTACCTCAACACTGAACTCCGCCTATCAGCCTATCACGTACTTATAAAATAAAGAAGGGATGTTAATCTTTGAAAATTGGGTTACGTAAGAAGTATTTGAACGTCCCCTAGGATTTAGATACGTATATAGTATATAGGTAGTCATACATAATGTTTTTTAAACAAGAAAAAAGAATGAAACTAGAAACATTGTTTTCCGTACCTCTATACATAATTCGTGTTTTCATTTCTGTCGACATTCCCGGAGTGACACTGTTTTTTTTACCGACACTCGTCGTGATATTCCACGAAGTTACATATCATTGCATCACGACTTCACAATATGACACGTTCGGTGTCGCACCGTGTGAATGGACTATGACCCTACACACTCAACTGGTATAGTGACATGACGAAAGCAAATCGGTGCTTAAAGGTCTGTGCCCAACGATCTCAATACACAGATTTGCCCTCCCAAACTTCAGGGCGCACGAAGTCATGTCATTGTTGGGAAGAGTGAGCTCACTCTTTCCGTTGTAGTCGGTTGCAGGAAGCGGTGAACGCCAGACGTTTTTTACCTATCACTATTCGTTGTCAACAACCAAAATAAGTAGAACCACAGCATATCTCGCCGCTAGCGATTCTAGGGGTCAAGTAGATTGGTCGTTTGTAAACTACTTAAGATACACCCAGAGACGAAGTTTATGGCCAATTTCAAGGTGCTCAGGGCACATCTGTTGGTTTATATCGATGTCTGCGCCCACTTACCTATACGACTCCGCTCCCACCGACAAATAAAATACACTCAAATATGGACTTTATTTCATGCCAGTTAAGATATAGGTTACATTGGCAACATAAATTAGTATACGGCTGTCAGCGAGCGCTCTGCTAATTTGTGCTGCCAATGTAATCTATATCTTAATGGTCATGACATAGAGCCCATATTTGAGTATATTTAATTTTTCGGGTGGTAGCTAGATAGATACTCATTATTATACACACCAAAACAGTACAGTAAAAGAAAAAAAAAACTAGTGTTACAATCGGCAGTCTTATTGCTAAAAGCGATCTCTTCCAGGCAACCTTAGGATGGAATTGTTTAAATGTGGTAAGTAGCGGAGTCTTATGAGTGAGTGGAGACCGACTGCACTACGCCCATTACCCTACTTATAAATCACTAGTAGCGACATGCGGTTTTACCCGCGTAGTAGCCGTTCCCGTTATTTTCCCGTGATAGACTACATAATGTGCTATTCCTGATCATAATATAAAAATGTATTCTAAATTTCAACCGGGGGGTCTACGCTTTGGCATTGCCGTCTCTTTCATTTCAAGCGAGAAGAAAAAAGACAGCAACGTCAAAGCATCAAAGGGTCAAAGCGTTTTTCGTTAGGCGGTAGAGGTGCCGATCCGTTCTGAAGGTCCGACGTGATTGAGCAACAAACATCTATACATCCCAACCTTCGCATTTATAACATCTTAACTTAATAAAACTAGTGTTATGGAAGCCAGAGAGACGATATAATTTAAAATATTTTTAATTTTACAGAAAATATGAAGTGCTTTCATTGGGTTCTTGGTTTTACCTATCTGAATGACGTCATCACAGATTTCACAAAAAATATGAGAAATAGTCGAGTGTCCGAGTTTAATTTTAAATTGAAGTCGGTTATCAATTCGACACCCACTTTTAAGGCAAATAGCCTTGAGAAAACCTGAACCAATTTTGATAATATGTTTTGTGCGAAAGGATAGAATGCCCGAATGGTCTCAGATGTTTAGTAGTGGTAGGACTCATAGCAGAGTCCGCCTGGGGAAGTACCACACCTTTGCCAGTTATTCTACCGCCAAGCAGTAATGTGCAAACATTACTTTGTTCCGGTTTGAAGGGCAATGTTTCCAGAGAAATGACAGGGCTTAGTGATTTAGAATCTGATATCTCTGGGTGACGAGCGCAGTGCAGTGCTAGGTAATGATTTGGACTCTTCATGTACCAATAGCTGTGTCACTGTGCTGTTATGGGATAGGCATGTTGATTACCATCAGGCATATGTCCTGCTCGTCTCGTCACTCTTTAATAAAAAAAAATATGTAAGTATGTGCCTTGAGAAAACCAGACCCAATTTTGTTAATTTTTCTTTGTTCGTAAGGATAGAATGCCAGAATGGTCTCATATCATCAAGTCGGGATTCTGGAATCAAGGGAAATCTGATTTTTTTTTGGGTTGTTTCTTGTAATCACGTAGCACACTTGTAGGTATTTTTTCTTAGGAAAATACAGTATCGATTAGTTTTAGTGATGATGGGTTTCATTATGATGATTGCGCTGGTTATTTAAATCGTTTTAGTGTCCATATCCGGATTCACAAGTCCATCCGAAACAGCTGTGTTTCGTCTTACCAAAACTTTTATATAATTATTCATTAACGAAAACTTGTTTTATACTAAAAAGGCTAAAATAATGTATTTACTAAAAAAAAAAAAAAACAAGCGCCGATACAATTTAAAATGTTATTCACACACTCGGGCAAGTTGTATAGGAATCTATCGTCGCGTCGTCTAAATAAAGATATGTTCCCAGTTGCGTTCCCAGTTCCCAGCGGCAATGGCCACCGGAGGCAAATGAAACAACAGCAAAGTTTACTTCTTTGTTCATCTTTCAAAAACCGTCACACCGTTTTCGATAAAATTTATATGAATATTCCGATGATAGCACCGTTATAGAGAGTTACATATCTAGCGCAAGAACCAGCGGGCAGCAAATTCAGGAGAGTCTGATCGAGCGTTTGAGCTTGACCCCAGAGGCGGTGTCTAAATGGGGCGATGCCAATCTGGTCAAGTTCAACGAGAATAAGACGCAGGCGTGTCTGTTCTCCGCTAAAGGAGTCCTTTCGAACTGACTCCAACTTTTAGAGGTGTATCCGTGCCGGTTTCTGACCGTCTCGAGCTTTTGGACGTTACTTTGATCTCTACGCTCAACTTTGGCTCGTATATCGAGTCCAAGGCTAAACTAGCTGCCAAAAAACTAGGTGTCCTCTCAAAGGTGCGAAGGTGCTTCAAGTCTGAACAGTTGTTTACATTATATCAAGCACAGATTCGCTCCTGTATGGAGTACTGTTCGCACCTTTGGGATGGGTCGGCTAAGTATCAGCTGGAAGCTCTGGAAACGATCGAGAGACGTGCCAAAAGGCTCATAGGCAACGACGCTCTCGTGCGAAAAAGACTCCAAAGTCTTGAACATCGCCGAAAAATTGCTAGCCTATCGGTTTTTTATCGGATACACTTCGGAGAGTGTGCGACTGATCTGCGTGATCTGATACTACCTTGTCCTTTTTACCCGACTGCGCGACGCAAAGGAGTGGTAATGTGTTTAACAGTCTATGTATGTATGTATGTATGTATGTTTGTATGTTCCTTTGAAGCTCTATACAGACCAAACGCCTGGGCCGATTTTTATGGTTCACACGTCAATCGATTCCTCTTAATTTTGCGAGTGACACTAAAGACATGACATTAGTGTAAGTCCAATATGGCGGATTCAGGACGCCATATTGTCCAAATTAAAAAAATGAAAATCACCAAAATATGTCAAGAGGGGTATCGTTGAATAGGTATTTAAAAATAATGTTTAGCTTTCTCCCAATGTTTTTCGATTTGACTGACCGTTTAGGATGTATATCGGTTGAAAGTTGAGTAACAACCATTCTCACATTTATAGGTTTTTAGGTGGCAGCAAACTTCGTATAACTAACTGTACGTGTGAATGTGGATGGACATTATATACTAATGTATCTAGTAGGCATCGATATAAATCAATAGATGTGCCCTGAGCACCTTGAAATTGGTATTAAACTGCGTCTCTGTATGTATCGTAAGTGGTTTACAAACAACCAATCTACTTGACCCCTATAATCGCTAGCGGCGAGATTTGCTGTGGTTCTACTTATTTTGGTTGTTGACACCGAATAATGATAGGTAAAAAAGTCCGGCGTCCACCGCGTCCTGCAACCGACTAGAACGGAAAGAGTGAGCTCACTCTTCCCAACGTTGACATGATTGCGTGCGCCGTGAAGTTTGGGATGGGGCCCATCTTGGGTTCTACGATCTATGCTAGTAGGTAAATTGGACTACCTTTTTTTCGTACGTGCAGGAAATGTATTTTCGCATACCCTACTGCCCCGCCCGGGTCACACAGCCGGGTTATGTTGCGCTCTATATCATGTATGGATATGGTGCCCTATCTACCAATAAACCTCCATGGGGTTTCAACTCTGCCGCTGATAGTGGGAACACGGAACCGCTCTCGGATTGCTCCGCCTCGGTCGCCCATCTCCAACTTCAAACGATTTAGTAGGTAGGTACCTACTTAACGTCAATCGAAAACCTATACTAACACAAAACTATAAATATGAATTACACGCAGTAGAAAATCCTACATATTATATCAGTAAAAACGAAAACATTTGGTCAACAACCAAAAGATGCATATTATTATGTTGAGCATATTAACATTCACAACATTGTTCATAACTAAAAAGTATAAAATAAAAAAATATAATTTAAAAACTCAAAAACCCGACTGCGTAAAATGTGAACCAAACTACGTACTCGCATACTAAAAAAAACTGAAAAGATTATAACAAGCATTTAGATTTCTGGTGGTCTAGAATTCTATAATATGTTATTGTATTAATACTATTGAAATATATACAATATTTTCTAATAAAAGAACATTACAACTGAACAGTCGGGATCCATTGAACAATTACATTGTATGTCGAATAATAATATCGAATCCATTGAACAATTAGATTGTATGTCGAATAATAATGGATCCCGACTCTTCAGTTGTAATGTTCTTTTATTAGAAAATATTGTATATATTGCAATAGTATTAATACAATAACATATTATAGAATTCTAGACCACCAGAAATCTAAATGCTTGTTATAATCTTTTCAGTTTTTTTTAGTATGCGAGTACGTAGTTTGGTTCACATTTTACGCAGTCGGGTTTTTGAGTTTTTAAATTATTATTTTTTTCATCCCACCAGCTCGGAAAGAGTACTTTTGCTCCTCGATATCAGGGCGCAAAAGTCGTTTTTACCCTCTAGAGGTTAAAGTAAATTTGAATTTAGAACATCGTGTGTACTGAGGTTTTGAATTCAAAACATAATTTAACCTATTTATTTCTACCTCCTTGGTGCCGAATTCATCATACATTTATTTTTAATTTGTTAAAAACTCATACTCGGAACCTCTTTGGTGTACTTTTTTTTTAATGCTTTGCGCGCAATTTTCGTTTCACGTATGGAGGATAGAGGTAAAGAATGTTATTTCAAATGGCAAAACATTTTGAAATGCTATGAATGAATCAATTGTAATCGAATTGAAGTATGCCGAGTTGCCGAGTTAAATAATTAAATATTATTGACTACTAAAATAGTAACTAATAGATAATTTCAACTACTTGTGCAGTACAAAATAATGTAGTAAATATAACATCAAATAAATAATTACTATTTTGAGAAAACATGTAGGTACAATATATTTTGAAGTCAAAACTTCTTTTGGCGCGCCAAAGACAGATTTTTCGTGGGCTGTCAATTTAATTCTAGCGTCACGCTCGGGAATGATAAGAAATCTTCGGGTAAATTCGGGACCATAGCCAATGGCCATCTAGAAATGCCTCAGCCTTTCCCATTGGCCATTTAAAAATGTGTCAGCATTTCTAGATGACCATGCTCATAGCCACGCCCTCCGGTTTCACACGCGTAGTTTCCAAAGTAAAAATCAAATTCTGAGTTATAAGTTACCACTTCTATCGGCAGTGCCTATGACTGCCAATATTTTTCTTTCATGAATTCTGAATAGTACGTTTATTAATTTCCTTTAAAATGTACCCTGATGCAAATTTAGCGCTACTATAGTTAAATGCATTTGGGCGGACACTTTTTCATGTACACATGAAACTCCTTACCTCAATCGGTCAACTCTCCATATTTTCACGTCATATTGTTATTGTTAAAACCATGGCTAAATAAACTTAAGTTTAAAACTTATAAAATTGAATACAAGTGAAAAACCGAAATACCATAATAATAAGTGATTCTAGCGACCAAGAAGTTTATTTAACGCCAACAGAATCGACTGAAACTGAAAATGCGCAAAGCGTTTAGTAATTTCCTCGCTAGGGGGGGATGAAAAATTATGTGTTACACTCGAGTGCAAAGATTTTTCACCTTGTGCCCTTTTGATTCCCTTGCTACGCTCAGGATTCTAATTTTTGAATCCCTCGCTACGCTCGTGATTCAACTTTAGAATCCTTCGCTTGCTCGGTCATCAAAATTGAACACGCGGTCAAAAAGCCACTTTGCACTCTTGTACAACAAATAACTATTATTTCTATCGGAATGCTCGTAGCTCGAAAAAGCGACATTGTTTCATGGTTGATGTTCCAAAGACACGAACGAAGAGATTCGACTCAACTTTTGTGATAAGAACGTCTAGGCTGTGGAATACGTTGCCTGAGTGGGTTTTCCCCGATAGTTAAGTACAATCTTTGTGTCTTCAAATCGAGAGTAAATCGGTTTTTTTCTAGGTAAACACGTTCCATCGTAGACCGCATCGTCGCTTAACATCAGGCGAGATGGCGGTCAAGTGTGAACCTATAAAAGTTAAAAAAAAATAATAATATATTTATATGGGATCACCTCTAAACTATGTATTTAACCTACTAAATAAAAAAACATCAAAATTGATTCGTTAATATAGTAGTTTAGTATTAGAAATAGTTACCTACTCGTAGTAGGTACGCTCATAAGCGGTATATTAAAAATATTACAAACTAGGTATTTATCGTTTTTATTCTGCGACATTTCATTGTAATTTATTTTTGTATTGTATTTGTCCTGCTGACTAATAATTTATTTTTATATTAATAATTTAATTAATTGCAAATATGTACTATGTAAAATAGTATCTCAATTATGTGTAAAAATGACATGTATCTATAACGATATCAATAAATGACTTATGACTTACTGTTGACCAATAACTATGTCGGTACCAAAAGTATTGAAATTGGCATTTCTCCAGGCAGAATCTGCAATCAATCTTAGTAGAGCAAGATCCCAGGGCCGCCAGACGTCACGTATTTTCTGACGAACGAAATGTGGACGATTGAGTAGAGTTAGTACGTACTAAGAACACATGCTTACCCGCTAACTTGCTTGCTAACCGCATCGAAATCGGCCCATTCGTTTGACCTGTACGGTGCCACATTGTGCAATGTGAGTTTTAAAGCGTCTGTTAAGGAAAAGGGCCGACGGAAAGTGTCTGGGTATATAGGGGTCTTATATCTAAGGATATTGCCTATAACATACGTAAAAATCAATTGTCAGAAAATAAGTGAAGTAAGCTGTGTTTTTATGTACCTTTATTGCCCTATATCTCAAAATTGGCCGTCTAAGCAAGTTAGCGAGTAAGCATGTGTTCTTAGTACTTACTAACTCTACTCAATCGTCCACATTTCAGGTGATGTCTGGGAGCTCTGGGATCTCGGACTATAGTACCTTCAGTTTGTAAACACAAACATTTTTGACACAGGATGCGGACAAAACTAATATAACCATAGCAAGTTAAGTTAAAGTTAAAATAAACAGTTTTGAAGGTAACAATCACAAGCATTCATATCTACTTCCTCTAGGTAATACAGTCTCTTAACGACGTAATGTTGGCATTATATACCTAATGACGCCTAAATGACAGATAGGTAGAACGGAAACCATTATATAAATGGATCCTGTATATAATAGTCATTTAACTACAATAACAATACTAGTAAAACCATTACACATCTATGATACTTCGAAAAACAAAGACTAGTATCAAATCATTAAGTCCTGTCCTTGTCAAATATTATTAACATTTTAAAAGCGAAATTTTGTATGTTTGTACGTATACAATTTATTATTGAAATTGTAATTTTGTAGGTTTGATACTTTTTCAGGTAAAAACTACTAACGACATTTTGATTAATTAATATTAATTCTAGGTTTGGGACATTATCTCATCTCAAAAAAAAAATTTTTTGAGCGTTTGATCGACGCTCTACTACGCGTGACTAAAACGCTGCTGTTTAAATGGGTCAACGTATAATCAGGCACATGTCCTACTCGTCTTGTCACTCTTTACTATAAAACCTACCTTAGGTACAAATTTGTCATCACCGCTGACTTTAAGGGATTTAGCTGGCGTAAACATTGTGAGAAAACCGGCATGCTCCAAGAATCTTTCGAGGTAATACGTCATCCGCCAACCCACAGTGGTGGATTATGCCACTATTTTAATAGCATCCCGTAGTTTGATTTGCGCAGTTTCCGATCTCATTTTTCCTCAGGTATAAAGTAGGTTTTGTGCTGATCCACTCTATAATCCATGTAAGTACTAAGCTTAAATAGTTTGAGCTCCAATCGTAGAAACTTCGTTTAGTTATACGGGTTACGTGAAGAAATGTCTGTCAGTCTGTCGGTATTTATATCTCAAAATAGAAACAGAAAAAGGGCAAGAAAATGTCGCCATTTGTAAATCTCAACATACAAGGAAAATTGCGGAAATCGAAGGCAAATCTGCAGTGACAGTGATTCCATTATTGCGCTCGTGCTATACGTAATGGCGGTCCTTCTTTCGTTACATTCCTTTGTTATACGCGATTGCTATTGTATCTTAAACCCTCTTATTAGAGACACAAGTATAATGGTGACGCTGCTATATGCTATTTCATACGTGAATAGAAACTTATTACTGTGGCCCAAAGATGAGTTCGTAGCGAGAATTACCTATCTATCTATATCTATCTATACTTATAATAAAACTGTAGCGGGTCGAATTCTGTACATTGAAGATATTGTAAAAAAAAATTTTGGGGGCACTCCATAGTCGATACTGATGGCGAAACTGCATTTTTTTTCTTTCATGTCTGTCTGTCTGTCTGTCTGTCTGTGTGTATAGGGAACTCACATCACGCCGAAACTACTGATTCAATTCAAATGAAACTTGACATGATTTAAGATCATACTAAGTAGATGGTAGCTGTCTACTTTTAATCCCCAAATTCTGCACGGTTTTTGTGCAGAAAGCGGTTAAAGTCAGAATGTGTTTTTGATTGTAACTCATGTTTGCGTTGTTCAATTTCGTTCATTCTTATTTTGTTAGAAAGAACATATTTTTAGTATAGTATCATTAAAATTTTAGCATTATTGGTCGTGTGGTTCGGAAATAACATAGAAATTAAATAATAACGGAATTAATAAGTTCGGTACATACTAACTTCTAAGTATTCTGTGACAATGTAAACAACAGCAGGTTTACTACGAAGTTCGATAAACGATATATCGGCCGAACTTATGAAGTTTCCGACCACGAAAGACAATCGGTCGGTTGATCAGATCGGCCGTTTCGTTGGATCCGACCCTCATCCGACCTAAGTCTATAACTTCCGACCCGAAATGTATCGATCCGAATATTTTTCGTGGTAGGCTACAATCCGATTCAGCTGTCGGTCGGATGCGATCATTCGGAGTTTGTTTTCGTAGTAGACGTGCTGGGATGTAACGGAGGTCATTTTATCGGATTCGAAGGCGGAGTCGGAGTTTTAAAATTTGATTTATCGGAGTCGGAACCGAAGTCGGAGGCATAGGCAGGATTAGAAGTGGTGGCAGGAGATACAATTTTTATTGGGTATTTTTTTTTTGGCAAACACGTGGACACGATAAACATTGACGAGCAATTGATTTAGGAAGTTGGGATTTTGTATTTTAATTTACTAGCCACCACAATAAAGGATTATCTGCAATATTTATACACCTTACTTCCGATTATAACCTCCGTTTTAAAAGTTTCGGAGCCGAAGTCGGAAACGAAGGTCTAATAGTAATCGGAGGTTCCGACTTATCGGAGTCGGATTCGAAGCTCTTTCCTGGTAGGCACAGAGTACTCAAATCTGTCATCCGTCATCTATCGTCAGTTGATCGTCAGGTAATAATATGACAGTACCTGTCTTATGTTTTCCACAAAATGGCAGCTCATGGTACGAAACACAATCTGATATTTATTAGAAAATGTGTAATGTAGTATTTGTTGTTGAAACGACAACATGAATACATCATCTGTGAAAATTACAACTCTCTAGCTACCACCGTTCTTCAGATACAGTCTGGTGACAGACGAACGGACGAACAGCGAAGTCTCAGTAATAGGGTCCCGTTTTTACCACGTAAATATATTATATGGAAAACAGGGAGGCGGTTTTTTGAATATTAACAAAAACTGGATGACAAGATGTTCAGGCCCACTACCAGTCGGAAGCGTGCCCAGCATGCTGGCGGCAGGACCACGCTGAATAGCGATGTATATGTGTTGGGCCAAATAAACGCTAGCATTTTGGTCACGCGTGGCGTCGGCAAAGCTCTCGGAAAGGCTTTTGAAGATGAAGTCAGCTCCCGGCCTTCACAGGCACGATGTCTCAATTCTCAACCCCAAAAGGCTTAAATATAAAACCACTACCGAGGGTTGCATATTTCCGCCGTTTGAGACGCTCAGCTGAATTAGCCGCTGCACTGGCCTTACCATGTGTCTCTCGAAGAAGTGATGGTGCCAGAGTATCGACACAAGCTGCGTCCCACACTAGGGGCCGACTCAACTTCCAAGCCAAAAAACTCATGCCGTCAGGTATTTTGCCATCGTCACGCGTAAGACCACTCCGGTTTGAGTAGTGCTGGGACATTAGCGGTGGAAAAAGCCAAAGTTTTGTGTGTGAATTGTTCACCAGTATCTATTTATCTGGACGACGTAGTCATAGTCGAGTGAACTTATTACTTGACTCGAAATTAGTAAGTTGACGTGAAATGATAATAATTAAAGTCGGTTTTTGTTTTTTAGGATATTATTTCAATCCAAATACTGTACTAAATTTAGCAAGCAACAACAAGCTTCGGTGCAGAAGCAGAACCAAAGCAGAACGTTGTTTTTCTAAAATTGAATAAAATGTTATCTTACTAAATATTATTATGTATATATTATGTAAAGGTTTGATTTGGTTGAAATTTGAAATACAGATAGTTTATATAGTCTCATATACTACCTATCATCTCGAAAAAAGCATGGACCCTAACGAAACAAAAATTAACGACAGAATGACATTACCAATTATATTGACATTTGAAACACACATTGTTTAGAGTCAAATATTACATCGGCTGATAAGTCTATCACCTACTACTTAGGATATCATCCTGTAAAAATGTACAAGTGGGTAAGTATCAGATCACGCACATCAGCTACAGATTCTTCGTAATGTATCCTATAAAAATCCTACAAACTTAACACTACGGCTATGTTCGATACTCCACAACCTTACTACGAGTGTGTTTGATGTTGCTTAAAATATAAAATATGAAGTTGCTAAACTTGAATAAATATATTTTTGTATGGAAAAACAAATTACTCGGTTTGTGTAATGGCCACCCATCCAAATATTTATACGTAAGTACTACGAATGTACTAACAAGGTCGCAAGATCAACGTACGCGAACGAAGTAGCGGGTTCAGCTAGTACTTATAATAAAACTGTAGCGGGTCGAATTCTGTACATTGAAAATATTTTGAAAAAAAAATTTGGGGGCACTCCATAGTCGATACTGATGGCGAAACTGCATTTTTTTCTTTCATGTCTGTCTGTTTGTCTGTCTGTCTGTGTGTATAGGGAACTCACATCACGCCGAAACTACTGATTCAATTCAAATGAAACTTGACATGATTTAAGATCATACTAAGTAGATGGTAGCTGTTTACTTTTGATCCCCAAATTCTGCACGGTTTTCTTGCAGAAAGGGGTGAAAGTCAGAATGGGTATTTGATTGTTATTCATGTTTGCGTTGTTCAATTTCGTTAATTCTTATTTTGTTAGAAAGAACACATTTTTAGTATATTTCCATCAAAATTTTAACATTATTGGTCGTGTGGTTCGGAAATTACATAGAAATTAAATAATAACGATAATAATAAGTTCGGTACATACTAACTTCTAAGTGTACTGTGACACTGTAAACAGTAGAGATGTACCTAATGGAGGTCATTTTATCGGAACCGATTTCGGAGTCGGAGTTTTAAAATTTGATTTATCGGAATCGGAACGTAATTTCGAAATAAACTCGCGATATTCCAACTCCGATTCTACTTCAATCCGTCGTTTTGTCCGTTTAAATGTTCTAAGCCTACTCTAATTAGAGTATGCTCAGAACATTTAAACGTCAAACAATGTTGTATCGGACGAAACGTAGTAACACGAGAGTAGGAAAGTCGCGAGTTTTTTTTCGAAATTTCGTTTTCGTAGAAACAGAGTAGACGTCCAGGATTAGAAGTGTTGGCAGGAGAGATATTTTTATTGGGTATATATTTTTTTGCCAAACACGTGGGGGCACTCCATAGTCGATACTGATGGCGAAACTGCATTTTTTTCTTTCATGTCTGTCTGTTTGTCTGTCTGTCTGTGTGTATAGGGAACTCACATCACGCCGAAACTACTGATTCAATTCAAATGAAACTTGACATGATTTAAGATCATACTAAGTAGATGGTAGCTGTTTACTTTTGATCCCCAAATTCTGCACGGTTTTCTTGCAGAAAGGGGTGAAAGTCAGAATGGGTATTTGATTGTTATTCATGTTTGCGTTGTTCAATTTCGTTAATTCTTATTTTGTTAGAAAGAACACATTTTTAGTATATTTCCATCAAAATTTTAACATTATTGGTCGTGTGGTTCGGAAATTACATAGAAATTAAATAATAACGATAATAATAAGTTCGGTACATACTAACTTCTAAGTGTACTGTGACACTGTAAACAGTAGAGATGTACCTAATGGAGGTCATTTTATCGGAACCGATTTCGGAGTCGGAGTTTTAAAATTTGATTTATCGGAATCGGAACGTAATTTCGAAATAAACTCGCGATATTCCAACTCCGATTCTACTTCAATCCGTCGTTTTGTCCGTTTAAATGTTCTAAGCCTACTCTAATTAGAGTATGCTCAGAACATTTAAACGTCAAACAATGTTGTATCGGACGAAACGTAGTAACACGAGAGTAGGAAAGTCGCGAGTTTTTTTTCGAAATTTCGTTTTCGTAGAAACAGAGTAGACGTCCAGGATTAGAAGTGTTGGCAGGAGAGATATTTTTATTGGGTATATATTTTTTTGCCAAACACGTGGGGACACGATAAACATTGACGAGCAATTGATTTAGGTAGTTGGGATTTTGTATTTCCATTTACTATCCACCACAATAATCTGCATTATCTGCAATATTTATACACCTTACCTCCGATTATAACCTCCGTTTTAAAATTTTCGGAACCGAAGTCTCTCGGAATCGAAGGATTAATGGTAATCGGAAGTTCTGACTTATCGGAGTGGGACTCGAAGCTCATCCCTGGTACACACCGTACATCCGTCATCAATATGACAATACTTTTCTAATCTCATCTTCATAATCAAAGCTCAAATCAAAGTTTTTTCCACATTAAGTACATGCATGCTGATGATGATGATGGCAGCTCAGGTACGAAACACGATCTGATATTTATTAGAATATATGTATGTAGTATTTAATTTTTTTGTTGTAGCGGCAATATAAATACATCATCTTTGAAAATTACAACTGTCTAACTATCATCGTTCTTGAGATACAGTCTGGTGACAGACGGACGCACGAACGGACGAACAGCGAACGAAAGCGAAAGGCTTTTGAAGATGAGTTGAGCTCCCGGCCTTCACAGGCACTCAACCCCAAAAGGCTTAAACATAAAACCACTATCGAGGGTTGCATATTTCCACCGTTTGAGACGCTCAGCTGAATAAGCCGCTGCACTAGCCCTACTATGTGTCTCTGGAAGATGTGATGGTGCCAGAGTATCGTCCCACACTAAGTCCGACTCAACTTCCAAGGCAAAAAACTCATGCCGTCAGGTCTTTTGCCATCGTCACGCGTAAGACCACTCCGGTTTGAGTATGGCTGGGACATTGGCGGTGGAAAAAGCCAAAGTTTTGTGTGTGAATTGTCCACCAGTATCTATTTATCTGGACGACGTAGCTATAGCTTCTTAAATTAGTCGAATGAACTTTTTACTTGACTCGAAGTTAGTTAGTTGACGTGAAATGATAATGATTGAAGTCGGTTTTTGTTCTTTCGGATATTATTTCAATCCAAACACTGTACTAAATTTACTGTTCAACAAGCTTCGGTGACCAAAGCAGACCGTTGTTTTTCTAAAATTTAATAAAATGTTATCTTACTACTAAGTTTTATATTATGTATATTATGTAAAGTTTAATTTGGTTAAAATGTAACACAGATAGTTTATAGTCTCATATACTACCTATCATCTCGGAAAAAGCATGGGCCCTAACGAAACAAATATTAACGACAGAGCGACATTACCAATTAGATTGACATTTGAAACACACATGGTCTTAGAGTCTGGCTTAGAGTCTAAAATATCACATCAGCTAATAAGTCTATCACCTACTTAGGCTATCATCCTGTTAAAATGTATATGTGGGTAAGTATCAGATTACGCACATCAGCTACAGACTCTTCGTAATGTATCCTATCAAAATCCTACAAACTTAATACTACGGCTTTGTTCGATACTCCACAACCTTACTACGAGTATGTCTGATGTTGCTAAAATTTAAAATATGAAGTTGCTAAACTTGAATAAATACATTTTTGTGTGGAAAAACAATAGTAAGTTTGTGTAATGGCCACCCATCCAAATATTTTTACGTAAGTACTACTAATGTACTAATAAGGTCGCAAGATCAACGTATGCGAACCAAGTAGCGGGTTCAGCTAGTATAGTCATATGTATCCTACTAATGTTTTAAATGAAATTTGGAATGAAGTTGAAATTTGGAGCACAGTTAGATTATAGTCTGGAACTTCTAGACTTTGACTTTGCTCATGTCCTGCTCGTCTTGTCCACTCTATACTATAAAAAATTTGATCATCTTCAATCTAGGTTTATAGAAAACCTAGATTGATATAAGTTAGATTAAGTCATGTAGTATAATGTAACAATAAAAAAATGTTGTCTGTAAAGTCGGTTTACTGACGATAATTGAACGTGACAACGTCTTAAGAAAATACTGATGGAATGGTAGCATTTTCCAAAAGAAAATTTTAATTTAATTTGTTTAATAGATTTGTATGTAAAAAGTAATCAGTAGAATTTAGTCATTTTCAATCAAAACAATGCAAAAAAGCTTTTAGATGCCGGGGATCGAATCCGGGGCATTTCACATGCAAAGCGACCGCTCTACCACTGAGCTACATCCCCGCTTGAACTACTGGTCGAAATAATTAATACAACTGTAACAAACATGCAGCGAGGTAACGGCCGACGGTAACGCGGTAACGGTACATGACGTCATGTTTTGTGGGCGTGCAGCCGGCTTCATCGAATTATAAGACGTTATCACGTCAATAAGAATTTAAGTCGCGAAAGTTTAAAAAGTGTAAATCTAGAGATGTATAGTTCAATATATCTATATATTGGCTCGTTTCTGAGACAGAGGATAGCCATCGGCAACCAGCGAGGGAACGCAGCCAGGATTTTGTGCACGGTTGCACCAGGAACGATTCAGGGTGGGTTATTGAAGTTTATTACTTTATACGTGACGTAAATTATTATATGTTTAAATTTTATTTGTATTTATGACATTAAATGGATGCAAATATAAAATTAAACAAAAAAGTTTAATTTATACCTTCACTAGCAGCGCCCCACGGTATTACCCGCGAAGTTCCCGTTCCCGTTGTTCCCGTTGTTTTTTCGGGATAAAAAGTAGCATATGTGTTCTTCCAGACTACAATCTATCTGTGTTTCAAATTTCTGCCCGAACCGTTCATACGTTAGGACGTGATTGAGCAACAAACATCCAAATATCCAAACATCCATAGGAAGTAGGATACTAGGATAGTAGGATTGGTCTATAGAAATGTACATAGTGGAAGTACTTAGTTGGTAGGCAGTTTTCATTGATAAGTTTTGTTTATAAAGAGGCATCGACCGTTAAATATTTTGTAAGGACACTAAACCAGTTGTAAAGTAATTCTAGAAATTAGTGCCAGTGAGAATAAACACATATTTTAAAAAATAAAACGTCCAAGTGCAATAGCCTGGTAATTACTGTCGTATTTGCCAGGTAATACAATTTTAGGTAAGCGACTGTAGTTAAAAATTTGTCAGTTTTTAAATGAATAAAAATAACTATATATTGGACAATTCACACACAAAACCATCTGACCCCAAATAGGCGTTTAACCTTTTAAAATCGGCCTTTAATCAGCCAATCAAAGCAGTAGTGTCACGGGAAAATTAAATTTCCCATGACTCTACCAGTAGTGCCAAGCAGTAGTAACAAAGGAAACAAACGAACTAAACAAAGCATGATGCAAAGATTGTGGTGCACTTTTTACTTTGAAATCTTATCAATTGTGATTCTTCTAATATTATTAATGTTAATGTTTGTTGCTCAATCACGTCACAATATCTTAACGAATCTGAAACCATGTCTGTACCGTAGTGTTTTTTATGTATGTTGTATGTTACGTATTTCTGGCATATATCGGAGTCAGTAATGTTGTTGTCCCACATAACCCTGTGTAGAAGAAACCCATCGACACAATTCAACAATGAATTTTGGGTTCAGCCCTAAGTCCGGAGGTGTCGCGGATTTGCCGCAGTGTCGCGGAGGTGTCGCAGTAACGCGGATTTCGCTCGGTAAAGTAACATAACTCTGAAGGTATTGTCATTACAGAAAAAAGTGCAAGCAAAAAGTTGTTCATTATTAAAAGATCTACACTTTTGATCGGTAGTAAAGTTTCATAAAATTGAACGGTTGGGGAGAAAATGGCGAAACATAAAAAAGGGAGGAAAAAAAGTAAAATTTTTGCCTTTCGGAAGCAATAACTTGAAAAACATTGATGAAAAAAAGAAAAGTTGTGATTTTAAAAGTCAGTAAATTTAATTTAAAAGAGAAAAGGTCTCAACAAATTTTTGCCTAACACTAACAGTTCTCGAGATATCGAATTAAACGCGTTTTCATCGAAATGACCTTGAGCTGACATCGCCAGAATCCCTCAAATTGGAATATATGCTCAGAATCCACCCCCCTATCGATCCTTTAAAGTCCCCAAACTACCTAATTTAATGTTTTTTTTCATTTTTTTTATGTAATTGCACTGGACTAATAATAATAACTCTACAACATAGGTAAAAACAACTTTTATTAATTAGGTAAATATAACTTAAAAACAACTACTAGTTAAAAACCTATAACCC
Source organism: Ectropis crepuscularia (assembly GCA_963693475.1). Classification (NCBI taxonomy): domain Eukaryota; kingdom Metazoa; phylum Arthropoda; class Insecta; order Lepidoptera; family Geometridae; genus Ectropis; species Ectropis crepuscularia. The sequence continues at coordinate 6,663,895 of OY856361.1, forward strand.
CGAATACAACAATTATAGTTTACATTGATATTTACCATCCGAGAGTTCAACCTACAGATGGCCATCAGGGACTGAAATGCAGCCGTAGTGGAGGCTCTGGGCGGGCAGGAGGCGGCCTAGGCAAATGGCAATTAGGCAAAGAATCGATGTGGAGTCGATTACTAGCGGAATCCCAACCGGTAGTGATCGGCTCAACAGACGAGCACTAGTATTAGGTTTAAAATGTTCCCAACTCCCCCCTTATTTTCCTCTTCTTCTGCTAATTCTTGAAATATGTAAAAATTATATAAAATTTGAAATGACAAAAGTCACGGACCCCGGAGTCCGTGAAGTGACAAATTTAAATAAAAAAAAAAAACATTGATATTTATAATACTAGCTGCGCTCCGCGGTTTTGCCCGCACCCGTTATTTTCACGGGATAAAAAGTAGAGTTTGCTCCAGTACCCCGTTACACAACAAACTGTAGGTATTTTGGTTGTTCCTTACAAAAGAGTATAATTGGATTAACACCGTCATCTGGCCGGCTTGCAAACGTGGACCGAATGTTAACTCGTTGGGAAAAATTAAGGATGTTTGGCAAATTACGAAGGCAAGAATCGTGAGACGCATCAGTCAGCAGAATTAACTTTATTCTTTGTTTTGATTTCGATACCTACACAAAAAAAAGTGTATATGACTGTACGTTCGAGAGAACTTAATACATATATTTTTTAATCTTCGTGTTAATAAGTCTAGCTTCAACCATAGAATAGCTAATATTATCTTAAATTATGGATAATATCTTCAACAAATCTTCGTGCTAATAAGTCTAGCTTCAACCATAGAATAGCTAATATCTTAAATTATGGATAATATCTTCAACGCAAAAATTACTAATTGTAACTATCCAACGTAAAACAATATTGTAGTGGTAGGACTCTTAGCAGAGTCCGCCTGGGGAAGTACCACACCTTTGCCAATTATTCTACCACCAAACAGTAATGTGCAAACATTACTATGTTCCGGTTTGAAGGACAATGTTTCCAGAGAAATTACAGGGCTTAGAGATATAACAACTTAGATCTCTGGGTGACGAGCGCAGTGCAGTGCTAGGTAATGATTTGGACTCTTCATGTTCCAATAGCTGCGTGTCACTGTGCTGTTATGTGACAGGCATGTTGCTTACCATCAGGCACATGTCATGCTCGTCTCGTCACTGTTTATTTAAAAAAAAAAGACTAGTTAACTTCAAGACGTTGTCACGGTAGTGAACATAAAAGTATTTAGTAGGGGTTAGGTACAGTTGAGATAATATAAGGTTAATAAATACAAATATATTTAAGAAAAATGAGATTAAATGGGATGGAAGAAAAGGTAAAGTAAAATTAAGAAACGAGTGTAAAAAAAAAAAAGAACTGAGAGGGTTCAGTGGTTGAGAGGGTTCAGTGGCTTGCAGCAGGGAATGGATCGCGGGTTCAGTAGTCCGCAGCAGGTTCAGCAGCCCATAGCAGGATCAATAGACCGCAGCAGAGAATGGCTCGCGGGTTCAGCAGCCTGCAGCAGGTTCAGCGTCCACAGCAGGATCAGTAGACCGCAGCAGAGAATGGCTCGCGGGTTCAGCAGCCTGCAGCAGGTTCAGCGTCCACAGCAGGATCAGTAGATCGCAGCAGAGAATGGCTCGCGGGTTCAGCAGCCTGCAGCAGGTTCAGCGTCCACAGCAGGATCAGTAGACCGCAGCAGAGAATGGCTCGCGGGTTCAGCAGCCTGCAGCAGGTTCAGCGTCCACAGCAGGATCAGTAGACCGCAGCAGAGAATGGCTCGCGGGTTCAGCAGCCTGCAGCAGGTTCAGCGTCCACAGCAGGATCAGTAGACCGCAGCAGAGAATGGCTCGCGGGTTCAGCAGCCCGCAGCTGGTTCAGTATGGCTCGCGGCAGGTTCAACGTTCATCGCGGGTCACAGCAGGAGCAATGGCACTTTTGTATCATGTATGAGCGGTAGGTGCAGCGTTCAGCAGTCTTTCAAGGCATCCAGATGTCACTCTCTTCGAAGCCAGCTGTTCTCTAGATGTTACTCTCTTCGAAGCCAAATGTTCAATCACCATCTCAGTTTCCTAGATTTTACATGAAAACTTTCAGTGGTTCAAGTCTAGAATAAGAGAACATTCATTTTATAATTAGTGGCCAGAGAGAATTAGACCTAAAAACTATACAACCTTATGAAGTTGGTAGAGGTTGCTTAGCGATGATTGATGTTTGAAGTATTATGACATGAAGTAAATAAATAAAATTTTAGAAAAACTGGGTTTTTACAGGTTTAAATTGAAATAAATACATAAAGGATACTACTATTATAACAAGAAAAATATGCTTTATCGTGAGGACACGATTGAAAAGATATTAGTTGTATGAAAATTTGGTATGTAGGTATCCACATAGTCTCCTATGAATAAGTGGTGATTTTAGGATGAAATAGGGAAAAAAAATGTACGTTTACATATTGTTTAAAGCCAATATGTAACGGGGGAATAATGTAACGTTACATATTGGGGGCTTTAAACAATAATATGTAAGCGTACATTTTATCCCTATTTCTTTTTACTACTATTATAACGAGAAAAATATGCTTTATCGTGAGGACACGATTGAAAAGATATTAGTTGTATGAAAATTTGGTATGTAAGTATCCACATAGTCTCCTATGAATAAGTGGTGATTTTAGGATGAAATAGGGAAAAATGTACTTTTACATATTGTTTAAAGGCAATATGTAACGTTACAACGTCTACTCTAATTCAACGAAACACGTCAGTTCGAAATAAACACGCGACTTTTCTGCTCCCGTTCTACTTCATTTCGTCCGATCGAACATTGCCGTTTAAAATGTTTAAACGTTCTAAGCTTACTGTAATAGAGTAGGGTTAAAACATTTAAACGGACAAAACGACAGATCGAAGTAGAATCGGAGTAGGAAATTCGCGAGTTTATTTCGAAATTACGTTTTCGTAGAAAGAGAGTAGACGTCCAGGGTGTCGGTTTTTCGCGACGATGTGCGCGCGCATGTCAAAATTTACTCTCATATTTTTTTCCTTAGATTTTTAATTAGATATTCAAGAGGACGGTTTATAATAATAATATGTAGCTCCATATCTATTACGTGCATACGCGACTATACCCACGGAGTTGTCGTCGCAGTTGTTTTCCCGCGGCAAAAAATAGGCTATGTTTGTATCTTTCTTTGATATACGCATGTTTCCTCACATTGATGATATTAGTAGAATAATTATTAAGCCATAAATAAGCACGAATAAATGAATTATGAATCTTCACTATTGTATTTACAACATAGTTTTTATAACACTCATCTCTGCGTTGCGACTGGCAATGACCTTTGTGAGTTATGTTGAGACAAACAGTCGTAAATATTGTTTTTACTAGCATTGTGGTAAAGACGGAACTGACGCACTGAAGGCTTCAGCAAAAACTAATACCTACAAATTGTTGAAATGGATTTACGGTTGGTCTAGTCGGGAGAACGGCAACTGCCGATCCGGAGTTTCGAATCCCACAAAAGAAAATGATATAATTAAAAGACCAGATAACTTTGAAACTGATACACCAATTTTGATGATACATAGTTAGAACACACCGACTCATTTAATTTTTCAAACAAAAAAAAAAAAGATTCTTCTTCAGAAAAAAATTGGGATCCTTACTAAAACTCCAATAATGTAAAATAAGGTGTAAAAAAATGACCTGAAAAATTCCTTACGTCGCGTGCGCTGCGAAAACTATTGATGATAGAACAAAATCATGTACTAGAGTGCTCGCAATATAACTCTGCGCGTAGCAAAATATGGAACTAATTGACAGGCCGTCAACTTCTTATTTACGTCAGTCAACGTCAGTTGACAAAAGTTTGTTTACGTTTGGTGTATTTATTAATTTCCAAAATAATTAATAGCTTTTATTATGCCGAAAGTGATTAAAAGTGCTGGCCGGGGCTGGTTCTTGAAAATCAATCGTGGTTGTGAAGAAGAACGATACAATAACGGGCCAAAAGTGCAGTTTTCCAAACGCAGAGCTATTTGACAACTAACATGTAGGGATACCATAGCAATCAAATCTCCACCTATTATCGGCATATTTTAAAGCTGAGGCTTTAGGTTGAGGTGCGGCTTTGGGTTTGATTGTTTTATCGCCAATTTACCCGTGGGAAAAAATGTGTGTTCTTAAGACCGAATGTGAGAAACTAGTTATAAATGTTTTTTTTCCATAATATACAAATCAAAATAGAAAACACAGTGACACAGCAGTGAAGATCAGCTGATTGTATCTTTCTCGCTCGGGTACACTCGGCGGTTCCATGTTCACCCGATCGACCCTTTCACCTAACAGCGGTGCACCAAAAGAAATTTTACTTAATTTTTTTTCAACGTTAGCTTGGATGCTCTTTGATTCTTAACTCTGTATTAATTACTGTATCTTTATTGTAGGCGTTTCAGAACGTACTGTCACGTGGTAATGGACAACGCATTATACCACTGCACTCAGATAAATAAAGCGGCTACAATGGGCAATGTAAAAGAAGAAAACCAAAAGTGGCTTAAGAAAAATGAAATAGATTTCGACGATTGTAGGACAAATCCGCAGTTACTCGAATAAATAGGCACAAAGAAGACCCACACTACCAAGTAGAATAACTATTAAAGGAACATGGACAGGAACTTTTGCGGTTACCGCCGTGATTCATCGTGATTTTAACCCTATTGAAAAAAGAAGATGATTCTATGGAAGCCAATGACTCATTAAAAGAACGTTTATGCGCCAAATTTTCAAATAGTGTTATTTATGGTCTCAATAAAAGATTTACAAGTTTAAATTAAATTCTTGTTATTTCGATGTTGGTGTAGGTTGAGAATGACAGATTTTTTATAATGTAATAAACTATAATAAAGTTTTCCTGGTGGTAAGAGACTCAGACAGCCTGTACCAATTACCAATGATACTTGGTCATACTGAACCAAACCAGCACTTTGCAGTGCTGGTTTGGCGTTTATTACTTCGAGACATTCGTTCTTGAGTCTCAGTTGTCGTGTAGTTACTTAAATTGCTTCCTTGAAAAATCCCTTCCCGTACCTGTTTTATGATGTTGTACGTTCCCAACGAACGGGAAGGGAACCTATTAGCTTGACCTGGCAACATTAAGTACGCCACCAGTCGCGCGCAGACTTATACTGCGAGCACTATACGACTTTGCGGAACTCATTATTATCTACAAAAAGTGTCGCGACAGCATATGTCTAAATATTATAGTTATGTCACAGTAAGCAGTTTTTTTATTCTAAAATATTAATTTATATATGCCGCCTCTTGAAAAGGCTCTTCATATTTGTACCTTGGTATTAATCCTCATCAAAATAAATCTTAATATATATAAATCTCCTGTCACGATGTTTGTCCGCGATGGATTCCTAAACTACTTAATCGATTTTAAATAAAATTGGCACACCGTGAGCAGTCTGGTCCAACTTGAGAGATAGGATAGTTTTATTTCGTTTAATAGTCTTTAAATGACAATATCCGAGCGCAGCCGGAATGGGCCGCTAGTTACCTATCACTATTCATAGTTAACAACCAAAATAAGTAGATCCACAGCATACCTCGCCGCTAGCGATTCTAGGGGTCAGGTAGAGTAGTAGTGTGTACCACTTAGGTACACTACACACAGAGACGCAGTTTATTACCAATTTCAAGGTGCTCAGAGCACATCAAATGGTTTATACCGATGCACACACATACCTACTCACAAAGGTCCAACCTTAGATAGAGAATAAGTAAATAGTAAAATTAATATTTAAATAATATTTAAAAAAATATCGGTTGTCTGTAAAGTTACTGACGATAGTTGAACGTGACAACTTCAACTCCAAGCTTTAAATGGAACGCCTCAGAGCGAGGTAACGCCGCATGACGTCATGTTTTTTCGTGCGTGCAGCCGGCTTCATCGAATTATAAGACGTTGTCACGTCAAAAAAATAGATCAGGTTTTCCACACGGTTCCTTTGTACCAATCATACGCAGATGAGGTGTATGTTAGCTATGGTGACATAGTGATGCGCCGCGTCAAAAGTATGACACTTCCACAAGAGCGACAAGACAAGAGCGATCAGACCCGTGTAACCTGGGGGACTACCGCCTAACGAAAAACGCTTTGACGCTTTCACGCTTTGACATTGCCGTCTCTTTTGTAAACTCTTTTGGTCCAACTTATAACAGCTATCGTTTTTGCGGTGGGGGTTAAAAAACGATTCAATCTCGACCACATGCATGAGTAGGTACACACACGGTAGACCCCCGGGGGTCTACCGCCTAACGAAAAGCGCTTTGACGCTTTGACATTGCCGTCTCTTTCATTTCAAGCGAGAAGAAAAGAGACAGCAACGTCAAAGCGCCAAAGCGTCAAAGCGTTTTCGTTAGGCGGTAGACCCCACGGGGGCTTTGACATTGCTGTCTCTTTTCTTCTCGCTTGAAATGAAAGAGACGGCAATGTCAAAGCGTCAAAGCGTTTTCGTTAGGCGGTAGACCCCCCGTTTCGGTGTAAAGCGTTTGTTCTAACTCTATACGTCGTATTAGTAAACTCTTTTGGTCCAACTCATAACAGCTATCGTTTTTGCGGTGGGGGTTAAATAACGATTCAATCTCGACCACATGCATGAAATAAATAGTCAACGACCTCATGATTGTGTATCAGACTCTTTATATATAAATAAATAAAATAAATAAATATTGTTGGACAATTCACACACAACACCATCTGACCCCAAACTAAGCAAAGTGTGTGTGATGGCGGCCAGATAGCTGATTTAATACTTATATAGTTTTAAATTCATACTTATTATACATAGAAACACCCAGACACAGTGCAAATATTTGAATTCATCACACAAATATTTGCACTGGGTGGGAATCGAAGCCACGACCCTCGACTTCGCAGGCAGAGCTACTACCAACTCAGCCACGAGGCCAGTCGTATATAGATATAGAGTGACGAGACGAGCAGGACTTGTGCCTGATGGTACGCAACATGCCTACCCAAAACTGCACAGTGTCACACAGCTATTGGATCATAAAGATACCAAATCATTGCCTAGCACTGCACAGCGCTCGTCACACAGACATCTAAGAATTTAAAGATTGAAATGGACGTTAAACTACTGTTTTTATTTTCCTACCTTGTCAAGAATTGTGTAATGGTATGATGAATGGTGGCCTTATAGCTTACAGTGATTTCTTCCAGACTACTAATGAAAGGGAAAACATGAGTAAGATGAGAAACAAATGGCTACAGATGACAACAAAATCGTACGGAGGTGTAGGCGGGATTCGAACCTATGACCTATTCACAATCTGCTTAGTGATTGATTTATTTTGAACATAAAATGTTTAAATTGTATATAAATATGTATTAAATTTGATTTTTACCCGACTTAAAGAAGGGTTATGTTTTTCGCGCGGATCTTGTATGTTTGTAAATTTATTTATCCCCACGCATCTTCCAAACGGCTCGATGGATTTTGACAATTAAGATATCGTTAGATTCGTCTCAATCACCTAAGTGTCCTTAGACAGTATATTTTTTTACCTGACAATACTTTGCAGTCGGGTTTTTTAATTTAGGTTATTAAAGTTATGTACCTATACACTGTCAACTACTACTACTGCTTTGGATTTTTGTCAAAAGCGCCATCTATACAAAAACTACAAAACTACTATAAAAGCCATCAAGGCTTCGAATATCTCACCTGTCCAACCGCTCTAGAGCCTTCCGTAGGTAGTGAAATCCTTAATAGTGCATGAATATATCACTAGATGGTGCTAGCAGTGTCATTCAATTATTAGTACTGATTCCTTTGTACTGATATAAATACGAATAACTACCCCGCTGAAAAGCTTTACTATTATTATACTCAACAATATATTTCGCGTTAATATTTTTAGTTTTAGTTTTGGTCAGTTAGTAATATAAGCTTGAGCCTCTGTAACTAGATGGTTTGATTATCTTATATCCTACTAATATCACAGTATAAAGAAATATGGTTTAAATAGACTGTGCTAATATTATAGAGCTGAAGAGTTTATTTGATTTGAACGCGATAATCTGGACCGATTTCGAAAATTCATTCACTGTTAGATATCTGTACGTCATCCCTGAGTGCTATGGCTATATTATGTGTACCTACCACGGGCGAAACCGGGGCGGGCCCCTAGTACATAGTATAGCGATTACTTTGACAAGAACCTACCAGGTACTAGGGCATAAGAAGCTATTGACTTATCCCCAGAGTGCATCACAAAAAGGTTCCCAATCCACACACCCTACTCGCGTTTAACCAGATTCATTACTTTTGTGGATACTCACAAACGTACTACTGTAAATTCGAAAGTTTGGATGTTTGGAAGTTTGTTGCTCAATCACGTCTGAGCAGGTCGTGTTGACATTTTGGACTCAGTTTGATTATAGCCTGGAATACACAGAACAGTTGTTTTCGCTGGAATAACATATAGGCTACCTTTTATCACGGAAAAATAACGGGAACAGAAACGGCACGGGTAAAACCGAGGGGCACTGCTAGTTTTGAATGAATTGTTCTTAATAGATAATACTTCATAACATAGTATTTTTAGATCCTATAGATGTGACACGATGTGAATATAAATACCTATTTGACAAACAATAAAATTTGGGACGCCACTTGCGTCAGCACTGTCGCCGCCAGCCACCTGAGTCGTATTAAGCACTCGTCGTCAGCCGCGGCAGAGGATGCTGCTGATAAGAAAAAGGATAAGTACACCGCATTAATGTCTCTGTACGAATTTGTGCCTGTCGCCGTGGAGACCTTGGGTTGTTGGGGAGCAGAAGCTAAAGCGTTCATTTCAGAGTTGAGGCGCAGGCTCAGGGAGAATACGGGTGTCTCCCGCTCTGGCTTGTTCCTGGAGCAAGGGTTAGCTATTGCCATCCAACGCGGGAACGCAGCCAGCATCATGGGATGGAAACGGTTCGGGGGGGGGGGGGGGGGGGGGTTATTTGGGGAATAGTTTTTAGTTAAGAATTTACATGTTGTTAAATAGTTTACAGTTTTTATAACTTCAAATTACGTCGTCGTTAGGGAAACAGGTATTTTCTGAATTTTAATACCGGCTTGACTAGGTTTAATTTTTGAACCTTGAACTTAAATAATCATCTTCGATTCAACAATCAAATTCATCCATTGTTGATGTGTAAATTATTTATAAGAGGTAGGTAGGTACCTTATATTTATGAGAGTATGTACATACTTTAGCCTTTATTTTGATCTCTCAGTTGTTCACTAGTCTACTATACTAGTATGTATTATCAAATACAGGCTATGTTCTGTAATATAGAGTGACGAGACGAGCAGGACATATGCCTGATAGCAAGCAACATGCCTGCCCATAACAATACAGTGACACGCAGCTATTGGAATACGAAATCCAAATCGTTATCTAGCACTGCATGTGCTCACCCAGAGATATAATTGTCTTCTCTCTATGCTATATATTTCAATGGAAACATTACTCTTTAAACCGAAACACAATAATGTTTTCACTCACTTGGCGGTCGAAAAACGGGCAAAGGTGTAGTATTTCCCCAAGGAGACTCTGCAAAGTGGATTCCTCTATAAAATTACTCGCTATTACTCGAATATATGCTCCATAATTTAACCAATACTAACATGGTAAAATAAAAAGTGAAAGACGACATTGTGATGAAACACTATACCGGTATATTTCAAGAACGACATGTTTCGATGATATAATGTATTTATTCGACATGTGGAGAATTATGGCCCTAATTCTTTCTTCAGGACAGTTATGCCTCCGAACCCTAGCAGTGGGAAATATGAAGTAGACAGCTTAAGCTGCTAACTTTTTTATATTTTTGTTTTTAATTATCCAAGTAATCTTGATCCGTGGAGCGAATCGCTGGTCTATATAAAAATTAATCCCTATTTTTCTGGTCACCCTATAACTTGAGAAAGGCTTCACCGATTTACTTCGATAAGTGGTTCTTACATAAAAAAAGAAATTTACGCATAAACAATTTTGGAACAATACTAAAAACTTTTTTAATGTAGCCTAACCTTCAGTGTTTTATACGTTTGCAATAACTGTCAGTTGTTTGACAGAAAGAGACAGATCGCACACAGCCAATATGTGCTCGCAATATAACTCTGCGCGTAGCAAAATATGGAACTAATTGACAGGCCGTCAACTTCTTGTTTACGTCAGTTGACAAAAGTTTGTTTACGTTTGGTGTATTTATTAATTTCCAAAGTAATTATTAGCTTTTATTATGCCAAAAGTGATTAAAAGTGCTGGCCGTGGCTGGTTCTTGAAAATCAATCGTGGTTGTGAAGAAGAACGATACAATAACAGGCCAAAAGTGCAGTTTTCCAAACGCAGAGCTATTTGACAACTAATATGTAGGGATACCATAGCAATCAAATCTCCACCTATTATCGGCGTATTTTTAAGCTGAGGCTTTATTTTTGAGGTTTGATTGTTTTATCGCCAATGTCAATCAATAACCGTGGGATAAAATGTGAGTGCTTAACCCTTCACGTGCTTTACGCAACGCATAGTTGCGTAAGGAAAGCTCTCTATTGGAAGACGGATTGTGACATGTATACGTCTTAACACGTTATAATGTTGGTACTAGTCTATTCGGAATTTCAATTCCGTAAAATTTACCGGTAACACAATAGAAATAAAGCTTCATTTGGCCTAAAAAAATAAAAAATACGGATTCTACTCCGCCATTTTTTTGTCGCGATTGTCCGACGCCATTTTGCCCCACGACAAAGATTTTTTTTTTATAAACCAGAAAATGTGAAAACGGTTTGTATTGTATTGTAATCTACTAAAAAAACTATGGCGAACGTGCTAAAGCTAATATTATTTGTGTGTTGTGTTCTTTTATTAGTGAAAAAGCATAATGACATTGAAATGCTGTGAAATCCAAAACTTTTTTACAACGGGCGTAAAATGTAAACTTTGCATTTCGTGACAGGATTAATTAATGTTGTAAATAGTTAGAATTTAATATAATAGTAAACTACATTTCAAGGGCTTTCTGGTAATATATAAATGTAGGTATATTATACTGAATATATAATAATAATATGTGATAATGATCTAGCCGGGACGTACGGACCGTTCCGCGAGTTTTCGTCACACGCGTGAAGGGTTAAGACCGAATGTGAGAAACAAGTTATATTTAAATTTTTTTTTTCATAACATACAAATCAAAATACGAAACACAGTGACACAGCAGTAAAGATCAGCTGATTGTATCTTTCTCGCTCGGGTACACTCGGCGGTCCTACGTTCACCCGATCGACCCTTTCACCTAACAGCGTCAGCTTAATTTACCACCGAAGCGAAAATATGTGGGCGGTGCGCCAAACGAAATTTCACTTAATTTTTTTAGCTTGGATGCTCTGTTTTAATTACTGTATGTTTTATTATAGGCGTTTCTGAACGTACAATTACGTGGTAATGGACAACGCACTCATACCACTGCACTCAGACCAAAGAGGCTACAATAAAGAGGCACAAAGAAGACCCACAATACTAAGTAGAATGACTGTTAAAAGGACATGGACAAGAAGTTTTGCGGTTACCGCTGTGATCCATCGTGATCTAAACCCTATTGAAAAATAAGATGATCCTTCAAAGAGCATTCATACGCCAAATTTTCAAATAGTGTTATTTATGGTCTCAATAAAAGATTTCCAAGTTTAAATTAAATTATCATTATTTCGTTGTTGCTGTAGGTTGAAAATGACAGATTTTCTATAATGTAATTAACTAAAATAAAGTTCTCCTGGTGGTAAGAGACTCAGACAGTCATTAACCTGTACCAATGATACTTGGTCATACTGAATCAAACTGCACTGAACCAGCACTGTAACGGCGTTCATTATTTCGAGACATTCGTTCTAATCTCTAATACGCTGTAGAAGTAGGAGCGAGAGGTATACCAGCAAAATCTCTCTATAACCTGCTTAAAGACCTTGGCTTGTCCAGAAGTACAGTAAGTTCTATACTAGAACGAGTATCTAAAGCTGCATTAGTAGGATCATATCGGATTTGACTGGGCAGGGAGATAAATACGAGTAGTGAAGTTGAGTGTTGACGTAAGTCACCAAAAGGGGCCCCTTTTAAACCTACGCCCGAGTCACAAGTCTTGGGGTCTATTCGAGATTTCTCTCTCTGCCACACGATGGACCCGGCACCCGCACGGTGAATCCATGGAATGCTAAGAAGTTCGTCTCTCTGTCCTATAATTTATAAATAGTTAGTTATATTGCTTCCCTGAAAAATCCCTTCCCGTACCTGTTTTATGAAGTTGAAAGTTTGCAATGAAAGGGGAGGGAACCTATTAGCTTGACCTGGCAATATTAAGTACGCCACCAGTCGCGCGCAGACTTATACTGCGAGCACTATATATTTAGTATCTCTCTACATAGTCTGTGGTATTTCATCATCATCATCCACAGCCTTCTCTATCCCACTGCTGGGTATCTATATATATAAAAGCGAAAGGTCACTCATCAAGGAATCTCAGAAACTACAAATGCTAGGAATCCGAAATTTTGCATGGAGGTCCCTTTTAGCACGTAGGCGCTCGCTAAGACGGGGTTTTGCAAAATTCAACCCCTAAAAGGGTGAAACAAGGGATGAACGGTTGTTTGAAAATTCGTCATTTTCAAACTTATCAAATTTTGTATGTAGACACTTGACAAGAAGCAATTAAATGTTTGTTCTATCAATTTTGTAATTTCGAACTGTAAGGGGGTGAAATTGGGGTTGAAATGGGGTATGAATGTCAATATGAAAGTTCCCAATCGTTGAAGATATAACCATGAAACTCTGTAGCTATATAGACACTTTACACGAAGCAAACGAATGGTTGTTCTAACAGTTTTGTAAGAACTGTACGGGGATGAAATGGGGGTTGAATGTCAATATGGAAGTTCCCAACCGTTGAAGATAAAACCATGGAACTCTGTATATAGACACTTGGCACGAAGGAAATAAATGTTTGTTCCAGCAATTTTGTAATTGCGAACTATAGGGGGATGAAATTGGAATTGAAATGGGGGACGAATGTTTCTTACTGTATTCTTACTTTCACACCTAAACAACTGAACCAATTTTAATGAAATTGTATAAAATTGTTTTATTATAAGCTGTTTTAGTAACCGTAAATGTGTCTGTGTTTACAAATAGGTACTGCCTGAGTTACCTTAGTTTTTTTTTCGCGCGGACGAAGTCGCGGGTAACAGCTAGTAGGCCTATAAGCCTCTCTCTTACTTTGTCAGCTGCCTCGGTCCTGTGCCAATCGAGTCTGCTGGTGGCCATCTTGCTGGTGGACGACCAACGCTCCGTTTTCCCTGCTTCAGCCACCATTTTGTCCCAATTTTGGTCCGCCTGACGTCACACCGTCTTACAATATGTCCTGCCCAACTCCATTTTTTTAGCTTCGTCACTTTTTTAAAACTTTTTATAGGTACCTATTATACTTGACCGCCATCTCGCCTGATTTTAAGCGACGATGCGGTCTACGATGGAGCGTGTTTAGCTAGAAGAAACCGATTCACTCTCGATTTGAAGACACCAAGGTCATAACTATCGGGAAAACCTAATCAGGCAACCTATCCCACAGCCTAGACGTTCTTATCACAAAAATAGGGTCAAACCTCTTCGTTCGTGTTTTGTAAAACTTCGAGTTATGAGAAGTCACTGCTGTTGTTGTGGTATTTAGCGGAGATAAATTACTGTGAAAAGCTGCTAAGTTGCGGGCTACGCCACGGTGCGCAACTAGTATTACTTATACCTCTATAAAATACCAAAACGTTTCAAAACTACTTGGGTTTTACCGGTCGGAATCATGACAGATAGAATTTGCATAACAGTCACGTTATGAATCCGATTCACGTTTCAAATTAACAAATTATACAATTTGGTAACACTTGCCAAATATTATAGAATGACTTACTTACTATGTTTCGATTTGAAGGGATATGTTTCCAGTGAAATACAGCAGAAGCAGTGCACTAAATGTTCCCACTGCTGGGATTCTGGGCCTTCTATCCAAAGGAGAGGATCAAGGGAATCCACCACACTCGCCCAGTAATTTAACACTCGGTTGGTGAATGACACAAATAACCTCATAAGATTCTAGGTAGATGTCGGTTTCCTCACGATGTTTTCCTTCACCGTTTTAAGCTAGCGGCATTACGCACGTGACTTCGAAATGACAGTGGTGCGCGTGGGATTTGAACTGGATTTGGGGGCTCCGGATCGGCAGACGCCGTCCTCCCGACAAGAGACCAGCCGTAACTTTTAGAAAAAAAATTGACAGTTATAGGAACTGCCGATAGAAGTGAAAACTTATAACTTAGAATTTGATAGCTTACTTTGGAAACTACGCGGGTAAAACCGGAGGGCATAGCTATGAACATGGCCATCTAGAAATGCGTCAGCATTGCCAATGGAAAATGCTGACGCATTGGCCAATGGCCTTGGTACTGAGTTTACCCGAAGATCTCTTATCATTCTCGAGCGTGACGCTAGAATTCAATTCACAGCCCACGAAAAATCTGTATGTGCCGCGCCAAAAGAAGTTTTCACTTCAAAAATAAATAGGTACAAGGCAAAAAAGTAAATTACAGGACATTTTATATCTCTGTGTGACGAGCGCAACGCAGTGCTAGGTAGGTAATGATTTGGACTGTTCGTGTTCCAATAGCTGCGTGTCACTGTGCTGTAATGTTGACATGCATGTAGCTTACCATCAGGGACATGTCCTACTCGTCTCGTCACTCTGTACTAGAAACAAAACTAGCTTGTCCCGAGACTTCATGCGCGTTAAAAATCATCATACTTACTCATCATTTGCAGCCATCCAAATCCCACTATAGTACCTATGGGTTTCTCACAACGGTTTCTCGTTCATTTTCTACGATTCAGTGTAAATTGGAATGATGGCTAGCTCAAAAATATTTTTTTTTATCTTTTTTATAAAGTGACGAGACTAGCAGAACATGTACCTGATGGTAAGCAACATGCCTGCCACATAGCAGTACAGTGGCACGCAGCTATTGGAACATGAAGAGCCCAAATCATTACCTAGCACCGCACTGCGCTCGTCACCCAGAGATCTTAGTTGTTATACCTCTGAGCCCTGTAATTTCTCTGGAAACATTGCCCTTCATACCGGAACACAGTAATGTTTGCCCATTACTGCTTGGCGGTAGAATAACTGGCAAAGGTGTGGTACTTCCTCAGGCGGACTCTGCTAAGAGTCCTACCACTACACCATCGTTACCTACCTACCAATTACTTCGTCAGCTAGATTAAGAAAAAATATTATACCGACAAATAGTAAAAAGAATACGAAGCTGTGTTCCGGTTTCAAAAGCAATGTTTCCAGTGAAATTAGAGGGCATATACATTCCATAATCATAATCCGTTCTCATGACTATAAAATTGGATTTACCAGCTTTCCTACGCCACCGCGACTTTTTAAGGGGGCGCCTAAAGCCAGAAAACGAAAAAAGGACATTTTCGACGCCGCTCACTGAAGTTAAGAAACTAAAAACTATGACAAAAAAAAAATTGACGTGTGGGTACAATCAAGAAGAAGCACAATAACCGAATAGAATTTTAAAAATAGATAAGAGTTTTTTACAATAAATAAGTAAAAATGACACCGAAAAAACCCGTTTTAATTCGAGTAGGTACTCGAAATTATCAGCGATGACCCCACATTATTTTTTGGTAATAAAATTCCTATTTGTACGTTCTAGTAAAGTAACCGAACACTTTTTTAAATTTATGTTTAGTTATTGAGTAATTAAATAAAACTTGGTCAAAAATGGACTCCTGATTAAATATTGATTTTTCCTCCAAACTGTGTCATGCTATTCTCGACTTTATGTACATCACATTAAGAAACGCGTCGCGGGGGTGAAATCTGATTTTTTCCTGGCTTTAGGCGCACTCTTAATTCACCATAGTAAGTATGGTGACAATAACATATTTTGATCAATAAATTTAACCTTATATTTTTTTACTTTATCATTCTAGTAATTTTGCATCAAGGTTATTGTTACCAAAATATACAACCTAATAATACATATATTATGACCTCCTTATATCAGTGGCTTTGACCCAAATAATACATTTATTACTGGTCTACGTGTTTTTTAGGGTTTCCGCATTATTTACATAACAGATACCTGATATCAAGGAAGCAGATATATTGATGATTCATATTAGTAATTTTAATAAGGGCTTTATTAAAAAGAGTTCGAAAATGTTCGCCTGCTGCATGCTATCTTATTTATTTATTAATTTTCTTGTGTCCCTAGGTTAAAAATGTTATAAGTAGTAGTAGTCTGGTGTTAGTAGTTTTTTTTTTAACTTGAATAGATTTACACTTGGCCGCCATCTCGCCTGATGTTAAGCGACGATGCGGCCTACGATGAAGCATGCTTACCTAGAAGAAACCGATTCACTCTCGACTTGAAAACACCAAGATTATAACTATCGGGGAAAATCCACTCTGGTAGCTCATTCCACGTAGACGTTCTTATCACAAATGTAAAGTCAAACCTCTTTGTTCGTGTCTTAGGAACATCAACCATGAAACGATGTCGCTTTCTTGAGCTACGAACAGTCCGATAGAAAAAGGGGCAAGGTAGTATTAGGTTATGCAGATCAGTCGCGCACTCTCCGAAATGTATCCGATAATAAACCGATAGGCTAGCAATTTTGTGGCGATGTTCAAGACTTTGAAGTTAGTAGTGTGTAGAATCTCTAGGTCTTGCTGAGTTAGCATACACGTCTTGGTTAGTTTATAAGCTAACTAGTGAGCCGTCCCTGCTTCTCTTATGGTTCATAATATATATCCTATAGAACTCACGTACATGTATCATAATTATGCAACGGTGGAAGAATTTATAATAGATAAAATAAAAAAAATAAAAATATATATAAATTGGTGGACAATTCACACACAACACCATCTGAACCCAAACTAAGCAAAGCTTGTACGATGGCGGCCAGATAGCTGATATAATATATTATAGTTTTAAATACATACTTATAATACATAGAAACACCCAGACACAGTGCAAACATTTGAATTCATCACACAAATATTTGGACTGGGTGGGAATCGAACCCACGACCCTCGGCTTCGCAGGCAGAGCTACTACCCACTAAGCCACGAGGCCAGTCTGGCCAGGTTCAGTAGTGCCTGTGATTAGCGCGTTCAAACAAAAAACCTCTGCAGCTTTACAATTATATTAGTATACCAGATTAAATTTTACAATTACATAACTCAAAAAGTATACAACTCATATAATAATACAAATAATGTAGGTAATTATGTGTCTCATATTTCTGAATTATTTAAAATGACTAGCACAATTTCTTGTATCTTACATATATCGTCACTCCATCTAGTATCAATGTGTGATCGCGTTCTCTAATCGAGAATATCAAACACCACATAAAGCAACTAAATTAATGTTTCCAAATTTCTATAGCTGAGATTCGGAGCCCGATCTCGCAATCAGAGAACGAGGATAATCTACCACGCAGGCCCAGTGTGGGATGGCGAAGAAAACCCTCGCTTTCATGACATCGAAATATTCAGTGATTCGTGATAAGGTTTCTTCACGACGTTTTCTTTTATCGTTTAATCCAGTAATGGTAAGTTTGTACATCGGCACATGAAAAATTACTCAGTAGTAGGTACATACAGGTGGCATTCGAACTGACGTCCTAACGATTGCGAATTGCACCTTCTAACCACAAGGCCAGCACAGCTGTACAGCCTGCACACTACTTGTCTAAAATGTTCCTACTACCCAAAAGATCCTAACGCGATAGATTGTAAGTATGGATGCGATGGATGGATGTATGTATGTTTGTTGCCCTTTCACGTAAAAACTACTGAACGGATCGAGCTGAAATTTGGAACATAGATAGATTATAATCTGGTAAAATACATAGGCTACTATTTATCCCAAAAAAATTATAACAACGGGAACTACGCGGGGAAAACCGCGGAGCACTGCTTGTTTATAAGTTAGTAGCTTAGTGTTGGTTGCTTTACTAAGGTTAATGTGCTCTTTTTTTTAACTTTTATAGGTTTACACTTGACCGCCATCTCACCTGATGGCTCTATCGTAGACCGTACTATGTAGATATGATTACTAACGATCTGGTGAGAAGGCGGTCGAGCAAACAATAATTAAATATCACTGGCCAAGTGCAGAACGGACTTGTGCACGAAGGGTTCCGTACAAGCCTACTAATACAATAAACTGTTAAGTTTTATTTTTTTTATTTTTTGATGTTTGTTGCTCAATCACATCGGAACGTTTGAATCCGGTTGAAATTTGGAAACATGGAACTTAGATAGATTACAGTCTGGAAGAACACGTAAACTACTTTTCATATCGAAAAAAAAAACGCGAACGAAAACTACGCAGATAAAACTGCGATGCGCGGCTAATGTATTAATACGGCAAAAAAACACGTTTGTGGTAAGTATAGACTACAGGCCCGTGAACAAAATTTACGTAGTAAATGAACCACCAGGAGACCTATGTAGGATGATAGAAGGATATAAAGTATTAAGATTTAGCACTATGCCGTCACTTGTAAGCTGTCCAACTGAGTACAGTCAAAGAGGGGGGGTTACAACCCGCGATCATTTCTCCTTGTCGCATGATTTTTATACGGCGTTGCAGAATAATAGATAAGAAGAGGTATTGAAACTATAAAAATGCTAAATTTTAAGTTTTTAATTATTAGTTTGTCGGAAAAATTCGTGATTTTCCGACGACTTACAGATTAAATTTGGGCATTTGATAATGTACGGCATTGGTGCCATTCAGTTTCAATACCTCTCCTAATCCATTATTTCACAATGCCGTACAAAAATCATGCGACAAGGAGAAATCGTCGAGGGTTGCAACTCCCCCTCTTCGACTGTACTCAGTTGGACAGCTTACAAGTGACGGCATAGTGCTGAATCTTATTACTTTATACCCTTCTATCATCCTATATAGGTCTCCTGGTGGTTCATTTACTGCGTAAATTTTGTTCGTGGGCCTGTAGTCTAGCATGAATCCCTCAAATTTTTTATTTTGATTTTTATTTAATTACCTTTGAATGTATTTGTTTTGAAAGTGATAATATACAACTATAATAATATGTTAATATTTCAAAGGTCTACTGTTGAGCTGTTGTTAAGCAAAAACTCACGTTTATTGTATGGGAACTCCGTAAAATTTGTTTTATTTTGTTTTATAGTACTTATTGTTACATCAGCAACAAAAAACGTAAAATGATTTGTGAAAATTTTAGTTGTCTAACTTATTAAGTACCTACGATTTATTCGAAGATACAGCCTGGTGACAGAAAGACTCTTAGTGGTAGGAATCTTTGCAATGTCCTCTTGGGGAAGTACCACAGCCTTGCCAATTATTCTGGAGCCAAGCAGTGATGTGCATTGTTGTGTTTCGGTTTGAAGGGCATTGTTTCCAGCGAAATTACAGGGTATAGAGAGAGATGAAATACTCGTATATATGGGTGACGAGCGCAGTGCAGTGCTAGGTAATGATTTGAACTCTTCGTGTTCGTCACTGTTTATTATAAAAAAAAAGACATACAGATGGACGGGCAGCAGAATCTTACTAATATGGTCCCATTTTATACGTTACGGTACCCCAAAAAAAAGGGTTAATTAGACGAGATTATTAGCGATAAAATATAATTTTTAATTAGATGCTTGTGCCTGTGTTTTTTTTGCGGTGTAATAAATTGTTTTTGTATTGTACTGTAGTCTATTAATACGTGAAATAAAAACTCAACACCCCGCAAAGTTCTTTGTTTCACGTATTGTTTTTGTTAGTTATTTTTATTTCACGTATTTATACAAAATGTGCTCGAACGGAGAAGTATGAAATTTTGCATCATCATCATCATCAACAGCCCACTAAATGTTCCCATTGCTGGGACTCGGAGCCTTCTCTCGCAAGGAGAGAGTTAAGGCCATTATCCACCACGATGGCCCATTGCGGGAAATTTTGCATACTTATATAATTCACATAGAGGAGTGCAGAATGCTATTTTTTTTAACTGTGCATAAAAATACGTTAAATCAATAATAAAATAAAAACGGCCAAGTGCGAGTCGGACTTTCTCATGAAGGGTTCCATAGCAGCCAGTAGCATAATACATAAGTTATTGTAGTTCGTTGTAACTTTGATCGATGTTTTAATAATTGTCTATTAATGAAAAACTACTTACTAGATCGAGTTCAAACCAATTTTCGTCGGAAGTTTGCATGGTAGTACCTACATCTTTTTTTTTTGTTGTGTCATTCTCTTATTTTAGTATCTTATTTTAGTATCATACTATTTTTTATCATTGTCTTATTCTTAAGTTACATGGGGGGACGGGGACGGAGGACGTTCCCTTTAGAAGTGTCTCTCGCGCAAATTATTCAGTTCAGTAAAAAATTATGTTAGGTATCTTCTTATATATAAAATTCTCGTGTCACAGTGTTTGTTTCCTTACTCCTCCGAAACGGCTTTACTGATTTTTACCAAATTTTATATGCATATTCAGTAGGTCTGAGAATCGGCTACTAGCTATTTTTCATACCCCTAAGTGTTAGGGGTTGTTCACCCCAAACATTTTTTTTTGAATTTTTGGTATTTTTTTTTGTTTTTATTTTTTTATAATGTGGCGTTAAAAATACATACAACCCTAAATTTTGACCCTTTTATCACCAACCCCTGTTTTTTAATAGCCATTTTAGTAATTTAATCATTTGACAGTGAACTCCTAAACGACGGGACCAATTTGAATGTTTTTTTTTGTGTGTGTATTCGAAGATGGTTTAAATTCACAAATAAGCCCGGCAGATGGCGCTGCAGACAGTGTCTAGGTTATGTCCGAGCGAAGCCGGAAAGGGCCGCTAGTAAACTTTAAAATCTTAATGCGGTTCACAGAATACGTCTACTTACCAAGTTTCAACATTATAGTTCTTATAGTTTCGGAAAAAAGTGGCTGTGAGGCTGTGACCTACGGACGGACAGACAGAGAATTCTTTAACCGTTGGATAACTACATGATACCTAAGTGCTACATTGTTGTACCGAGGGCGAACCCGGGGTGGAGTATTGTATAAAATTTGTGACTCTGTATGTTAATTCAAATTTGAAACTAATATAATGATTGAGTTATAATTATTATAATGATTTTAAATAGGTACTTAATTACACATCGTATTTTTTAGTTAAATTGGTAGTCTTGTTTTCAGAAAATTGCTTGACGAATCACAAAAATATAGATAGATAGATCAACTCTTTATTGCATTTAATAAAATAAACAACTTAAAAAACAATCTTAAAATATAGTAGCAAATGGCGACCTTATCACTAAAAGCGATCTCTTCCAGGCAACCGTGGGATGGAAAAGAAGTTAAAAAATATAAAGATATCAAAGTTGATGTTATCATCAGGAAATGCTTATTTTTAGTATTTATTAGTTTTAATGTTGTTGACGACAGAAGTGAAATTGAAAGCGAAACAAATTTTTAACATAAACAATTATTTTCCAAAACTTGTTATTTAGCAAGGCCACTACAGCTTTTAATTTTATTAAAACAATCATGTTTTTAACCGACTTCAAAAAAGGAGGTAGTTTTCAATTCGGTTGTAGAAATGTTTTTATTTATTTATTTTGTTTGTATGTATGTTACGCGATTATTTCACCCATTAAAAATCGATTTTGATGATTCTAGTTTGTTTGGTAGACCATCGTTTAGAAGCAGTCCCGTACAAAGTTTATCGAACTATATGAGGTACTTTTTGATATCTCAACGAAAAACAAATTTCCTTTAATTTATCTGGATGACATAGCTTCTTATGAAATTAGTTCGAGTGTCTGAGTTGCGGACGCCATTTTCTTTGCTAAGGTAGAATCACTGGAGGATTCTAGTAGTGGTAGGACTCTCGGCAAAGTCCGCCTGGGGAAGTGCCACACCTTTGCCAGTTATTCTACCGCCAAGCAGTAATGTGCAAACATTACTGTGTTCCAGTTTGAAGGGCAATGTTGCTAGAAAAATTACAGGGCTTAGAGATATAACATCTTAGATCTCTGGGTGACGAGCGCAGTGCAGTGCTAGGTAATGATTCGGACTCTTCTTGTTCCAATAGCTGCGTGTCACTCTGGTGTTATGTGGCAGGCATGTTGCTTACCATCAGGCACATGTCCAGCTCGTTTTGTCAATCTTTATAAAAAAAAAAAGGATATATATACAGTGAATGCTGGACACTGCTTTTCGTCAGTCATCCCACAAAGTCTCAAAACAAAGGTGTACAACCAGTGCGTCCTATCCGTTGTGACCTATGGGGCTGAAACGTTGACGCAGACACTGATTAAGGTTAAGGGTCACTCAGTGAGCTATGAAAAGAGCTATGTTTAGGGTTTCTCTAAGGAATTGCACCCGTGATGAAGTAATTCGTCAGAGAACCAAAGTCACCGACATAGTTCAGCGTATTGGCAAACTGAAGTGGCAATGGGCCGGTCACATCTGTCGCAGACCTGATAACCATTGCGGTAGAAGGATTCTGGAGACCGTGAATCAATTAACGTAGTGTAGGACCCCCTGAGACTAGATGGAGTGACGACATACGAAAGACAGCTAGTGTGGTTGGAAACGTAAGACCAAGGATCGACCCGAGTGGCGTATTATGGGAGAGGCCTATGTCCAAAGACGAACACAGGTTCTTTCGGAGAAAATGAATTATACAAAATTAGGAATAATATATATTTAGAAATAATGGTAAAAGTAATTTTAAACAAAGGACTGTTATATTTTATTTGTCATTGAATTATGATAATAGGTATGATATAAGTAAATACTTAAAAACAATAAAAGCTTAATGTCTTACTAGTTCACCTTACAGTTGGTTACAATTGTTTAGAAAAAAAAACTTCTCAGTATTCACTGATACTATAAAAAACCCACAACATATCAAAATCAATTTATATGTTGCGCCCCGTAATTTCACTGGAAACATTGCTCTTCAAACCAGAAAACAGTGATGTTTTCACATTATTGCTTGGCGGTAGCATAACTGGCAAAGGTGTGGTACTTCCCCAGTGGGACTCTAGAAAGTGACCTACCACTACTAATCAATTTTTAATAGGTACCTACTTAGAATGTACAGTGTTAACCCTTAGCTGGTTTCGGGATCAAAATTGACCCCAACAGCTCATTTTTTTCAAGACAATTTAGCAGTCTATGTACCTTCACCCTTATGCATCTAGGTAATCTTATGGAGTCGCAGTGTGCGTTGGACAACGGACGTGTGTCACTGTACTGGTACCAAGAACGGAGATATGCGTAAAAAAAACAATAATTTATATTAAAAAAATATTTCAACAGTTCAAAATTTACCCCCGATACCAGAAGTGTACATTTGTGTATTATGAGTTTTATCATAATGTTTAATTATTTTTCAGTAAATAATCGTCGCTATGGCGGGCTTTTTGAGAAATTATCAAAATCAACTTTTAGAGTCAACTTTTATTCGGCTTTACTAATAAAACTCTGGCATCGTTTATTTGCAATTAAAGTTTTTTTTTGTTATAATTTCCACTATCTCTACAAACTAATGTCTTATAACGCCACCAAAAGAGACGTAAGATGCTTTAGACCAGACGTGTGTAAATTATTCTGACCAGAAGAACGTAACGTTGGCCATGTATTATATTTTCAGCTGTCATGAACATTTTGAGGTTTCGTTTATATTTTGTATAAAGCAAAAAACTTCGACATGTCAAGAAGAATAAATGAAATATTTCAAAGACAAGAAAGTTTGTTGAAAATCTATCAATAAAAGGTTGGAGTAGAACAAAATACACTTGTTATTACTTATAACTCAAAAATGAGTAGTACATGTCACTTATCCGATCACAAAAGGGATGTCAATTGTATAAAACAGTGTAATAAGTATCAGAGTCACGTACGTAAAAATATATTGCCATGAAAATTACTTGTACTAAGTGTTAAACTTTTGGATGAAAAATTTGTAGTCATTCTGTGAGCATTTGTTTTAGCCTGTCATTATTTTTATTTTCTATGATCTCAGAAAGAGTTCCTGATTTTTTTTTTAATGTTATAAATGATGTAAACTTTACAAATAAGATTTATAGTATGATATTTTATAATTCATAAAAATAATAGTACCTGAAGTAGAGTCTAAGAAACATGTGCGTGAAAAAGGATGTTAGCTTATTAGATAAATAAATATGTGGTACGTGATTACAATACGCCACAGATTATAAAACCGTTTAGATTACTAGTTGTTATCTCTTAAAAAAACAGTAAATTAAACAAATGTGAATGCGTTGTTTTATATGACTTTGTCTTTATTGGGGTCAGTTTTGCCCATCCACCTTTTTTGTCAATACCAGCTAAGGGTTAGAAAAAAAACTCCCGTACATGCGTCAATCTGTAGTCACGTGTACCTTACCTAAAACCGGACAACAAAACAATAAAAACGTCCTAATTATATTTTTTTTACTTAAACAATAATAGATGCCTATTTTACTCGTTAATATGAATATTTTATTACAATAATTCTACAACTTGTAAAAAATACACAAACGCAAAGTTTTTTGTTTTCTGCAATGGTTTTATCGCAGTCCATCAGACAGATCAGATAATATATATTTAATCATAGGAATTGTTATAATATTCATAACATTAAATTATTACTTTCATAATAGGGGATGATCAATAAATTATTACTTTCAAATCAAGCCCAGAGTGTACCTATTATTATTTATCTATTATATGCCCAGAGATCAACGCTAATTTCATAACTCTAAACTTGTAATAGTTGTGTACAATGTACATTTTTTCCGTTGTTTTGAACTTCCATATTGACATTCATCCCCTATTTCAACCCCAACTTCATCCCCGTACAGTTAGAAATTTTATAATTTCTACAACAAACATTCGTTTGCTTCGTGCCAAGTGTCTATATCAGAGTTTTACCTTCAACGATTGGGAACTTCCATATTGGCATTCATCCCTCATTTCAACCCCAATTTTACCCCCGTACAGTTCGAAATTACAAAATTGATAAAACAAACATTAGTTTGCTTCGTGCCAAGTGTCTATATACAGAGTTTCATGCTTTTATCTTCAACGGTTGGGAACTTCCATATTGGCATTCATCCCTCATTTCAACCCCAATTTTACCCCCGTACAGTTCGAAATTACAAAATTGATAGAACAAACATTAGTTTGCTTCATGCCAAGTGTCTTTGTACAGAGTTTCATGGATTTATCTTCAACGGTTGGGAACTGCCATATTGGCATTCATCCCTCATTTCAACCCCAATTTCACCCCCATACAGTTCGAAATTACAAAATTGATAGAACAAACATTTAATTGCTTCGTGTCAAGTGTGTAGATACAGAGTTTCATGGTTTTATCAAGAACGGTACTTTCATATTGACATTCATCCCCCATTTCAACCCCAATTTCACCCCCGTACAGTTTGAAATTACGAAACTGATAGAACAAACATTAGTTTACTTCGTATCAAGTGTGTATATACAGAGTTTCATAGTTTTATCTTCAATGGTAGAGAACTTCCATATTGACATTCAACCCCCATTTTAACCCCAATTTCACCCCCGTACAGTTCGAAATTACAAAATTGATATAACAAACGTTTTATTGCTTCTTGTCAAGAGTCTAGATACAAAATTTAATAACTTTGATAATAACAAATTTTCAAACGACAGTTTATCCCTTGTTTCCCTCTTAGGGGTGGAATTTCGCAAAACCCCGTCTTAGCGAACGTCTACGTGCTAAAAGGGACCTCCCTGCAAAATTTCAGACTCCTAGCATTTGTAGTTTCTGAGATTACTTGATGAGTGACCTTTCGCTTTTATATATATAGACTAGCATATCAACCACAATTTCATCCCCATACAGTTCGAAATTGCAAAATTGCTAGAACATTCGTTTGCTTCGTGTCAAGTGTATTTATACAGTCTCATGGTTTTATTTTTAACGGTTGGAAACTTCCATAATGATGTTCATTTCCCATTTCAACCACAATTTTCAACCCCTAACAGTTCGAAATTACAAAATTGCTAGAACAAACATTTATTTGTTTCGTGTCAAGTGTCTATATTCAGAGTTTCATGGTTTTATCTTCAACGGTTGGGACTTCCATGTTGTCATTCATCCCTCATTTCAACCTCAATTTCACTCCCGTACAGTTCGAAATTACGAAATTGCTAGAACCAACATTCGTTTTACTTCGTCGGTTGACACGAATGTCAAGTGTCTAGATACAAAATTTGATAAATTTGAAAATCACGAATTTTCATACAACCGTTCATCCCTTGTTTCACCCTCTTAAGGGTTGAATTTGCCAAAACCCCGTCTTAGCGAGCGCCTACGTGCTAAAAAGGACCTCCATGCAAAATTTCAGATTCCTAGCATTTGTAGTTTCTGAGATTCCATGATGAGTGACCTTTCGCTTTTATATTTATAGATTTGCGAGAAATAAATAAAACTCTGACGACATTTTCAAATAAAAACAATACAGCGAAAAAAACCGCGCGGAATAATTTTTACTTGTTCACAGATTAGAGATGCGCGCGCATCAGCGTTTTTTTGAAAGCAAAGACACAGAAATAGCCAGTATGACATTACTTAGTAATAAAGTAAATTAATATTTTTGTGTTTTGGTACTGATAAATTGTTGTAATTTATGGTCAAAATTAAATAAAGTAACGAATTAAATAATACATTACTATATATTTTATCTCTCAAAGTTAATTTTATTCGTAAAATGTTGACCACTTTTTTGAAATAAAAACTCTTTACTAAGATTTAAAAAGGTACCGTTCGTTTCAAACGGAGGATTTTGATAAACCGTGCGTTTTACATTACATTAATTACATTACCGCACAAGTGGGTACGTAACCACATTACGATACAGAAATTGGTGAAATAAGAGACCCTTTACGAGCAAATAATGTTGTAAATATTATTTTACTTCATGGACGGTTATCGCCTCCTTAGTGACGTGGTATCAAATGAGACATGTCCACAAAAGATGTTTTGGAACACACTGGTTTTATCATCTTCCTTTACCTACCATTAAAACCAGTGGTACCTAATAACAAACTCACTAGAGATTCTAACCTCAAGATCGCAATTAATCAACAGGCGATTTGGTGGTCAAACACGGACCTACACGCGATATAAAAATTAAGTTAGACGTTGTAGTCACCTTTGTCTGAGTAGTCACCAGACCACCATGTTTTTAGGGTTCCGTAAAACGTAAAAACGGAACCCTTATAGATTCGTCATGTCTGTCTGTCTGTCCGTCCGTATGTCACAGCCACTTTTTGCCGAAACTATGAGAGCTACACTATTGAAAATTGGTAACTAGATGTATTCTGTTTACCGCATTAAGATTTGTACAAAAAAAATAAAAATAAATAAAAATTAGGGTTGCCCCCCATACTGAGAACTGAAACTCAAAAATTTTTTTCATCAAACCTCCAAGTGTGGGGTGTCTATCGATAGGTCTTCAAAAATGATGTTGAGATTTCTAAAATAATTTTTGTCTACACTGAATAATTTGCGCGAGAGACACTTGCAAAGTGGTAAAATGTGTGTCCCCCCCCCCCCCCCTCTAACTTCTAAAATAAGAGAATGAAAAAACTAAAAAAAAATATATGATGTACATTACCATGCAAACTACCAACGAAAATTGTTGAGCTCGATTTGATGAGTAGTTTTTTTTTACTACGTCATAAATACACTATTATTAAAACTTCGATCAAAATTACAACGAACTAGAAGAACTATGTGTACTATGTATATTATGTTACTTGCTGCAACGGAACCCTTCATGGGCGAGTCCAACTCGCACTTAGCCACTTTATTTTATGTGTGTGGCATTCAAAGAATTGACAAAAGCATAATCCTCTTTGGTGGTACCAATAAACCCATAGATAATAATGAATACCAAAGAGGTAGGTATGAAGATAGATATAAAACTATGCCATAGAGGTGAGTATGGCGCTAAATATGGTACATTGCTCGTGTTTTACATACAATCATTGCGTTCCGATGTCCGAAGCAGAGAAAGGTGGCTTGCTGTGACGTCATTGCACGCTATTGTAGAGTTAGGAACATTTTTGGAAAGTATGGCTTAAGGCTTAATTGGAGGGAATTGGGGGAGATTAACTAAACTGAGGTAAACTAAAACAATGGCTTGTTACTCATAAAAGTAATTTAAGCATTTATTTAAACTGCTCGATCCAAAAATAACAACCATTTTTTTAGGAAAATTCATAAGAGCTCGAGGTGATAAAAATGACACATAAGTGCAGTTGTTAAATATCAAATACACACACTAGGGTAGTAGTAATTGCCTACAATGACATTCGCTTAGAATTTTGTCAATATAAATAATGAGACATGATGATGCCATAAACAATACAATTTTCAAATCTATCACCATTGCAGGTTTGCAGGTCTCAACTGATCAATTTGATTTGTTACGTCGTTTTGTCGTGATTAAACAAGAAATTATATTATGACGCATGAATGAAAAATATTTCAAAGTAATCACATTAACGTATCCTTGACAAATTTCCACAACAAAATGAAATATTAGCGCTATTTGTGGCGATATTGAGAACAGATTTTTGTATTCATCCCACATTTTGAAAATGCGACTCTCGGACGATGACAGACGGATTCACTGCAGTACATATTATAGTACAAAGACATTGTGCAAGAAAATATGTCGTCTTCCATTAGCATTTATTAGTTTGTATTCAATTCTTGCACATGCAAAAGTAAATACATCATCAATAGCAAAGCAAATAGAAGCAACTAACGTCTAGGTAATACATTCCTAAAGGTATTTAGTCGGTGTGTGGAACATGTTCAATGATTGTATAAAATTTTATCACAACAAGAATCGTCACAAACTCACGTACGTGGCATTGTTTATTTTCTATAAGTATTGTGTTTACTGGCTTTGTCGTGGTTAGTAAATTGAGCCTGACCTGAAATAAGGTGAAGGGTCAAACGTTGATTGGGCTATATTTTGTAGGAAAAAAGAGGTACAGTGAAAAAAAGATCAGGTAGTTAGTGTGTGTGATCTCTCTGATAACGATATTGATGATAAATATGTTAACAACCACGTTAATTTTCATACAAAAATATTAATGATGATAGAGTGAAAATGAATAGTAAGAAATCTGACGAGAAGTGTGATATTTCTCTCAAGGAGAAATTCAAGGCCATTACCCAAAACGTCGTCCACTATTCATGAGGTACTTGGTCAGCCAAATACAGGTTGATGGATGAGGTATGTCCTCAAAACATGCCTTTCCTGGAATGTGGTGATGACACGATCACGATGTTTTCCTTCACAGTTTTTAAACCAGTGGCGTAGACAAACTCGTACATCTGTGGGTAATTGGTAAAATACACAGAGTTGCAGTCAAATTTTGAAAATCTCACGAGTGTGGCCATCATCATTTTATATTGATTTTATCTTCTTTTTTTCTTATTTACAGCGTGATTTATGAAATGCCGTTGAAAATAAGTTGTACTTCTTTCAATTTTAATTCGAATGTTGACAGAAGAAAAAGGGTAAAACAACAAAACCTTAGTGGTTTTAATCACTAAAACAACAGCTATATACATATTTTATTGCTTTAAAATCAAGATCCCATTTGTGATAATTTTTTTTAGTATTAAGTCTAATTCTTAAAAAAATCACTGTTTTAGCTTCAGATCCAGTCTATATCACGTTTTAATCGCTGTGCTCTCAATCGGTACTCTCATTTGCTTAACGGGGGTAAAAAACACCATAGCAAAGTAGACAAATGCTTAACGTCAATTTTAAATTCTGCCGACTCTACGTATTCATAGCTCGTCGCGGCGTCCAAGAGAGAGCGTTCCAACGCCAACCTGCCAGTGTCGCCGTGACCGTCGCGTAAGATACGCTTAAAAAAATTAACGTTCCATTTTCGAACAGCCGTCAAATCGCGCGCCCTTTTCAAAACGAATACAATCTTTTTTCTAATTTCATTTTTTTAAAACGCGTTCAAAAAGTGTTTTTTAATTTGTTGTGTACGATTAAATTATTATTGCGAAATTTGTGTGTGTGTTAAAAGTAAAAGGTGAAACGTTTGTAATTTTTGGTGGTGAGTTGCATTTTTGACATCATTAGTTTGATCATAATTTTAAATATTTTTTGTAGAAAAATAGTAAATACTTATATTATAGAAATTCCTTAAAAATAGTACACCAAAAAAAAATAGAATAATGTCAGCGTTCCAATCCAAATTATTAAAAATACTTTCCAAGTTCTGATATTATTATTTATTATCCAAAATATTTCTTTTTCATATTATTCTGAATTTTCCATTGATTCCTAAACGTAAACAAGGCGTAAAGAAAATACTAGAGAATTTTATTCTTTATTGCACAAACAAGCAAAATGATAAATATTCCAAATGTACAGTTTCAATTATTTGAGAAACTGCGCAAAACACAATAGATTTTGCAAGAGACGGTTAAGCAAGTTTTTATCGGTTGCCTACCAAGAACAGCTAACTATAAAATGTTTTAGTACTACAGGCGCAGGCGCAGGCGTGTTCTAAAAAGAGCGGAAATTTATTCATGATACTAGTAGATACATTTCTAAAAGTGTGCAACTGATCTGCATATCATCATGGAATCTAAAACCACAATGCCCTTTTTTATTTGCAAGTAAAAGCTTGTAAAAGCGACATCGTTTCATGATTGATGTTGATCGACAAAGACTCGAGCAAGGACGTATGTTTCCACTTTTGGGACAAGAACTTCTAGGCTGTGGAATGCGTCGCCTGCGTTGGGTTTCCTGGTGGTTACAATCTTGGTGTTTTAAGGCGAGAGTGAATTGGTTTCTTCTAGGTTTCATCGTAGACTGCATCGTCGTTTCACATCAGGCGAGACAATGGTCAAGAGTAAACAAGTTTAAATAAATATGGCAACGTCTCTATCGCAAACATTTCGAAGATTTTACCATATTGTATTATTTTAGTTTGATGAATAAATAATGGTAGGTTAGATTTGAATCATGCAATCAATTCCTAAAAATGTATTTTTAACATTGATATTCATTTACCTATACAACAACAGAAATAAACATTTAATTTCAAAATTTATTGTCAACCTTTAATGACGATGCCCAAATGTTTTCAGTATTTGAATATTTGCTATAATATACGTACCTACCTACAAAAGTCTAGGACTCGTGGTAGGACTCGTGGCAGAGTCCGCCTGGGGAAGTACCACACCTTTGCCAGTTATTCTACCGCCAAGCAGTAATGTGCAAACATTACTGAGTTCTGGTTTGAAGGGCAATGTTTCCAGAGAAATTACAGGGCTTAGAGATATAACATCTTAGATCTCTGGGTGATGAGCGCAGTGGAGTGCTAGGTAATGATTCGGACTCTTCACGTTCCAATAGCTGCGTGTCACTGTGCTGTTATGTGGCAGGCATGTTGCTTACCATCAGGCACATGTCCCGCTCATCTCGTCACTCCTTATCTAAAAAAAAAAGTACTTTTTGCATTAGATTTTTGTATCAGTAAAAAATGTATACCTACCTAATTAATACTATTTAGTGAGAGCAGACGAGAATGTTCGAAGTTAGAGTTTTCTTGTAGTAAAGAATGACAAGATGAACAAGACAAATACTTGAGGGTAACCAACACGCCCCTGTGTCAATTCTTAACCCCAAAATGATGACATAAAACAAAAAAATCTGAACGAAATCTGAAAAAAAAAATTTTTTTTTGTCTAATTCAGTGTTAGCGCCTAATTAGCAATTTTGTTCTTATATGTACGTAATACAGAGTATCCTTTAATAGTTATATCCTTTTTGATAAAACACCTAAGAACAACGTTAACCTACTTACAAAATTACGATATCATTAATTGCCTAAGTTACAAGTTCTAGGTTTTTTTCGCTTACATAACGGAAATTACAAACAGTGATGGCTGTGTTCAGAACGCGAGCGTGGAATGAAGGCGCATGATTTTTCTGTCAATATTTACTTTAAGGAAAAAATGCATGTTGAGATTCAAATAACATAATATATATATTTTTTTTAATTATACATATAAGACGAGACGAAAAGGACCCGTGCCTGATGGTAAACAAGATGCATGCCACAAAACAGCACAGTGACACGCAGCTATAGGAACATGAAAACTCTAAATCATTACCTAGCACTGCACTGCGCTCGTCACCCAGAGATCTAAGATGTTATACCTCTAAGCCCTGTAATTTCTCTGGAAACATTGCCCTTCAAACCGGAACACAGTAATGTTTGCACATTACTGCTTGTCGGTAGAATAACTGGCAAAGGTGTGGTACTTCCCCATGTGGACTCTGCTAGAGTCCTACCACTACTCAAACTAAAAAGCGCATGTTTCCTGCACTTACAGAAAAAAGTTTCGAGCTAAGAGCCGGTTCACACGGCGCGGCTGCCAACCGCGCCCGCGCGCGGGCGCGGCGCCGCGCCGCGCGACGGTTTTGTTTCAATACTCACGAGACCGCAGGTTTTCGCGGTTTCTGCTCCGGAAAGCTACTGAGCAAGAATCGACCGCGCGGCTACCGCAGCCGCCGCGGCCGTAAACCGCGTCGTGTGTATTGAATTCAATTCTATATGGAAATCTGCCGGTTGGCAGCCGCGCCGTGTGAACCCTCGCTATATCTCTCCCTCTCTCTATTTTTTTCAAAACAATTATTTCCATTTTTCTCAGTTGTATATTCCTGAATTCATTTATCAATGTCATAAAATACATAGTAAATCACTTAAATTAACAGAACTGCTTTTTATCCCGTTAACTTTAACGGTTTTTAAGCAACGGATTGCAGCTACGAGTACTTTTTACTAGGTGATAGACTAGCCGCGGCCTTAACTGCCTCAGAGAGGCAACATTAGACTATAGTTAGTAGCAGAAGCGTTAGTAGTAAGTTATCATTAATACCTAATACTTCTTAAAAAGTTCAAAAAGTAAAACTTCTTGCCTGCCTACATCCTACTAATATTATAAACTAGCAGCGCCCCGCGGTGTTACCCGCAGAGTTCCCGTTCCCGTTGTTCCCTTTGATTTTCCGAGATAAAAAGTAGCCTATGTGTTCTTCCAGACTATAATCTATATGGGTTCCAAATTTCAACCCGATCCATTCATACGTGATTAAGGAACAAACATCCAAACATCCATACTTTGACATTTATAATATTAGTGGGATGTCAATGTTTGGATGTTTGTTGCTCAATCACCTCGTAATGTATGAACGCATCGGGCTGAAATTTGGAACACAGTTAGATTATTGAACACATAGGCTACTTTTTATCCCGAAAAAACAACGGGAACGGGAACCGCGGGGCGCTGCTAGTATTTCACAATAACACACACATTTTTGAAGTGAAAACTTCTATTGGCGCGCCACAGATAGATTTTTCGTGGGCTTTGAATTGAATTCTAGCGTCACGCTGATAAGAAATCTTCGAGTAAACTCGGGACCATGATCAGTGGCCATCTATAAATGCATGTCTAGATGACCACGCCCTCCAGTTTCACCCGCGTAGTTTCCATAGTAAAGGCCGATTTAATCTGAACGAACATAGAGCTAGAGCTGGAACAAGAGCATTCTTTCTCGATCTTTTAGTGTAAACGAAAGATCGTTCTTAGCGTTTTCCATATTATGTTTTGTTTGCGTTCGCAAAGATTCAATGGAATATATAATATAGAAAACGCTAAGAACGATCTTTCGTTTACACTAAAAGATCGAGAAAGAATGGTCTTGTTCCAGCTCTAGCTCTATGTTCGTTCAGTTTAAATCGGCCTTTATATATTCCGTAGAATCTTTGCGAATACAAACAAAACAACGAAAGAATGCTCTACGTTTGTTTACACCAAATGAATTTGATACAGTGGGGATAGAATGAGCATTCGCTCGTCTGATGTAAATCGGCCTTAATAAAATTCTGAGTTATAAGTTTTCACTTGTATCGGAGGTTCTATAGGAACTGTTGCCTATGACTGCAAATGTTTAATTTTTGTTTATTTTTTTTTACTTCTACCACCCAGCGAAGTAATACTGCTAGCATTCAAAGACATTTTGCGCATTGATGCAGTCTACTTACTAACGTTAAATTTAATTTAATGTTCATATTAAATGTATTTATTTGTTTAAACATGTCATACAATCAATATCAATAAATAATCAAATAGAAATCCAAAACAAATAATACGAAAAGTATTCGTCATTAAGCTAAACGAACCCACTCCGAAAATATAATTCCGCGTGGAAGTGCATTATGATATAGCCCGGAATAACATTTAGGATACTCTTTATCCCAGAAAAATATCGGGAACGACCCTACGCGGGAATAACCGCGAGGCAATGCTAGTGTTAAACAAAACCTTTGTCGTTTAGAATATGGGATCTCAGATGAAAAAACATTTTTATCCGAATGCGTTTACAATTTTTTTACAAATTTAATGCGTTACAATTTATTTAAATACTAGGCAGTGCCCCGCATAGTTCCCGTTCCTGTTATTTTATCGGGAAAAAAGTAGCCTATGTGTTCTTCCAGACTATTATCTAACTGTGATCCAAATATCAGCCCAATCCGTTTATACGTTAGGACGTGATTGAGCAACAAGCATCCAAACATCCAAACATTGACATTTATAATATTAGTAGGAAGTAAGATAGTAGACGAATTAACGAATCATAATGCAGTATTAAAAAGGTTAACATTTTAATAATATATAATTCCAATAAACTTGATTTTTGGTCGATTCATTTAAAACCCGTTTTTAATTTATTGTGTGTAAAAATTATATATATAAGTAGTGGGAATTCTGTATCTTTAGTTTATTTATATTATACGATATGCACAGCAAAGCACATATTGGTGGGATGCGAGGTGCTCCTTCATAGGGGTCATTACTCACAGCGCTATGACAGAGTACTTGAAATCAGAAGCCATAAGCCATTCATAAATTATTAATATTTTAATTTTGTGTTCCGAAGTATAATTGAATTTAAAAAAAGTCGTCCTTAAAAATGTATGTCGGAAAGAAAAGTGGTTTTAGGCCGATATTTTGGTTTTGAACTCTATAGCGTTGAAATAGTCGTAACGAGGTTATTCCTTCTAAATCGTAAATAGTTTCAAACATAAAATCTAGCTAAAAACCACACGATTAGGCCCACATCTTAGACAAAAAAAACCGTATCAAAATCGGTCAATTCATTTAATAAACACTACTCTGCAGACAGACGCACCTATACCCAGAAATGCCTATGACTTCGTGCTTTTTCTCATTGGCAGAAAAACAAGGTCAAAATCCATCACCCTAGACAAGTACGGATGCATGTTCTTGAAAGAAGTCATTCTTAGAGCATGTATGTTAAATCCAGTGGTGATGACAACACGTAAATTTCTATGTAAATATAACTAATATCATAAAGCTGAAAAGTATTTTCGGTTGAGCGTGCTAATCACAGGAAATACTGGACCAAATACAAAATTCTTTCACCGTTGGATAATATGTACGTTATCTCTGAGTGCTATAGGCTATATGTGCTACCATGAGCGAATCCGGGGTGCACCGCTAGTGTTGTGTATCTGGACTTGGCAAAATACTCAGAGGAGCAAGTGGGTTTTGAACCTACAACCTCACGCTTGTGAAATTGGGCGTTTTAGCCACTAGACACAGACTACAGACACAGTTATGTTAATTTATGATATTGACATAACTACATAATAATTATGTCTAGGTACACCTGGAGACCGAAATATACATAGTTACCATAACACATCTGAAAATAGAAAGATATGTAGGACTCTTGGCAAAGTTTAGAGATGTTCACCAACCCCCTACTCCCCCCTCTTTATTTTCCTCTTCTTCTCCTAATCCAAGAACTGTGTAAATAAAAAAAGATTATTGTAATGACAAAGGTCACGGACCCCGGAGTCTGTGGAGTGTTTAAATTAAAACATTACCGTGTGCCAGTTTGAAGGGTATTTATTGTTTCCAGTGAAATTATAGGGCTTAGATATGTAACATCTTAGATCTCTGGGTGACGAGCGCAGTGCAGTGCTGCAGGTAATTATTTAGACTCTTCATGTTCCAATAGCTACGTGTCACTGTGCTGTTAAGTGGCAGGCATGTTGCTTACCACCAGGCACATGTCCTGTTCGTCTCGTCACTTTTTATTAAAAAATAAAGTGGCCAAGTGCGAGTTGGACTCGCTCATGAAGGGATCCGTTGCAGCATGTAACATAATATACATAGTACACATAGTTCTTGTAGTTCGTTGTAACTTTGATCGAAGTTTCAATAATAGTGTATTTATGACGTACTAAAAAAAACTACTCATCAGATCGAGTTCAAACTAATTTTCGTTGGTAGTTTACATCGTAATGTACATCATATATTTTTTTTAGATTTTTCATTCTCTTACTTTAGAAGTTAGAGGGGGGGGGGGGGACACACATTTTACCACTTTGGAAGTGTCTCTCGCGCAAATTATTCAGTGTAGACGAAAATGATTTTAGAAATCTCAACATCATTTTTAAAGACCTATCGATAGACACCCCACACGTGTAGGTATGATGAAAAAAAAATTTTTGAGTTTCAGTTCTCAGTATGGGGGGCAACCCTAATTTTTCTTTTTTTTAAATTTGTTTGTTCAAATCTTAATGCGGTTCACAGAATACATCTACTTACCAAGTTTCAACAGTGTAGTTCTCATAGTTTCGGCAAAAAGTGGCTGTGACATACGGACGGACAGACAGACAGACAGACAGACAGACAGACATGACGAATCTATAAGGGTTCCGTTTTTACGTTTTACGGAACCCTAAAAAGGTATAAGTATAGAGACCAACATGTGACTACACTTGAAAACAAATATATACAGCTGAAAATAGAAATAACATACATAGAGACCAACATACGGCTGAAAATAGAAATGAACACAGAAGATACTAATTTACAAATGATAACAGAATAACACAAATCTAGATACCAATATATTATACGTCTGAAAACAGAAAGATGATTTAGTGGTAGGACTCTTAGCAGAGTCCGTCTGGGGAAGTACCACACCTTTGCCAGTTATTCTACCGCCGAGCAGTAATGTGCAAATATTACTGTGTTCCGGTTTGAAGGGCAATGTTTCCAGTGAAATTACAGGGCTTAGAGATATAACATCTTAGATTTCTGGGTGACGAGTGCAGTGCAGTGTTAGGTAATGATTTGGACTCTTCATGTTCCAATAGCTGCGTGGCGCTGTTCTGTTATGTGGCAGGCATGTTGGTTACCATCAGCCAAATGTAGGTACTGCTCGTCTCGTCACTGTTTATTTAAAAAGAAAAAGCTATGTAAATCAAAGATACAAAAGATTTTGCCATTCAGCGTGGTAATGCCGCCAGCATGCTGGTTACGTTTCCGATTGGTAGTGGGCTTGAACATCTTGCTTATCTGTAGACCTTCATTGGTCGATGGATAATTCAGGTGTGCCTAGTGTAAATAGTTAGTTAGGTATGTAGCGTAGTGTAGTTCTTATTGTATTTTAGTTTTGTTAATAAAGGCTCTGCCAAGATAAAAAAAAAATTATACGAATATTAAACACCAATTTAGAAATGAAAACAGAGAGACGCATAGAAATAGAAACCAACATTGTCCTACAAACAGAAATGTAGGTACAAATAAATAGATATCAATGTACAGCCAAAAATAGAAAGAAAGAAACGTAGGAATGTAGACACCAATACACATATCTGAAAACAGAGAGATACATAGGTACATATATAAGTAGATACCAATTTACATCAGGAACCTAAGAGTTACACAGATACGTCAACCATTTAACATTTCTATTTTACATTTGGAGTCAATAAAAATTAATAAGAATCCTAATTAGAATTCGAGGTCACCGAAATGAGATTCGCGAAAACTAGCAAAAGTTCAAATTCGGACAAACACCTATTACACTTCTCAACTATTATGTATGCTGTTTCACAACTCACAACGCGATTATACATAAGACGAACTTGTGAAATAAACCGGTCAATCGCTGCTTGTATGATTAGGGCTGTCACTTGCCAAAGAGGTCCACATTTGCTTTTAATTTTTTTAAATATTTATATTTGTTATTTAGACGAGCATCACCAAAATATAAAATAACTTCTGCAAACAGACACCACCAAAATCTGTTTTTAACTGTAACTGACAAATCTTCTACTTGAAGGAAGTCATTTAGATTTTTTATTTTCGAGGTTCTCTACAATCTACAATACCAAAATAAAAACTATATTAATATGCAGGGCCGTCTTAAGACTATTCTGCGCCGGGGTGCGGGACTCAGCCTGCGCCCTCGTTTTGTTTACACCGCAGCGTGGCACGCTACGTACCAATGCTGTGCCCAGGGCCTGATTTAGAGGTATGGAGGCTCCGGGGCAGAACAATGGGTTGCAAAAACCCGGACTATAACTGGTTTAATTTAAAGTTAACGTAAAAAATGTTTACTGTTGAAATTTGATTTTTTCGGATGCCCCGTTTGCCCTCCCCTAAATCCGGCCCCCCGGAATAATGTAAGTCGGGTATAATATTAACCGGCACTGGATTGATGCTTTCCAGTGCCGGTTTCCATTTTTCCAGTAAGCAATTCAGCGCTAGTTTCGATAGCTGGACTGGAATAATGTAAAACGGGTATAATTTCAATTTTGTATTCTATAGGTACTTACAATGGCTAAGTTTGTCAGTCTGTCTTGGGTCATGGTTGAACGAAGATAATTTTTTTTTGATTTAATTTTGAAAAGGATCTTTTAACTTCTGCTACTGTAACAGGCAGTGTTTACATATATATACGCAGAGCTGTTGAGATGATAGAAAGTTCAATTATGTGAATATATATAGCTTAAAATATCAGTGGGAGTACTTGTTGATGCATTGGGAAAAAATATTGTACACCTAATTGAAGTGATTTAGAGATCATTTCCCTTTCCCTCCGTCTGTCGCGCGGGTTTTAATAACGCGGTCCGTCGCGTGGGGTCCCTGAAAACCTCGAAGATCAACCGCATATAAAACCTATCGAAACTTGTATTGTTTAATATATCTTATTGGTTTATTGTTAAGTGTTTCAATAACAATAAAATACAAAAAGTAAATCAAATATAATAATTTATTCTTTGCTTTAATTTACTAATCTATAATAAGAAACATAAATTGAATCTTACCACAAAAAAAAAATTTTTTTTCTTACAAAATAACTAAATTTTCATATTTATTCTACCCATATGAGATTAAATTGAATCAACACACCTTATTATAGTAAAATAGAATCGCAATACCAAAAAAAACTATAAACTTTTGCCAAACGAATTCAGACTACTTTTCCGTTTCAACACAGTCAGTACATTCCACTTTAGTATGTGTTGGGCATATGTTACCCTTGCAAAAGTGGCAGATAGATTTGAATTTTCTGTCGGTTTGTCTCAGACAATTAATGCATTGAGATAGATGCGGATCCCAATATATATCAGGACGTCTACTCTCTTTCTACGAAATAAGTAATTTCGCAATAAACTTGTGATTTTCCTACTCCGGTTCTACTTCGTTTCTTCCAATCGAACATTGTTTGACGTTTAAATGTTCTAAGCCTACTCTAATTACATTAATATTAAAACATTTAAACGGACTAAACGACGAATCGAAGCAGACCCGGAGTAGAAAAGTCATGAGATTATTTCGAAATCACGTTTTTCGTAGAAAGATAGTAGACGTCCTGGTTATATATCCTGAAGCGGAGGTATGAATCGCTTTGTATAGTAGTATAGAACAAAATCTTCGTATTCTTGCTCTAAGCCTGTATTTTGCTCACTCCTTTCAACTGAGCATGTTACAAATCATATTCTTCCTTGCCACCGTAAAAGTCATCACATTCTTCTTCTAACCAATGCAATATACGTCGTTGTTGTTCTTCTCACATTTTAGAAGTACGTTGTTGTTAAATGTTGTTCTAAAACAAAAGAAAAATAAATAAAATACATGTTACAAAAGAAAATCAACATAAAATTGTGAATTCAGTTTTACTTACGCGGATCGTCGCGTGGGGTCTTTCACAGCCCGCGCGCAAAAAACACGTCCATATCTCACTTCGCAGGTGTGCGAGCTGAAATCTGCTGCAATACGCGCCGACTATAATCTAACTTGGGAGGGTATCTAAAGTATAGAAACGCGGGCATGATTTAAAACACATAAAATTTACGTTTTTGTAACACCTAGGCTTTCAAAGACCCCACGCGACGGGCGGAGGGTAAATGCGAGCGCCCGGACGGTTATGTCAAGGGACATAACCGTCCGTCCGATTTCAAATGAATGTACATTCTATTGACTTAGATATAATTTTGCTTAAAGTGCGGGCGACCGGGCGGCGACGTGTCAAACGTACATTCATACAGTATACACTCTCTTTGGATTAGAGATTTTGCTGCGCGCGTGTTGTATTAAATAAAATTGTTATTTGTGTAGTGTAGTAATGCGATATGACAAGCGCTAAATCAGTCGAATCGAACTTCTGCCGCCCCTCACTACCTCCAATGCTTAAACCTGATGGGACGCTGGCTCACACCGCTATAGAGAAGGCAAACTTGTTTGCGTCTCAGTTTGCGGAATCTTCACATCTA
Organism: Ectropis crepuscularia; assembly: GCA_963693475.1. Lineage (NCBI taxonomy): Eukaryota > Metazoa > Arthropoda > Insecta > Lepidoptera > Geometridae > Ectropis > Ectropis crepuscularia. The sequence goes on from OY856361.1 coordinate 6,704,831, forward strand.
GATGCTGGTAGTGCGATACCCCCAACTCCACCTGGCAGTCCGACTGTAATGTCTGATATACATATTCGCCAGAAGGAGGTTCGTAAAGTGCTACGCAATCTAGATGTGAATAAAGCCAGTGGCCCGGATGGAATTCCAGCCATAGTACTGAGGGTTTGTGCACCCGAGTTGTCTCCAGTACTAACACGCCTGTTTAGACTTTCTCTCCAAACTGGGCAAGTGCCGAAGTCGTGGAAGCTTGCTAACGTGCAACCTGTGCCCAAAAAAGGCAGTCGTACTGACCCTGTCAACTACAGGCCCATCTCAGTCACGTCCATACTCTGTAAGACTATGGAACGTGTCTTAAACCACAGGCTCCTGGCATACCTAGAATCGAACGACCTCCTCAGTGACCGGCAATACGGGTTTCGCCGGAACCGGTCCACCGGGGACATTCTAGCGTATGTCATCCACATCTGGAGTGAAGCTATCGAGAAACACGGGGAAGCACTTGCAGTCTCCCTGGATATCTCGAAGGCTTTCGACAGGGTTTGGCATGATGGCCTTATAAGCAAGCTTTCGGGCTATGGTTTGTCACCTGGGTTTATTGCGTGGATATCGGACTTCTTGAGGGATCGATCCATACGAGTCGTCATTGAGGGATCGATCCATACGAGTCGTCATTGATGGCTGCTCGTCGGATCAAATGGCTATCAATGCCGGCGTTCCTCAAGGTTCGGTACTCTCTGCGACGCTCTTCCTACTACATATCAATGATCTGTTGAAGCCCGGTATCGTTGGGTACGCAGATGATAGCACCGTAGTAGAGAGTTATATATCCAGCGCGAGAGCTAGTGGACAACAAACTCAGCTACTGAGAGAAGGTATGGTCGAGCGTTTGAACTTGGCCCTTGAGGCAGTCTCTACATGGGGCGATGCCAATTTGGCCAAGTTTAACGAAGGAAAAACACAGGCATGTTTATTCTCCGCTAAAAGGAGTCCATTCGAACTGGCTCCTACTTTTCGAAGCGTATCCGTGCCGGTTACTGACCATCTCGAGCTTTTGGGCGTTTCTTTGTCATCGACGCTCAACTTTGGCACGTATATTGAGTCTAAGGCTAAATTAGCCGCCAAAAAACTGGGTGTCCTCTCAAAGGTGCGAAGATACTTCAACTCTGAGCAGTTGCTCACGTTGTACAAAGCACAGATTAGATCATGTATGGAGTACTGTTCGCACCTTTGGGATGGATCGGCTAAGTATCAGCTGGAGACTCTGGAATCGATTGAGAGACGTGCCAAAAGGCTCATAGGCAATGACACTCTTGTGCGTAAAAGACTTCAAAGTCTCGATCATCGCCGCAAGATTGCTAGCTTATCGGTTTTTTATCGGATACACTTCGGAGAGTGTGCAACTGATCTATATGATTTAATACCACCTTGCCCTTTCTTCTATCGGAATTCGCGTATCTCAAAAAAGCGACATCGTTTCATGGTTGATGTTCCAAAAACACGAACGAAGAGATTTGACTCCACGTTTGTGATAAGAACGTCTAGGTTGTGGAATGCGTTGCCTGAGTGGGTTTTTCCCGATGGTTACAATCTGGGTGTCTTCAAATCGAGAGTGAATCGGTTTCTTCTAGGTAAGCACGTTCCATCGTAGATCGCATCGTCGCTTAACATCAGGCGAGATGGTGGTCAAGTGCGAACCTATCATAGGTAAAAAAAAAAAAAAAAAAAAAGATGACTTTTTTTTTGCTTGCGCATACATATGTGTCGTAAGTAAACAATTAGGTACATAAAACTGTGCAATTGCGTTAAATTCAATGAAATATCCAAAAAATCTGAGCTCGACAGGCGCCCCCGGGCGCTCCGCGCCCGGGTGCACCGCACCCCTTGCACCCCCTGGTAAAGACGGCCCTGTTAATATGTACAAGTTGACAGGCATAATGTCTTGTTCAATTATAGGTACTTTTAAAGAGAGACAATTTTAAAGCATCCCGAATCTTATATTTTTATCTGGGACTTAATAATTTTACGTAATATTTTTTTAAAGAAAAAGATTTCTTCTTCCTCGAAATTATAATAATAATGCGACTTTATTCCTAGCTTTTATCACCACTCAGACTTAATGAATGACTCGAAAACATTATTTAAATTCGTAGCCTTCTTAATATGAATAACGTGACAACGTCATAACAAAACATTGATAGATGCGGCGCAAGCGTACAATGAGCGTAACGGGACAATGAGCGTTACGGGACATAACGGGACTCATTTTCGCGCATGCAGCCGGCGTTCATCGATTTATTAGACGTCGTCACGTCAAAAGCTGTGGCAATACCTTAAGCAATTCAGTTAGGTGGTAAAGATTCTGGAGAGGTGGCAGCCCTACACATGATCAACCCGAGACATTCACTATAGTTTAGACGTGACTTGTATAAACATTTGATTAGTTTTAACTGGACGTGGAAAAATTGCCCTATCGAAACCGGTATACCAACTATTGAAGATACACATTCTCCCTATTTTTCAGAAAATCATATCTACTATATACCTACCTCTATTTTATGTTGTTGTGGTAAGTAGGAGTCTTGGCAGAGTCCGCCTGGAGAAGGACCACACCTTTGCCAGTTATTCTACCGCCAAGCAGTAATGTGCAAACATTATTGTGTTCCGGTTTGAAGAGCAATGTTTCCAGAGAAATTACTGGGCTTAGAGACATAATATCTTAGATCTCTGGATGATCCAGATCCCAGAGATCTAACTTGTTACATGAACAAGTTAGATCTCTGGGTGACAAGTGCAGTGCAGTGTTAGGTAATGATTTGGATTCTTCATGTTTCAATAGCCGCGTGTCACTGTGCTGTTATGTGGCAGGCATACTACTTACTCTCTTGTCTTGTCTCGTCACTCTTTATTAAAAAAAAACTACTTCTTGCAAAAGGATACTTGCTTTTGTTCAAAAAAATGTAAGCACAGTCGTACCTTAATCTCTTTCTTAATCTGATTAATTAATTGAAATAAATGAAAGTAATGGTGGAACTTAGTATAAGCCTAAAACCTAACTAATTTTAAAATTGTTTGGATTTTTTGATGTTTGTTCCTCAATCACGTCGTAACGTCTAAACAAATTTGGTTGAAATTTGGAACATAGCTGGATTAGGGGAGGTCAGCTCAAAGCGGACACCTTAACTTTGATTTCAATAATAGATGACAAAACAAACGATGTTCTCATAGAGTTTTTAATGAATGGACAAAGAGTTAATTATATTTTCATAACATGTAAGCCGAATCCTCAAATGTAACGTTTTAACAAAATCCATTTAAATTTTTTGAAAAGTTGTCAAAAATCCGCTTTGCCCAAGTGGTCGCCTAAAGCGGCCACAGGGAATGGGAAAAGCGGCCAGCACTATTTTGTCATAATTAACAGGCCATTCTTTGACATTTACGAGTACCCCACTTCTTCAGATTAACTGAGATCAGGTGACGAAGGTCTAGTGTCGATTTTAATAAAAATTTGTTAGTTTTTTTGTATTTTTTTATTGTGTATCTGATCAATAGTGCTGATTGTCCATAATCCACAGTTTGGGGTTTGAGTTTATGATTACGTAATCTCCTCACCTATAATATAAACTGATCAAATAAAATGCTCAGATATTGGAATTATGGCAAAGCGGACAGTGGCCACTTTGCCCGGACCGCTTTGCCTTTTCAGGCATTTTGTTTTCAACGTAAATTGCACTCACTCTTTCTCTACTTTGAAAAGAATGCAAGGCTACACGACCGTTCGCAATGATTCCATCTATTATACAATTAAATCACAAACACTAAAATATAATAAGATTGGGCCAAATCAGCAAACATTTATCGTGCATTTTTTTAGTAGTACGGATAAAAATCATTCGCGTCACACCACGGTTCTACACATCTTGCGAATACGGTAAAGCGGTGGCCCGGTATGGGGAAGCAGATTGCCTATGCGTCCCAAGTGGCAAAGTCACGATAATATTGAATATAACTAAGTTATAGACCATGGCCTCTTTGCCTCCTATGGCCGCTTTGAGCTGACTTCCCCTATAGTCTGGAAGAACACATAGGCTACATTTTATCCCGGGATAGTAAGGGGAACGGGAACCACGCGGGTAACACCGCAGGGCGCTGCTAGTCTACAACATTTCACTGGATATTGTTTTAATCGGTTTAATATTATAAATGTCAATGTATCATACATTGACATTTATAATATTAGTATGATGTATATATGTATTTCGTCAAATACTCTTGGTTTGTTTGTAGCTATAACACGTTTTTTCTTTAAACCGATTAAAACAATATCCAGTGAAATGTTGTAGACTAGCAGCGCCCTGCGGTGTTACCCGCGTGGTTCCCGTTCCCCTTACTATCCCGGGATAAAATGTAGCCTATGTGTTCTTATACGTGATCCCCGAGTGCTATCCCACTAATATTATAAATGTCAAAGTATGGATGTTTGGATGTTTGTTGCTCAATCACGTCCTAACGTATGAACGGATCGGGGTGAAATTTGGCACACAGATAGATTATAGTCTGGAAGAACACATAGGTTAATTAGCTAGCTATTGATTAGCTATTGCTAGCTAACGCTTTTTATCCCGGAAAAACAACGGGAAAAACGGAAACGGTAACGATGCGGGTAACACCGCGGGGCGCTGCTAGTATTTACATACTTTTAGTTGGTTTTTGAACGAATTTAATACGATATGATAAATACATTTTCAGATTTAAAATTAGTATTGACACGAAAATATGAACCACTAGCCATCCGCCCCGGCTGTACTCGTGTTACATTTACAGCTTACTAGCAGTGCCCCACGGCTTTACCCGCGTAGTTCCCGTTCCCGTCGTTTCCGATATTTTCCCGGGATAAAAAGTAGCCTATGTGTTCTTCCAGACTATAATCTAACTCTATTCCAAATTTCAGCCTGATCCGTTCATACGTTACGGCGTGATTGAGCAACAAACATCCAAACATCCATACTTTGACATTTATAATATTAGTGGGATAGCACTCGGGGATCACGTACATATCCACCGGTGAAATAATTTTTGAAATCGTTGCAGTAGTTCCTGTGATTAGCGCGTTCAAACAAACAAGCTCTTCAGATTTATAATATTACAGTATTTTAGTGTATAATATACAAACACGACACGGAAACTGTTCAGATCCAAAACGCTTTTCGATAATTGAGCATCACACTACTTTACGAGTAGTATTTACATACCAAATAGCGGCTAGGCGGCTTAGGCAAATGGCAATAAGGCAAAGAATCGATGTCGAGTTGATTACTTGCGGAATCCCAACGGTAGTGATCGGCTCAACAGATGAGCACTAGTATTAGGTTTAAAATGTTCCCAACTCCCCCCTTATTTTCCTCTTCTCCTGATTATCCAAGAAATATGTAAAAATAAATAAGATTTGAAATGACAAAAGTCATGGACCCCGGAGTCTGAGGAGTGGCAAATTAAAATTTAAAAATAAAAAAATACATACCAACTAGATGATGGCCTCGCAAACGTTGATATTATATTGCGATATAAACTATCCTATCCGTCAAGGTGGATCAAATTGCACACAGCGTACAAAATTTTAATAAAATTGGTTCAGCAGTCTAAAAGTAGTCATAGTGGAAAAACAACGTGACACGAATTTTATATATTTCAAGATGTGGTCTAAAGTAACATAGCATTGTCAAAGTGTATTTTTGACGTGATAACGTCTTATAATTCGATGAAGCCGGCTGCACGGCTTCTGGCTTTCATGGAGAGTTCATTCCGAATAGCGGCCAAAAGAAACTCCACACTTAACTCTAATACACACCCCCCTTCACCACCACACCCTACCCCACCGTCCGTGGACGCCACGCCGGGTGCAATCTCCGTCCAAGATAGCTCCTCAAAGAGCATCTCCGTCCAACAACTACTGGAGAACGCAGACCGAGGAGAGGCGGGGATCCGTATCCGCGGGGTGGCTCTCTTCATGGATAGCAACAAAGAGAGATTCGGAATAAGCTTTTGCTTCGCCTGGGAAAGGAAACGCGCCCGTTTGTCGCCGGGATTGTCTTGTCTGCTCAATGGGAGTACCGCAAAAGTCACAATGAAGCGGAAAACCTTCGACGCTATGCCAGTGTGCGAGGTAGACGGCCACCGATTTCGGTTGGTGCGATCGAGAAACAAAACGATTGCACTAATAGAATACTCGGAAGGTCGGACACCTTTCACACAGGCAAGTGCGCTGCTTGCACATCTTAGCAGAAATGCGGGTGAAACACCCCGGGTGATAAGCGTGGATGCGATGGCAATCGAATACTCAAGAGCGAAAGTCGCAGACCGGCTGGGTTGCATTGAAGCCTCTAAACATCATGAGGTTGTCGTATACGAAGATAGGGGAGAAAATCTGAGCTTCCTCAGAGCCCCTTCGCACGACCTAACAAATGCAACTGACAGCTGGGGACACCCCGTTCCTAGTTCGACCAACCAAACCGGTTCCGAAAGAGCACAGCAGAGGGCAGCCGCGGAAAAAGCCGCAGCCAATCAAAGCCGAAGCACCAACACGGCCTTCGTGGCTGCCTTCAACACTGCAGCAGGGAGCGTACTCCGAATCTCATCCCATGCACCACCCCTTTTAACGTCAGGGACCCTCAAAACAGCTTCACAGCAACAAATGACTGACTAGCTTTAGAATTACGCTTAAAATGTTCACCACCCCCCTACTCCCCCCCTTATTTTCCTCTTCTTCTCCTAATCCAAGAACTATGTAAATAAAAAAAGATTAATGTAATGACAAAAGTCACGGACCCCGGAGTCTATGGAGTGTTAAATTAAAAAAAAAAAAAAAGCCGGCTGCACGCCCGCAAAACATGACGTCATGTGCCGTTACCGCCGTTACCTCGCCGCATGACGTCATCAGTACCATTCCACCAGTATTTTCTTAAGACGTTGTCACGTTCAACTATCGTCAGTAAACCGACTTTACAGACAACCATTTTTTTTAAATAAAGAGTGACGAGACGAGCAGGATAATTATAGCAGCGCATTATAGTCTTATGTATATCATGTGCTTTAAAAATAGCACACGCGGCTATTAGAACACGAAGAGTTCAAATTATTACCCAGAACTGTAGATACCTACTACTGAAACTGTGCTCCTCACCCTGAGATATTTTAATTCTTTGACTTTTTAGTGTCTCTGGAAACTGTGACGAATTTACAACTCTCAAACGAGAATTTATCTAAAAAATAGAATGGTGACGAATTTACACACACACTTTTTTGGGACGAATTAACTTTGGGACGAATCGCCTATAACCCGATTAGAGAGGTACAATAACTGATAACTGTCAAAGGTTTTGGACTTTTTTTTAGTGAACTTTGAAAATAGTTCTACCACAACTAAAAACATGAATACCGATGTATTCATATGTATGTATAACACAGGCAAACCTAGCTGCCAACAGAAACCGATCGGCCGAGAAATAGACTTGAATAGTTCAAAATGTACTAATCCTCAAATATGGAACTTTTCATCACTTATCAGTTTTTAAGAGCACGCGATGAAACAAAATATGTATTACGATCTTCTAAACGAATTAAGAAAAAACGGCTATGGAGCTAATTTATACGCTGTAGAAGTAGGACCAAGAGATATACCAGCAAAATCTCTGTATAACTTGCTGAAAGACCTTGGCTTGTCCAGAAGTGCAGTAAGTTATATGCTAGAACGAGTATCTAAAGCTGCACTAGTAGGTTCATATAAGATTTGTCTGGGCAGGGAGAGAAACACGAGTAGTGAAGGTGAGTGTTGATGTACGTCGGAAAGGGGCCCCTTAAACCTACACTCATGTCACGAGTCTCGGGATCTACTCGGGATTTTTCTCTCTGTCACACGATGGACCCGGCACCCGCACGGTGAATCCATGGAATGCTAAGAACTTCGTCTCTCATTTATTAAATAATTATGATTCTTTTTCTTTTTCGTAAAGCTTCTTCAGTAAAATTACCGCAATTTCGTTAGTGTCCAGCTTTTGAACACTGAGAGTGCCGTTAATTTTTTTTATAAAATATGATTATGACCATTCAGATGATCAGTCTTCTTCAGATAATCTTAATTATAATTTGTTTTTCAAGTACTCCTATGTCACTTGAATTTTTTAATGTCGTTAATGTATGTAGTAATGTTGATGATCTTTAGATTACAATTATCTGAGATCTGTGTAGGTACCTACCCAAATACGGCAAATGTAACACGGAAAGAAGTCGGTCAATTTTAAAATAATTAATTTACTTGTGTAATTAATTGTTATTTATTTTACAGCATGTTCAGTATTATAATTATTTAATACAATAACTTTGTGTTCAGGTTTGGCAAGCAAAAAATAACATGGTACCATTTCCTGTAAAATCGAACAACAAAATTCATATTCATATTTCACAAACATGTTTCGAGTGTATAATATGTTCATTTAAAGTTCGTCAGGAAATGGATTCGAGGCTATCAAACTGTCATAGATAAGATTGTTTTCTTTAAATTCCTATTTTGTTTTTTTTTTTCATTTTAAAAATCTGATCGACATTTTTCCGCCCATTATACACTTTTTTAATTTTCTTTTTCGAAAACATAAGAATTTCTCTTTGAAGTTTAAAAAAAAAATATGAAGGTTTACGTTCCGTTTCTCGTATTAAAATGTTGTTTTTATATTTATATTTTGTGATATTTTTAAAACGGTCAAATATAAATGTATATAAGGTTAATCAATATTTTTTGAAATGATACCTTCTTTAGGTGCACCCCACACACAGATTTTATGTGGGCTGTGAATTAAGCCCAAGCGCCACGCTCGTAAATTAAAAAAAAATCTTCGGGTGAACTCGGGACCATGGCCATCTAGATAAGCTAACGTATTATACCTTGGTTAGAAGCATAGTCATCTAGTCCAGATGGCCATGCTTAAAAGACTTATTTAGAGGACAATGTGTTGAAGATTTGTTCCAGACACAAGCGCCCTCCGGTTTCACCCCCGTAGTTTCCAAAGTGAGCTATCTAATTCTGAGTTATACGTTTTCATTTCTATCGACAGTCCCTATGATTGCCATTTTTTTGTTTTAAAAATCTAAATCTAATTTTTCTCGGTTCTCTTTCTCTTTTTTCGAAAATAAATGTTTCGATATCTATATCTAAATCTATATATCTAAAATCGATATTTTATCATGATCCATTTCAGTTTTAAAAAAATGTGAAAATGTACGTTTCATTTCTCGAATCGTTTATCAAATCAATCGTTGTGTTTTCTGTTAACTTCTTTTATAATATTATAACGCTACAGTAAAAATATCTAAGGTTACTCAATCAGGAACAAAATGTAGGAAGATCTCCCCCACTGAGCAAAAAATGGCGGATACAGGAAAACAGCACTGCTGCTAATGTGTAATGTCATTTGAGCACGTTTATACCGATAATGTTGTCTAACACTTACTTTGATCTGTGACTTTACCTGTAATGCTTTTGCATTGTTGTTTTTTACACAATAAGTTACAAACAAGCAAACTACCCGTGTAGGGGTTGATTGGTTGAAAATGTATAAACATTTTACTACCTCTGCCATGAAGGCTTTGTCACTAAATTCAGATATGTACTCTTTTTCTCATTGAGGAATAAAATCTTTAAGAGTACTATTCTAATTACTTACGTATACGCCAGCTTGTCCGTGACACGTGACGATAACGTTCCCGATGTGTGATGTGTATTTGTTTCTGCGCTACTGCTGACACGATTTCTCCGTAGTTTGAAACGTATTCTTCTTTGCCACCGTTTCTGTCCGTTTCCGCGCGGCATGACTGTCATTTTTCTGTCTGGCACTCGATTGATTTTGCAATACAAATACTTAGTTCACGTTCTTCACCAGAAAACTTGAGTGGTGGCGTAGTAAACTTTATGCTTTTTTAGGGTTCCGTAAAACGTAAAAACGGAACCCTTATAGATTCTTCATGTCTGCCTGTCTGTCTGTCTGTCTGTCTGTCTGTCCGTCCGTATGTCACAGCCACTTTTTGCCGAAACTATGAGAACTACACTGTTGAAACTTGGTAAGTAGATGTATTCTGTGAACCGCATTAAGATTTTTACAAAAGTTTAAAAAAAAACAAAAATTAGGGGTGCCCCCCATACTGAGAACTGAAGCTAAAAAAAAATGTTTTCATCAAACCTACACGTGTGGGGTGTCTATCGATAGGTCTTTAAAAATGATGTTGAGGTTTCTAATATAATTTTTGTCTACACTGAATAATTTGCGCGAGAGACACTTCCAAAGTGGTAAAATGTGTGTCCCCCCCCCCCCCCCTCTAACTTCTAAAGTAAGAGAATGAAAAAACTAAAAAAAATATATGATGTACATTACCATGAAAACTACCAACGAAAATTAGTTTGAACTCGATCTGATGAGTAGTTTTTTTTTAGTACGTCATAAATACACTATTATTAAAACTTCGATCAAAGTTACAACGAACTACAAGAACTATGTGTACTATGTATATTATGTTACTTGCTGGAACGGAACCCTTCATGGGCGAGTCCAACTCGCACTTGGCTACTTTATTTGTAAATTAGTTCCATAAAAAAAATAGTTGTTAAGTGACGTATGTTTACTAATATTCAAATCATTTGCAAATAATGTCTTCAAAGACGTATGAATTATGTTTACATTTCAATATCCAGCATACGTCAAATATCTACGTAGGTCGAAGCGACACTTATGTAATACTATTATCCTTCTTTGCGAGAACCAGTTTTTTTAGTTCTAAAACGTAGTTTTGAAGATAGACTTTTGATAAATACTTATACGTTAATGTTAACAATAATTATAAATATGTTCTCATCGATCTATCACTAACATCTATTTGTCTAATATAACAAAATTTCGTTGATAAGAGCTTTGTCTCAAATAAAACACACAAAAAAATGTGGGTTGCATTTTTTATTATGACATTAATCTCACCACTAAAATACGTTTCATTTCACGCTGTGCTTTAAAAAATTAATAGAAAAGGTGATCTAAAAAATTCATCAAAATTTCAGTACCAAATAAATCAACTGAGAACCTCTTTTATAATTGTAATTTAGTACTATAAACATATTTGAAACTAACGAATAACTGAGTTCAAATTATGTATTTTAAAAGAAGGGAGTTATTTTGTAATATGACGAATTATTAAAATATTGGGGTGACGAGCGCAGTACAGTACAGTTAATTGTACTCTTCATGCTCAAATAGCTTCGTGGTATTGTTATATTTTGAGTTGGTGTGTAGCTTAGGAAGATACGGCTAGGCTACGGTCTAGTCGGGAGAACGGCAACTGCCGATCCGGAGACCCCGGATCCAAATTCCACGCGCACCTCTGTCTTTTCGGAGTCAAGTGCGTAATGCCGCTAAACGGTAAAAGGAAACATCGTAAGGAAACTGACATGTACCTTAAATCTTTTGAGGTCATGTTTGTGTCATCCACCAACCCACTGCACCGCACACTGCGTTAGCGTGGAGGATTATGGCATTGACTCTCTCATAGCGAGAGAAGGTTCCGAGTCCCAGCAGTGGAAACATTTTATGGGTTGTTTGTGATATTAAACATGAACAACGTCACGAGCTACATATCTACGTAAAACTGAGAAAAACTTGAGACTAACAGTCAAACAAAACTAAATATTTGTTCTCTATGTATTCCTCTCGTGTCGTTTGGTCTGAACAAACATGGGCAGCATGTGTAGTTAAACTTTTATCAAATTAGCGGGTCTAATATTAACTCAGGTAATACTACGAAAGGTCACACGATGTTGTGACCTTGCGATGACCTCTGTCGTGGAACCGTCTTTTGGTACACCACACAGATTTTTCGTGGCCTGTGAATGAAGCGTATCATCAGGCTCGCAAATTAAGGAAGTGTTCGGGTGAGCTCGGGACCTCCGAGTGTGCCAGAGTGAGAGAGACAGTCAGTTGCTGCTGTCTGTCTGCTGTCACTGTTTTTTTTAAATTATATGTTTTTTTTTTTTTTTTTTTTTATAGCATAGAGTGACGAGACGAGCAGGTCATGTGCCTGATGGTAAGCAACATGCCTGCCACATAACAGCACAGTAACACGCAGCTATTGAAACATGATAGTCCAAATCATTACCTAGCACTGCACTGCGCTCGTCACCCAGAGATCTAAGATATTATGTCTCTAAGCCCTGTAATTTCTCTGGACTGTTCCACTGTCTGGACTGTCTGGAATGTTCTTGGGAACTAGTAGTATCTAAAGCCAATAAGACCAACCAATGTTCTATGTCCGGACATAGAACATTAGTTGGGACCACGGACATCGGGGGATATGCCTTGAAGATTGCGAATCTAGTTCGAAACCTAGTGTCTTATCTCCGGTCTTCTCCCACCTACATAACTACATACATAAACAAAAGTACTAAGTACGACACACAATCGTATATTTTATCGCGCACACTAAGAATTATGATCGCGATCCGTGGTTGGGACGAACAAAACATTCGGCTGATGATAAGCTACACGCCAGCTTAAAACATTTCAATATCACGAAACTATTTGGACACAAACAGTGCCTACCAGTCTTGTCGCTTGTCACCTGAAGATAATAATTAATAATACAATTTTATTATTGATGTCTCTCTGAAAGCATTTTGCCTTTCAAACCGGAACGCTCTATGTTTGCATATTAGTTCTTGACGCAAGAATGACTGGCAAAGGTGTGCAAAGCACCAAAAGGATCTCGTACCTACATATCTAACGATGAATATAATGAGGATGAAAGGCTTATTACCATACTGGGCTAAATTTTGTGATTGAATTCAGAAGTAAATTTAGCAATGTAAGTAGACTGGATTCAGAAGCAGGTTAGAAGCAAGCAATTATCGCTTCTGAATTTAGAATGCTAGCTACTGAATTCACATTACACTAAATTTAGTAGCGACTAAATTCAGCCGACTAAATTTAGCCAAGAATAATACGCCTTAAAATAAACAAAATTACGTCTATACTATGGTTTATGCCTCAATATCCATGTATTAATACGTGTCTATAACATAACCGGAACAAAAATTCAATTCTTGTTATTTAAATCTAATACGTTCCTAATCTGATATAACTTGTTTCCAATGCAATTTGTTCTAGGTTTCTTTACATTTTTAAGCGAAATACACGTCTGATATTCATCAGTCAATAAGTATTTAGTATATTTTTGTTAGATCAGCTCTCTTTTTATATTTTTTTTATCAATAACTGTTGACCCGTTCCGTTTCGCTCGAATGACTCGCTGTCATAATATGAACACCAATAAATACAGAAGATTAGAGTTTCTTTAAAAAGTAGCTAAAAATAAAAAAAATGTGATTGGCAGTATAAATGTTATAACGGGTATATAAAAGGAACGATTTGATTAAACTGGAAAATGGACTTAATCTAGTTTGTCTAGTTTTTAAATATTTTTATTGACACTAGAGAGCTAGAATTTTATTTTATGTACAGCCAAACTTCATCATCATCAGCTGCAAGACGTCTACTGCTGAACATTGGCCTCTCCTCTAGATTTCCACAACGATCGAACATTTCCAGGAACTACAAGATAGAAATTGTTTTTAGGATTGATTTGAAATGATTTTGTACGATATAGGTAGGTACCTAAGTAAGTAGGTACTTACTAGGTAACTTGACACACAATGAAATGTTTGTAGTTGAGACAAGGTATTGATTTTAAAAAATGTACAACGAAGCGAATTAATAATTTTTTTTCGATAAAAAAGTAAAGGCCGGGTTGCATTTTGATTAGAGCGAGTGTGAGTGCGAGTGCGATTGCGAATGCGAGTGAGTAATCGTGATTGATTACTATGCACTCGCAATAATCAATCGGTGTCCACACGTATTTGTTACTAATCACTCAACACCTGCACTACTCACTCGCACTCGTAATAATCAAAATGAAAACAGGCCTTTAATGCACTCATTACATTAACACTAATTTACACTGACATTAATTTTCCTTTTCTATTCACAGTTGCAGTATTGAAGGTTGCGATTGAAGACAGTTATTGCTGCTGAAGAACCCACTGTAGTTTCTACTATATTATCCGGGATAAAAAGTAAGTTGCATTCGTTTTAGTTTTTCTACCACCTATACAAAAAAACGTACAAAAAATATTTTAAATTCTCAGATTTTCTTATCTTATAATACGTTCGTTCGCTTCATTAATATTTTAAGTTCATAAATGATCTGTGACACTCATATTTTTTACTACTTATCGCAATAGCGCCGTATTAACATCTTGCCAATTAAAGAAGCCATCAGAGTCTGAAGTATGCTTCGTTTCAGTTCGATCTGATGACCAGACTGAACTATAATAGTATATTCCGAGAAGCTATAAATTTAACATTTTAACATTTAACAATTTAACATTTTAAGTTACGGTGGTCTAGTCGGGAGAACGGCGGCTGCCGATCCGGAGACCCCGGGTTCAAACCCCACACGCACCATCACTGTCTTTTCGAAGTCATGTGCGTAATGCCGCTAACTTAAAACGGTGAAGGAAAACATCGTGAGGAAACCGACATGTACCTAGAGTCTTTCGAAGTCATGTGTCATCCGCCAACCCGCACTGGGCCAGCGTGGTGGATTATGGCCTTAACTCTCCCCTTGCGAGAGAAGGCCCCGAGTCCCAGCAGTGGGAACGTTTATTGGGCTGTTGATGATGATGATAAATTTAACATATTTATAGCTGTTAGTTATACACATAACGTACTTATTTTATGATATTGAAACGTCCTTTTCTTTTACCATTTTTTTTTTTTAGGAATTTATTATGTAAATTAGTAAGTATACCTATTTACCTTCAAAAAACAAATTGCGGATATGATCCGGTCACCATTTACAATCAAACGGTTCGTCTGCTTCTTATATTTTGTGTAAAATAAAGGTGTCTATATTCGTCGCGTGCTAAACATACCTACCTACCAGACAGAATATCAGCTTAGTTTCGAAAAGGAAGCCACAGTGTTACTACGCTAGTCACGTACTAAAGGCGATTAACATGACCAAAGAGCAAAGAATAGACACGCCCGGATTTGGCGACACACCTCGTTTCCATAGATACCTCGTTAAATCTGATTAATACGGTCTTGCTTTACTTACAATGTCTAAGCTAAAAGAATGACAACTTAGTATAGTTTATAATCTAGACTAGCGGTCCACCCTGGGTTCACCCGTGTTACATAATAAATAGGCACGTACCCACGTGAGCGAGCCCTGAGTGCATGACATGAGTGTGAAAAATCTTTCACCGTTGGGTAACAGTGAAAGATTTTTCGATTCAGTTACTGAGATTAGCGCGTTCAAACAAAACACCTCTTCTGTTTATTCACAGTGAACTTATTCACCAAGACAACTAATATTCATGAAAGTTGGAATTCATGTGTAATTTGGGCTAACTTGACATAATATGTCTGTATATATTATATAATAGTTTATAGCTCAATTTATGGTTGTAATTTTTCTGAGCATCGCGAGTTCGCGAGTTATACATTTTTTAAATGAGGATACCTGAGAATGTGACGCCAGAACCTCTTCATAGCAGCATCTTGAGATTTTACTTGCTTAGTTGTCGTTACCAATATTTTCCTAAAATGCCAAAAAAAGAAAAAAACATATGTGCCATTTCATACTATAATCTATGTAACTAGGTAGGTAGAATGATATTCATAATTCCAGCTACGGATTCCTGATTCGTTCAACGACTGAGCAGCAAACAAATACCTACCTACTTAAAATTTACATCCTACTAATATTTTAAATGTCAATGTTTCAATAATTATTTGTTGCTTAACTACCTACATCAGAACGTCTGAATTATGCTTACATACCTACTAGGATTTATACCTACTAGGTTTTATATACATCTAAATATGTGTTTATACTATTTTATAAAACTAAAGAGATCTTTTCAACGCCCTTATTTCCGATCGATCGTAAGATAATACCCCGTTTACATTATTCCAGTCCAGCGACCGAATCGAATCCAGCGCTGGATTGCTTACTGGAATAATGGAAACCGGCACTGGAATGCATCAATCCAGTGCCAGTGCATTCCAGTGCCGGTTTACATTATTCCAGTAAGCAATCCAGCGCTGGATTCGGTCGCTGGACTAGAATAATGTAAACGGGGTATTATTTCCGACCGATAGAAAGCATAACATAAAAAACATAGATCCTGAAGTTGACAAATTGACATGAATACATAAAATAAAACATCTTCTGTTAATCCTCGTTATTCTATGGCCGTGATTGCATCGAAATTCCAAATCAAAAATAGAATCCATGACGATTACAATGACTAACCTAATAAATAATGCAGTAACATTCAACATGGTCTGCACTTTGAGCTTGCGATAGATACGATGATTTTACGAGACAATTGATGACGAAAAGTTAAGCATTGCTAACTTAAGTAATTATCCAGTATTATTGTTACTGATTACGGGATTATATCAGCGGAAATAACTTTTTATAAAGTAGGTATGGATAAGATGGTCATTTACTGTTGCAATGTATCCACATATATTATCATAATTCAATAATACGAGGAAATGATAGGTACCTACTTGTTTTTTGATGTATGTACCTAATGTAATAATAACGTATCTTCTTTTGTTTTCAAATCTATTCTTAATAATATGAAGCTGAAGAGTTTATTTGTTTGATCGCGTTAATCTCGGGGTCTACTGGGCCGATTTCAAAAAATCTTTCACTGTTGGAAATATACGTGATCCCTGAGTGCTAGGCTATGCAATAGGTACATGTACCTAAATCATTAGATTATGAACCGACGGTATTAAGAATTTAAATGCGACGTACCTATTATATAGGTAACAATACAATAAAGATTGTATGAAGACATAGGAAACGAAAGATTGCATTTTACCTATTGAGACACGCGAGTTATGTTGTCGTATAAAAGTGTTGGCTCGTGTCATAGCCCCACAAATATATTCACTAATCGGCCATCTCGTATTCGTCCGGTTCACAAGTGAAATTAACCTTGAAATAGCGATGCGGCTCACGTTTTAAGCGTCTCGTAACACGCCCTTGGCTGCGCAACTGGACTTTAGAAGAAGAATCGATTCAGTTGCCTAACCAATGACAACCACCGTTTTTACCAAATCTGTAGCAGCCAAGCAGCAGCCCAATTTATGTTTTGATAGCCTTGACTTAAAGCCCCAACTTAATCAGCAGACTTTTTTGATTTAGGGCCTTTCCTCGCAGAGTCAAGGCCATAATCCATCAATTAAGCGTTTCGCAACTCGCCCTTGGTCATGCAACTGGACTTTAGAAGAAGACTCAATTCAGTTGCCTAACCAATGACGTCCACTGTTTTTGCCGTATATGTATCTGTCCTTTGTATCAATCATAAGCAGATGAGGTGTATTTTAGCTAAGACAACATAGTGATGTGCCACAATAAAAGTATGAAACTTCCACAAGAGCGACAAGACAAGAGTGATCAGACCCGTGCTTTCGGTGTAAAGTGTTTGTTCTGATCCTATACGTAGTACAAGTAAACTCTTTAGTAATAGCTCAATTTATGTTTTGATAGCCTTGACTTAAAGCCCCAACTTAATCAGCAGACTTTTTTGATTTAGGACCTTCCCTCGCAGAGTCTAGGCCATAATCCATCAATTAAGCGTCTCGCAACTCGCCTTTGGTCGCACAACTGGACTTTAGAAGAAGAATCAATGCAGTTGCCTAACCAATGACAACCACCGTTTTTACCGAAACTGTAGCAGCCAAGCAGCAGCCCAATTTATGTTTTGATAGCTTTCACAACTTTACGAGCAGACTGATTTAGGGCCTTTTCTCGCAGAGTCTAGGACATAATCCATCATCAATATGACCAAACGCGGATTACGTAGTACCAATGTCCTCAAAAGGTGTATTTAATCAGCTATACATATCTATCTAATTTAACCTTTAATCAAGCAGTTCTTATCCACTTATCCTACTGATGTTATAGATGTAAAAATTTGGATATTAAGATTTTTTTGCTCAAAACGTAACGTCTGAATGGATCGGGTTTAAATTTGGAACATAGATAGATTGTAGTCTGAAAAAACACATTGGTTATTTTTTTCTCGGGAAAATAATATGAACGATAATTACGCGGATAGAAACATGGGACTCTGCTTATGTGGTATTCCAGACCATTATCTATCTATGTACCAAATTTCATCCAAATACCTTCAATAGTTTTTACTTGAAAGAGTAGCAAATATCATGCCAGTCTTCACAATACTATCCATCTTTTAACAAACATCCATACATACGTTCTAACTAGTGCATTTATAATATTAATAAAGATTATAATAGGATGTTATGTTCTTGTTTTAAATAAGTATTTTATTTAATTAATCAGTATTTGGAAACGTTTATATTTAGCCCTGATAAAACATGGTTGTGTCGAAACTTTAGTCAACGAATGCTCCTCTCTCCTAATCTTACAGCACCTTACAAGGTCCATAGAACGGGCTAGTCACACTAATGTTATAAAGGCGAGTGGGTTTGTTAGTGTGTATAATAGAGGTATTAATAATATAACTTTCATAAGATTACATTTATAACTAGTACACCAAAAGCAAAAAACAATTTCAGCTTCAACGTGTTCACTGAATCCCACCCTAGGTTATCCTGTATCATGGGTTTCATGTTCTATAAACAAGGTAATATTATGTATTGAGAAAGTTGCAAAATAAAATCACAAATGCAAATGCAAATTTTAATTGTAAATATTACACAGGGCTGAATCGCTATTTAAATTAATAATTACCTCGACGTTTCGGCACAGATCAGCAGCAGGTCTACTACGAAAACAGATCGGATCCGATCGACAGCTGAATCGGATTGTAGCCTGCCACGAAAAACAGTCAGATCGATACATCTCGGTCGGAACTTATAGACTTAGGTCGGATGAGGGTCGAATCGAACGAAACGGCCGATCCTATCAACCGACAGATTGTCTTTCGAGGTAGGAAAAGTCCATAAGTTCGCCCGATATATTCGTTTATCGGACTTCGTAGTAAGCCTGCAGAAAATAATTACTTCGTAAGTTTCGGCAGCGTTACACCCTCCGTGGTCACGAGAAGATCGAATGAAACGTCGAGGTATTAATTAAATAATCGCGATTAATGTCCTGGGTAATATTTTAATCTATTACTTGTACCCACGTAGCTCTCTGCAACGCCTGAGCAGATTTAATTGAGATCAAAGATTATATCAACATATATATTGTGTAAAACGAAACGAAAAACAACAAAACAGGCTTATTAAAATGTGTAGTTCCCGTGGGATTTATCTAATTAAGTAAATTATTCATTTGCGTGAATCGTATTTAACGAAAATTATTTATCATAAAAAAAATGTTAAGCTCCAGCTTACAGCACAGGATACAATTAAAATAATGACCAAATCCAGCCATTTTGTTGAATTAGCCGCCATTTTGCCATTGCATCAACCAGGTTTCTGTGCCGGATTTTTAAAAGTAAATCAATTAAAATTTTTACGTCAGATTTTGTTAAATTGGACTTCATTAGTTGGATCAATCAGTGAAACAAATATTCAAATAATCTTGATTGTACAGAGAGAACCGGATTTACCTATCCCACCTAAATTGCGTTAAACAACAAATATTTATATGATTTCATATTTTTTAACGATTGTGTTTACATATTTTATTCAACAAAAAATACTTGCCAAAACTATAAACAACTCAATTGTCTCTTTGAGTACGTTAAACGTTACGAAGACTTAAAACATCTTATATATAAAATTCTCGTGTCACAGTGTTTGTTTCCTTACTCCTCCGAAACGGCTTTACTGATTTTAACCAAATTTTATATGCATATTCTGTAGGTATGAGAATCGGCTACTAGCTATTTTTCATACCCCTAAGTGACAAGGGTTGTTCACTAAGGCAAAACAACGTTTGCGGGGTCAGCTAGTATTTTAATACATTACTCAACTAATTTGACAGCTTTTGGGCTCGCTTAAATGCCGGCTTCACAACTATGAGGCCGTAGATTCGAATCCCGCTTGCACCTTTGAGTATTCCTCTAAGTTCGAGTTTGTCTGTGCCACTGGGTTTAACAATGAAGGAAAATGTCGTGAGGAAACCGCATCAAGAAAGACTTCTTTCAACGATAATTAAGTCATACATCCAAGACTTTCCCAGCGTGGGGAATTATGGCCTCGGCTCTCTTTGCTGGAGAAGGCCTTGAGTCCCAGAAGTGGGATTAGTGGGCTTCTTATAGACGCGAATCCATAAGAAAGCCCACTTACTCAATCGAGTAAGCCTTGAATTAATATTTAGAGTAGGTACACTGGTAACTGTGTATTAACCAATGACTTAGATAGAAGGAACTAGTGTGGAATCTGTAACAAAGTTAGTGCTCTGCATACGAAATGACAAATTATAGCCAATTGACAGCACATTGTACCTACACTCTTTGTACGATACAAACTATTGAACATTCTGTGTCATTCATATACTAGCATGAACATATTCTGTGACATTTACAAATCTACTTCTACTAATCTGTGGTTTGGTTAAAGAAACTGCTAGGTAATCTGTGTATTCTTTAGTGGGTTTCCCAACGAATGGCTAATGGTCAAGTGATGAAAATACGTTTGAAGGACAATGACATTTAAGTGTGGCAACGAAATAGAATCTTTTTACTACTTGAGATAGGTATTGTCACGCTTGGAGAGCTTTTTTTTTTTTTTTTTTTATGTGGACAATTCACACACAACACCATCTGACCCCAAACTAAGCAAAGCTTGTGTGATGGCGGCCAGATAGCTGATAAAATACTTATATAGTTTTAAATACATACTTATTATACATAGAAACACCCAGACACAGTGCAAACATTTGAATTCATCACACAAATATTTGCACTGGGTGGGGATCGAACCCACGACCCTCGGCTTCGCAGGCAGTGCTACTACCAACTAAGCCACGAGGTCAGTCAAATGCAGTAATTATCCATTAAACTAACAAATTTTAATATGATGAGCCAATGCATTTACTGATACCACCATCTGTAGGAGAAGGTTAGGTAATGTCAAAGTCGACAACATTAGTAGTACCTACCAGCACGAACTAAAGCCTCGATGGGTTTTCTTTGTCGTATATGGCAGGAGCAATTTGGAGACGGTCTCGCATTCTTTCATGACTTGCCCTGTTCCGGATCCCTCAATGGAGCCCCGTCCCGTAGAAATGCTGACGCATTTTTAGATGGCCAATGGTCATGGTCTCGAGTTTACCGGAAGATTTCTTATCATTCCCGAGCGTGACGCTAGAATTCAATTCAAAGCGCACGAAAAATCTGTCTGTGGCGCGCCAAAAAGAAGTTTTCACTTTAAAAAATACATTTTTTGTACGAACCGTTTTTTATTTGTGAAGTTTTTAAGCAAAAGAAATATATGTATTTCATTTAACATACCTACCAGTTCCACACACGTAGTCACCCTCGTTAGTCTCCCGGGATGAAAATTCTGTGTTATTCCAGACTATAATCTATGTAATACTCTATGTGTTCCAAATTGCAACCTTATCCGTTCAAACATTCCGACGTGATTGAGCAACAAACATCAAAACTTTCGTATTTATACAAGGTGTTGCAGAAAGGTGCAACAATATTTATGGTAGTTCATCTACATTAAGTTTAGAATCATGTATGTGAAAATTACGCATGAAAGCTCAAAAAATTTTTTCCATAAAAAAAATATTTTTTTTTATTGTTATTTCATTTGACATACCCCTAACGGCCAGATCTCCGCACTGATTTTTGTACGACGTCGGCGTCGCGGCGTTTGCCGTCGTTTGCCTGCTGTACATGTTTTAGGGTTTAAGCTGGTGATTTGATGGAAATTTTACGTCAAACTTTGACTCGAATTATCTCGTGATCTACCGTGCTGAGGAGAAAGAGACCTTGGGTGATGAAGTCTACATCAGTGTTAGAATGGACTTTTAAAATATTGTTGGGGGTAAATCCACCACGTTGTATATATTAGTAGGATTTAGTTCCAAATAACATTATTATTAATTAGATATCGGCAAAGGAATCCACGAGGCAGATTCATGTGACACCTCTATCACGTGTTTTGTCACAGAATTAACGTAGGTATGCAAAAACTAACGGAATTAATATTAATGAACATTAATGTAAAACTTTAAAATATGAAACATGTTTAAAATCCGTTCAAACAGGTATTACCTATCTATCTTATTCCATTAACGTAGTAATAATATTTAAGGAATAAAATGATTGATTGATTAACAATACAAAGGCGACAGTTTGTGTGTAACTTAGTTTGCTTCCACATAAATTAAACACGGTAAGTAATTGCGTGATGTACCTACCTATGTGTAGGTACTTATATAGATACAATGTAATTACTAATTACATTGTACATACATTGTAAATTGTCTTTGAATGTGTGTAAGCTATTTTTAGTAGTGGTAGGACTCTTGGAAGAGTCTCCCGGGGAAGTACCACACCTTTGCCAGTTATTCTACCACCAAGCAGTAATGCGCAATCATCACTGCGTTTCGGTTTGAAGGGCAATGTTTCCAGTGAAATTACATGGCATAGAGATAATTTTTTTTTTAAATAAAGAGTGACGAGGCGAGCAGGACATGTGCCTGATGATAAGCAACATGCCTGCCACATAACAGGACAGTGACACGCAGCTATTGGAACATGAAGAGTCCAAATCATTAACTAGCACTGCACTGCGCTCGTCACCCAGATATCTAGTTGTTATATCTCTAAGCCCTGTTATTTCTCTGTAAACATTCCCCTTCAAACCGGAACACAGTAATGTTTGTACATTACTGCTTGGCGGTAGAATAACTGGCAAAAGTGTGGTCCTTCCCCAGGCGGACTCTGCCAAGAGTCCTACCACTACCTAACAGAGATCTTATATATATCTGGGTGACGAGCGCGGTGCAGTGACAGAAAATGATTTGGACTGGTTCATGTTCCAATAGCTGCGTGTCACTGTGCTGTTATGTGGCAGGCATGTTGCTTACCATCAGGCACACGTCTTTTTACTCTCCATTATAAAAAAGCGTCAATGCGAAGGTACGTGCAAATGCAACCTTATCTTGTCACGCGTCATATGGTTGTCCTGCCATGATGACACAATGGACAATGGATATTTGGAAGCAGGAAGCTGCCCCAATGATATCTTATCGACAGTTCCTGTATCGTTGGCGCTACGTGATTGTAGTAAAATATTCCTGGTTCAATCATGACGAGATTAAGTTGTAGTATTGTAGTATCCAATCACACATCTGGACGTCAACTCTCTTTCGACGAAAACGTAATCTCTTATATATAAAATTCTCGTGTCACAGTGTTTGTTTCCTTACTCCTCCTAAACGGCTTTACTGATTTTTACCAAATTTTATATGCATATTTAGTAGGTCTGAGAATCGGCTACTAGTTATTTTTCATACCCCTAAGTGTTGTTCACCCCAAACATTTTTTTTTTTAATTTTTGGTCAATTTTTTTTGTTTTTATTTTTTTATAATGTGGCGTTAAAAATACATACAACCCTAAATTTTTACGCTTTTATCACTAACCCCTGTTTTTTTATAGCCATTTTAGTAATTTAATCATTTGACATTGAACTCCTAAACGACGGGACCGATTTGAATGTTTTTTTTTGTGTGTTTAATAGATGTTTTAAATTCACAAATAAGCCCGGCAGATGGCGCTGCAGACAGTGTCTAGGTTATGTCCGAGCGAAGCCGGAACGGACCGCTAGTTTCTAAATAAACTCGGGACTTTCCAACTCCGATTCTACGTGGATCCGTCGTTTTGTCCGTTTAAATGTTCTAAGCCTACTCTAATTAGAGTATGCTTAGAACATTTAAACATCAAACAATGTTGTATCGGACCAAACGAAGTAGAAATAGAGTAGGAAAGTTGATTTTTCGAAATTACGTTTTCGTAGAAATAGAGTAGACGTCATGCACTTAAAAGAACTTAAAAGTGAACCGATGACCTTACAATCGTAAAATTGGACAAAACTCATGGATCTTATTGTATTAGAATATTGACGAAATTTAACTTTAAGTTAAGTGAGTTAGTGATTAAAATCGCATGTTACGAATCGTGTCGTCAGTAATGGTTGTCGGGATATCTTGACCTGTGCATAGGACCTTTGAATCGAACCTCGTACTTAAAATTTCTTACCGTCAGATTCCATACGCTACTCAAGGCTCACGCAACCCAATTAGAAAACAATTGGCAGTCATAAGGACTGTCGATAGACTGGAAAATTTAAAATCTGAATTTTAGTACTAAACAGCATAATTGTTGCACAATACATCATCTGTATAACTATACACATACTACCTTTAACGTAAATCGACGCGAACTCACACGATTTCACCCATTCAAAATACGTTTAACGCGCGGTGGGTCTACCGCCTAACTAAATCTCCTTTGGCTTTTCTATTGCTGTCTCTGTCATTTTGAACAAAAAGAAAAGAGAGAGCTATACCAAAGCCATGACACTTTTAGTTAGGCGCTTAGGCGGCATACCCTCGGGTCCCACTACGCTGCCGTCACCGCCACCCGAAATTAGCATGTGACGGGAACCAATAAAATTTTCTCCCACCAAACCTACCAAAACGTGTTCAAAACAGAAGTAGGTAAGCACGCTCCATCGTAGACCGCATCGTCGCTTAACATCAAACCCGATGGCGGTCAAGTGAAACAAGTCTAAAAAAAGTTGGTGATCATAGGGACTGCCGATAGAAGTGAAAACTTATTACTTAGAATTTGATAGCACACTTTGGAAGCTACGCGAGTGAAACTGGAGAGCGTGCCTAGCCTAGAATAACTCTTCGAAGCATTGTCGTCTAAATATCTTCTCTGATGTGTAATGGTAACCATGGTAACAACACACCATGGTTCCGAGTTCACCCGAAGATTTCTTTCATTCACGACGCTTGAGCTTAACTCACAGCCCACGAAAAATCTGTATGTGGGGTGCCAAACGAAGTTTTCACGTCAAAATCAAGATATCTATCGACTAATTGCGATGTTCACTCAACAGTAGTATTGAACAAGAGCCTACGTTATTCATAAAGCAAGCTATTAAAGACATTCCATCATCGTAATATTATATAACGAACGGCCTTGGCCACTCTATTCGGGCTCTACTCTCAGTTGAGTCAAAAAACTGAAACGGGGTCAAATTAAATGACATTTTGCAAGCCGCAGAAATGAATTAATGAATGACGACACCTCTGAACTTTCACTCGATAGCTTTACGGTGTTAAGTGGTAATTGAGGTGATTACACGTATTTGAGAATACTTAAAATGTGACGTAAAAAATATACTTGGCATCATTTTAAAAAAAACTGGTCGTGACATAAACTTTCAAAATTACTTTTTTAATACCCTTTTATCCTCATACGCTAATCGAATGGTTTTTTTGGCTTATCAATATGTACTTCTATGTACAGGGTGTCCCAAAAGTCGACGTCAAGCCAAATTCGCATAATAGGTAAGGTCATAACAGTTATCAGAAAAATATTTATAAAAAATAATGTATTTTATTTTTAAAATTATTGCAAAAAAATAGTCGGGAAAATGTACCACTCTGTAACAGTTTTACTTTCCTATTGCTACAAATCTTATTACTTATTTCATACTTATTTCATCCTGAATAGTGCTTCTGTAATTTGTAACCTTAAAATCTGAGTTAACTGCTCCAGCATGAAAGAAGATGTCACAATGTCACAGTGAATGTTGCAGAACCACGTTTTGAAAATCAGTTTTTAGCCCTACTTTAACTGACGGTCCTGAAAAAAATTATACTACACAAGTCTGGCGAATAACTTTAAAAAATAGCGCAACATTTAATAAGGATTCTAAAGTGGTATAACACTTATTACATTATTTCTTAGATCGGGTACAAAAATATTTTTTCAATGAAAGTCTGAATATATTTCCATTAATTTCAATTAAATATTGTTCTGTTAACTGTTATGACCTTACCTATCATGCGACTTCGGCTTGACGTCGAATTTTGGGACACCCTGTATTTATAAATACTCCTTGACGTATTCGTCAACGGCAAACTTAGCTAAGAACGAAGCGTGCGAATATGGTTCGCAAATCCAAGTTTTTTCCTAAACATCCTATCGCAGGACGCACAATGAAATAAGCCATTCGAATAATATGGTACTATGGTAGATAATATGTACCTACTCACGTTTGATTAATTCGACAACATGTCTTAAAATCACATGCGTTCACAAACGTGTGAGCGTAATATAAAAGACTCAATTTTATCAGGGTACTGGACGTCTACTCTATATCTACGAAAAACGTAATTTCGAAATAAACTCGCTACTTTCCTACTCCGACTCTACTTCGATCCGTCGTTTTATCCATTTAATTGTTCTAAGCCTACTCTAATTAGAGTATGCTTAGAACATTTATACGTCAAACAATGTTGTATCGGACGAAACGAAGTAGAACGAGAGTAGGAAAGTCGCGAGTTTCTTTTTCGAAATTACGTTTTCGTAGAAATAGAGTAGACGTCCAGTTTCGAATTCGTATGCGTTATGCCGCTTACTTAAACGGCGATGGGAAACATCGTGAGGAAGCCAACATGTTCCTAGAATCTTTCGAGGTCATACGTCATCCACCAACCCACACTGGGCCAACATGGTGGGTTAAGGCTTGTTGCTCAATCACGTCAGACGTCTGAACAGATCTTATTGAAATTCGGAACACAGTCTAGAAAAGCACATAGGCTACTTTTAATCACTTACTTTTCATAATAACTTTTTTTAAGCATTCGTACTTAGCCTTCTACTTACCGACTGTATTAACAAATTTACATAAATATATTCACTTAAATTTTGTCGGTAATCCAAACTACTAGATCTTAAAGTGATAGGTAGTGAGAGTTGTAACAAAAGTGAAATTTAGTCATTGCTTTCTCACTTGAAAAATCTGCGAAACAATTTTAATTTCACTGACCGACATACAATAATTAAACAACTGAAAATATGGTTTGTTTTTAAACTATCATTGTTGTACAATATACACACACAGTCACACACACACACAAGTATTCGTATCATTACTTACAGGATTTTTACAGGTTTTTTTTAGACTAAGGCCTACTGTCCACGCACGCGTCTTTTGTCGAATGCATGCATCCTACGAACAAACGCAAAACGTGCGGCTGTCGTGTCGTTGTCGTTTCGTGGACACAGACTTCATTATTTGTACGCAAGATGCATGCATCCGACAATTGTCGAAATCGTGCGGATGTCGTGCAGCTACGTGGACAATTGGCCTAATACTACGAGTATCCCACGATTTAACTTGCGTAGTTTTCAATCCCGTTATTTTCCCAGAATAAATGTGTGTACTTATTCTAGACTATTATCTATCTATGTGTTAAATTTCATCCAGATGCTTTCAGTAGTTTTAACTTGAAAGAGTAAATAAAATTGATTCTAATGTACACACTTTCGCAGTTACAATATTAGTACTTAGTTAATATTATGTTGTTTTATCAAAATATTATCTATACTATCTATACTAATACTAGCGGCCCGTTTCAGCTTTGCGCGGATAATAACTTAGATACCAACTGCAGCGCCACCTGCCGGGCTGATTTGTGAATCTAAACCATCATAACCCAAACGCATACAGAAAAATTCATTCAAATCGGTTCAGCCGTTTAGGAGGAGTTGACTAACAACGAAAAGTGGCATTGATTTTTATATCTATACTAATATTATAAAGCTGAAGAGTTTGTTTGTATGTTTGTTTGTTAGTTTGTATGTTTGTTTGTTTGAACGCAAGGATCTCTGGAACTACTGGGCGGAATTGAAAGATTCTTTCTTTGTAGGATAGTCCATTTATCGAGAAAGGTTATAGGCTATTTAACATTACGCTACTATCAACAGGAGCCGAGCATGAGTGAAAAATGTAACAAAAACGGGAAAAAATATTGCTTTTTGAAAGCTTTCGTAAGCGTGACAGCATAATGTCATATTTTAAAGGTTAAAAAGTAAAAAAAAAGTAAAGGTAAAAAGTTTAAAGTTCGTTAGAACCTAAACTAACCGAATTTGTTCAAAATTTGAATTGGTACGACCAATTTTCGATAGATGGCGTAGCAATGCGCGCGCGTTCAGCTAGTTTATTCATGAAACTGTAGTTTTCTTTTGAAATATTGTAGACGTATCCATCACTTTTTATTTGTACTACCCGTCTTCCTGTTTCCGTAACTGTTTTTCCATCCTACGGTTGCCTGGAAGAGATCGCTTTATTACTAATTATTATTAATATTCTGAATTGAATCTTTGAATGCTTAGATGTTTGTTGCTAAATCACGTCGGTATAGCTGAAATGATCGCGTTGAAATTTGGTGCATAGTTACATCATAGTTTGAAATTGAAATAACACATTAAGGATACTACTTTTTATTATTAAAAGTAATAGGAATAATAACTAGGCACGCAAAACCGCAGAGCACTGCTAGTAATGATATTTATTGCTAAAACTATGTTAATAATAATAAATAAATATTGGTGGACATTTCACACACAACACCATCTGACCCCAAACTAAGCAAAGCTTGTACTATGGCGGCCAGATAGCTGATATTATAATACTTATATAGTTTTTAAATACATAGTTATTATACATAGAAACACCCAGACACAGTGCGAACATTTGAATTCATCACACAAATATTTGCACTGGGTGGGAATCGAACCCACGACCCTCGGCTTCGCAGGCAGAGCTTCTACCCACTACGCCACGAGGCTAGTCGTAATTTAATTTAATGGTATGTTATGAAAACTTTTTTTTAACTAGGTAGTATTCGCTTACGTAAAATTCATTTTTTTAACGTAAAATACGACAATTGTCGACGACAACTTACTTTGAGCGTGTAAAGGTATGTATGTAAAAAGACATAATTTAAAGACATTAAAAACTTCAAAACCAATAACTCTGAGACGCGAAAGCACAAGAAACCTCGAGAGGCATCAAGGTTAGGCTTTTTGAATTTACTGTGTCTGTTTTGGAAGAACTCCAAAAGTAAGCGACCTTTTTCTGAATTATTTGTTTACACCTTCATTGTGATTTTTTTTATTCTTTAGGTTTATGGAGGCTTCTAGACTACAAGTCTGTGCCAGACCCAGTGTGATGACTTACATATAATTATAACATAGTAACGTTACATTTACTAGTTACGGCTGGTCTAGTCGGGAGAACGGCGCCTGCCGATCCGGAGACCCCGGGTTCAAACCCCACACGCACCACTGTCTTTTCGAAGTCATGTGCGTAATGCCGCTAACTTAAAACGGTGAAGGAAAACATCGTGAGGAAACCGACATGTACCTAGAATCTTTCGAAGTCATGTGTCATCCACCAACCCGCACTGGGCCAGCGTGGTGGATTATGGCCTTAACTCTCTCCTTGCGAGAGAAGGCCCCGAGTCCCAGCAGTGGGAACGTTTAGTGGGCTGTTGATGATGAACGTTACATTTACGTGCCACTCTGAATACCCCGCGGTTTCGCCTGCGAAGTTCTGTTCCTCATTTTTCTGAGATAATAAGTGCCTATGTGTTATTCACGACTATAAATAATCTATCTGTGTTCTAAATTTCAATCAATCAATCAATTCAATTTCAAATTTCAATCAATTTCAATTTAAATAGCAACAAACATCCAAACTTTCGCATTTATTAGTTGTTTTTTTGGTTTGTCGAAGAAAATCTATTATCTTATGTAGTTAATTTATACGCTGTAGAAGTAGGAGCGAGAGGTATACCAGCAAAATCTCTCTGTAACCTGCTGAAAGACCTTGGCTTGTCCAGAATTCCAGTAAGTTCTATACTAGAACGAGTATCTAAAGCTGCACTAGTAGGTTCATATCCCATTTGGCTGGACAGGGAGAGAAACGAGAGTAGTGAATGTGAGTGTTGATGAACGTGGAAAGTGGCCCCTTAAACCTACACCCGTGTCACAAGTTTTGGGATCTACTCGGGATTTCTCTCTCTCTGCCACACGATGGACCCGGCACCCGCACGGTGAATTCATAGAATGGTAAGAAGTTCGTCTTTAAAATTAAAAAAACAAAAAACGGGATAAAAATATTTACATATAGCGTATGTCTTAATGTACCTACCCACACCTACCTACTTAGAAAATATTTAAAATCATTCAAATCCATTCTGCCTTTACAGAGATATGTTGGGAAGAAACATTCCATAACCATAACTCATTACCATAACAACTGAGCATAACCCTGTAGGTACTACTGAATCAATAAAACACTTTGTTAAATAAATAAATGTGTTGTAAACATTGACAAGGTGTTGCTCTTGAAGATTCATATTTACACATCTACAGAAAGATTTTACTTGTGTAAAAAGGATTCTAAAAAGAGAACTACCTGCAAAAACAAATGTAATTTTTAACACATATTTGTCCACGTGTATCACCAACGAACGTAGATTCATTAATTCTGATCTAAAAATATTACATTGTTTGTTTGGTTTATTCCCCACGGCACTACCAAGCTGCACTACTGGTAGTGTCGTGGGGAATTTTTTTTCCCTTCTGCACTACTGGCCAGTAGTGCCGTGGGGAATTTTTAAATGTCTTACATCTTCATTCCCTTCTACACTACTGGGTACAAAAACGTTTTACCAATAGTGCGGTACTTAGGGAATATTTCTGCGCTACCGTCGTGTCGTGGGTAATATTTCTGGACTACCAGCCAGCAGCGTCGGTACTGAGTAATTTATAATGGGTCTTTTTACATCACCATTCCCATCGACATTTATACTCGTACTACACTATATCCACAAAAAATTTCATAACTACGCGTTTAGGAGATAAACATAAGCAGTCCACTAAATGTTCCCATTGCTGGGACTCGGGGCCTTTTCTCTTAAGTAACCGTTTTTAAGTTAGTGGCGTTATGCAACATGACTTTGAAAATATTGGTACGCGTAGGATTTGAACCAGGGGATTCGGATCAGCAGTCGCCGTTCTCTCGACCAGTCGTAACTATCAAATGGTAACTAAATTATTCCGTTTATTGGATTTATTGTTTTATTTATACATTATCAGGTCGGCACCGTAAAACAAGTCCAGAGGCCTTTTTCAACGAGAGTACACGCGAGTGATCGCAGCTCGTGTAACACTGACCGCCGCACCACCCTGACTGAAACTTAGTCTGACTGGATTGACTATATTATCATAGGAGAGTTCCTATGTATTTATTTAAAATGTGTAATTACCACGTTAGGTTTCCTCACATTAAAACCCTTAATCAAATAAAAGTCATAATATAAGTATCATTTAGTTTAAGAACAAAAAAATACTTGTTTGGCGACACTCTGAGTACAAATTATTAGTATTTTAGATTATTTTTGTTTTCTATGAGCTGGATTAATTAAATCTATCACTTTCATATGTCAGTGAAAATCGTTTCCAAAAAAAAAAATACTTAAGAGGTTTCAAGGGACACCCGGATGGAACGAAGTTGTACAAAATATGGCAACTCCTTACTGTTTCTGTTGCCCTGGTACCTGAAGGTGTGGAGGTAATCGAAATTCCGTTACATTTTACGCTGCTGGCTGGTAGTCCAGAAATATTACCCACGACACGACTGTAGTGCAGAAATATTCCCTACAGCACTATTGGTAAAACGTTTTTGTACCCAGTAGTGTAGAAGGGAATGAAGATGTAAGACATTTAAAAATTCCCCACGGCACTACTGGCCAGTAGTGCAGAAGGGAAAAAAAATTCCCCACGACACTACCAGTAGTGCAGCTTGGTAGTGCCGTGGGGAATAAACCGTTTGTTTCAGATGACTTTATAATTATATCGTGGAAAACTTTTTAAATCTTTCAATAAAGTGTCGTGGTCCAATGATCTATATTTTATATACAGTATTAGTACATTTAATAATATTAAATACCTCTTTTAATCTATTATTCTGCAACGCCGCCGCCGTACAAAAATCATGCGACAAGGAGAAATTATCAACCCCGCCCTCTTTGACTGTACTCAGTTGGACAGCTTACAAGTGACGGCATAGTGCTGAATCTTATTACTTTATACCCTTCTATCATCCGGTGGTTAAGTTACTATTTACTACGTAAATTTTGTTCACGGGCCTGTAGTCTATGACGAATGAACGGATTGAGCTGTAATTTGGGACACAGTTAGATTACAGTCTGGAAAAACACATAGGCTACTTTTATCTCGATAAAACAACGGGAATAACTGGAACTACCTACACGGGTAAAACCGCGGGGTGCTGCTAGTTTAAAATAATCCAGAGTTCTAATGTCTCGGGTAAGGATTTTATAGGCTTATAACACCTAAAATTCTCGTCGCTATCATTACAGCATATGACCAACGGTCAGCTTTCACCGCTAATTGGTGGTAGCATGCCATTTGAATTGTCAGATTATACAATAATTGATTATCATTATTGATTGCAATCTCTATTGTGTAATGATCAATCTTACAAAGCATTGTAATCGAATAAAATATAATTGTTAAGAAGTATCTTCGAACTTCATACAGTATGGATTATGCAAACTGACATTTGGGTTGTATTTAGGTACAAAAGATAATCATAGTACAAAATACTTGACCAAATTTACGGAGTAAGAAGATATACCGAGTCGATACATCCTCCAAGCCGTCAAAAAGTTAGTTACTGAATCAGACTAACAACAAAATCTTTTCCATCGTCTTAGATGGCCTTAGGTTTCTTTGACTTATTGTTCTAAAAGTCTATAAAGGCTACGTTATGGAAGATCTTGACTCATTTAATATGCAATATGATGAGTAGAACAAACAGAAAAGGCCTTTGCTATAATTTCATCACTTGTCCAGCGATGATGAAACCGAAATACTTACTTGCAGAAAATGATAAACTCGCAGATACAATCATAATAGGAAAATTACCCTTTCAACGTCAATTAAACCATTATTCCATTATAATTATGCTTTAGCAAACTCAATAAGATAAGTTGTCTTCTGAGTGCTCTTATCCTTGGAGAATCTTGGCATCTAAAAAAAGATTTTCTATCTTATTCCTCTGTATGGCGAGTGTGAATTTTCTCGAACACATATGTGTATGCGGGTACACATGATATTTGTATGAACTTATGAAGTACCTACTCTAGCCGCCTTTGACTCTCTGTGAATTCCTTAAAACATTTTTTTTTAACTTGAACAGGATTTCACTTGACCGCCATATTGCCTGATGCTAAGCAACGATGCGGACTACGATGAAGCGTGTTTACATAGAAGAAACCGATTCAAACCAAGATCGAGGCACCATCGAGAAAAATCCACTCAGGCAGCTCATTCCACAGCCTAGAGATCATAAAAGTAGAGTCAAACCTCTTTATTTGTGTCTTTGGAACTTCAACCATGAAACGATGTCGCTTTCTCGAGCTACCATACGAGCAGTCTGATAGCAAAAAAAATGGTTGTCTGTAAAGTCGGTTTACTGACGATAGTTAAACGTGACAACGTCTTAAGAAATCAGTACGCTGATAGCGCGAGTAGTGATACCGCTCGACTCGGCGGGTGGCGCCCTCAGCGCTCAGCTTCGTCCGCATGGCACTGACGACGAACTAACGGTAACGTTACATGACGTCATGTTTTGCGGGCGTGCAGCCGGCTTCACCGAATTATAAGACGTTATCACGTCAAAAAAGGGCAAGGGTGGCAAACGTCATGTTCACGCGATCACTATAAAACACGTACATGTAGTATTCGACAAAACTCACACTTAGCAAACTAAGTCAAAGTTCTGTATACTGGTGAGGTAGGCGGGTGTTGATGTGAAATTATAGTGAGATCTTGAGAGATCTAGCTATTTGAGTTAGGCCTACTGTCCACGCACGCGTCTTTTGTCGAATGCATGCATCCTACGAACAAACGCAAGACGTGCGGCTGTCGTGTCGTTGTCGTTTCGTGTACACAGACTTCGTTATTTGTACGCAAGATGCAAGCATTCGTCTTGCATCCGACAATTGTCGAAATCGTGCGTATGTCGTGCAGCTACGTGGACAATTGGCCTTAATCTCGTAGTATCTGATAGGTTAGAGTTTTGTACGGCGCTAATTTTTGCGTAAAAACATGGTGGCATCAGGCCAATTGCTACCTGTACCGCAAAATTGCTAGCCTATCGGTTTATTATCGGATACATTTCGGAGAGTGCGTGACTGATCTGCATAACCTAATACTACCTTGCCCCTTTTTCTATCGGACTGCTCGTAGCTCGAGAAAGCGACATCGTTTCATGGTTGATGTTCCTAAGACACGAACAAAGAGGTTTGACTCTACATTTGTGATAAGAACGTCTAGGCTGTGGAATGAGCTACCAGAGTGGATTTTCCCCGATAGTTATAATCTTGGTGTTTTCAAGTCGAGAGCGAATCGGTTTCTTCTAGGTAAGCACGCTTCATCGTAGGCCGCATCGTCGCTTAACATCAGGCGAGATGGCGGTCAAGTGTAAACCTATTCAAGTTAAAAAAAAAATTGGCAGTCATAGGAACTGCCGATAGAAATGAAAACTTATAACTCAGAATTTGATAGCTTACCTTGGAAACTACACGGGTGTAACCGGAGGGCGTGGCCTCGCCATCTTGGCATGGCCATCTAGAAATGCGTCAACACATTTCCCATTGTCTGATGCGTTTCTAGATGGCCATGCCATGATGGCCTCTCCACGCCCTTTCAGCATTTCCCATTGGCTGACGTATTTCTAGATGGCCAATAGCCATGGTCCCGAGTTTACACGAAGCTTTCTTATCATACCCGAGCGTGACGAATGAATTCAATTCACAGCCCACGAAAAATCTGTCTAGGCGCGCCTAAAGAAGTTTTCACTTCAAAAAAATAAATACATATATTGTCGCCTTGCTGCCAAGGTGGGTTTTAGGAAAAAAGGTTGCTCATTTGAGCTCTCTTTTCTAACAACAACACGGTTTTGGCGGATGTTAGGCTATCATCAATTCTATTGTCTGAACTATTTCGATCGAAATTGGGGAGAGGTACTCTCGGAGGTAGACCTCAAACAAAGCTTGAAGTCTGTAAGTTGATCAAGAAACCTTATTGGCTCAAGTGAAGGATACATTCCCGACCTTTACAATTATGCTTGGCAATGTTATGACGAGACCACGGAATTTACATATCAAAACAATCCTATGCCATTGGTTGTCAATCCTATTCCTTCGGCCCTGCGACCTTCGCCCTGGTCATTCACCCTATCACTCAACGTCTCCAGTCCGAACTAAATGCTTGGACGACGGAACGTTGGATCGCGACGTGAATATTGTTCCACCTGATTTGCAAACACTCATAGACATTCGTCTCATTAGCCTGGATAGAATTGTTTCAAAATGAGTACTTTTTGTTGGTGGTTAGCGCGTCATGTCCAGGTAAAAATTCGATAATTCACAAGTAATCTAAAATTAGTACAGTGATTGGACATGAATTTTTCATATTTGACTACAATAAAATTAAAAAAAATTAAAATATGGCAGTAATAGGGACTTCCGATAGAAGTGAAATCTTACAACTTAGAATTTTAATATGAAACACCACTAATGTTGCAGAATACGTCACCTGTAGAGCTACAGATATATATCGTTATATGTGTTCAAATCGCGAATGTTTAGCAACAATAATCCGGGGCGTCTACCGCCGAACGAAAAATGTCATAGCTTTGATGTTTCTCTCTCTCTTTTCTTTTCGCTTGAAATGATAGAGACAGCATTAGCAAAGCGATAGCCGATTTAGTTAGACGGTAGAAGCGCGGGACGAGAGGGTCAAAAATATACCATTATAATTAGTTAATTAGTTCGTCAGGTAGATTATGGAAAAATATTGGACACGTATTTTTTGTTTTATCAAATTTTCTAAAATTGACAAAGACATAGATCATCAAACTTTCGGAGTAGGGGCGTCACACTATAGTAAAAATCGTACCATTTCATGACGTGACTCGAAACTTCTAAGCACTAAATCTTCGTCGTTTTTTTGATTGTGAAACATAAGAAAAAATACGTATACAATATTTTTTAATGATCTAGCTGACGGAGTAATTACTTTGTTTTAGTCGTGTCGCCTTTTACAGGTTTTCGACTCGTAAATGTTTAATTTAAAAACAGTTTTGAAGTGAAAACTTCTTTTGGTGCGCCACACGCGGAGTTTTCGTGGGCTGTGAATTGAATTCTAGCATCACGCTTGGGTATGATAAGAAATCTTCGGGTAAACTCGGGACCATGGCCATTGGGCTACTAAAAAAGCGTCACTCTTTCTAGATGGCCCTGTTCATTACCACGCCCTCCGGTTTCACTCGCGTAGTTTCTAAAGTAAGGTATAATATTCTGAGTTATGAGTTTTCACTTATATCGGCAGTTCCTATGCCTGCCAATTCTTTTTCTTATGGCTTCTATTTGGTTATACAAGTATCACCGTAATTTCGCCGTGTTTGATTATTGGGAGAGCTGTTAATGACACGTTTTGGACTTCGTCTAAATCTTGAGTAAATGATCAAAATGCAATGGTTAACGTCAACTTTTTCTTATAGCACCGCAATTTGGCCAGTGTCCAACGTTTGATTATTGGGAGAGCAGTTTATGTCTAACAACAGGTTTGTGGCTAGTCTAAGTCTCGAGTAAATGATAAGAATACAGTGTGTGGCCAACTTTTTTTTTCTTATGCCTTTCATCCGATTATATAGCACCGTTATTTCGCAAGTCTCCAATACGGCGGTTTAGTCTTTCTTGTATTTTTTTGTTTCTTCTATGAATTTTATCAAATAACTAAAAAACGTATAGGGATTGTTTTAAGTTTTGCAAAAAATTATTGTTTGTATAAATGTTATCATTTCAGGTACCTATTTTTTTTTTTTTTTTTCAAATAAGTAGATAGGACGACACCATGGAGTAGGGTGAGTTGCCTGAGAGAAATAGCTGTTAGCGTAAGGCGGTTAAAATCTTTAATACCTATTTTGTATTCATTTTTGCTTTTCTGGTGTGCATAATAAAGTGTTCCTGTCTGTCTGTCCGTCCGAAGTGACAAAATACTAAATGTGTTGTGCACTGTGAGAAAAAGTTTGAGAGCCTCTGGCATATCTCATTCATGGCTCACACGTGTTTTCTGATCCGATTAATAAGATTATCAGAGCGAAACCCTGATTCATTATTGTACTTAGTTTCACAACCCTTTGTTCGCATAAGAATACGATCATATTATTGAGAAACCAACACGGAAGTCTTGGTGTAATCTTCTTGACAGATGCACCGATAAAATACTGTTTTAGAACAATGGCTATTATTCTATCGTCGCGTCGTGTTAAAAAACTTAACCAGTTAGAGAAGAATGCAATTACCTAACAATAGGGCACAATCCTCAAAAAAACTAAGTAGCCCGTTAGTTAGATTGCCAAAAATTATTGTACACGTATTTTTTCTTTTGTTTCACAAACAAAAATAGACGAAGAAACAGCGCTTCGAAGTTTCGTGTGACGTCACTTGTGAGTACGATTTTAACTCACGACTGACGTCGCGACCCCTCACTCTCGAAGTTTGATGGTCTATATCTTTGACGATTTTTAATATTATGAAAAAAAAAATACGTGTCCAATATTTTTCCATGATCTAGCTTACGGACTAATTAGGATGGCGTATTTTTGACCCAGTCCGGTACCCTATTAGTGTAAAATCACATGTTTTTAAAGGTTTAATTGTATACATTCCCGAAGAAGTTTTTGAAGTGAAGCTTTTGGAACTTTACTGTGTTTTCAGACCGAAAGGGCAATGTTTCCAGTGAAATTACAAGGCTTATGCCTCGAGTGCAGTGCTAGGTAATTATTTGGACTTTTCATGTTCCAATAGCTGCGTGTAGTGACACGCAGCTATTATGGGCAGCCGTGTTATTAATTACCATCACGCATACTTTATACATAGGTACTATATATTTTTTTTTGAAAAATTGAACTGAATTCAGTGATGTGCATTCAGTGAGTTAGCATACTAAATTCAGAAGCGAGAATTGCTTGCATCTAAACTGCTTCTGAATTCAGTCACAAAATTTTGCCAAGTGTAATGTCAATAACCAATAGACACTAGCAAATTTACGGTGATACAAGTAAGTAATTAAATACCAAATAATTTCAAAAGCCATCAGAAAATAAATTAATTAATGAAATTGAATGAAATGAATTTTTTTAACGAAGCCAAACTTTTATAAATAAATATACTACGACGTTTGTGTCATCAAACAAAAACGAACGCAAAATTGAGCTAGATTGAAATGTTGTAATGCCTAGTATGAAAACTAACGTGGTTAATACATATTTTAAAACAAATGCACGGGTAACTCACGTATAATAAGGTGCGCTTACACGAGGGCAATAATTGCTCGGTGACACGAATGGACCGATCTGTAGCAATTAATGGAGCAACTTCAACAAATTGCGGTAATTATTTCGGCGATATTGCTTCTAATTCCTCCAGATATGTCATATCGCTCAATGTTGCAGATACCAATTGACGAATATCTGATAGGCTTGGAAATTCCTAGCAATTTTTGTATATATCTCATTCGCACTTGTTTCTTTTGCGGCTTGCCGTCTTGCTTCCGCGGGGAGAGCGAGAGCATAGGCGAGAGGTCGGGTGGCGCCTAGTTGATGAAGTTGCGCCATATCGCTCAATATTGTATTGCGCAGTATTGATGCTTGTTGCCGTTGCCGTAAATTGCTTGATGTAGTCGTGACGTCATAGTTGACGAGTATTGACTGGAATTGAGCAATTTTAGTTGCCCGTATAAGCGCACCTATAGGCATAGTCAGAACAGTCCGACTCGAGTTTCGATCGCGTCCGGCGATCTTCTTCGCAGCTTGTTTAGCACACTAGTTCAGTGCGAGTCGGACTGTTCTGACTATATTATACGTGAATTACCCGTGTTTTGTTTTAAAATGTTGTAATGCCTGTTAATGAATGTAAAATATCTTAACAAGCGTTAAAATTTGTAAGTACAAGTAAAAATGTGGCACGTAAATATTAGATACCTAAAAATTTGGACAGAAACGGGGTCCTCGCGTCCTTCAAACTTTCACTTCGCTTGCATCCACGAAAAACGTGTTTTGTGTTTATGGTCAGATGACTAAGCATGATATTTTCCTTGCATTGCATTTATTTCTTTGACGTAACTTTTCTAGTTAAGATATGATGAGTCATTGCGTCTTGTGGTGAAATTGTTGCCACATTTTATTTTAAGGGCAGAAACGTTTCATTACAAATTAAGTGTGGTTGCGTGCTTTTAAAATGTTGAAGACAGAAATAAAATTGGCAGTCATTTGAACTGTCGATAGAAGTGAAAACTTATAACTCAGAATCTTGATAGCTTACTTTGGAAACTACGCGGTTGAAACCAGAGCGCCATGAGCATGGTCATGTTCCGATTTTACCCGAAGTTTGTTATCATTCTCGAGCATGACGTTAGAATTCAATTCACACCCCACGAAAAATTTTCATGTGGCGCGCCAAAAGAAGTTTTCACTTCAAAAAATGTTGAAGATAAGTGGTCCGTGCTCCGTCCCTGTGATTTAATCCGGGACTTACAGGTTTTTTACGTCATTTTTGGGGCTAGGTGGTTGATTGTGAAATAAGAACGTGTTCTCCAATATTTATTTATTCCTCCACGTAATTACTTCATTCACAGTTCAGCCGTTACAGAAATGCAAATAGAGTATACGTTCCCAACAAACTTACACACTAACTTTCACCTTTAAATATAATACCTATTAATGTGACAAAAAAATTACGACAATTAAAATTTATCCAGTCATTAGCAGCAGAAAAAGCGATCCTACTGAGAAAACTACAAAATATGCACTAAATGATAGGTATGCTACTAAAAGTCCAACACTATAAAGCGACATCAATTCAATCAATTCATTTCATGACTGATGTTCCAAAGACCCCACACGCACCACTGTCTTTTCGAAGTCATGTGCGTAATGCCGCTAACTTAAAAACGGTGAAGGATAACATCGTGAGGAAACCGACATGTACCTAGAATCTTTCAACCCGCACTGGGCCAGCGTGGTGGATTATGGCCTTAACTCTTTCCTTGCGAGAGAAGGCCCCGAGTCCCAGCAGTGGGAACATTTAGTGGGCTGTTTATGCTTATGCTAACTGCAATACACGAGTTGATCTATTTATCTACAGATAGCGCGCGAGTTGAATGCAGTCGGGGTCTGAGGTAAAGAGCGGGAGCATCTCCCCCCGCTATCCGAACGCCCCACCTCACGCGCCTGCAGTGTATAGTGCTGTCACTGTCGCGGTCACAGCACTCCGCATTCCTAAGCTCTGCATTCAACTCGCGCGCTATCTATACATACATCGGTACAAGGGTGCCGCGATCCCTCTTTGAATGGCAATTACCAACCTTTCCTCCAGGGACGAACTGGAGCGGGAGTAACCCGTATTCTCCCTGAGCTTGTTCCCTAACTCTAAAAGGAACCCTTCTGTCTCAGCTAGGGCTCAATCATTCGTGAAAATACACTTTGAGCTATGGTCACCATTATTGTTTGCCGTTTATTTCACGCTGTGAATAGAGTTCAAATTTCAATGAACGGTAGAGTTTAACCAGGCGTTACAGAAAGAAAAGTCGTGCGGTTAAAATGCACCAGTAAATGTTATTGCACGATGTTTGTTTTGCGTACGGGTTGGGTTTCAATCGGTTATAGCGGAAACGTTGTAAAAAGGTTATCGAATACCTCATTTCTTAATATTTACTATTCGAAGTTGTTTGAAGTCCCTACTTCATGTGAGATGAGTATTGGCGGACCCACACTTGACCAGCGGCAGCGTGGTGAATTATTACCTTGCCTTGGCCTTACCGCAAGCATGAAGCTTAAAGTCGATTTAAACTGAACGAACATAGAGCTAGATCTGGAACAAGAGCATTCTTTCTCGATCTTTTAGTGTAAACGAAAGATCGTTCTTAGCGTTTTCCATATTATATATTCCATAGAATCTTTGGGAACGCAAACAAAACAACGAATGAATGCTCTACGTTTGTTTACACCAAATGAATTTGATACAGTGGGGATAGAATGAGCATTCGCTCGTCTGATGTAAATCGGCCTTTATGCGTAAGCGTATGAAATGTTGAAATGTAGTGACGCTTTGTATCGGAGTGTAACGCTATCAAGGGCCGATATCTCAATTTCGATTGGGGTTCTACAGGGTCTTAAGATAAGCGTTGTAAGGTCTGTTTTCGTCAAACTCGTAAATATGTTCAACTGTTTACAATATCAACTGTGTTAAAAGAGAATAGAGCTAATTGCAAAAGAGATTGAAGTTACGACTTGTCTAGTCGGGAGAACGGCGACTGCCGATCCGGACTCTCTCTTTTAGACAGAAGGCCCCGAGTCCCAGCAAAAGAGATAACCCTTCTTTTTGATTTCAAATGTTCGTTCAACCAGAACTACGAAAATCTTCTGAAACAAAACCGACTGATTTTGTTTGCAATACATTCATAATTATGTAGTTTATGTTGATTTTGTTTATTAATAAAAGAAATACATACCTAAATACCTGTCTAGTTCTTAGTGAAGGTACATATAGGTTTCAATGTACAATGTTATTAGCAAAAAAAGTGTGTGTGCTATTCGTAGTTTCAGGCTTGCAAAAATTGCAAGGAGTTATTAAACAACTCCTTGCAATTCTTGCAAGCAGATGTCTAAATTTTAGACTTATGGCTGGATTTTTAGACACGCTGGAATGATTGAGTAACAAATATGTAAACATCCAAACATTGACATTTATAATATTAGTAGAATTAGTAGAAAATCCATTGTCTTCCCTAGGATGCCCCGTGTTAAAAATTAAAATAAATTGGTGGAAATTTCACACTCAACACTACGAGTATCTGACCCCAAACTAAGCAAAGCTTGTATTATGGTGGACAACAGATAGCTGATACAATACTTACTTATTTAGTTTAAAGACTGTTATGTTTTGTTGAAGAATTATTTATGGGTTTGTATCTTTGTTCGTAACAAACAACATAATTATGGTTCACGATTTATACATAAAGTTTAATCCTTTACAACGATTTTGCAATATATTTCGCTAATAATAAATTTTAATTGTATGTAGTGATAAACATTCACATTATTTGTTCAGCTGCATTCATTAATAATTTTTATGCGTTTTGCATTTAACAGAAATTATATTAAGTATTTGGAAATTATTTATTATAACATTTTATGAGTAGTTACATTATGCAGCCATCTGTGACTTTTGTGGGTCATTTTCGTGTTTTATTGCTATTAATTCGTCTACAATACAATTTAATTACTTTTTATACAAACGATTATTAATTGCTATTTACAGTTAATATTAAACTGTATTATTATTCTTCAGGTGAAACAATTTCAGAGGTAATGTCTCATCTTAAGACAATTTCTTTCTTTTTTCTTTCTTTTTCGTCATGACTTCCATTCGGTAATGCTACCGTAATTTCGCCAGCGTCTAACGTTTGAACATTGAGAGTGTCTTCTATATATATAAAAGCGAAAGGTCAGTCATCAAGGAATCTCAGAAACTACAAATGCTAGGAATCTGAAATTTTGCATGGAGGTCCCTTTTAGCACGTAGGCGCTCGCTAAGACGGGGTTTTGTGAAATTGAACCCCTAAGAGGGTGAAACAAGGGATGAACAGTTGCATGAAAATTCGTGATTTTTAAAGTTATCAAATTTTGTATCTAGACGCTTGACACGAAGCAATTAAATGTTTGTTCTATTAATTTTGTAATTTCGAACTGTACGGGGGTGAAATTGGGGTTGAAATGGGGGATGAATGTCAATATGGAAATTCCCAACCGTTGAAGATTAAACCATGAAACTCTGTATATAGACACTTGACACGAAGCAAACGAATGTATGTTCTATCAATTTTGTGATTTCGAACTGTACGGGGGTGAAATTGGGGTTGAAATGGGAGATGAATGTCAGTATGGAATTTCCCAACCGTTGAAGATAAAACGAATGAAACTCTGTATATAGACACCTGACACGAAGCAAACGAATGTTTGTTCTATCAATTTTGTGATTTCGAACTGTACGAGGGAGAAATTGGGGTTGAAATGGGGGATGAATGTCAATATGAAAGTTCCCAACCATTGAAGATAAAACCATGAAACTATGTATATAGACACTTGACACGAAGCAAACGAATGTTTGCTCTAACAATTTTGTAATTTCGAACTGTACGGGAGTGAAATTGGGGTTGAAATGGGGGATGAATATCAACATGGAAGATCCCAACTGTTGAAGATAAACCATGAAACTCTGAATATAGACACTTGACACGAAGCAAACGAATGTTTGTTCAACCAGTTTCGTAATTTCGAACTGTCTCGGGATGAAATTGGAGTTGAAATGGGGAACGAATGTCTCTTACGGTTTCACACCTAAACAAGTGAACCGATTTTGATGAAATTATATGAAATTTGTTTTATTATAAGCTGTTTTTAGTAACTGTAACTCTGTCTGGATATAAAAATAGGTACTGCCTGAGTTACCTTAGTACTTAGTATTTATTTCGCGCGGACAAAGTCGCGGGTAACAGCTAGTTGATCTATATATGTTCTTAATTCAGGTGATCAGTCTTCTATTTTCTTCAAAGCTTCTGAGAATTTTGAGCTTGATTTTCTGACAGAAAACACGTAATCGAGGCAGTTCAGTAGGGTTCTTGTTTCAACTTAAGACAATTAATACTTATAAATATTTCTGTCCTTGACAAAATCCTTTCCCAATGAAAAATGAGCCATAAATCCAAGAAAATAGAGTTT
This sequence comes from Ectropis crepuscularia, assembly GCA_963693475.1. Taxonomy (NCBI): domain Eukaryota; kingdom Metazoa; phylum Arthropoda; class Insecta; order Lepidoptera; family Geometridae; genus Ectropis; species Ectropis crepuscularia. The sequence continues at coordinate 6,748,853 of OY856361.1, forward strand.
TATTTTTAAAGCTTGATCTTTGGCCGTTAACCTTGGATGGTCTTTGTTGTCAACCGAACTTTATGCTAACACAGGCAAATGATCAAATCATAGCAAAAATCACACACCATTATATTATTTTTTTTTGTTTTAAGTTAAGTCGGTATAGCCTTTTTGGTCACTTCTTTTTTGGGGGCATGCTAATTCTCGAAATTAAAAATACAATCTAGAACTTTTCAAAGTCAGAGTGAATAGGAACTTTCTAGGTCAACGTGCGTCGTCTTCGACCACACCGTCGCTTACCATCAGCCGAGTTGATGGTCAACTGCGAACCTATAAGCGATACAAAAAAAATGCAAGTCTATAATTATTATTTCACAACATTTGATTTATTTCAGGTTTTATTATTTTTTGAGTATTCTAGTTTTCGAATTTCCTTTGGAGACTGCGTGCGTGCGTGCGTTGTTTTAGTGTATTTAAAATCATAAATACCTATATTTGAAATGTTATGTCTTTAATGGGTAATACTATTGAAACTCCTGAAAATAGTTGGTTTTTTTGGCCTGAAAGTACTTACTACTTACACACTTTGGAAGAAAAACGCAGAGTCCTAAAAATTATATTATATGCCGCTCACAGTTGGACCAACACAGTTCTTTTTCTGTTCAAACATGAAGTAAACTTTAACCAAATCTGAAAGCTTGCTAGGCCTTTAATAAACTAAAAGCAATATCTCAGTAGAATTGAATCACTAACAGTACTAGTACCACAACGAGTACTGTATAACAACTAAAGGTATACAACTCTATTCCAAAAAAAGAAGATAAATGCTTTGGAAATACAGGCTTGCGCCCAATGAGACCACTAAAACGCTTTTCAAACAGTATACACGTAGATATAAACAAATTATTAATGTAACTCAAAATGCTCAAAACGCTTGTTATATAAGAGACGCAAAGTCAAAATCTAAAACGACCTGGGCAATAGTCAATAATGCAAAACACAACTACCCAAAGCAACATATTACAAAAATATCAGTTGATGGTGAGTCTATTACAAACACAAAATATATTGCGAAAAACTTCAATAACTTCTTTACGGACTTTATAAAACCTCAACAGAGAGATAGTTTTTCCACTGAAATGCAGTTTAATAAATGTCATTCTTTATTTTTAACGCCAATAACGCCTAGTGAACCATGTGAAATAATAAATTCGCTTAAGAATACTGAAAGTTTTGGGTATGATGGGATAACCACGAAAGTTGTAAAGTACGTCAAATGCATTATCGCTCCCATATTATAAATGTATGCCTTGAAAAGAGAATTTTCCCAGAAAAACTTAAAACATCAGTCATAAAGCCAATATTTAAAAAAAGAGACCGAGACAAATTGTCAAATTACAGACCTATAGCCCTCATACCTATCTTTTCGAAAATATTAGAAAAAGCTATTTACCAAAAATTTTATGCTTACTTCGAAAATCTAAATATTTACTCATCAAGCCAATACGAGTTTCGAAAAAAGAAGGATATAAATTTGGCAAAGTTTCTTGTGCAGTCATAAACTTGACATAAAAACTATCACGGACACAAAATCGATGAAATCGACTCAACTAAATTCTTGGGCCTTCACTTAGATAACAAAATGACATGGGATCAGCACATCACACACACCTCCAAGCGCATCAATCAATTTTCATTTGCACTATACAAGCAAAGTAAAATTGCAAACAGGGCATTGACAGCGTACCATGGCCACGTTGCTTCTATGTTGAGATATGGAGTGATATTCTGGGGAAACGCCACAAATAAATTAACAGTCTTCAGAGCCCAAAAAAAATGCATCAGGGCTATGTGTAGATTGAGACAAAGACAATCATGTAAAAATAAATTTATAGAACTAGAATTATTGACCTTTCTTTGTATCTACATTAGTAAGGTTGCTTTATTCGTAAAAAAACCTCTGAACTTTTGCCTAAGTATGAACAAGGCAGTAGAACGTTCGATCCGACCCTCATCCGACCTAAGTCCCTCCCGTTAATTGAAGTTAAGTACTTCCGACCCGAAATGTATCGATCCGAATGTTTTTCGTGATACAATCCGATTCAGCTGTCGGTCGGATCCGATCATTCGGAGTTTGTTTTCGTAGTAGACCTGCTGGAGATCCCTATTGTTATTTTGTAATATCTACTCTAACCCAGGACCACAAGCTAAATAAATAATTTGATTAATTTTACTACATCTTACACGACTCCAAAGAATGTCACGTTCTATCATAATGTACTAAAGAGTTTAATTTCACATTTGTTATTGCGCATTATGTCGCCTGAATGGATCGCACCGGGCGTTATTTGACGCAACGTGTTATGTGTATAAACGGGCCTGGTGTGAGCTAACCCTAGTTATGTCATCGACCTCGGCAAATACCGACCTTTTGATTTGCACCATACAGTATTTTACAGATTTGATGAATCGATCTTGAATGCTTTTTTATTTTAGCCTCAAGCTTAAGAATTTCGCGGATTTTGGCTAATTGTTTATGTAATTTGCTATGCAAATTTATATCTTTGTACTACCTTGTAAATTCAGCTAATTGATTGTTATAATACAAGCTTTGCTTAGTTCGGGGCTAAATAGTGTTGTGTAAAAAATGTCCAACAATTTTTATATACGAGTATATTACATCCGTATCCTAAACATTTTAGGCATTTGAGACGTCCATCAATTTATAAGACACATATTAAATAAACTTTTAGAAATATCACTTTAAAAGCAGCTTTGATAAAGCTGATTATTTTGTTTGAATTTGTTTTTTTTTATTTGCTAACCGATTTCACGCTTCTTGCAAACGTTAGAAGCGTATAACGGAGCTGAAAGAAATCAAAATTATCGGAAAAGGATCACAAAAACGTGTAAGCAATTTGATCTGACGGTAGTTGAGTATTGATTTTAAACTTTCGCGATATGAACACATAATGTATACGATATATATAGTATACAGGACTTTAATCACGATCAAAACTATAATTTAACTAAATAATATAAATAAAATAAATAAATAATTACCTCTACGTTTCGGTAGCGTTACAACCGCAGCGGTCAAGAGAAGCCTTGAAGAAACTTAACTTGGGAAAGTGAGTGTTATAAAAAAGAGAGTGCGTTTACAGCACAGCTGTAGGTACATCATAGGCGGATGTTACCTTGTTAGGTATATAGCCTCAACTCTAAACAGATATTGCCGCATTTAAAGGTACGTGCCTAACAAGCCGCGATTGCTAGTCAAACGGTCAGATAATAATTATAAACAGTGCGTCCTAATCATTATCTATTTACATACCTAGAATACTAAGTAATGCCCCAGCTACACGAGCCTAGTTTTTCAAGCTAGTGTTAGCAAGATACTTCTAGCTTCGTGTAGACAACGCTACGCAACGCTAGTTTTGGTTACACGAAGCTAGAATACTAGCTTGCTAGCTTACTAACACTAGCTTGCTAGCTTACTAACACTAGCTTGCTAGCTTACTAACACTAGCTTGCTATCCTAGCTAGAAAAACTAGCGTCGTGTAGCTCGGCCATTACAGACGGAGAACATTAAATTTATTGACGTGACAACGTCTTATAAATTGGTTTGCCGGGTGACACTTCAAGAAACTGCGTTACGCTCCGCTCACGTTATGCGCTCACAATGAGAGCGAGTGAGAGGGACGCGTGCCTTTCACTTTTTATGTCTGTCTCTCTCGCTCTTAGGCGGGCTAACCATGTAACCATGCCCGAGTCGCCGATTCGCTTAGGCGCCTGCATACAAGTTTACACGTTGCCAGTTAATTGTAAAACGATTGTGTATTGATAATGTGACAGACTACGAATGAATATTCACATTAAAATTATTTTACCACTCAAAGTCGTTGTCACGTAAAACTTTCGCCCGTATACCGACTTTACAGGCAACCAATGTTTTCTTCTATCTTCTCGTAATCACGTTGTAACGTGACCAAAATATCGCGGGGTTATAATCCTATTAATGTTGTAAATGTCAATATTTGGATGTTTGGGTTTTTATTGCTCAATCACGTCGGAACGGCTAAACAGATCGAGCTGAAATTTGGAGCACAGCTAGGTTAATGTTTGGGATAACACATAGGTTACTTTGTATTACGAGGAATAAACCGGAAACCTTGATCTACTCACGTGAAACCGCCGAATGCTGCTAGTTTAATAATAATTTAGATCGAGATTAAATCCGACAGCTAAAAGTTAATACGACAGCTAAAGAAAACGATTGACAAAGGTCACGGACCCCGGAGTCTGTGGAGCTGTAAAAAAAAAAATACGACAGGTATGCACCTGTCATGATTTGTTCCGTCTTGAGAGCTCAGAAACAGTCAAACAGTGGCAGGGTGAGGTCTCTCAATAGGGTACAATCCTCAAAAAAACTAAGTAGCCCGTTAGTTAGATTGCCAAAAAATATGGTACACGTATTTTTTCTTTTGTTTCACAAACAAAAAATGACGAAGATACAGCGCTTCGAAGTTTCGTGTGACGTCACTTGTGACTACGATTTGTACTCACGAGTGACGTCGCCACCCCCCACTCTCGAAGTTTGATGGTCTATATCTTTGACGATTTTTAATATTATGAAAAAACAAAAAATACGTGTCCAATATTTTTTCATGATCTAGCTGACGGACTAATTAGGATGGTGTATTTTTGGCCCAGTCCGGTACCCTATTTAGATCACCTGCCAGGTAGATAGTCCGTCCAAAATGATCTCTCTTTTTGAGAATCCTTATTTTTTATCTCTAAATAATACCCTGTTTAAATTTCAAATGGCCTCAAATCCATTTTTTGCATTTTTTGAAAAACATGTTTGCACCCACCTGGCTATGTTAAAACCCCGACTAAATCCTCTGGCTCATTATTTTTTTAAATCTTTAAACATTAAACTACAATACAAAAATTGGCTTATTGCCTCAAACATATACCTACACTGAAAAAAATAAAATATGTGTGGTTGCATTTTGCCCCGCCTCTCACCAGCCAGATCTGCACCTCCGAGTTGGGATATAAGAGAACTATGTGACAAGTTTTCAGCTTCCCTCAAGTACCTACCCAAAATTTGCTAGCAGCTCTTGGAATACTATACTCGGTTGGCGGAGAGTGTGGAGAGTTCCTTCTATATTATTATCTATGCCGCGGTTATACAACGCACAATAGTATGCACTCAAACAGAGGCGCGTCGGTAAATATTGCGAGTCGAGTTCAGTGGGTCGACGGGTTCGCAAGCGATCGACCTGACCCAGATTTTAAGCATGACGCAGAATACTGCAGAGGTAAAGGTTCAATTCAATTCAATTTATTTATTCGAACCATTAATTCAAGAGAACGCTTGGTAACGTCACTTACAATAAAATTATACATAAATAAATTATTATATCATAAATAAATTAATTATTATTATTAGTATTATATCAGCTATCTGGCCGCCATCACACAAGCTTTGCTTAGTTTGGGGCCAGATGGTGTTGTGTGTGAATTGTCCACCAATATCTATTTATAAATAATCTGTGTACATGATAAAATAACTTCAATTTTTCAATTTATTTATTTGAACCATTAATTCAAGAGAACACTTGGTAACGTCACTTACAAAAAAAATATTCATAAATAATCCCCCAATATAATACCAAAGAATAATGTCAAATAAAAAATAATCAGCTGTAAAGGGGCCTTGTTATTTAGGTGCAGCTGTAAAAATGCTTTGTCATTGTGAAAAATCAAATTATCCAAATAATGAACACATACAGTACATAAACAAATTTACGTTATATCTGTTGTACTCTTAGATAAATAATGAGTAAACAGATCAGGGTTTTCCGCACGGTTCTTTTGTGCCAATCGTAAGCAGATGAGGTGGATGTTTAGCTATGGCAACTTAGTGATGTGCCGCGACAAAAGTATGACACTTCCACAAGAGCGATCAGACCCGCGCTTCTACCGCCTAACGAAAAACGCTTTGATGCTTTGACATTGCTGTCTCTTTTCTTCTCGCTTGAAATGAAAGAGACGGCAATGCCAAAGCGTCAAAGCGTCAAAGCGTTTTTCGTTAGGCGGTAGACCCCCTGTGCTTTCGGTGTAAAGCGTTTGTTCTAACTCTTTACGTAGTAAATGTAAACTCTTTGGTTGTATTACAAAAATATTTGTTTGAGAATCAACTTTACTATTAAATGAGACGCTGGTATCGACGTTTCACGTTTTGTTGTAGAATTCTTTGCAGAGTCCGCTTAGTCAATGACACTTTTGCCAGTTATTGTGCCGCCAAGCGGTTATGTGCAAACATTGCTGTTATCCAGTTTATAGGGGCAAAGTTTCCATAGAAATTACAGGGAAAAGAGATTTAAAACTATTAAAAAAAAACTCTGTATAACGAGTACAGTGCAGCCTTACAGTGATTTGGACTTTTGATGTTGAAATATATGGCATTATCAGAATCAGAATAATTTATTTGTTGAACTGTGTGCAAACTAGTTGGTAGATTACATCATTTCCAGTACTTACAACAGCCTGCCCTTTGCGAGCATACAATAATAACGCGATTTATTTGTTTTTCCTACACACATGATTGAACTTAAATCAAGTGTTGTACTATCGTAGTAAGTTTCATTAATACGTTTTCTTCTAAATCAAATAAATAAATATTCGGCGCCAATTAGGCACACTAAACTTTGCTATATAGTGCCAAAGTAATCAACGCTTGCCTTTCTGCGTTTTCCTAATCTGTAAGTGAACTTTATTTTGTATCGAGAATTAAGTAAGGTAATTGAAACCTTATTTGGCAGTCCAAGTAGTGTTGTGGCCAGCCTTTGTTCTGTTGTCAACTGGAAATAAACGCAACGTAAGAATACGAGGTCATAAAACAAAAGTGTCTTATGTCCTTACGCCATTTTTAACCGACTTCCAATATATCCGTTCTGTAATTTCACTGGAAACATTGCCCTTCAAACCGGAACACAGAACTGATTTGTCTAACGTGATATTGTAACTATAGGTACGTGTACTGATATTGCGCTCACAACATTATACAAGACTTAATCATATTCACGACCATGAGTAATCTATACAATATGCAAGACATAAGAGTCCAAATCATTACCTAGCACTGCACTGCGCTCGTCACCCAGAGACCTAAGGTGTTATATCTCTAAGCCCTGTAGTTTCTCTGGAAACATTGCCCTACACCGGAACACAGTAATGTTTGCACATTACTGCTTAGCGGTAGAATAACTGGCAACGGTGTGGTACTTCCCCAGGCAGACTCAGCCAAGAGTCCTACCACTACAATTATAGTATCTAGAGCGGTGTGAATCTGATCAGACCAACGCTTCGGATCGCGGAGCCTACCTATTTCCTTTGCCGTCAACTTTCCAACTAAACATGCATAAGCTTATGCTTATGCCTGCATCCCATTAAATGTTCCCACTGGTGGGACTGGTGGTGGCCTTCTCTCGCAAGAAGAGAGTCTAGGTCATAATCCACCACGCTGGCCCAATGTGGGTTAATGGATGACACATGGCCTCCGAAAAGACTAGGTACATTTCGGTTTCTCTTCACCGTTTCTAAGTTAGCGGCATTACGAACATAACTTCTAAAAGACAGTGGTGCGGGTGGGATTTGAACCCGGGGGTTCCGGATCGGCAGTCGCCGTTCTCCTGAGTTCTCCCGAAACCTTAGAATTCGACACATAGGTGTATATATGGGTATTTATACACGTCGTAACAATGTATGTATTTAATAAAAATACCTACTCACAAAGAGGTGTGACTCTACTTTAGTGATAGTCTGTGGATTGCGTTGCCTGAAAGGTGGTTTCCCCATTATGAAAATCGTGGTGTCTTCTAAGCGACAGTAAATCGGTTTCTTCTAGGTAAGCACGCTCCATCAAAGCGAAAACCTACAATAGTTGAAAAAAAGGCGCCATTTGTTATAATGTTATTGAATAAATTGCTTGACTCATCCAAAAACAGCTCGTTATATATACCTAAATATGTATTTATTATAACACCTTTGTTTGCGGTACCTGCTGTAAAACCAATGTTTTTGAGTAAGTTGTTATTACCCGTAACAAATCATATGGTCACGGCGCATCGCGATTAGCACGATTCATAGAGATTTATGAATATTACAAACGAACTTTTTTCGTTACTAATCACCGCTGAATCACTCAAATTCGCGAAGCAAATAACAAACTGCTTCCTGTGAAGTCGTCATTGCATCCTGTTCAAGGGCGGGTCTTGGCCCCTCCGGAGGTTCTACCGCCTAACATAAACTGTCTTAGCTTTGATATTTCTCTCTTTTTTCTTTTACCTTGAAGTGATAGAGACAGCAATAACAAAGCATAGCATATTTAGTTAGGCGGTATAAGGGCCGGGCTGAGTCCAGGACGTCTACTCTCTTTCTACAAAAACGTAATTTCGAAATAAACTAGCGAATTTCCAACGCCGATTCTACTTCGATGCGTCGTTTTGTCCGTTTAAATGTTCTAAGCCTACTCTAATTAGAGTATGCTTAGAACATTTAAACGTCAAACAATGTTGTATCGGGCGAAACGAAGTAGAACGAGAGTAGGAAAGTCGCGAGTTTTTTTTCGAAATTACGTTTTCGTAGTAAGAGAGGAGACAGTTCAGGACGTCTACTCTACTTCTACGAAAACCTAATTTCGAAAAAAACTCGCGACTTTCCTACTCTCGTTCTACTTCGCTTTGTCCGATACAACATTGTTTGACGTTTAAATGACAAAACGACGGATCGAAGGAGAATCGGAGTTGGAAAGTCGCGAGTTTATGTCGAAGTTACGTTTTCGTAGAAAGAGAGTAGACGTCCAGGTCGTAGATTATGAACGAATCGGGCTGAAATTTGGAATATAGGTAGATTTCATTATAGCCTGGAAGAACACAAACATGCTACTTTTATCCCGGCTCAATAACGGGAACGGGAACTACGCAGGCAGCACCGCGGGGCGTTGCTAGTATAATATTATATCTAAACGCGAAAGGTATGGATTGATGGGTGGATGTTTGTTACTCTTTCACGTGAAAACTACTAAACGGATCGAGCTGAAATTTGGAACAGAGGTAGAATATAGTCTGGAAAAACACATAGGCTACTTTTTATCTCGGTAAAATAACGGGAACGGGAACTATGCGGGTAACACCGCGGGGCGCTGCAAGTAGGTATTGTTGAAAGTTTGGATGTTTATGCCGTTCGGGTTGTAATTTGGAACACAGTTAGCTTACAGCATTGTATAGCACGTAGCACGTTGGTTTTTTGCTTGCACATGGCTTTTTTAACACTGAAAAATAACTGGAACGGATCTGCGCTGGTATAACCACGCGCTGCAAGTTTTAGATAAATCCTAGCTAAACTCAGCACTCCATTTTTGGGCAGTCTAAACACGAATAACATTGAACCCACGCTGTTTTTGTGACAATTTTAGATCACGTTTTGTAATATAATGACGCACGTACACTATTGTAAGCCTAATATTGACAAAGCTCTTCCTAATTATATCACGACTTTGAAAAAACTTCAAGATTCAACAAGAATAGAAGTACTAGATGATTTTTTGAAGATTTGATGATTTGATAAGTACCAAGATCAGAGATCAAGGACAATATGGAAGTCGTCAGGCTTTTTTTGTGTCATTAGGCTTATGTCATCTCGTCTGGTGGTAAGCGCACTTTTTGCACTCTATAAATAAATAAATATTGGTGGACAATTCACATACAACACCATCTGACCCCAAACTAAGCTAAGCTTGTTCTATGGCGGCTAGATATAGTTCTAAATACATACTTATTATACATACTATGCTCAAAAACATAACATAAACAACCCACTACATGCTCCCACTGCTGGGACTCCGGGCCTTCTCTCACAAGGAGAGAGTGACGGCCATAATCCACCACGATAGCCTAGTACTGGTTGGTGGATATCAATCACTCTACCTATTCTAATTTACTTGCTTTTCCTGCTATTGATGGTTGCTTCGAAGCGAGCGCTATTAACGATAAGGCATATATGGCACTATAACCCGTTGTTTGAATAATTTATTTAATTGTAGGTTTTTTTAGTGTGCTTAATAAATTGTTTCTGTCTGTCTGTAAGCTGCATACATTTATTTAGAAACATTCACTCGGGTAAAGCATTTCACAGATGTGATAGATAGATTATATTTTTTTGCTCAATCACGTCGTAACGTATGAACGGATTGGGCTGAAATTTGGAATACAGGTAGATTATATATAGTCTGGAAGAAGGAATAATGCATTGGCTTTTTATCCCGGCAAAATAATGGGAACATGAATAACGCAGGTAACACCGCGGGACGCTGCTAGTTTATTGATAAACAATTTATGCTAAGTATATATAAGACTTTATTTAACATAATAGCTCGAGATTTAAATCCATTAATTTTATAATATCGATGACGATAATTAAAATTAGTTGTAAGTCATAGTGACTGCCGATAAAAGAGAAAACTTATAACTTAGAATATTAGTATTAAACAGCACTAAGTTGCAGAATACGTCACCTATACTAGTTACAGATATATACCCTTACATAGATTTAATGGCACGCGGCCAAAATGGGAACTAACGCCGTCGTCAAGCCAACCAGGGTAGCCGATGCCCTCCAATAACAATATAATGCCACAATATCATCCAAGTGCCATTATTTCATGATACGCCTATATGTACTTACAGTTACTACGTCGCTGCTGCCCGATATTAGCATTTCGTGACGCGAACCTATAAAATGTTCCCCTACTAAAACAAAAGCGGCTGAAACAGTAAGTTTTCACTTCAAAAATATCAGAATACTTAAAAAAAATGATATAGTGTGAATAAATTCAAAACATCGAAATAAATAAAATAATTTAAACCAAAATATGTTTCAGTATTACATCGAACTTTCAGAATGTTTGTTCGACAAGCTATTGTGTATTTTTAAGAGTCAAGCCTTTTTCAGACCTGTCGCCACACTAAATTTATGCTCGTCTCAAAACGTCTCTCTATTTATTTTTATTTAACTAAATTATTTACGTGTTTGTATATTATACAACTATTGGCCCTTTGCAACTACGTTTGGGTTGAATAACTCAACGATTTAGAGCTAGTCTAAGTCTGTAGTAGCTGGCTTAGTCTAAATCTATGGAACAACTAATCGAAATGGCCTATCGAGGCGCCACCTTTTTGAGATTCATACAACTCAAGATTAACAACAACAATCAACATTAGTTATCAGTTTATTATTATACCAATACATTAATCGAAATTAAAACTACCCTTTCTCTCAATATGGACAAAATTACATACAAATGTCAACTTTCGTTAATGTCATTTGTGTAAAAAGTTCAGTAGGAACAAATATCATGGATATACATTGGATTTTAATATACATAAGTATTACTAATAAGTACTTTAAGTATCAGAATATATGATTATATTGGTGGACAATTCAAACACAACACCATCTGACCCCAAACTAAGCAAAGCTTGTAATATGGCGGCCAAATAGCTGATATAATACTTATATAGTTGTAAATACATTGTTAATGTGTATGTCTATGCAACACATTGTGACACGTTGTCCCTTATTCCGTCTTTTTTATATAATATTTCTCTATATTCCCAACATTCGGGTGCCTCGAAAGGATTGTCCTTTTGAAAATTGTTCAAAGCAAAAAGGTCGACTTTTGTGACTATTTCACTAGCTTTAAGTCGCTAGTTTTGGTCAGTTTTACTTTATTTATTTTTATGCTGTGGACAATAAAGCGTTTACATCTATTTAACTATCAGTTTGCGCTTATACACTCCTCTCGATCAATTTAGTCGATGTACACTTGATATTAGAATGACTTGCTAAATATTTGCACTTTCTCATGTCGACAGCTAAAAACTACAAAAGAAAGTATATTGGGGATACGAGTATTATTATTGTGTCTTTGAGCATTGAAAAATGTACTATTTGGCAAATCTAATACCCTACGAGCAATTCAGCACAACAGCGTTAACTGACGTACCTATTTCTTTCAGTGTTGAAATAAAATTATATGCAATTGTCTTTTAAACTGGTATTGTTTTTCATGAGATTTTACACAATCTTTTGTTCTTCTTGAAATAGTTTATAATTTTAATCTAAATATTGTTATATTTAATCAGTTGAAAATAGCTTCAAAAATGTTCCTGAAATGTAGATTACAGTGGGTTTTAGAAGCGCTAAATTGATCTAGCTAGGTTTAATTTTTAGACAACGTCGGCGTCGTTTTATCCGTATCTTCATGCACTCACACCGAGAAAAGCTCGGTCATTTACTTATTAACTTTTTCTAATAAACATTATTTATTGTCAACAGATGTCCTGCTGAAGTATCAAATCTGAAAACAAAATGGCGGCGCGTACAGCCGCAGTGGTCGTGGAGCGGGCCAGCAAACAATATGGTCAGCTCACGGTGCTTCAAGACTTGGATATGACTGTGGAAAGAGGAATCATGTAAGTTTACTTTTTAAAGTGACTCCTTTTTGGCGCACCACAGAGAATTTTTTCGTGGGCTGTGAATTGAAATTCAACGTCACGCTCGGGAATGATAAGACATGTTCAGGTAAACTCGGGGTCATGCCCAGTGGTCATCTAGAAATGCGGCAGCATTTCCCATTAGCGTGAGCATTTCACGCCACGCCCTCCGGTTTCACTCGCGTAGTTTTCAAAGTAAGCTATCAAATTCTGAGTTATAAGTACTTCTATCGGCAGTTCCTATGACAGCCAATTATTTTTTATTTCTGGCCATGGATACTACTCCTTCATCCGCCATGTAGGTTTACACATTGCCAGTAGGTATTGCTAGGCGTCCGAATAACGCTGCGGACAAAGGAGCGTCTTTTTCTGAATTGTGAGTCGCATAATTTCTACATTTGCTTTGATAGAAAAGTCATATTTGAATTACATGCCAACTCTTTTTGACTGACTTCTAAAATGGAGTAGATTCTCATTTCGGTTGTATATATTTTATGTATGTTACACGATAGCACCGCCAATTGTGAAACAATTTTAAAGGTTACATTTTGTTTGGTAGATCATAAGAAGTTCTGAGGTGGTCCCCTAATAATTTTATCAAATGAGCGAGTGAGCGGGGTGTTTTTGAAATATAAAAAATAAGAAAAATCATATTCAATTCACACAGCATTTTTTTAACTATTACAAGCATACACTTGACCACCATCTCAGCTGATGTTAAATGACAACGACAACGATGGAGCATGCTTGCCTTGGACAAACCGATCACTCTCGATTTGAAGACACCTATATTGTAACCAAACTAAAATAACTCAAAATGATAGAGTAGTCTGCCGACTCAAACGCACAATTCCGACCCAATTGAGTTAGGAAGTGAGGGGACTGAGGAAAGCATAGTTTGCTAAGTGGATTTACCCATCGTAGTGACTCACAGTCCACTTGGTACGGCCGGAGTCACGCAATCAGCACGCTACCAATCGGTAGCGCCAATTTGCGATTCCCAACCTTAATTCCGATTAATTTTGACCACATATTGAATCTGTTGGTAGTCGAATATTTTTTTATAGACGGGATATTTATCGTCTTTAGATGGTAGAGCGAGTCCATGATATTTCGATGTAGTTTCGAGCACCATGTTGACGTGCATATGTACATAATATATGTATGAAAGTTGAGTTTTTTTTAATTTCACAACTCCACAAACTCCGGGTTCCGTGGCCTTTGTCATTTTGTTTTTGTTCTTTCTTTTTAACATTAATACCTATTGTATTAGGAAAAAAGGAAAGTAGGGGTTAGTAGGGTATATTTTCAACCTAATTCTAGTGCTACTTAGTCCAACATTGTTATTTTCTAAGTCTCCTTCTTTCGACTCAGAACCACGACCACATTTCTTGCTGGCCATCTGTAAGTTAAACCAGGGTGGGTGGTGGTGCAGATCTCCAGTGGTGCAGCCAACGTTTACCGTAGGAACCGACTCATGGCGTCGTCGGAATTGCAAATAGGTTGTTCACCCGTGAACATAGACAACTGCACTTGTATACGGAGGGTATTGGCCGTTCTCAGTTGGCGATAATTCCCGTTCTAATAAATATAAATGTAAATAAATAAATATTGATGGTCAATTCACACACAACACCATCTGACCCCAAACTAAACAAAGCTTGTGTGATGGCGACCAGATAGCTGATATAATACTTATATAGTTTTAAATACATACTTATTATACATAGAAACACACAGACACAGTGCAAACATTTGAATTCATCATCAATTCATATTTCCACTGGGTGGGAATCGAACCCACGACCCTCGGCTTCGCAGGCAGAGCTACTACCAACTAAGCCACGAGGCCAGCCAATTTAATGCATTTTGATCGGATTTTCGCAATACAACCGTCACTCTGTATAAGTAAGTTTCACCTATCAATAACCAGTCAACCGACTCAAGATTTGCCCTAATAATAAGCCAGTTGACATCAGTAAGAAACTAAAAATCAGTCAGCCGGATATTAATTTGCAAAGTAGTCCCTCGAATAATAAGTCAGACGACATTAAGTAGCTCTACATGTCAACCACAAATCGGCAGGTACCTCTTTCCCATTAGGGTAACCCTTTTTGGGATGTCTGATTGTTTCTTGATCTTCCTTACCGCCGGGAACGTAAGCCGAGATCGTACCGTCTGAAGTACTCTTGCACTAGTTGTCGTATGAGATGTAGAGTACTCTTTATGTGCCAAAAGATTAGGTTAGTTTTTCCCTTCGTCTTCCGCGCTAGCCCAAAATTCAGATACAGTAAATACCACTGAAAGCCAACTCCCTCTCTGTCTTTTAATAAAACTGTGTTAATGAAGTGACTAATTTGCACTAACCCTGCCCTTTTCCCTAGCACATGCTACCCATAAGTGCGAATGTACCTAAATGCCCGAAATATATATGGGTATCTACCCATATATATTTCGGGCATTTAGGTATTCCCGAAAATATTTTCTTATTAGCGAAGCCTAAATACATCTGTAGTCTGATGAGACGGAGACTGAATTCGTCTTTATTTTGTAACGGTGTCATCAGAGTGGAGTCCAACCATAGTATAAGATAGATAGATAGATAGAAACTCTTTATTGGGACAAAAAAAAACTTAAAACATTACAGAGACACACTTATTAACTAGCGCCACAAATGGCGGCCTTATTGCTGAGAGCAATCTCTTCCAGGTAACCAGCAGATCAGTAATAGATCAGTTTTTATTACAATAAATGTTTTGTCGTTTGTCAAATAAACCAATTTTACGAAAGCTAGTACCAAATTTTGGGTTAGTATTTAAGGCAAGGTGAAAACTTGTCACATAGCTCTCTTACTAACTTAAGCCCCAAGCGGCCAAATTTGGCCAAACCGGTTTTTGGGACTTTAAAACATTATTTTTACATGATGTACATACTCGATGATTAATTTATTTTGATGCCTAAGAGATAGGAGATTATATGAATAAGTACATTGTCGTTTACAGACACACAAAATTTGGTTTCATTTTTGAGTGATAATTTTTTTGTGTGACATCGCGACGCCGTCGGCGTCGCTGGTAATACCCCAACGCGAAGCTGCAGATCTGGCTAGTGAGTAGAGGGGTAAGATGGATCTGCAAAGATCTGTTGGGGTATATTAAAAGAGGCATGTGACAAGTCTGTAGTGGTAGGACTCTTAGCAGAGTCCGCCTGGGGAAGTACCACATCTTTATCAATTATTCTACCGCCAAGCAGTAATGTGCAAACATTACTGTGTTCCAGTTTGAAGGGCAATGTTTCCAGAGAAATTACAGGGCTTAGAGATATAACAACTTAGATATCTGGGTGACGAGCGCAGTGCGGTGCTAGGTAATGATTTTGGCTCTTCATGTTCCAATAGCTGCGTGTCACTGTGCTGTTATGTGGCAGGCATGTTGCTTATCATCAGGCACATGACCTGCTCGACTCGTCACTCTTTATTAAAAAAAAAAAGTCTTCTGCTTGTCTCAAATACTACAACTACAATAAATAAAGTAAATAATACTACAAATATGATACCAGTTCTCGTAATATAATTAGAGGTAGTTAGTGAACATTTTCAGCCGGTTTCAGGTCAGCGTGACTAAGAGCTCGTTTGGTCCATTGTGCACCGTCTCATGGGTCAATGTGCACCGGGTCAACGTCTGGCCGTCACGGCTGATTGGGCCTTGGTCAAGGGTGGAATATGATTAGCTTTCTGCGTGTTCGTTAGAAAGAATAGCTCTACCTTAACGATGCCAATTATTGTTTTTTCTGTACTAGCTGCGCCTGCAATTCTTTTAAAAGAGTTCGATGCTTTTAACAAACTCTTTAATTATTATTATTATTATTTTAACTTGAATAGGTTTACACTTGACCGCCATCTCGCCTGATGTTAAGCGACGATGCGGCCTACGATGAAGCGTGCTTACCTAGAAGAAACCGATTCACTCTCGACTTGAAGACACCAAGATTATAACTATCGGGGAAAATCCACTCTGGTAGCTCATTCCACAGCCTAGACGTTCTTATCACAAAAGTAGAGTCAAACCTCTTTGTTCGTATCTTTGGAACATCAACCATGAAAGGATATTAATAAAGTCTAGCTTGTTAATTAACAAACTTTTTTTAACAGATACGGATTGCTGGGTCCATCGGGGTGCGGGAAGACAACGCTGCTATCATGCATCGTGGGTCGGAGGCAGCTGGACGAGGGAAACGTGTGGGTGCTGGGAGGAACTCCGGGACAGAAGGGGAGCGGCGTTCCTGGCCCCAGAGTCGGGTATATGCCACAGGTATGGATTTTTTTATTCTTTTATGTCAAAAAAAAAATCAGCAAGACATTTTAATCATAAATTGCAAAAAGAAAACGTTTAAGTACTAATAGACTACAGGCCCGTGACACACAATTTACGTAGTAAATGAACCACCAGGAGACCTATGTACATAGGTCTACATAGGTCTCCTGGTGGTTCATAGAACACATACACTTTTTACACTGTGATGTTTAAGTTCAGTATAAAGTTCATTTTAAAATTCATTGCCCAACACGATAGGTTTTAGAATAAACAAACTGATTGTAGTCTTAAAAGTTAGAACTACTTAGCTGAATCCGCCTCCAAAAGTACCATCTTACTCAGTTCCGAGTAGTAAAGACAAACATTTGTACAACTACACTTCGAACTAGTAGTTTGTAGACTACAGTCCGTGAACAAAATTTACGTAGTAAATGAACCACCAGGAGACCTATGTAGAATGATAGAAGGGTATAAAGTAATATGATTCAGCATTATGCCGTCACTTGTAAGCTGTCCAACTGAGTACATCGAAGAGGGGGAGTTACAAACCTCGATCATTTCTCCTTGTCGCATGATTTTTATACGGCATTGCGAAATAATGGATCAGGAGAGGTATTGAAACTGTATGGAACTAATGCCGTACTTAATCAAATGTCCAAATTTAATCTGTAAATCGTCGGAAAATCACAAATTTTTCCGACAAACTAACGACACCCCCCCCCCCCCCCTCTTCGACCGTACTCAGTTGGACAGCTTACAAGTGACCGCATAGTGCTGAATCTTATTACTTTATACCCTTCTATCATCCTACATAGGTCTCCTGGTGGTTCATTTACTACGTAAATTTTGTTTACGGGTTGTAGTCTATAAACTACTAGTTCGAAGTGTAGTTGTACAAATGTTTGTCGTTACTACTCGGAACTGAGTAAGATAGTACTTTCCGAGGCGGATTCAGCTAAGTAGTTCTAACTTTTAAGACAACAATCAGTTTGTTTATTCTAAAACCTATCGTATTTGTCAATTAATTTCAAAATGAACTTAACGTTACAGCATAAAAAGTGTGTGTGTTCTTATGTAACGAACGCAAGAAGTTTTTTTTTTTTTTTAAATAAAGAGTGACGAGACGAGCAGGACATGTGCCTGATGGTAAGCAACATGCCTGCCACATAACAGCACAGTGACACCCAGCTATTGGAACATGAAGAGTCCAAATCATTACCTAGCATTGCACTGCGCTCGTCACCCAGAGATCTAAGTTATTATATCTCTAAGCCCTGTAATTTCTCTGGAAACATTGCCCTTCAAACCGGAACACAGTAATGTTTGCACATTACTGCTTGGCGGTACAATAATTGGCAAAGGTGTGGTACTTCCCCAGGCGGACTCTGCTATATATATACTATGTTCTCATATAAAGAAAAGTCATTCTCTTAAGAAGTGAAGTCTTGTTATGAACAAGTTCAACCATGGAACAGATAATATCTTCAACGCATGGACGTAAAAAAAGTCGTACGTCGGACGTAGTCTCCCTAAAACAAAAAGTGTGTCACTAGAGTTGGCCACAATTGCACGTGTGCGTTGTCAGGTTGTCACTGATAGGCTGACACGCACACATATACACAAGTAGCGCGTGTTATGACTCACTGATGTGTGCGTGTCAGCTTCTATGTGACAGCGCACACGTGCATATTATGTGGCCGACTCGATGGACACAGTTTTTGTTTTAGCGAGACTACGTCCGACTTTTTTTGTACGTCCATGCTTCAACGTAAGAAATTTTAACCTGAAGTTAGTTACAATGTTGACATTTTTTTTTTAAATAAAGAGTGACAAGACGAGCAGGACATGTGCCTGATGGTAAGTAACATGCCTGCCACATAACAGCACAGTGACACACAGCTATTGGAACATGAAGAGCCAAAATCATTACCTAGCACTGCACTGCGCTTGTCACCCAGAGATCTAAGTTGTTATATCTCTAAGCCCTGTAATTTCTCTGGAAACATTGCCCTTCAAACCGGAACACAGTAATGTTTGCACATTACTGCTTGGTGGTAGAATAATTGGCAAAGGTGTGGTACTTCCCCACTCGCTAACGCTAAGCTCGGATTCTGCTAAGAGTCCTACCACTACAAAATAACATTGACTAACAACTGACATAAACTAACCTTAGGGTGTCGGTTTTACGTGACTGTGTGCGCGCGCATCGTAAAAATATTTTCATCTTTTCTCCCAACGCATCGAATGAATAACTTCAAAAATATATAATCTCATACACAAAAAACTAAGGAAATAATAATAATATGGTTTAGTGATTTATTATTTCGCATATAGGTATTTGAAAACTGGCTGCGCCGATCGGTCTTGTCACTTACTAATGAATTTTAAATTATTTTACATACATTACGTTTAAAGTTAATTTAATACAGTCTTCTCCTAGTTTTGACATCAAGGTTGTCTCGCTTGGATAATGTCAAATTTAAATATTTAAGTAGCTATTGTTTGTAGCAGCCCAATAAATGTGTTCAAATATCTTATACCTTTAAATGAGCAATTCTTGTATATAAATATGTATATATATATATATAGAGTATGAATCTCGGAAACGGCTCGACGGATTTTCATGAAATTATGTGTGCAGGGGATTTCGGGGACGATAAATCGATCTAACTAGGTTTCATTTAATAAAAACGCATATTATGCGCGTTTTTAGACAATGAAAAACTGTCACATTAGACATTAGAATGCGAAGGTAAATTTCGCCGCGTGACGCGACAGCATAATTAGCTCAGACGGGAAATCGGGCGCTCATAGCGGTCACGAATTAGTAGCTCCGGGTTCGAATCCAGACGAGTTCTCTTTTTTTTCAATTCTTTTTTTTTAAGAAATTCTATTTCTTGTAGTCTTTTATCTGTAGGTATCTAAGTATATTTAGTATTTAAACCGAGCAAAGCTCGGTTACCCAGGTACTTTTATTTATTTGGACAGATTTGTCAGTACCGCCAAGTAGTTGTGTGCCAACATCACTGTTTTTCAGTTTGGAGTGCAATGTTTCCAGAGAAATTACAGAGCATAGAGAAAAACGAGTGCTTGGTAAATACTAGATACCTAGATACCACTAAATACTAGAGTTAGATAAGTACACTGTTTACTAAAATATTGACCTGTTGAAAAAACCTCTCATCAATTTTCTCTCCAAAAGAAGTATAGTAGGCATGGTGACTAAAAAACTATTTAGTCCGCTAGTTAGGTTATAAAAATATTGCACACGTATTTTTTTTCTTTTGTTACACAAACCAAAAATGACGAAAATAATAATATACATAAAAGTTTCGACTAACGTCACGTCTATATACGATTTTTATGTAGACTTGACGTCACAATCCCAACTCCGGAAGTTTTTTTTTTTTAGGTGGACAATTCACACAACACTATCTGACCCCAAACTAAGCAAAGCTTGTGTGATGGCGGCCAGATAGCTGATATAATACTTATATAGTTTTAAATACATACTTATTATACATAGAAACACCCAGACACAGTGCAAACATTTGAATTCATCACACAAATATTTGCACTGGGTGGGAATCGAACCCACGACCCTCGGCTTCGCAGGCAGAGCTACTACCAACTAAGCCACGAGGGCAGTCAATATAAGTTTGATCTATAGCTTTGTTGATTTTTAATAATTTGATAAGACAAAATATAGGTACGTGTCCTATATTTTTTTAATAATCCAGCTGACAGTATGTCAGCTGGATTATTAAAAAAATTAGAATTTTAATATTAATTAGAATACTATTTTTTGTCCCAGGCATCATCCCAATTTAATTTAAATACTTTGAACGTATTTTTTCTCTTTTTTCGCAGGACATAGCTTTAGTCGGCGAGTTCACAGTCCGCGATGCAGTGTTCTACTTCGCCAGGATATACGGAATGAAGACGAAGGAGATGGTGGAACGGTTCGAGTTCCTCAGCAACCTCCTGGATCTGCCCAGCGGTGGGAAGCTCATCAAGAACTGTTCTGGAGGTCAGCAGAGACGAGTGTCGCTTGCAGCCGCGTTGGTGCACGAGCCAGAACTGCTCATCTTGGATGAACCGACTGTTGGACTGGATCCTGTATTGAGGGAAAGGTAGGTTCACAAAAGTTGTACGTACGTATTTATTTCTACAAGTCTAATATCAACAAAAATATACAACAATGGATGCAAATGCGTGATGTCAAAAAAAACAATAATAATCAGTCTAAATTCGTCCACTGCTGGACATAAGCCTCTCCAAGAATACACTCCGTCCGATTGCAAACGTAGAGGACGTTTGCAATCGCCACTAGCTGCCTTTCGTAAATCGTCACCTCATCTAGTCTCACGGCATCCATTTGCCGATTCGAGGCCTCCACTCCAGAACTCGTCTACCCCAACGGTTATTGGTTCTACTACAGATATGACCAGCTCACTGCCACTTCAGCTTCCAGACGGGCTGAGCTATGTCGGTAACTTTTGTTTTCTTACGAATGACTTCATTACCAATAGGTACAGTCCTGCAGAGAATCGAGAGATGATGAAAAGAGATCGTGAAAAAGTCCTGTATAGCGTTTACAATATGTATTATTGTGTGGTGATGTTGGATTATGTCTTTGATTCTCTCCTTGCGAGAGCAGGCCCCCAGTCTCAGCTGTAAAAATATTTAGTGAGTTACTTATTATTATGCTATTATAATAATAGCCTAATGGTGTAATTTACATTTTTACGCATTTTAAATTAGCTTGTCAAGTGTCTCATTGATCACCGATAAGAATCCAAAACTTGAATTTGAACGGAACGAGTTTTGTTTAAAATATCTAGGTATTCCTTTTTAGGGTTCCGTAAAACGTAAAAACGGAACCCTTAGGATTCGGCATGTCTCTCTGTCCGTCCGTATGTCACAACCACTTTTTTCCAAAACTATAAGAACCATACTGTTGAAACTTGGTAAGTAGATGTATTCTGTGGACCGAATTAAGATTTTTACACAAAAACATTAAAAGAAAACATAAAATATTGGTGAAAAAAAAAGAGTTGTCTATGGATAGTTGTCTATTATATAGTTGTATATTATTATAAGAAAATGTTTTGAGGTTTTCAACATACTTTTTTCCACATTAAATAATTTGCGCGACAGACACTTCCAATGTAACCTGTAACTTCTAAAATAAGAGAATGATAAAATTAAAAAACGTTTATGACGTACATCAATCACCATGTAAACTTCCACCGAAAATTGGTTTCGATCTAGTACTTGGAATTTTTTTATTTTTTAAATAAGTACTCTATTATTAAAACTTCGACCAAAGTTACAACGAACTATAAGGACTTATGTATTATGTTACTTGCTGCTACGGAACCCTTCACGTGCGAGTCCGACTCGCACTTGGCCGGTTTTATAATTTAATACGAGTTCAACGACTAGACTTCAAATAGCCTGAGGAAAGTATAGTGGGTATAGATACTGCAGAATTGTACGTATTAAAAAAAATCCATTTTCGTATATATTAATCGGAACTAGTATTGTAAATGTCAAAGTTTGGTTGCTTATTGTTCTGTCATGTCGGAACGGTTGCACAGATTGGGTTAAAATTTGAAACGCATTTATTGAATAGCACATGGGCTACTTTTAATCGCGGGAATATAACTAAACGGGAATAAAAATACATAGGTCCGCGGGTACTCCTAGTCAATACTATCCCATCATCAATAATCCATCATCAAAATTTTTATGTTCGAATTGCTGCGTGTCACCGTGCTGTTATGTGGCAAGCATGTTGCTTACCATCAGGCACATGTCCTGCTCGTCTCGTCACTGTATACTATAAAACACACAAGTCAGATGTTAAATAATAACGTTTATACCAATAAACACTACTTTGAAGTTATTATTTAGTCTCTGCGCTCGTCAAATCCCCAACTGAAAGACTAAAATCGAACTACCGGCATTTCCACGCTGTTTTCAAAAATATTAGGACCAGAAAAATCTTACTAAAACTGCCTTAGCTGCTTGATATTGCTCTCTCTTTTCCATCTGTAGCTATAAAAGTAACGTATTGTGCTACATTAATGTTGTTTAATACTGAAATTCTAAGGTATAATGCCCCGTTTAGATGATTCCAGTCCAGCGACCGAATCCAGCGCTGGATTGCTTACTGGAATAATGGAAACCGGCACTGGAATGCATCAATCCAGTGCCAGTGCATTCCAGTGCCGGTTTACATTATTCCAGTAAGCAATCCAGCGCTGGATTCGGTCGCTGGACTGGAATCATGTAAACGGGGTATAAGTTTTCAGTTGGCAGTTCTTATGACTGCCAATTTTTCAAACCGTGACAAATAACAATTGTTGGCAAGTGTTGTAAATTGAACTTCAATCTACTCCACTTAGCAGACGCTAAAAGTAAAACAATCCATATATTCCGCGTCAGGCGTGGGGTCATTAACATGAGTGCGTTTATCCATTGTTGTCAACGAGATATCGCCGAGAGCGAAATGACGTCGGTAAAGAAGCGACATCTCAGCGGCATTTAGTCAGACATATCCGAGGCTAGTTTTAGAGGCTAGGATAGCAAGCTAACAGGCTAGTACTTCTAGCTTCGTGTAGACAACGCTACGCAACGCCGCCATACGTCACGTATTTTCTGAAGAACCTGCCCCCTGTCCCTGGAGTTTCCTATTTGTTACAAATATGTATCATACACAGTCATATACATCTATCAGCTGTCTCGTATGTCAGTGACGTCATGACGTTCGTTGACAATGGACCATCGCCCAGATACCAAGGACGGAGCAAAGTACTGACAGCGAAGGGTAGTTGCCCCTTCCAGAACCGGCATAGAGCATACTACAGTAAGACTATGAAACCGGTTGTCAATTGCCTGGTTTGCGCTGAAACCCAAGAGTAAATAATTAACTAGACATATGCAACCACCTACATTCGCTTGTCGCTTATTGTCTCACTAGCGATCCACCCCGGCTTCGGCCATGGTACATAATATATAGCCTATAACCCTCAAGGATCACGTCAATATCTAACGGAGAAAACATTTTCGAAATCGGTCCAGTAGTTTCTGAGATTGGCGCGTTTATTGGCTTGTAAAATTAGGTAAAATTTTAAGTAAAAGAATTGTACTATATAGGTCTTGAATAAATAAATGATCTCTAATTTTCACCAGGTAAGCTTTACAGACAAAATACTTAAAAAACAATCATATCTAAAATTCAGTAGACACAGGTCCAATAATTTTGTTAAAAATAATGTCACTAATACAAGAGGTCCGTAACTATTTATTATTAATCATTTTTATTGTTAACAAAAAAACCCTTTTGTTTTCTAATATTAAGAAACACTGGTCACGGGCAGATTTATCGCGTCACTTCCGTTTTATATTATCTTACGGTTTTAGCGTCCAATTTTTTTAGTTTGTCCACGCAGCAAAATCTCTATCTCATCCAAGACTGTCGGCCATAAGGTACTTCGTTAAAAAAAACAAATTAGACGACGACAAAAAGGTTTTAAGCTCATCGTTATGCACAACTTATAACTTATAACATGGGATCAATCCTGAAATGTTAGTAGTGATAGGACTCTTGACAGAGTCCGCCTGGGGAAGTATCATACCTTTGCCAGTTATTCTAGTGCCAAGCAGTAATGTGCAAACATCACCGTGTTCCGGTTTGAAGGGCAAAGTTTCCAGAGAAATTACAAGGCTTAGAAATATAACAACTTAGATCTCTGGGTGACGAACGCTGTGCAGTGCTAGGTAATGGTTTGGACTCTTCATGTTCCAATAGCTGCGTGTTACTGTGCTGTTATGTGGCAGGCATGTTGTTTACCATCAGACACATGTCCAGCTTGTCTCGTCAAATCTTTATAACAAAAAAATAAAAAATTGGCAGGCATATAGGGCAGTCGCTATATGCCTGCCAATTTTTTATTTTTTTATTTTATTGTCAGTACAATAGAAGTAAATAAAAAAGCAGCTAAGTGCGAATCGGACTCCCCCGTGAAGGGTTCCGTAGCAGCAAGTAACATAACACATAAGTTCTTGTGGTCGTTTTAACTTTGACCGATGTTTTAATAGTAATGTATTTATTTATGACGTACTCGTATAAACAAATCTACTTACTATATCGAGTTCAAACCAATTTTCGGTTGAAGTTTGCATGGTGATTAATGTACATCAAACCTATTGAAGTTAAAAAAAAAACATCTTTTTTTTTTAGTTTTATCATTCTCTTGTTTTTGAAGTTACACATTTTACCATATTGGGAGTGTCTCTCGATCAATTTTCTCATAGATTTTTTGGAAAACTAAATACGTCTGCTTGTAAATACGGGTGAAAATTCCTCACAAAACGCTTCACTTCAAACTAAACAAAGCTTGTAATATCTGCTCTCTCTCACCTCTTTTTAATATGCTGACTCTATAAATTTAAAATTTTCACCGTGGTTATAAAGGGTTCCGATTATGTTCTTTTTTGTTTCATTAGTTTCCTCGATGTGGTAGGTACTCATGTGTTTTAGGAGGAAAGTTATTCTCTGGTTTCTTATTAACATTAAAATATTGTGTATATTTGACATAACCGGTTTCGCAATCACATATTTTTCAAAATTGAATTCCCCTGCCTGTCTCCGGTTTCTGAGGATAAGACGAGTCATAAAATCCGGTTAGTGTAATGCTAATTTTATTTTTGCTTTTATTAAAAACCAAAAAACGGGGAAAAACGTTACTTGGTAGGAAATAGCTTGCGCGAGCAGGCCCTCAGTCTCAGCTGTAAAAATATTTAGTGAGTTACTTATTATTATGCTATTATAATAATAGCCTAATGGTGTAGTTTACATTTTTACGCATTTTAAATCAGTTTGTCAAGTGTCTCATTGATCACCGATAAGAATCCAAAACTTGAATTTGAACGGAACGAGTTTTGGTTAAAATATCTAGGTATTCCTTTTTAGGGTTCCGTAAAACGTAAAAACGGAACACTTAGGATTCGGCATGTCTCTCTGTCCGTCCGTATGTCACAGCCACTTTTTTCCAAAACTATAAGATACTGTTGAAACTTGGCAAGTAGATGTATTCTGTGTACCGCAATAAGATTTTTACACAAAAATATTTAAAAAAAAAACAAAAAATGTTGGGGGCTAATTTTATTTTTGCTTTTATTAAAAACCAAAAAACGGGGAAAAACGTTACTTGGTAGGAAATAAAATAAGTAATCCTAGATAATAATATTATAAACGCGAACTAAAATTTATAAGTATTGATGGATGCACGTTGCTTACACATTCCCGTAAAAACTACTGAACGGATCGGGATGAAATGGATGAACATAGATAGATTATAGTCTGGAATAACACATAGGTTACTTTTTATCCCGGGAAATTAACGAGAACTACGCGGCTATTGTAGTCTATAATCTGTGTTCGGAAGTTATGGCTGGTCTAGTCGGGAGTGCGACCACCGTGAAAAGGGGCCTTAGGCGGCAGACTCAGGGAGGTCCGTCGCTCAACAAGGGTAGCCCCTGAGATGGCGCGCGTGGTGTTTCCGCGCGCTTCTTAAGGAAAGAGGAGTGGATGTTCTCCACTCCTAGATGGGAACGAGTACTACGGGACCAGCGCTGCCGGAGCTGCGGTGGAGTGCGAAAGCGATCCCGCAGTCCCGGCGTGATGGCACAGGGACGAAACACCCCAGGGTTTTTAGTGAGTAGGCCGTCATATGGCGGAGAGTCTCACATATTCACCGTGCTATCCCCGGAGCCGGTGGAATTCCTAAAGAATTTTCCCTGGGAAAAAAAAAAAAAAAAAAAAAAAAAAAAAATGGTCTAGTCGGGAGAACGGCGCCTGCCGATCCGGAGACCCCGGGTTCAAACCCCTCACGCACCACTTTCTTTTCCAAGTCATGTGCGTAATGTCGCTAACTTAAAACGGTGAAGAAAAACATCGTGAGGAAACCGACATGTACCTAGAATCTTTCGAAGTGGATGACACCATCCACCAACCCGCACTGGGCCAGCGTGGTGGATCATGGCCTTGACTCTCTCCTTGCGAGAGAAGGCCCCGAATCCCAGCAGTGGAAACGTTTAGGGGGCTGTTGATGGATTCAATCTGTGTTCCAAAATTCAGCCCAATCCATTCATACGTTACGACGTGATTGAGCAACAAACATCCAAATATTGACATTTATAATATTGATAAGGATCAGTGGAATTTTTGAATTTGGTAACCGTTTTCAAGGGCTTCCCTTGAAATACCTTCTGTTTTCGTGGACGGAGTCACTTATTTCCTTGTTGGCTACTGTGATCTGCCCACCTCATGAATTATGTAGGTATTTATGCCGTGATTTAACTACATTAAAACTATGACGTGAAATGTGGTCAAAGAATATGTTAATATACAATTAAACCGATCATTTGGTTATTGAAAATAGTCCTGCATGTTTTATAATTAACTAGCTGCGCCCCGCGGTGTTACCCACGTAGTTCCCGTTCCCGTTGTTCCCGTTGTTTTTCCGGGATAAAAATGTGTACCTATGGGCTACCGTACTATGTGTACTTCCAGACTATAATCTATCTGTGTACCAAATTTCAGCCCGATCCATTCATACGTTAGGACGTGATTCAGCAAACAAATATCCAAACATCCAAATATCCATACATTGACATTTATTTATAATATTAGTAGGATGAATAATGTAAATAATCATAACATTATCAAAATAATGTTGATGATTGACGGATGTAGCTTGTGCAAACATCGCTGTGTTTCAGTTTGAAGGGCAATGTTTCCAGAGAAACTACAGGGCATAGAGATAAATCATCTTAAATGTCTGGGTGATGAGCGCAGTGCAGTACTAGGTAATGATTTTGACTCTTCATGTTCCAATAACTGCGTGATACTGTGCTGTGATGGGCAGGCTAACTTCCATTTTACGTTCCATATTGCGTGTTATATATATTTTGGAACGAAGTACCTTACGGCTTCGAAGAGAAAGAGATTTTGCTGCGCGATGAACTGAAAAAAATGTGAGACTAAAACCGTAAGAAAAATATATAACGGAAGTGACGTAACAACTGACCGTGACCAGTGTTGCCAAGTTTATTTTTAAAATAACCGTATCACAAATAATAAATTAAATCTAATTTTTTTCTCAAACTGTGTTGCTTTTTGTTTGAAACGGAGTTTGTATTTTACTAAACATGTTTTATGTCTTCTCAATGTTATGTATGTATGTATTGTTATCATTAAAAATGATTCATTCAACCATTAAAAATTAAACTTAAAATCGGACTAACAAAATATATTACACCATCGTATATTATTCAGTGAAGTTTTATACTTCACAGATTAGAATAAACTAATAGTGTTTCTTCTATATTAACTAAATGAACTTCGTTTCTGCCTGGTGTCCCATTACACCACATCTTTTTTTTTTCAACCGTATATCGTACGCTGATCCGAAATATAGTACAATATAATAGTACAGTTGGCAAACCTACCTGTATCCAGCTAATTTCAAATCAAGTAAACTTCCCTTAACCCACATAGTTATCTACAGATCTTGCATAACCGCAACGTCTTTAGTAGTGGTAGGACTCTTATAGTAGTGGTAGGACTCTTAGCAGAGTCCGCCTGGGGAAGTACCACACCTTTGCCAAATATTCTACCGCCAATCAGTAATGTGCAAACATTACTGTGTTCCGGTTTGAAGGGCAATGATTCCAGAGAAATCACAGGGCTTAGAGACATAATATCTTAGATCTCTGGGTGACGAGCGCAGTGCAGTGCTAAGTAATGATTTGGACTATCATGTTCCAATAGCTGCGTGTTACTGTGCTGTTATGTGGCAGGCATGTTGCTTACCATCAGGCACATGACCTGCTCGTCTCGTCACTCAATGCTATAAAAAAAAAAAAAAAAAAAAAAAACGTCTCGGCCGGCCATTGTTGTAACACTGGCAACATTCTCCTGAACAAACTTCAGTAGGATAACACTTCAGTAAGAGCGTTTTTAGAAACATTTCACTTCGTGGTTCAGATAGTTGTAACTTTGCTTGATGATCCGAAGGATTCAAATCGCACGCAAAAAACTCAAAATAATTTGATTTTATTCGAAAAGACTAAAACCGACTTTAATTTAAATTTAAACTCAGACACTCCACTAAATTTAATAATTTTTGTGATATCTATAAAATGACGTCTTCCATATAAAAGTGAACAAGCTTTAGTTTTTTTTTAATATTTCAAAAACTACCTCATCGATTTCCATAAAATTTGTATTTGTCCAACTCTGAAGTATTTTTTTAAACTGTTATATATTTATTGAGGGTTTTATCTAATTAGATAATGTCACCTTCGAGGAGTGGCTCAGTAGTCTATGAAGTTATATCTACCAAAGAAAAAAAAACATCAAAATCAATCCACAATTGGCGGAGTTTTCGCGTAACATACATACAAAATAAAGTGGCCAAGTGCGAGTTGGGCTCGCTCATGAAGGGTTCCGTTGCAGCAAGTAACATAATACACATATTTCTTGTAGTTCGTTGTAACTTTGATCGAAGTTTTAATAATAGTGTATTTATGACGTACTAAAAAAACTACTCAACAGATCGAGTTCAAACCAATTTTCGTTGGTAGTTTGCATGGTAATGTACATCATATATATTTTTTTAGTTTTTTCATTCTCTTACTTTAGAAGTTAGATATATAGTTAGTTATTATTTGCGCGAGAGGCACTTCCAAAGTGGTAAAATGTGTGTCCCCCCCCACACAGTGTAGTTCAGTGTAGACAAAAACTATATTAGAAACTTTAACATCATTTTTGAAGACCTATCGATAGACACCACACAGGAGTAGGTTTGATGAAAAAAAAATTTTGAGTTTCAGTCCTCAGTATCTAATTTTACAACCCTATTTGGCAACCCTAATTTTTCATTTTTTTTTGTAAAAATCTTAATGCGGTTCACAGAATACATCTACTCACTAAGTTTCAACAGTGTAGTTCTCATAGTTTCGGCAAAAAGTGGCTGTGACATACGGACGGACAGACAGATAGAGAGACAGACATGACGAATCTATAAGGGTTCCGTTTTTACGTTTTACGGAACCCTAAAAACATAACTGAATTGAAAACCTCCTTTTGAAGTCGGTAAAAAAGTAGTTTTCATGCCCGTGTTAGGAGAGTCTGCCAGATTTGAAATTCTTAGTTACATGCAATTTTCGTACTCTCTCTAACTTATTCATTTCTAATTTATTCCACTTATGTTAATGTAATATTTCGAGAGATGGTAGCAAATTTTGCGTAGGTATTATGGTATTAGGTGTTATGGTATGCTGAAAAGATGTCACATACTTTTTTTTTTTAAATAAAGAGTTACGAGACGAGCAGGACATTTGCCTGATGGTAAGCACCATGCCTGCCACATAATAGTACAGTGACACGCAGCTATTGGAACATGAAGAGTCCAAATCATTACCTAGCACTGCACTGCGCTCGTCGCCCAGATATCTAAGATGTTGTATCTCTAAGATCTGTAATTTCACTGGAAACATTGCCCTTCAAACCGGAACACAGTAATGTTTGCACATTACTGCTTGGCGGTAGAATAACTGGCAATGGTGTGGTACTTCTCCAGGCGGACTCTGCTAAGAGTCCTACCACTACAATACTTCTCCTATTGTTATTTTTTTTCACTATATATGTCTTCTGGCGTGCATAATAAAGTGTTTATGTCTGCCTGTGTCTGTCTATTATACCCCAACACAGAGCTGCAGACCTGGCTGGTGAGTAGTGGGGCAAAACGAATCCCTCAATTTAGATTATCTGGCAGGTAGAAAGCCCCACCGAAAAGATCTTCCCTCCTGAGAATCTCTATTTTTTAGTCATTAATAATACTTACACAATTAAAATTTCAAATTGCTCATATAAATATTTTTTAATTTTTGGAAAACATTTTTCGTTGCATCTGGAAATGTTAAAACCCCGAGTAAATCGTCTGGTTTATTATTATTTCTATTATATAAACATCAAACTAAAACATATAAAAATGTCATATTGCCACAAAGATATTTATTAAATGATAAATTGAAATTAAAAAAGAAAAGTGGTAGTCATAAGAACTGCCGATAGAAGTGAAAACGTATAACTCAGAATTTGATAGTTTACCTTGGAAACTACACGGGTGTAACCGGAGGGCGTAGCCTGGGCATCATGGCATGGGCATCTCGAAATGCGTCAGCATTTCCTATTGGCTGATACATTTCTAGACGGCCATGGCATGATGCCGAGGCCACGCCCTTTCAGCATTTCCCATTGGCTGACGCATTTCTAAATGGCCAATAGCCATGGTCCCGAGTTTACCCGAAGATTTCTTATCATATCCGAGCGTGACGCTAGAACCTAATTCACAGCCCACGAAGTATCTGTCTAGGCGCGCCTAAAGAAGTTTTCACTTCAAAAAATGTCGAGATTCATTTTGCGCCGCTACTCACCAGCCAGGACGTCTACTCTGTTTCTACGAAAACGAAATTTCGAAAAAAAACACTCGCGACTTTCCTACTCTCGTTCTACTTCGTTTCGTCCGATACAACATTGTTTGACGTTTAAATGTTCTAAGCATACTCTAATTAGAGTAGGCTTAGAACATTTTTTGAAACGGACAAAACGACGGATCGAAGTAGAATCGGAGTTGGAAAATCGCGAGTTTATTTCGAAATTACGTTTTTGTTGAATTAGAGTAGACGTCCAGTTCTGCTCAGTGTTAGGGTATAATAGGAGAGTTATGTGACAAGTTTTCACTCTTCCTCAAATAACTATCCACAATGTTCTATCAGATCTCGGAATATAATAAACTAGAAGTTGTATCACAATGATTAAGTCACCAAAATGCTGATACATTTTTGATTGTATGTTTGTTAATTACATTAGTTTTTTTTTAAATTACTTAAAGTGTGTGCAAATATTTTTAAAAAACAAAATTCATGTAAATAGATTAAAAATAAATAATTTTGACATTATAATTCAAATTGCCTGATCCATTAAAATTAATAAAAGCCTAATAAACAACTCAGATTTCTGGGTGACGAGCGCAGTGCATTGCTAGGTAATGATTTGGACTCTTCATGTTCCAATAGCTGCGTGTAATTGTGCTGGTATGTGGCAGGCATGTTGCTTACCATCAGGCACATGACATGCTGGTCTCGTAACTCTTAATTTAAAAAATAAGAATAATAAAGGCGTTTCCTGATTACAACACCAAATTAGCTACAATGTTTCGCAAGCAATTATAAAAACAAGATTAGTTAATTTAACAAAAAAAAATACAATACGTAATTAAGTCTATAGATGATAATACTCCATTATTATGAAAAACATTTTTTTTTCATTTTAATTAAAATTCGCACACGTTTTAAAATCTCAATAGTTATTTTTAAATACTCGACAACTTTATACATTTTTTAGACAGTAACAGATCTTTGACATCCAAACAATCTATATAGGTAAATCTTTATTATAAACCTGCCCAATCATAGGTATATTTTGGTTGATTTGTGTAGCCTATATTTAATACGTAATAATATTATATCATTATAGCGAGGACTATCATCACCCGCGGTTTCATCCGCGTGGGGTTTCCTTTTTTTCACGGAACTTTTTTTTAATTTGAAATTACTAATTTTATTTATCTGTATGTATTAATAAATAGATTATTGTATACATTACGTATAGTTTCCATGAGTGAGTATTTTATGTATATACTTAATAATATCAAAAAATATAAACTGACATGGATTTTAGTTTTAGGCTTAAATTAACAAAAAGATATCTACATCAATCTCCATTTTTAGCGTTAAATAGAACTAGCAGAGATCGTTTCTGAATTTTTAGGACATGCTTTTTATCCGTGGAATTGCCCCACAGAATAATGCCAACTAGAAAATGTCTAAGGCGACGTTTGTCTCGCTTTGTAAAGTCACAAGCAATATGCAGTGATTTTAACGTTTCTTGTTTTAAAATGTTTTTCTGGCAACCTGTTACTATTGACCGGCGTATTTTTTACTATCAGATATAGGTACTTAGGTATAGAACATCTCACTCTTCCATCTCATAGAAATAAGCATAATAAACTCTTTGTTAAAAGATCACACTCTTAAGAAAACACAAAATAAATATAACATTGTGAATTGTCGGGTGATGTTCTTAATTGGCGACCTTATTGCTCAAACCCATCCAGGCAAGCTGATACGGAATACCATATAGTAGAGATTACTAGATTTCTGTCTATATTACATAAGGTTTTAATCAAATTAAAATTTACTTTTAAAATGATTTATTTCGGATTCCAAACCTTTCCACAAAAAGTGTCCTTTTGATTTCGATTAACGTTAGAAATGGTAATTTTTCCTTCAATAATATGCTTTTCTTGATTATTTTGCTATAAGCACAGCTTTTAACTCATAAAGTTACTTGTAAGTACAGACTAAATGATACTCTATTCCAATGATTCAGTTTATTCAGTCAACGCTTGTGCAACTTAAAAATCTGTCCTTTTATGAGAAAGGTAATCTGTTGAATTTGAATTTGACTTACTGTTGTTCATCTGTACTGTGCACATATTCTAAGTTCAAACAATCGTATTGCTTGCGCAAACGTCGCGTGTTTTCTGACGGTTCACTTGGCAATTAAAAGTAATTATATGTAAAGAAGATTTAAAATACGTATTATTGTTTCTTTCAATAATTATTCTGATAATCTTGGAAAATAACGCAATGAAAACAACACAATACATTGTTATACTCGAATGCCACTAACAGCATTTAGAGTTAGTCTTAGGGCATTTAATAATGACAGTACTAACGTAAATTTACGGCTACCGTTAAATTTTCACGCTTTATGACTGCTAATATTTTGATAAACCACTGAAAAACATTGCATTTTCACACGCTCTCTCTGTCGTCATGTAAGTTATGTCACCATCCTTCGGTGGTGTGGAAAAGTTTGCTCGTAGCGATAAGTTCGCTCTTTTTTTCATCTGTAATCAGAATAAATCGTTTTATTTAAATACGACATGTGTTCTTGGACGATGACGGTTTCTTCATGATGTTTCGTTCAGCACCAAATTAAATGGACATTACAAACTTGTACATCTACCTTTGAGAGAATACTTATACACATGGGAATCGAACCTATTACCACACAATTCATAAATCGGACTCTTCATGTTCCTATAGCTGCATGTCGCTGTGCTGTTATGGGCAGGCACGTTGCTTACCATCATGCACATGTCCTGATCGTCTTGTCACTCTATACTATAAAAAACGGACTTTCTGGTCAATTGTCTAATTATTTTTTTCTAACTGACTGATACTATCCGCCCTTATGGGCCTCCACTACCTATTTGACATTCGGTTTAGCGCTGAGGGCGCAGGACCCGCAAGAACCTCAACCTAACAAACTTACACTAATTTATCATACATCTGATACCTGAAAGAAAAATCACGCTAGTACTTACTACAATTAGCTTAATTTAGTCGCTCCTGAATTTCTAGCTTGCTTCTGATCTCAGTCGGCTCAACTTCCATCTACGGTGCTGAAACGTGGACACTGACAGTGAAAATGGTCCGGAAGCTTAAGGTCGCTCAATGAGCTATGGAAAGAGCTATGATTGGGGTTACTCTGAGGGATGAAGTAATTCGTCAGAGAACTAAAGTCACCGACAGATCTCAGCATCTGTCGCAGACCCGATAACCGTTGGGGTAGACGGGTTCTGGAGTGGAGACTGCGAATCGGTAAACGTAGTGTAGGACGCCCTGTGTCTAGATGGAGTGATGATATAAGAAAGACGGCTGGTGTGGGTTGGAAACGTAACTGTAGTAACGTCGGGCTGAGTGGTGTATTATAGGAGAGGCTTGTGTCCAGCAGTGGACAAACACGGGCTGATGATGATGAAACTTTCTTCTAAATGTGATTCTGAATTCAGTCATTAAATTTATATTTTTATAAAAGTATAATAAGCACTTCAGCTCCATTTTTCTTTCAGGTATCAAATGTATGCTAATCCTACTAATATTATAAATGTCAATGTATGGATGTTTGGATATTTGGATGTTTGGATGTTTGTTAGTCAATCACGTCCTAACGTATGAACGAATCGGGCTGAAATTTGGAACTTTTATCCCGGAAAAACAACGGGAACGGGAACTTCGCGGGTAACAGCGCAGGGCGCTGCTAGTTAATACATATGTTAGGTTTAAGCCTGTAAGTCCTAACTACGAGTACGATCGAATTATGTGACTCATAGACACATACCTAGTGCGTGCTATACACACACTCTATCAAGTGCTATCGGAATGTAAGAATCAAAGAATTTACATATACTACGTGTAGAGTTAGAACAAACGCTTTACACCGAAAGCACGGGTCTGATCGCTCTTGTCTTCTCGCTCTTGTGGAATTGTCATACTTTTGTCGCGGCACATCACTATATCGCCTTAGCTAACACACACCTCATCTGCTTACGATTGGTACAAAGGAACCGTGCGGAAAACCCTGATCTATTTACTTATTCTTTAACTAAGCTAAGAGTAAAAATGCCTTTCGAGTATATGATCATCAGCCATCATGGGCAGGCATGTTGCTTACCATCAGGCACATGACCTACTCGTCCCATCGTTCTATACTGTATTATTTATTTATTTTTTCCGAAAATCCCAAAAGCAACTTCAATTTAAAATTAAATTTAGACATTCGACCAAATTTCATAAGAATCCATCACCATGTGTCATCTAGATAAATGAAAGTAAATTTTAGTTTTTTATTCATAATTCAAAAATCTCCACACTGATTTCGATAAAAATTATATGGGATCACATCTGAACTACGAGTATGATCTACCAAACAGAAAATTAATTCACAATTGGCGAGATATCGCGTAACATACATAAAAGAAAACAAAAAACCGAATTGAAAACCTCCTCCTGTTTGTGAGTCGGTTAAAAAGTACCTATATAATATCATGTCACAGAATAGAAACTTTAAAAAACAGCTCCACACGATATCAAACTGTTACGTAAGGTCATTTTCCCACAGCAACCACACTAACAGATGTATTGTTACAGAATATGGGAATTCCTGTCGGAGCAAGCGAGAGCCGGCACTACAGTCATCATTACGACACATTACATCGACGAGACGAAACAAGCACACAAGGTACGTGAAATAACACAGACAGA
This sequence comes from Ectropis crepuscularia, assembly GCA_963693475.1. NCBI lineage: Eukaryota > Metazoa > Arthropoda > Insecta > Lepidoptera > Geometridae > Ectropis > Ectropis crepuscularia. The sequence continues at coordinate 6,784,969 of OY856361.1, forward strand.
CAAAAAAATGGCAATCATAATAGCCATTTAATTTTGAAGTGAAAATTAATTTTGGCCCACCGCGCATAGAATGTAGGCATTTTGAAAATTGCAAGTGAAAATTTCATATGGCCCACCGTCCACCGCGCACAGATTATTATTTGTGCAAGCTGTAAATGATACTGATCCGTTCCAGTTCAAATGGCAATACCCAGAGAAATAACAGGGAATAGAGATTAAACAAATGTATATCTGAGCGACTAACGTAGTGTAGTGATAGTTTTGAACCAAAGTTATGGATCATATGAACCACTAGGAGACCTATGTAGGGTGATGGAAGGGTATAAAATAATAAGATTCAGCACTATGCCCTAACTTGTAAGCTGTCTAACTTACAAGTTGAAGATGGGGGGGTACCAACTCTCGATCATTTCTCCTTGTCGTATGAATTTTGTGCGGCGTTGCGGAATAATGGAGGTATTGAAAGTATAAAAATTGTAAATTTTTTTTTTTTAATACATGTGTTATACATGTATATTTCTTTTTGTCGAAAAAATTCATAATTTTCCGGCGATTTTCAGGGTAAATTTGGTCATTTGATTATGTACGGCGTTTGTTCCTTACAGTTTCAATACCTCTTCTAATCCATTATTCCGCAATGCCGTACAAAAATCATGCAACAAGAAGTAAAGAGCGAGGGTTGCAACCCCTCCTCTTCAACCTGCACTCAGTTGGACAGCTCTTAAGTGATGGCATAGTGCTGAATCTTATTACTTTATACTTTATACCCTTCTATCATCCTACATAGATGTCCTAGTGGTTCATATGAGCCATACATTTTGTTCACGGGCCTGTAGTCTAATACAAAGGTGTCGGTATCGGTAGCAGTGTCCCGACTTAAATTGTTTTTTTTATCTCAAATTTTAAAAAAAAATGGTCAACGCGCCTCAAATGTTTTCCCCTCAAAAATTACCGCCGTAATCCTATTTGGATTTTGAAAACATAAGTAATCAAACCAAAAAACTGACAAGTTTTTGAGTGTAGGCAAATTGATATAAAAAACGATATTACAAATGCTAAATTGCGCTTTAAAAAAAAAGAAAAAACCTGTACATAACAACAAAGTAAGCCATATCATTACTCCGTCGGTACGCACGTACCTATTACCAGGCGAATACATAATTTATCTAATGACAAAATCTCCAATCGCCGTGACCGCAGCGAATTGGGAAAGAATTCGCTGCAATGGTGGAACAAGACTTTGTCGTAATTATCGTAACAAATTCTAACTCGTAATGTACCTACCTACTTAGATTGAACGACCTAGAACACAATCTATCTAGAAATTACAAAGCTGAACAGTTTGTTTGTTTGAACGCTTGGATCTCGGGAACTACTGGTCCAAATGGAAAGATTATTTTTCTATTGGATAGTCCATTTATCGAGGAAGGTTATAAGTTACATAACATTACGCTACTATCAATAGGAGCAGAGCATGAATGAAAAATTTAACAAAAACGGCAAAAAATATTATTTTTGAAAGATTTCGTTGCGCGTTATACATGCGCCGAAGCCCATGACAGCATGACTGTGTCTATCGTTTAAGTTTGCGTCATTATAAACTGAGCTAACCAAATTTGTTCTAAATCTGAGTTGGTACGAACAATTTTTGATAGGTGGCGTAGCAACGCTCGCAGGGTTCAGCTAGTCTTTCTAGTAACAAAGAAGCCGCCATTCGACTTTTTAATATTTGATTATTTTTTATGTGCGTTCTCCAACATCCGAAATGTTTTTGGGACACTTCACAAATAAATAAGAATACATAGACTACGTTTTTTAATGTAATTTCTAAGAAGAACTGTTATATTACGTAATTACTCATATCTATTCGATGTAAAATAAAAAAAATGTTTTTAGTGATTTTAGCTTGAAAAAGTTTGAAAAACATTCATACAAACTTACGCATTTATAATATTAGTAGGATTAATAGTAGAATTGCCATTTACTCGAGTACGCCTGCATTGATCTGTGTTTTTTTTTCAGTAGAAATACTTCCCTGGTCGTACCCCCGGCATACTAAACTTACTACTACTAAACTAAATTTACATTGTTATAGAAATCGGTCGAATGTTTTTTTGCAAAATTAAAGCAATAATAATTAGCATAAATAATATTGTTTCGTAAATGTTACATTTGTTGAGTATATACGAAAAATATTTATTTAAAAATTAATTAAAATGCCTCCGGACAGAGAAGGCATATTATACAGTTAATTAGTAACTGACCGATAAATTAGATTCAGATTTGTAAGCTTTTATTTATTGGTGGACATTGGAATAATAGCTAAATTTATTACTATAATGCTTTCACTGTCGTTACTTTGTTATAAATAAATAAACAATTTTATGATTATGTGAATGGATAATGATAAGGAATTTGCGTGGTGATTTGAGTGGTGCAAGTGTACAGTATCTAGTAACACGATTTTTTGAGCTTTTAATTTGGCCATTGGTATTTGGTATAATTGTTTTTCATTAATGTAAACAATAATAAGTTACGGTGGTCTAGTCGGGAGAACGGCGGCTGCCGATCCGGAGACCCCGGGTTCAAACCCCACACGCACCACTGTCTTTTCGAAGTCACGTGCGTAATGCCGCTAACTTAAAACGGTGAAGGAAAACATCGTGAGGAAACCAACATGTACCTAGAATCTTTCGAAGTCATGTGTCATCCGCCAACCCGCACTGGGCCAGCGTGGTGGATTATGGCCTTAATTCTCTCCTTGCGAGAGAAGGCCCCGAGTCCCAGCAGTGAGAACGTTTAGTGGGCTGTTGATGTTGATGAAACAATAATAATGTGAATTTGGTAGCCTTGAATAAGCAGTTCAGTGGTAAATTAAGAAATTAATTGTAAAGTTTTTATCAAATTGTCATAGACAACATAATATTTGCATGCCGTAAGGTTGATTATGGAGTTACCAATGTAAATGTATAAGATCTTATTGTAATTACACATTTTCGAAAATAAAGAAATTTATTTAAAATAATTGGTTTAGTACGTTTATTAAAAAAATCATAATAATAATTGTAAAGAAAAATAAAAGTTATTCATAACAATTTGCATGTAAATAATTGATCCTGTCTGGAAATAAATTATCTACCTATTTGATATCATTTCGCAACACTACAACAAATCAATGTTATTCGCATAACACCATAAAATCTCTAATAACCTACTTAATTGAGGACCATAGAATAGTCCGGAGTAATTAACAGGCAAAACGAATCCGATAAGCATTCATTATATCGAATCACGGCACGCAACTAGACCTGACAATATGGAGCCTTGAAAATAGGTAGATAGGTACCCACTGTCGTTGCGAAATGCAGTTAACGTAATGGAAATGTACTGTAATACATTTATACCGTAGCTCCATAACTAATATTTGTTATGGTAAGACTTAGTGCAGATTCAGCCTGGGTAAATAACTTTGCCAGTAACTGTAGCGCCAAACAGTAATGTGCAAACATCACTGTATTCCGGTTTGAAGGGCAATGTGTCCAGAGAAATAACGGGACTAAAAGATAAGCCATTTTAGGTACATATATCTCTGGGTGACGAGTCAGTGCAATTTAGTGGTTTGGACTCTTCAAGTTCAAATAGCTACGTGTCACTGTTATTGGTAGACGTGTTGCTTACCATCACGCACATGTCTTTCTCATCATATCATATTATAAATTAATACTTAATTAGACATGAGAAAAACTAACAACATATTTTTAAAAGGACATATTTTATGTATGTCAATTTGACTCAGATGAGTTCAATGTCTGCGTTAAAGAGAATGTAAATACTGTCTGCGTCAGCTACTGCAAAAGGTGCAGGATTTTACTACAAAGGACATCCAGAAATAGAAAATATTTTTTTTAATTCTTTTAACATCTACTGTACAGGTAGTTGAACCTAGACCGTTTTATTTATAAACTGCACTGTAAAAGAAAACCAGTCAAAGTAGTTTTAGGGTTCAGAGGAGGAAAAACGAGACCGTGCTAACTAAGTCTCAACTGGTTGTCTGGTCATGCTAATATTTGGAATCCGGCGGTTTGATTTTATTGAAAGCAATAATTTTATAGAACGTCTTAACTGTAGAACGCGTTGCCTGAGTGGGTTTTTCCCGAAGGTGTTTGGTGTTTTCATGTCGAGAGTGATCCGTTTTTTTCTAGATACCTACGCAGGCTCCATCGTAGACCGAATCATCGCTTAACATCAGGCGATGTGGCGGTCAAGTAGGTACCTATAGTAGTTCAAAAAAAGAACCTGTGGCAATGGGCCTGAAGTAGTCATTATTGACATTTCGAATTTTGAGTTAATGCAGAAACCATAAGGTTCATACTACTATTGTAAACTTAGTAACTAATTGTAAAGTATACACTTTGTACAAGTTAACTATATCTACGTACGCACGTAGTGCATATGTAAACTTTCAGGAAAGTTTACATGAAGTGTACTCAAAGCACACCAATAGAAAGTTTGTGGTTAGAGCACAGATAAGAAATGGTTAGAGTCCATTTTTCAAAGTGCCATATTTACCAATACTATTAATATTAAAGATTGAATGTTCATTGCTCAATAACTTTGGAATGTTTGAACAGATCTGATTAAAATTTGGCACGCAGTTAGATTTTAGAATAGCAAGAAAATGGGGACTCGCCGGTATAACTCCGGCGGCGATGCTAATAGGTAGTTGAAATATAGTTCAGAAAAATTATAACTGTCAAGTATTTTACTTAACGTAAGCTTTTTGTTGTCTAAATACATAAAATACTTTAAGACCTTAACTGTAAATTACTGCCACGAGCAACTAAACTACCAATAGTCAGGGCTGAAAATTGAGGAACCTCTTTACGATGTGCGATTACGTTTTATTATAATTAGTTGACCTGTAGTGGTACCTACGGAGTACGGAACCCACTGAGTGGAACTCTTACTCGTAGTTGACCAATTTAATTACAAAGATTTGCAACTGACTGCCATTGAAAAACAAAATAAGAAGTATACTTACATCACAGAACAGAAATCAAGTAGAAGGCTCGTAGCTGAATCTCACTAGGAAAACCACCGTATCACGTTTGCACACAAACGTGGTTTTGATATATTTTAAACACATTGAAACAATGCAAGTGATTTGTCCCATAGTGACGAACCTAAAATGATGTATTGCATTTAGTTACGTGCTCAAAAATGAACCCTATTGCTAAACACAATAAATCTGTTATTGTCAACTATTCAAAATGTTGTTACGACTTTCTTGGATAACTCAATTTTGTCTAATTACAGGAAAAAGTACCGTATCCTGAATGTGACTAAGTTGTTTATTTTGTACCATTATCAGGACTTTTAGGGCGTATCGCACACATCAGTGCTACGAACTTTCTAAACTCAACCTTAGTAGAATACAATAAGGTGGTAACTATTATCATCTTTCAAAAATGTAAGTTGTTTTCGCTAGTGAGCACTAGATGTCACTAATTTTAAGATTAGTGACATCTAGTGCTCACTAGTTCTGCTACTTCATACTAGATGGCACTTTATGTAATTTATGCAACTATGAACGCTACCTTCTTTAAAATAAGGGATTCGTAAATATAAGCCGGTCGTGCTAATAGTGATGTTAGACAATGCTGAAACATTTTCATTAAATTATCGATATTACGTTATTCAGTTTACGTACCTATCGTATAATTTAATCATAATATTATGATTAAATTTGTTCATGTACCATCTTAATTTTATTAACTATAGCGTAACAGAGTTTTGTAAAAGAACGTAATTACTAGGACGAAATTACAAAAATACTCGGAGGAAATAAAATAAATATCTTAAGTAAATAAAGTAATGATGAAATTGGTCTTTGCAAGTAGCACTAAAATTTGTATTTTAGTCGAATTATATTTTTCTTGAGTGAGATAAAGATAAATAAATATAGGTGAAACATTTACACACAACAACACCATCTGACGCTAAACTAAGCTAAGCTTGTAATATGGCGGCCAGATAGCTGTTATAAATACTTACTTATTATACATAGAAACACTCAGATACAGTCAAAATATTTGAATCCATCACACAAATATTTGCACTGGGTGGGAATCGAACCCACAATGTAAGGAAATAGTTATTTTCTTTGAGGGACGACCTTGTCATTTAAGTTGTTGTCAGTAAAAATTCAAGATGTTTTTATAACCATGAATAGAAACTTGAGGAGACTAAAATAAACAAAAGGGATATAGAAAAGGAACAGGGTTTCAGTAAAAACAATACTCGAACTGATAAAAGTTTATACATAAAAATCAACAACAAAAACAGGGCAACATAACCGTTTAAAAATTATACAAATTTCAATTTCACTGCTGATTTCCTCTCAATTACGCTATAGTTTTAAAAAATAAATACCAGCCAAGTGCGAGTTGTAGACGCACTCAACTTTTCCTATTTAATTTTTATTAATTATAAAATCGCTGTCTAAAAACTGCTCAGAGCAAATCGTGCTTGTTTTGGAAGGAAACCAATTTTGCCTTCCTGTAGCTTCTATCCATTTCTCCTTAGTAACGGGACTTTTAGGAAAACTGAAATGATAAAATGTACTTTTTTTCAAATAAAACGTTAAATTATTCAAATACCAAATAATAAAAGATAATATATTTGTTTCACACAATAATTGTACAAGTTAGAAATATCGATATTAGCAATTTCAACAGCTTGTGTCCCATCCTTTACTGAGTAGCTCTACTGAGTAGCGCTACTCGCATGCATAGAATGATCTAGAATATCACATATAGTTTGAATGAAAATGGACCTTATTAGAATGACTTTAAAGTTGACTTCCTTTAAATCATTTCTCTCTTTAAGCTAATATTAATTTATTTTCACAATAAAATCAAAAATAAATAAAATAGGACTTACCGATGGTACGATATGCCTCCTTTGGATAAAGTTTTGGCAGGGCTATCGTTTTTACACTCAATAACTGCACAATATGGCATGACTGCTTACTTTTTATTCAAAATCGCGGATTCAAGAGTACTGCAGTAGTGGCAGAGCACGACTAAGTATTCGGAAGTGGGCGTACTCTCAAAGTATGCGGAGATTGCGCTTACTTAGTACTACGATTGCCCCGCCTACTTGCTACTTCTTCTTGATATCTGTTCTGTGACTTACATACAGTACTACCAACTTATCTATACAACGGCCAAAAACGGAACTTTTGAGTTACGAGTAAAGAACACAGAGAAGTTGTCTAATTTTGTATTAGGTGGCAACACTTTTCGATCGTGGCTCCATTGCTACATTCTGTAGATAAAATTGGTAGTAGGTACTTCTATATTTATACATTCACCGACACCAGATATGGACAATTAGTTAAATCGTTTTAAATAACAAGATAAGATACAAGACCAAAGATGTTTATTTCATGTTTTCAATTACTTGTAATGTAAAATTGATTAATTTTAACCGACTTCAAAAAAGAAGAGGTTATCAATTCGGTTGTAGGTTTTTTTTATGTATGTTACGCGATAGCACCGCCATTTGTGAATCGATTTTGATGTATTTTTTTGTTTGGTAGATCCTATGATCTATAAAATTAAATTAAAAATTAAATCTATAAAATGTATGTTAAAGGTTGAGCACCTCACTCAACTGGGCAGGCGCCCATAACAACACAGTGACATGTTGCTTACTATCAGGCACATGTCTTGCTATTAGCCTAGTCACTCTATATTTTGTAGTGGTAGGACTCTTAGCAGAGTCCGCCTGGGGAAGTACCACACCTTTGCCAAATATTCTACTGCCAAGCAGTAATGTGCAAACATTACTGTGTTCCGGTTTGAAGGGCAATGTTTCCAGAGAAATTACAGGGCTTAGAGATATAACAACTTAGATCTCTGGGTGACGAGCGCAGTGCAGTGCTAGGTAATGATTTGGGCTCTCCATGTTCCAATAGCTGCGTGTCACTGTGCTGTTATGTGGCAGGCATGTTGCTTACCATCAGGCACATGTCCTGCTCGTCTCGTCACTCTTTATTTAAAAAAAAAAAACTATATATAAATCTATATATATACTAGCTGACTCGGCAAACGTTGTTATGCCATATAAATCATTTCTAGGTAATTTCTAGTGATAAACGATAATAATTGATCAGTTATCAATGATGAAAAATTATTAAATTACTTAAATGGCTATTAAAAAATAGGGGTTGGTGATAAAAGGGTAAACATTTTAGGGTTGTATGTATTTTTTAACGCCAAATTATAAAAAAATAAAAACAAAAAATTTTGTCCGAAAATTAAAAAAAAAAATTATGGGGTGACCAACCCTTGTCACTTAGGGGTATGAAAAATAGCTAGTAGCCGATTCTCAGACCTACTGAATATGCATATAAAATTTGGTTAAAATCAGTAAAGCCGTTTCGGAGGAGTAAGGAAACAAACACTGTGACACGAGAATTTTATATATAAGATTTTCAATTCATTTATATAAATGAATTGCTGTTCGTGGGTCTCCTAAAAATCGACAACGGCTGGGCCGATTTAGCTGAATTTGGTTTTGAAATGTTTGTCGTAGCTAACGGAAGGTTTAAATGGTGAGAAAATGTTACATAAACTTACGGAAAAGGTAGTAAAAACAACAATTTAATTTTTTCATACAAACTGTTCTACATAATTTCCAGTCAAACATTTGACGTTACCAAGCAAACATTTTTTTTCGAAAGTTTTAATCAAAGAGTATACACGTTTTTGAAGTGAAAACTTCTTTTGGCGCGCCTAGAAAGATTTTCGTGGACTGTAAATTGAATTGTAGCGTCACGCTCGGGGTATGATTTGGTAGTTAGTTTATTTTGGTTTATTTTAGTTTAGTTAGTAGTTTATTTAGTATCAGTATGGCACCCGTGCGAAGCTGGGGCGAGTCGCTAGTATTAATAAAAAAAACTTTCCCTACCGCGTTATCAAAATATGAGATATTTTAGACACCAAATTTAAATTACCTACTAATATTTTTTTCGTTTCTCTTCAGATCGGCCTCCTCCGTGACGGTCAACTTTTAGCCGAGGACTCCCCTGAGGAGATCCTGAGGAAGTTTGACTGCGACACACTCGAGGATGCCTTCCTGAAGCTGGCTATGAGGCAGCACGAGTTACCACCCAGACCCAGGAGAAGTAGTAAGTATAAATATAACAATACATTTATTGGGAAACACGATCTAAAAAATTGGCAGTCATAGGAACTGCCGATAGAAGTGAAAACTTATAACTCAGAATTTGATAGCTTACCTTGGCAACTACACGGGTGTAACCGGAGGGCGTGGCCTCGCCATCATGGCATGGCCATCTAGAAATGCGTCAGCATTTCCCATTGCCTCACCCATTTCTAGATGGCCATGCCATGATGGCGAGGCCACGCCCTTTCAGCATTTCCCATTGGCTGACGCATTTCTAGATGCCCAATCGCTAAGGTCCCGAGTTTACCCGAAGATTTCTTATCATACCCGAGCGTGACGGTAGAATTCCATTTACACCCCACGAAAAATCTGTCTAGGCGCGCCTAAAGAAGTTTTCACTTCAAAAAGCTGACGCTCCAACTTAATTACATACGTATCATAAGGATTAAGGTTGGGTCTATAGCCAACAACTTTTGTAGTGGTAGGACTCTTTGCAGACTCTGGAAAAGTACCACACCTTTGTTAGTTATTCTACTGCCAAGCAGCAATGTGAAAACTTGATTATGTTCCGAATTAAAGGGCAATGTTTCCAGATAAATAACATGGCGTCATCATCATGGAAAATTCATCTTTTGTCTCTGGGTGACGAATGCAGCGCAGTGCTAGGATTTGGAATCTTAATGTTCCAATAGCTGCGTGCAATTGTGATGTTGTGAGCATGCATGTTGCTTACCACCAGCCACATGTCCTGCTCGTCTCATCACTCTATACTTAAAAATAAAGTTTCTTAGGAAGTGGGCTCTAAAAACTGTTTTTGGCTTTGGTTTTTCACCCTCATGTCAGATTTTTGATTGTGTAATGTTGTTCGTTTCCATTTAGAATTAAATGAGTAAATAAACAACTGACGACCTGCCTTAGTTAATCATAAGATTTGGCCAACATTTGATCATTTTAACACATCATAGTTCTCAAAAAATCATCATCATCAGAGAGGAATGTCATGGCAGAAATCTTGATGATAGTAATTAACATGGAAACACTTTAGATTGGTATTTTTACCTAAAGAGTACTTCTTGAATCTCTCCTTGCTAGAGAACTTGGGACCCCAAGTCATGGGAACATTCAGAGGGCTGGTTATATTAAAGAAGAAGAAGAAGAAAGAACAGCTTCTAGATTCATTTCAAGTAACTTGAAGGCTTTGTTAGGTTCTAAGTTTATTAAAAAGAGAAAAAATCTCACGTATAAATAGTTTTGCCTCAGAAACAACGTTACATAAAACGCGTTACGCGTGTTAGCTATCTAGAAAATTGTCCGACGGATGTCATGCACCATGTAGTACAGAGCCTGTAATTATTGATGCACACTACCTATTCAACTGCCTGTAGCTCTCCATAAAGCAACATCGTTTCATGGTTTATGTTCCAAAGGCAAGAGGTTTGACTCTACTTTTGTAATAACATCTAAACGTTGGAACACAATTAAATAAATTACTGTTGAACGTTGCCTGAGTGATTTTTCTTGTAGGATACAAGTTTTGTAGTGGTAGGACTCTTGGTAGAGTCCGCCTGGGGAAGGACCACACCTTTGCCAGTTATTCTACTGCCAAGCAGTAATGTGCAAACATTACTGTGTTCAGGTTTGAAGGGCAACGTTTCCAGAGAAATTACAGGGCTTAGAGATATAACAACTTAAATCTCTGGGTGACGAGCGCAGTGCAGTGCTAGGTAATGATTTGGACTCTTCATGTTCCAATAGCTGCGTGTCAGTGTGTTGTTATGTGGCAAGCATGTTGCTTACCATCAGGCACATGTCCTCATCGTATCGTCACCTTTATTTAAAAAAAATACAAGTATATAGGTATAGGTTTACACTTGATTGCCATCTCGTGAGTATAATTTTATGCAGAAACCCCGTTAGTCTAGACTTGAAGAACTGGATGTCTTCAAGTCCAGACTAACGGGGCTTCTGCTAGGTTAGCTCGCTCTATCATGGACAGCATTGTCGCATATAATTATACATACGAGATGACGATCAAGTGTAAACCTATAACAGTTAAAAAAGAGTAGGAATAGTTACGAAGAATTGGTTAGTAAGGTCCTGTGCATGCTACGGTAGCCCAAAGTTTAGTAGGCAGTAGAGGCCCACCTCCTATAATAAGTGATAGATTTTATTTAAAAATGTTGTACTTACACGTGTTTTCCCGTTTGACTCAAATACAAAAAATTACGAAGATATAGCTTTAAGGGCTCCCACACAAAACTGCGATGCGATGCGATGCGACGCCGCATAGGAGGAACTTGCGATGGCGAATTGCTCAAGTCAAGTGACGTCACGTCTTTATACATTTTTTATATAGACATGACGTCACAACTGAGATGAGTGGGGGCACTCTGTAGATTTGATGATCTATAAATAAATTATATCTTTGAAAATTTTTAACAATTGTATAAAACCAAAAACATTTTCTCATAATCTTGCTAACGAACTAATTAGCTAGTAAAGTATTAATTAGAATGGTATATTTATGAAATTAGAAGAAGCCTGGATCCCACAACACAGATCACCTTAACCTGGGGTCCAGTGCATACAACACAATATGTATTCCTTGTCACATGTACTTTTTTCTCGTGTTTTTACATCTTTCTTTATTGCCACGTATAAACGTATTTTTATTCAATTATTGCAGCGCTCCCGTCGTCATCCCCTGACGTAATCCCCACCAGGAATATATCCAATGGCGACAGCATACACAACTCCAGGGAAGAGTTTAGCGTTGTCACCAGTAGCACTGATGTAAGTTACTCTTTAGACAACAAAGCCATACCTTCTAATCATCTCTTCAGTCTCAATCAGCTTCTAATCATAAAATTCATCTGCCGTTAGAAGTTACGGCTGGTCTAGTCGGGAGAACGGCGCCTGCCGATCCGGAGACCCCGGGTTCAAACCCCACACGCACCACTGTCTTTTCGAAGTCACGGAATGCGCAAGAATGCCGCTAACTTAAAACGGTGAAGGAAAACATCGTGAGGAAACCGACATGTACATAGAATCTTTCTAAGTCATGTGTCATCCACCAACCCGCACTGGGCCAGCGTGGTGGATTATGGCCTTAACTCTCTCCTTGCGAAGGCCCCGAGTCCCAGCAGTGGGAACATTTAGTGGACTGTTGATGTTGAGACAAAGTAGAATGTTCTTCTTTGTCTTCTTCGTATCAATTATGTTTTTTTTATTGCCTTACAATTCTATAACTCATACAATTATATACTCTTCAATAATATCCTATCTCTATGTACGAGATATGAAAGGCAAGATTATTATGTGAAAAAATGTCTGGGCTCTAAAGTCCGAGATTTTCACGAGTCTTGTCCTGGTTGCCAAACTTTAGAGATGGCAACCCTACCTACCTGAAACTGTATCTTAGCAACCAACTTTTTTTACAGGCTTCTAACTGTCAGCCACCGTTATATACCGAATGTTTTTAAAATCCAGGTGCTGACGAAAAAGGATGAGAAACCAAAAGACTGTAAAAAATTATCAAATTCGAGATACAAAGCTGTGTTCATCAAGAGTATACAGCAATTCTCAAGGCATCCTGGGTAAGTAATAAGATTATCCTGGATTATATTTGTCACCGAGAATTTGCAAACATCGTCAGTTTACAAAGAAAACGCTCGAAATTATAATCTTTCGAATGGTTAGGTTAGTTTGTAGGTACTCTTACGACTTTAGATCATAATCTAACTATGTTTACTCGGTGATATACTCGTACATAGAGTATTTAAATCAAAATACAATAGTTAGTAATTTAGTTCTTGAAAACAAATTGTTTCAATTATTTTTTTTGTGTTTACAGAGGGTTGATATTCTCAATCATGTTTCCCATCATTCAAGTAGTGGCGTTCTTCTCAGCCATCGGACATGACCCGAAGGATCTCCATATAGCCGTAGTCAACGACGAAGCTTCCTACTCACCACGTAAGTTTCTTCTTTATACACCACGTAACTTACTTATTTATCGCATGAGTTTACTCATCGCGTTACCTCCTGAGTCATCTAGTATCATAGAGTCATCATCAGTAGTCTTCTTACTTTTCGCTTTAGTGACTTTCTTACGTTTCGCGAAGTTGCCTTCTGACTTTTCTCGTTATTTGTCTCCTTACTAGTCGCGTGAGCTACCTTCTCAGTCATCGCGTGAATTACCTTCTAAGTTTTCACGTGATTTACATCCTTACTCATCGCGTGAGTTGGCTTCTTACTTTTCGCGTGATATACCTCCCTACTCCTCACTTGAGTTACCTCCTCACACATTGAATGAGTTCCTTACTTACTAATCGCGCAAGTAACTTCCATACTTACCGCTTGAATTGATTCCTCGCTCATCACGCCAGTTACCTCCTTGCTCATCGCATAAGTTACCTTCTTACATTTCGCGTGAGTTACACCCTTACTTACACCTTACTTATCACATGCGTTGTCTTTCCTCACTGCGTGAGTCGTCTTCTTACTTTTTGCGTCAGTTACTTCTTTACTCATGGCGTGCACTACCTTCATACTTTTCGCATGAGTTACCTTGTTACTTATCGCGTGAGTTAGTTTCTTGCTCATTGCATGAATTATCTCCTCACTCATCGCGAGAGTTATTTTCTTACACATCGCGTGAGTTATCTTCATCCTTATCGTGTGAGTTACCTCCTCACTCATCACGCGAGCTACCTTCTTACTTATCGCGTGAGTTACCTTCTTACTTTTGGCATGAGTTACTTTTTGTGTGATTAACTTCTTTACAATTTTTATTTTTGCTCTCAATAAACACTTTTTAATTTTACAAAAGGAAATGTGAGTTTATATACCTATTTTTTTTTTATTTCAGTGGGCGTGAACATTTGTAAAAATCACAGTTTACACTACACGACACTAAACGAAGACGAAACTTGCGACTTTTACATGCTTAGCTGTTGGTTCATTGAAGAAATGGAAAGAAAAAACCTATTTCAGGCAAGTACCTTCGCACAACACAATCCTACAATTATTATAAAGTACAATACAATACAACAACTCTTTATTAAAACACCAGACAAAAAAACTGAATATAAAAAAACATACAAATCAACTTAGCGTTCTAATTGGCGGCCTTATCGCTTAGAGCGATCTCTACCAGGCAACCGTGCACGGACAGGAAACAGCATACAAAGCTAGGCCTTAATTTTTGACAAAATAAAAATAACATTTAAAAAAGTACCTAGATGCACATGTGAAAACACGGATAAAAGGACGTTATCTAAAAATGAAACCCAGCTAATTCGATTTATCGTCTCCGAAACCCTCTGCATATTGAATTTCACGAAAATCGATGGAGCCGTTTCTGAAATTCAGATTCTATAAATTTACATACATAGAAAAATTGCTCGTTTAAAGGTACCTATTAGATTAGATGAGACAGACATCAGTAACTATTTCCGCTGAGTTGAATAAATAGGAAAACAGGATATATAGAAAATAGTTAAGACATGGTTACTCACACTCTCTTACGATGAGACTGAAATGCTGTTACGATACAAATTGCCATTCTTGTAAAATGTAGTAACATGTAATACTCACTCATACAAAAACATAAATCAATGCGGTCATACACACGTTACAAAATGTACACACACAACAACAACACATAATTACACACACACGCATAGTACACTGCAGACAAATAGTCACCCACAAACGTACACAATACCACAGTACAACTCTCCTGCACACTTTACGCATTTATTGCCCTTTTTTTACTTAATGTCCACTTTCAAAATCCTTGTTTGTTTGTTGTTCTGATTGTTGGGAAATCGTATGTATTATACTGATTAACAGTAGAATTTGTTGACTGCTCATGAATTACTTGCAAAACATTGTACATTTATTTAAGGTATTCCGTACTCTGAGCCCTGAGACACAGGTTTATGGCCTAGTTCGGGGCTCGCTGTTAAATCTATTTTTGTTAATGTATGTTTCAGCAATAAAGTTTTTATTTTTTATTTTTATTTTATTTTTTTATTAAGGATAAGTAGAGTTCCCATTTCTTACTTTTAGGTGTGAGTTACTTTTGCCAGTTATTCTGCCGCCAAGCAGTAGTGTGCAAACATTACTGTGTTCGGGTTTGAAGGGCAATGTTTCCAGAGAAATTACTGAGCTATGAGATAAAACTCTTCTTCAAAAGATGTTGACTCTTGGTGTTCCAATAGCTGCTTAACATCAGGCACATGTCCTGCTCGTCTTCTCACTCTGTACTATAAAAAAGGTACCTATCAGAATTTAGCTAACTAACTCTCTCCTATTATTACCTTACCGGATCCCTTATGGTGGTGGCACTCTTTGCAGAAGCCGCTTGGAAAAGTTTTTCTAGTTGTTCTATAGTCAAGCAGTAATGTGCAAACATAACTGAGTTCCGGTTTGAAGGAAAATGTTTTCAGATAAATGACAGGGCGTAGAGACAAATCATCTTATATCTCTGGTTGAGCACAGTACAGTGCTAAGTAGTGATTTGGACTCTTCATGTTCCAACCGCGTAAACGCTTGGCATGATACAGACAATACTGACCCTTCACTCTGACGTTATAATAAAAATAGATAAACAGTCAGTTCATTGAAAACAGAATATCCTTGAAATAAATAAATTTGTCTTAGCTAACATTTCACTTTTGAAACATTATTTTTTTCAGGACTTATACAACACGACAGAAGAAGCTAAAAATGCCGTCCTCAAAGGGAAGGTGTACGGCGCAATCCATTTCAAGCAGAACTTTAGCACAGCGATGGCGCATCGAGTGGCCGAGGGAGAGGTAGAAGATGATACAGTCAGTGATAGCAGTATCAGCGTTTGGCTTGATATGACGAGTAAGCATTTTAAACTCTATGCCAATGTAATAGAACACAGTTTTAAAATGTTAATATAAATAACTTTATAACGATTATGGCACATCGAGTAGCAAGCAGATGGAGAGGTAGAAGATAATGTACCTAGTCAACTATATTAGTATCAGCGTTTGTCCTAACATGACTAGTAAGCATTGTAAACTCTATGCCAATTTAATAGAACACAGATTTAAATGTACTTATTGATAAGTTTAGCACGATCATGGTCTAGTAGCCGATGGAGATATGGAAGATGACATAGACAGTATCAGCGTTTGGCTTGACATGACGAGTAAGCATTTTAAACTCTACGTCAATTTCATAGAACACAGTTTTAAATGTACTTACCGAAAACATTAGACCGAATTTGGCACATCAAGTAGCCAAGGAGGTGGAAGATGATATAATCAGCGATAGCAGTATCAGCGTGTGGCTTGACATTACGAGTAAGCATTTTAAGCTCTATATCAATTCCATAGAACACAATTTTAAATGTATTTATAAATTATTTTAAGACGATTATGGCACATCGAGTAGCAGATAGAGATGTAGAAGATAACTTAGTCAACGATATTAGTGTCAGCGTTTGTCTTAACATGACTATTAAACATTGTTAACTCTACGTCGTTTAAAGGTCGATTCACACATATCAGTGACGGCACAGTTCCGTCAACGTGTCCGCTCAGTTCAGTGTCAGTGCTTCAGTGCTGCGTCAGTGATTCAATTCACACATGTCAGTACTTAGTTCACGGAGCTTCAGTGAAAACGTGTCCGTCGTCAAGTATAGTGATTGTTATTGTGGCTCTGTTCAATACAATATTTTCACAAACCAATTCCATCAATCGCTCGTCCTCCATATTGTTTTTGATGCCGCGGCGTCCGTGATCCGACAATAAATATTGTCGTCAAAAAAATGTTTGTCTGTAAAGTCGGTTTACTGACGATAGAACGTGACAACGTCTTAAGAAAATACTGATGGAATGGTAGCATTTTTCAAAAGAAAATTTTAATTTCATTTGTTTAATAGATTTGTACCTATGTAAAAAGTAATCAGTAGAATTTAGTCATTTTCAATCAAAACAATGCAAAAAAGCTTTTAGATGCCGGGGATCGAACCCGGGGCATTTCACATGCAAAGCGAACGCTCTACCACTGAGCTACATCCCCGCTTGAACTACTGGTCGAAATAATTAATACAACTGTAACAAACATGCGGCGAAGTAACGACCGACGGTAACGCGGTAACGGTACATGACGTCATGTTTTGTGGGCGTGCAGCCGGCTTCATCGAATTATAAGACGTTATCACGTCAAAAATACGTCCGTGATTGCCGGTGCCGGCACTGACATTGAGAGCACTGTGTCGTCACTGACACTGACATCTTGTAGTTCCTAGTTGTAATATACCTTGTAAATGTTGTTATACTTATCAGCTTCGATTTCGTATTCCAGATCATCAGATATCGTATTTCCTGAAGGGCACTCTCCACAAAGCGTACGAGGCCTTCACTAAACGAACGATGCGATCCTGCGGAAGACATGAAAATCTTGTACAGGTGAATTACACCATCAATTTATAAACAACTAGTGGTCCGCCCCGGTTTTATCCGTAGTATGTATATATCCTATAGCACTGAGACACATCCAACGGTTAAAGAATTTTTGAAATCAGTCCAATATTTTCTGAGATTTGAGCGTTGAAAAACAAACCTCTCCAGCTATTAATACAGATTTAAAACTGGACGCAGCGTCAAACTGGGCGCGGTCGATCTCGAACCCTTGTAAAAGACCGCTCAATGCGATTGAAACTTAGTCGAGCATCACTTACGGTGGTTATGCCATGATGGTCTACTTCAGTTAAACGAGTTAGGTCGACTCAATTGGTATAAGATCGAGGAAGATGGTATGCTTGGAGAGAGAGGCCTGTACAGCAGTGATGCAGCAAGATGGTGATATGATGATGAAAGTAACTAGGATAAACTGTTTTATTTATTTATATGCAACAAAGAGTTTACATACAGACAGACAGACAGATTTTACGTTTTTAAGCAAAGACCACCCTTCGTTTTAGAAGAAGTATTCTAAGTAAAGGATTAACTAAAAATACTTCTTCTCCGGAAATAGTTGTTTTATGCTTCTGTACCCATTCCATCTTATTTACTTACCTTGTTTTTTTTTAAATTATTATTATTTAACATTTTATTTGTATTTAATTTCTTAGGCATATGTATTTTATTTTATTATTTTATGTCAATATATGTTTGTATTTATACACTTGCTTCTATTGTATGTAAAGTTTCAGAGCGGAGAATCATACTGTAACCGACGAGGTAACATCCATCTAAAACAACTTAAACTAACATAATTATTAATTAACTTATTTTATAGTTATTATATATTTACCAAATGTAATATACAAATCAAAATAACAAAAAATCATACTTTACACACTACATTAATCATTTAACTCAACATTAAACTCGCCTTATTTACGCAGCGTCTAGACACAGGTATACTGGCAGCATATCCCCGCAGAATTTTTATTTATTATTACTTGTTTACCTAATTATCACTTGTGTACTAACCTAATTATCACTTATACGCCTGTAGGTATACCTATTTATATATTTTTTCACTGGTTACCTGATTATAACTTTTCTCATTTGTTTACCTGTATTATAATTTAAGTTTAAGTTATTTTTTTTATTTGTTATTTACCTTATTATAACTCTTTATGACTAACATAACTCAAGAGTATGCTTGAACTGTGCGAATAATATGAACGAAAGAGAGGGTTTGCTGAGATGACGACTGACAGAAGCACTACATATTTTTTAAAGGGATAAAATAAATGACTGTCTTATTCTCTCTAAACGTAGTAGTGGTAGGACTCTTGGCAGAGTCCGCCTGGGAAAGTACCACACCTTTGCCAATTATTCTAACGCCAAGCAGTAATGTTTGCATTGCTGTGTTCCGCTTTGAAGGGCAATGTTTCCAAAGAAATTACAGGGCTTAGAGATATAATATCTTAGGTCTCTGGGTGACGAGCACAGTGCAGTGCTAAGTAATGATTTGGACTCTTCGTGTTCCAATAGCTGCGTGTCACTGCGCTGTTATGTGGCAGGCATGTTGCTTACCATAAGGTCCATGTCCTTCTCGTCTCGTCACTCAATACTATAAAAAAAATGTTTATAGTTATAATAAATATTGTTATCACGACAGATTCCAGTTAACTTCCAAGAACCAATCTACGGTGAACGCGAGGCGCAGATGACGACATATATGGCACCTGGGATACTCATCACGTGAGTTCACTTTTATCCCATACATTAGATACGTCCTTTGGGTACCTATGCTTATAATTAAAGTGAAAGGTAGGTAAGATAATAGACGAGACGACTAAAAATAATTATTAGTCTGTCAGTTAAATTAAAAAAAAATGGCAGACGGTAAGAACTGCCGATAGAAGTGAAAACTTATAACTCTGAATTATTAGTTTACTTGGGAAACTACGCGGGTGAAATCGGAGGGCATGGCCGTGAGTCCGGAGTTTATCCGAGATTCCTTATCATTCCCGAGCGTGACTCTAGAATTCAATTCGCAGCCCACGAAAAATCTGTATGTGGCGCGCGGCACCAAAAGAAGTTTTCACTACAAAAATATTTTACACGTATTACGTATAGTGTAGTGATAAATTTCAAATCAAATATGGCCGCCATCACAAAATGGCGAATGACTTTCTTTTATACAACTCCCTCAATATGGCCGCCGCCACAAAATGGCGAATTACTTTTTTTCACAACTCCCCCAATTTGGACATCAAATGAATGGGCTTGACATAGTGAGCACTGTGGAAAATTTCAATTGGATGATGGTAACTCTGGTTTTTGTTCCACAAATTTCAATAGGACGGTTGGGGGTAAACCAAAATGTTTATTTTTGTTGTAGTATAATCTTCTTCCTGCCCGCGGTGGTGACGTCGACGCTGATGATCACCGACCGGCTGGAGGGCGTGTGGGAGAGGAGTGCCGTCGCCGGAGTCAAGCCGAGGGAGATGCTGAACGTGCACATTGCGCTGCAATCCTTCATTATTGTCATGCAGGTAACAACTTTGACTTTAATTCGGCACTTGAGACTTATTTGAAGACAAATTCAATTAATTTATTGTTTTTTTTTCTATTCTGCTACCGCGAAAAGTTTTTTTGTTGATAAACCTTCACTTATGATTTGTTTTGTCAAAACTAACCTCAAAATGTTTAAGGGTAGATTCAATTTTTTTTTTAATTTTCTTTAACATGGTGAGTCATTTGTCCGAGCTGAACCTATATAAGTCAACAAGTTCAAAAACGTGCAAAATAGCCATAAAGCTCCTAGAAACATGTTTGATACCTCATTCGATTCGGAATGACGTCTAGAATTTTTTTTTAAGGGTTTCACATAAAACATTGCGATAGCGATATTAACAAAATAAGATTACAAAGTGAAGGTATTTAGTTATTCCTTAATACTTTCGTTACTAATTATATCTAAGATATTTTGAAAAAAGATCCTGAAAGAAGAGGAAATTTCCTACATAAAGGTCCTAGAATTCTATCTTTATTATTTATATACTTTTTTAACGTTGAAAGTAGAGCTCCGCGAGGCCGTTACGGCATAGACGCGGCGCCTAAAAAACCAGTATATCATGAAAAACATTGATTTTATAGCATTAAATAACAATTTAAACATTTGACAAATATATAGTGTAATCTAGATACTGAAACACACAAAACCTTGGTAAAAGAAATAAAATATGTCGATTTTAAAGTTATACCAATGTTAATCAAGTAATCTTTTTCTAGTATCTGTTTTTATAAATTACGGCATAAAAATTGAAATAGTTGGGTCTATATACATTTTCCGCTTCGTGAAGCTCTTCTCATTAAAGTACTTCATAAAATAATGCAAAAAAAAAACGTATAAATGTTTATTATTTTGGTAGTTATTATTCGTTTTATATCAACAAAAAATGAAATTTATAAAAATTGGTAGGTACTTATGAATTTTTTTTTTTTAGTAATATCTTACTATTGCTGTTTTTGCATCTAATATCAAAATAGAAATTAATTAACATTACAAGAAAAATAAATTACGTCATTTGTTAAAAAAAATTGTTTAAGGAAAAACTAGGATACCTTGGAATTTAACAATTTTTTTTTGCCATCTTATTGGATGGGTAAAATAATGTTTGTTTTGTCGATCGAGTTATCTATCATTCTAGGTAACTGTTCCTTTTTTCCGCAGACTGTAGAAATGATGGTACTAGCATTCCTCGGATACGGCATCCCGTCCAAAGGCAGCACGATGCTGGTGGCCATCCTCCTGTGCCTCCAGGGTCTCTCGGGGATGTGCTACGGGTTCCTGCTCTCTGTGTACTGCTCCAGCCACACCATCTCCTTCTTCGTGTCTACCGGCAGCTTCTATCCTATGATACTGCTTTGTGGTTAGTATGATGTTTTTATAGGCTATGATGAAAAGACAAAAAATACGTGTCCCATATTTTTCCATGATCTAGCTGACGAAGTAATTAGAATGGTGTAGTTTTGACCCAGTCCGGTACCCTATTGCAAGTCCTCCAATCTTCTATAAAAGTGTCCAGTTCAGTCCATAAAGCAGCCCACTTCACTTTTCCACTGTAGGGACTCGGGGCCACCACGACCATCACACACCACACCACCTATGTAGTTGGCGGATGTTTTTCTTGTGTAACAAGCCTTCCTTACAATTCATTTGTAGTGGTAGGACTCTTGGCAGAGTCCGCCTGAGGAAGTACCACACCTTTGCTAGTTATTCTACCGCCAAGCAGTAATGTGCAAATCTTACTGTGTTCCGGTTTGAAGGGCAATGTTTCCAGTGAAATTACAGGGCTTAGAGACATATTATCTTAGATCTCTCGATGACGAGCGCAGTGCAGTGATAGGTAATGATTTGGATTCTTCGTGTTCCAATAGCTGCGTGTCACTGTGCTGTTATGGGCAGACGTTGCGCTTACCATCAGGCACAAGTCCTGACCATCACATTACATTAAAAAAACACGTAATACTCGTACATGTATCTATAAAGGGGCCATCCATAAATAACGTCTCACTAATTTCATGATTTTTGTGCCCCTCCCCTGTCTTTGTTGGTTTTGTTGGTCACACTGTTGAGAAACTCCTCCCTACCACATATTATTATTTAAATAGTCACATAACTACGCGGGCGAAACCGCGGGGCGCTGCCAGTAAATAATAATGCAAGCCAGCCATGCTAATTTAAAAAACTGTTTTGATGCGTCTAGACACTCAAAGTGTGTCAAAGACAAAGTGCATTGTACCTAATCTGTGGTACATTTATTTAGTATCTCTATACTTCGATTTTTTAAATGTGACGTCATAAAATTTGAGACAACTTGTCACCCAATGGCACACTTCATCGACCTTCCCCCTTGACGTGTGACATAATTTATGGATGGCCCCAAATACGTATAAAGACATACCTACTTTTGAAGTGAAAACTTCTTTTGGCGCGCCTAGACGAATTTTTCGTGGGGTGTGAATTGAATTCTAGCGTCACGCTCGGGTATGATGTAAACTCGGGACCATGGCCATTGGCTATCTAGAAATGCGTCAGCCAATGTAAATTGCTGAAAGGGCGTGGTCTGGCCATCATGGCATGGCCAACTAGAAATGCGTGAGCCAATGGGAAACGCTGATGCATTTCTAGATGGCCATGCCATGATGGCCAGGCCACGCCCTCCGGTTACCCCGTTTCATAAGTAAGCTATCAAATTCTGAGTTATGAGTTTTCACTTCTATCAGCAGTTCCTATGACTGCCAATTTTTTATCTTACTTTCCTTTTACAGGTATCCTGTGGCCATTGGAAGGCATGTCAACCGGTCTCCGAATCTTCGCCCTGATGTTACCTTTCACTATACCCGCGAAATCCCTTCGAGATATCCTCGAGAAGGGTTCCACCATCGCCGACCCAGGCGTCTATGTCGGGTTCCTTGTCACCATCGGCTGGATAGCTCTTACACTAGCTTTGGTCTTCCTGCGACTCAAGTTAAAGAAAAGCTAGTTTGGACAATTTAAATGTTACTTTAAGATTTGCTCAGTAAGTTAATAAAAGTAATTTGGAAATATACTGTATCTCGGATTGATTGATGAAATAAAGGGCTAAATACATTGTTGGAGACGACAATCGAAACCGTATGATATGCATACCTGATGCAACTGATGTGCATGATCCTTGCTCTTTTTTCTATCAGTCTGCTCGTAGCTCGAAAATGCGACATCGTTTAGTGGTTGACGTTACAAAGACGTTAAAGAGGTTTTACTCTAGTTTTGTGATAAGAACGTCTAAGCTTTGAAATGTGTTGCCCGAGTGGGTTGTACAATCTGACTAGCTTATCCCATGATGATGATGATTCACTGATGGAGCATTTTCTTTTACTAGCATGCGCCCCAATAAGTTTTAACACATTAATTATACCAGCTCTATTTTCGAGTTATAAAATAATATTGAATTCGATTGATCTTTCAATCGTTTCGGTAGTCTGATTGTGTTAAAAGCTTCTTCACACGTGAAAACTTACAAATTTTTATTAAAGTACATAAGTATTAAATTTAACGTAGTTTGTCATGCAAGTAAAGAGCTAGGCAGATGATTAATCCTGAATTTAATTTTACATAGGTATAATTTGCATAAACTGTGTGGTATTTAAAATAGGTTAAGCGTATAGAGAACATAAGTAAGGTGAACTTAGCATAGGTACAACCTGCTTTTGTCTTAAGTATGATTTGCTCAGTAAATAAACAAATGAGAATTTATTTTATAAGAAAGCCTGATAGGACTATATAGGTAGGATAGTCTGTGGTGTTACAAGTTTACGAAAATTTTTAAAACTTGTAATGATAGCAGTTTTTTATTTACGTTTTACCGCCGTTATAGGAACTTGAATTTAGCCTTATCATGGATTTTATAGTTGTAGTTCTGTTGACGTCACAAAGTTAAGACATTTCTGCGTGGATTTGGTCAAAGATTATGGTCTAATCTAGGTATATATTTAGATTAGTGATAGAAGTGGAAAGACAGCTTTTTTAGCTCGCGGGAGCCTTTATTAAAATTTGGAATACGGCGGTTGATGGTCCTTAGCAATTGATATTATAGTCTATATATTTAGATTAGTGATAGAAGTGAGTTAGACATTAGTCCACTTTTAGAAAAATTTAGTCTGATAGTCAAGTTTTGAATTTTGAAATATAGAACAAACAAGTGACGATTCTATTCGTCAATTGTTTATTTAATTAAGGAAATTGATGAAATGTATTAATTTTCATATTATGTATAGGTACATGTAGGTACCTATTCCAAATTTGAAAATGTTTCTCGATACGAAATCAAGCCTTTCGGTCTTTGTCTTATTAGAGAATTGCTATTCCGAATTTGAGATGTTCAGAATCAGTACCCTGAAGTCATTCGTAGGTATATTTAGTTAAAAAAAAAATACTTTTCGAGTGTATTATCTGTAGAATATGTTGTGTTATTTTAGTTCTTAGATAAATCGGAGCAAAGCTCTGTGGGGTAACTGTAAATAGCTTAGATTAAGATTATGTAAATCGATACTTAGGCAATAATTAGAAATCCAGTGACTTTTTGTATTTGATACTTTGCATTTTGCGAATAAACTTACTGTAGTATAATTGAAAATGTAAAAGCACTTGATTTGTTAGAATATGCTGCCGCTGTGTCGTGATATCAACCATGTGATGAGGGTATTTATGATAATAAAGTTTTCTACGAAAAAAAACTTTGTTTTAATATTATTTTATAAACTTTTGTACTTATTTTGGCGCGATAAGCAAAAACAGTGAATCTTTACATCGTGAGCCAAAAAACGAAATGATGAAGTTGGCTCACTTAGCCCTCGTTACGTTCTTATTACCATCGATATAAACCAATGGATGTGCCCTGAGTACCTTGAAATTGGTAATAAACTCCTGTGTGCATCGTAATCTACTTGACCACTAAATCGCTAGCGGCGTGATTTGCTGCGGTTCTACTTACTTCGGTTGTTGCCCACGAATAGTGATAGGTAAAAACGCGCGGCGTCCACTGCGTCCTGCAACCGACTAGAAAGGAAAGAGTGAGCTCACTCTTCCCGACGATGCCATGATTCCGTGCGGTCTGAAGTTTGGGAGGGCATACCTATGTATTTAGATCGTTGCTTATTACTTACTACCTACCTTAACTACTTACGTTATCATCGATATAATGAAGTTGGCTCACTTAGGCCAGCGAGCGTGGTAGATTATAGAAATATATCTGCTTGCAAAAGCACTTATGTAGGTAAGTTAGTTGCAAAGATACCTATACATGGCAGTTGTGGCCACAAATTCAAGTGCCTTTGACTTTGGGCTAGCGAAGAAGTTAGTGTTTAGTTGCGCATAAACGCTAATAATACCTAAGTACCTACTTCTTAAAAATTAAAGAAAAAAAAACATAAGATTGGTGGACATTTCACACACAATATACATATTAACTTGTAAGCTGCCATTCGCTAGAGCCCCTGGCTAGATCCCACACGCACCACTGCCTTTCTGAAGTCGCTGTTCGTAATGCCACTAACGTAAAAACCGGTGAAGGAAAACATTGTGAGGAAACCGACGTGTTCTTAGAATATTTTTAGATCATACACCATCCCACACTAAGCCAACGTGCTGGGTTATGGACTGGACTCTCTCCTTCAGCGAGAAACTCTGGGAGTCCCAGCAGTGGGAACATTTTGTGGCCTCCATATCTATCTTTACCTTGCACAAAACTTAAACAACATGGCTTCTAATAACCAATCACGAATCGTAATTTTAGAGATTTGACAAAAAAATAACATCGCAAACTATACACATAAGTGATTGATTGAGTAATGAATCGGCCATTGTTATTTATCTTTTTTGCAAGTTTCAGTGCAAACCTTATAAAATCCTAGGAATGAAACATAAAAATAAAACACCAAATATCAGATATAAAAATTTATATTATAGGAAATATTTTGGATTCAACAACATTAACCGCGAGTGCGCCTGCGCTCATGCCTCCGCTTAATGGCACATTCTCTGATACACAACCAGTACCAGTAAAGAAAAAAAATCGAAAGATACCCTCTTATTGTTAATTTTCAAGTTATCATCTCGCTCTAACAAACCGAGTGTGAGCGAGACGACACGATCTTTCAAAGGTTTTCCTTTAGTGGTACGATTTACAGTTAAAATTAGCATACTAGCCAATTGTGACATTTTAGGTTTTTGGGTACTGTCGTGATGCAAACATGCTTCTGTCCCGCACACAATCTAATAGCTAGACAAAGGAAAATATACTATGTGCTCTTAGGCATAAGCAACAAAATTCCGTCTCGTATATTTTATCGAGATGCTTCAGACAAAACTGTGACCGAAATACAGAAGTATGTTTTCACCTTTATACATAAAATACGACTAAACAAATAATTGAGCTACACATTACACAGATAAACAATTGATTTTAATATAACATATAGACATAGATTTACAGATGAAAACTCGACTTTAATTTTACAGATGGAAAAAATCTTAGATAGAAAAATCGATTGGACCTTTTTCGTTTTCAGTATACAAGTCGGTTTTACTTCAACAAGACGAAAATTCGACTTTACTGTGACAAGACGAAACATCGTTTTACTATAGCAAGACGAGAAATCGATTTCAAATAAAAAGGAAAGAAATAAAGACGGAAAAAAAGATTATACTTTAACCAGATGGGAGAATTGATTTCTTGTTTATCAAATAGCGTGGAAGCACAAAGCGCGGGCGCAGGGCAGGCCACATTCGTTGTCAACGGCCGAGGAACAGCGTCCGAGGACCGCAACCGTCACTTATATACCATAAACACACCGCTTATTGCGACATATCACATTTTACAAGCAACTCCGTTGATCCCTCGATGCAAGAAAAAAAAAAAAAGATTTTCTGTTCGCGCGCAGATTTTTTCTCCTAACTATTATTCTAATCTTAAATTAGTTCCGTTCACTCGCTCTCTCTCTCTCTCTCTCTCGTTCTCGTTCATTCGTTCCGTTCGCTCTGTCTTTACGCTAGTAACATTTTCGATATTTTACATTGATATATCTAGGGGACAGTCAATTCCTTAGACTATTTATTGCTTCTGAAGCAATTCTTTACACAAATATACCTCGACTTATAAGCGATTTTTGTTATACTTACAAGTAAAGGTGAAAGCTGCAAGGCATTATTCATTATCACACGTTTTCACTTACAAATTACGTTGCGAACAGCGTTTTATCAGAACGAGGAATTGACGCAGCCCCCTTACAAAAAAAAAAATGAGAGAATAAGAACATAACTAAAACTTAACACGAACCCTATACAAAATCGATCAACATTATCAAAAAAAAACTGTTTTGGAGTTGTTCGTGAACAATACAAAATATTGGAAGTGCCTGATTTCCGGGGCTTTCCACCCTGTAGACACTTTTCTATTATTAGTAACTTGTTCTATTATCAGTAACTTTTTATTCTTAGTGTGAAGACGCAAGAAGTGCGTCCTTACGGCACGGTGCACGCGTGCCCATAACAATACAGTGCCACTCAGTTATTTTTAACACGAAGAGTCCTCCAAATCACTGTCTAGCGCTATGTTCGTCACCCGGGAATATAAAATGCCTTGTCTTTTCCCAGTAATTTCTCAGAAAACATTGCCTTTCATACCGCAACACTGTCATTTTCACACTACTGCTAGGATGTAGAACAATTGACAATTACGTGCTACCTTCCCAGGCAAGCCACTGCCAAGAATCCTACAACCCACAGTATGCCAGGCAATGACAGGCTGGAATCGACAAAATGACCTCAATCCAATTAGTGTTCAGGAAAAATAACTCGAAACTCTTCACATTTATATTGTTTCACTACTATTACAAATATTTTACCAGATGTTTATAGATTTGAGAGGTAATATTTTCACATTTATATTGTTTCACTACTATTACAAATATTTTACCAGATGTTTATAGATTTGAGAGGTAATATTCGGGAACACTTAAAAATCCACCATTTTAAAGGTATCTCCATATGGTCACAAGGCTATGTTTTATTAGTATAAAAACTTATGACGATTTATAATCGACTCATGGTAAAATCGAAACAGGCCGCCATTGTTGAAACTTGTCTACAGGGTGAAAAGTAGTCGGCTTTCAATACAACGAATTAGTAATAATCAATCGAGCGGACATTCAGAGAATTGATTTAGAAAATTAGTTATAAACCGTACAAAAGTCTATAATTATCAATATTGTTTACTGAGGAAGGCTTGCTGTGGACGAAGTAGGGAATATTATCGTCACCGTTAACGTCGGACAAACGCTAGCAAATGTATGAAATTATTTTAAAAAATGTTAATAAATAACAATTAAAATTCAGCATTACTCATATCACGGCCTAGCTCAAAGTTTAATTCGTATTCAGCGGCCTTTTTCGAGCGAGTGTCAAACGAGATGCAGTCGAACCCGCGCACTCCTCTTGAAATAGGCCGTCGAATGCGATTTAAACTTTGATCGGACTCACAAAGTGAGTACCCCGTTACATAATTAAAAATGTGTAATAACTACGGTAGTTTATGCGGAAAATATGATACATACGCGACGGACGCAATTCTAACTTATATACTTGGTGTTTTGTGAAAAAGCGTTGATCAATGTCCATTTATTTCTCAAAGTATACGCGGCATCAATGGTGACGACATGATCCCAACTTAGCGTACATTATAATATATTTAACAACAAAATGTCCGCTCGACTTGATACAAAACTCGATAGTTGCGAACACACGTTCACATTCGCAGTCCTCTTCACAGTTTCTCTAAACGATATGGTAAGGCCCAAAAAAATATTCCAAAAAAACTTCATTTCAATATATGCATGGGAACATAATTTCGAATACCTATACAAGTACAAATATATATAACTCTGTACATTAATACAACATTGTGACGTTACTTGCCCATTACAGGCCACCTATCGTTCGCTATTTACATTTTTTTTAACACTGTTTCAAGCTTCCACTTAATATTATGTAAGAGAACTAAAATCACAATTTAAAAAATCAATTTTTCCGTAAGTATTGTATGCCCAATGTCTAGGTGGTATTTTTAAAGGCGGTTGAGTCGAGTGTTTGTTGATTTGTTTATTTCTTTTAGAATGTAGGAACGAACAAGATGTACGCCTGAAATATATCTGCGAATATTCTCAAAATAACTTCAAAATGCCCCACGCAGCTATTACAAAATGAATGGTACAAATCGCTATCACTGCATTATGTTGACAATGATCTTTTTGATCTGTAGGTAATTTCGTTGCAAATATTGCCCTTCCAACCGAAACATGGGTAACATTTGAATAGGTGATAATTTCATAAGTTACATACCTAAAAATCTCAAGTAAAATTTTTGTCGCATTTTGAACTCTAATTGAAAAACATCTAAGTAATTAAATGATAAATAATTTAAATTTAACGTCAAACGCCAAAAAATAAAGTTTTATTATAGTTGGAAAATTAACCAGGCATTGGGCTAAGTGGCGTAGTACAGAGAGAGACTTAGGTCCATCAGTGGACCGTTATGGACTGATGATGGCGACAATTATAGCACATAATATTATATAATTTCAAGCTCAACCAGATAACAAATCACAAGACAACCCCGCCTCACGAAAAATATGCGCAAATTCATAAGTATAAAACCAATCACAAAGACTAAAAAAGAGATACATAATTAATTATTACAAATAAAGTTAACAAAACATTAGTTTTATACAGCATAAGGCACGATCGCCAAATGAAAGGGCATCGCGGTTTACATTAAATTTACGTATGTGGTTGTTTAATGGGTGAACTATGACGATTTACAATGACATATTTTTTTACAATAGACAAAAATAGGATATTTGTTGTAAGTTACCACGGTTGTTACTACATTAGAATTATCACGGATTCTCTCAGCCATATTAACTATGGTAATACCTTAATTTATGACAAAAGGGCTCTCACACAAAATTGCGATGCGATGCGACGCCGCATCGGAGCAATTCGCCATCGTAAGTTCCTCCGATGCGGCGTCGCATCGCAGTTGTGTGTCCCTTAGTCAAAAGCCCTAAATTAGCCCTTAGTTAAAAGATTTCAACTCATATTGGATATATCAGTTTGGAACGCGCTTAAGCTCTGT
Organism: Ectropis crepuscularia; assembly: GCA_963693475.1. Classification (NCBI taxonomy): domain Eukaryota; kingdom Metazoa; phylum Arthropoda; class Insecta; order Lepidoptera; family Geometridae; genus Ectropis; species Ectropis crepuscularia. The sequence goes on from OY856361.1 coordinate 6,815,348, forward strand.
AATAATAATGTTATCCGTGTAATTATTTTCATAACTTCTTTTTTATACGGTGAGAGGCAATAGGTATACATACAAAAAAATACGGTAAGTAGTATGTCGTCGTCGCAGTCGCTTATACCCCGTTTACATTATTCCAGTCCAGCGATCGAATCCAGCGCTGGACTGCTGGAATAATGTAAACCGGCACTGGAAAGCATCAATCCAGTGCCAATGCATTCCAGTGCCGGTTTACATTATTCCAGTAAACAATCCAGCGCTGGATTCGATCGCTGGACTGGAATAATGTAAACGGGGTATTATGAACGTCTAGAGATGTTGATGTTTTGTCAGTTCAGAGAGGTGTTTATTGATTACTTTTTAAACATTTTCTTGTTGATTGAAATAGGATAATCTCGCCCTTGAGTCTATCGCAGAACAACCGTATTTATCTATGGACTAAGATTTGTCAATGAGATAGATATTCCAGTAAAATTATACACATTGCAAATCGTCATACTTCCGAAAGAATGGCGGTGGATCTTTTTATAGTATTCATTTTTTTTTTGTATTGATATTGAATACTTATTCTAAACTATGGACAATTTTGATATTTTCACGACCTATATCGAATTTTCTAATACCAATCATTTTAGCTTCTCCCTATCGAAATGTATAAAATGAAAATGAGCTTCAGGTATTAATTTACCATATCATCCTAATATGTGAAAAGTAATTATGAATGTAGTAGACACATAGTGCGTCATCTAATGTGTAATGATTATTTTGAACATAACATCTATTTTAATAGCATCTACCCAAAAACACCCCATATTTCTTTTAATCATTATAAACGATTCCTAGATAAATGGATATTTGTGGACATTTCTCTTATAAATCTAGCCCAAAACTATTCAAAACAGAAAAAATAAAACATTATATTGGCAAAATGCAGGCCGGGGAACTTATATAACTGTAACTGTACTTTGACTGGCCTCATGGCTTAGTGGGTAGTAGCTCTGCCTGCGAAGCCGAGGGTCGTGTTTTGGTGTTTGGGTGTTTCTATGTATAATAAGTATGTATTTAAAATTATATAAGTATTATATCAGCTATCTGGCCGCCATAGTACAAGCTTTGCTTAGTTTGGGGTCAGATGGTGTGATGTCCAACAATATTGATTTATTTATTTATGTAGTAGTCTCAAATTTCGTGGGATGAAAAGTATGGACTGTGTTATGTCAAACTATAATTTTATCAGAGTTAAACATTTTTGCTTGATTCCGTCATATCTTACGATGTGATTGAGCAAAATACAATCACATCTCGCAATCAATTTCACATTTATAATTTTCGAAGGATTTATGGTATTTGTCGTGTGTTTTGATCCCGCTTTCTCATTATTTTATACACTTCAATAGAGTACAAATTAAATCAGTCCTATATTGACACCATTTCGATACACCTAACTAATCTCAATCCTACGGGATAAGTTCAAGCGTCCGACAACGCCGTTATCATAATAAACAAATAAATACTTATATCGCTTAGAACCTTAAGTGTGAAAAGCGTATAATTTATATCAGATACGAGTTAACGGTACTTATATTCCTACCTATCTAATTTGTATGGCTGAGCGTTGTATGGGAGTCATACAAAATTAAAGATTTTTTTTGATTAGCTATTAAAATGTACTATTCAAGATCGTTTTTTTTTTACAGTAAATTTAAATGAGCATATTTAAAATTTCTTAAAATTTGTATGACTGTCATACAACACTATACCATGTTGCATTAACAAGGTGGGTGATAGTAGCCGTCAGTACAAATTTACAATGTTAAATTAAAGCTATCATTTTTCGCCAGTGTATACTAATGAATGCTGTTGTGTCGAGAAATCGATATATTTCAAGCTTGAACTTGGGCAGAAAGATGGGTAATAAAAGATAAAATCAACTTAAAGTGCAAAATAACTTTAATGTTCAAATCTTTAAAACAAGCAAATCAACTTATGATGTTTGCCTATCATTGATTAGAGTAATGGTATATTTAATGTTGACAATTTTTTATAAGAATCTTTTTACAGTAAAGTTGTATGTCTCCTGTCGACAAAGTCGACATTTCCATACAAAATTCTTCAAAACACTACAAGGCAACCTAGCAGCAAGAATCATCAATCATTGAATCAATATAATATGAGATAAGAAATTACATTGACAGTTGAGACGAGTGGTTTGGTTGTTCAATCTTCCTTAGTTTTTCTATAGAATTATACTGTATCAAAATTTGTACAGAGCTATGATGAAATTTCATAAGTTTTAAGTAGGCGTTATTTTAATTGGCGTCTGTTTTGAAATGGACTAGGATAACGTTATACTGACAGCTACATCGCCTTAAGTCCTGCACATAAGAGCTCTAATAGCGGGAGATGATTTTCATACCAGATCCCAAATCAAAAGTAACATACATTTCAATGAGTGACGATTGACCCGTGAAATCACTGAGATAATTGCCACAGTTTAAAATTGTACCTTATTTCAATTGGATACATATGAAATTCAAATTGATAAGCTGAAATGATCTCCCGCGCATTATGCTTTAGTTACAAGACCAGAACATTATGGTTTCTAGCCGCCGATCAACAAAGGTATCGGACACTATTTTTACAACTTCGCAGTTTTATAGCCATTCGGAACTAAACAAAACTATCCCCTTAATCAAACATATGATAAGTTAACACTATGAAGTGCTCCGTTTTATGCTGTAAATATGTCAAACAAAATATGTCAAGATGTCAAAGATGAGTTAGCAAAATACTTATGATGGGTCTCATCTCGCTGACAATGTTTTCATTACGATAACGAGGTGGAGCATATTTTAACAGAAAATAGACCCGTGACTCTTTCGGAATAAAATTGTTTTAACTTAAACAAGAATTGGAATTTATCAACAGTAGATCACATTCTATTGCCGAGCTGAACGATGTAGAAACAAAATGTCTGCTAAATAAAACCCTATTTTATTTTCCAATTTGAAACAAATGACAAACGTCAATATTTTTGACCACATCGTGACTTCACATTTTCAATGTGTCCTGACAAAATAAATCAATATTTGCGAGTTCAATATTGATTAAGTACATAGTTAAATTTACCCTAGCTGTAACTAAAATATGACATACAATAGTTTTCTACAGTGTTGCAAATGTTAACAGATTTTGCAAAGTTGATTCAGCGGACCATCAGTATCACAGTATACAAAACAGTTTGTAGCCAAGAGAGGTGTACAGGCAGTTATTTACAACAGTGCAAACGTGGAAAGATTTAAGTTTGAGGCCATTTTCATTGCGATAGATATTATCTGTCTAGGAGCATTCATCATATCAACTGACACTTTACAAATTCGGTATAGATACAAAAACATACAGTGTCGCTTCTCTAAAAACTTTTAAAACATATTTCACAAAAGATATCGACATATGGATACAGTTCTTTGCAAAAAATACGGTACATATTTTATTACTGCTGTATTATTTGAAACAAATCTAACAGAGTAACGTTGTAACTCTTTTGTCTTCAGGGAGTCTACCGTCTAATTATTTTAACAGTTATCAACCAATACCGCTGCCAATACCTACAAACATAGTATGGATAGATTTTAAGGATTCATAAATATCATCTGTATGTAATTAATACCAGTGGTTCGCCCTGGCTTTGCCCATGCTACATTATATAGACTATAGCACTCAGGGATCACAGACATGTCCAATGGTGAAACAATTTTTGATATCAGTCCAGTAGCTCCTGAGACTAGTGCATTCAACCATATAAACTCTTCAGCTTTATAATATTAGTATAGATTCAGCATTACAGAACTTCTGTAACGATAACCTCAAAGGAATAATTGGCAGCTAATGCATACTTTGATTTCAAGTGAAAGTAAAGATAGAATCAACAAACACTGTATGCGGTACAAACCCTGGTCTTTACAAAAATACTACGAGTAAGACAATACCTTTCTCGTACACTTATCGACTCACAAAATTCAACATACCATTAAATTTATTTCACAAATAACACAACAGCCGATCCAACGCTTCAAATTAACACATCGTAACAAACCGTTTCGAGAAAAGCTAATCCGTGTACGTTTCGAAACTCCCAAATATTTATAGCACATGATAATAGCGTTCATTGAATGTATGCCCAGACGTTGAACATGTATAGCACTGCGTTGTTTACCTGGCTTCAGTCCGATGCCCGGTCGGGCGGCGGGTGATTCGACGCCCGCTAGAACTTGTCCTGGAATATGAACAGGTTGTTTGTCGCCGCGACCGCGATTATGCTCTCGTGCGGGTGCCACGCCGTGTGCAGGATTTTCTTGTTGAAATCTAAGCAGTCGACGCTGATTTCGTCCTAGAAAAAGAATAAACAACAATATTTGAAAACCTAAAACTTATTTAGGCGCGTTGAGCACTTTCGTCGGTAAACAAAAACACAAGGTGAAATGAAATGACATGAAATTTGTAGACAAGCCACGACGCCAGACTTAGTACGAACTAAGCTACAGACTTAGTATGAATTATGCTACGAGGCCACAGACTTAGTACCGAGCCACGACGCCACAGACTTAGTACCAAGCCACGAGGCCACAAACTTAGTACCAAACCACGAGGCCACAGACTTAGTAGGAACTAGGCCACGTAGCCATAGACTTAGTACGAGCTAAGCCACGAGGCCACAGACTTTAGTTAGTTTGGCAGGGGACCTTTTCCGCACCTAGCCTCTTTATTGGGCCATTGTGCGTGACTCAGACTTCCCTTTTCTACTCCAACCAGCCCAGGCCGACCCAGAAGGCAAGCATCCTATTAAGGTTGCGAGAGGAATCCGGAATAGACGAAGGAGATTGGAGGAATTTTGCAAGTCTGTAATGAAATATTAGTACAGAAGCCTCACTTACCGAAAACAATTATATAAATAGCGACTCTTGCACAACAAAGTTCAATTCAGCTCGCAATACCTGTCGCGATTTTCAAATAAACATTTGCGCTCTTTCTAACGCGTAACTCTGTCCCTGTCTAGCGCGGAGGGTTGCCGACATATCTAATAACAATATGCGCGGGAAACGTGTTGCGCGAGCGCTCAGCCGTGCGTCCGACAACCGACTGGCACTTGTCCCCTGGGAGGCACGGTCTAGGCTGTAGGCTAAAACCGCGCGACCTTGAGCGAGTGATGATGCACTGGCCACGAGGCCTGTTTTAAGTGACGAGTGTAGGTATCGTACCTTCTTCCTCTTGGCAGTGGCGGCGACGCGGCGCGCGCGCAGCGGCTGCCGCGGACGCTGCGCCGCGTCGCGCGACGCCTCCAGCGTGAGCTCGCCGCGCCGCCCGCCGCCCAGCGACCGCTCGAATATCCTGCGACAAACACACCATCATCATCAACAGCCCACTAAACGTTCCTACTGCTGGGACTCGGGCCTTCTCTCGCAAGGAGAGAGTTAAGTTAATGAGTTTTAATTAAATGAGTTAATCCACCACGCTGGCCCAGTGCGGGTTGGTGGATGACACATGACTTCGAAAGATTCTAGGTACATGTCGGTTTCCTCACGATGTTTTCCTTCACCGTTTTAAGTTAGCGGCATTACGCACATGACTTCGAAAAGACAGTGGTGCATGTGGGGTTTGAACCCGGGGTCTCCGGATCGGCAGGCGCCGTTCTCCCGGCTAGACCAGCCGTAACTTGCTACTAGCGACAAACACACACACACACACATATCAATAACTTAAAAAACATTCAGACACGAGTCAAAAACAAAATATCTAGTGTAAACTTGACGACAACGACTCTCTAAAGCGTCAAAATTACATGTCCCGTCACGAAAATTAACAGCGCTTACCTTGAATACGCAGATGTCGATTTTTGGAGTTTTAGGTAAGAGGTTTTAGTCGATTGTAGGAAACAGTGAACGCCGCACGTTTATACCTATCGCTATTCGTTGTCACAATCAAAATAAGTAGAACCGCAACATACCTCGCCGCTAGCGGTTCTAGGGGTCGTAGAAGTAGATTGAAAGTAGATTGATAGTCGTAAACCACTCACGCTACAATCTAAAAATCGTGATTCTACAGAAGGCGTTCCAAAGATAAATATTTGAGACGTACTTCTTAGCATTCCATGGATTCACCGTGCGGGTGCCGGGTCCATCGTGTGGCAGAGAGAGAAATCTCGAATAGACCCCAAGACTTGTGACTCGGGCGTAGGTTTAAAAGGGGCCCCTTATATTGACGTACATCAACACTCACCTTCACTACTCGTATATCTCTCCCTGTCCAGCCAAATCCGATATGATCCTACTAGTGCAGCTTTAGATACTCGTTCTAGTATAGAACTTACTGCACTTCTGGACAATCCAAGGTCTTTAAGCAGGTTATAGAGAGATTTTGCTGGTATACCTCTCGCTCCTACTTCTACAGCATATAAATTAACTACATATCCATTTTTTGTTAATTCATTTTGAAGGTCGTAATACTTATTTTGTTTCATCGCGTGGTCTTTAGGTATATTAGTTTCCCACGGTACGGTAAGTTCTACCAGGACTATGCGTTTCGTAGCCCTAGAAAAAAGGAAAATGTCCGGTCTGGATGACGAAACACCCACATCCTCTGGGATTTTGTAGTGTTTTTCATACGTGTCCGTAAGTATATCGTTTCTCCGTGTTATATTTTTTTGTAAAATTTGAGTAAAAAATATATATTTACACTACATTTTACAAATTTATAACAAGAAATGACGATTTAAATGTAATGTTTCGTCTTTGCAAAACTCCTGTAAAATCAAGTTTTGGAGATACAACAACTTAGATGGGAGGCGATTGATTTATCGGGCTTCTCATGGCTGCAATAATGTATTTTTATAATATCTCTTCTCACCTAAATTTGACCTCAGGAAACTTGTGCAAAAGCTGTGGAGTACCTGATTTTAGGACATCTGGCAGAAGCAATCTTGCAATAAACTCACCCTAGACTGGTCAAAACTTTTGATCAGTCGCTGACGAGAGTTAGTGTCTGAAATAATGTCTTATTCTAATATCTCATCTCAACTAAATTGGACCTCAGGTACATGTGTAAAAGTCAGGTACATATGGTCATATTTTATACTCCCCGTACCGTGACTTTAACTAACCTGACGGGGGCGTTCTCTCAATAAACTAAGCCTAGGCTGCTCAGAACTCTTGAAATTTCTGCCTGAAATAAAGTCTTATTCCAATATCTCCTCTCACCTAAAGAACCCGTTGTAAGACCCAGTCATGAGCCGCTGGTCGTCCCCGCTCCAACAGCACTCGAACTTGTCGAAGATGCAGTCGTTCTCATACAGGGAGCACAACTTGGACCTCAGGTACTCGTGCACCGGGTACGTTTCCACGGGCTTCGTCTCCATGCGCAGGTCCCATACTTTGAGACCGAGGTAGTCTCGGGACATCATGTATCTGGAAATGTAATAATATATGTATTGGTGGATATTCTAAACAGAACCTAAATTAGCCCCAAACTAAGCAAATCTTGGGTTATGGGAGCCAAACAGCTGATATAATATTTACAGATAGTGCAATCCACGAAGACGCGCCCCACTATTCGTCCTGACCGTTTATAGTATATGTGTGCAAACTTCCGTCAATGTTTGAGTGTTATCGGTACACACTAATTACCTATGAATGCACACGCACACTACAATGACTGGTGAATGGTTCGCGACTGACGCTCGGAGCAAACGCGATTGGTGGAGAAAAAAATTGGTGGGGCGCGTCTTCGTGGATTGCACTATCTATATAATGTACAATGCAGTATTTGACATAATTGTAAATACATACCTATATTTATTAGGGACATCATGGATATGACAATTCGGATCTGGACGTCTACCGTCTACTCTCTTTCTACGAAAACGTAATTTCGTAATAAACACGCAACTTTCCTTCCACGATTCTACTTCGATCCGTCGTTGTATCCGTTTAAATCTTGTCAGCCTACTTATTAGAGTAAGCTTAGAACATTTAAACGTCAAACAATGTTCTATCTGACGAAACCAAGTAGAACCGAAGTAGGAAAGTCTTGTTTTTTTTTTCGAAATAACGTTTTCGTAGAAAGAAAGTAGACGTCCTGAATATGGCAATTTTATTGTATGGTTTATTGGAAACCAACCCTAGAATGTAGTAAAGACAAGGAACGGAGAAAGTAGCATACACTCTCTCACAAACAAACATACACATTACACACACACACACACACAACATATATAGAGTCTACAAACTATCAACAAACATGTTCTAAGCTTCCAAAATCACAGAGAGTGTGAATGAGATGCAAGCAAGCAGCCAGTCAAAGTCCAGCCCGCATAACTAGATCTCTTTAAATTTGGGAATAACATGAAACGAAAACAAAACATTTATTATTAATTTTACGAATGAGTAAAAGGTGTTGTACCTTGTACCGTGTATTTTTGTGACGACTGGAAGTTTTGCTGTTGTTCCCACATCATTTTACAGAACACGAAGACATTTTAATCGACTATCATTAGAAGAAACTTTTTTTAAACCAAAACAACAGATAGAATGCGCACATGTCGAATTTCTGGTCACAGTTAGTCTTCGTTAGCCCGTGCGTCGATTGATATTGCGCGAAATCGCCTTATTGTGGCAGAATTAAAATGTTACAACTCTTGGGGATGGGTACTCAATTATGTAGCCCGACCTTTATTCACGCTTAGTACGGACAGTGGCGGCCTTAGGTGGCGAACAGGGCAATCGCCCGGGGATGCGCGCAAAAACCCAAACAAATAAAAAAATGGAACAAAGACACCATAACATTTCAACTATTTCATATTTAAAAGTTTTGATTTTGATCCTTAATTAGTTAATCAGGTTATAACATACCGGTATTACAGTTGCGTTTGCTGAAAGGGGTTTTTGAAATTTAAAATTAATAAAACAATTCTGAGGAATTCGATGACAAGATCGGCTTTCATGTTTTGCTATCTCTCGATATTTTCTTTAATTCAAAATGTTAGTGTAAGGAAAAGCAGCAAACATCAATTTTTAAAATGTAGGTATCATCTCTGTACGTACTTATATGTTAATTTAAAATGTATGTATCTAAGTAGTATAACTAAACTTTCTCGTCAAATATGACAAATAGGCACCTAAACCAAACAACCAGACCTATTTTCGCAACACATACTTTTCACGAAGGTCAAAGGGCCTCACAAAGACCTGCCGCCCGGGGCCTCGCAATGGGTAAAAAACCACCACTGAGTAAGGATATAGTCTATAGAACTGACCTGCCGGAATTGCTGAGCTTGACATCGCTGATGGAGGAGATGATCTCGGAGAAGAAGGAACGCGCATGAGGGTCCTCCGGTTCTTCGAACAGCTTCGCGTGTCGGTCACATAGCGCGGCAGCGCGCATGTCGCACAGCCTTATTGTACCTTAAAATTATAGGCATAAGGTTTATTTTACATTCACCATTATAGCACAGTCTAATCAATCATACAGACACTCAATGATGACGTCTTGACGGGAGTACTTTAAGATTATTAATATAAGGTTCATTTTACATTCATCATTACAGCACTCTAATAAATCGTAGTTGTTAAACGAAGACGTCTAGACGGGAGTACTTTAAGATTATTAACATAAGGTTTATTTTACAATCACCATTATAGCAAGGTTCATGCAAGATTTATTAGATAATAAATCATACAGTTGTTACAAGTTAAAGGAAGACATCTAGATTGCCTAATCGTGAGGATCAAAACGCGGTAAGTGCGATCCCAAGTTGTGAACGTGACCATGTTAGTAACTTGGGAGCGTGGTTCAGGGCTGATTATGCTTATAGTATACAAATATACCTTTCGAGATATGGTGTTGGAGAATGGTCGGGATACCTTAGACAGCGCGTCGGACCAATATTTAGATACTTGAGCAGCTTAAGATGGCATCTGCTGCAAACGCATATTGGAATACTTAGGGCATAACAACCACTAAGGAAGGCGACCAGAAATTTTCTTCAGAAAGGTCACACAATTTTATTCCACTTATGCGATACGATCTACATAGACGGTAACTTGATTAATTTTGTTTAAACGCGGCAAAATGTCACCATAAAAGCCTTTGGTAAAAGGTTTTGGTGATAGATTAAGTTCCATTGAAATCGGTTAACATCAGGCGAGATCTCAGTAAAGTGCAAATCTATTTAATACTAGGTACATAGAAAACTCAATACTCACCCTTACTACTAGAATATACAAAGAGATTGCATTCAGTCGGATGGAACTCTGCTGCCGTTATGACCTGGAAAAAAAAGGAAAACATTTATAATTATGTTAACTTTCAACGTTTTTACATGTAATGTTATTTTGTCAACTGTGTAGCAAGGAGGAGATAACTCAGAAAACAGTAGAATTGGACTAAAGAGCACTAGAAATAGGTTTAAAATGTTCCCCTACTCTTCCTATTTTCCTTTTCATTAAAAAAAAAAAGAACTCAAATGACAAAGGTTACGTTCACGGACCCCAAAGTCTGTGGAGTTGTTAATTCAATTTAAAAAACATAGTCCATCAGCTATATCATAAAAAATATGGGACACATTTTTTGAAATCGACAAAGATGTTGATTATATAACTTCCGTAGTTGGAGTTCCAGAGTTCCGGGTTGTAACGTCACTTCTTGGTAATAAATTGTAAAACAAAAGAAAAAATATGTGTACTTATTAAAATATTTTTAACTGAACTTCTTACCTAAGTATTTTTAGTCATATATCTTGGATTTATTGGATGAAGAGACCCTGGAATTCAAATATTGTATTGAAAATAGACTGGTGAACTACAAATGAACTTCGCAGCCTAGGGATGTGTCGGCTAAGTCCAGCTGGAGGCTGGAGCTTGTAGGATGAAATGTTTGCATTGCGACCTTGTATCGTACAACGGAGGTCATTTTGTAGATGCGACGCCGCTACAGAGTTATGGCCTCGCCTATGATAAAATTACTTGTAACATTGTTTTATCCGCCGCAGTGGACTCCCTAATCTACTTAACCGATTTTTAATCAAATTTTCAAGCCGTGTGCAGTTTCATACAACTTGAATGATAGTTTTCATTTCTATTCATAATCTTTTTATGACAGCTTCTGAAAGAAGCTTGAACGGGGAAAATACTTTTAAAAAAATATTAGCAGTCATAGGAACTGCCGATAGAAGTGAAAACTTATAACTCAGAATCTGATAGCTCACTTTGGAATCTACGTGGGTAAAACAGGAGGGCGTGGCCATGAGCATGGCCATCTAGTGATGTGTCAGCATGCCAATGCAGCCAATGGCCATGGTCCCGAGTTCACCCGAAAACTTCTTAACATTTCCGACCGTCACGCTAGAATTCAATTCACAGCCCACGAAAAATCTGTCTGTGGTACGCCAAAAAAGTGTTTACTTCAAGCATCAGTTTTAGATGTCTAACATCAGTGTTAGATGTCTAACATCAGTTTTAGATGTCTAACATCAGTTTTAGATGTCTAACATCAGTTTTAGATGTCTGACATTAGTTTTAGATGTCTAACATCAGTTTTAGATGTCTAACATCACTTTTAGATGTCTATCATCATAGGAACCGCCGATAGAAGTGAAAACTTACAACTCAGAATTTGATAGCTCACTTTGGAAACTACGCGGGTGAAACGTGGCCATGAGCATGGCCTTCTAGAAATACGTCAGCATTAAGATCTAGATGGCCAATGACCATGGTTCCGAGTTCACCCGAAAACTTCTTAACATTCCCGACCGTCACGCTAGAATTCAATTCACAGCTCACGAAAAATCATCTGTCAGTGGCGCGCCAAAAGAAGTTTTCACTTCAAACATCAGTTTTATATGTCTTACATCAGTTTTAGATGTCTAACATCAGTTTTAGATGTCTCACCTCTGTGAGTTCCTCCATGTTGGCCGGCTTGATGTCGACGATGTTGAAGCTCTGGTCGGTGATCTCGAGGTGCCACAGGTTGATGCGGAGGTCGTCCGCGGACAGGTAGGTCTCCTGGTCCGAGTTCAGCGAGATCGAGTTTATGTGGTACGTGTGTGCGTTGGCGAATATCCGTCTGAAACAACAATAATAATAACGACTTTTAAATAAAGTAATAAAATTTAGATCCTGACATATATTATAACTAAGAACTATCTTAGTCAAGTCAGCCTTGAACCCACAACAGCGGCTAAAACTGGCTATTCAGGGATGAATAAATAAAATTGGCTGCCAATAGAAGTGAAAACTTAAGACTGGCCTCGTGGCTTAGTGGGTTGTAACTCTACCTGCGAAGCCGAGAGTTGTGGGTTCGATTCCCACCCAGTGCAAATATTTGTGTGATGAATTCAAATATTTGTACTGTGTCTGGGTGTTACTATGTATAATAAGTATGTATTTAAAACTATATTAGTATTATATCAGCTATCTGGCCGCCATAGTACAAGCTTTGCTTAGTTTGGGGTCAGATGATGCTGTATGTGAATGGTCTACCAATATTTATTTATTTATTTTTCTGAGTTATAAACTCAGAATTCGACAGATCACTTTGGAAACTATGCGAGTGATACCGGAGGGCGCTGCTAGTCTAAATAAGAAGTAAGGAGTAGAATAAATCTTCAAAGCATTACATTGTCGTCTAAGTAATGGCTAGATGGCCATTGTTAGATGTGTACATGTGTTATGGTAACTATGGTAACACGCCATGGCCATCTAGAAATTATGCTAACGCATTTCTAAATTACCATGGTCCCTAGTCACCCGAAGGTTTATCTCATTCAAGAGCGTGACGCTTGAGCTAGAGCTCAAGCGTGAGCTGTGAATAGATTCACAGCTCACGGAAAATCCGTACGTGGAGCGCAAAAGAAGATTTCACTTCAAAAAAATTTACATTCAAGTTCGATCCAGTTTGCCTAGCATCAGACGAGACAACAACACAATCCTTTTTATCTTGATAATAATAGAACGACGCGATAACCCTTATCGCTGATCTCGTCACGGCCATATCAAAAAATTACGTATAATTTCGCATTTTCATATCGGCTCGAGTATCACATAGCGAGGACTCGGCAAAATTAAATCAGTTACGTCATTCGACGAGAGAGATATTGTGCCTTGACGTCGTTATTAAGTGGGTAATAAAGTCCAAATTGGGTCGCGATTGATTTACATACGGTACACTTTATGAGGTGAGTGCGATGATAAAATTCTTTGGACTGACGTACAGATAACGCTGTTGTGGGTGTAATTTAAGTGAACGTGTAATTTGGGTTCATCATTGACCCCGTGGCTTTTGTAGAAACGGTATGCAAGTTCAATGTCCCTCAGCTAGGTATGCAATGGGCTATGTTTGGGGTTTCTCTGAGCGAATGCATCCGAAACGAAGTAATACAATTCATCCGAGAACTAATATAGCTCCTCAGCGCATTAGGAAACTGGGGCAAACTCTTATAACCGTTGGGGTAGACGAGTTCTGGAGTAGAGACCGTGAATCGGTACATGTTGTGTAGAGCGCCCTGAGAGTAGATGGAGTAGCAATATGCAATATCCGAAAGGCAGGTGGCGGTTAGAAGCGTAAAACCTAAGGCTAATATAGAATAAATTACGGCTGGTCTATAGTAGATCCAACCGTTTATTTTCTTTTTGACAACACCAATAGAACGTAACTGCGTCATGTTATGCAAAAGTTCACTTTTAAATGCGAGGTTTTAAAAATATGACAACTGCTTAAATTTGCTCCTTGATCCCGTATAATAATCATCTTTGACAAATTGAGTCCATAAGTGCAGTAGTTTTTTTTATAAATTACATAAAATAACAAACGTTTTTAAAAATTTACGTTCTATGGGTGATTGCCAATCAGGAACCCCCGAGTTCAAATCCCACGCGCACCACTGTCGTTCGAAGTCATGTGCGTAATGCCGCTAACTTAAAACGGTGAATGAAAACATCGTCAGGAAACCGACATGTACCTAGAATCTTTCGAGGTCATATCTATCATCCACCAAACCGCACTAGACGACCGTGGTGGATTATGGCCTTGACTCTCTCCTTGCGAGAGAAGGCCCTGAGTTCCAGCAGTGGGAACATTTAGTCACCTGCTTATGCTATTATATGATTTTTTGGCTAATGGTTAAGTGAACCATAGCGAGTGGAAAAACGATGCGACGTTATTAAGATACAAAGTTTAATAACCGTTATATCTCACTATCTAAAAGTCAATGGCACTCGAGATTTCAATCAATTTGTGATAAGTTGATAAATAATATATGGGCCCAATCATATTGACACTCAACCTCTCTGTTGATTGTTTACAAAAAAAAAGATATTGAATTTATTAGAAGTAAAATTGAATTAGATTAGATTCCTACTGACAGGAAGGGAACTAATGATTCCATATCTAATTTCATCATATTACGCGCAAATGAAATTATTCATTTGAAATCGGTTTTATCGATTCCGTTGATAACCAAACCCTTCCATTTAGACTTGATCAATGATACTCGGTAGAATAATAAAGTCACCGATATTTTTTATTAACTAAAGGAAATGTTTAGTTCAATTGCTTTTGATTAGCATTACAGATTCGACCCCGACGACTAATTGGTTTTATACATAATTAGTAAACTTTTCCAGCATCGATAGCTTACGACGGATCTATTCATAAAGCGTTGTTCGTTCACCGTTAGTGCCTTTTTCGTGATTTATTCAATCACATCAACCTAATAAAAAACCGGCCAAGTGCGAGTGGGACTCACGCACGAACGCCTCCACGATATTTAATGGGAGCCCCTCTTAATTATTTATTTCATTTTAATTACCTAATTAATTGTAATTATATTTAAAGAGAACATAAAACTCAACATTCTGTGAATAGTCAAAGCGTCTACCACCTTTCACCATTATTAGTATCGAGCAGGGAACGGTAAAAAATCAAGTTAGTTAGTTGTATGGGAGCCCCCTTAAATTTATATTTTTAGTATTTGTTGTTATAGCGGCAATAGAAATACATTATCTGTGAAAACTTCAACTGTTCTCGAGATACAGCCTGTTGACAGACGGACGGACGGACAGCGAAGTCTCACTAATAACTAATAGGGTCCCGTTTTTACCCTTTGGGTGCGGAATCCTAAAAACCATGGGCACACCTGGTTCGCCCTGCCGAACTCCTCGCTCGTGCAACCTAAGCCACGTTTGTTTCTGTACCTAACAGGCCAGAAACAAGCGCGGGGTTTTCTTCGACCGCGTTTATTTCTGTATCCAACAGACTACTGGGGCTGTTCTAACCTAGGAGACGCTCCCACCATGAGCTCGGCAGGTCGCACGGTGGGCACGCGGAGCTGAGTGTTGCGCGGCCGTCAGCCATCTTCGCGCGTATTGTACCCTTTATCCAATCACATCAACCTTAAAAACCATGGGCGCACCTGGATCGCCCTGTCTAACTTCCTCGCTCGTGTAACCTGAACCGCGTTTGTTTCTGTTTCCAACAGGTCACAAACAAGTTCGGAGTTTTCTTCGACCGCGTCTGTTTCTGTATCCGACAGGCTACTGGGGTTGTTCTAACCTGGGAGACGCTTCCACCATGAGCTCGGCGGGTCGCACGGTGGGCACGCGGAGCTGGGTGATGCGCGCCGGGTCACGCGGCCGTCCGCCCTCTTCGCGCGTATTGTACCCCGTCACGCGCTTGTCCCGCTCCGACACCTGAAATAGATTCACTATATTGGACCAGCGTATTCCAAACAAAACATACAAATCTTAATATGCAAAAAAAAAATTGTCATGTTTATTTCTTGTGAAATCTTGACCGATATTCATATTAGACCAGCGTATTCCAAACAAAACATTAACATAATAAAATTCAATGTCATTGTTCCCAGCGAACTTTTCACCGATATACACGAATGTCGCCATTACACATTAGAATGAGATTGGAGTCATTTGGATCAACTGGAGAGATGGGATATTTTTTATTTCGATTAAGTAATGATTTTTTATAACATGACTGTGTCCGAGCAAAGCCGGAACGGGCCACTAGTATAGAGGTAATATTTATAAGCCTGTGGTGACCTAGTACCTAGAAAGTCATAATTCACAATCGTGACGCCGTGGAGTATTTTACAAAGTCCACATATGCCAGTCATAACCGCAAGGAAAACATCGCGAGAAAATAGGCGTGTTCTAACCCGCACTCTACAAGCATGATACATTATGTGCTTTACTCTCTCCATGTGATAGTAGGTCCCGAATCCCAGCAAATCACCAAAAAGTGATCTAAGTAGATATTTATATTATTCCAAATATTGTTTTGTTGTGGCACGGTAATTTCCTTATACATACTCTCATCGTGACTCAGTGAAGATATTCTATGTGTAAACCAGGTGTGAACGAATGAAGGAAATTAATACTATTATATTTCTCCAGGAGTATTTGCAATGAGAATGGGCCGTGCTGTGTCACATATTTTATCTTCTAGGTATAATTCAACAAGGACCCAGACCAATAATTACCTATCTATCATTACCTATTATGCACAACAATAGCAAATGTTCTACAGAATAACACAATGTAAAAAGATGTATTTTCTATTGTTGTTTATTGAGGATAGAATCAAGCACAATAATTTGTCATAATTCATAACATCCTCGACATAAGGATAAAAATTGAATGAGAAAATAAAGCTTTCCATAAAATGTATGCATAAGTGTATTAAGTGCATTTAAATTATTCATTCTAAGACGAAGAACAGGCAGTATTGTGTGGGTTTTAATGATATCTGTAACAGTACAAAGTAACAAGAAAAAAATCGCATCGAGTCAGACTTTTACTCGTCGTGAATAATTTCCTGAACCAGTCACAGTGTGACAGGGCCCAATGTGACTCCTTGCGGATATACTAACGAGACGTGACGTCACACATCTGCCAAAGAGCCACCAAATGCGGCTGAAATTGATTAATTAAAAAATGTAGAATCAAGGAACGAAGTGCAGTTAGACAATATTAAATTTGCAAAAAAAAAATGCTAAAAATTATTATTGAGATGAACATGTCAAAGACCAAAATAACACGTAACAGCGTAAAGCGCAAGATATTAATTGAATGTACGGAGAATTAATATGTCCACAGGTATGTACATTTGGGCCAACAAATGTCCATCCAGGCTAAACAGAATGTGGAGTTTACCCGTCACACTGAAAATGTATGGAGGAGATATTAGTCCATGAAAGACCACATGAAGGGAGACATCCCACTTATCCTTAAACATAACCTCAGGGACATATGCATTCTTCCCCACTCTAACGTACCGTGCGCAAACTTGGTCTTTGACTAAAGATCAAAAGTTCAATCTTGCAGTTTGCCAACGAGCTATGGGGATTCTCGGCGTAAAGGTCACCGATCGTATAAGGAACACCACACTGCGTTCCAGGACTCAAATAGACGATGTGCCCAAAAAACCTAATTTGAAATGGAACTGGGCTGGACATGTCTGCCGCATGTCGAGTGCCCACTGGGCCAAAATCACTACTCAGCGGAATCCCGATCGCAAACGATGATGCGGCAGGCCAAAGAAAAGCAAGCGGGACGATGATCTTGATAGCTATAAGACTGGAAGACATTAACTCAAGACAGAAGCAAATGGTGAGGGTAGGGAGGCCTTTGCCCAGCATTGGGACAGTATAGGCTCCAAAAAATAACAATAATATAATGCTACAATCATTTGAAAAATAAAGGTGGCAAAACTGGTCACGGGCAGTTTTTATTTATTTTTCTTACAGTTTTAGTCACACTTTTTTTTCAGTTCAATTACACACCAAAATCTTTCTCCTCCACTATAAGGAACTTCGTTCGAAAAAGTGGGTCATAACTAAATCTAATAGTCATTATACCACACCTTTGCCAGATATTCTACCACCAAGCAGTAATGTGAAAACATCACTGTGTTCCAGATTGCAGAGCAATGTTTCCAGTGAAATTACAGAGCATAGAGATGAATAATCTTATCTCTGGATGATGACCGCAGTGCAATGCTAGATGAGGATTTGGATTCTTCAGGTTCCAATAGCTGCGTGTCTCTGTTATGTTATGGCGAGGTATGTTGCTTACAATCAAGCATGTGTCCTGCTCGTCTCATCAGTCTATAATAAAAAATATATAAATATAACTCATCATCATCATTAACCACAGCCTTGTCTATCCCACTGCTGGGTATAGGCCTCTCTCTTACTTTGCCATCTACCTCGGTCCTGTGCCAATCGAGTCCAGGTTCGACCCGCGATATTTACTATATCGTCGACCCATCTTGCTGGTGGACGTCCAACGCTCCGCATTCCCTGCTTCTGTGACAGTTTTGGTCCACCTGTCGTCACACCGTCTAACAATATGCCCTGCCCAACTCCATTTTAACTTTGTCACTGCTTTTCCGACGTCCTGAACGTTGGTTCTTCGTCGGATTTCAGTGTTTCGAACTCGATCTTGTAGTTTGATGCCGAGCATGGACCTTTCCATGACTCTCTGTGCTACCCTTATAATAAAATATAACTCACCTTCCACAATTTAATAGTCTTGTCATTGGTGGATAGCAGAAAGTGAGCCTGGTTCTTCCGCTTGAGCCATCTGATTTTATTGATCTTCTCTTCTATTTCTAGCGACTTCAGGTAATCAAACTCTGGCTCATGTGATTGGAACGTCGAGTACACGTTGTATTCTCCCTTCTTCGGTACGCATTGCTTTGACGCTGGATCTCTCTGTGGAAAACAAGGGAACATTTGTTATTCATTGACAAAATATTTTTTTTTAGTGAAAAGACAAAAAAAGACAAGACCGTGTTCGCAACACCATACTGCGTTCCATTACAGGTGCAACAGATGTAGGATTTAGGTCTGCCAAGCTTAAATGGGAGTGGGCGGGTCATGTGATCAGAATGCACCCCGATCGGTGGGCCAGGGTTTCTACAGAGTGGACACCATCGGCCAGTCGACCCCAGGGTCGTCCTCCAACGCGATGGAAGGACGAGCTCGGAGCGTTTAACTCTTTTCTTCACAGTGGTCAGTAGAATTAACCACCTATTTATTAGCGTATTTTTTGATATAGCGACATCTAATGGTTAAAATTTGTATTTATATGAACGACACCAACATGTAACATTTGAATAGTGCTAATTGTCTTACTCTGACGGCTAGAAGGAGAACTAAACTATCAAGCGAAAACTGGTGAAATTTGAATTTCGTTGTTCTGCAAGTGTTTTATTTCATTGGTAAGTTAATATTTACAGATATGAATTATTTTTATGCTTACATTGTTGAAATATGATTAATCTTGTATAACAAGTATAAATATCAGAAATATCTATAAAAGATTTTTGAAAATTACACGTTATTTGATGTGGTTAGCAGCGTTTACCACCGTACTGTAAAGGTATAATTTTTCTATAAGAAGTAGCTTTATTTCGTATTGGTTTTATTTTTGCAGATAATGAAAAGAACGGGTTTATCTACTCTGGAAATCGAGAATGCTTTATCGGAATATGTCGATGTACCTTCTGATGATAACAGTTATGCGGATGGCGATGGTTCGGATGTCGAAGATGACCTCATCGACGAAGGTCTAAGTATGATGACTCGAGAAATTTTACGCGGTGAAGATTTCGAATGTAACTCTGAATTTGAATCAGAAGATGACACACCTATAGCCAGATTATCTTCTTTTCGGCCAATACCTGCATCATCAGCACCAGCTCCACAACCAGGACCATTTACAGGGCGGGCTGATATACAGGTTCCAAAATGGAAAAAATAGTACTCAATTATACCTCCGGACGATTATGGCCCCTTCATTTGTGACGATTATGACTTGTTATCTCTGGCTGCTCATTCAGAACTATCTCCACTTAACATTTTTCAGTTATTCTGTACAAAAGAACTCGTTCTACTTATCAACCTTTGCAGACTAACTTATTTGCTCAACAAAAAGCGGATCTTATAATCCTGTCACAGAAGAAGAAATTGAAGTACAGTAAGTCGAGACATGTGCTAGGACCTTCAAGAAGATCCTAACACATGTTTCTGTCTAAAAGATTTTAGACGTAGCGTGTATCAAGATTTGTTAGCGCCTGCTTAGCTTAGATGTAAGAAATAAAACGCTCATGAAAAACAGTTGGCTAGTTAGAAGAGGCTTTTTCCGCCAATTAATTAAAAAAATTAAAAAAAATCCGCTCTCAATGGGCCATTTTATGTGGCTCATACTTCCCTTCTACTCCAACCATCCCAGGCTATCCCAGAAGACAAGCAACCTATTCAGGTTGTTGAAGACCTCTGAGACTGCTGCTGAATGACTGAAGAACATGAAAAACAGATCTAGAAGCAATCCACCCTCACCGAGTTTGGTCTCCATAAAAAACACGAAGCTGAAGCTCCTAAATCTTTTCGCCTAGTTGTCGCAAATTATCAAACAGTTTGAGGAACTTCCAGGCGTTGCAGTGGATGCAGCACGAAAAAAGAGCCTGTGAGAACAATTTGGGGCTGCAAAATTTGCAAAGATCCCTTGTAGTACCGAGTCTACCGAGAGGGCAAATCCATTTTGAGAACCGCCACAAACAATAATTTGTGTTTAGAATAATTTGTTATACTCAAGTTTTTGTATGTACGCGTTTTTATTACTAGTTTATTATTATTATATTAATGAAAAAATCGTACTATAATTAGCTATTTTCTTCACAGTGGTCACCCACAGTAACCACCCCATATCTGACCCCCCCATCAACCCACATATGAAAAACCGCCAAATCTATTTATAAGTAAGCCTAAGTAATAAAGAATACACAAAAATATTAGTTTTACTCTAAATATAAAAATCTGTGCCGCAAAGAGTTAAAAATGATTGGACGATGGTAGCTCAGGACCGGATAAAATAGAGGGAATTAGGGGAGACCTTTGCCCAGCAGTGGGACAACTCAGGTTAAACTAAAAAAAAAATATGTGAAAACCCACAAAATCACTGATTATTGCAAATTCCTCTTATTTTTTACTAAATCACACAAAAATCTGTTTACAATTCATTTCTTACACTTATAAATCTGCCAAATTGTTCAGGAGTTTGTAGACAGGAATACTCTCAAATCACATTTTTATTTGTTGCCTAGTGTTGTGTTGTGTTACAGCTGGTTTAGTCTGGAGAACGGAGACTGAGAGCCCCTGGGTTCATATCCATCCCACATCCCACATCCCACCACATACACCACTGTCTCTTTGAAGTCATGTGCATAATGCAGCTAACTTGAAACGGCGAAGGAAAACATCGTGAGGAAACCGACATGTACCTAGAATTTTCCTAAGTCATGTGTCATCCACCAACCCTCACTGGGCCAGCGTTTTGGATTATGACCTTGACTCTCTCATTGCGAGAGAAGGCCCTACATTTAAAGCCGGTTCACACGGCGCGGCTGCCAACCGCGCCCACGCGCGGGCGCGGCAGATTTCCATATAAAATTGAATTCAAAACACACGACGCGGTTTACGGCCGCGGCGGCTGCGGCAGTCGCGCGGCGCCCGCGTGGCTGTGCGCGATTCTTGCGCAGTAGCTTTCCGGAGCAGAAACCGCGAAAACCTGCGGTCTCGTGAGTATTGAAACAAAACCGTCGCGCGGCGCGGCGCCGCGCCCGCGCGCGGTCGCGGTTTTCAGCCGCGCCGTGTGAACCGACTCTTAGTGGGCTGCTTATGCATTCTGACACACAAACCAAAAAAAAACAATAATTTTAGCTCATCTCTCCAACATCAGCTTTAAAGCTATTAAGCTAGCTGAAATAAAATTTGAGGATTCTATTGCAATGCGTAGCTGCCTCGCACATTTTGTGTGACTAGTCAGCATATAGACCTTACCCATAATATATGTGTACATACAAACAAAGGGCGGCCAAATGCAACATGAGTAGAAGCAATTGTTACTATGTAGCTAAATTGTAAATTTTACCAGGAAGTAATCAGTTTAGTAGCATTAAAGAAAGGGCTCTTTGCAGAGTCTGCCTGAGGAAATACCACATCTGTGCCAGTTAGTTAATCTACACTGGCAAAGGTGTAGTACTTCCCCAGGCTACACTGGCAATGGTTTAGTACTTCCCCAGACGCACTCAGCAAAGAGTATAGTATAGCCAAGCAGTAATGTTTAAACTTCACTGCGTGCCAGTTTGAAGGAGTATGCGTACAAAGATTAATACAACTTCAACATCATTCCGAAACGCTCAAACTTAGAAAGGAACAGGCCCTATTAGTCCTTACCTATCCTGCCTATATCTCAACTAAAAACAAGATGTATCAGACATTCCTGATCTTTTTTGTATTGGTGTAGGGCTCTTTGCAGAATCCGCCTGGGGAAGTATCTTTACCAGTTATTCAACCGCCAAGCCGTGTGAAAACATTACTGTTCCGGTTTGAAGGGCAATGTTTCCAAAGAAATTACTCGGCTAAGAGATGAAACACCTTACATCTCCGGGTAACGAACGCAGCGCTAGGTAATCTTTTGGACTCTACTTGTTCCAATAGCTGCTAGCAGCTGTTATGGGCAGGCTTGTTGCTTACCATCAGGCACATGTCCTGCTCGTCTTGTCACTCTATACTATTATTTTACAAAAATAACCAGAGGGCGTCCCTGTTGAAATATGTTACAGCATTACAAGGCAATAGAGACAAACCTAACGAATCTGAGGACCACAGTGCAAAGCTAGGTAATGATTTGGACTCTTCATGTTCCAATAGCCGCGTGATATTATGCTGTTATGGACGGACTTAGACTTACCATCAGGAATATATCCAGGACGTCTACTCTCTTACTACGAAAAACGTAATTTCGAAATAAACTCGCGACTTTCCGACTCCGGCGCATCTACCGCCTAACTAAATCGGCTAACGCTTTGCTAATGCTGTCTCTATCATTTCAACCGAAAAGAAAAGAGAGAGAAACATCAAAGCGATGACATTTTTCGTTCGGCGGTAGACTACTTCGGTTCTACTTCGATTCGTCCGATCGAGCATTGTTTGACGTTTAAATGTTCTTAGCCTACTCTAACTACAGTAGGCTAGAAAATTTAAACGGACGAAACGACGAATCTAAACGAACGAGTATCTAAAGCTGCACTAGTAGAATCATACCGGATTTGGCTGGGCAGGGAGAGAAATACGAGTAGTGAAGGTGAGTGTTGACGTACGTCACCAAAAGGGGTCCTTTTAAACCTACGCCCGAGTCACAAGTCTCGGGGTCTACTCGAGATTTCTCTCTCTGCCACACGATGGACCCGGCACCCGCACGGTTAATCCATGGAATGCTAAGAAGTACGTCTCACAACTTTGAAAGTTATGTTTTTCGTAGAAATATGTAGAGTAGACGTCCTGCTCCTCCCGCTACTTCAAGTTCGCGGAAGAATGCGACACAGATCCCGGCATGAAAACGACTTATCCTGTCACCCTATCTTACTAATATTTTATCAATGTGTATGTTTGGATGTTTGTTGTTCGATCACGTCGGAACGTCTGAATGGAGCAGATTAAATTTGGAACAGAGTAAGATTATTGTCTGGAATAGCAACCATGCTACTTTTCATCATGTGAAAATAACGAAATGGGAACTACATGGGTGAAACTACGAGATGCTACTTAGGGTCATGTAAGAATATTTTTCATCATAGGGACTGCCGATAGAAGTGAAAAATACGACTATCGAATTTGAAAGCTCACTTGTTCTTTACTGTTACTTTAGTGCTGCAATAATTTTTTATTAATATTGTCGGGAAGCGTTAGGTGACGATGACGCGAGTTCCATGATTTTTGCTCACCCAAATTGGAAAGCCTTATTTGACGATGAGGCGAGTTCGGTGATTTTTATTCACCCAAAAAATGCTCAACGCGCCCACAAGTTTTTTCTTCAGAAAGGTATACTTGGAACCTGGAATATAACAACCGTCGCCGCCCTTGTACCCACGCTGGTATCCTGCGTGGTCGGCCTCAATCACGTCTTTCAGTCTGCCCTTGTTAGGTCAGTGAGGGGAGGGATGCAAAAAACCGTTATGGTGCGTCACAAGGGCGTCACGTAACGTAACGAAATACTTGATCGCCCCCTTATGAGCAGGCGTCTTCCCCACCATCAGGCACACATCCCGCTCCTCTCATCACAATATATAAAATAAAAAGTGATACCTGTTGAGTGTTAGGTAAGTTTCATAACTTTTGCTCAGCTAAAAAATGCTCAATGCACCTAAACATGTCTTCACTTCAAATAGGTACTAAAGTTCACTTGAATAAATGTAATACCTGGAATATAACAACCCTGCCACCCTTGTCCCCCGTAGCAAGAAGCTCCCCATCGTGGTTGAACTCCACACAGGATATCAGGTCGGCCTCGGTCACATCGTCCTCCAGCGTGCCCTTCACCTGGCTGAAACACCATGATGTCTCACCACCATTGCCTGAAACAACACATACACATCCCATTTACATCTATAGCTTTTCATCAGTGGTTTTTCATCGGATACACTTCGGAGAGTGTGCAACTGATCTACATGATCACCACCTTGCCATTTTAACCCGACTTAAAAAAAGAAGGAGATTATCAATTCGGTTGTATGTTTTTTTTTGTATGTACCTACGCTACGCGATTGCTCCGCCAAATGTGAATCGATTTTGATAGTTTTTTTTTTGTTCATTGGTAGATCATAGTTCAGAGGTGACCACCTCTGAACCTTTCAAATTTTATCGAAATCGGTATGGCGGTTTTGGAAATTTGAACAAAAAACTGAAATTTGCTTTCATATATTTATTTAGACGATGCATTATTATGTAGTAGGTAATTTGGTTGAGTTCGAAATTTAAGTTTAAATTGAAATTGGTTTTTGCTTTTTGGAGATCGGAATCCTCGTAAAAGCGACATCGTTATTGTCTAAAGACACGAACGAAGACATTTGACTCTACTTGACAAGAACTACTGACGTGATAAGAACGTCTAGGCTGCGGAATACGTTGCCCAAGTGCGTTTTCCCCGATGGTTACAATCTTTGTGTTTTCAAATCGAGAGTGAATCAGTTTGTTCTAGGTAAACACGCTCCATCATAGACAGCATCGTAGCTGAACAACAGGCGAGATGGCAGTTAAGTGTAAAACTAGGTATAAAAGTTGAAAAAAGTTTTCTATGGTTGCCTTCGTTTCAAGCGATATGTACGATATGTTGATAATATTTCTACGTCAATTCTTAACACTATTTCTACCTACGTAATTTTTAATTTGTACAATATTTTTGAATAATACGTAATTAGGACCTACTCAACACTGTTGGTCTTGGACGGTGATTTTTTTGTTCTAAGAAAATACGACAATTGGAGGATGCTGTGCCGTTTAGGGGTGGTCAGCGTCGTGAAATGTGATTCGGTAATATCTTTGGCGCAACGTTTATGCTAAGACACTTATTTGAATAAATAAATAAAAATAAATATTGGTGGACATTGTATTGTACGTAAATTGGAATGTAGGATTACCTATTTAGTTATTATAATATGAATTTTCATTGGTGTGTATTTTTTTTCAAACTTTGTTGGTCAATTCACGCACAATACCATCTGACCCCAAACTAAGCAAAGCTTGTACTACGGCGGCCAGATTAATAAGCAGTTGTTTTTTATATTTTCATATGCTCAAAGGAGAAAAAAGAGTTTTACCAGCAGATGTATTATCATGTACTACTAATTAGTGGAGATACAGGATATAAACGAAGGGAAAGATATCATCTATTTATTATCTTTAAGGTGATAACATTAAAATAGATAGGGATCATCATACTGGTTTTAACCGATGACTTGTGGACACCAGATTAATTTGGAGCAACATTAGATTCTTAGGTCTTTACATGGATTTTATTTCTCTCTATTTCAGACTCATAGACTACAGGCCCTTGAACAAAATTTACGTAGTAAATGAACCACCAGGAGACCTATGTAGGATGATAGAAGGATATAAAGTAATAAGATTCAGCACTATGCCGTCAATTGTAAGCTGTCCAACTGAGTCCAGTCGAAGAGGGGGGGTTGCAACCCTCGATCATTTCTCCTTGTCTGATTTTTGTACGGCATTGCGAAATAATGGATTAGGAGAGGTATTACAACTGTATGGAACCAATGCCGTACATAATCAAATGCCCAAATTTAATCCGCAAATCGTCGGAACATACCGATTTTTTCTGACAAACTAGTAATTAAAAACTTAAAATTTATATTTTTTACAGTTTCAATACCTCTTCTAATCTATTATTCTGCAACGCCATACAAAAATCATGCGACAAGGAGAAATTATCGAGGGTTGCAACCCTCCCTCTTCGACTGTACTCAGTTGGAGAGCTTACAAGTGACGGCATAGTGCTGAATCTTATTACTTTATACCCTTAATGTCATCCTACAAAGGTCTCCTGGTGGTTCATTTACTACGTAAATTTTGTTCACGTGCCAGTAGTCTATCATCTGACAATTGAGAAAATATGCATAGTATACTATTGTAACTCAAATATAATTTCAAAATCCATCAGCAGAGAAACAAAAGCTTGCAAATACTTCTAAATAGAAATTTCACCCAAAGCCTTATTTATAGATTAGAATGGGATCTTAGCAAACCTTGGCAGAGAATTTCTGTAAGCTTATTTCATACTCATCTCTTAACTCATAGTCAAAGTAATGGACAAAAATAGAATTTCAAATCAACCACAAATTTATAGAAAAGACATGCAAATTTAGTAAAATAAAAAACCAAACAGTATTCTACTAAAAGTTGTGTAATATATGGATGGATGTGTGGATGTGTGTGTACTCATTCATGCAAAAGCAAATTAATGGATCTGGATAAAATTTGGTTAACAGATAGATTATTGTCTGGAATAATACATAGGCTAATTTTTATAGCAGGAAAAATAAAGGAACAGGAACTATGTGGGTAAAACCTTGTGGACTACTATTGTAATTATAAATAAATAAATATTGGTGGACAATTCACACACAACACCATCTGACCCCAAACCAAGCAAAGCTTGTATGATGGTGGCCAGATAGCTGATATAATACTTAAATAGTTTTAAATACATACTTATTATACATAGAAACACCCAGACACAGTGTAAACATTTGAATTCATCACACAAATATTTGCACTGGGTGGGAATCGAACCCACAACCCTCGGCTTCGCAGCCAAAGCTACTACCAACTAAGCCACGAGGCCAGTCAAATTCTAATGGTGTTATATAATGCCACTGATGAACTGAGGCAGAATGTAATAAGCCTAAAATTAAAATACATTTGGCAAAATGCTGGATTATACCATGACATTAAAGTCTTAACAGTTTAAACCATATTCTTATTCAGATCTCCAATTCTATTTTAAAATATGCCATACAGATATTTGCAAACCAAATAGGCAAAGGTTAACAACACTATTGTAGATAATACATACAGTCACAAGTAGTGTTCCAATGTAGCCGGCACGAATGATGTCTCCAATTAGTAAAATTATCCTGAATTCGTAACCGATGGTTCGAATACCACGGCACTTCTTTTTTCTTCAACATAGCAAACTACATTAATTTATGCCTTATTTCAGATAATTCACATTTTACTACATTTAAAAACAGATTTTTGGAAAAACTGCCGATCTTGACCATATCCAGAATTGGAATGAGAAATAAAAGTTGGTTTAGGAACCAGTTAGTTGGGTTAGTAACTTGATCAGGAGTATGTAGAATACAGGACGGTGACTGTTACTCTATACCCTTTTGAGGTATTGTGAGGAGGACAATGGGCCTAAAACAAAGGGTTCATTTTGGCGTGTCAGTCTTAGGTGGCGTATTGTGTTCCTCCCTTATAGGAGCGACTAGGTAGTTGTAATGTACTTTATATAAATAGACTGTGGTACAGTTTGGTGCCAGTTCTGTTCAGGCTGCGGTAGGTTAGTCTATTTTTAGTTTGATAAATTAACATGCTAGTCCTGTACTGGTTTTTATACAGAAACTAGCAGGTGCCTGCATTTTTATGTCATTTTTATGACTGGCCTCGTGGCTTAGTTGGTAGTAGCTCTGCCTGCAAAGCCGAGGGTTGTGGGTTTGATTCCCACCCAGTGCAAATATTTGTGTGATGAATTCAAATGTTTGCACCGTGTCTGGGTGTTTCTATCTCTAATAAGTATGTATTTAAAACTAAATAAGTATTATATCAGCTATTTGGCCGCCATCACACAAGCATTTGCTTAGTTTGGGGTCAGTTGGTGTTGTGTGTGAATTGTCCACCAATATTTATTTATTTATTTATGTGTAATTCTCGTTAATGTTCCCACAATCAATAGTTTCTGCATTATTTCAGACTGTAATCTATCAGTGTTTCAGATTTCAATTTCAGCTGTTCAGCTGTTTTGACGTGATTGAACACTAAACTCAAAGGACCAAGCAAAAATTAGGAACTTCTATAAATTATAGTCTGGAATAACACAAGACTACTCTTCATCTCGAAAACCCCAACTGTAAATACAACAAATTATTGGCAATTGTCTGTTAGACTGATATCGTCTTTCACTATTCACTTGTCCAGTTTGTTCTCGAAAGAGTTTAATGATTTTGCCAAAATAACTTCCTCAGGCAACCTTTCATTTGTAAACCACTCTAGTTGCTGAGGATGTGATGAGCAGTGTTTGTTAGGCACCTTCACTACCTATTTTGTGAATCATCATCCACATTTTCTACTATAAGCATTGAATATTACTCCTAGTGATTAGAATGGGTGATTTGAGGGCTACTTATGCCTATTGCCTAAACTAAAGCTGAAAGAACTACTTGCAACATAGTAGCTGTAAAATAAACTGCTGATATTAAATATTAAATAGTATTGGTATTAAACACCCTAGGATGTTTGCATGTCACAGGCTATAACAGCAAAAATGCAATTATATCAATGTCAAGGCTCAAGGTGCTTGGCAAGGATAATTTATTTTGAGAACCATGTATCCTAGGTCAAGGTTTTCTCTATGACAAGGTTGTGGGAGAACTTTAGCATATTCAAACAAGATGGCGGGATAGTAAATGATAATATTAATTTACAGGACAATTAATAGTTTGTTTTCCTGCATTTAACTTCTTTTTTGTTAAACTATAGATAAAGCTTTGCTTTTATATTATTTTATAATCTACCTGTATACCAGATTTCAGCCCCACCCATTCATATATTACGTGATTGAGCAACAAACATCCATACATTGACATTAATAATATTCATACAATAGGAGGGATTTCACTGCAATCATCATTAATTTTGGACAATGTGTGATATTTATATTTAAGATGCCCACTTTGTATGGTCACAACTGGGACTCTCGGTATCCTCAAGAAAAGTTAATGTCATAATCCACCAGACTACTAAAACAAGTCAATGACTTACCCTCTTATTGATATATCTAAGGTCAATTTAATATAAATAATGTGTAGTATTGTCTGACAGGATAAACCACAAGTAAAAACATTTTTAATCAAAAAATTACCTTTACACTTATAGCTCCGCCAAGCAGTAATGTGCAAACTTTGCTATGTGTGGTTTGAATGGCAATTTTTCCAGAGAAATTACAGGGTATAGCTAGAGATAAATCATCTTTATCTCCAGATGAGTGCAGTGCATTGCTAGGTAGTTATTTGTACTATTTGTATTTCAATAGCTGTGTGGCAGTGTGCATGTTGCTTATCATCAGGTACATGACCTGCTGATCCCATCACCTATACCATAAAAAAAATCAAATATAGATCCAAAGTTCGTTGACTTCACTGTCAAGAAAATTAGTAGCTATATTAGCGAAGGAATTGAAACAATCAAATATAGATCCAAAGTTCGTTGACTTCACTGTCAAGAAAATTAGTAGCTATATTAGCGAAGGAAATTGTGGTGAGAAAACCAGTATGTTTAGAAAGATGTAGATCAAGGACTTGAGACTGCTGCCGACCACACAAAGCCAAGATAGTAGTTTCTGAATTTGGATGTTTTCTTCCCAGTGGTCCTGAGCCTTAGTAGCAAGAACAGATAGTGGGCTGCCTTTGGAAAGCATTGATGAAGGGTTTGTTAGAATATGAACATCATTCTCACACATGATTCGCAGTACAAGACGAAGCATCCGTAAAACTTTGATAGCAATGCATAAAGGTTATCTCAGTCAACTGAGATACATAATGTAATGTATATAAATATTGGCAATGCTAATTAAAATGGTGCACATTGTTGTTTGATTCTTGTTTAGTAATTTATTGTTTATTTCTATGTTTAGTACATTTCTATTGAGAGATCAATAGAGACTTCAACTTTTAATTGTGACTTCTGTGTACAACAGCATTTTTTGTAGTAATATTTTAGCTTTGTATTTCAGACTGTATTCTTGCTTTGCATCATGCAACTCTCTTTGATTAAATATAATTAAAGGTTATCTGGAAGAGATCGCTATTAGCGATAAGATCGCCTTTTGTGCCCAAAATGTTTTGATGTTATTTTTAATCAATGTTTTTGTAATGTTTTGTGGTATAATAAGTGTTTTGTATTGTATTGTGTATTGTATAATGTATGGTATAAATGTTAACATCTAAGTTATATTTGGATATCATTTGAAATCAAATAGCAATGCAATATATACATTATTAGTTTGTTTAGAGTGAAAATAGCTTTACTTATTTGTGTATTATTGCTGATAATAAGTTTCCGATGTATTTAGTACCTAGTTATGTAAATTCATAGTTGTATTTATTTAATTCAAACTAACAAATATTGTCTCTAAATTCTCAACAAACATCTAGATAAATTGTTTGTAACCGTACTTACAGATGAGTTTTCACAGAGCATAGTTTTCTGGTATGTTCACGTGAATGGACAACATGTATCGCATGAATATTCATGACACTTGTAAGCATTAGGTACAGCCAAGTCTTATGTGCAATTCACTAACTACACAATCTCCAAGCTTATTATTTGATGTAGGTGCTTGTTGACATGATAACAGCTACCCCCAAGCACAGAGTGAGCGCTAACATTGTACACTTGTAAGAGATGTCTATATTTTACCATTGTTTCCACTGGATAAATGACAAAGATGCACACACTACAAACCTTGGCCATTGGTTTCCCATATCAGAAGAAGCATTCCATATTTTACTGTTTATCAATGAATATCATATCAAAACTTTAATTTATCTACTGTCAGACCTAAAGTTAAAGTTAGTTAGGCCTAAAGGTGTGAAAAAGTTTTAAGAGACAGTTTTTCAACAGATTTTTTCATACACAACAAACTACTGACCTTACAGTCTTACATATCAAAGGTGGCATTGCATATTTTCATGTTTATCAATTGAAAGCATTCCAAAAACATGTTTTACAAAATTATTGGACTCACCTTTCACTATACGCATCTTGAAAGACACGGAATAAGGTTATGGCGCCACTAACTATTTTTTTCAACACTGACACACTAGATTCTTTCAATGATCACCTCAAATAACTCACTATGATGGTACCTTATAAATAGCACAGAATCAAACTAATTGAGCGAATTGTTGTGATTCACTGGCCTTACAATTATTGACCATGAAAATGACGCTATACGCACTGAACAAAATTAAATTTTGTCACCTGCAACTAACCTCATTTGAATAACGATCGTTTCGACATGTAAACAAAGATTTATGATGTTTAGCTCTTGTAATACATGCAAAAGATGATTTATTAGTGAAAGTTAGTCGTTGGATGGAAAAAACTGCACGAAAATCAACAAAAACTAGTGACAATCGATGTACTTTCTGTAATCATCTGATCTCGCAAACAGTTTTATTGACACACGTAACTCTGGAGTTAGTAATTGATTATTCCACGAAACTGACGCCCGAGAGTCACGAGAGCGATTGTTGTACATAAATGTATAACGTAACAGAGAAAATTAGAAGACAAGTCTAAGAATCGGTGTAAGTATTAACCAAACATCAAATCAAGCTTTCTTCACAGCAGTTACAAAATGTAAACACTAGTAAGTATGTTAAAAATCAAACTAATGACAATAACATTGCATTTACCGTCGGAGTTCGAACGATAAAACATCTTCGACTTATTGCGATTCCCAAATCCGATTTCGCCCTTGACTAGCGGGCGCAAAAAGTCACCACTTACCGGCCATGACAAAGCCCAGCACAAAAACTTAAGAAGTTCGATAGTTTTATTACACAATCACTTAAATGTTTCGCTAAAACATCACACAGATTTGCCGATGAAAACGGATTAGAAACATTTCAACATTACATCGGTAAAAAGCAATGGCGCTCAGAAATACATACAAATAATTACTGCAGAATTTAGTATTGCCATGTTAAAACTGGGAAACCTACCAATTCTTGATGATTGTGCAAAAATTAAAAATTTTGACCCGACTTAGTCATGGATAAAATAATACGTAATACGTACATATTTTAAGTATTTAAAAATTCAACACCATTCAGAGGTCAATAGGAAGATAAATATTCACAGTAAAAATAGTAAACCAACGTCTAGAACTGTTAATGTTTATACTTACCTACAGAGGGCTTTTAAAAGTTACTAAATTCAAAAGAACAGAATAAAGATACATACACAATAAGAACAGTCATAAGGACTGCCAATAGAAGTGAAAACTCAGAATTTGATATCTCCTTGGACATTAAGCCAACCGTGAAACCGGAGGGCACTGGTAGTCTGGAATAAAACTACAAAGCATTATCGTGTACTTACATACCGGGTTTATAAGTCTTCTAAGCATGGCATGGTTAGATGTGTAAGTGTATAATGGTAACCATGGTAACGCGCCATGGCCATTTAGAAATGCTAACGCATTTTTAGATGGACATGAACCATGATCCCGAATTCACCTGAAGGTTTCTTTCATTTACGAACGTGATGCTTGAGGTCAATTTGAAGCATACGTAAAATCTGTGTGGGATGCGCCGAAAGAAGTTTCCACTTCAAAAATCAATGTTAGCCTATGGGTTGTGGGAATCTTTAAAATTATTTTGTATGTCGGCCTATTTAAATCTACATTACTATCTAAGTACGAAACACCTCATCTTACTAATTAAAAATATATAAATCGATTCAGTACCCACATCGCAACAAATTCAGAATCTGAATAAATATTTGACTCTTTGCCTATAGATAGATATTCGATTTTACGGCATAATTTCGTCTGCTTCTACTAAGCGTTAAAATTCTACTAATTCAGAGAACTCAAATGATAGTATAGCAACACTACCCGGGAAAATGTCAAAAATGACGTATACATTGCAAAACAACGCTCGTTTGTGTCACGACATGTGCTGCCATCTAACGTAAAAGTTCTGAAACATTGAATCTGCTTTACCGACATTTAGTTTTTGTTGTTAAACTATTGAGTTCTTTGCTAAACTATAAACTAGAAATAGATGTACATTGTACACTTGTACAGACACTGTTTCTTGTAAAAGATAACATTTAATTTGTATTTTATTAAATACAAATATTTACATCCATACACTGCAAATTTTATTGTTAAATATCAAAAGTAGTTTTCAATATAAATGTTTCCGGCATCTTGTTTGAACTATAACGACAGTTGACAGTTGTCAAAGAAGTAAAACTGAACATTTTGAGACAATATTTCTCTTGTGCGCTATAAATCCCAGCTAACAATTTTGATTTAATTATTTTTTGCTTCGTTTGTAAAAAAGATGCCAATTGATGACGACATTTTCGATCCGGTATGATGATTTTTCTTTTTTTCTGAAATGGCCCGCTTGGTAGAAGGTTGTCGGATGTTTTCGGCAATAGGCTGTCACGGATTCTGACCAGCACAAATTAGATAAAATAGGTACCAAATTCTACGAAAATTAAGAAAATTACTGTAGGTACCTGATCTAAATTAATATTATAAAGAGGATCCGTCGATTGTAAAATTGAAAAGGTAAGCACCTACCTAGGTACATTCAGTACGCACCAGACCAGAGACCCGTTTGATGCCAGCTGCTATACCTATGTCCTATGTCCCTTTCAAAAAATTTAATAATACCTAGGTAGCGTTTTGAAGTTGTATTTATTCTACCGCCAACCAGTAATCTGCAAACAACTCTGTGTTCCGGTTTGAAGGGCAATGTGTCCAGTGAAATTACATCTTGCTTACCATCAGGCACATGTCCTGCTGGTATCGTTAGGTACTACTCGTATCAAGGACGTTTAAAAAAAGTTTTTAAACTTTTTTTTGTGTTTGGTTACTAGGTATACTGTAAAAAAACTTACCGTTTTTGTGTCCATGATCGAATATGATACTAAGTTTTTGCAAGCTGGTTTGTCTGGCTTCCGCGAAGAGGCGACGCTTGTTCTTTGGCGAGGGCTGGATGGCCAACGGCGATACTACCATTGTGGTCGTCGCCATCATATTTCACCGTACCTGGAAAATAAAAGAAAATTATTTGTTTGCTCCTAAAAACAAAAACTTTTTTAGCGTCAGATGTGGAATATTGTAGTAGAGCACAAATCATTACCTATTACTTACCCAGAGATATAAGAGATGTTGTACCTCTATGATTTGTATTTCATTGGCAATGGTCTTTCAAACAGGAACACAGTGTTTTTAACCGACAAGGAGGAGTTCATATAAGGAGGAGTACTTACTCAATTCAGTTGTAGGTATCTATGTTCTTACATTCAGTTGTATGTTTGTAACATTCAAACGTGCGATAGCTCCACTAATTGTTAATCGATTTTGATGGTTATTTTTTTTATTGGTAAGAAGTAACGAGACAAGCAGGATATGTGCCTGATGGTAAGCAACATGCCTGCCACAGACAGAGTTACACGCGGCTATGGGAACATGAAGATTCCAAATCATTACCTAGCACTGCACTGCGCTCGTCACCCAGACATCTAAAATGTTATATCTCTAAGCCCAGTAATTTATCTGGAAACATTGCCCTTCAAACCGGAACACAGTGATGTTTGCACATTAGATACTGATTGGCGGTAGAGTAACTGGCAAAGGTGTGGTACTTTCCACAGGCGGACTCTGCCAAGAGTGTACACTCTTGGCAGAGTCCGCCTGTGGAAAGTACCACACCTTTGCCAGTTACTCTACGTCCGCCTGTGGAAAGTACCACACCTTTGCCAGTTACTCTACCGCCAATCAGTATCTAATGTGCAAACATCACTGTGTTCCGGTTTGAAGGGCAATGTTTCCAGATAAATTACTGGGCTTAGAGATATAACATTTTAGATGTCTGGGTGACGAGCGCAGTGCAGTGCTAGGTAATGATTTGGAATCTTCATGTTCCCATAGCCGCGTGTAACTCTGTCTGTGGCAGGCATGTTGCTTACCATCAGGCACATATCCTGCTTGTCTCGTTACTTCTTACCAATAAAAAAAATAACCATCAAAATCGATTAACAATTAGTGGAGCTATCGCACGTTTGAATGTTACAAACATACAACTGAATGTAAGAACATAGATACCTACAACTGAATTGAGTAAGTACTCCTCCTTATATGAACTCCTCCTTGTCGGTTAAAAACACTGTGTTCCTGTTTGAAAGACCATTGCCAATGAAATACAAATCATAGAGGTACAACATCTCTTATATCTCTGGGTAAGTAATAGGTAATGATTTGTACTCTTCATGTTCCTATAGCTGCGTGTCACTGTGTTATATATTTAGGCGTGTACCATCGGGCACATGTCCTGCCCGTCTCGTCACACTTTACTATAAAAAAAAGTAAGTTCACGGCTCATAAATTCAAATGTATTAATTCGAATCTTGCAACATCAACCATGAAACGATATCAGATACTGTAGCTACGAACAGAAAATGTTTTATGTAATTCTAGTTTCTTACCGCGGCTTCGTTCGCTTTCTACGCGAACTGATAAACGTGATTGACAAACATGTATACTTTTATGTTTGTTTGAAGTAATATTTATATTCGCACCGAGTAAATAATGAAACAATATCACAAGCACTTCACTCGAGCACAGTTTTCTGTTTGGTTTGCGGTGTAGCTCGTAGCTCGTAGTTCAACTAACGTTGAACATCAATATTGATGACGAACGAATTCGCAAGCCAATCAATACATATACAAACACCTTTATTAGGTACAGCTATCACACCTTTTCCAGTTATTCTACCGCCAATTTACGTCTTACATCTCTGGGTGACGAGTGCAGCGCAGTAACGATTTGCTTGTCGGTTTTTTATCGGATACACTTCGGTGAGTGTGCGACTGATCTGCATGATCTAATACCACCTTGCCCTTTTTTCTATCGGACTTCTCGTAACTCGAAGAAGCGGCACCGTTTCATGGTTGATGTTCCAAAGGCACGGACGAAGAGGTTTGACTCTACTTTTGTGATAAGAACGTCTAGGCTGTGGAATGAGTTGCCAGAGTGGGTTTTCCCTGATAGTTATAACCTTGGTGTCTTCAAATCGAGAGTGAATCGGTTTCTTCTAGGTAAACACGCTCCATCGTAGACCGCATCGTCGCTTAACATCAGGTGAGATGGGGAAAAAAAAAATTTGGACTCTACTTGTTCCAATAGCTGCTACTGTGCTGTTATGGGCAGGCATGTTGCTTACCATCACGCATATGTCATACTCGTCTTCTCACTCTATACCAGTCTTTCATAAAGATGGCGATAACGCCCCCTTGTGGGCGCTGCAGGCCTAAAGGGGGGGTAATAGACCCAGAAAAAAAAAACGGGAGCATTGTGTAGAGGCTTGGATAGCTCACAATTATTAATTTATTTCATTTGAAGTTAGATTTAGTAGTTTTAAGTATCTAGGTGGAAAAATGGGGCGCTAAAAAATATATTTCTCCAAAGTGGGCAGTTTACAAAATATTATTACGAGTATGTTTGGGAACCTCTGCTCTATACTAAAAAAAATATATCTTGACCTATGATTACCTACAGTCACAGAGAGTGTAGAACTGTAGGTGTCAAATATATCTATCTACTGGTAAAATTGGCAATTGTTCACTAGCGGTTTTAGCCACGTAGTATCCGTTCCCGTTATTGAAGTGAAAACTTCTTTAAGCGCGCCTAGACAAATTTTTCGTGGGTGTAAGTTGATTTCTAGCGTCACGTTCGGGTATGATAAGAAATCTTCGGGTAAACTCGGGACCTTGGCGATTGGGCATCTAGAAATGCGTCACCCAATGGGAAGTGCTGAAAGGGCGTGGCCTTGCCATCGTGGCATGGCCATCTAGAAATGCGTGAGCCAATGGGAAATGCTGACGCATTTCTAGATGGCCATGCCATGATGGCGAGGCCACGCCCTCCGGTTACACCCGTGTAGTTTCCAAGGTAAGGTACCAAATTCTGAGTTATAAGTTTTCACTTCTATCGGCAGTTCCTAGGACTGCCAATTTTTTTGTTTGTGATAAAAGGTAGCCTATGTGCTGTACATTCTAATCTAAACTATAAACAACCATTGAATTGTCCACCAATATTTATTTATATTTATTTATTATTATTTATTTATGTTCCAAATTTCAACACGATCCATTTAGACATTCCGATGTGATTGAGCAACAAACATCGAAACCTTCGTATTTATGAAATCAGTAGGATTGGATAAATTGTTTCGTCCCAGGATATCCCATGTTATGATTTCACACCATCTGCCTTACTCACTCATCATCTATTTTTTTGTAGATGCCTAGGTACCTATATGTAAAACGGATTTTCCTTCCCACTAACAAGACGTCATTAGCTATATACACACGTATGCATAAATATTATTGTTGTAAATTAACAGATTGAAACAAATCAATAGACTACAGCGCGTATACGCCTGAGAGAGACACAATCGTATTCTCGTAGCCACTAGACCAGCCTTTCCCAAAGTGGGCGATTGTGCCCCTTGGCCCCTTGTGGGCGCTACAGGCCTAAAGGGCGCGGTAAGAGACTCAGAAAAAAATGGCGGCGTTGTGTACAGGCTTGGAGTCTATTTTACTACCTACTGGGCTCAGGTCTCAAGTTTACTCTTGCGGATTATATGTAGTAATAGAAGTCTATTAAATCATACAGTCGTCCGACGAAGCTGTCTAGACGGGGCAATCGTGCGGGGCGTGCGGGGTGAGACGTGGGAAGCGCGGAACATTGCTTACATTGCAATGTTAGTATTGCAGGGCGGCTCAGGGCTGACGTCTTTCGTATGTTTTATTACGTATCTTATTTTGGTGCCACGTTGTTAAAAGCATTTTCGTTTGCAACAACCCTACCCGTGTCTAGACATTATCGGCGTTTCTCCCAAAATCAAAGGGGATGAACTACTGGTAGTATTTCTTTATACTGTGGTAATAGTCTCGTTTAGAATTAATGTTTAATCTCCGCTAAAATAGCTCTCAATAATTAATTAATTTAATTTGAAGATATCAATACAATACAATAACTCTTTATTCAAAAAACATAAGAAATATAACAAATAATACAAAACAGAAAAAAATAATATCTTAGCAATTTAATTGGCGGCCTTATCGCTTAGAACGATCTCTACCAGGCAACCGTGCAAGAACAGGAGATGGCATACCAAAAAATGATATCGTGGTTTTTAATAATTTATTCTCATAGTGGGCAGCAGACAAAATAAGTTTGAGAACCCCTGCACTAAACAAACAGCTTTAGTTACTCAATTTATTCACGAACACGATAATTCGATAATCTAACACAATCCAAGACCTTGGCACATCTGTTAGTTCACCCAATGTTATTATTTCTTTGAAAAATTACAACATACCTATGTACAGTGCAACCAACTTATCTGTAGAACGGTCGAAAATGGAACTGTTGAGTTACGAGTATTAAAGAACACAAAAATTGTCTAACTATGTTACACTTTTCGATTGTGGCGCCATCGCTACTTTCAACGGATAAGTTGGTAGCACTGTACTCGTTTCTTTTGCTTTTTTTTATTGCGTCACTGGTGTAAACCCTTCAAGTTATTTGGCTCACATAGTGGCTTAGTTGGTAGTAAGTATGCATCCGAAGCTGTAGGTCGTGGGTTCGATGATCACCCAGTGGAAATATTTGTGTGATGAATACATATATTTGTACTGTGCCTGGGTGTATTCTATGTTTAATAAGTATATATTTAAAAATAAATATGTATTATATCAGCTATCTGGCTTCCATAGTACAAGCTTTGCTTAGTTTGGGTCTAGATGGCGTTGTGTGTGAAATGTCCAACCATTATTTATTTATTTAATACAAGTATTAAATCAGCTACCTATCTGACTCCATTACTACAAAGCAATTTAGCTGTTAGTAATTTAAATGTAACTTTTGTTTCGGCTTACAGACCGATTTAGTCGCTTAGCAACGTAATACTCTTTAAATTACTCCCTTTTTTAATATTTAGTCGCTCAGCAAAATTACTCGTACTATCTTTTGTAAAGTCAAAGTCAAAGTTCTTTATTGATAAATGCACAATTTACACGTTAATTAATAAGAAAATAAAACAAAAGAAAGGGCATACAAATTGTACAATTATTAATTATCGTACAGAAAACTGTCAAGCATTAAACGAGTATAATAAATATGTTTGAAATACAATTGTACTGATATATCTCAATTTTTTCACATTTTAAAAGTAAGCATCTTCATTTGGATATTAGCTGACGTTTCCTCTTAACAAAATGTTTACCGTAACCACAAAATAGATGTAATAAATAATTAGGAGTCGTAACATAAGGAAAATATCATCTATTAGGTATTTAGGTTTCGCAGAACAACTCCATTATACCGAAAACGTAGCATCATAGTAGTTTTATTATTAACAACTTCTACTATGGAACAATTATTACTTTTAGCACGAATTCATGGAAAACATTGTTAGTTCTATATTATGCACTTAGTGCTTCATTCTCTGAAGGCCGATTTAAACTGAACGAACATAGAGCTAGAGCTGGAACAAGAGCATTCTTTCTCGATCTTTTAAAGGTGCGCCCGCACTGGGCGACGCGACGCGACGCGACGCGCCGCGGCCAAATCGTCACAGATTACAATATAGACTCCGCGCCACCACTCGTGACCGTTGGCGAAAGGAGTCACTGTTGTATTACACAATGACAGATGAAACCTATGATATTATAGTGGCTTAGTTCAATAATTTCGCCAAAGTACTTCAGTGATGGCACGGAGTCTACTACTAGCACAGATAAGTAAATCTTGAGGCTGCCGTCATTTTCGAGATATAATTAAATGTCAGTGTCAGTGAATCAGTGACAAACATTACTGTTAC
The DNA here is from genome assembly GCA_963693475.1 of Ectropis crepuscularia. Classification (NCBI taxonomy): domain Eukaryota; kingdom Metazoa; phylum Arthropoda; class Insecta; order Lepidoptera; family Geometridae; genus Ectropis; species Ectropis crepuscularia. The sequence goes on from OY856361.1 coordinate 6,855,689, forward strand.
GAACTGTGTTGCCAAACGATACGAGTTAATACGATTTAAATCGTATTTATAAGATCTTTTTGGCTCATGTACGATGTACGATTGCAAAGTCGAAATCGTACGCAAAATATACGATATTTTGAATGGAATCTTACGAAATTAACAATCACCATAAATTAGTTTTTGAAGTGAAAACTTCTTCAGGCGCGCCTCGACAAGTTTTTCGTGGGGGGGTAAATTGATTTCTAACGTTACGCTCGGGTATGATAAGAAATCTTCGGGTAAACTCGGGACCTTAGCGATTGGGCATCTAGAAATGCGTCAGCCAATGGGAAATGCTGACGCATTTCTAGACGCAATGCCAAGATGGCGAGGCATCGCCCTCCAGTTACATCCGTGTAGTTTCCAAGGTAAGCTATCAAATTCTGAGTTATAAGTTTTCACTTCTGTCGGTAGTTCCTATGACTGGCATTTTTTTTAGTGTGAAAAGTAAAACAAAATGGTCGAACAACAAAAGAGTTAATCGAACTGAACTTCTTCAATGTAGATTGCTTTATGAATGCATATCGGAATATCTCTACGTAGTTCCTTTATAAATAGTACCTGGGTGACTGAGCTGTGCTCGGTTTAAATACTAAATATACTTAGATACCTACAGATTACAAGACTCCAAGAAACAGATCGTCTTAAAAAAAAATCATAAAAAAAAGAGAACCTGTCTGGGTTCGAACCCGGAGCTACTAATTCGTGACCGCTATGACCGCCCGACTTCCCGTTCGAGCTAATTATGCTGTCGCGTCGCGCGGCGAAATTTACCTTCGCATTCTAATGTCTAATGTGACAGTTTTTCATTGCCTAAAACCGCGCATAATATGCGTTTTTTTTTAAATGAAACCTAGTTAGATCAATTTATCGTCCCCGAAACGTTCTGCATACATAATTTCATAACAATCGTTCCAGCCGTTTTCAAGATTCAGATTCTATATATATATACATATTTATATAGGTACAAGAATTGCTCGTTTAAAGGTATAAGATATAGCGTTTTAATGTTAACACAGTCGATATATAGTTAAATTGTGGTATTATCTTGTCAATTTGGCTATGCAACCAGTTGAAGTTGTTTTTGATCAAGTTTCGGAATAAACCTAACAGTTTTCTAATCTGAAAAAGTTTGATATAACTATATCTTAATGCCATAATGTTTCATCCTATATAAAGTGAGGCATATGTATAATGCGACAGGATGAGCAGAACATGGATGGTAAGCCATAACAACCTAGCGTCACGCAGCGTTTGAACATGATTTGGACTCTATCATTACCTAACACTGCAAAGCGCTCAACACCCATAGATAGTTTAGTAGTGGTAGGACTCTTTGCAGAATCCCCCTGGGGAACCATCTTTGCTAGTTATTCTACGGCCAAGCAGTAATTTGCAACAATCACTGTGTTCCGTTTCGAAGGTCACAAAATGTCAAAGCTCACTTGGCCAGTTTTGTAATTTTTTTTATATGGCAGCATAGAATGAATGAGGAACGTAAAATTACTTATCTGTGCTAGTAGTATATTGTGATCTGTGACTATTTGGCCGCGGCGCGTCGCGTCGCGTCGCGTCGCCCAGTGCGGGCGCACCTTAAGTGTAAAGACCGATTTAAACTGAACGAACATAGAGCTAGAGCTGGAACAAGAGCGTTCTTTCTCGATCTTTTAGTATAAACGAAAGATCGTTCTTAGCGTTTTCCATATTTATTAGATATTCCATAGAATCTTTGCGAACGCAAATAAAACAACGAAAGAATGCTCTACGTTTGTTTACACCAAATGAATTTGATACAGTGGGGATAGAATGAGCATTCGCTCGTCTGATGTAAATCGGCCTTAAGAAAAGAAACAAACGATTTCAACAATTTAAAATTTGCACAATTTTTTTGTAAAATTTAAAATAAATGAATGTGTCATATCATTAATTTATGTTTTTTTATTCAGATAAAATTTAAACGGGAACACTTATATTATAGATCGTGGTGGTGGGTTTTTAGTACAGACTACAGCAGCTATGAAATAAATGTTTTCCCATCTATGACTACAGTGAAATGTCTAAAGCGCGAACCTTGATAACTCGAAATCCTCAATAAGTAAAAAAAATGCCGTTCCCTCCTATCTATTCCATAGAATAGATTATATTCTATGCTTCCGCTAAACTCCCAAATACTAGTTTGTAACTCGAACTTCCCTACATAGGCATTTTAGTAGGTACATATTTATAAGCAATTGAATAATTACAATTAATTTAAAAAATCAGAGTAAGCCGAAGTTCAGTTCAAATTAAAAAGATACAAAAGTAAAATCGGTTTACCCGTTCGGGAGCTACGATGCCACAAACAGACACACACGCACAGAGAGAGAGAGAAAGAGAGACAGCGACACACACAAAGAGAGACACGACTTATAACAACATTTGGCGCACCACATACAGATATTTCGTGGGCTGTGAATTTAATTCTAGCGTCATGCTCGGGAATGATAAGAAAATAAGAAATTGAACTTGGTCATGACCACTGGCTATCTAGAAATGCGTCAACTTTTCCCATTGACCCTCTAGAAATGCGTCAGCATTTCCAGATGGCCATGGTCATGGCCACGCCCTCCGGTTTCATCCGCGTAATTTCCAAAGTGGGCTATCAAATTCTGGGTTATATTATAAACATTACACTTTTATCGGCGGTTCCTATGACTGTAAATTTTTTTTTGCGGTAGAAGTTAGAAACACGCCGAGTAGAAAGGTTTTCTGCCTAACCCTATATAAATATTTCTTTTGCCTTTTCCTTCATTTTTATCCTCGAGATTTCGTCCGTTTCATAAGCTTTATTAATTTGTCAACGCAAATGATTAAGTACTCTTAAATTTGTTTTTGTCAGATTGTATTTCGATGTGACGGGACTGACGGGACGTTTACATTTTCGCAATTTCAGTGAGACTGTACGGCAAAGGGCTTCACGGACTCATGCCTTAGGGTGATAGGATGATGGGCTTTCAACTTTTCTAGCCTAAAATATAATCTATTATTAGAGACATATTTTAATGTTACAGGTTACATAAAATAAAAAAAATAAAAATTTACCTTTTTATTAAACATTAAATCTTAACGCAGTTGTTAAATTTTAGATCACACTAGCAGCTCCCTGCGGTGTTGCCCGCGTAGTTCCCGTTCCCGTAATCTGAGCGAATAAAAAGCCTGTGTTCTTCCACCCTGAAGCTACCAAAATTTTCTGTATTTCATATTTCACACCGAAACGACATGATTAAGCAACAAACATCTAACCAACATACATTGACATTTATAATATTAGTAGGATGTATGTTTGCAAGTAAAGTAAATACCAATTATACGTCTAAAGGTACAGAGACAAAGACCGCGACCTGTCTCGGTCTCCTGTCGCGGTCGCGGCGCGAACTGGCGTCCATATCATTCTATAGTGTCAAGTGCCAGTCGCGGTCTCCGGTCGCGGTCTCGTATCGCGGTCTCCGCGCGAACTTGTACCTTAAGATTACTACCACTCTACCAAACCTGGCAACTTTGAAACGGTTGAACATATTTTGATGGAACATAGCTAAGTATACTCTCGACTAATTCAACTTCTAAACAAAAGCGATGAAAACAAAATCGGTTCATTCGTTCGGGAGCTACGAATAGGGATACACACAGACCTGCCATGTCAAACTTAGATATAGGTGACACCCCCTCGTTTTTGCGCCGGTGGTAAAAATAGTTATTTGTTATACAAGAGTGCAAAGTGGCTTTTTAACCGCGTGCTCAATTTTGATGACCGAGCGAGCGAAGGATTCTAAAGTTGAATCACGAGCGTAGCGAGGGATTCAAAAATTAGAATCCTGAGCGTAGCAAGGGAATCAAAAGGGCACAAGGTGAAAAATCTTTGCACTCGAGTGTAACACGTAATTTTTCATCCCCCCCTAGCGAGGAAATTACTAAACGCTTTGCGCATTTTCAGTTTCAGTCGATTCTGTTGGCGTTAAATAAACTTCTTGGTCGCTAGAATCACACATTATGGTATTTCGGTTTTTCACTTGTATTAAATTTTATAAGTTTTAAACTTAAGTTTATTTAGCCATGGTTGTAACAATAACAATATGACGTGAAAATATGGAGAGTTGACCGATTGAGGTAAGGAGTTTCATGTGTACATGAAAAAGTGTCCGCCCAAATGCATTAAATTATAGTAGCGCTAAATTTGCATCAAGATACATTTTAAAGGAAATTAATAAACGTACTATTCAGAATTCATGAAAGAAAAATATTGGCAGTCATAGGCACTGCCGATAGAAGTGGTAACTTATAACTCAGAATTTGATTTTTACTTTGGAAACTACGCGTGTGAAACCAGAGGGCGTGGCTATGAGCATGGCCATCTAGAAATGCTGACACATTTTTAAATGGCCAATGGGAAAGGCTGAGACATTTCTAGATGGCCATTGGCTATGGTCACGAGTTTACCCGACTATTTCTTATCATTCCCGAGCGTGACGCTAGAATTAAATTGACAGCCCACGAAAAATCTGTCTTTGGCGCGCCAAAAGAAGTTTTGACTTCAAAATATATTGAACCTACATGTTTTCTCAAAATAGTAATTATTTATTTGATGTTAAATTTACTACATTATTTTGTACTGTACAAGTAGTTGAAATTATCTATTAGTTACTATTTTAGTAGTCAATAATATTTAATTATTTAACTCGGCAACTCGGCATACTTCAATTCGATTACAATTGATTCATTCATAGCATTTCAAAATGTTTTGCCATTTGAAATAACATTCTTTACCTCTATCCTCCATACGTGAAAAGAAAATTGCGCGCAAAGCATTTAAAAAAAAGTACACCAAAGAGGTTCCGAGTATGAGTTTTTAACAAATTAAAAATAAATGTATGATGAATTCGGCACCAAGGAGGCAGAAATAAATAGGTTAAATTATGTTTTGAATTCAAAACCTCAGTACACACGATGTTCTAAATTCAAATTTACTTTAACCTCTAGAGGGTAAAAACGACTTTTGCGCCCTGATATCGAGGAGCAAAAGTACTCTTTCCGAGCTGGTGGGATGAAAAAAAATTTACTTACTAAAAATAATTGTGACACAAAAAAGAAATCCTACTACGAGTAATATTAATATGAACGCGAAAGTTAGTAAGTATGGATGGATGGATGTTTGTTACTCCGTCACGTAAAAACTACTGAACGGATCTGGCTTAAATTTGGAACATAGATAGATTATAGTCTGGAAAAACACACAAGCTACATTTATCCCGAAAAAAAAACGCCGGGAACGGGAAATACGCGGGTAAAACCGCGGGGCATTGCTTGCGCAAAATAAACATTTTAAGGAAAATAATCATTGAAGTCTTTAAAGGTACAAGATCGCGCGGAGACCGCGACACGAGACCGCGACAGGAGACCGAGACCGGAGACCGCGACAGGTCTCCGGTCTGTCTTGGTCTCCGGTCGCGGTCTCGCGTCGCGGTCGCGGCGCGAACTTGTACCTTAAAATAATGAATGTTTTTAACTTTAATCGGGAAAAATCGTCAATCAATTTTCCCATATAATGTTTGTAAATTATTAATGAAACAAAATTCGATTTAGTGAGTTTAATTGTGTATTATTTGAAATTTGTTTTATTTCACGCTAACTTATAATAAAATTATTTACAAAGAAGCCATTTTGTTACCAAATTATGCTAAATCGAATTAGGTAACTCGAGACAAAACTGTCCTTTGTTGGATCTTGTGGACGCAATAAATTAATTAATCAGTTATTTTGTGTACAATGTCAAGGAAATTACAAATTTATTCGGTTCGAAACGATAATTTTATGTGGCGTCTATTTGAAGTTGATGCTGACTTAAATTCGAATTAACAGATGTTTAGTTTAACATCGACATCTTATTCTAAGTATATACTAATAAATATGTATTTACAATTATATAAGTATTATAAGCTCTCTGTCCACCATAGTTACAAGCTTTGCTTTGGGGTCAGATGGTGTTGTGTGTGAATTGTCCACCATTATTTTTTTACCCTTTTAAATATAAAAGGGACCATGTTTGTATCTATTGCCCTAAAATGGTGTCCACTGCCTACCGGTTGGCATAAGGTTTAAAACATAATAACCACCCAGGCCAAGTGCGGGTTGGTGGTTGACGCATGACCTCATAAGATTGTCGGAACATGTCGGAATATGACGAGCGCAGTGCGGTGCTAGGTAATGATTTGGACTCTTCATGTTCCAATAGCTGCGTGTCACTGTGCTGTTTTGTGGCAGGCGTGTTGCTTACAGCCACATGTCCTGCTCGTCTCGTTACTCTTTATTAAAAAAATATATATATGTGTATTTGAGGAATATGATATTTTGTTAATGTGGAGTATCGAAATGCCGCGACCAGTTAACGGCCTCGTTGCCAAATTGATACTCATGGACTCATGCTAGAAATGTAAACGTCCACAGACGCAATTTAAAAAAAAACAGAAGCAATATGTGTCGCAGTCTTCGTCGCGTTTTATTGGCCTACGATTGGCGGTCCTATTGATCCCGTCTATCTGACTCGTACCTTATTAATGTCTGTTGAACTTGACTTGGTTTAATGGCCTTAATTTTAAGCCTGCGAAACGTGACTGCTGATTGATTTTTCATTAGTACATATTTGGCTACCGTGGTTCACGTGTTTGTTAGAGACGGTAAAATACGAAATCTCTACAATATTGACTGACATAATTAAATTTAATCTAATAATACTAGCTGACCCCGCAAACGTTGTTTTGCCTTAGTGAACAACCCTTGTCACTTAGGGGTATGAAAAATAGCTAGTAGCCGATTCTCATACCAACAGAATATGCATATAAAATTTGGTTAAAATCAGTAAAGCCGTTTCGGAGGAGTAAGGAAACAAACACTGTGACACGAGAATTTTATATAAGATATGTACCAATACTTACATATTAATAATTTTGCGAACCGTTTCGGCTTTGCTCGGGTAATGTAATATAATATGCAATAAAAAAATACGACCATAAATTTGAGCTATTAACTATCCTATCTTTCCAATTGGACCAAATTACTTAAGGTGCGTCCCCCAGCAAATCAAAACGAGTTTTTTGTCCAGTTTTCAGAGCTATCTACTCATTAGTCAAAACAAATATCAACTGGTAAAAAATACATTATATTTCTACAACTTCTTGGCTTCAAAATGGTAGTTTTATTTTTTTGTTAATGGACTTATTGTTTAAATAATCGCCTCACAACGAAACCATGAATTTTTTTATTAATTGTAGTTATCATGCATCTCCTCGGAAAACCTCAATTATTTTGATTTTGTACTTACACCAACGGATAGACAATTCCATAACAAACATTTTGGTAGAAATATTTTTTTCAAAAGACCAAAATCTTATTTTACAAAGAGTTTATTCTAAAATTTGAGCGTAAAACAGCGACAAATCCTACTGTTTCTCTCTGGCTCTTTCTTGCGGTGTGCTATAAGGTAAGAAATACTCAAGGTCATTGGCTCGCGGTACACCCTTAAATGTAAATATTCGTGAATATCAACTGATTGAGTATATTCGTTGGCTTGGTCAAGAGTACAACAGGAACAAACGTCATGACACTGGATTTATAATAATATATAAGATAAGTGGTAAGTCCCAGTCTTCCTCCGAACCCCCTTTGATCTGCGATTATGATGATGACTGTGTCAGAAATAGACCATTCTAATTAGTCCGTAGGTAGATTATGGTTAAGTGACACTATTTTTTGAAATTATAATTATTAAAAATCGACAAAGATATAGATCAACAAACTTCCAGAGTGGGGGGGGGGTTGTGACGTCACGTCTTCGTAAAAATCGTACAATGACGGAGTGATTAATTAGTTTATTTTTTGGAATGAAAACTTCTTTAGGCGCGCCACAGACAGATTTTTCGTGGACTGTCAATTGAATTCTAGCGGCACGCTCGGGAATGATAAGAAATCTTCGGGTAAACTCGGGACCATGGCCATGCTAACGCATTTCTCGATTGCCATGCTCATGGCCACGCCCTCCGGTTTCACCCGCATCGTTTTTGTTTTAGATAGAATAGCTGGCAAAGGTGTGGTACTTCCCCAGGCGGATTCTGGTAAGAGTCCTACCACTACAAACCAGTAGTTTCCAAAGTATGCTATCAAGTTCTGAGTTATATGTTTTAACTTCTATCGGCAGTTCCTATGACTGCCAATTTGTTTAGTCATCATGCATATTGATAGTAGTAAGTAAGGTACCTACTACCATTCCAGAATTACATACCAGAATTCTAAGTTTGCACACGAAATTTTAGAACAGTGGATGTGGATGACCTACGCTTTTAAATATTTCATTGTTGGGATCTTGGGAATTCGAGAGAAAGCTGATTATTTATTTATAAGTCTAGAAGTTGCGAGACAACTTTGGACTTTCATGTATTTGCCATGCTAGCGCTTGGTATTTTTCTGAATTTAATTAATTATTTGACAAATATTGATGAAAATATTTAAAAAAGGACTTTCACATGGTTTGTTTGAGTACTTTTGTTGCCAATTTTATTAATAGATTGTCCCACAACGCACAAAGTCCCAAAAAAAGACAGAATAATGGAAATGGAAGCCAAATAGCTGTAATACAATTCATACATAAATTTAAACCTATGTAAGAACACCCAGACATGTAACAAATATTCGTATTCTTTACACAAATCTTAGTGGCAAAGAAAGAATCGAAACCCCGACTTCTTTTTTTTTTTTTTTTATAAATAAAGATTGACGAGACGAGCAGGACATGTGCCTGATGGTAAGCAATATACCTGCCACATAACAGCACAGTGACACGTAGCTATTGGAACACGAAGAGTCCAAATCATTACCTTGCACTGCACTGCGCTCGTCACCCACAGATCTAAGATATTATATCTCTAACCCTGTAATTTATCTGGAAACATTGCTCTTCAAACCGAAACAATTCTTATTTAACTCATAATGATTTGGACTCTTTATGTACCAATAGCTGCGTGATAAAGCGCTGTTATGGGCAGGCATGTTGTTTACCATCATACCATCAGGCACATGTCCTGCTCGTCTCATTTATTACTAAAAGAACTTGCAACAAAGTATTTAATATACCCTTGCAATAACCCCAGTTCGGAATCAATTGTCGTGGAATTAAAACCGACTCGATCCGACTACATGCGACTCTGAGTGGTCATTTTCAGTTTATTTCAGTACTAATAAAAGGTTAAAACTGTTTCAGGAGTCTAAGGACCAACTGACGAAAGAACGCGGGATCTGCATGACTAGTAATTATATTTTTAAACGTTATTTAATTAATAGTAATTGTAGCATGTAAAAAAACCTCGAACAATTAGGCTGTTCATTAATTGTAAGATGAATTTGCTTGAGAATAGTGACATTCAATGTATGTGCGCAAAATGTGAAATAACATTGTAAGTAAATATTTACTGCTTGCAATTTTATTCCAATCGTACTGATCCCACTAATCCTACATATATCCTACTAATATTATAAATGTCATGTTTGGATATTTGGATGTATGTATGTTTGGATGTTTGTTGCTCAATTACATCCTAACGTATGAACGGATCGGGCTGAAATTTGCAACACAGATAGATTATAGTCTGGAAGAACACATAGGCTACTTTTGAAAAACAACGGGAACGGGAACTTCGCGGGTAACACCGCGGGGCGCTACTAGTAATATTATAAATGTCAATGTATGGATGTTTGGATATTTGGATGTTTGTTGCTCAATCACGTCCTAACGTATGAACGGATCAGGTTGAAATTTGGAATACAGATAGATTATAGTCTGGAAGAACACATAGGCTACTTTATATCCCGGGAAAATAACGGGGACGACGGGAACGGGAACTACGCGGGTAAACCGCGGGGCACTGCTAGTATTATAAATGTCTAAGTTTTGATGTTTAGACGTTTGTTGCTCAATCACGTCGGACCGTCTGAACGGATCGGGTTGAAATTTGGAATACAGATCATAGTCTGGATTAACACGTAGGCTATTTTTTATTACGAGAAAATCACAGGAACAGAAACAGGTCGAGGAAAACCGCGGAGCGCTGCGAACATGTAGTAGTAGCATCTATTATAATGGTAGTAGCTTTCTTTTCGAGTCCGCCTGGGGAAGTACCACACCTTTGCCAAGTATTCTACCGCCAACCAGTAGTATGTAAACATCACTGTGTTACGGTTTCAATGGCAATGATCCCAGATAAATTACAGGTCAAAGAGATATAGCATCTCACGTCACACGTCTGTGGGTGACGAGCGCAGTGCAATGTAGTGATTTTGACTCTTCATGTTCCTATAGCTGCGCCACACTGCTGTTAGCATCAGGCACGTGTCCTTCTCTTCTTGTCACCATAAAAAAATACTCTAATGCCCGAGCTACATGAGGATAGTTTTTTAAGCTAGGATAGCAAGCTAGTGTTAGCAAGCTAGCAAGCTAGTACTCCTAGCTTTGTGTAGACAACGCTACGCAACGCTAGTTTTATCTACATGTAGCTAGAAGTACTAGCTTACTTTAGAGTATAAATGTTCCGTTGTCGAGGTAATTAAACAATTTTTTTTTAACATTATTGAGTGACGAGACGAGCAGGACATGTGCCTGATGGTAAGCAACATGCCTGCCACATAACAGCACAGTGACATTGAACATGAAGAGTCCAAATCATTGCCTAGCACTGCACTGCGATCGTCACCCACAAATCTAAAGTGTTATATCTCTAAGCCCAGTAATTTCTCTGGAAACATTGCCATTCAAATCGGAGCACAGTAACGCTTACACATTGCTGCTTGGCGGTAGAATAACTGGCAAAGGTGTGTTACTTCCCCAGGCGGACTCTGCCAAGAGTCCTACCACTGCATAAAATCAAATTTATATCGTGATTAAGCCCCGTACAATAGAACATTACGTGTACAAATCGCAAAAGTTTAAAAACAATATGTAAATGTTCCCCCAGAGAACTGTCGCATACGCAAGTACTACAAGATACTCGAAGCGTGCGAGAAGCGCATCGCCTCGAAGGAGTACACGGCTGAGACGTGCCACCAGGAAGTCTGCGACCTGATGATGGAACTGGACCACTGCGTCGGAGACAAGGCCTTCGTTAAAATGAGATAATTAAATATGCCAAATATTTTTTTACCCTTTTTTGTCTTTAAACAAGTTTTTAAATAAATTTCACACGAGTAACAAATATTTTTTTGCGTCTGTGAAAATTAACATTTGTTAGTTGTAACTTGTAACACATAATCCATTAAGTGAACGGGTAAATCGCGTGTAATATGGTCGGTCCAATTTGACTCAAGAGTTTCGGCCGCATCCGGCGGCCTTTTAACCAGAGTGCCAATCGGGCAACGACCGCGCGCGAGCTTTCCTTGAAAAAAGGCCGCCGGACGCGGCCGAAACTTAAGTCTGATTGGACTTACCATAATATTACACATGAGTTACCCTTGTTAACTAAATATGTGTAAAAAACACGTTAGTTTTCATACCAAGAAAGATTTTGTTGGAATTCCCCAAGAACCTCATTACGGGCCACCTCTAAATGGCATTGTAGTGAGAATGAGTGACGTTATAAGATAAGGCTAAAGGAATAATTACATTATGTTATCACCAGCGAGGTTCCCGCGCAATTTCATTTATTACTGCCATATCACGAGAATGTCAGGGATGAGTAGTATGTCTACGTACGTCGATATTAAAACATGCTAATGTCAGTATGGGATTTCTTACTATCTCACTATATTGTATTTGGGCCGTCTCACGGGTTTTACGGTCGGTGGTTTTTACGGTTTTAGTCTCACATTTTTGAAGTGAAAACTTCTTTTGGCGCGCCTAGACAGATTGTTCGTGGGCTGTGAATTGAATTCTAGCGTCACCCTCGGGTGCGATAAGAAATCTTCGGGTTAATTAAGAACCATAGCCATTGGCCATCTAGAAATGCGTCAGACAATGGGAAATGCCAAAAGGGCGTGGCCTGCCTATCATGTCATGGCCATCTAGAAATGCGTCAGCCAATGGGAAATGCTGACGCATTTCTGGATGGTCATGCCATGATGCCCAGGCCACAACTTCCGGTTACACCCGTGTAGTTTCTAAAGTTAGCTTTCAAATTCTGAGTTATAAGTGTTCACTTTTTTCAGCAGTTCCTATGACTGCCAATTTTTTTTTCAGTTCGGTCACGCTCACGCCAGCAAAATCCCTATCTCGTCCAAACCAGAACGTCTACGCTCTTTCTACGAAAAATGTAATTTCGAAATAAACTCGCGACTTTCCTACTCCGGTTCTACTTCGTTTCGTCCGATCAAACATTGTTTAACGATTAAATGTTTAAATGCGTTTGACATTTATATTAGACTACAGGCCCGTGAACAAAATGTACGGGTCAAATGAACCACCAGGAGACCTATGTAGGATAATATAAGGGTATAAAGTAATAAGATTCAGCACTATGCCGTCACTTGTAAGCTGTCCAACTGAGTACAATTGAAGAGAGGGGGATTCCAATCCTCATTTCTCCTTGTCGCGTGATTTTTGTACGGCGTTGCGAAATAATTGATTAGAAGAGGTATTGAAACTGTATGGAACCAATGCCGTACATAATCAAATGACCAAATTTACTCTGTAAATCGTCGGCACATCATATTTTTTTCCGACAAACTAATAATTAAAAATCTAAAATTTATATTTTTTATAGTTTCAATACCTCTTCTAATATATTATTCCGCAACGCCGTACAAAAATCATGCGATAAGGAGAAATGATCGAGAATTGGAACCCCCCCTCTTCAACTGTACTCAGTTGGACAGCTTACAAGTGACGGCATAGTGCTGAATCTTATTACTTTACACCCTTCTATCATCCTACATAGGTCTCCTGTTGGTTCATTTGACCCGTAAATTTTGTCCACGGGCTTGTAGTCTATATGGACGATCGAAGGATCAAAGTACGACCGGAGTAGGAAAGTCGGTAGTTTATATCGAAATTACGTTTACGTTTTTCGTAGAAAGAGAGTAGACGTCCTGCTCTAAGGAACATTGTTTTTTTTTTTTTTTACCTTCTGTAGGTTTACACTTGACCGCCAACTCGCCTGATGTTAAGCGACGATGCGGTTGTTCGGTAGCAATGTGTTTTTTTACCTTGAATAGGTTTACACTTGACCGTCATCTCGCCTGATATTAAGCGACGATGCTGCCTACGATGAAGCGTGCTTACCTAGAAGAAACCGATTCACTCTCGACTTGAAGACACCAAGATTATAACTATCGGGGAAAATCCACTCAGGTCTAGCAATTAATATACCAATATACCTATTATAGCTAATTCCACAGCCTAGACGTTCTTATCACAAAAGTAGAGTCAAACCTCTTTGTTCGTGTCTTTGGAACATCTACCATGATACCATTTACTACCATGATTTGGTATCTATCATATGGTACTTTCAAACCGCCGCTCTACTGCCTACCGCCTACCGCCATCTGATACGTAATTCGGAACCACTTTTATTTGCTCTGTAAACATTTTGTACAATAGGGTACCGGACTGGGTCAAAAATACACCATCCTAATTAGTCCGTCAGCTAGATCATAGAAACATATTGGACACGTATTTTTTGTTTTTTTCATAATATTAAAAATCGTCAAAGATATAGACCATTAAACTTCGAGAGTGGGGGGTCGCGTTGTCACTCGTGAGTAAAAATCGTACTCACAAGTGACGTCACACGAAGCTTCGAAGCGTTGTATCTTCGTCATTTTTTGTTTGTGAAACAAAAGTAAAATACGTGTACAATATTTTTTGGTAATCTAACTAACGGGCTACTTAGTTTTTTTGAGGATTGTACCCTATTGTCCCTACTGGTTGTCGGAGTATATAGTCACCGATGTCGGTTATCCTTGCGGGATAGACACGTCTGGGACTCGTGGAGGCTGGCCCAGTTCGTGACGGTATGTAGTATGTAGGAAGGACCTAGTAGTGACGTAGATATTCTTAACTTTTTGAAGTGAAAACTTCTTTTTTTTCTTTTTTTTTTTTATTCGCACCACAGACAGTTTTTCGAGAGCTGTGAATTGAATTTTAGCATCACGCTCGGGTATGATTATAAATTGTCGGGTGAACTCGGCACCATGACCATTGGCCATCTAGAAATGCGTCAGCATTTCCAATTGGCTATCTATGTGCGTTAGCATTTCTAGATGGCCATGGTCAGGGCCACGCCCTCCGGCTTCACCCGCGTAGTTTCCGAAGTGAGCTATCAAACTCTGAGTTAAGTTTTCACTTCTATCGGCAGTTCCTATGGCTGCCAATTTTTTATCTACTTAGTGAAAATTTTATCAGCGTCGAATAATTTTTGGTTCAAACAAAAGTTAACATTTTATGGGATCGTGTCACTGCGTAGCGTAGGAGCAGCGAAGCAGTTTGTCTACCGCTTAGCTAAATCTGCTTTGGCTTTGCTATTGCTGTCTCTGACATTTTGAACGAAAATAAAAGAGAGAGAGCAATATCAAGGCTAAGACAGTTTTAGTTAAGGTAGTTATAATCTTGGTGTCTTCAAGTCGAGAGTGAATCGGTTTCTTCTAGGTAAGCACGCTTCATCGTAGGCCGCATCGTCGCTTAACATCAGGCGAGATGGCGGTCAAGTGTTAACCTATTCAAGTAAAAAAAAAGGTACAAGTTCGCGCTGAGAACGCGTCACGAGACCGCGACAGGCACTGGACACTATGGGATTGTATGGGCGCCAGTTCGCGCCGAGACCGCGACAGGAGACCGAGACACACACGTGTCGCGGTCGAACTGGTGCCCATACAATTCCATAGTGTTAAGTGCCTGTCGCGGTCTCCTGTTGCGGTCTCATTTCGCGGTCTCCGGACGAACTTGTACCTTTAGGCGGTAGGCTTTCGAGACGTGACGTACGCGTTAAACGCTTTATAGTTGGGTGAAATCATGTGAGTTCGCGGCGTTGTCGAGTAATAGTATATCGATAGCTAAATAGGTAACGTACCTACTGTGCAGTATTATTAGTGTTGTTTAATACTAAGCCGAAGCCAATTTAGTGCCGTGATAGAAAACATATTTGTAACTACGCACTTAAACATAGAAACACCCAGACATAAAACAAATGTTCGTATTCACCACACAAATTGTCTGGGAGGGATAGAGCCTTATGACCTCCGGAGTAGCAGGTAAACTTGCTACTAACTAAGCCACGAACGAGGCCAGCCAAAAATAAAAAAAAGACAAGAAAAAATATTTGTGTGTGTACATAGTCGCACTCAAGAAGAAGAGAAGTGTTGCTAACACTCAAAAACATTTTTTTTCATAAAGTGTGACTAGTTTATGAGAACAAATATTAATACTTATATTGAAATTATAATGTTTCCTTAACGCTTTATTTTTTTTAAAGAATGTATGGCATAGCATACAATACCAAATTAAGGGTTACTGTTTCTCTTTATGCCTCGTACTAAGAAGTCTAACTTCGACCACAGAACCATTAGGCGGATCCATGAGATCATGACCAAACCCCATGGGCTACGTCCAGGACGTCTACTCTCTTTCTACGAAAACGTAATTTCGAAAAGAAACTCGCGACTTTCCTGCTCTCGTTCTACTTCGTTTCATCCGATACAACATTATTTGACGTTTAAATGTTATAAGCCTACTCAAATTAGAGTATGCTTCGAACATTTAAACGACGGATCGAAGTAGAATGGAAGTTTAAAAGTCGCGAGTTTATTTCAAAATTTCGTTTTCGTAGAAAGAGAGTAGACGTCCAGATCTAATGTAATATGTAAACCAATAATTAAAACGCAAGCACGCACTTTTCGCACGGTCTTGTGGCTTGACTACGCCTATTGTGCCCCCCCCCCCCCCCCCCTGGCGCCTGGATCTGCCCTTGCATAGAACAGATAATATTATCTTCGACATAAGAAGTAGTTTTTAACCTGAAGTTATTGGCAATATTTACTAGCTTAGCTAGCTTCAGGGTGTAGGTTTTTCCGGTGGGTTTTCGCGATGGTGTACGCGAGCCGCACGCTTCGTAAAAATTAACTCTAATCATTTTTCACTAACGCGACGCTAAAGGAAGTATATGTACATTCTAAATGGAAGTGATGCTATGTAGGTAATTGTTTTTTATTAAAATCGATTTAAAACTGTTAGAATCGAGTCAAATATGGTAAAAATACATTAAAATACAACACTCGTGCAGATTATTTTCTTCCCGTCCTTACTGACCCTGACATTGTCATGTAGGTCAAGACTGTAACACCTTGAGATACCGACTTTAAACACATGTATTTCACCTTTATGGCTTCTGATATAAAGTTTATATTTCTGTGAATGAAAATCGATGTATAGTAGTTGAGTAGTTCATAGGAATTTCACCTTTATCTTTTTAAGATAAGGTTGCTTTTTATCGTGGATGGAAGTTGCCGTAAAAGGATGTGCTTATGTATGTTTGCATCAGGAAATGTAACAGCTGTTAAGTAGATACCATTTGTTGATAGTAAAGTACATGAGGGCGGCATCGTAGTATTTTTCATATAGATGTTTCGGACATATGGTTAGTGTAGGTACATGTTTAACCTCTTATAATAACTTTGTTATCGCCCTTAACATTCAATAGTTGGTACCTATTTAGATAGATAAACTCTTTATTGCATTTTCTTAATGTTTTAAACATTATTTAATTTTCAAAAAAAAAAACTCACACACTCAACTAAATTTCACGATTTCTATGATAAAGTTATATGGAAAGGTAAGCAATTTTTTTTTTTTTTTTTTATATTTAAAAAACAGCTTGGTCGATTTTGATAAAATTGATATGGAACCTCTGAACTATGATCTAACAAATAAAAATATAAGTACAACGGAAACAGGAGATAGGTACCTACTCTCCTAGTCTCCTAGGAAAAGGCTTCAGGAGGGCCTCTGCAACAAGTGGGCCCCATGTCATTGATAGGGCTGATACGGTAGCTACGCCCCTGTATATTAAACTTTACGCTAGAATCACTCCATCTTTAAAAAATCCGCATTAAAATCCGTAGCGTAGTTTTAAATGTCTGAGCATAGGTATATAGGGACAGCGACCAGCGACTTTGTTTAGTACAATGTAGTGTTTTTTTTATAGTATAGAACAGGGTATCTGATCTGTAGAGCTATAGAGTGACGAGACGAGCAGGACACGTCTGATGGTAAGCAACACGCCTGCCACATAACAGCGCAGTGGCACGCAGCTATTGGAACATGAGGAGTTGAGGAGTCCAACTCATTACTTAGCAGCCTGCATTGCGCTCGTCACACAGAGATATAGGATGTTCTGTATACCCTGTAATTTCACTAGAATTATTGCCCTTCAAACCGAAACACATTGACCTTTTCACATTATTGCCTTCCCGTAGAATTACTAGCAAAGATGTCGTACTTCCCCATTCCCCAGGTGGACTCTACAAAGAGTCCTATCCATAGAAGATATCCGACATCAGTGGTCCTACCACTACAAAAAATGCTTTTTCTTTAGTAAATGTATAAAAACCAACATACCTTGACCCATGCTAGTGAATACCTACAATTAAACTGCATCTAGAACAATCGTCAGACACGGAACTGGAGCTGCGAGTATCTACCTTGTTTGTTTACCAATAAACATAGAGCAAGGCTAGCGATACAAACTTCGTTGAACACCTGGCGAAAATATTGAATTATAAAATCTGTTTTCTCCAAAAAAAAAAAACGAAAACTGACCTCAATTTAAAATTAAATTCAGAACTCAACCAAATTTCATAAGAATCTATCATTATATCGTCTAAATAAATGATAGATAAATGAAAGCTAATTTATTTTTTGTT
This sequence comes from Ectropis crepuscularia, assembly GCA_963693475.1. Taxonomy (NCBI): domain Eukaryota; kingdom Metazoa; phylum Arthropoda; class Insecta; order Lepidoptera; family Geometridae; genus Ectropis; species Ectropis crepuscularia. The sequence continues at coordinate 6,873,632 of OY856361.1, forward strand.
CATATTTTCAAAGTCGATTTCGCCAAAATTTGTATTGGACCACCTCTGAGCTATCTATCAAACAAAAAAAACATCAAAATCGATTCACAAACCTCCTCCTTTTTTGAAGTCGGTTAAATAGACTAAACATTCAAATTTCAATTCAAACAAATATGATCCTCTTACACAGTGAATTAAGACTGACTTTACAGTATGACTAAACATTCAAATTTCAATTCAAACAAATATGATCCTCTTACACAGTGAATTAAGACTGACTTTACAGTATGACTAAATATTCAAATTTCAATTCAAACAAATATGATCCTCTTACACAGTGAATTAAGACTGACTTTACAGTATGACTAAACATTCAAATTTAAATTCAAACCAATATGATCCTCTTACACAGTGAATTAAAACTGACTTTACAGTATGACTAAACATTCAAATTTCAATTCAAACAAATATGATCCTCTAACACAGTGAATTAAGACTGACTTTACAGTATGACTAAACATTCAAATTTCAATTCAAACAAATATGATCCTAATTTCAATTCAAACAAATATGATCCTCTTATACAGTGAATTAAGACTGACTTTACAGTATGACTAAACATTCAAATTTCAATTCAAACAAATATGATCCTAATTTCAATTCAAACAAATATGATCCTCTTACACAGTGAATTAAGACTGACTTTACAGTATGACCAGCCATTGCGCTACGATCGAAAAGTGTCACCTGTTACAAAATTACACAAGTTACACTAGTATAAATAAAATCTACAATGTCCTTAGTTTTGTAATAAAAGTTTTTTCTATACTATACAGTGTAGTTGTAAAAAACTACAGTGACTCCTTGACCCGACTGCGTAGTTAAGATAGTCGGATCGAGGCTGACAAGTTTGCACCGATACATTAAATGAATGCTTATTGCGTGAGAAATCTGCGGATAAATAGTGCGGATTACCACCCGTTCTACTAATATTACAAATGTCAATGTTTGGATGTTTGTTGCTCAATCACGTCATAACGTATGAACGGATCAGGCTGAAGTTTGGAACACACTTACACACTTAGATGTTTCCAGAGAAATTACTAAAAAAATAAATTACAAAATTACACCAACGTAGTCTCGAACTCTGCCTGCATCTCAAAACAATTTGTCAACAAGTTATAATATCACCACTACATCAACGAAGGCAAATGGCATGTTCGAAAAAAAAAATCGATGACGTGTCATCGGCAACTTCACATCTCTCTACCTAGTCTGTGCTTCACATTTGCCAGTGATTTGCCAGCGGCAGCGTGGTAGAGTATGTCCTTGGGAAAAGGCCTCAAATCCCAGTCGTAAGAAGGTAGATTAAACTGCTCATGCGAATTTATGCGAATCATTTAATTTGGTACTATTTTATAACCCCACGCCTCACGCCTATGAGGCTTTTTGTTGCAGAAAAATAAAAATTGGCAGTCGTAGGAACTGCCGATAAAAGTGAAAACTTATAACTTAGAATTTGATAGCTTACTTTGGAAACTACACGGGTGTAACCGGAGGGCGTGGCATGGCCATCATGGCATGACCATCTAGAAATGCACCAGCATTTTCCATTGACTGACGCATTTCTAGATGACCATGGCATGATTGGCAGGCCATGCCCTTTTAACATTTCCCATTGGATGACGCATTTCTAGATAGCCAATAGCTATGGTCCCGAAGATTTCTTATCATATCCGAGCGTGCCGCTAGAATCCATTTCACAGCCTACGAAAAATCTGTCTAGGCGGGCCAAAATAAGTTTTCACTACAACTGTTGATTCTACAATTATCTTCTGCAGCAAACTTTTATGCATTTATTATAAATAACCATTTATTTATTTACACAGTTTATGCAATAAAATATTCTAAACGAGAGTTTTACTATAACCTGAGCCCAGTAGGTAGTACACAACGGACTCCAATGCATCTACATAACGCCCTCATTTTTTTTCTGCCCCCTTTACGAGCTTGATGTCTTCAAGTCAAGCGAATAGATTTCTTCTAAATAAATGAGCTGTATAACGTAGTTTGAAACCAGGCAAGATGGCGGCCAAGCAATTACTTAACACTGATAGGTAGGTAGGTAAATAAAAATTATTCAGAAACTTTACATCGTCTCATATTCGAGGAGTTTAATCATTTTTTCCATTATCGATTATTAAATTTCATATTTAATCTTTAGTATTTTTAAATTATTGGGTCATTTACGAAAATTCGTGTTAATAAAAAATGCTATTATACTTAATAGTTTTCTAATGAAAAACAGTTAAGTATTCGTGGGTCTACGTGACTATGGAAATTAATGCGCTTCTAATGCGTCGTCTATAAAACATTAATCCTTTTTCCTCATTGCTTTTAGGTAATAAAGAAGTAATTAAGTTGTTAACTACACAGAATCTGTTTGAGGATAATTTAATTTTCGCCGAAAAATCAAAAAGCAAAAAACCGATTTCAACTCTCGAGAAAATTCCATCAACTTTACGAGACCCATTTTTTTTTAAATATCGAGTGACGAGACGAGCGGGACATGGCCTGATGGTAAGCAACATGCTTGCCACATAACAGCATAGTGACACGCAGTTATTGGACAATGAAGAGCCCAAATCATTACCTAGCACCACACTGCGCTCGTCACCCAGAGAATTAAGTTGTTATATCTCTAAGCCCTGTAATTTCTCTGGAAACATTGCCCTTCAGTAATGTTTGCACATTACTGCTCGGCGGTAGAATAACTGGCAAAGGTGTGGTACTTCCCCAGGCGGACTCTGCCAGAGAGTCCTACCACTACAAATTTTGTCCAATCGCGCCAAACGTACAAACGAATACTTCAAAAATCGCAGTCAATCGAATGATTACCTCCTACCTCATCAGAACGCTAGTTTGAGTGACGTCTAGGTCACGTGGTGAGTTCACGTTTACCTTCGTACCTCGTGACCGCTGTGACAGCCGACTGGCGTAGTTTATGACTACGATACACTGTACTTACTCTTATGTGTAGTTGAAGTGCGATACTATACTATGTGCCAAATAACACGAGGTTCATTCCCTGACCTTCACCACGATATCAGAAAATTAATTAATTGTGATGCCGCCTCCCACCACGAAATTCTAGCGATACCATTAGGCATAGTTTGTATGGTAAACGATAGAATTAGCGATACAAGTAATATTTTGCGATATTCTACAGTAGGTCAGGGAATGAACCTTATTCTCATGTTATTTGGCACATAGTATAGCAGTCATGTAGCGATTGTGCTCATGAGTCATGTTTCTATCCTAGGGTTTAGCTCAATTTTTTGGAACGAAGTTCCTTATGGTAGGCTTGTAGGAGATAGGGATTTTGTTGCGAGGAGACCGTACTGAAAAAAATGTGAGACTAAAACCCTTCGATATAAATCAATGGATGTGTCCCAATGTTCAGGCGCACGGAATGATGTTATCGTTGGGAAGAGTGAGCTCACTATTTCCATTCTAGTCGGTTGCAGGAAGCGGTGGACGCCGGACGTTTTTACCTATAACTTTTTTTTTTTTAATAAAGAGAAACGAGACAAGCTGGACATGTGCCTGATGGGAAGCAACATGCCTACTACATAACAGCACAGTGAAACGCAGCTATTGGAACATGAAGAGTCCAAATCATTACCTACCACTGCACTGCGCTCGTCACCCAGAGATCTAAGTTGTTATATCTCTAAGCCCTATAATTTATCTGGAAACATTGCCCTTCAAACCGGAACACAGTAATGTTTGCACGTTACTGCTTGGCGGTAGAATAATAGGCAAAGGTGTGGTACTTCCCCAGGCGGACTTTGCTAAGAGTCCTACCAATATTCGTTGTCAACAACCAAAATAAGTAGAACCGCAACATGCCTCGCCGCTAGCGGTTCTAGGCGTCCAGTAGATTGGTAGTTGTAAACCACTCAAGCTGCACACACAGACGCAGTTTTTTTTTAACAATTTCAAGGTGCTCAGGGAACATATTTTGATTTTTGTCGATGCTAATAAAACCTATGCAACGGAAGTAACGCGTAAAAACGGGGGGCGAAGGGGAGATTATTCCTCTGGATCCCAAAGGAATAATCCCCTCTCCTCCTTGTAGTAGAGGTATTTAAAGCCAACGAAAAAAAAAGTAGTCAAGTGCGAGTTGGACTCGCCCATGAAGGGTTCCGTTCCAGCAAGTAACATAATATACATAGTACACATAGTTCTTGTAGTTCGTTGTAACTTTGATCGAAGTTTTAATAATAGTGTATTTATGACGTTCTAAAAAAAACTACTCATCAGATCGAGTTCAAACTAATTTTCGTTGGTAGTTTTCATGGTAATGTACATCATATATTTTTTTTAGTTTTTTTATTCTCTTACTTTAGAAGTTAGAGGGGGGGGGGGGGACACACATTTTACCACTTTGGAAGCGTCTCTCGCGCAAGTTATTCAGTGTAGACAAAAATTATGTTAGACACCTCAACATCATTTTTTAAGACCTATCGATAGAAACCCCACACGTGTAGGTTTGATGAAAAAAAAATTTTTGAGCTTCAGTTCTCAGTATGGGGGGCACCCCTAATTTTTTTTTTTTTTTAAACTTTTGTAAAAATCTTAATGCGGTTCACAGAATACATCTACTTACCAAGTTTCAACAGTGTAGTTTTCATAGTTTCGGCAAAAAGTGGCTGTGACATACGGACGGACAGACAGACAGACAGACAGACATGACGAATCTATAAGGGTTCCGTTTTTACGTTTTACGGAACCCTAAAAAGGTCCACCTAAAAAAAAGTGCACGGTACACCAACTCGCCAAACTTGGCAAACTTATGCACTTGATAGCAATAGTTGTACCAACAAATAATGAAAGAAATAAAAATCTAATCCAAGGAATCTTAATAATTTTGTCTGAAAATTATCCAACCGGTTTCAATTTCAAGATGAACGTGATACCTTCAGGAATTGTTTGGAGTAAGGCGCGGCGTCTAGATTATAACTAACATACTCTAACAGTACTCGTAACTACTATGTATACTGAGTATCTTCAGGGCAAGATAATTCTCTCAACGTTGACACCATAAAACATAGTCTGCGCCTTGTCAGGCGGAAATGGCCTAGGATGCATACATATAAGGAAAAGCTGTCCGTCACTATTGCCATTTTAAACATGTACCTACAGTTCTTTAGAACTAGCTGCGCCCCACGGTATCGAGCGGCCTACCTATTAAATGTATTACTATTATTTGCGGTGATAGTACTCTTAGCAGAGTCCCCCTGGGGAAGTGCCACACTTTTGCCAGTTATTCAATTCAATTCAATTCAATTCATTTATTCGAACCATAAATTCATAAGAACACTTGGTAACGTCATTAACAAAAAGGCATAAGAATCCGTGTACATAATAAGATAAAATAACAATGTCAAAATGAATAAAGCTGTAAAGGAGCCTCGTCAATCAAATGCAGCTGTAAAAAGGCTTTGTCAAAGACAAAATAACAAATAATTAATACATACAGTATACAGATACTACATGAGTACAATGTTCCATCAAAAAATTTATAAATCTATTACTTTACCTTATTACAAGATTCTAGTTTCAACACAGTTCTCTTCCATACGTTACTATCTTTAACAAAGTCATCTATATTATAATATGCCTTGCTCAATAGGTAGCTTTTTATATCATTTTTAAACTTTGTTTCATTAAGACCTTCGACTTGTGCAGGGATTGCATTATAGAAGCGAATACCATTACATTTGAAAGAGTTATTTGTTTTCTGAAGTCTGCACTTAGGAAATACAATTTTGTGCTTATGGTGCGCTTTTGGATTCAGATCAGTTAGTTTCTTCAGTCGACTTCGATTTTTTTCTTACATACATTATACGAGTACATTCATAAATATACAATGAAGGGACTGTTAATATGTTTATAGTTTTGAAAATCTCCCGTACTGAATCTCTAGCTGATAAATTATATAGACCACGGATTGCTCTCTTTTGCAATATGAAAACTGAGTTTCTGTCCGCAGCTGAACCCCATAATAAAATCGCGTAGGACATAATGCTATGAAAATAGCCAAAATAAACAAGCCTAGCTGTTGCGACGTCCGATATTTTTTTAATTTGACGAACAGCGTGGGCAGCTGAACTAAGTCGGTCAGCCAGTGTCTCTATGTGAGGACCCCATTGAAGCTTTGAATCTACTGAAATACCCAGAAATCGAGTAGATTGTACAGGTTCGATGAGTTCATCTTTCAGTCTTATATCAAGTTTACCGCACATTACATTGCAGAGTGAGAATTTTATACATTTCATTTTAGTTGGATTAAGTACTAGATTATTTGCATCAAACCATTTGTACGCAATGTCTAAAATTACGTTAATTTCTGTGAAATCGTTTATTCCTCTCTTCACTTTGAATAGAAGTGATGTATCATCGGCGAACATAACTATTTCTATATTTTTATGTTTCTTAATCATGAAAGGTAGATCATTTATGTAAATAAGAAACAGGAAAGGTCCAAGTATGGAACCTTGTGGTACACCCATTCTTATAGGCGACTCATTTGATTGCACACCGTCAACATCGACTATCTGTACACGGTCTTTAAGATATGAAGAAATAAAATTTAGAGCTGGTTTCGATACCCCATAGAACTGCAGTTTCTTCAAAAGAGTTTCATGATGAACATGTATTCTACCGCCAAGCAATAATGTCGAAACATTACTGTGTTCCGGTTTGAAGGGGAAGTTTCCAGAGAAATTACTGAGCTTAGAGATATAAGATAAAGATATAGAAATTCACAGAATACATCTACTTACCAAATTTCAACAGTATAGTTCTTATAGTTTCGGAAAAAAGTGGCTGTGACATACGGACGGACAGACAGACAGACATTACGAATCTATAAGGGTCCCGTTTTTTGCCATTTGGCTACGGGACCCTAAAAACGGAAGTAGAGCCAACATAGATTGCAAGGCAAAAAAACTGTTACATACGGAATGACAAACCAACAAAAGATATTGTAACAAACACCACCCAAAATTATCTCTCATTTTGTGTTTGATTGTTAGTAAATTTCCAATGGACTAAAATAATTGCATAGTTACTACTCAAAAATCAAATTACAAATCAATTCCATTCCCATAACAATTTAATGTAGGTACTTAAATTTTGTTTTTAATCAATATTAATGTTATGTAAGTAATTATGTAATTTAAATTAGCAACAATGGAAAACAATATATAAATACATATATATTTCGCCGCAAAATTGCAAACATCGCCAATTTACAATTAACAGGTACGCGTGAGATTAATAAACCTTATCTATATTATAACTTATATTTTTGTGTTGGAGAAATGCATTTGCAAAACGAGCCTTATCCTATACTTTTAAACGAGCAAGTCTTGTATATATATATATATACCTAGAGTCTGAATCTCGGAAACGGCTCGAACGATTTTCATGAAATGATGTATGCAGGGGTTTCGGGGACGATAAATCGGTCTAGCTAGATTGCATAATTAAAAAATGTCCTTTTATGTCCTTTTTCAGGCAATAAAAAACTCAGTAACAAAAACAAAGAAGTATGTAGATCAGCCTTTCCCAAAGTGGGCGAGAACGCCCCCTTGTGGGCGCTGCAGGCCTAAGCGGTAAGAGACCCAGAAAAAAACTGGAGTTAAAGTGTAGAGGCTTGGAGTCCGTTGTGTACTACCCACTGGGCTCAGGTCTCAAGTTAACTCTTGCGGGTTATAGTAAAAGTCTCGTTTAGAATGAATGTTTAATCTCCGCTAACATAGCTCACAGTAATCCTACTATTCTACTTCCTACTAATATTATTAATGTTAATGTATGGATGTTTGGATATTTGGATGTTTGTTGGTCAATCACGTCCTAACGTATGAACGGTTCGGGCTGAAATTTGGAACACAGATAGATTATAGTCTGGAAGAACACATAGGCTACTTTTTATCCCGAAAAAAAAAACGGGAACGGGATCTTCGCGGGTAACACCGCGGGACGGTGCTAGTTTATTAATATACTGATATGAAAGTGATTTTTAAGTAAGTATGTATGTGAAAAAATGGGGGCGCTAAAAATAATTTATTCTCAAACTGGGCAGCAGACAAAATAAGTTTGGGGGAGCCCCTGATGTAGATGATCATTTGTGCGAGGCAAGTTTGGGAGCTTGCTTCTCCTGACACCGTTTCCTCAGATTTTTGTCATCTCACAGGTTCACACACTCTGGGTTCGATCGATCTCCAATCTACCACAAAATTTTCTTTTCATTTCTCATTACGTGCTCTAGGTTAGTGAGTTATTTCTTGTCATTGATAACAATCAATGGAGTGCCCTCCAAAACTTCAGACGCAGTACGGAATTATGTTTTCAATGGGAAGAGTGATCTCACTCTTTTCGTTTTAGTGAACGTGGGACGTTTATACATATCGCTATTCGTTGTCAACAATCAAAATAAGTAGAATCGTAATATACTTAGTCGCTAGCGATCCTAGGGGTCAAGTAGATTGGTAGTTGTAAACCACTCACGCTACACACAGATTCGCTGTTTGTTAATTTCAAAGTGCTCAGTCCTTTTCATTCATATCCATGTTTCTTGTGACAGTGGGCCCGTGGGGGCCGGTAGCTCATCTCATTATCAAAAACCTTTCAAAGCGCTTGGTGGACGCGACGCGTATTTGAATAATAATGGTTATTTGGCTCGACACTTCAAATGCTTTATAGTTTATAGAATTACAATTCAGCGTGGTAATACCACCAGCTAAGTTCCAAATTTCATTTGATGTCTTTGAGTTAAAGCCGGTTTGCATTTTGATTATTGCGAGTGTGAGTGCGAGTGCGATTGTGAGTGCGAGTGACTGATTACTATGCACTCGCTATAATCAATCGGTGTCCACACGTGTTTGCTACCAATCACTCAACACCAGCACTACTCACTCGCACGCGTACTAATCAAAATGAATACAGGCATTTAGGGTATGTAGCATTGAGTAGTTTTATATGTTTGTTAACTTAGTTTGTTATTTTTATTCTTTATTACATTTGTTGTAGGTACTGTTTCTGTTAAAAAAATGTATTTAGCAAGTTCACGTACTATTTAGCGACATTGACTTTAAGTATTAATCATTAGTGACGTGGAAACCCAGTCATTCCAGATAAAATCTTTTGTAAAACAGTGTACCTACGATTAGTGTTTAATTAATTATGTTGTTATTTTGCGTTGTAATGTATTGTTTTTAAATAATGTTACAAATTATCGATGGTATTCAATTAGTTCTTACAAGAATTCAATTAATTGGTTGTATAATTATACAATTGAGTACCTAGGTAGTCAATTTCTTTTCTTATAGTTTGTTAATATTCTTCGTACCATCATTTACTGTGTATACATTGAGTAATGAATATCAAAAGATTTTGGGTGATCTTCCTGGTATCTTTTATTGGATTGACACTCCGTATGTATGAGTTTTTTGTTGTTGTGAATTTTGTTCTGACGCTACCTAAGTTTTTAAAACTTAGTTTTTGTTTCTTTGACTTCTTTAATTTCACAAACGTATAAAAAAGTCAATTCCAATTTCATTTTACTCAATATTTTGTCAGCTTTTTGACTTGAGTAAATAGGATGGAGTGACAAGACATGTGAGCAGACATGTGCTTAATGGTAAGCAACATGCCTGCCCATAACAGCACAGTGACACGCAGCTATTGGAAACATCAAGATTCCAAATCATTACCTAGCACCGCACTGCGCTCGTCAGCCAGATATATAAATAAGTTGCGTTATCTCTAAGCCTTAAAAGTAAAGCCTTTAAACCGGAACACAGTAATGTTTGCACACTACTGTTTGACGGCAGAATAACTGGCAAAGATGTGGTATTTCCCCAGGCGGACTCTCCAAAGAGCCCTACCAATTTCGGTTGCAGAGGATAGGGAGAGCTACGCACCGCAATACCGGTACTTCTCTTCCTCTGCTAAGAGATATAACTATAGATATAACATCTTATATCCCTGGGTGACAAGCGTAGTGCAGTGCTAGGTAATGATTTGGACGCTGCATGTTTCAATAGCTGCGTGTCACTGTGCTGTTATGTGGCAAGCATGTTGCTTACCATCAGGCACATGTCCCGCTCGTCTGCTGGTCAATCTTTATTTAGAAAAAAAAGGTCTGGTGACTTAACTACGACAAATCCAAGATTGTGGCTGCCACCACAAAATTACATATTTTTACTACTACTTCAAAATGGGTATCAAATGAAAGGGCTTGACTAGTAGAATACTATACACTAAAATTAATTTCAAATCAAAGATGGCTGCCACCACAAAAGTATTTTTTTACTGCTACCTACCTCATATGGGTATCAAATGAAAGGGCTTGACTAGTAGAATACTATACACTAAAATTAATTTCAAATCCAAGATGGCTGCCACCACAAAAGTATTTTTTTACTACTACCTACCTCAATATGGGTATCAAATCAAAGGGCTTGACTAGTAGAATACTATACACTATGACAAATTTCAAATCCAAGATGACCACCACCACAAAATGGCGAAATTCATTTCTATTTTCACTACTCCCTCAATTCGGGTATCAAATTAGAGGGCTTGACTAGTAGAGTGTTGTACAGATTAGGTTCCAATCCGAGGTAGTCTTAATAGCTTTAATTATGTTCTTGTTATATTACAGTGTGCACGTTTGCTGAAGCTAAACGAAAGAGAAAAAAGAAATCAGAAGAAAGGTACAACACCCAAAGCACAGAAGAGTACGATGTATACCAACAGAGTGAAGAGAGAACGAGGGAGCCATGTGATCAGGGGAACAGACCGCGTATAAATACAGATATTATTGAAAAATTTATAAGGGACCATGTACATGTTTTCACGCCAGAAAATCCGAACCCGAATCGTTTTATGGTGTATTTCGTATCAGTGATATATAAGAAATAAATGGAATAGAAATACACTTTTTTTTAAATAAAGAGTGACGAGACGAGCAGGACATTTGCCTGATGGTAAGCAACATGCCTGCCATATAACAGCACAGTTTCACGCAGCTATTGGAACATGACGAGTCCAAATCATTACCTAGCACTGCACTGCGCTCGTCACCCAGAGATCTAAGATGATATATCTCTGAGCCCTGTAATTTCACTGGAAACATTGCCCTTCAAACCGGAACACAGTAATGTTTGCACATTACTGCTTGGTGGTAGAATAACTGGCAAAGGTGTGGTACTTCCCCAGGCGGACTCTGCTAAGAGTCCTACCACTACAAAATATCCTATATAAGAGTCCTACCACTACATATGTAGGTATACTGTATGTACTTAGACATAAAAATAACTAACACTACCGTATTTCGAATACATTTTATTATTTAAAAAATGTCTGGAGGAAGGTAGTAACAATCGAGTCAACGCTTACTAGGTATTAACAGCTTGAATAGTATTATTTTTTATATTACCAGCCTAAAAAGCCTTCATTGAAACAAGTGTGACGGTTCGCAACAGCCTCGAACCATTGATATGAACCAATGGATGTGCCCAGAGCACCTTGAAGTTGGTATCAAACTGCGTCTCTGTGTGTAGCGTAAGTGGTTTACACACAACCAATATACTTGTCCCCTAGAAATGCTAGCGGCGAGGTAGGTTACGGTTTTACTTATCGGTTCTTGACAACGAATAGTGATAGCTAAAAACGTCCGGCGTTCACCGCAAACAACTACAATCGACTAAAACGGAAAAAGTGAGCTCTTCCCAGCGATAACATGATTCCGTGCGCCTGAAGTTTGGAAGGGCACATCCGTTGATTTATATCGATGGGTTTGGGAATTCTCGACAATTTCGAAATCCCGGGTCAAGAGGCAGCCTACGATCAAATTCCCGGGAATTCTCGAAACTCCTCCGGAACTGTTCCACTATCAGGATGATGAACCCTTTTTAACATCCAGTAATACCTAAATTCAGAATTTACAGTACTTACATCATTCCGTAATTGGCAATTTATCAGTGTACTTTTTAACCAACTTCTAAAACGGAGGAGGTCCTCAATTCCGTTGTAGGTTTTTTGTATGTACGTTACGCGATAGCACCGCCGATTGTGGATCGATTTTCACGGTTATTTGTATTTATTTTTTATATATATATATTTTTATACATTAGTGGACAATTCACACACAACACCATCTGACCCCAAACTAAGCAAAGCTTGTGTGATGGCGGCCAGATAGCTGATATAATACTTATATAGTTTTAAATACATACTTATCTATATATATAAAAGCGAAAGGTCACTCATCAAGGAATCTCAGAAACTACAAATGCTAGGAATCTGAAACTTTGCAAGGAGGTCCCTTTTAGCACGTAGGCGCTCGCTAAGACGGGGTTTTGCGAAATTCAACCCCTAAGAGGGTGAAACAAGGGATGAACGGTTGTATGAAAATTCGTGATTTTCAAAGTTATCTAATTTTGTATCTAGATACTTGACACGAAGCAATTAAATGTTTGTTCTATCAATTTTGTAATTTCGAACTGTACGGGGATGAAATTGGGGTTGAAATGGGGGATGAATGTCAACATGGAAGATCCCAACCGTTGAAGATAAAACCATAAAATTCTGAAAACAGACACTTGACACGAAGCAAACGAATGTTGGTTCCAGCAATTTTGTAATTTCGAACTGTACGGGGGTGAAATTGGGGTTGAAATGGGGGATGAATGTCAACATGGAAGATCCCAACCGTTGAAGATAATACCATGAAACTCTGAATATAGACACTTGACACGAAGCCAACGAATGTTGGTTCCAGCAATTTTGTAATTTCGAACTGTACGGGGGTGAAATTGGGGTTGAAATGGGGGATGAATGTCAACATGGAAGATCCCAACCGTTGAAGATAAAACCATGAAACTCTGTGTATAGACACTTGACACGAAGCAAATGAATGGTTGTTCTATCAATTTCAAAATGTACGAGGGCGAAGTTGGGGTGGAAATGGGGGATGAATGTCAATATGAAACTTCCCAACCGTTGAAGATAAAACCATGAAACTCTGTGTATAGAACTTGACACGAAGAAAACGAGTGTTTATTCTAGCAATTTTGTAATTTTGAACTGTATGGGTATGAAATTCGAGTTGAAATGGGGGACGAATGTCTCTTACGCTTTCACACCTAAACAACTAAACCGATTTTGATAAAATTGTGCTATTATAAGCTGTTTTTAGTAACCGTAAATGTGTCTGGGTATGAAAATAGGTACTGCCTTAGTAACCTTAACATTTATTTCACGCGTACGAAGTCGCGGGTACCAGCTAGTTATACATATAAACACCCAGACACAGTGCAAACATTTGAATTCATCACACAAATATTTACACTGGGTGGGGATCGAACCCACGACCCTCGGTTGCGCAGGCAGAGCCTAAGCCACGAGGCCAGTCGGTAGATAATTGTCAGTTTGGTAGATAATTGTTCAGAGGTGGTCCCATTTACATTTTATTGAAATCGGTGTGATGGTTTTTGAAATATGTGAACCAAAAACTAAATTTTTCTTGCACGTATCACACCCCATCGTGATAGATTCTTCGGGAATTTGTCGAGTGTCCGAATTTAATTTTAAATTGAAGTTAGTTTTTGTTTTTCTGTTGAGAAAATAAATTATTCAAAATATCTATCTAGGTTTTTTCAATTATTTGAAAATAAGTAATGACTAGGACTAGGTTCGACACATCTTTGAGTCCAAAATACCCCAATGCCTACAGACAAAAGTCTTTAACCAGTGCGTGTTGCCAGTGATGGCTTATGGAACTCAACTGTGGGCCTCATAACAAAGCTCAAAGTCACACAGCGAGCTATGGAGAGAGCTATGCACGGAGTCTCTTTGCGCGACAGAATCCGTAATGAAGATATTCGCAAAAGAACGAAAGTGGCCGACATAGCTCAAAGAGTAAGCAAGCTGAAGTGGCAATGGGCAGGCCACATCGCTCGAAGAACTGACAACCGATGGGGAAGAAAGGTTCTCGAATGGCGACCACGAACCGGAAGACGCGGTGTTGGACGGCCTCCCACTAGTTGGACAGATGACCTCACAAAGGTCGCTGGAAACCGCTGGTTGCAGGTTGCGCGGGACCGTTTGCTGTGGAAATCTAGGGGGAGGCCTTTGTTCAGCAGTGGACGTCTTGCGGCTGATGATGATGATGATGAATGACTAGGTACCTACATAACAATTGACATAACAATCTGACAGTCCCAGGACTCGAGACAACAAAATTTCGGAATTTTACGGCACGAGACGTCCTAGGACCAAAACTTTGTTCAATACTGGTTCAATACGTCTCAATTCTGATCGATTTCGATCATAACGACTCACTAGGTAACGATGCAGCAGATGAACTGGTCAAAAAAGAACCGGATATATGAACCGGAACCTCTAATTCCTATACCTCAGCCCCAAATAAAAACATGGCTGCAAGAAAATACCGGGAAAGCACATTCAATGGAATGGAGAAACATTGAGGGTTGCAGCAATCCAAAAATGCTGTTCCGGTAGCATCAAAAAAACTTGCCCGCAACATTATCAGACTAAGCAGGGACAAAATATGTAAAATTATAGGAGATACTATGACTGGCCACTTTCCTCTCAACAAGCACCTATTCAATATAATAGTTGTGACAGACAGCCCTCTATGCAGGGGATGCATGGAGGAGAAAGAAACGCCACAGCCATGTGATTGTAGAATGCAGGAGTGTGGCAGATCAACGGGGAGAATTTCTCCACTCCCCAGCAGCAGTACCGGAGACCTTCAACAACCTTGAAGGCCTCCGGAACTGAATGCTTGTGAATGTGTGAAAATACCGGGAAAGCACATTTAATGGAATGGAGAAACATTGAAGGTTGCAGCCAAACCAAAAATGCTGTTCCGGCAGCATCGAAAAAACTTGCCCGCAACCTTATTAGATTAAGCAAGGACAAAATCCGTTAAGTCATAGATACTATGACTGGTCACTGTCCTCTCAACAAGCAACTATTCAATATAATAGGTGTGACAAACAGCCGTCGATGCAGGGGATGCATTGAGGAGGAAGAAACGCCACAGCATGTGATTGTGGAGTGCAGGACCGTGGCGGATCAACGGGCAGAATTCCTCCACTCCCCAGCAGCGGTCCCGGAGGCCTTCTACATCCTAAATAGGTTGCTTGTCTTCTGGGATAGCCTGGGATGGTTGGAGTAGAAGAGAATTATGAGCTACGTACAATGGCCCAAAATTAAGAAGCTAAGTGCGAAAAAGGCCCCGTCAAACTAAACTAAACACTTCGTCTCAGTTCAAATGAGAAATTGTACGGTGTGTACAAAAATGAGGGTACTCTTACAAACTCTTTTTCAAGTCATGCCCTACCTAACATAGCATGATGCAAAGTTACTAATGATTCTTTTAAACTATTACAGGTTTAAACTTGTTACGCTTTGATGTTAAACGACGATGCGGTCTAGTATGTCGAGTACTTACTCAGAAGAAACCGATTCGCTCTCGATTTGAAGACACCAAGATTGTAACCACTGGAAAAAACGCACTCAAGCAACGCATTCCACAGCCTAGACGTTATTTTCACTAAAAGTAAATTCAAACCTTTTGGTCGAGTCTTCGGAACGTCAACCATGAATGACGTTGCTTTTTCGAGCTACGAGCAGTTCGATAGGTAATCAGTTGAACACTCTGCGAAGTGTATCTGATAAAAACTCGATTCGAGCAAATTTGCAGCGATGTTTAAAACTCATGTTAAATTTGATAATTTAATAAAATTCAAGTTTAAAACAAGCACTCATGTTATTGATAACGAGCAAACCCAGTAATTCAAGAGAAACCTTTAAAACGTGTCCAACTATTTTTTAATTTATTCTGTTAATTGTATGTGGTGCCAATAAATTATTTTTGTAATGTTTTTGTATATTTTTTAATTTGTACAAATAACCATAAATCAATAATTGCAATCGATTAAATATAACATTTCAAATATGTTACAGGAATTTAATTGATTTGTAATAAATACTATATATTTCGTACAGTTCAGAGATTTAAGTTTACTGAACATTTTGTTACAATCAAACACTGAAAATGAGTGTTAAAAGATTTTGGGTGGTTTTTGCAATATCTTTTATAGGATTGACATTCCGTATGTATACCTAGATTTTTTTACATTGCAATCTATCATAGGTATATTATAGGTAGCTCTACTTTCATATGTCAAGTTCTTTCTTACATTAAATTGTTGCCCTTTTATGGATTGTAACGTATAAAATTAAAATGATTTTAATTTTGTATTTGTATCACGCTCTATCGTAGATCTCATCGTCACTTAACATCAGGCGAGATGGCGGTCAAGTTGCAACTTATAAAATCTATCGATCGACATCGGAAAAGCTTACTCACATTATGGGACCGGAAGTTTATAACACTCTTCCTGAAATAGTTAAATTAACCCCGAGCTTGGGTAGCTTTAAGAACCGATTAAAAAACTGGCTTATCGATCAAACTTTTTATAGTAGCAGCGATTTTTTAAATAATGATGGTAAACTCACAATAAAATTGTAAAAAATTGACATTGTTCATTACAATTCTAATAAATACATTTTATATTTTAATGGTTGTCACTTATTTGTACGATACTTATTACCGCACATTAAAATGTTAAATTTAAACTTTAAAAATGTATACTCTTTGTATGCTCTTTTTTGTTTTTTTAAATTGACGTGTAAATTGTACATTTATGAAAATCTTTGTTTATGAATAAAGAACTTTGACTTTGACCTATAATTGTAATGTTTTTATTATTCCAGTTTGCTCACATTCTGAGGCTAATCAACAGACAAGAAGGAATAACAATCAAAGTTATCTACGGTCTATTTTAGACGGTACCAACCGAACCACAGAAAAGAACCGTTTATTTGAAGACGAGGAAGAGAAGATAGACCACATCGTAAGCATCGCAAAATCGCAAAAAAATACCAATCTTGATATTTTAACGAATCAAATAGTTAAATTAAAACCAGCACGAAGACAGGGTCGTTATCTACTGTATATCGCATCATTGTTGTTTAAGTAATAGATAAAATAGGTAAATGTTTACTAAATATACTTAAAAACAGAAATAAATTATTTATTGCACGAATCTAACACTAAAATGTAAGCGGAGCTGATCATTGGTTTAAACATTTATTTGAATGGGGTTTTCAATTTCAGTACGAAACTTAATGTGGTTATTACACACCTTTATAATTCATTCAGGGGGAAACTCACGTACCTACCTATTGTGTAGTCGATCCAGACTGTATTAAGTATAAGGATAGTAATAAGTATCCACCATACCACACGTGAATTAAATTTAAACCAGCATTTTTCAAATATATATTTTTTAGTTAATTATTGGTTTAATAATCACATTTGAACTATACACAGACTGGCGATGATATATAGATAATCAAGCTGACCAAGAATTGCCAAAAATTGTGTAAAAAAATATAAGGATTTTTTTTGTATTCTGCGATTTGATAAACAATCAAATTGAAACGAAACGGCGAAATCAATCATCAACGCTTTACGAGTATATTTTGACCACTAAAAGATAACTTTAATGTATAAAAAAATGCTTCATTATCCAATGAAATGAGTGTCGGTTCACAACCGCTTTTGTTCGAAAGTCACTAAACCAAATCGGTACAGAGATACTGTGCGCGTGGCTCATACCTATAAAACGGAACTGTCAAAGTATCACTTTACGCGCATTTACCTAGCTCGTATTTAACATTATTTTATAAGAAGACTAATTTTGTAAGAAGTGTAATAAAAAAATTAATTGAAAATTTTGGTGCATTTTATTTGTCGGAAGTCGCGTTCTTCTTTTTTTTATGTGGGGGAAATACTTTTACGTATGCCCACCATTCAAGGGACATGATGGGGTATGTCGGGCTTGATACTATGGGATACGACATGCCCCCTCTACCGACTAAAACCACCACAGATTTCTCCTGCATGACCAGGGGTCAGGGTCGCGGGGTCACTTTTCGCGCTCCTACGACGACCCTGACCCACCTGCCACTGTACTTGCGGACCCGCCGCGCAGGGGGCGTTAGTACCCCCGCATTTGGCTCTAGGGACGCACCGGAAATCAGCGGCGCGTCACCTCCTCGAAGGCCTATCTCTAGGTGGGGCATCGGACGGCCCTAAACATCCAACGCCCCAGGCCTTCCTGTGGAGACGTGGTGCGAGCCCAGAGGGCCGACTCTCTGGGGTCGCCCCCGTGTCCGCTTTCGCCGCTCACACGACCTCTCACTGTCGAGAGGGTTTCATCTCACCTCTCATAGCGAAGATGATCGGCAGCGAGAGGTCCGCCCTCACCACCGCGGCTAGGGATAGCCGCGGATCTGCCTCTACGGCCGCATCTCGGCCCTTGTTTTTTCACTGAGCAATCTGCTAATCATAGTGCTCGTGGAGGACCCTCATCTGGAAGACTTTGGAATTTTACTTGGTCGATATATCAGCCGAGTAACCTTCCTAAGTCTTCCAGTCCCCCTCCCCAACTGCTCAAGAGGGTGAGGAGCGCGTGTAGAAGTTCCCAGCCCCGGCCGGTATTTCGCCATCACACAACAAGACGCCACCGAGGCAAGTTGTTGTGTGATACCCAGGGTGCACCACGTGGAGGTTCCCGAGCCACGCACCGTCACACCGACGCACAGTCGCGTTCTCCTAAGACAGGGGTCAGCAACGTTTCAGGAGCCTTGGGCCACATGAACTAGATCACAGCGGTCCGCATTTCTGAAGGTTTTTAATTTACTATTTACCTTTGAAAAATAACTGTCTGTGAAATATGTAGGATATATTTGTGAGACGGCAATTTTTGAAGTGAAAACTTCTTTAGACGCGCTATAGACAGAATTTTCGTGGGCTGTGAAATGGATTCATCAATCGTCACGCTTGGATATGATAATGGATCGGATCGGATATGAAACCTTCGGGTAAACTCGGTAAAAACGGCCAGGTAGGTACCAGGGCAACAGAAACAGTAAAGAGTTTCGATTACCTACCTCCAACAGCCCAGCGTTTATCTCCAGATACCAGGACAACAGAAATATAAAAGAGTTGCGTTTGCCCCTAGGTACCAGTACCAGGGCAACAGCAAGTTTTCACTTCTATCGGCAGCTCCTATGACTGCCAATTTTTTTTTTTTTATCTTATTTAAATAAGTCGCGGGCCGTACGGAGAGAGGTAGGTGGTGAGCCGCGCGAAGCCGACCTCTGTCCTAAGATGATTAAAAAAACAGTTTAATATTTAAAAAAAAAAATGAAGCGGTTCTCGAATTGCAATGAGGTGAATAATTGTTCGTGGATGTCGCATGCCCTTGAAAAATGTCTGTCCTAGGCTCAGGTCCTAGGCCTAGGAGTGTGATGTTCAAGATTTATACACATACGTTCTCCTTGACGTATTCGTGAATGGCAATAAACTGAATGAAACCTCGCAAAACCAAGTTTTCGATAAATATCCTATCACAAGGCACATCACTCAACAACCCATTCGTAGGTCTGTCTTTTTAAACGACATTAAAAAAGAAAGAGGTTATCGATATATTCGACAACCGTATTTCTTTTATTTTTATGTTCTCCGATTTCTCGAGAACGCTCGAATCGATTTTGATAACTATTTTTTGTTCGAAAGTATTTCGAAATTGAAAGAATAAATACCTAATGTAAAAACGTAACCCTTCTTGCAATCGAGTAAAAAGGTCTAATGTAATGTAAATTTTGTCAAAATCAGTGGTGCTGTTTTTGTAATATCAACAAAAAAAATGATACATCGATGAAACGTTACTTCATTACGAGTATTAATTGAATTTAAACTAATGAAGTGCTTTTTAACTGCAGTCTCCACTCCACAGACTCCACAACTTGTTTTACTTTTTAGAGAAAAATATTTTTAAGTAGTGGTAGAACTCTTGGCAGAGTCCGCCTGGAGAAGGACGACACCTTTGCCAGTTATTCTACCGCCAAGCAGTAATGTGCAAACATTACTGTGTTCCGGTTTGAAGGGCAATGTTTCCAGTGAAATTACAGGGCTTAGAGATATAACAACTTAGATCTCTGGGTGACGAGCGCAGTGCAGTGGTAGGTAATGATTTGGACTCTTCATGTTCCAATAGCTGCGTGTCACTGTGCTGTTATGTGGCAGGCATGTTGCTTACCATCAGGCACATGTCTTGCCTGTCTCGTCACTCGATATTTAAATAAAAAAATTATATAACCGATTAGGGAGAAAAAGTGAATCAGTTTCACGACGTTTTCTTTTACCATTTTTAAATTAGTGACATTACGAACATGATTTTAAAAATATAGCGCAAGGCATCGATATAAACCAATAGTTGTGCCCGGAGCACCTTGAAATTGGTAATAAGCTGCATGTCTGTTTGTATCGTAAGTGGTTTACAAACAACCAATCTACTTGATTGACCCTGGAATCGCTAGCGGCGAGATATAGGTACTGTGGTTCTACTTATTTTGGTTGTTGACAACGAATAGTGATAGGTAAGAACGTCTGGCGTCCACCGCTTTCTGCAACCGACTAGAACGGAAAGAGTGAGCTCACACTTCCCAACGATAACATGATTCCGTGCGCCCTGAAGTTTGGGGGGGCACATCTGTGTATATAGATCGTTGGCGCAAGAGATTCGAACCAGGGGCTCCGGCGCTTCTACCGCCTAACTAAATCGGCTATCGCTTTGCTAATGCAGTCTCTATCATTTCAAGCGAAAAGAAAGGAGAGAGAAACATCAAAGCTATGACATTTTTCAATAGGCGGTAGACCCGCGGATCGGCAGGTGCCGTTCTCCCGACTAGACCAGCTGTAATTTATACAAATGAACACAAATTAATGATTACAAATGATCGATCGAACATAACACTTTATTAACATGTTACAAGAATTTAATTGATTCGTAATAGTTTATTGAAGAAAAACTATATATTTCGTACAGTTTAGAGATTAAAGTTAATTGGAAATATTGTTACATTCAAAGACTCAAAATGAGCGTTAAAAGATTTTGGGTGGTGTTTGTTACATTTTTTATTGGATTGACAGTCAGTATGTATATATTTTTTTACATTGCAGTCTATGGTAGCTCTTATCTATGGTAATGGTATGGTATGGTAACTCTTGCAATTCAAATGTTTACGTACCATAGTTACGTCCCTTTTTTTAATTACTTCTTTAATAAATTTGGCTTTGCGTCCCTAAATGTTTGATAAACGGGAGAACGCCTTTGAGAAAACAGCAGGTCTACTACGAAGTCCGATATACGATATATCGGCCGAACTTATGGACGTTTCCTACCACGAAAGACAGTCTGTCGGTTGATCGAATCGGCCGTTTCGTTCGATCCGACCCTTATCTGACCTAAGTCTATAACTTCCGACCGAGATGTATCGATCCGAATGTTTTTCGTGGTAGGCTACAATCCGATTCAGCTGTCGGTCCGATCCGATCATTCGGAGTTTGTTTTCGTAGTAGACCTGCTGAACTCCAATTTCCAGCAATGGTCATCACTGAATTAGTTTTAACAACTAAGTGAAAACAAAATTAAAATGTATTTTGATCTAAATTCGGTCTTCAAAAAATAATAATGGGCTTATTATTTTTATTTATACTCCCCTTTAAAAAAAAATCACAGTGCATAATATATTTAACGCGTCAAAAAAAAATATTATGATTTAAAAACATAAATATGTTCGTGATTAATTGTTATTTTATTGTTTGTCTTAGTTTCATCACGCTCTAGGGTATTTTTGAAGTATTGAAATGTCCTTTTATTGTAACTATATATATGTTAATATATATATCTTATATATAAAATTCTCGTGTCACAGTGTTTGTTTCCTTACTCCTCCGAAACGGCTTTACTGATTTTTACCAAATTTTATATGCATATTCAGGAGGTCTGAGAATCGGCTACTAGCTATTTTTCATACCCCTAAGTGTTAGGGGTTGTTCACCCCAAACATATTTTTTTTAATTTTTGGTAATATTTTTTTGTTTTTATAATGTGGCGTCAAAAAATACATACAACCCTAAATTTTTACTCTTTTATCACCAACCTCTGTTTTTTTATAGCCATTTTAGTAATTTAATCATTTGACAGTGAACTCCTAAACGACGGGACCAATTTGAATGTTTTTTTTTGTGTGTGTATTCGAAGATGGTTTAAATTCACAAATAAGCCCGGCAGATGGCGCTGCAGACAGTGTCTAGGTTATGTCCGAGCGAAGCCGGAACGGGCCGCTAGTATTATATATGTTATGAATGCACAAGAAAGGCGGCCATCAGAGAGGAGTGGCGACGTGTTGTAAAGCTTGCCACTAACACCTGAAGTGATGACCACGACCACTCTGTCAAGAGTGATACCGACCAAGAAGAAGAAGAAAAATATATGTTAAAATGAAAAATATATATAACCTGTTTTCCTCATGTGAAAAAGCCAAACATCCGTGGTTACGCCATAAAACAATAATAATTAGTTTAAAGTAAAATTGTTTTGTTCAAAATTTAAACTGATAAATGATAAAGAAAAACACATTATGAATTTGAAATTCGGTTTCTGGAAGGATACGTCCAGTACCCAGTACCTACGATCTTTCTGTAAATATATCCCGCCCAACCCAAGGCTTGATTCTGAATTGATCACAAATATATACACCCATCTAAAGTCTGTAGGTTGCACTGACACTCTCTTATTAATTGACTACTCTTCATTTTAACTAACATATATAAAGTAATACTTAGTTCCCAGTTTATACCAATTTCACATAATCTAATACATGTTAAAAAATCACAAAAATTGTTTTTACCTTGTTTCATATTTATATATAAACGAGCCAAACACGTGGTTACATTTCAAATTTTTTTTTTTTTCGCAACCATAATAGAGATCATAATCGAAGCTATTCAAAAAATGTAATTTTATTTGATGCATACGTTTTTGAAGTGAAAAGTCTTTAGGCGCACCGCACACAGATTTTTCCGTAGGCTGCAAGTGAGACTGATCCGTCATGTTGGGATGTTGTTGTGTTTTGTAAGGCTCCATCGGATGAACTCGAGACCGGCGAGTTTACCCGAGCGAGACAGATACAGTCAGCTGCTCTTTACTGCTGTGTTGCTTTGTTTACTATTTTGATTCATGATCGTATTGAATTAAAAAAAACTTTAATTGCTGATTAATTTCTCCTAATTAGGTAGGTATACGATTCATAATCCTACTAAAATTATAAATGTCAATGTATGGATGTTTGGATATCTGGATGTTTGTTGCTCAATCAAGGCATAATGTGTGAACAGTTCAGCCTGAAGTTTGGAACCCAGTCAGATTATAGTCTGAAAGACTGAACACATAGGCACACATTTATATCCCGAGGAATCAACGGGAACTGCTCGGTAAAACCTTGGGGTGCAGCTAGTATTATATAAATAGGATTGCCAGTGAAATATTCACTTCTGCCATGCAATCTTAAACACACATTTTGACGTGATAACGTCTTATAATTCGGCTGCACGCCCACAAAACATAACGTCATGTACCGTTACCGTCGGTCGTTACCTCGCCGCATGTTTGTTACAGTTGTATTAATTATTTCGACCAGTAGTTCAAGCGGGGATGTAGCTCAGTGCTAGAGCGTTCGCTTTGCATGTGAAATGCCCCGGGTTCGATCCCCGGCATCTAAAAGCTTTTTTGCATTGTTTTGATTGAAAATGACTAAATTCTACTGATTACTTTTTACATACAAATCTATTAAACAAATGAAATTAAAATTTTCTTTTGCAAAATGCTACCATTCCATCAGTATTTTCTTAAGACGTTGTCACGTTCTATCGTCAGTAAACCGACTTTACAGACAAACATTTTTTTTTATTCCAGTGTGCTCACATTCCGAGGCTAATCAACAGAACAGGAAGATTTACGACCACAATCATCTACGGACTATGTTAGACACTACCAACAGAACCACAGAAAATAACTGTTTACTTCAAGAGGAGGAAGAGAAAGTAGATCACATCAGAAGCAGTGGTGCAAAAAAATCGCACCAAGACATTGATCGTGAAATATTTACGAATCAAATAGTTAAATTAAACCCAGCTCGAAGACAAGGTCGTTACCTAGCGTATGTCGTATCAATATTTAAGAAATAAGTAGATAAAATAAAATAAGGCGCAACGCACACGATGGGGTGACCTACCGTAAGGTTCTTATCTCGCGTTTATAACTATGAAAAATACCTCAAAGCAACAAGGTAACATTAGGAACAAATCATAATAAAAGTGGTTTTGTAACCCAAGATTTAGCCAATCCGAGTTAATTATACCTATTCAATGTTACTAAAGCATGTCGTGTTTTTACAAAAATCCTAATGTTTTTCAGTAAGATTGAGAAACATCAGAAAATTAAATTAAAAATGATATATTTTTCTAATTTTTAAAAAAACACTATCAAATCTGAATTATCCACAGGCTGACTTTTATAGTCTATGACCAAGAATTGCCAATAAAAAATAGATAAAAAACACTTGATTTTCATACATACGCAAAACGCTCAAATTTGCACGAAACGGTGAAATCAATAATAATTGACGCTTTCTATTGATCAATATTGTCTAGCTTTATTTAAATACTAAAAAACCTTTATTGGAAAAATTGTGGCAGCTCATAACTGCCTCGAACTTGTACCACTTTTGTTTGTATGTAGATCACGCGCACGCCACTAAAGAATATCGGTAATTCGATACAGATATGTGCCCTTGGTCCATGGCTCCATCCGTATAAAACGGAATTGTCAAAATGTCACATAACGCGGTTTTAGCTTATTTTGAAACGTATTGTAAGAAGCTAATAAAAGGTTAATGTTTAATTTTGTCTTATTATTCCGAAATATCATTATCCAAAATAGATTTTAAAATCTATATCCTACTTCATACTAATATTATAAATGTCAATATATGGATGTTTGTTGCTCAATCACGCCCTAACGTATGAACGGATCGGGCTGAAATTTGGAACACAGATAGATTATAGCCTGGAAGAACACATAGGCTTTTATCACATTTTTTTTTTTCCCCGGAAAACAACGGGAACAACGGGAACGGGAACTACGCGGGTAACACCGCGGGGCGCTGCTAGTATTATACAACGTGCTGGATTTACCCCCAACAATATTTTGACAGTCCATTCTAACACTGATGTAGACTTCGTCACCGAAGGTCTCTTTCCCTTCAGCACAGTAGATCACGAGATAATTCGAGTCAAAGTTTGACGTAAAATTCCCACCAAATTACCAGTTTCAACCTTAACGCATGTACAGCTGACAAACGACCTTACCGCCGACGCCACGACGTCGTACAAAAATCCGTGCCGAGATCAGGCCATTAGGGGTATGTCAAATAAAATAACAAACAAAACAAATCTTTTTTTTATGGAAAAAAAAATTGAGCTTTCATGTCTAATTTTCACATACATGATTCAAAACGTTATGTAGATGAACTACAATGAATATCGTTGCACCTTTCTGCAACACCTTGTATAAAAGCGAAACTCACTCATCACGAAATCTCTGAAACCACAAATGCTAGGAACCTGAAATTTTGCATGGAACTGTCTTTTAGCACGTAGAGGCTCGCTAAGACAGGGTTTTGCGAAATTCAACCCTAAGAGGGTGAAACAAGGGTTGGACGGTTGTATGAAAGTTTCGTCATTTTCAAAGTTAAGTATAAGTTAATATTTGCAAAGTTTATTTTGTAATTTCGAACTGTACGGGGATGAAATAGGGGATGACAGTTTAAATGGAAGTTCGTCATTGTCGAAGATAAAAACATGAAATTTTGACACTGGTCAAATGACACTTGATATCCATCCTAATATTATATTTATGAAAGTAAATCTGTCTGTATGTTACGCTTTAGCGTTTCAAACTTTGAACCGATTTTGTTACGCAGATAGACTAGACTCAGGAAAGGATAAGAGAGACTTTTTATCACAATAAAAAAATGGAAGGGGTGGAAACGACGAATTAAAGTTTACATGGAAGTTCGTCAATGTTGAAGATAAAACCGTTGAAACTAAGACACTTGAAATCCATAGATACTATTTTATATTATACATGTAAAAGTAACTCTGTTTGCCTGTTACGCTTTAACGCTGAACAACTGAACGCTAAACTGATAAAATGTTTTAATAGGTTTAAGAGCCTTTAAGCGCCTGGTGCCAGAAAACGAAAAAAGGACATTTTCGACGCCGCTCACTGAAGTAAAGAAACTAAAAACTATGACAAAAAAATATTGACGTATGGGTACAATCAAGAAGAAGCACAATAACCGAATATGATTTTAAAAATAGATCAGAGTTTTTTACAATAAAAAAATAAAAATTACACCGAAAAAAACCGTTTTAATTCGAGTACTCGAAATTATCAGCGATGACCCCACATTATTTTTTGGTAATAAAATTCCTAATTGTACGTTCTAGTAAAGTAACTGAACACTTTTTAAAATTTATGTTTAATTATTGAGTAATTTAATAAAACTTGGTTAAAAATGGACTCCTGATTTAATATTGATTTACCCTCCAAACTGTGTCATGCTATTCTCGACTTTATGTATATCGCATTAAGAAACGCGTCGCGCAGGTGAAAACTGATTTTTCCCTGGCATTAGGCGCACTCTTAAGCCGTTTTTAGTAAACGTAAATTTGTATGTAAGAGTAAGTAAGAGAGTAAGTACTGCCTCAGTTACCTTAAATATAAAATAAAATAAATAAATATAAATTATTGGTGGACAATATTTATTCGGTAACGGTTACGGAATCATCAACATCATCAACAGCCCACTAAACGTTCCCACTGCTGGGACTCGGGACCTTCTCTCGCAGGAGAGAGAGAGAGAGGCCATAATCCACCACGCTGGCCCAGTGCGGGTTGGCGGATGACACATGACTTCGAAAGATTCTAGGTGCATGTCGTTTTCCTCACGATGTTTTCCTTCACCGTTTTAAGTTAGCGGCATTACGCACATGACTTCGAAAAGACAGTGGTGCGTGTGGGGTTTGAACCCGGGGTCTCCGGATCGGCAGCCGCCGTTCTCCCGACTAGACCACCGTAACTTATATACGGTTACGGAATAACGGTTTCAAAACACAAAAGCATGAGTAAATAGCTAAATACATTTGAAATTGGAATTCCTAACCCAATAGGAGATATTTGAGATCCGACCCTGGTTTCCATCTGGCACCAAAGTACCTACTCGTCAATACAAATAAAACGATCCTAGATTTGACGGGATTTCGTCGTTTCATTACAGTGTTCCTTCAACCACCTTCCAAATCCATCATCAGGCAGACCTTGGTTAATATCGGGAATCGGGATACTTTTTTTCCGCTAGTACCTAATCGACTCGACATCGATTCTTTGCCTTATTGCCATTTGCCTAAGCCGCCTCCTCCCGGCCGAGAGCCTCCACTACGGCTGCATTTCTGTCCCTGATGGCCATCTGTAGGTTGAACTCTCGGATGGTCTTCGGTGATGCAGCCAACGCTCGCCGCACAAACCGACCGATGGCGTCGTCGGTGTCGTCAGCGTAGTACGGGAAGGTCCCCGTGTGCCGTGAGATTTTGTAGTGGTAGGACTCTTAGCAGAGTCCGCCTGGGGAAGTACCACACCTTTGCCAATTATTCTACCGCCAAGCAGTAATGTGCAAACATTACTGTGTTCCGGTTTGAAGGGCAATGTTTCCAGAGAAATTATAGGGCTTAGAGATATAACAACTTAGATCTCTGGGTGACGAGCGCAGTGCAGTGCTAGGTAATGATTTGGACTCTTAATGTTCCGATAGCTGCGTGGCACTGTGCTGTTATGTGGCAGGCATGTTGCTTACCATCAGGCAAATGTCCTGCTCGCCTCGTCACTCTTTATTTAAAAAAAAAAAAAAAAAAAAGATTGCAACAACCGCATGGGGCACGCTCTCGTGCAGCTTCATGTTTGCCTTCGTTTTTATTGCGATTACCGACTCATATGTCAGTCCCTGAGCTTCATGGATGGAATCGGGATACTAATAAATAAAAGCTTGTAAAACAACTCGTGATGTGTGATTGGGCAAAGTTGAAACACGCTGTACATTCCAAATATGTCTTGCTATACCTACCATAATTTATATTAATATGCCTTAATATATATTACAGTATAGTTGGGAGACGTCACGAAAATATAGAATGTATATTATAGCTACGTGTGTGGACATATTAAAATGCCTTAATATATATTACAGTATAGTTGGGAGACGTCACGAAAATATAGTATGTATATTATAGCTACGTGTGTGGACACTCGAGCATTTGTACAGAAAATATACGGAAATATGTCCAGCTATGAAATCTATATCTATAAATATAAAAGCGAAAGGTCACTCATCACGAAATCTCAGAAACTACAAGTGCTATTCCTTTAGTTTTTTGATAATTTGAGAAAGCAAAAAATACGTGTCCCATATTATTCTATATTCTACCTGACGAACTAATCAAAATGGTATGTTTTTCGCCTTATCGTCATGCCGATCGAACATAGTAAACACAGCGATATGCCAGTGACAGATGTGGCTGAAGGATTAGTATCCATGGCCAAGACTACGCTCCGTCGTAGACCGCATCGTCGCTTAACATCAGGCGAGATGGCGGTCAAGTGTAAACATATAAACGTAAAAAAAAAAATTGGCAGTCATAGGAACTGCCGATAGAAGTGAAAACTTATAACTCAGAATTTGATAGCTTACTTTGGAAACTACACGGGTGTACCGGAAGGCGTGGCCTGACCATCATGGCATGGTCATCTAGAAATGCGTTAGCATTTCCCATTGGCTCACGCATTTCTAGATGGTCATGCCGTGATGGTTAGGCCACGCCCTTTCAGCATTTCCCATTGGCTGACGCATTTCTAGATGGCCAATGGCCGTGGCTCCGAGTTAACTCGAAGATTTCTTATCATACCCGAGCGTGACGCTAGAATTCAATTCACACCCCACGGAAATCTGTCTCAAAGCGCGCCTGCGCGCCAAAAGAAGTTTTCACTTCAAAATACTTGGGAGGTGTCAAGGGACATTCTGAAGGATTGTACAAAATATTGCAACTCTTTACTGTTTCTGTTGCCCTGGTACTGGTACCTAGGGGCAAACGCAACTCTTTTATATTTCTGTTGTCCTGGTATCTGGAGATAAACGCTGGGCTGTTGGAGGTAGGTAACTCTTTACTGTTTCTGTTGCCCTGGTACCTACCTGGCCGTTTTTACCGAGTTTACCCGAAGATTTCTTATCATATCCGAGCGTGACGATTGATGAATCCATTTCACAGCCCACGAAAATTCTGTCTATAGCGCTTTCACTTCAAAAATTAGGAAAAGACAGTGACTGCAACTCGACAACAGCAGCAGTAGATGACTGATTATTTCTCGCTCTAGCACACTCGGTGATCCCGAGCTCATCCGAACATTTTTTTCATTTCCGACTTTGACGATGAGCTTCATTCACAGCCCACGAAAAATCTGTGTGTGGTGGGTCAAAAGAAGTTTTCAGTTCAAAAACCTAAAATAACAACTTTTCATATTAATTTACTTTTTATTTTTTATGTGACTACATAAAGTAATCAGCACAATACATGTTAGTTATCTAGTTTAATTTTACAGCTTGGACGGGCAAAGCCAGTCATTCTAGACAAAGTCTTTTAAAAAGCGTACGATTCGTTTTAATTTATTTTGTTAATTGTAGTACGTTGTACCAATAATGTATTTAATATTGTATTATTCCTAATCTGTGGTACTAATGATCAATTTAACATAACATTTCAATTACATATTACAAGAACGTAATTTATTTGTAATTTAACTATTGAGAAAAAACTATTTATTTCGTACAGTTAAGTATTATTATTATTTCATTAGAAATTTTCTCAGAATCAAACACTCAAAATGAGTGTAAAAAATTGCTTTTTGTTTTTTATTATATCTTTCATCGGAGTGACATTCCGTAAGTATGATTTTTTAGCCTTTTAATCTGTGCTACCTCTACTTCCATATTTGAAATCTTTAGTTAGTATTGTTTTGTCTCATCGAGCTTTTTTTAACAAAAGTAGAACATACACAACTGTACTAAAGTAGATTATTTTGCAAAAAAAAATTAACAGCTTTTTGACTTGAATAAGTAATGAGTAACTATATAATAGTTACGGTGGTCTAGTCGGGAGAACGGCGGCTGCCGATCCGGAGACCCCGGGTTCAAACCCCACACGCACCACTGTCTTTTCGAAGTCATGTGCGTAATGCCGCTAACTTAAAACGGTGAAGGAAAACATCGTGAGGAAACCGACATGTACCTAGAATCTTTCGAAGTCATGTGTCATCCGTCAACCCGCACTGGGCCAGCGTGGTGGATTAAGGCCTTAACTCTCTCCTTGCGAGAGAAGGCCCCGAGTCCCAGCAGTGGGAACGTTTAGTGGGCTGTTGATGTTGTTGATGAACTATATAATATAAGGCAATACACATATCAAAGTACAATAAGTAGTACTAGAACAACCACTTAAATACGCTTGCGATCGATAAAATCTAGCTAAATTTAAATTAAGCTACTAAAAGCCGCAAATAGCGTCACTGATTTAATTTCAAAGTTCAATGGAAAACAAACTAAATAAAATGTGTTTCAATCTATTTTTTTTCATTCACAATAACATTATGTGCCTGGATGAAGGAAACATTGTTACCCGAGTTTAATATGTGAAATAGTACAAAATGTCGTAGTTACACTATTAAATTTAGAGTTAGAATGTTAATATCTAATATAAACTCAAGTTTTCATTAAACTCAAGTTTTCATTAGTACGTTTTGCATAGACATTCAGTGACTCGGACGATTCAATTGCCGCTGCTACATTCGCAGCGCTGGAGTCTGCTGGACGTCTAACGTCTACTCTCTTTCTACGAAAACGTGATTTCGTAATAAACTTGCGACTTTCCTGCTCTGGTTCTACTTCGATCCGTCGTTTCTTCCGTTTAAATGTTCTAAGCCTACTAAACGTTCTATTAACTAACGTACTAACGTTCTACTAAATGTTCTATTTATTACTCTAATTAGAGTAATAAATATAACATACTCTAATTAAAACATTTAAACGTTAAACTATGTTCGATCGGACGAAACGAAGTAGAACCGGAGTAGGAAAGTCGCGAGTTTATTTCGAAATTACGATTCTCGTAGAACGAGAGTAGACGTCCTGAGCTTAGCTCTCGGTAATCGTAAATATCATTGTTATTGTACAGTCCCCGGGTATCAATGCCAGCTCCGTCAACCTTACCAAAAACCTCAGGATCAATCAGCACATCTATTAGCTTTTCGCTAGTAATAAGTCCACCGACACTCTCTAAACATAGGCACCTATCGAGCATATCGTTAAATCTCTCTACAGCTGAATGTATCTTTCTCACTCTAGTACGCTAGCCAGTCAGTTCACCCAAACGAACTTTTCACCACTGCAAAGCGTTACGGGGGGTCTACCGTCTAACGAATAACGCTTTGATGCTTTGACGCTTTGGCATTGCCGTCTCTTTCATTTCAAGCGAGAAGAAAAGAGACAGCAATGTCAAAGCATCAAAGCGTCAAAGCGTTTTTCGTTAGGCGGTAGAAGCGCGGGTCAGCTTTACTTACAATCTACAAAGAAATCTGTGTGAGCTGCGAACGAACCAAAAGAACATTTTACTTCAAAAAATGGTTTACGCTCAGACAGTCAAATCTATAACAAAATCTACATAAACGTTTATTTGTCGCATACGTTTTTATTATTTCAGTGTGTTCGTATACCGAGGCTAATCAACAGCAGACAAGAATTCACAACCAATATTATCTACGGGCTACAATAGACACTACCAACCAAACCTCAGGCAATAATCATCTATCAGAAGAGGATGTAGAGAAGACAGTCGGCACAGGAGGCTTTGACGAAGCATCGCATAAAAATATTAATTCCGATATTTTAACGAATGGCATAGCTAAACTAAGCCCACCTCGAAGACAAGGTCGTTACATAGTTTATCTGGCATCATTGATATTTAAATAATCGATTACATTACGTCGACATCTAGATTCATTCAGCACATTTATTTTCTAGATAGATAAACGACTATTTCATTAATTTAATACAATATTATTACATTAAAATGAAAGTGAAACTGACCATTGGTTGACAATATATTTAACAACATTTTTCATATATCGAGAAAAACAATTCAATTACAGTAAAAATACTACACTGCATATATACATTGTCGACGTTAATTACGTCTGAATTATCCGGACACTGATAGATGATCTAGAGAGAATCCAGGAGATCAAAAATTCTCAATCAAAATTTGGGTAAAAAATTGGGTGGCTTTTTATTCTGCTAAAATCTCAAATTTTCACCGAAACGACGGAATCAATCGTCAATGCTTTGTATGTATAATTATTGGACAAATTTATTTTCATATCAAAAAGTATTCATTGGAAATATTGTGTGGGTTCGCAATCGCCTCGATCTATTATACCACTTTTATTTGTGAGTCAAGCGCACGTCACTAAACCAAACGGGTATGGAGAAGTGCGCGTGGCTCATCCCTATAAAACGGATATGTCAAAATGTCACCCACAGATTACAGAAGTTTCAGTAATCTGTGATGTCACCTAACTCCCTTTTTTGCTCGTTTTAAAACATTAAGTCGGACTCGACTGACTATATCAAACGTTAGCTACCCGTGTATTTATTTAAAACTTGTCCGTAAGAAGTTATTAAAAGAAAGAATAAAATATTTATTGGATAATTCCTTTGTATTATTTCTCTCTCTCTCTCTTTCTCTCGAACGTTAGTATAACGACTGGGAAGTATTTATTACTTCAGGATAAAATTATTCTGGTCCGGTAATGGTAAATTATGAAAGTTTTTTTTTACATGCTGCGTTTTGATGTGAAAACTAACTAGTGCAACAGTTTACCTGATGGTAAGCAACACGCCTGCCCATAACAGCATAGTGTCACGCAGCTATTGGAACACGAAGAGTCCAAATCATTACCTAGCACTACACTGCGCTGCGTTCATCTAACAGAGATGTAAGACCATCTCTATGACCTGCAATTTATGTGTAAACAATGCCATTCAAACCGGAGCAGTTACGTTTGCTCATTACTGCTTGGCGGTAGAATAGATGGCAAAGGTGTGGTAAGTCCCTCCGCAAAAAATCCTACCTAACAGTCCGAAATAACATATATACTACTTTTTACCAGACTGAAAGAAGGGTTATGTTTATCGCGCTTATTCTATATATATAAAAGCGAAAGGTCACTCATCAAGGAATCTCAGAAACTACAAATGCTAAGAATCTGAAATTTTGCAAGGAGATCCCTTTTAGCACGTAGGCGCTCGCTAAGACGGGATTTTGCGAAATTCAACCCCTAAGAGGGTGAAACAAGGGATGAACGGTTGTAAGAAAATTCGTCATTTTGTGTCAAAACACTTGACACGTAGCAATTAAATGTTTGTTCTATCAATTTTGTAATTTCGAACTGTACGGGGGTAAAATTGGGGTTGAAATGGGGGATGAATGTCAATACGGAAGTTCCCAACCGTTGAAGAAAAAACCATGAAACTCTGTAAATAGACACTTGACGCGAAGCAAACGAATGTCTGTTCTACCAATTTTGAAATTTCGAACTGTACGGGGATGAAATTGGGGTTGAAATGGAGGATGAATGTCAATATGGAAGTTCCCAACCGTTGAAGATAAAACAATGAAACTCTGTATATAGACACTTGACACGAAGCAAAAGAATGTCTGTTCTATCAATTTTGAAATTTCGAATTGTACGGGAATGAAATTGGGGTTAAAAGTCAATATGGAAGTTCCCAATCGTTGAAGATAAAAACTATGTAACTCTTTATAATTAATTTGGCACGAAGCCTATAAATTAGGGATGGGCCGAATGTGGTTTGAACCGAATACGAACTTCGGCCGAACATTCGGTAAAAATGAAAAATTCGGCCGAAGTTCGGCCGAACTTCGGTTCAATTTCGTCCTTATGGCTGGTAGGCTAAGAATAAAGACAAGTGCCCTAACATGAGTTATCTAGCTCGGATATTTTTATCGTCTCCTGGAAGGTCTGTATATTCTGAGCGACTTTCTCAGAGGCAGGAAATGTGTATGAACAAAAACGAAACTTCTGGCTTCTGCCAGAAAAGACCGAGTCTTTAGTGTTTTTGCACCATAACCTGCATCTGGTTAATTTCAAATATGAATAGCTATTTTTACTAATTAGTCTATATTAGAGAGAAATACCGTTTAATAATAGTCCAAAATACTAAATAATAAATGATTCCTAAATGTTGCCAAAACGAAAAATTTACCTAATTGCTGGTGTACGTTAGATAGAAGTATTCTTTTTTTCTAATTCAATTTACGAATGAACCTTATTAAGATGTGTGTGTATTAGAAGAATGCAAAGTTTATTTAATTTTTGTTACAGATCTTGTAAAGATTTTTTTTAGACTAGTTGGTCTAAAAAAAAGACTTAAGGAGACCAATATAATTTAGTATTTTTATTAAGTTAATTACCTGCCTATCCAAAGATTTCTAAAACTCATTATTAAGATCTTCCAGTTTCATTGAGTGTTCTGACTAGGTAAGAGAGATTTCTAATGGTTGGTTATTAATGTTTTTATTATTGTTTGGAAAAGTAGTTTAATTTTTGTTATTTAAGTAAGAAAGATTTGTAAGGCTGGTTTGGTTAGTAAGAAAAGCGGTTTAATTTTGTGCTTTGTTTGATTAAGTAACCAAAGATTTTTGAGACTGGTAGTTAAAAAGACCAATTTAAGTTTTTTGTTTATCTTCTTATATATAAAATTCTCGTGTCACAGTGTTTGTTTCCTTACTCCTCCGAAACGGCTTTACTGATTTTAACCAAATTTTACATGCATATTCTGTAGGTATGAGAATCGGCTACTAGCTATTTTTCATACCCCTAAGTGACAAGGGTTGTTCACTAAGGCAAAACAACGTTTGCGGGGTCAGCTAGTCACGTATATAATTATAATTCAAATAAATAACTAGGAGTATATTATCTGACTTATTTTATTTTACTGCTACTCCATACCTATATGTTTTTTTCATTAATTTCTATTATGATAGTGCAAGTATATTTAGTGCAGAATGTTCGGCATTTTAACCGAAATTCGGCCGAATGACGAAGTTCGGTTCAAGCTGCCGAAGTTCGGTTAAACCGAATGTAAAACGAATTTCGGCCCATCCCTACTATAAATGATTGTTCTAGCAATTTTGTAATTTCAAACTGTATGGGGATGATATTGGAGTTGAAATGGGGGACGAATGTCTCTTACGCTTTCACACCTAAACAATAACTGAATCAATTTTGATGAAATTGTTTTATTAAAATATGTTTTTAGTAACCGTATATTATGTGTCTGGGTATAAAAATAGGTACTGCCTGAGTTACCTTAGTATTTATTTCGCGCGGACGAAGTCGCGGGCAACAGCTAGACTTGTATATTTGTAAATTTCCTTAGTTTGTATTTTTCAAACGGCTGGATGTATTTTGACGATTCAGATATCGTTACATTTGTCTCAATTACCCAAGTGTCCTTAGATAGGTATAAAAAATCAACATAGCCGATTTTTGACGCAAAATTGTAAGTAGTAAAAAAAAATTATCTAGGGTATCAAAATAACGGGAATTTAAAGAACATTACAAATAATATGTACATATGTTGTGTAGTTAAATGTTATTTGGAATAATTACATGCATTCAATTCATTCATTCAATCATTCGAATATGTACTTGTTTAAAATTTAATTTAAAATCACAATCTTAGTAATTTTATTTCTGTTTTATTTTCCCGCTTGCCGCCCAACATAATGTTATTTAATTAACTTAAGGTGCGCTTATACGGGCAATTAAAATTGCTCAATTCCAGTCAATACTCGTCAACTATGACGTCACGACAACATCAAGCAATTTACGGCAACGGTAACAAGCATCAATACTGCGCAATACAATATTGAGCGATATGGCGCAACTTCATCAACTAGGCAATACTGTCCTACACGAGCATTTCAGTATTCGCTCGGCTCGCTCGGATCGCTATGGACGACATTGTTCTTGCTGCGGCGGCTTGTAGCGCCACCCGACCTCTCGCTCTCCCCACGGAAGCAAGACAGCAAGCCGCAAAACAAACAAGTGCGAATGAGATACATACAAAAATTGCTAGGAATTTCCAAACCCATTGGATATTTGTCAATTCGTATCGGCGATATTGAGCAATATGAAATATCTGGAGCAATTAGAAGCAATATCGCCGAAATAATTGCCACAAGCCACAATTGATTGAAATTGCGTTTAATTGCTCCATTAATTGCTACAGATCGGTCCATTCGTGTCGCCGAGCAATTATTGCCCTCGTGTAAGCGCACCTTTAGACTTTCAGCTTAAAATGTCAAAAATAAAGGTACCATTATCATTAGTTTAAAAAAATTATGGGGAATTGTGAATCCATTTTGATGATTTTTGAAGTGAAAACTTCTTTAGGCGCGCCTAGACAGATTTTTCGTGGGCTGTGAATTGAATTCTAGCGTCACGATTGGGGTATGATAAGAAATCTTCGGGTAAACTCGGGACCATGGCCATTGGCTTAGAAATGCGTCAGCCAATGGGAAATGCTGAAAGGGCGTGGCCTGGCCATCATAGCATGGTCATCTAGAAATGCGCCAGCCTATGGGAAATCCTGACGCATTTCTAGATGGTCATGCCATGATGACCAGGCCACACCCTCTGGTTACACCCGTGTAGTTTCCAAAGTAAGCTATCAAAATCAGTTATCAGTTAAAGTTTTCACTTCTATCGGCAGTTCCTATGACTGCCAATATTTTTTTTATTATGATATCATAGTTAAGAAGTCCCATATAATTTTTGACGTGACAACGTCTTATAATTCGATGAAGCCGGCTGCACGCCCGCAAAACATGACGTCATGTACCGTTACCGCGTTACCGTCGGTCGTTACCTCGCCGCATGTTTGTTACAGTTGTATCAATTATTTCGACCAGTAGTTCAAGCGGGGATGTAGCTCAGTGGTAGAGTGTTCGCTTTGCATGTGAAATGCCCCGGGTTCGATCCCCGGCATCTAAAAGCTTTTTGCATTGTTTTTTGCATTGTTTTGATTGCAAATGACTAAATACTTATTACTTATTTACATACAAATCTATAAACAAATGAAATTAAAATTTTCTTTTGAAAAATGCTACCATTCCATCAGTATTTTCTTAAGACGTTGTCACGTTCTATCGTCAGTAAACCGACTTTACAGACAAACAGTTTACAGTTTTGTGTCAGACTTTACAGTTTTGTAGTGGTAGGACTCTTAGCAGAGTCCGCCTGGGGAAGTACCACACTTTTGCCAAATATTCTACCGCCAAGCAGTAATGTGCAAACAGTACTGTGTTCCGGTTTGAAGGGCAATGATTCCAGAGAAATTACAGGGCTTAGAGACATAATATCTTAGATCTCTGGGTGACGAGCGCAGTGCAGTGCTAGGTTATGATTTGGACTGTCATGTTCCAATAGCTGCGTGTTACTGTGCTGTTATGTGGCAGGCATGTTGTTTACCATCAGGCACATGACCTGCTCGTCTCGTCACTCTATGCTATAAAAAAAAAAAAAAAAAAAAAAAAAACATTTTTTTTTAATGAAATCTATGGGGTGGTTTTTGAAATATGAACCAAAAACTAAAATTGATTTTCATATACCTCGATGACATAGTGATTGATTTCTTATGAAATTTTGGTCGAGTGAATTTTAAACTGAAGTCGGATTTTTGTTTTTTCGAAGAAAATACTTTATTTATTTATTTAAAATCCACAGCCCTTGAAAAAACAAATATTCATTAACTTACTAGCTATCTTACGGCCAATAACGGATTTACATTATGCGAATATAATTACAAGATTACTGTACTAGTTGTCGTACAAAAGATATTTACGAAAATATGAGAGAAAATAAAAAGCATGTACCACATACAAACAGCAAAAATACGAGTACCGTATGCATTTCTCAATACGTGTAACATGGTGTGTACGTTTATGAGGGTGTATGTGAACGTGTGTGTGGGAGTGGGAGTGTGAGTGTGAAAGTGAGAGAACGTGTGTATCCTTAAAGGCCGGGTCACACAGAGGCGATTCGGTAGCGATAGCGATCCGTTAGAGATAGCGATCCGATACCGAGTATGGGATCGCGCCCGCTTGCTGTGTGTCAGGTTGCATACAAATTCGAACATTACAAAAAATATCGTCTCGCTACCGGATCGCTATCGCTATCGGATCGCCTCTGTGTGACCCGGCTTTTACACTGAAAACGATCGATAGTCGTGTATCGTGTACCGTACTTTTTCAAATTTATTTTAAATTTAGTATTTTCTTTTAAAAGTTTAATAAGCCAAATACTGCCCTGTTCTGTTCTGTTCGAGAAAGCTACCATCGATAGCAGGATATTTCGCTCTTCTAAACCGATACTTTAACATGGAACAAGGTTTAAGGCAAGATGCCAGGAGATCGGTGGCGGTCGATGTCAGCGCTGGGTGGTACGAGTCCTCTTTAACCAAGGGATATTCCGCCTTTGAAACCTTAAGTGAAAATGTGGAGAAAGCGAGGTCTAAGGTATTATTACTAACTAGCTTCTAATACCCGAAAAATTTTGGACAAATTCGGTTACCTTAGCTTCTAATGACGCAACCTTGAAAAGATAGACACATGCTCTCACGCAACGAAAGCTCTCAAAAAGCAGTATTTATCCCGTTTTTGTTAAATTTTTCATTCATGCTCCGCTCGTGTTTATACTAGGGTAATGTTAAATAATAATAATAAATAATAAATATTGGTGGACAATTCACACACAACACCATCTGACCCCAAACTAAGTAAGATGATAGATAAGATAAGATAAGATATTTTTTATTGGCATAAATTGAATACATACATTACTATTGTTATAATAATATAAGTTACATTTATGGCCTCGTCAGATTTACAATTAATAACTTCATTAATTTGTACTGTGAGTACTCTTGAAATACTCACATCAAGAGACTTATTGATCACATCAATTATTTTGAAATACATACATAAATTTTTGATCGTCATGTTATTTAATACATAAATTCCATACATTTGGAATAATCACTTCGGTTATAAAAGCTGTATAAGGGCTTTCGGTGGAAAAAATATTTAACATAAAAAAAAAATATTTAACATAAATTACCAGCGTAATCTTCGTCAATGGTTGTTTTATACAATAATAATTATAATCAAATTGTTAAAATGCAAACCTAAGAAAATGAATAAATGAATGAATTATAATCATAGATACTCATTTTTCGTTAATAAAACAAACTACTATTTTATAGTCATCGTATTTGTTTTTCATATATTCTGCTACTTTATACAAGGTTTTCGACAGAAGCAGATTTCTTACATTTTGATAGAACGCATTGTCTGATGCACAATCTTTTATACAATTTGGCAGTTTATTATAGAGTTGCTGACCTATCACAATAGGATTTTTTGTAGACAAGTGCAACCTATGCTTCACATGTAACAAATTATTTTTGTGTCGAAAGTTTAAATGTGTATAATCACCACGAGTCTGATAAAGATGAAGATTTGATCGAACATATTTTATTACTTCATAAATGTATACCGATACTGAAGTCAAAATCCCCAGACTCTTAAAAAGTTCTCGGCATGATTCTCTATATTTTGCTTGTACTAAAACCCTTATGGCACGTTTTTGCATTTTCAGGATGCGCTCATTATCAGTAGAATTACCCCATAATATAATACCGTACGTCATAACTGAATGTGTATACGCGTAATAAACTTCCTTCAGGTAGCATTTTGTTGCCATTGGTCGCAATTGAATTAATGCGTAAATCCCTCGAGACATCTTATTACTGGTA
Source organism: Ectropis crepuscularia (assembly GCA_963693475.1). NCBI lineage: Eukaryota > Metazoa > Arthropoda > Insecta > Lepidoptera > Geometridae > Ectropis > Ectropis crepuscularia. The sequence continues at coordinate 6,913,760 of OY856361.1, forward strand.
GTATTTATATGCGTTTTCCAAGTTAAAGCAGAATCTATCTCGAATCCAAGAAGTTTAACCAAAGTAGTGGTTTTCAGCCACTTTGCATCATCTATTTGAGGAATAGTTACTATTGGTTGTTTTGGAGATACTGCATTAAATACCATAATGTTAGTTTTCTCCGAATTCAAGTTAACTCCATTCATATTAAACCAATTACTCAACATTTTCATATTCCATGCAATTTTTTCAATCAAATCTTCCATATTATTACTAGAAACAATGACTGTAGTGTCATCGGCATACTGAATTAATTCTCCATGTAATTCTAAATAAGCCAAATCATTTAAAAATAAGAGAAACATTGTATTTCCAAAAGAAGAACCTTGAGGCACGCCAATATTTAGTTTTTGTGGTGCAGATCTAACTGATTTTCCATTTGATTTAATTTCTACTATTTGCTGCCGATCGGTCAAAAACGATTCTATCAATTTCACGAATTTACCTTTCATTCCGTATACTTTTAGTTTGTTTATTAAAAGTTCGTGATTAACCGAGTCGAAAGCTTTCGATAAATCTATGAAAATAGCTGCAACTTTCAATCTTTCATCAAGGGATGTTATAACTTTATTTATAAAAACATGTGCAGCAGTTGTAGTTGATTTACCCTTTCTATAGGCGTATTGAGTATCTGACAATGCATTATGTTTATCTAAGTGTGACATAATTTCTCTAGATATTAATGATTCTATTAGCTTTGAAAGTGTGGGTACAATTGCTATTGGTCTGTAGTTATTTACTTTTGTTTTGTCTCCTTTTCCCTTATATAGAGGGCATAGGCGGCAAATTTTTAATGCTTCTGGATACATTCCTGATTTTAACATGTTATTGACCAAATATGTGAGATGATCCAGTAATGGTTGCATAATTTGGTACAGAAAATAGCCGGATATATCAGAAATGTCTTTGGTGTTCGAAAGCTTAATTTTACCTTTGGCTAGTTTTAGTAACTCCTCTGGTTTTATATGTGAAAATTCATAATTAGGCAATTCTTTCACAGATTGCTTTAAAAATGCTAGTGCTTTATCTATATTAGGTGGATGTTTTTTATTTAGCTCATTGCCAACAGAAATGAAGTAGTTATTTACAAAATCAGGAATTTCTTCGTATGGTACCTGAGTGTTCGTTGCAGTGTCTATAATATCCCAATCACATTCTTTGATATTTTTATTCGTGTCTTCTTTGATAATGTTCCAAACTTCTTTCTTAACATTTTTAGCATTAGATATTCTTTGTTCGACATATTTTCGTTTTTCTTCTACTAAACAACTTTCCCTTTCTTTCAACTTTTTATTTATTATATTTAAATTCACAATTTCAGGATACTGCTTCTTAAATTCATACAAGTCGTTAATGTCATTGTATAGTTTCTTAACTTTTTCAGTTATCCATGGCACTGTCTTTTGATGATTATGTTTAATTTTAGTTATCGGAAAAAATACATCAAAGTTCCATTTTAATTTAGATAGAAAAATATCAAACGTATTGTTATTATAATCATTAAAAATAGTATCCCAATCATATGACAGCATAGAATTGCAGAAGTCTTCAATTTTTTCTGGCTTAAAAAAACGCCTCTCTACATAAGTAATCTTATGAGCGTCAATCTTTGTAGGCTTAATTTCTACTAATTGTGCATCATGATCAACACGTTCTATAGCGGCAGATATACCCTTTACGTTTATGCTACCCTTGTCTATGTTAGTTATTATACAATCAACAGAAGTCTCGCTAGAGTTTTCAATTCTCGTTGGAAAATCCACAATGTTCCTAAACGCAAATGTATCTAATATATCTAGTAATGCACGCTTGTCAGGAGAGTTGGTCAAAAAGTCAACATTCCAATCTCCTGCCACGACAACATTAGCATACGCTTTTTCATTTAACAATTGAAACAGTTTATCTATAACACTTTCAAAAATTGCAAAATTTCCTTTACCTGTTCTATACATTGCAATGATGACAAGGCTTTCAATTTTTCTCTTTATTTTTATTTCTACTGCGGCTAGTTCGCAGTGGTATTCTACTGTTAAGTTATCTATTTCTAAGATAGGTTTTGTCTTAAGTGTATTAATTGTAAATATTGAGACACCACCATGAATACGAGATTTTCTAAAATAACAATTAGAGTGGTGGTATCCCTGTAAGGCAATGCAATCTACATTATTCTTGTTTAGCCATGTCTCCGATAGTATTAATACATCTGGTTTATATATCGCAGTAAAACTATGGAGTGACAACATTTTATTTTGGAGGCTTCTACAATTTTGATGTATTACTGTTATTTCATTCTGGATACACTCCGGCACTAGGTTTGAAGTTTTAAATGGTCTGATGTTTCTAAAAAACATGTTTCATTAGTTTCTGACGAGACTGCATTTGTAGCTGTACATTTTAATTCTACCTCATCATTAGGCGTTAATACAATTAAATTATTGTACCTATTCTTTTCATATGTTAAATTCTGAACAATTTGATTTTGCAAAAAATTCATAAAATTATAAGTTAATTTGTTAGAAAATGTCATACACTTACGATTAAAGACATTTATGTCAATAAGTGACATGTAAGACGTCCGACTTACAATTTTATAAATCTCTTTGTTAAGAAAATAAATTGTATTATTAAAAGTATTGCTATTCACTGCATGACCATGAATGTATGGTATTGTAGACAACTGTAATTTAAAATTCTTAGTTTTACATTTTGTTTTTAACTTTTTTATAATATCTAAACTGTAGTTAATAGGATTGGAAACAATTATAATAATGGTATCACCGTTTGAAAGGCTATTAGTCATTGATTCAAAATCACTTATTATAGTCGCAAGTTCAGCTCCTGGTTTGCATATCGATGTTATTGATATGTTTTCTGATGAATTACGTAGCATATATTCGGCCAAACCCTTGCCAAAATTATCACAAAATATTAATATTTTTGTTTCTTTTTCTGAGATTTCTGCGTTCATTATATTTGTTGGTTTTTGTTCAATACCTTTTCTAAATTCATTGCTTACACTTTTATTATGAAAACGGTTTTGCTTCTTCGTCGTTTTAGCTGAAGTAAGATCAGAGTGTACGGCATTTTCATCTAGATCAACAGGTTCTTTCAAGGATTTTTCGCTTCTCTTACATTTTTCAGAATCCTGTATTTCTATGGTCACTTGACCACCACTTTCAATTCTTAGTTGTATTATCTCATTCTGCAATGTTAATATTTGTTTCCTTAAATTATTCAATTCTTCTGTTAATTGAATCACTATTTTGTCATGTTCTTCCTGTGCGTTACGTTGCAACTGTCCAAACAAAGCAGCATTCGTTTCGTGCATGCGTATTATCGTAAGGGATTCTTCGTATGCACAGATATCTGTAGATTTTTCTTCGAATAAATTGATTATCTCTTGTTTCTCTAATACGGCCTTGTCGAGTTCTATTTCTTTTTCAGATAGCTGCTCTTTTAAACTAGAGTTTTGAGCCATGAGGTTCTTATAATCCTCAGAAAACTCATCGTGTTCCTTCATTAACTTTATGTTGAGATCCTGTGATTTTTTTAACTCGAAAGTAATTTCTTTAATTCTATTTTCAGCTTCTTTCAGTGTCTGATTCCTTGTTTTAGTCGTCATGGTTAACTTTAAGTGATACAATTAGTCAACTATTATGTTATTAGCTTATTATGTATATATTTCAAATTTATCACTAATAAATTAATTAATGGGTTAATCACTGTTAAACAACAGCAATTAGGCTATTCTTAATCGTATTTTCCAATTGAAACAAAAAATATAAAAATAGTGTGCAAAAATATTTATATCAGGTGGAGATTCGATCCAGGGTTAGTGTCCCTTCAGTCAGCAGTATTCATTTCATTCAAGCACAAACAAATCTATGTACAAAAATGTTTGCGTTAGTCAAGATTCGATCCGGGGTTAGCTCCCTCAACGAGTAGAGTTCTTAACCATTTAGCCACAGATGGCCTATAGTCTATACCCTATAGCCTTCCTCGATAAATTGAATATCCAACAGAGAAAGAATCTTTTAATTCGGACCAGTAGTTCCCGAGACCCTTGCATTCAAACAAACAAACAAACTCTTCAGCTTTGTAATATTAGTATAGATGTTGCGCAACTGATTAAATTGGGATAGACCAGCGTACGAAAATATAGATAAAAGGTCAGCAGCAGCCACTTGTATGTCCACAGAATCTTTCTTGGCAACAGTGTTTCTTATTGTTTGTGAAACAAAAGAAAAAATACGACTACAATAGTTTTGAAATTATTCAACTCTTAAGGTGCGCTTATACGGGCGACTAAAATTGCTCAATTCCAGTCAATACTCGTCAACTATGACGTCACGACAACATCAAGCAATTTACGGCAACGGCAACCAGCATCAATACTGTGCAATAAAATATTGAGCGGTATCGACGAAATTGAGCGATATGAAATATCTGGAGCAATTAGAAGCAATATCGCCGAAATTATTGTCGAAATTTATTGAAATTGCGTTTAATTGCTCCATTAATTGCTCCAGATCGGTCCATTCGTGTCGCCGAGCAATTATTGCCCTCGTGTAAGCGCACCTTAACTGAAGGACTTTTTAGTTTTTTTAGTCTTCTCCCCTATTGATCTATTTGTATGTATTCACTCGTAGATTTAAAAGTGATTCAGGTTTGAACCAAGTGCGCCTGCAATTTGGCCGATATCTATATTAATTTTGTAAAATCTATGGGTAAACTCAGTCATTAAATAATATATCTATACTAATATAATAAAGCTGAAGAGTTTGTTTGTTTTAACGCAAGTATCTCGGGAACTACTGGTTCGAAATGAAATATTCTTTCTCTGCTGGATAGTCCATTTACCGAGGAAGGCTATAGGCTATTTAACATTACCATATCTATATTATCTATTCTATGACATTACGCTACTATCAACAGGAGCGGAGTATGAATGAAAACTGAAGAAAAAAAAACGGGAAAACATATTATTGCTTTTTGAAAGCTTTCGTTGCGTGACAGCATGTGTCTATCTTTTAAAGATCATTAGAACCTAAGGTAACCGAATTTGTTCAAAATTTGAATTGGTACGAACAATTTTCGATAAGAAGAAAGCGTAGCAACGCGTGCACGATTCAGCTAATGTTTTATAAGGCGTGTACCATTAGTTTCTAATTTATTCTATTAACTGCATTGTGTTCTGCTAATAAATATATTTTTCGTGTGTGTGCACTAATGTAATTTTTATTAGGTAGGTACAAATTATCGAGTACACATAAAATTTCAATACAATGTTACAATAATTAATTTTTTTTATTTCCTTTTGAGTAGAAATTATATATTTCTAATAGTTTCACGCAACGTTCCGTGGAATCATACACGCAAGATGAATTTCAATAGATTTTGGATGTTTCTTTTGGCATCTTGCATTGGATTGACTTTCCGTACGTATTGTTTTGATTATTTATTTTCTAACTATGCTGCGTTTACTTACCCCAGTATTCCGAATGGTTACCTAAGTGTTTGTCTCTTCAAATTCTTTCGCTAAACATATGCAGAAATTCCAATCCCTAATATTTCATTTTACTAAAGAAGTAAGTGTTTTGTGGCTACATCTTATGTCTGTCTGTCTGTCCGTCCATATGTCACAACCACTTTTCGAACTTTCCGAAACTATAAGAACTATACTGTCGAAATTTGGTAAGTAGATGTATTCTGTAAACCGCATTTAGATTTTTTTTACAAAAACCTGAAACAAAACATTAATTTTTGGGGTGACAAAAATTTTTGAGTTTATGTTCTATGTACCTACATAAAATTGAAACTCAAAATATTTTTTTTTTCATCAAACCCATACGTGTGAGGTGTCTATGTCATTTTTAATGACACTTCAGATGTTACTTGCTGACAGAACTGGCGAACAGCATCGTGTGTAATATGACAAAGGGTTTTTTTAGTAGTGGTAGGACTTTTGGCAGGGTCTGCCTGGGGAAGTACCACACCTTTGCCAGTTATTATAACAGTACAGTGACACGTAGTTATTGGAACATTAAGAGTCCAAATCATTACCTAGCACTGCACTGCGCTCGTCACCCAGAGATCTAAGATATCATATCTCTAAGCCTCTTTATTCATTTTTATTTTATCTTATTACTATGTACACGGATTCTTTGCATTTTTGTTAATGACGTTACCAAATGTTCTTATGAATTTATGGTTCGAATAAATTAATAAAAAATTTATTTCTCTGTCGACTATAATTTTTGCATAATAAGACAATATTTTGAAACATATTGATTTTCTAAATATTTTTGTACCTTTAACAATGGCAGCTAAATGATACTCACTTGAGCGAATCTGCGATGATAAGAGAGTTCTTACCGGTGCTGACGGTGTTGCACACTCTATACCTTTCTTTTATATCTTTGGACATGAACCATTGGAACTACTTTTGGTTCCCTCATATCAACTCAGCGTATTTCACATAACACACATGTCAAATTTCACGGTGTCACGATGTTCGGTCCTCAATTTTTTTTAAAACAACAAAAAGACGTGTTTTCAATATTGATTAAAAACTTCTTTGTCTTATAAAACATTAAAGTTCTTACTTACTAAATTCAAAGAAATACTTAATTTATTATGTTATGGACTACTCCATTAGCAGCCGTGCTAGGTTGGAGACCTGTGTTACAGCTGCTAAGATTCCCGCCTCCGGCAAACTCACTCGATCACGTAAATAAAATAATGCTGCTGCAGAGTAATAAAAAGGAAATTATATTCAGAGTTGCCATAAAAATATCTTACTTTGTTACAAATAATTTCCAGATTGAACTTGGCGCCCTTCAGATCTCATTTCCTTAGTCGTTGACTGCAACAACCAAGTAATTGATCATAATATTGATTTAATAATGTTTTTATCATTCCAGTGTACTCGTTTTCTGAGGCTTATCAAAATGAAACGGCCGTGTATAACCATAACTTTCCACGGGCCATTCTGAGAACTACCAGACCACTAAAAGGATATGACTGTGTATGCGAAGACGGTATGCCACCACCCGTGCATAGGCCGTATCCGCCTCCATGCGGTCCCACAATCTGCCATCCGCCAGGCTATGATGACAACACCCGGCCTAGGCCAGGCCCAGGCTATGATGACAACAACTGGCCTAGGCCAGGCCCAGGCCATGATGACAACAACTGGCCTAGGCCAGGCCCAGGCCATGATGACAACGACTGGCCTAGGCCAGGCCCAGGCCATGATGACAACAACTGGCCTAGGCCAGACCCACATGACAACAACTGGCCTAGGCCGCCAGGCCATGATAACAACCACAGGCCTAGGCCAGGCCCTCATGACAACAACAGGCCTAGGCCAGGACATGATGACAACCACAGGCCTAGGCCAGGCCCTCATGACAACAACAGGCCTAGGCCAGGACATGATGACAACAACTGGCCTAGGCCAGGCCATGATGACAACAACAGGCCTAGGCCAGACTGTAACGACAACAACCGGCCTAATCCAGGCTGTAAGGACCACAAGCGGCCTAGGCCAGGCCCTGATAAAAAACACAGGCATAGACCAGGTCATGATGACAGATACTGCGATAATAAAAAAATATTTCAAAACAATCATGATTGTGGCGTTCTTACAAATAATAATAAAGGAAAAGTAAAATCAGGTTTCTTAGTGTATTTAGTATCAGTGATATACAAAAAATAGATACTTTAAAATACATGTCCAGAATGTAGGTACACAGAAAACAAAACAACCGATACTTTAATGTAACACAAAATTGTATTATTCGAAATGTCAGGAGTACGGTATTAACAATCGATTCGACGTTTTTGATTAAAAACTACTCAACACATAGTGTTTTTATAGCCTTTTCTAAAACTTGTATACTTGATAGTTTTGTTCGTAAGTCACACGGACGTCACTAAACCAAATTGGTACAGAGATGTGGCCCTTCTATATAAAACGGAACTTTAAATATTACATTGCACTGTATTTCGCTTGTATTAAAACCTAATTTGTAAAAAAGCTATAAAATGGAAAAATAAAAAGTTAATTGCATCACTTGGTTATTAATTACGACCTCTGTTACCCATTAACGTGCAAAAAACTAATTAATAACCTAAATTATTATCCTTATTATACGACACGTGACACTTCGTGGCACGGTGGTTGTAACGTTAGATAAATTAGTACATTATGGTACAAATATGTAATGTTTGTGATTAATACCGCTGTGACGCCATTGAGACCCGAGCCGTTAGGTGAGGATATTAAGAGAGCAGAGGACAGTAATCATCAAACCACACGTGTATTATACGACGTTTTTTAATACACTTGTGAAGAAATAATAAAAAAGAATAATGTTATTTATAGTATGGTAGATAAGACATTTATTTAGAGAAACAATTAGTGAATGTGCAGTTAGTACAATTATTGTTAACTAAATAATTCTAGTTCTACGGGTTAGCGGTCTCCTCAGATATATCATTTATTTAGCTTTATCTATTTATTTATCTAAGCCCTGGTTAAGTCCTGGTATCCGGGCGTAGAATGTGGCATCAATCCCTCCTGCCTGTTGTAAGAGTCCACAAATGGGGAGCCGACCGATGGCGGTTAACCTGTTGACCGCCTGGACTAAATTGCATTTCCGTGTCCTGGACGCCAAGCGTACGAAATAAGTCAACATTTTTGATATCTAACACACGATGTTTTGGTATAGTCCGTTTTTTTGTCAACTATAAACGTCGTTGGCACACAGGGCTCACTCGCGCTTGTCAAGTATAGGTGACTCTGGCGGTCAAAAGGTTAAACCATCAGGAGGCGGTTAAACATCGTAGGTAACCTTGGAATCAGGCCATCTTAAGTAAATACTATCGTGAAGGTCACCAGCTGTTGCTGGGTGGTGTCGGGTTTTTGGTCGTGGACCACATGGTATAGGGCGAAGGAATGACAAGGGACAAATGCTGGTCGACTTTCTTGAAAAGGAAACGCTATTTCTGATGAATTCGTTCTACAAGAAACAGCCGTAGAGGAGGTGGACTTGGCGAAGCCCCGACGGACGAACGAAAAATGAGATTGATTTCATCCTTGCAGACAAAAAGCGTATGTTTAGTTGTTTGAAGGACAGGTTCTTGTCCGTCAAAAGTCCAAAATACTTTTGACGCGATCAAATTTTATTAATGTAAGTACATTAACACTTCATACAACTTCATATTAAATTTATATAAATAATTTATAATTAAATTGTCATAAAATATAAAGGTGCGCTTACACGAGGGCAATAATTGCTCGGCGACACGAATTGACCGATCTGGAGCAATTAATGGAGCAACAAATTGCGGCAATTATTTCGGCGATATTGCTTCTAATTCCTCCAGATATGTCATATCGCTCAATGTCGCAGACACGAATATCCAATGGGCTTGGAAATTCCTAGCAATTTTTGTATATATCTCATTCGCACTTGTTTCTTTTGCGGCTTGCCGTCTTGCTTCCGCGGGGAGAGCGAGAGGTCGGGTGGCGCCTAGTTGATGAAGTTGCGCCATATCGCTCAATATTGTATTGCGCAGTATTGATGCTTGTTGCCGTTGCCGTAAATTGCTTGATGTAGTCGTGACGTCATATTTGACGAGTATTGACTGGAATTGAGCAATTTTAGTTGCCCGTATAAGCGCACCCCCTTACTGCTAAGATTTTTTTTAAATAACATGTACAATCCAAAACACAAAGTATTAATATGGACTTCGAAATTAGGAGTCTACCACCTAATTGGAATGATCTCGTTGTTGGCTATAGAGACTCGGGATAAATCCTTTAATCCACCATTCTACATTCGTTACGCTTGCTTTTGTTTACTTTTATTGGTTCCGATTCACTCTCGATTTGAAGACACAAAGATTGTAACCACAGCCTTGACGTTGTTATCATAATAGTAGAGTCAAATCTCTTTGTCTCTCGTCTTTGGAACCTCAACCATGAAACGATGTCGTTTTTCTGAGCTACGAGCATTCCAATATAAAACAGGGCCAAGGTGGTATTAGTCATGCAAATCAGTTGCACACTCTCCGAAGTGTATCCGATAAAAACCCGTTGAGCTAGCAATTTTGCGGCGATGTTCAAGACTATGCACTCTTATTCGCACTTTTTCTAGAATAGAAGCTGAAGCAAGCTTGGATTTTAAGGTCAGGTTATTTTTTAAGCAATCCTACTGATATTATAGGTTTGTTGCTCAATCACGTCGGTACGTATGAACGGATCGGTTTGAAATTTGGAATACTGTATGATAGCACTGTAACAGACTAATCGTCTGCATTAACACATAGGCTACCTTTTATCGCGATAACGGAAACTAAAACTTGGGTAAAAGCGTGGGGCGCTGCCGCTGGTAGTAATATTATTAATGCGAAAGCTTTGATGTTTGTTGCTCAATCACGTTGAAGCGTGTGAACGGATGGAGTTGAAATTTGGAATATAGAATATAGTCTAAAATACACATAGGCTACTTCTTATCCCGAGAGAACAACGGGGGTCTACCGCCGAACGAAAAATGCCATCGCTTTGATGTTTCTCTCTCTTTTCTTTTCACTTGAAATGATAGAGACAGGATTAGCATAGCGATAGCCGATTTAGTTAGGCGGTAGAAGCGCCGGAACGGGAACTACGTGCGTAAACCCGTAGGTTCAGCTAGTAATAAATAACTTTAATTTAAAACACCTGACTACAAAAATCAATAAATAAAAAAACATTAAGTAATACAATATACTATCTAAGGACACTTGGGTGATTAAGACGAATATAACGATATCTTAATTGTCAAAATATATCTAGCCGTTTGGAAGATACGTGGGAATAAAGCAATTTAAAACATAAGTACAAGATACACGCGAAAAACATAACCCTTCTAGTCGAGTAATAAATGAGGCAAATCTAAAACTAAGGAGCCCTCAGCAACAGTTTCGCGGTAAATTTCATACACCAATGTCAAGTACGACGCAGGAATGTCAACCATGTGGCATGTGCAACTATTTGGCACGTCTCAATTTGCAGGGCTACTCAGAGATGCTCAATACAGAGATGAATAAAGATTTACTAAACCAGAAGAAATATAAAAATCTGAATCACCAGGGGACACGATCCTCCGTGACCAAATTTAACGTCAAATTGGAAAATTTTGAAATTTACAAAATATCGAATAGTATATAATTAAGTATGGTACCTACTACCTACATAGACATTTTTTACAAGAAAAGAACTAGAACAGCAAATACGCGGATAAAATCACGGGGTGCCACAAATAAACTCTTTTTTTTTAAAACTTTTATAGGTTTACACTTGACCGCCATCTCGCCTGATGTAAAGCGACGATGCGGTCTACGGTGGAGCGTGTTTACCTAGAAGAACCGATTCACTCTCGATTTGAAGACACCAAGATTTTAACTATCAGGAAAAACCCACTCAGGCAACTCATTCCACAGCCTAGACGCTCTAATCACAAAAATAGAGTCAAATCTCTTCGTTCGTGTCTTTGGAACATCAACCATGAACCGGTGCCGCCTTTTCGAGCTACGAGAAGTCCGATAGAAATATGGGCAACGTGGAATTAGATCATGCAGATCAGCTGCACACTCTCCGAAGTGTATCCGATATAAAACCGATAAGCTAGCAATTTTGCGGCGATGTTCAAGACTTTGAAGTCTTTTCCGCACAAGAGTGTTGCTGCCTATGAGCCTTTTGGCACGCTTTTCGATCGATTCCAGAGCCTCAAGCTGATACTTAGCCGACCCATCCCAAAGGTGCGAACAGTACTCCATACAGGAGCGAATCTGTGCTTTGTATAACAAAAGTAATTGTTCAGATTTGAAGTACTTTCGCACCTTCGACAGGACACCTAGTTTTTACTCGACATATTTTGTACTAAATAAAGTTTACCTATAAAGTTTATTATATTGTATTATTATTGGTCATCTCTCAAAAAATTGAAGCTGCGTCAGCTCCAATAAAAGTCATGTGTTATAAGGCCAAATGCCATGTACGTGTATAAGTCTTAATGTTCCCACTGCGGATAGTTCCCTACTTCACTCTTGATTTGAAGTTACCAAGATTGTAACCATCGGAAAACCCCACTCAGGCAACGCATTCCACAGCCTAGACTAGACGTTTTTATCACAAAAGTTGAGTCAAAACCTCTTCGTTCAATTCTTTGGAACGTTAAACATGAACGAAGCCGCCTTTTCGTCCGCAGTCCAGCAGAAAAAAGGCCAATGTGGTATTAGATCATGCAGATCAGTTGCACACTCCCCGATATGTATCAGGCAAAACAAAACGATAAGCTAGGAATTTTTCGCCGATGTCCAAGGCTTTAGAATATTTTTCGAATAAAGAATAAGGGTGTCGTTGCCTATGAGCTTTTTTTTTTTTATGCCTGACACATAACAGCACAGTGACATGCAGCTATTGGAACATGAAGAGTCCAAATCTAATGATTTGGACTCTCTGGGTGGCTGACGCAGTGCAGTGCTAGGTAATCCTAGCACTGCACTGCGTCAGCCACCCAGAGATCTAAGTTGTTATATCTCTAAGCCCTGTAATTTCTCTGGAAACATTGCCATTCAAACCGGAACACAGTAATGTTTGCACATTACTGCTTGGCGGTAGAATAACTGCTTTTTGGCATATCCTTACCTTTTACTCTTAAAACCCTTTCCGTGTAACCTCATCAGCGATCTGTCATCATATAAAACTACGATAGTACTATCAACGCAAATAGATTTGATCTATTCTGAGCCTTCGCATGCGGAAACGGCCTAGAAGACCACCTACCTATAAGGTAAAGTTATATCTTGTCTTGTCTACGATTGCTATTTTCATTCTGCTGATATTTATTATACTATTAGTAGCGCCCCGCGGTGTTACCCGCGTAGTTCACGTTATTTTACTAGGATAAAAAGTAGCCTATGTTCTTTCAGACTATAATCTACCTGATTTATTATCTAGAAGGGTGCATGGTGTGGCTGTACCGGAGTTGTAGGCTTTTAGGAACCTCTTCAGTTTAGAAGGGTGCAGTGGCCGCTGATATGTGGCTGTACCGTAGCTTAGGCGTTTAAGGGATGAGGAAATAGGGAGTAAGGAGTGGGGCGAAGGGTAAGGAGGCTTCTCCTTTCCAACAGGCCCCTATACATCAGACAACACTCGGAGTGCTTCACGTCCGTACTCTTCTGGTAGTGAAGGCCTGACGTTCTGATAAATCCTTCTGACGTTAGGTATTTGTGCTAACACACGGTTAGCGCCAATAGAAATACAGGTATGTATTCCAAATTTCAGCTTGATCCGGGCTTATGAACGGATCAAGCTGAACTTTGGAACATTTCGACTATTTATAATTCGACGGCCTGCGGCTTAATTAGCAGCTTTTTTTTTTTAAATAAAGAGTGACGAGACGAGCAGGACATGTGCCTGATCAGGCCTGATGGTAAGCAACATGCCTGCCACATGACAGTACAGTAACACGCAGCTATTGTAACATAAAGAGACCAAATCATTACCTAGCACTGCACTGCGCTCGCCACCCAGAGATCTAAGTTGTTATATCTCTAAGCCCTGTAATTTCTCCGGAAACATTGCCCTTCAAACCGGAACACAGTAATGTTTCCACATTACTGCTTGGCGGTAGAATAACTAGCAAAGGTGTGGTCCTTCCCCAGGCGGACTCTGCCAAGAGTCCTACCACTACTATAGCAGCTTATAAGTTTTTCGCGTTAAACCATATTTATCAATATGTATTATTATATAATAGCAGCACCCCGCGGTTTTACCCGCTCGGTTCCCGTTCCCGTTATTTTCCCACGATAGCCTATATACTATTCCAGGGTATAATCTAACTGTATTTCAAATTTCAGCCCGATCTGTTCAGACGTTCGTTTAACCAACACACATATTTTATGAATCCTACTATCCTCCTAATATTATAAATGTTAATGTATGGATGTTTGGATATTTGGATGTTTGTTGCTCAATCACGTCCTAACGTATGAACGGATCGGGCTGAAATTTGGAATATATTTTGGCAGATAGGTTTTAGTCTGGAAGAACACATAGGCTACTTTTTATCCCGGAAAAACAACGGGAACGGGAACTTCGCGGGTAACACCGCGGTGCGCTGATAGTTTATAATATTAGTAAGTAGGATAGGTGAAACAACGACAAAAAACAATAGAAAAGTTTTTTACTCGTCGCAATTTTTACACTGAAGTGAAAACTCCTGGCGCGCCACAGACACATTTTTCGTGGGCTGTGAATTGAATTCTAGCGTCACGCTCGGGAATGATAAGAAATTCGGGTAAATTTGGGACCATGGGTAATGGGCATCTAGAAATGCGGCAGCATTTCCTACTGGCCATCTAGAAATGCATGAGAAATTCCAATTGGCAATGCTAACGCATTTCTAGATGGCCATGCTCATGGGCACTCCCTCCGGTTTCACCCGCGTAGTTTCCAAAGTAAGCTATCAGATTCGGAGTTATAAGTTTTTACTTCTATCGATCGACATCATTTTTTTTACTTATTTGAGTTTTATGAATGTAGGTAAATTTACCTGACTGAAAGAAGGGTTATGTTTTTCTGCACGTATCTTGTATGTTTGTAAATTTCCTTATTTCCACGTATTCCAAACACACTTCCAAACGGCTGGATAAATTTTGATAATTAGATTCGTCTTAATCACCCCAGTGTTCTTATGTAGTAAATTGTATTAGATAATGTTTCTTACAGTCGGGGTTTTTAAATTAAAGTTATTTTATGGTATGGTTCAATAGTCTTATTTTACTTTCTATCCTATCACAGTTCACGAAAAATCGGTCTGTGGTGCGCCAAAAGAAGTTTTCACTTCAAAATAATAATATTAAAACTAATCTCCGAATAACCCAACCCCGACCTGTTTCCGGCGTTTTTAGCCTTTAGCCTCTGCTCCTCAACAACCAACAAATAAATAAAAAAGCACAGAATAAATATTAGTACAAGTACAGAACACTCACTTAGCGAAAACAATTATATAAATAGCGACTCTTGCTGGAACGCAACAAAGTTCAATTCAGCTCGCATTAGCGCTCAATACCAGTCGCGATTTTCAACTAAACATTTGAGCTCTTTCTAACGCTGTCCCTGTCTGGCGCGGAGGGTTGTCGACATATCTAATAACAATATGCGCGGGAAACGTGTTGCGCGAGCGCTCAGCCGTGCGTCCGACAACCGACTGGCACTTGTTCCCTGGGAGGAACGGTCTAGCTGTAGGCTAAAACCGCGCGACCTTGAGCGAGTGATGATGCACTGACCCAAGGTCTCCACGGCAACAGGTACAAATTTGTACTGCAACACTAACATGCTATATTTCCTCTTCTAATAAAAAGAGTGTTCAACCCACAGAAACCTAATTACTATTTAGATTTCTGTGGTTCAACTAAAATTAAGTCGGGTGAATAAGATACCATAGATATGAAGAATATAATGGACACACAGGCACACAAATAGAGAGTTGCAGACGTGTCACAATTATTTTAACATGCCTTATTTTATGTCACAGATTAAACTTCTTCTTCTTTATCGTATTGCTCTTGACACTTTCACGTTAAGAGTTAATTGTCAACAGCTCAATCTTCTTATATATAAAATTCTCGTGTCACAGTGTTTGTTTCCTTACTCCTCCGAAACGGCTTCACTGATTTTAACCAAATTTTATATGCATATTCTGTAGGTATGAGAATCGGCTACTAGCTATTTTTCATACCCCTAAGTGACAAAGGTTGTTCACTAAGGCAAAACAACATTTGCGGGGTCAGCTAGTTTCAATATAAATCTCTGGATGAAACTACTAGCAAAACATTTTGGTAGACAATTTTTCTCGTAAACTGGCTAACTTTTCAGAAAAAAAATCGCACAGATTTGCGGTGTTAATTAAAACTTGCCTAATATTTAATTAATTTTGATTGTTCTATTAAAAGCAATTAGTATTTTTAATTTCATATCGTTATCGTTGTAGTACTGGTGATAATTCATTCGTTACACGATTTCTTATAAAGGCCCAATTAATTTTAGTAACAGTCTTGTGTACGAATTTTCAAACTGAAAAGGTCTTTAAAATGGTGATATTGAAAAGATTGAATTTCTATATTGTTATAACTTTAATTTGTTTGATGTCGTGTAAGTAATAAATTAATGGTAAAATGCGGCCGTTAGTTTGACATTTTTTTTTTTTATAGTTTAAAAATGGCATTAGCGATCTATAATATCGAAAAATTCTTCCGTAGTAGGTGGCTACGTTATAAGAAAAATATGTGTGCGAAATTTTAAGTTTCTAGCTCTTAAGGTTTGGGCTGTGCGTTGATCCAGTGGCGTAGCGTGCCTTGGCGGGGCCCCGTATAAAAAAATTTTTGGGGGTAAAGATTATGAAGGGTAATGATTACTCACAAAAGAAAAAAAATGTTTACGCACATAAAATAAAAAAAATTATGTCGAAATTATCTATCTGTCTCTGTTTTCATTTTTTTTAGAAACAATCCATATTAAATATTTTAGGTACTGTATACTGTATACTGTATACTGGCCTTTTTAATAGCTGATGATGACTTCAGTTTGTCTAAAATTTCTGCTTCTATGGGCAATAGTGACAGGTCTGACAGGCGATCATGTCCCTTTGAAGTTCTTAGGTAACTTTTTGTAAGTTTAAAATTAGAAAAAATAAAAAATTGGTAAGTTTTTTTGATTTTGCTTACGCACGTCGGGGGCCCCCGTGACTCGGGGGCCCCGTATAATTGATACGGCATATACGGCGGTAGCTACGCCCCTGCGTTGATCCTCGATTTTCGACCCAATTGACTTTGAATGAAAAAATTGCAGCCACCGGAATGATTCGGAACTTTCAGAGAACACTTTTAATTATGTTTTAAACAAGTACACGCACTTACAGTTTTGCTTTTAATTTATGTACCTTCGAATGTCTAAATTGACCGGACTACTAGCATTACGTCTAAATTAAAATAATGCTCCGGAAATCAGTTTATCAAATTGGAATCAAAACCGGGGTCAAAGTTAGACGTGGAGTAGAATGATAACAAATCCTTTAATTGTTATAAACTAGCAGTGCCTCGCGGTTTTTCCCGCGAAATTCTCATTCGTATTCCAAATTTCAACCAGATCCGTTTTACAACATTGCGCAACAAACAAACTTCCTTATTTTTTTTCAATCGGATCAGGCTGAAATTGAAATGATTTAAATTCTGGTCAAGATAACATATTGTAAGCTTTGTTTTGTCCTGAAAATTAAGAATTTCTTTGGTAACATAGAGTAAACATAGAGTTTACAAATTTTCGAGAAAAACAACAAACATAAAAAATGTGTTTGCGTAACCTACTTCTAAGTTTTATCATTCTTTGTTGTTTTAGTAAGCATTTATCCCGCAACCGGCTACAGAATGAGAGGTCGTCATAAGAAGTACCACAGATTTGTCAAATTTGGTGAGAAACCGTATCTTCGGAGCCGTGTCCATCCGTTGATGATAGATCCACTGGTGCAGGAGCGAAAATTGATGGAACTCCGCAGAGGGAGACACTCTTGGGTGTGGAATAGCGGAAATGCGTACAAACACAAATTAAAGAACCCTTATCCTTGGACTGGATGAAATATAATAAATATGATAAAACCATTTCTAGAACACCATATTTACTAAGTGTAATCATCATCATCATCTTAATGTTGTGTTTTGAAGTGAAAACTTCTTTAGGCGCGCCTAGACAGATTTTTCGTGGGCTGTGAATTGAATTCATTCGTCACGCTCGGGTATGATAAGAAAGCTTAGGGTAAACTCGGGACCATGGCTATTGGCCATCTATAAATACGTCAGCCAATGGGAAATGCTGAAAGGGCGTGGACAGGCCATCATGGCATGGCCATCTAGAAACGCATCAGCCAATGGGAAATGCTGACGCATTTCTAGATGACCATGCCAAGATGGCGAGGCCACGCCCACTGATTACACCCGTGAAGTTTCCAAGGTAAGCTATCAAATTCTGAGTTATAAATTTTCACTTCTATCGGCAGTTCCTATGACTGCCAATTTTTTTTTAATAATTTTAGCAAGTAGATATTTGTTTAGTTTTAGGAAGTATTTGTTTAGTAAAACAATGTTGTGTTTAGTATTAAATTACGAAAGCAGACGGAGGGTTCGGAAAGGAAACTAGAATTGCTTAGAACGAACTTAACTATACTTAGGTAAACTCACATTATAATATGTTAAACCTATCTAACCTAGACGCGAATGCGTTCGATGTGAGAACGACACTCACATCATAGGATCTTAAGCATATCTAACTTAGGTGCGAATGCCTTCGACGATCGAGTAACACTGACTTCTTTATAGAAACCAGCTTTGATGAAGGGTTATCTGGGTCACAATTTAATGAGGAGCGTCAGCGAATAGTAGTTGGTACGAGGGAGGTCATTGCTACCGCCGAGTTCTGTTGAATTTGCTGACTTGAACCTCGTGCTGGAGTGCAGCTCACGTTGTGCGGACATGTGTAAGTACTGGTACGTAACAATTAGCATTAATTTATTGTTATTACTAGCAGCGCCCCGCGGTGTTACCCGCGTAGTTCCCGTTCCCGTTGTTCCCGTTGTTTTTCCGGGATAAAAAGTGTGTTCTTGAGCCTATGTGTTCTTCCAGACTATAATCTAAATGTGTTCCAAATTTCAGCCCGATCCGTTCATACCTTAGGACGTGATTGAGCAACAAACATCCAAACATCCATACATTCACATTTATAATATTAATAGGATAATAGGATTATTGTAAGTGAAATTTCTTTTGGCGCACGGCGCACCACATACAGATTTTTCGTGGGCTCTGAATTGAGCTCAAGCGTCACGTTCGTAAATGAAAGAAATCTTCGTGTAAACTCGGATGATCTAGACGGCCATGGTCATGGCCACGCCCTCCGGTTTCACCCGCGTAGTTTCCAAAGAGAGTTGTCAAATTCTGAATTATTAGTTTTCACTTCTATTGGCGTCCCTATGACTGCATTTTTTTTCTCTATCTATCGCAAATAATTGCATAAGTTTAAATAGTACTGTCAACAAAGATCTTTAAATTTTAAAAAAGGGTCGGAAATCTGGTAGAATGTCCAAGTCACAGGCTTAGCCTAGTTTGGGACCTACTGATCATCATCATCATCATCAGCCGCAAGACGTCCACCGCTGAACATAGGCCTTCCTCTAAATTTCCACAACGAACGGTCCTGCGCAACTTGTAACCAGCGGTTTCCAGCGACCTTTGCGAGGTCATCTGTCCATCTAGTGGGAGGCCGTCCAACACTGCGTCTTCCGGTTCGTGGTCGCCACTCGAGAACCTTTCTTCCCCATTGGTTGTCAGTTCTGCGAGCGATGTGGCCTGCCCATTGCCACTTCAGCTTGCTTACTCTTTGAGCTATGTCGGACACTTTTATTCTTTTGCGAATATCCTCATTACGGATTCTGTCGCGCAAAGAGACTCCGAGCATAGCTCTCTCCATAGCTCGCTGTGTGACTTTGAGCTTTGTTATGAGGCCCACAGTTAAGGACCACGTCTCAGTTCCATAAGCCATCACTGATGGCAACACGCACTGGTTAAAGACTTTTGTCTATAGACATTGGGGCATTTTGGACTCAAAGATGTGCCAAAGTTTCCCGAACGCTAGATCCGAGTTAGATCCTTCGCTGGACCTCTTTGTCGAAGTTGGATCTACCTAATTGGAACTTTTGACCCAGGTAGAAGTATTCGTCAACAACTTCGAGTGTGGTATTCTCAACATTAACCGGTACAGGTGAGACATGAACATTTGAATTGACCTTCGTCTTGTCCATATTCATCCTCAAACCTACCTGTTGGGATACTCTAAGACCTGTAATTTCTCTGGAAACATTGCCCTTCAAACCGGAACACAGTAATGTTTGTACATTACTGGTTGGCGGTAGAATAACTGGCAAAGGTGCGGTACCTTCAACATGGCGGCATTCCTACGCTGTACGGCCACGGAAATATTTTGGGCTAGAGATCAACATTGACCAATATTATTTAAAAGCACAGAAGTTTTTTATCAACAGAAATATATCACGGTCTGAATATGGCGACATAATTTAATAGGCTCAAAGCATTCCTTAAGTTGCTACGGTCATAGGAGCAAGAACAATCGTGGGTGCGTTCTGTTTACTCTTCACGATGTAGAGTAAGTACCTACTTGATTAATAGGTTATCTGGCCTATTTTTCATTGTTCTTAACAAGGACAAAGTAAGTCGTTTAATTTACTCTAAACTTAACCTATTTTACTCCAAATAAACAAAACCCGACTTGAATTTAAAACTAAATTGAGACACTCGACTAAATGTTAAATATTTTTTTAATCAAGGATCACGTCTTCTAAATTTTTGACCGCATTGCAAATTTTAAATTTTTGGCCCGTGAACAAAATTTACGTAGTAAATGAACCACCAAGATACCTATGTAGGATGAGGAGGCTGACGCATTTCTAGATGGTCATGCCATGATGCCCAAGCCCCGCCCTCCGGTTACATCCGTGTAGTTTCCAACGTAAGCTATCAAATTCTGATTTATAAGTTTTCACTTCTATCGGCAGTTCCTATGACTGCCATTTTTTTTTCTGTTAGTCATTTTATTTGTTTGTCAATAAGGAATATCTATATATTAGAAACTAGCAGCGTCCCCCAGTTGCACCCGCGTAGTTTCCGTTATGCGATAAAAAGTAGCATGATGTTTACATGATTAATTATTATTTATTAGTATGTTATACTATACGTAGCACCAAATTTTAACCCGATCTGTTCAATTGTTGCGACGTGCTTGAGCAACAAACATCTAAACATCCAAACTTTCGTATTTATAATTTCAGTAGAATAGGATGCCAATGTTTGTTGTTTAATCACGTCTGAACGAACCGGGGGGTCTACCGCCTAACGAAAAACGCTTTGACGCTTTGGCATTGCTGTCTCTTTTCTTCTCGCTTGAAATGAAAGAGACGGCAATGCCAAAGCGTCAAAGCGTTTATCGTTAGGCGCGGGTCGAAAGGAATACAGTTAAATTACAATCTGGCATAATACGTAGGCTACTTTTTATCGCCGCAAAATAACGGGAACGGGACATACGCAGGTATAACCGCAGAACGCTGCTATAGTGAACGACGACGCCATCGGTCGGTTCGAGCGGCGAGCGTTGTCTGCAACACCGAAGACCTTTGCCACCTTTGCCAGCTATGCCAAATATTCTACCGCCAAGCAGTAATGTGCAAACATTACTGTGTTCCGGCTTGAAGGGCAATGATTCCAGAGAAATTATACAGGGCTTAGAGACATAATATCTTATATCTCTGGGTGACGAGCGCAGTGCAGTGCTAGGTAATGATTTGGACTATCATGTTCCAATAGCTGCGTGTTACTGTGCTGTTATGTGGCAGGCATGTTGCTTACCATCAGGCACGTGACCTGCTCGTCTCGTCACTCTATGATATAAAAAAAAAAAAAGACCATCCGAGAGTTCAATATGCAGATGGCCATCAAGGATAGAAATGCAGTCGTGGTGGAGGCGCTGAGCCGGGAGGAGGCGACTTAGAAAATAAAATAGTCCTAGAATTTAGCAAGAAAATGTCGCCTACTCTCCCCTATTTCCTTTTCTTCTCCAATCCAAGATTCATGTAATAAAAAGAAAACAAATGACAAAGGTCACGGACCCCGGAGTCTGTGGAGCTGTAAAATTCAAATATAAAAAAAAACGCTGCTATTGAATTATATAAATACAATATAAATACTAGTGATGTGACAATGTCTAAAACTTACTACTGTCATCGCGTGAAGGACTAGTATCCATGTTCAAAAATATTTTTTAAAAAAAACGACTGTAGGTACGTAGTTTTAAACATGTTTTTCTTGTGTAAACGTCTCATTCCAAACCCATTTCAATCGATGAAATTGCTACAATTAAGTATTTCTCCGGTTTTAACCGCTGCAAAACAGATCGATCTAGTCGGCTATTAGCCAATTGTTTTCTTGTACATACTTATTTGTTTGATGGTGGTCCTTAATTGGTAAATTAACAGGGCTCTGTTGAAACCAATCGTTTTTGTTTTTATTTGTTTTAAATGTTTCCGAGTAATTTCTATGTGGGGAGTACACGCCTATGTCACTAGTTGATCTAGTTTGACCGTTGGGAAGTTATTGTGGAATCTATTGAAAAAATTTGGCAGTCATAGGAACTGCCGATAGAAGTGAAAACTTGCTGTTGCCCTGGTACTTGTACCTAGGGGCAAACGCAACTCTTTCATATTTCCGTTGTCCTGGTATCTGGAGATAAACGCTGGGCGGTAGGTAATCGAAACTCCTTACTGTTTCTGTTGCCCTGGTACTTACCTGGCCGTTTTTACCGAGTTTACCCGAAAATTTCTTATCATATCCGAGCGTGACGATTGATGAATCCATTTCACAGCCCACGAAAATTCTGTCTATAGCGCGCCTAAAGAAGTTTTCACTTCAAAAATTTAAAGAGTTCTTTGAGGTTAGCTCTTGGAACTGTGCTACAATCGTTACATGTAATATGTAATAGTAGGGGAGGCTAAGCGGGTATTTCGGGATTTACTCCAGCGCGGCAGATTAAAAATCAAATGGGTAAATGGGCAAAAATCACCATTGCTTGGGGTCCAACATCTAAACGATCTCCAGGTCGACCCAGACGAAGGTGGCGTAACGAACTACAATCAGCACTATAGAAACTAGGCCACCAAAGCCGTAAATCGGGCTACCTGGAACCTGGAAGGAGCGAACAGAGAGGCCTTTGCCTAGCAGTGGGACAATCAAGGCTAGTAGTAATAGTAATAGTTTAAAGATGAGGAATATCAATAGGGTACAATCCTCAAAAAACTAAGTAGCCCGTTAGTTAGATTGCCAAAAAATATTGTATGTACACGTATTCTTGCTTTTGTTTCACAAACAAAAAATGACGAAGATACAGCGCTTCGAAGTTTCGTGTGACGTCACTTGTGAGTACGATTTTTACTTACGAGTGACGTCGCGACCCCCCACTCTCGAAGTTTGATGGTCTAAATCTTTGATGATTTTTAATATTATGAAAAAAACAAAAAATACGTGTCCAATATTTTTCTGTGATCTAGCTGACGGACTAATTAGGATGGTGTATTTTTGACCCAGTCCGGTACCCTATTATTTGGCCTGGTAGCAGTAACGTCTAACCACACAATATTTCGTAAGTTACGGCTGGTCTAGTCGGGAGCTGGGGTTTGAACCCGGAGACCCCGGGTTCAAACCCCACACGCACCACTGCCTTTTCGAAGTCATGTGCGTAATGCCGCTAACTTAAAACGGTGATGGAAAACATCGTGAGGAAACCGACATGTACCTAGGACCTTTCAAAGTCGTGTGTCATCCGCCAACCCGCACTGGGCCAGCGTGGTGGATTATGGCCTCAATTCTCTCCTTGCGACAGAAGGCCCCGAGTCCCAGCAGTGGGAACGTTTACTGGGCTGTTGATGTTGATGACACAATATTTAGTGGTAGCTTCTTATAAAATGTAGTAGAGTGTCTGAATTTAATTTGAAATTAAAGTCGTTTTTTTGTTTTTTTTCGAGGAAATTTAAATAATTAGTTTGAGTTTTCATACTCGTATTACAAAAATGTTGCAAGTGTGTTGAAAGGTAAGGAATATCAATTATTTGGCCTTGTACCAGTAACGTCTAACCGCACAATATTTAGTATGATGACTAACTATCAAAACTTGTACCAAGATAAGTGATGTCAAGATATCTTAATATATTTAGTACCTACTAGGGTACTAGGCGTGTATGTGGATCGTTTGGACGATCCGTTGAAGCATAAAAAGGCAGACTAAACACAATGGTCAATGTGTATACTCTGTATGTTTAACTTTCGTCCTTATTAAAACCTGAATTCTTATCACATGGTGAATTGTCAATAGCATTTGCTACGGTGGCGTCACCATTATATCCCACTTATTTGACAAGCTGTAAAAGGCTAGTAAGTTGTACAATCTTCAATAACACGATATGTCCTTTTAGAAGGCCAACGTCGTACCATTTCATCTTGTTTCTATTTATGTTAATCTATGTCAAGAGTTACTTTATGATGGATGGATTTAAAGGCTTTAATTGGCACAGTAAGTGCTATTTTTATCAAAGTATAACTGTTGGTTTGTAAAAGTGAGGTTACACAGAGTACACGTACTTAGCGAATCAGTCGCGTTGTTGATGGTACAGTATGGCCAGCTTTTCTGTAGAATGTCGCGGTGTCGCTACAATCGAAAACTACAATGGTATTACAAAATTACACGAGTTCTGTGTTCTGTAGGCGTCAGTAGTTTCGCTTTTGGCCGGTCTACGGATAAGTTGGTAGTAGGTACCAAGTACCAAGTTTTCGGAATGAGATCTTTTCGAGATGCAAATAGATCTGTCAATGTCAGTTAGTAATTATGTCTAATGTCAAACAAAATAAACAGTGGCGCCACCTATGGTGAAATTGAGAACTATCTTTGACAGATGTATTTACATCTTGAAAACGCTTAAACTACATTTGACTCTTCGACAATATTGACCACAAACGTAAAAGTTCAATAACCAAAAAGAAGATGAGACTTCCTAATAATACGACTCGACGTGGAAATCCAATAAATCATAAATATGTATCAGTAGGTATACATTTATCTTTTCATCATACAAGTTACGCCTAGTATCCAGTAGTAAAAGCCCACACAAAAGTGACATTTGACAGTTCTATTTTAGAGGAATGTGTCACGTACACATGTACACATCTCTATACCGATTCGTGGAGTGCGCTTGACCTACAAATAAAACTGATTCGAAGGGGCTACTAGCTGTCCCAGCTGATCAATCCGAGTCATTGAATCATTCTCAGGATGAAAAAAACTTGTCAAAATGTTCTTAAAGTAGCATCTGAATTGTCAAGTTGTCATTAATTTCTTATTAACCGACTACAAAAAAGGGGGCGTTCTTAATTCGATTGTATGTAGGTATGTTAAGGCTGATTTAAACTGAACGAACATAGAGCTAGAGCTGGAACAAGAGCATTCTTTCTCGATCTTTTAGTGTAAACGAAATATCGTTCTTAGCGTTTTCCATATTAAATATTCCATAGAATCTTTGCGAACGCAAACAAAACAACGAAAGAATGTTCTACGTTTGTTTACACCAAATGAATTTGATACAGTGGGGATAGAATGTGCATTCGCTCGTCTGATGTAAATCGGCCTTTACGCGATAGCTCCGCCAAATGTGAATTTTAGTTGTTATTTATTATGTTGGGTTGTTAATGGAGATATTAATGAAATGTATATGAGAAAAATTCATATAATTTTCCCACAAAGGAGAAATTTTATGGAAATCGGTACAGTGTTTTAAATTATTGGAATGTTATTTATATTAATTATAAATTATTTGAATTTCTTCGCTTCCTCCCAATTCAGATAGGTACACGTTGCACTTGAGCAAGATCCTACTAATATTGTAAATGCGAAAGTTTCGATGTTTGTTGCTCGATCACGTCAGAACGTCATTAAGAATCCGCGCTTCTACCGCCTAACTAAATCGGCTATCGCTTCGCTAATGCTGTCTCTATCATTTCAAGAGAAAAGAAAAGAGAGAGATACATCAAAGCGATGACATTTTTCGTTCGGCGGTAGACGCCCTGGGGGTCTACCGCCTAACGAAAAACGCTTTGATGCTTTGACGCTTTGGCATTGCCGTCTCTTTCATTTCAAGCGAGAAGAAAAGAGACAGCAATATCAAAGCATCAAAGCGTCAAAGCGTTTTTCGTTAGGCGGTAGAAGCGCCGGTTGAAATTTGGAACACTATAAGAATATGGACTGGAATAGCACTTACGGACTAAGGGGCTGCCCATTAATCACGTGATGTTTTTTTAACATTTTTTAACTCCTCCCTCCCCCTTGGTGATACGTGGTGAGATTTAAAACTATACCAAAAATCACGTGTATTTTTTGGTACATACAAAGAATTTAAAAAAATATATAATATTATTTAAATACCGGTATAATCTAATCTAATCCTATTCTAGGCGCGCGAAGACTTCGTTCGTTGCCGGGCAAAGGCAAGTCAACGCCGCTTTTCGATTTAAAAATCATGCGTTTGACGAAAAAATAAATACACGTGATATTTTACTATACCCCCCTCCCTCCTTGTGATATTTCGTGATTTTTGCCGAACCCCTTCCCCCTTTTGAATCTCACGTGATTAATGGACAGCCCCTAATGCTACTGTTTATCCCGGGAACACGCAGGTATAACCGAAGGGGGTGTTATACATATATTTATATACTCGTTTATAAACTTAATTCGCTTACCGCAATAAGGCTACGTTAAAGTGCCAATAGGATTAATATGGATCACGATAATTCCTGCGATATTGAATTTTGTCTCGTCTCTATGAGCACGCTTAATGTATTATTAATAGTGTAATAAAACCTGTTACATTGATCTATTATTATTATACAGGGTTACACCCAAGATATCATGTAGGTACACGTCGTCTACATAAGTTGACTGAGAGGTCTCAGTTGCGGCCACTAATCCTCACGCCCGTGAAGGTGGCGTACAACGCCTTGCGCAGCTTGGGACTGCCAGTAGAACACTGGTCGTTTCTGCTGGTCCACATCCTGCTGGGCAAGGTGCCGCTGGAGTTGCGCGCCCGGTTCGAGCGGGAAAGGGGCCTTCACGCCGACCCGAAGGTCTTCCCCACGTTTGAGGAGCTACTTCGGGTCCTGGAGTGGGAGGCGAGGATGGCAGAGTCGGCGCCTCAGGAGGCGCAGCCCGCCGCGTCAGCTCGTGGCCCTGCCGGAACAGGACCGCGACCTACCAATCCCCGCACTCAGGGTGCGGTGAAGCGGACGGCGACGGTGACGAGTGCGTCGGAGCAGGAGTGCCCGAACTGTGGCCAGCTTCACGCGCTGGTCGGCGAGGAGCCGAGGATTTTGAAACCTCGTCTCCAGCAACTCCATCGCCGTGCCGAAGTTGTCGTCGTCCAGCTCCAGGTGCTGGACCAGGGAGAGTGCCTCACCCTCCAGTGACGTGCGGAGATAGGCCAGTTTCTCCGCCCTTGTTAAATCGGTGCGTGAATCCACGAGAGAGGCGAACATGCTCCGGAAGCCGCTCCACTCCCGCAGGTTACCTGTAAACCTGGGCAAGTCCAGAGTGGGAAGGCGTCCCACTACACCCGAGCCCGCATCCCTGATGACGGGTCCCGAGCTCGCCCTTCCCTGACGAGACCTCTCCAGCTGGCGAACCCTTTCGGAGACCTCGTCGTACACATCCAGGATGCGCCGCATGTCCGCCTCGATCCTCTCCATCTGCTCCTCAGGTGGAGACGGCCTTGCATCCCGCAGCGATCCTGCGCTCCTCTCAGCGACCTCCAGGCGCATGTCGAGCTGTTCTGCCCTGTTTAGCAGCGCCTCCTCCCGGTCTCTCCGGCCGACCAATCCTTGTAAGGATTCGAACCATCGGAGCTGGTTGGCCAAATCCGAAGCCATTTTTAAATTTAAATTTAAATTTTAAATTAGCCTAAAGTTCGGACAATGTCACAACAAATATATCCGCAACCTAAAAAACCGGATACCACTTAATACTAATTTCCCGACAGTTTGGGGAGAAATTATAAACTGGGAACCCCCAAATATTCGGCCTACCCGGTATATTTTGCCAGAAAAATAAAACAAAAAGGGAGTATTTACGGCCAGCGACGCTCCTGCTACCAATAAATGTACAGTATTTATGTCAGAAATACCGTCTCGGGGCCCATAGCGAGAATTAAAAACAAATTAAATGCCGTTATACCGATTTTAAGAGTTACTCCCTAATTGCAAACAAGGTACCTAAAATTACTCACCCAATTACTGCTCCCGGCGTCGTCCAAGTCCCTGTTTGGTTGTTAGGAATAGGGAACGGAAACACGGGAATAAGGAAACCAAACCAGACAGCTCCAGACTTCCCGTCCCAGCAATAGTTCAACCGGTCCAGCGGTTGAGAAGGGGCCAATCCAATAGCCACTTCACAATTAATAATCCAGCACTAATCCCGTAGCGATATATTACAGTTAATAACGTATTCCCGCACAATTATTAACACTTTAAACCAGATTATATAGAAAACGCGCCTTTTCGTTCCAGCGAAAAACCGACAACGTCACTTCACAGCCGGCTGTCAAAACCATAGACCCGCTATGATTTTTAATGTTGCCCGATTATACGGAACACCGATGTTTGTTCAATTAGCAACGAACATCAAAGCATACAAACTTTCACATTTTTATAAGTTTTAAGTACGTCATGTAAGTAAGACGATGTACGTCATGTAAGTAAGACGAGGTAAGCAAGACGATGGACGGCAATCAGTCTGCCCATACCAGCACAGTGTCATGCAGCTATTGGAACATGAAGAGTCCAAATCATTGCCTAGCACTGCACTGTGCTCATCACCCAGACATATAAGATGTTTTATCAGTATGATCTGTAATTTCACTGTAGACATGGTCCTTCAAACCGGAACACAGGGGATGTTTTCGCATTACTGACGGTAGAATAACTTGGCAAAGCTGAACTGTCTGAACTGACTGGCCTTGCGGCTTAGTGGGTAGTAATTCTGCCTGCGAAACCGAGGGTCGTGGGTTCGATTCCTACCCAGTGCAAAAATATATGTGTGATGAATTCAAATATTTGTACTGTGTCTGTGTATAATAAGTATGCATTTAAAACCATATAAGTATTATATCAGCTGTCTGGCTTCCATAAACTAAGCAAAGCTTGTACTTTGCTTAGTTTGGGGTCAGATGGTGTTGTGTGTGATTTGTGTCCACCAAAATTTATTTATTTATTTAAAGGCATGTGGTACTTTCTTAGGCTGGCTCTACAAAGTCCTAGAACAGGGACATGCCCCAAAATCGGGTACGATAATTTAAAAATCTAAAAAAAAACAAAATAGCTAATGGTACATGGCGTATTATTAAAGCGGTAAAACAACTGGAACAGCAACTACGCGGGTAAAATGGTGGGTATTTTTAGTCCCCCCCAAATCCGACGCTGTACTAATGACCCCTTCCAAAATTTTAGGTTGAAACCGCGCCAGGTTACCACAGGGGGTCACGTAGTCGCTGTCAAATCCCAAGGCCGTGTCCTAAGTGCGTGCGTGCGTTTTCATTATTGGTCCCACCTAGGTATTGCACCCAGCCTAGGGGGGGTCATGGTCATGACCCCCATGATACCCTCTGAATCCGCCCTTGCCTGTTCGTTATTGGATGTAAACAAGTGGTAGATTATAAAAACAACTAAAAAGTAAAGAAAAGAACATACCTAGATACAGTTTTTATAAATTTTGGCAGGTTAAAAACTACTGCCACTCAGGCGCGGTCGCAGCCTCGAATTTGGGGTGGTCACGAGTAGTATACAATAAATCGAGTAAAAAAGACTTTACTAGTAGCGCCCCACGATTTTACCCGCGTAGTTGACGCTCCAGTTGTTCCCGCGTTTAAAAATTAGTCTATGTACTATTAGACATTTTGTTTTTTTTTAGATTTTTAATGTAATGTATATGATTTTGGGGGGGTCATGTCCCCCGTGACCCCCCCCCCCCCCACCCCGGTGGACCCGCGCCTGCTGCCGCTGTCTTTAAAATTTCTTTATAATGTGCTACTTACTACCTACTATAGTATAGTAGGTAGTAAGTACAAGTAAGTAAGTAAGTAGGGGTACATTATGTACCCCTGTATACCTATAATGTGCTACTTACTACCTACTAATAGTTAATAACTATACGATCTTTGAGGATTTAACCATCTACGATTTAAAATACCATTTTGTTGTCGCCAAACAGAGTGAGTGTAACGTTATAATATGTAACTAAATAGTAAATAAATATGTCAACGCAAAATTGCAATAACCGTCAGATTATAATCTAACACGTGAGATGGTAATCTTACGGTTAGGTTCGCTCCTGTATGGAGTACTGTTCGCACCTTTGGGATGGATCGGCTAAGTATCAGCTGGAGACTTTGGAATCGATTGAGAGACGTGCCAAAAGGCTCATAGGTAATGACACTCTTGTGCGTAAAATACTTCAAAGTCTTGAACATCGCCGCAAAATTGCCAGCTTATCGGTTTTTATCGTATACATTTCGGAGAGTGTGCAACTGATCTGCATGATCTAATACCACCTAGCCCTTTCTTCTATCGGACTTCTCGCATCTTAAAAAAGCGACATCGTTTCATGGTTGATGTTCCACAAACTCGAACGAAGAGATTCGACTCCACCTTTGTGATAAGAACGTCTAGGTTGTGGAATGCGTTGCCTGAGTGAGTTTTCCCCGATAGTTACAATCTTGGTGTCTTCAAATCGAGAGTGAATCGGTTTCTTCTAGGTAAGCACGCTCCATCGTAGATCGCATCGTCGCGCGAGATGGTGCTCAAGAGCGAACCAATAATAGTTGAAAAAAAAGGTCATAATCTGATGGTGTTTACAATTTGACAGTAGACCAACCAAAGTCAAGTAGTCGTTAAGTCTAGATACTTTTTATAGAGTTTACTGTAAGTATTTGTTTTGATGTTTAACGAGTACCTAGTTAAAGAAAGTTCTGGTGATCATTTTTATAGTAGGTATAGAGTGACGAGACGAGCATGACATTTTGCCTGAAGGTAAGCCACACGCCTGCCCACAACAGTACAGTGACACGCAGCTGTTGTATCATGAAGAGTTGAAACCATTACCTAGTAACGTACTGCGCTCGTCACCCAGAGATACTTATAAGATATTTTATCTTTATGCCTCGTAATTTCACTGGAACCATTGCCCTTCAAACCGGAACACAGTGATGGGTTCCCACTACTGTTTGGCGGTAGAATAGCTAGCAAAGGCGTGGTACTTCCCAGGCGGACTCTGCAATGAAGCTACCACTACGCACTACGAAATACTATTACGAATATAGATCCCTTTCGGCAGTATGGTATGTCTACCCGTTTTGCGTGAAATGCTTTAGGTTAAGCCAACGCGCATTTCTCGAATTAGGTACTAAGTACCTAGTTCAACTAAATTTTAACCGATCACTGATTCACTGAAATTTATCAAACGACGTTTGCTGCGTGAATTATTTCGAATAATTTGGCGTTTTAGAACTAAAACGCAATCGAAAACATTTTTTTTAAAAAATTTCTGTTAAATTAATGAATTCATTAGTAGGTAATGACATTTTTTAAAACTCTATGACAAAAATAGGGACTTCTGTGAAGTTCTTCGATATTTATTTTACCTACAATAAATAGGTAGGTACCTATTTATTTACGTTTTTAAAAATATGCTCATAGTTTTCATATAAAACACAAAAAAAAAACAACAATCGATTACTCACAATTATTCCGGTGATGATCGAATAGTCCGCTTTTTTAACACTTCGGCCAGATGAGAGAACTCAAGTTCCTTTCCACATGCACATCGCAAAAAAAAGTTACAAAAACCGCGGGAAATTGATTCCAATTTTAAACCGGAACAGTCCACATTTTATTTTTAATTCTAATCACTCAACAAATGTTTCTTTGTGTTGTTAATGTTTTTTTTTTATATTTGTGGTAATAGCACAGTGAACGCGCAATCACAGCGAGAATCGAAATGACAATGCGATGTAAACAATTTTGTTTGGACACGATAGGATTGTGGCGCGAAAGGTCGCGACGCGAGGTTGAGGCTATTGAACGGATGAGAAGATACTAGTAGTGACATCTGTTACTTTTCATGGAAACTATATTGTGCTTCGTAACCTTTCAACGGCGAACCCTGTTCACGGCTAGGTGCTATTTGCAACTCCTAATAGAGAGCAGCAGCTGTTAGAAGTTTTTTTGTGCACCACCTGTGTTTCTCGCAATGTGTAGGTACCAGTATTTAATATAATATACTAGCGGCCCATTCCGGCTGCGCTCGGATATTGTAATTTAAAGACTATTCATCGAAATAAAAACTATCCTATCTCTCAAGTTGGACCAGACTGCTCGCGGTGTGCCAATTTAATGTAAAATCGCTTAAGTAGTTTAGGAATCCATCGCGGACAAACATCGTGACAGGAGATTTATACATATTAAGATAAGATAAGATTATCTTATCGCACGGTGCATTTACCATTTAGTGCTACAAGGATCATGCAGCATTTTGAACCATAGAGAATAATAACGCCTTGAAACCAAGTCCGCGCAAGAAAATGGTAGTGGTAGGACAGAGTCCGCCTGGGGAAGTACCTACCACCTTTGCCAGTTATTCTACCGCCAAGCAGTAATGTGCAAACATTACTGTGTTCCGGTTTGAAGGGCAATGTTTCCAGTGAAATTACATGGCTTAGAGATATAATATCTTAGATCTCTGGGTGACGAGCGCAGTGCAGTGCTAGGTAATGATTTGGACTCTTCATGTTCCAATAGCTGCGTCTCACTGTGATGTTATGTGGCAGGCATTTTGCTAAACAGTAGGCACATGCCCTGCTAGTCACGTTACTCTCTATTTAAAAAAATAAAAAAATAGTGAGGTACTTAAATCAAATTGAGCTATATTGGCTTAGTCCGTTCGTAACTACCATCGCAGTTATCTTTGTACTGTGCTACCATCATTTGTCAAGGTTTAGCGTTAGTGCATGCGCTCACGACAGTTAAAAACATTGTGATGGTTTGTGTGGTACTGTACATACTCACATTTATTATCAATTGAGTAAAAGTAAACCAATTGAATAAATGTAAGAATTTATATTGACAACTGTTCGATCTTTCCCATACAAAATTTCACAAAGGAATGCTCTTCAACGGCTTAGCTCCATCTACTTATAGCGCCAACCCCTCTAAAACTCTTTTGAGATGGCGGGTAGAAGTGAATGGTATCCCACCTGCGCCCTCTACACTAAATGACACGTATATAAACTCAAATCCCAGTATTAAATATAATACTATAGTGAAATACACGGTAAACAAAATAGAGGTGATAACACGGCCCTCCTGCGCACGCTGCCAACCTTGGCAGTGTCACAGTCTGGTGTAGTTGCTGTGAACAAAATACACAATTTATTCATTTTATCAAAGTTAATTTTACTCTTCCAGTATTATCCACTTAAGATGAGTAACTTTCCCAAGCAGTTGCGCTGTCACATTGTCGCAACTCAAGGTACGTCATTATTACCACATTCTCCATAAATCCACTTAAGACGAGTAATGAATAGCTTTCCCAAGCAGTTGCGCTGTCTCATTGTCGCAACTCGAGGTACGTCACTACATTACCCACATTCTCCATAAATCTCAAACATACACCTTTCCCTAGCTGCCGCCTGGTAACTCTAGATACGCGGCATTAAAGTCATAGTCAAAGTCAAAGTCAAAGTTCATTATGTTCACTCTTAATGCTTTCTCTAGCAGTTACACTCTTAGGCCGACACAAGGTACGTCAGTTTATGTCCAAGGTATTACGGTTTCACACTAACGCTTACTTTGTCAATGGATCGAAGCCATTGCACTTCACGATGTTATTCAAACGTTAACTCATCAGCAATCAATCATAATACCCGACAACATCCTAGAGCCATTGCACTGCTCGATTGGGTTTGACTTTCAATTACATATCTCTCCAAGTCTACTAATCGTACCTATTAAAGGTTTCATATTTTTCTCACATGTGGCCTTCTATGTAGTTTTTATAAACGCTCCCAAGTGATATTTATAGCGAATTAAAGGGTCTCATTTTTTTAAACAATACCAAACAATTCATTGGTAACGTACATAGCTCGGCATCATCTGACTAAAATCTTTCTAATTTCAACCATAAGGGTATCTTATAACTGCACTGAATATAACCACTTTGTAACCCAACTACGGTAACCAAATTCAAATCAAAGATGTAACTTTCTATTACTGTATTATGTTTTAAAATGCATGACCTTTTTCAAACAGTTTCCCTGAAAGATATTTAAACCAATATCCAACTGATTTACACTTTTTATCTATGGTTGCTGTGCCTCGCAACAACTCTTCCACAAAATAAGCTACTTCTCATAAAGTTTCATAAAACAGTATCCACAAACTTAAAAAAAAAACCGAAGGTGTTTCATTCTACGAAATGGTCTGATTGCAGTTCCCGGAATTGAAGTTTATTTTACAGTACCCCCTAACGAGATAATAATTAATAGTTTTAACTTGTCGGTGATATGCAAAAATTTCATTTGAAATGCAAAAACAAGGTTAAAACAATTTTTAAAATCGTTTCTTCAAAGTAAATCGTAATATAAAACTGTTTCTTACTCACGTGTACATTACGCACTTACTGAAACCACTGATCCAAGAATAACATTTTTAACTAACTGCGGGCGACGCTTGCTTTTCCGATTATTTTTCATCACCGTTGTGATTTCCAGGCGTGGTGTTCATAGCACTTCTGATATTATCAATTGAGTAAAAGTAAACCAATTGAATAAATGTAAGAATTTATATTGACAACTGTTCGATCTTTCCCATACAAAATTTCACAAAGGAATGCTCTTCAACGGCTTAGCTCCATCTACTTATAGCGCCAACCCCTCTAAAACTCTTTTGAGATGGCGGGTAGAAGTGAATGGTATCCCACCTGCGCCCTCTACACTAAATGACACGTATATAAACTCAAATCCCAGTATTAAATATAATACTATAGTGAAATACACGGTAAACAAAATAGAGGTGATAACACATTAAAGTTTTGTTTGGCGAACTTCAGCACATACTTATCATATCCAACAAGCGTGACGATTGATGAATCCATTTCACAGCCCACGAAAATTCTGTCTAAAGAAGTTTTCACTTCAAAAATTGGCAGTCGTGGGAACTGCTGATAGAAGTGAAAACTTATAACTCAGAATTTGATAGCTTACTTGGGAAACTACGTGAGTGGAAACAGGAAGGCGTTGACGTGAGCATGGTCATCTAGAAAAGCGTGAACATTTCTGCAAAAAGGTTCTACCTTTTTGCATGCCTTAGCAGCTTTGTTAAACGCTTTCTTCTTCTGGTACCTACGTGTCCTTTGCCTTACGCTGTCGAGCATCAACCCAAGCCAGGTAAGCCTCATGCTTAAATGCTTCAGAATTTTTACACTGAGGACCAAACCAAGGGCGAGCTTTGCTGGATACTGGAACGTCAAAGTATGGTATAAAATATTCCATAGCCGTTTGTATCACTTCAGTCACAGCATCCGCGCAGGTTGAAGGATCACCAGAAGAGAAGCACAATTACTGCCATGGGTAAGACGCAAAAAAAGAACGCATCTCATCCCAATCTGCTAACTTATATCGCCACAACCGCCAGTTGCCTCTAGGGCTGGGATCGGGCGAATGGTAGATATATTGAAAACAAGAAGTAAAACGTTAATTTGATTTGAATTAAATATCTTACTTTTGCCGTTTCAACACTTTCAAGTTTGCCATTTATTTTATAAAAGCATCGAAAGTACCGGGAATACTGGTCCTTTAGTCCGAAAGTCCCGAAAATCCCGGTTCTTCAAAACGGAACCGATGCTGCATTCCCTAATCACAAGCATTAGTCCTGTAACAAAGTGTTCGGCTCAATATTATTCAGGCCGCTAGTTAAAAGGCGCTGTTTAGTAAACAAATAAGCTAGTTGGCTGCAACATATAGGTACGTACCTACATACTTATGTCACCGTAAAACTGCCAAAACCGTGAAATTATAATCTAACGCGTGAGATTAGGTATAATATCACGGTTGGTTAGGTTAGTTTGTAATCTAACGTATATCTGACGGTTTTTAGTAATAGTCATAGTCATAGTATTTTATTGATAACAATATAAGTTACATGTCAATTCTTACGAAAAATAATAAAGTAATAATTAATAATAATTAAGTTACATGTCAATTTTTACAAATAGGTAATAATAAAGTAATAATTAATTATATTCCATCCAAATAATTGATTAAATCAAATAAAAATCTCAATCAAATTACATCATAATTAAACATTAAAATACTTTATACAATTTCACTACATTAATAATAAAAATCAACTACTGACTAGGTTGTTTATGAAACTTTTAGCTGTTCAATGTCATAGAACCTGTAAAATGCCTGTTCGGTAAGCCAGTGCTTTAACTTGCGCTTAAACGAGCCTCTAGTGGGCGCATCACGCACCTCTAACGGCAACCTATTGAATACTGTCGGCGCCATGACGTGTATCAGCTTAGAAGTCTTGGTAAGGGTGCAGGGTACAGAGCCGATTTACAATTTGACGGTGATAAACAAAAACGTAGATTCATCTCATTACGTTGGTGTAGTACTGTAGTAACAATAAAAACGAGATCCTATTTAGGGTGCAAATGAATTTTATTATTTACTGTTTTATGGATCATACATTTATTTCTTCAGTATTTTTTACATCTCTATCTTACAAATTATATTACAACAATTACTTAAAGAAAATAACATGTTGTTTTAAGCCAGCCGCATCCCTTCAGAAAGATGTCCTCTGTTAGTTGACGTGCCTTCAGATAAGTTTGAGATATTAACACCCCCGCTACCATGATGTTATAATATGTCACCATAAAATTGCAATTACAATAAGTTTACAATAAAATGCGTGAGATTATAATCTCATCGTAGGATCGGTTAGTTTATAATACAACGTCGTTAGATTTAATTTAACAGTTTTTACAATTTAATACCTATATATTGTATATACACATATAATAGGTGGAAGTAGGTACCTATTTCCAGAGGTGTATTTAGCGCGTGTAACGCCAGTGTCTTATCA
This sequence comes from Ectropis crepuscularia, assembly GCA_963693475.1. Classification (NCBI taxonomy): domain Eukaryota; kingdom Metazoa; phylum Arthropoda; class Insecta; order Lepidoptera; family Geometridae; genus Ectropis; species Ectropis crepuscularia. The sequence continues at coordinate 6,950,699 of OY856361.1, forward strand.
TCATGCGCGGTCTGAAGGGGGGGTCACAGGGGACATGACACCTCCCCCCCCCCCCCCCCCAAATCGTATAAGTTAAATTAAAAACCTACAAAAATTCAAAATATTTCATAGTTTATAGACTATTTTTAAAGGCGGGAATGGAACGGCAACTATTGTATTGTATGTTGTATTTCTACTCGTGACCCCCCCCCCCCCAAATTCGAGGCTAGGATCAAAATGGAAATGTTACAAATGTGAACACATCTTTACAAATTGTCCATCAATGTTAAATAACACAAATAAGTGGTAGTGTCAAAGGAAATAAATGGAAATTTCCCGTCTTGTCCCTCCCTGCAGCGCAGACAAACTAAAAAAAACTAAATAGCAACTAAGCAACCGCGTTACTTTGATTGTTCCCTGTACCTACCAGAGTACAAAATTATGGTTAATTATCATAGGTACTGAGAAAAAATATAGAGCCATAGAATCTTCAACAAAGTAATCTTTTGAAATATGTCATTACACGAAGGCAACTCATCAAGTACCTAGTGTTCATTTTTATGGGTTTGAGAAATGCCAAAGAAATAATCTATTAAGTAGGTAGGTACCTACTTACTCGAAGTCTATAACAATTCCATACTCGTCTTCCCTCCTATTGTCTAGGGGGAAAATGAAAACAGTTTCTTATTTTTAAAAAAATATCCAAATAACATCCCGATTTATATGAAAACTTGAAATAAGTATAATTATCTTCTACTCTGGAACGTTTAAAGTCAAATTTGTCTATGTCTGTCAATGAAATACAAAGAAGTAGCGATCTATGACATTATTGACATTGTTACAGGAAACTAATGAGGCCACAATCGTCCCGAACTAGGTTACCCTGTATCTCGGGCCCGACATCATTCAACGGAACACAAAACAAAAACCTATACCTCATTCCAAATCTCTGTGAATAAAAGGTAAACAAATCGATGTCACTCAAAATATGACAGACCAGCATTTCTCAACCATTGTTTTACAAGATAGTTTGTAGTACCTTTCATTGCTTGCCCTTTTAAATTTTCGCCGCATAAAAAGGCTAAATATATATGTATGCATATCATAAACACCCAAATAAATGTTCCCACTGCTGCTGGGACTTGGAACAATCAACACATTGCCGCTGTAAAAAATCGTCAGGCACAAGAATCTGCAATTGCTGAACATTTGATTGATGCTAAAACTGGTCATTGGATCGAGATCCACGACCCGAAGGTTCTATCTACCGAATGTCATTACTACGCAAGAATGGTTCGGGAAGCATTGGAAAATAAAAAACATAGGTATATATTTCAACTACGACGCGATGACCACGATATCAATAACCGAAAACTAACCAGTTTACGGTTATCGGCGTCGCGAAATCCTCTAATAAATAAATGTGTGCATAGCGCACTTAGTTTGGAGAAACCTGGTGATATGGTTAGTCTTGTGTGTAGTGTTAGTCACCGTGCAATTTTTGAAGCCCAAATGAGGGTAGATGGAGATTTCCTCTCATTTCATAATGAGAATATGGCGGGCATACGTACATTTATTTCCCCCACGTAAAAAAAGGAAAGGCAAAGCATTTGAGTTCGGAGAAGAATGTAACACTAGAAGAAAAGTAATTTAGATGTTTCCTTATGTGAAAACGTTCCTTTTATTTTTAACAATAATTAAATAAGACTGGCCTCGTGGCTTAGTTGGTAGTAGCTCTACCTGCGAAGCCGAGGGTCGTGGGTTCGATTCCCACCCAGTGCAAATATTTGTGTGATGAATTCAAATGTTTGCACTGTGTCTGGGTGTTTCTATGTATAATAAAAATGTATTTCAAACTATATAAGTATTATATCAGCTATCTGGCCGCCATCACACAAGCTTTGCTTAGTTTGGGGTCAGATGGTATTGTGTGTAAATTGTCCACCAATATTTATTTATAAAAAAAATATCTCGTTCGAATTGTCCTCGTACTACCCAAAACTGATCATTACACTATGACGTAATATTCTGTAAACACATACAAAAGTTTCGATCAAAATAACACAAAATGTATGTCATTTTAGAGTGAAAACTATACATGCTTTTGATAGTAAACAGCGTAATGTGGAACACGTATTTAGAGGTTTGCGATTTTCTCTCAACTCGTTACGACACAAGAAACCTTTTTCTCGGAGTTCTTTAGTCATACTCTTACTCTTTTATTGATAACGAGTAGTTGCATGTCATATTCAAGGTATTCAAATATTACCAATACAAGTCAATAATTTAAAAAAAAGTAGACGTCAATTTAAAATCCCATTACAATAAAAATCAAATAATACATTATATTAAAATCAAATTACATTATAATTAAAAATTCTAAATTAATGACAAAAATAAATAGAGTAAAATTAATCCATACTGGAATATAATGGAAATGGGCATATTCACAATATGGGCATGATGGGCAATATGGGTATGTTAGAAAAATAGGCTCGTACTTAATAAGAATAATTTGATGAAAAGAAGTATAAATGTCTTGAATGCAACATTGAGAGTTTGAGAAACACAGATCAAATTGCTAGTACTTAAAATCATATTTCTATCATCCTACCATTACTTTATATAATTTTTAAAATAAGATAGTATAGAATTATTTGATCAATACAAATCTAAGTATATGGTATTTAAGATCGCAATAAAGTCGAATTCTATTTGTGAAAAATATTTTAAGGCTATTTCATAAAAATACTAAGATTAAACGATGTTTATGTTATGGTATCACCTTTGTTTTGGTTTGTTTTGGTTTTCTACACAGCTTATTGGAATGCACTAAAAGAAACAACAAAAACAACATTATGTAATGTGATTTTGCCTACTCACTATATACTAACTTAATGTATCATACAATCATTTCAATAAGAGTAACATTATAATTATGTAGGTAGTTATGAATAAACTTCACTATGAATATGAAATAACATTGGTAAGCAATAAAAGTAACATTATAATTATGTAGGTAGTTATGAATAAACTTCACTCACTATGAATATGAAATATCATTGGCAAGCAGTTCTCAAACTTTTAAACCCAAGCAAATTAAACCAGTCATCGATCATTTAAGTGTACATGAAACTGATGCCATAAGTTCACCAGCTATTATTAAACGTTATTCTATTTATACATTTATTTATTCAATTTAAGATTTTATTGATACATTCACATGAGATTCCAACTTCATCATTTAACTCTGCACCACCATTAAATTCTCTGTTTGTACATAATCAGCAGCCAGAAGCCAATCCTGTAATACCGTTTTAGTTTCCTGTTTTGACAAGTTTATAATGTGCAACTTTTTATTTACCTTATTGTATAAAAAGGGAGCACAAAAACAAAGTTGGGTTTTTATAAAATGTGTTCGATACATGTGAAATCCGATGGGTATAGGTTTTAGCTTGCGATGTTTTCTGTGTGCCTGAACAATGTCAAATGGAATCTTGGTGTGTTGGTAAAGCACAATAGCAAGTACATACAACTGTCGAACTGTTAAAACTTTTGCAATTTTGTATAGCTCAGTCGTAGGGAATCTGAAATGTTTGAATAACATGACTTTTAAAACAGATCTCTGGGTTCTTTCGAGATGAAGTAAATGCGTCTTGAAACCACCGCCCCATACCGTTATACAATAAGTTAATATGGATTGACAGAGGGCTGTATACGTGGTTTTTAAGAGATCGGGATTAGCAACACACCTAAGTTTCTTAAAAACCCATACCAACTTCCGTACACGAGCAGATATCATTTCCATGTGTGGAAGCCATGACATCCGATTGTCTAACATCACCCCCAAATATTTAATCTGTGTTACTTTTCCTAAAGAAGGGCAGGCACAAGATGTTGTGGTGTCATTGCAAGAATGGATTGTGATAGTAAGATTATCAGGGGGGTTATTGTTAGGACGTGACATTTGTGCACAAATAATAAGCGGAAAAAGTACTTCAGATATTAAACAATATTTGTTGGACAATTTCCATTTATCAACAACAGATGCGGATACAGTTATCCAAAGTATACAAAGAAATTTGGTTTCGAGTTGTAACCAAAAATGGGAAAAAGCTCAAAGAAAATCAGAAAGATTTGAGAGCCAAAACGTAAATTGGTTAAACGGTGAGTTCAAAGTACCATTGAACTCGTTCAGTACATCATCAGCTGAAAATTCCGACTTGAATACTGGAAATCGCGGTAGACAACCAAAGCCCTATGAAGAGTGTTCGGAAACTACAAAAAAACGAAAATTTGGAAAGCCCGGGGTAAATGACGGTATTAATAGGAGAAGTAGTCCGTATTATGCAATGTGTCCCAGTGGAGGTCACATACGAGCATGTGGACAAGTGCTACAATCGGCTTCCAATTCTGAAAAGTAATGATAGCATGTTCCTGATACCTCGGACCCATGCCATCGAAGACTGATCTCAATATTATTGATGTGGAAACGCTTACCGAAGAAATTTCCTTACTCCAACTCAGCAAATTCGGACACATCAAAATCGATCAGTGAAAAATTCAAATAAGTAGAATCATCTTCTACTGTGGAACCTTCATATCCAAGGCTTTCAGGTTGGTAAAAAATGCTACTACAAAGAGATGCAATGTGACCCAGTGGAGGTCACATACGAGCATGTGGACAAGTACAACAATCGGCTTCCAATTCTGAAAAGTAATGATAGCATGTTCCTGATAACTCGGACCCATGCCATCGAAGACTGATCTCAATATTATTGATGTGGAAACGCTTACCGAAGAAATTTCCTTACTCCAACTCAGCAAATTCGGACACATCAAAATCGATCAGTGAAAAATTCAAATAAGTAGAATCATCTTCTACTGTGGAACCTTTATATCGAAGGCTTTCAAGTTGGTAAAAAATGCTATTACAAAGAGATGCAATGTGACCAAGTGAAGGTCACACACGAGCATGTGGACAAGTACAACAATCGGCTTCCAATTCTTAAAGGTAATGATAGCATGTTCCTGATACCTCGGACCCATGCCATCGAAGACTGATCTCAATATTATTGATGTGGAAACGCTTACCGAAGAAATTTCCTTACTCCAACTCAACAAATTCGGACACATCAAAATCGATCAGTGAAAAATTCAAATAAGTAGAATCGTCTTCTACTGTGGAACCTTTATATCGAAGGCCTTCAGGTTGGTAAAAAATGCTACTACAAAGAGGTAGCGATTTACAATATTTTTAATTCAAATTTAATGCTTCACCAAATAAATACACATTCCGACAAGTGTATTATATGCAGAGTGTAACAACAAAACCGTACATTATATAACATAACATTTAATAATATTAAAAATGATTTAAAATATGAAACCTTTATAGATAATTTAACGCAATTAGATGCTAACCGCGAATATATGTGGGCGTACAAAGGAGGGTGTATAGAAAAAAAATTGTTATCATCTTTAGGATTTCAAAACTAGAATTTGGAATCCTACAGATGTCTAAAATATGAGGCTATTGCAAAAGAGTTTGAATTGGGATTTTTAAGTAACTGTTCAAGACATGACCGATTTCAAAATAAAACACGTACGTGTCACTGTAGCAGGGTGGAAGTGTACGCATTTTATTTATGGGTCAATAAAAATTTCATCATTATCAGGGATTTAAATAAAATCTGAAAAGTAATGATAGTACTCGTATGTTCCTGATACCTCAAACATATACCATCGAAAATTGATCTCAAGATTAATGATGTGGAAAGTGCTACAATCTGCTTCCAATCCTGAAAGTTAATAATAGTATGTTCCTGATACTTCGGACCCATACCATCAAATACTGATCTCAAGATTATTGATGTGGAAACGTTTACCGAAGAAATTTCCTTACTCCAACTCAACAAATTCGGACACATCAAAATCGATCAGTGAAAAATTTAAATTAAAATAAGTAATCATCTTCAACAGTGGAATGTTTAATGCCAAAGTTGACTATGTTGAACGCCATGTACGATCGCAGATGAAAATCACTGTTTGCAATAATCTTGCAAGTGAGAAAATGAAAATTTGAAAAACACTCTGGCTATTGCTATAATATATAATGCTATAAATTAAGATTTAACCGAATTGTGCGTGAACAGTAGCAGTCGGTATTTGAAGAAGGTCGAGTTATTGGATACCAAAGAGGGACGTTTTCTACAAAACTGGGTAATTACATTTTATCTACACACTGATGATTCAAGAGGGAGTAATATTTCACCTAAAAGCCGTGTTGTAATTATAAAAAGTGATTTAATGTATAAAAGAAAACTGCTTAATTTATCCTTGTGTGGTACGAGTAATAGAAGTAATCGATTGTTGCTATATAAATTGAAAGCTTTACACTCTTTTAATTCACGTGCAAAACGAAGCAGTTCTTCGAATACGCTACAACAGAAATGGTCGTCTGACACATTTGAACAAAAATATAGCGATGAGAACGGTTTGGAGATGACTGTAAAACTCCCGAGAGGTGCGACCCGCGGTAAATCTCAACAACGTCACCACCTTGATCTGAGAGGAAAATGTGATGTGAGGGAAGACGGAAAAACAACAACGGAAATAACAGATGCACCGCTTAAGAAAGAGGAGGTCAAGTCAACGACAACGATGACTTCTACAATTGTAACGTCTACAACAACAGTCTATCCATTGAGTGAAATATGTTGACGATATAAAATTACGATTGAAAGTGTTATATTATGGGCTTATAATCAATTGGAGATATTGAACAAGGGTGAAATTTTTGAAACAGGATGTCTCACTAAAGTGCCTACAAGTTAGTAACAACCGTTTCGATAGAAATGTGGTAAGGAATGGTGATAAAAATTATATTATCGTTATATGTCATAAGGTCTGAATGATTAGAGAACCAAAGGAAGCGATGATAAGTCTATGATTACCTCTGTCCATGTCAATATGTGAGGTACCGTATTGAATCGTTCACAATGATAATTCTGGGAAAATAGATAGGATATAAGACAAAGTGGAGGTGTGTTCATGATATAAAAACCATACAGAACATGAATCAATATTCATTTCATAGCTGAAGCTATCAATCAAGTGACCAAGTGGTCAAGTACTGAACCCACGGAAGCGACCAGTGTTTGAATCCACTCAAGATTTATACAACGTAAGATACTTTTTTTAATATAAGTATACAAAATGTCTGCTGAACAACTGCTTAAATTGAACCGTCTCGGCGGTAGTGTTTGGGTAAAAGTTTCCGAATTGGAAATCAACAAACCCTACAAAGTGATGGAGGTTAAGAGAGCATCTTCAAAATTTAACCAAATCAGAATGCAAACGGTTGCATACCTTGAAAATGGATACACTGTTTCTTTACCGGCAAATTTGATGATTTAGAAAAAGAATCGTTTGAAGCTTTACAAGGAGGAAATGTGTATTTAATTAATAGAGGATTACATGGTAAAGCATGGAACATATCTTTTACAAATAACGAGGAGAAATAATCTGATTGTTTTACTAACAGCAGAAGATTAAATACAGACAGAATGTCGAATGAAGCCTTTTTAAACATTTTATTTACAATTTGATACAGAATGAGTGTAAAAATGATTGGATAAAATACATTACAGAAAACAAGATTGTACAACTTTGGACAGTTGCAATTCCTCTCAACAGATTGAATGAAGATTTCAATCGAATCATTCTACATTTGTATACAAAAAGCAATTTCAATGATATTGATATGTTTGCAGTACTACGAACTTGGGATGAGTTGCGTTCTTACCAGGAAGACAGTGGTGTGAAAAACATCAACGTAACTCTTCAAGATTGGATAAACGTGCTATTTGAAACTCCCCCCCCCCCGAACATTTCAATCACACCGTGATCAACGAGCGTTTGGGAGGGATTTTCATCAACATCTTACTAACGTGTATCACCATAAGTGGTGGTATAGAAATTTAAACTCTTAAAAGTGAAAGTGTATTTTAATCTCTGCGTTTATCTAAAATTGTATATACCTGTTTTTGCATTTGTATATCCGTGGGTGTGTGTGCAACTTGTATCATCTTTTCATTTATATATACATATATATATTTTTTAAACATACCAACCTGAAATGTTGGAAATCAATGTAAGATTCATCATCGATATCGAAGGCTTTCAGGTTGGTAAAAAAATGCTACTACAAAGAGGTAGCGATTTACGATATTTTTAATTCAAATTTAATGTTTCACCAAATACACATTCTGACAAGTGTATTGTATGCGGAGTGTAACAACAAAACCGTACATTATACAGTCCGTAATATTCACGGCATAACATTTAATAATATTAAAAATGATTTAAAATATAAAACCTTTATAGATAATTTAATGCAATTAGATGCTAACCGCGAACATATGTGGGCGTACAATGGAGGGTATATAGAAAAAAATTGTTATCATCTTTAGGATTTCAAAACTTGAATTTGGAATCCTACAGATGTCCAAAATATGAGGCTATTGCAAAAGAGTTTGAATTAGGATTTTTAAGTAACTGTTCAAGACATGACCGATTTCAAAATAAAACACGTACGTGTCACTGTAGCAGGGTGGAAGTGTACGCATTTTATTTATGGGTCAATAAAAATTTCATCATTATTAATGATTGAAATAAAATCTGAAAAGTAATGATAGTACTCGTATGTTCCTGATACCTCAAACATATACCATCGAAAATTGATCTCAAGATTTATAAGGCGGAAACGTTTGCCGAAGAAAATTTTTTTGCTCCAACTCAACATATTCGAACACATCAAGATCCATCAGTTAAAAATTTAAATTAGTAGAATCTACTGTGGAATGTTTGATGCCAAATTTGTCTATGTTGAACGCCATGCATGATCTCAGATGAAATCACTGTATGCAAATGTCTTGCAAGTGAGAAAATTTGAAAAACACTCAAAACTGTATGCATTATCCTCACCATTTTTCGTTTGTAGTTGAAAGTAATTGGGGTATCTAACTGGGGTAACCGCGAATATATGTGTATATGTGTGCGCCACAAAGGAGGGTGTATAAAAAAAATATTGTTATCATCTTCAGGATTTCAAAACTTGAATTTGGAATCCTACATATGTCTACAGTCCTACAGATACTGTGTACATCTGATCCTTATATATAAATAGCTTACGAAAACCTATTTCAGAAGAACTGTGGGAAGAAGGATAGGAATTTGTTAAAAGAGTCCTAAATCTTTGGTCAAAAAATATACGCGTACTTGAGAACCTCCTCCGTTTTTTCGTCGGTTAAAAATAAGTACGGGGTTATTTCATTAACGCTTATTTTATTGGTAGAGCAATAATACCAAAAAACATTAGACAATAAAGTTTTTCATATTTGGTCAGTGAAGTCAAAGAAATTTAGGTATTTTTTGTGTATAATTTAACTACCATTTAGTTTATTATCTATTTATTGTTATACATGACAAAGTAGAAGTATGCTTAAATATTGTACACGAAAAAGTAATTCTAGCTGACCCTCAATTATAATCATATTTATAATATTTTAAATAATAATTGTTTGGTCTCAAATGAAATCACTGTGTGCAAATGTCTTGCAAGCGAGAAAAAGAAAATTTGAAAAGCACTCTGGCTATCGCATCGACTACCCGATGAATTCGCGTTTAGATATATGGAAAACCCGGGGTAAATGACGGTATTAATAGGAGAAGTAGTCAGTATTATGCAATGTGTCCCAGTGGAGGTCACATACGAGCATGTGGACAAGTAATACAATCGGCTTCCAATTCTGAAAGGTAATGATAGCATGTTACTGATACCTCGGACCCATGCCATCGAAGACTGATCTCAATATTATTGATGTGGAAACGCTTACCGAAGAAATTTCCTTACTCCAACTCAACAAATTCGGACACATCAAAATCGATCAGTGAAAAATTCAAATAAGTAGAATCATCTTCTACTGTGGAACCTTTATATCGAAGGCTTTCAGGTTGGTAAAAAATGCTACTACAAAGAGATGCAATGTGACCCAGTGGAGGTCACATACGAGCATGTGGACAAGTACTACAATCGGCTTCCAATTCTTAAAGGTAATGATAGCATATTCCTGATACCTCGGACCCATGCCATCGAAGACTGATCCTATATGAATATGATATTGATGTGGAAACGCTTACCGAAGAAATTTCCTTACTCCAACTCAACAAATTCGGACACATCAAAATCGATCAGTGAAAAATTCAAATAAGTATAATCATCTTCTACTGTGGAACCTTTATATCGAAGGCTTTCAGGTTGGTAAAAAATGCTACCACAAAGAGGTAGCGATTTACAATATTTTTAATTAAAATTTAATGCTTCACCAAATAAATACACATTCCGACAAGTGTATTGTATGCGGAGTGTAACACCAAAACCGTACATAATACAGTCCGTAATATTCGCAGCATAACATTTAATAATATTAAACATGATTTAAAATATGAAACCTTTATAGATAATTTAATGCAATTAGATGCTAACCGCGAATATATGTGGGCGTACAGAGGAGGGTGTATAGAAAAACAAATGCTATCATCTTTAGGATTTCAAAACTTGAATTTGGAATCCTACAGATGTCCAAAATATGAGGCTATTGCAAAAGAGATTGAATTAGGATTTTTAAGTAACTGTTCAAGACATGACCGATTTCAAAATAAAACACGTACGTGTCACTGTAGCAGGGTGGAAGTGTACGCATTTTATTTATGGGTCAATAAAAATTTCATCATTATCAGGGATTTAAATAAAATCTGAAAAGTAATGATAGTACTCGTATGTTCCTGATATCTCAAACATGTTACCATCGAAAATTGATCTCAAGATTAATGATGTGGAAAGTGCTACAATCTGCTTCCAATCCAGAAAGTTAATAATAGTATGTTCCTGATACTTCGGAGCCATACCATCAAAGACTGATCTCAAGATTATTGATGTGGAAACGTTTACCGAAGAAATTTCCTTACTCCAACTCAACAAATTCGGACACATCAAAATCGATCAGTGAAAAATTGAAATTAAAATAGGTAATCATCTTCTACAGTGCAATGTTTAATGCCAAAGTTGACTATGTTGAACGCCATGTACGATCGCAGATGAAAATCACTGTTTGCAATAATCTTGCAAGTGAGAAAATGAAAATTTGAAAAACACTCTGGCTATTGCTATAATGTATTATGCTATAAAGGAAGATTTAACCGAATTGTGCGTGAACAGTAGCAGTCGGTATTTGAAGAAGGTCGAGTTATTGGATACAAAAGAGGGACGTTTTCTACAAAAATTACATTTAACATTTAATTTAAGATAATTAAGGGTAATTACATTTTATCTACACACTGATGATTCAAGTGGGAATAATGTAATTTCACCTAAAAGACGTGTTGTAATTATAAAAAGTGATTTAATGTATAAAAGAAAACTGCTTAATTTATCCTTGTGTGGTATGAGTAATAGAAGTAATCGATTGTTGCTATATAAATTGAAAGTTTTACACTCTTTTAAATCACGTGCAAAACGAAGCAGTTCTTCGAATACGCTACAATCGATATGATAGTCTGACACATTTGAACAAAAATATATCGATGAGAAAGGTTTGAAGATAACTGTAAAACTCCCGAGAGGTGCGACCCGTGGTAAATCTCAACAACGTCACCACCTTGATCTGAGAGGAAAAGTTGATGTGAGGGAAGACGGAAAAACAACAACGGAAATAACAGATGCACCGCTTAAGAAAGAGGAGGTCAAGTCAACGACAACGATGACTTCTACAATTATAACGTCTAACGTATCTACAACAACAGTCTATCCATTGAGTGAAATATGTCGACGATATAAAATTACGATTGAAAGTGTTATATTATGGGCTTATAATCAATTGGAGATATTGAACAAGGGTGAAATTTTGGAAACAGGATGTCTCACTAAAGTGCCTACAAGTTAGTAACGACCGTTTCGATAAAAATGTGGTAAGGAATGGTGATAAAAATTATATTATCGTTATACATTATGTCATAAGGTCTGAATGATTAGAGAACCAAAGGAAGCGATGATAAGTCTATGATTACCTCTGTCCATGTCAATATGTGAGGTAGCGTATTGAATCGTTCACAATGATAATTCTGGGAAAATAGATAGGATATAAGACAAAGTGGAGGGGTGTTCATGATATAAAAACCATACAGAACATGAATCAATATTCATTTCATAGCTGAAGCTATCAATCAAGTGACCAAGTGGTCAAGTACTGAACCCACGGAAGCGACCAGTGTTTGAATCCACTCAAGATTTATACAACGTAAGATACTTTTTTTTCTATAAGTATACAAAATGTCTGCTGAACAACTGCTTAAATTGAACCGTCTCGGCGGTAGTGTTTGGGTAAAAGTTTCCGAATTGGAAATCAACAAACCCTACAAAGTGATGGAGGTTAAGAGAGCATCTTCAAAATTTAACCAAACCAGAATGCAAACGGTTGCATACCTTGAAAATGGATACACTGTTTCTTTACCTACAAAATTTGATGATTTAGAAAAAGAATCGTTTGAAGCTTTACAAGGCGGAAAGGTGTATTTAATTAATAGAGAATTGTAATTTATAGAGAAATAAGATCAGTGAAAAATTGAAATTAGTAGAATCGTCTCCTACTCTGGATTGTTTAATGCCAAATTTGTCTATGTGAACGCTCATTAGCGAGCTTACCTAACCAATTAGCTAAGTTTTGAATAAGTATAAATTAAGAAACAACTTATACAATTAACCATTAGCACATAGACCCTCGACATAAACACCAGGAGATAAACAATCAATCGACACATATACTTTTAACATGATTACCATGTCGCGAAACAATGATGGAAATTCTGAAGAAACCACTCGTGGAGACGCTGAAGAAAGAAGTCGGTACGAGCAAGTCGATGATCGGAACAAACAAGAGAGAGAGCTTGTTGAATCGCACATTGTGCAGTTGGACAGACTAGATTAGGGTCCTGGTACCTCAGATACATACCATCGAATACTGATCTCAAGATTATTGATGTGGAAACATTTACCGAAGAAAATTCCTTACTACAACTCAACAAATTCGGACACATCAAAATCGATCAGTGAAAAATTGAAATTAGTAGAATCGTCTTCTGCTCTGGTTTGTTTAATGCCAAATATGTCTATGTGAACGCTCATTAGCGAGCTCACCTAACCAATTAGCTAAGTTTTGAATAAGTATAAATTAAGAAACAACTTATACAATTAACCATTAGCACATAGACCCTCGACAATAGCATCAGGAGAGAAACAATCAATCGGCACATATATTTTCAACATGATGACCATGTCGGGAAACAATAATGGAAAATCTGAAAAAACCGCTCGTCTAGACGCCGAAGAAAGAAGTCGGAACGAGCAAGCCGAAGATCGGAACAAATAAAAGAGAGCTTGTCGAATTGCACGTTGTGCAGTTGGCACACTTGAGTAAGTTCCTGGAACTCAACATATTCGGACACATCAAAATCGATCAGTGAAAAATTGAAATTAGTAGAATCATCTTCCACTGTGGAATGTTTAACGCCACATTTGTCTATGTGAACGCTCATTAGCGAACTTACCTAACTAGTCTAGTAAATCTTCAAGATTTACTAGACCATACAACAGCCCGTATATTAATGATTGAATTCACAAAAAAACCTGGCTTCAAAAATCTTAAACTATTCATGAAATGGGGCTGTTATGGTTCGTCGGGACAAAGTGAGTATAAACAGATTTTACCTGGTGAAAACTAGCGAAGACGTATTTTATGCTCTACTGTATACATCTGACCCTTATCTAGCTTACGAAAACGTATAGAGACTATTTTAAAAGAACTGTGGGAAAAAGGCTAAGAATTTGTTAAAAGAGTCCTAAATTTAAAAATGTAGAATCATCTTCCACTGTGGAATGTTTCATGCCAAATTTGTCTATGTTGAACGCCATGTACGATCGCAAATGAAATCATTGAATGCAAATGTCTTGCAAGTGAAATAAAAGAAAATTTGAAAAACACTCTGGCTATCGCATCGACTCAACCCGATGAATTCGCGTTTAGATACATGGAAGGTCCAGAGTAAGTGGCAGTTTTAGCAGGAGAAATAGTCCGTATTATGAAATGTGTGCCAGTGGAGGTCACATACGAGCATGTGGGCAATTGCTACAATCGGCTTCCAATTCTGAAAGGTAATGATAGCATGTTCCAGACACCTCGGACCCATGCAATCGAAGATTGATCTCAATATTATTGATGTGGAAACGCTTACCGAAGAAATTTCCTTTTTTTTTTTTTTTTTTTTTTTTAAATATAAAGTGACGAGACGAGCAGGTCATGTGCCTGATGGTAAGCAACATCCCTGCCACATAACAACACAGTGACACGCAGCTATTGGAACAAGAAGATTCCAAATCATTACCTAGCACTGCACTGCGCTCGTCACCCAGAGATCTAAGTTGTTATATCTCTAAGCCCTGTAATTTCACTGGAAACATTGCCCTTCAGACCGGAACACAGTAATGTTTGCACATTACTGCTTGGCGGTAGAATATTTGGCAAAGGTGTGGTCCTTCCCCAGGCGGACTCTGCCAAGAGTCCTACCACTACAACAATCGATCTCAGATGAAATCACTATTTGCAAATGTCTTGCAAGTGAGAAAAAGAACATTTGAAAAACACTCAAAAATGTATGCATTATCCTCACAATTTTTCGTTTGCAGTTGAAAGTAATTGGGGTATACCGATATACCTATATATAAATATATATGTTAAAAATCCCGAATTAATTATGCTTTTACTCGTCTGTGCAGTTCTCGTGCATTCATCTAACTATATCAATCTAGAATGCTGTCCAAGGCAAAATAATGCAACCATTGACCGATTAGATGCGCGAAGTAGTTTTAAAGGAGTAGTGGAACTTAATGCTAACTCAATGAATCTCTTTGCTAGGCGCGGAGATCTCATCTTCGATAAAACTATGCATGGTGGAGTGAATCCAAATATTTGACACATGGTAGGCCCAGGGGAAATGGCGGTTTTAGTAGGAAAAGTAGTCCGTATCGTGCAATGTGTGCCAGTAGATGTCACATACACGCATTGTGGACAAGTGCTACAATCTGCTTCCAATCCTGAAAGTTAATAATAGTATGTTCCTGATACTTCGGAGCCATACCATCAAAGACTGATCTCAAGATTATTGATGTGGAAACGTTTACTGAAGAAATTTCCTTACTCCAACTCAACAAATTCGGACACATCAAAATCGATCTGTGAAAAATTGAAATGAAAATAGGTAATCATCTTCTACAGTAGAATGTTTAATGCCAAAGTTGACCATGTTGAACGCCGGGTACGATCGCAGATGAAAATCACTGTTTGCAAAAATCTTGCAAGTGAGAAAAAGAAAATTTGAAAAACACTCTGGCTAATGCGTTGACTCAACCCGATGCGAATTAGCGATGGCAGTTTTAGTAGAAGAACAAGTGCTCCAATCGGCTTCTAATCCTGAAAGGTAATGTTAGTATGTTCGTAATAGCTCGAACACGTCCCATCGAAGATGGATCCTAAGGTTATTGCAAACATCTTGCAAGTGAGAAATAGAAAATTTTAAAAACACTGGCTATCGCATCGACTCAACCCGATGAATTCGCGTTTAGCAAAAAATGGAAGACCCAGGAAAAAAGGCAGTTTTAGTAGGAAAAATAGTCCGAATTGTGCAATTTGTCCCAGTGGAGGTCACATACGTGCATGGGAAAAAGTGCTACAATCGGTTTCCAATTCTGAAAGGGTGTATGTTCTTGATACCTTGGGCCCACATAACTGTTTGCAGACGTTATGAAGCACCCCAGCAAGTTTGAAAAAGAAAACGCGACCGCATTTTCAAAGGTAGGTGTAGGCCAGAGCAAATTATTCGATTCTATAATAAAAGATTATTTCTCTCACATTTTTCGCATCCATGAAAAATAAACACATTAGGTACTTGAAGAGATTCTTAAATGATATTTGTGTAAAGATATTAATCAAAAACTTGTTTGTGGGATATTCTGTGGCTATATTTTTGCACGGTAGGTATACTAGGTAGTTAACAATGATATAAATGTGAACTTACAGGGAAAAATCAATGTAACGCGGTCATCTCGCAGATTGCCTACGAATGGAGTTCCTATGGCTGGATGGCCGGTTAATTTCTTATGCTGATGTCGACAAGTAGATGATTAATGATCGATATAAAATATTTGTATAGACTTAGTTTATTCTTTGGTATTTAAACTTTGACATGTTCTCTTTTTATTCGGATTTTTTAAGCATTCGGTTCGGAGATAACATGTAGCATGGTTCAATCACGTGACTCAGATTCTGTGATGAATTTCAAGCAAATATTTACATATTACGTCTTCTTCTCTTATATCTTACATTTCAGAATATTTCCATCGATTATAAATACGGTGGAGTGGTGATTGCATCTGCCATCTGCGAGCCCCAACTTCATGTAATGGTCGCTAGTTTCCCATATCTGAAACAATACAAATGAAGTACTTAGGTACAATGCGACTGGATAGCCAATCGACGCTACATACGCCCGCCCTTCATTCCGCTAGCTCCCCTCAGGTACCTTTTGTTTTACTTCTACCCAATAACGGTCAGCACTAGAGTTTCGTCAGTGCATCATCACTCGCTCAAGGTCGCGCGGTTTTAGCCTACAGATAGACCGTTCCTCCCAGGGAACAAGTGCCAGTCGGTTGTCGGACGCACAGCTGAGCGCTCGCGCAACACGTTTCCCGCGCATATTGTTATTAATAGATATGTCGACAACCCTCCGCGCTAGACAGGGACAGAGTTACGCGTTAGAAAGAGCGCAAATGTTTATTTGACAATCGCGAGCTGAATTGAACTTTGTTGAGTCCCAGCAAGAGTCGCTATTTATATAATGAGGGAGTTTCCGACGAGACAAAAATAGTTCCAACGGACGCACTAGATGGCGATTGTTCGAGATGCAGATAGATCTGTCTCTACCATATACTCTCAACAGTGTAATCCCTTTAGAGACCCTACCCGTTTTCAGGGAAAAAGTATAGTGTAAAAAGTGTCTTTTTTAATTTTAAAATATTGGGAATAAAAATAGCGAATTAGGTTGATAATGTAATAAAAAACCGTTACTGATCACAATCCCTTTTCAGTAAAAATCTTTAGAACTCCCGAGGCAATAGACACCAACTAAGCCAAAGTAGAAGGAAAATTCAAAGATATAAATAGCAACACTGATACGACAATATTTTATCCACAGACTAAGTAGAGAGATACTCTCTCGACTGAAGGATTAGTATCCATAGCCAAGAATAAATTTAAAAAATATATATTTTGTCTTTCATCAGGTTTACGAATTTGTTTTGAAATTTTGATGTTTTGATATACCTAGTTTTCATTCGAATAAAATGCGTACATGAATAAAGTGGTTTATTATTTATTACTAGAAGTCGTGCTTTCGCAAATTGAATGAATTGAGTCCCATTATGCCTAACGCTTTTGACAACAAACCAAAAGACCTACAAGCGCCCCCTATTATCGTTTTATTAAATCATATCTTTTTGTCTCGTCGGAAAACGGCTCATTGTTTTCGGTAAGTGAGGCTTATGTACTTGTACCTATATTTATTCTGTGGTTTCGTGCCGCTACTTGTATAGTTTAGAGATGAAATCAGAAACAATTTCGTTAATCCATAAAAAAGGGGTCTTACACAAAACCACGATGCGATGCCATGATGCAATACAACTTGCGATGCGAATTGCTGCGATACGATTTTGTGCGGCAAACCGTTGGTTAGGGTAACCATACCTTCAACGGTAGTCAGCCGCGTTGGACGTGTTTTTCGGAAGCGTAACATGGATCGCAAAAAGGATGTTGCACTGTTGTCATTGTTAAATTAAAAGATATGAAAGAAAAAGAAGATTTTGGGTTCATCCATTTATTACGATTATGAATAGGATATATAGCTGATAGGAACTATTTTACTCGCAAGAATTATGGGTTCAGAATAGATTTTTTTTTTGATTATTTTAGAATGAGCTTATCTTCATTTGAAGAGTGTCTTTATCTTCTGTCTCAGAGCTGACTAAAATGGTGTCACCAAGTATGACGTAATATCGCAGGAATGCGCGATGCGAATCAGATCGGAAGTTCTTGCGGTGCATTCGTGTATTGTCAGTACTAGTAGTGGTAGGACTCTTTGCGCCCCCTCGAAGGTTCCAACCATAGATCATATACCCTGGGTTATTGTCTTTGGTTCAAACTTAATTCCTTCCCGAGGAGGTGACGCACCGTTGATTTCCGGCGCGTCACTGGAGTCAAATCAAATTATAGCGTAATTTCATTGGTCGTTAACTCGTTCGGTATACAGCATACGAGGAGTCCCCGCAGGCGAGATAACGACCAATGAAAGGAATAAATATTAGTACAGAAGCCTCACTTATCGAAAACAATTATATAAATAGCGACTCTTGCTGGGACACAACAAAGTTCAATTCAGCTCGCATTAGCGCTCAATATCTGTCGCGATTTTCAACTCTCTCATCTAACGCGTAACTCTGTCCCTGTCTAGCACGGAGGGTTGTCGACATATCTAATAACAATATGCGCGGGAAACGTGTTGCGCGAGCGCTCAGCCGTGTGTCCGACAACCGACTGTCACTTGTTTCCTGGAAGGAACGGTCTAGCGGTAGGCTAAAACCGCGCGAACTTGAGCGAGTGAGGATGCACTGGTTACAAGTCGATACACCGTCTGCAGGGATTCCCCGCTTGCTTTATACCGACCGTGCTATCGACCAATGAAATGCATCGGTCGATAAGCTTGCGGGTCGTGAGTCGTTCAATTTAATTCGCGAGTGTTTGTTGAATTAGCTCCAAAAATTAAAATTAAAATTGCTCCACATAACATTAATTGTTGATCCATGTCAAGAACGTCTGTTTCAGTGGCACTCTTGTTAATAACTGGCGACGTACATGGATGTTCTCCTACACCCCGCACACGGATTATCGACTAATGAAAATGGTTCCCCTAATGCGGGCCCTGTGATATGCTTTCCAGAAATCTCTCGCAAACGGCATGCGAGCCCGATCGACTAATGAAAACGGTTCCCCTAATGCGGGCCCTGTGGCATGCGTTCCAGAAATCTCTCGCACCCGGCATGCGGGCCCTATCGACTGATGAAATTGCGCCATTACCTAGTTACCTACCTACTTTGTGATTAGGTACTAAAATAAGGGGGCGTCCATAAATTACGTGAGGTCTTTTTTTAATTTTCTGTCCCTCCCTCCCCCTCTGGTGAGATGTCGTGAGATTTTCTTCAATCCCCTCCCCCATCCCCCAATCTCACGTGAGATTACGTATGTGATAAGAACGTCTAGGTTGTGGAATGCGTTGCCTGAGTGGGTTTTTCCCGATGGTTACAATCTTGGTGTCTTCTAATCGAGAGTGAATCGGTTTCTTCTAGGTAAGCACGTTCCATCGTAGATCGCATCGTCGCTTAACATCAGGCGAGATGGTGGTCAAGTGCGAACCTATTAGTAAAAAAAAAAAGATTTTTCATGATGTAGGTTTCTTACGTAAACACGTTAACTAGATTGTTTTATTCTTTGTGTTCTATTTGAGTATTCATTTATTTTTTTGTTTCTCGACTCACAAAATGGGTTTCAAAGTCTGAACATAATATGAAACAAATAAAAATACTCAATAATTAGTTTATTTTGATGCCTGAGAGATAGGAGAGATATCAATTAGGGTGAAGGAACCAATAATGGACACTTTTAGGACAGTGTTAATAATAAAAATCAATAAAAAAAAAGTACAAAACTCAGATCAGCAGTAATTAGTGAAAATAACAAGCAGTATTCTCAAGAATCAGCACAATGATTTACAATTGAAGTATTTATAATGAATGAGGGAGTTTCCGACGAGACAAAAATAGTTCCAACGGACGCACTAGATGGCGATTGTTCGAGATGCAGATAGATCTGTCTCTACCATATACTCTCAACAGTGTAATCCCTTTAAAAACCCTACCCGTTTTCAGGGAAAAAGTATAGTGTAAAAAGTGTCTTTTTTATTTTTAAAATATTAGGAATAAAAATAGCTAATTAGGTTGATAATGTAATAAAAAACCGTTACTGATCACAATCCCTTTTCAGTAAAAATCTTTAGAACTCCCTAGGCAATAGACACCAACTAAGCCAAAGTAGAAGGAAAATTCAAAGATATGAATAGCAACACTGATACGACAATATTTTATCCACAGACTAAGTAGAGAGATACTCTCTCGGCTGAAGGATTAGTATCCATAGCCAAGAATAAATTTAAAAAATATATATTTTGTCTTTCATCAGGTTTACGAATTTGTTTTGAAATTTTGATGTTTTGATATAGTTTTCATTCGAATAAAATGCGTACATAGATAAAGTAGTTTATTATTTATTACTAGAAGTCGTGCTTTCGCAAATTGAATGAATTGAGTCCCATTATGCCTACCGCTTTTGACAACAAACCAAAAGACCTACAAGCGCCTCCTATTATCGTTTTATTAAACCATATCTTTTTGTCTCGTCGGAAAACGGCTCATTGTTAGAAAATTGACAATATATAGAAAAAACGAAAATCACCAGTTATGGACACCTAGGATCCAGTTGTCCATACCCAGTGATGGACGTTACCCAGTTATGGACATCCAGTCATAGACAATGAACATAAACATAATTATGGCAGATATAAATAGTATTTAGGAGACAAATAAAGTCAAAGTACTTTATTCATAAATGTACAATTTTTTACACGTCAATAAATAAAAAAAAACAAAACAAAAGAAAGAGCATACAAATTGTATACATTTTCAAAGTTTGAAATTACTACTTTACTGTATTATAATAATTATTGTACAGAAAACTGTCAAGCATTATATGAGTATAATATATTTTTATAACAATTGTACTGACCCATGTCAAATTTTTATATACATTTTTATAGGACTTTGCCATCACTCTCTAAAAATTCGGTGTAACTGTAAAAAGCTTGATCGATAAGCCAGCACTTTAATCTGTTTTTGAAACTGCGAAAACTTGGAACAGATATAACTATTTTGGGAAGAGTGTTATAAACTTCAGGTCCCATAATGTGAGTTAGCTTCCGTGACCTTGTGAGAGAGTGTGATATAACATCCAGCTTGTTCGCCTTACGTATGTTGCGAGAATGTCTCTCTCCTTGCGTACTGTATGATTCTAGATTATTTCTAACATACATAGCCACCTGGTAAATCAATATAGTTTAATAAATAAAATGAAATAGAGTTTAATTTAAACTAATATTTTAATTGGAATTAAAACAGGCACTGTCATATAATAATTGTTATGTTTTATTTTTTCTTTCTACAGCAGTTTGCTCCTTCATGTTCTATTTTCTTGTTTTAGCTTTACTCTATCGGTATTTTCTTGTTCTAGCTTCTTCTTTTCTATTTCTTCCTTTTCGTGGTATTGTCTCCAAGCTTGGCTTGTTACTGCTGATGGTATTTTTTCTCTCTTAGTCCTTGTTTTCTTTTTGCCCTGCTCGTTTTCCGCCCAAAAAGGGGTTTCTTTTGAATGGAGATTGTATAATGATTCTCAAAGCAGCATCTATGGTTGGAGCATGCTTTGCAACTAGAGCTAAGAGCCACCTAACCAAAATTTCTCCTTGTTCTTTTGAAAGCCACCTGAAAGAAGACGTAAAAACCAGTAATGGACACTCACTGGATCCAGTGATCGACACTGTGTTCTTTACTGGTACATGAACTCCAATTTGTTTGGTTTAGAAATATACTTACACTGCTTGGGAAAAGATGTCAAATTGGTGTGCAAACTCAAGATGTTACTAAGAAAATAATTATGGACATATGTCGATAACTGGGTAAAGTCTGTATGGCAGAACCAGTAAATGACACCGGCTATAAAAAAAACTGCATGATAATAAGCGGGAAAAATTACAAATAATAATATCTCTCATTTCATTACAATACTTTAAAATATCATTAGAATTTAATTACAATAAATAACAAAGAAAAAACGGAAAAAAAATTGACTCACCTTGTTGACGATTACGTTAGTAAAATTAGATTTTTCTGGAGAAGCACTAACTTGGTCTAATGTTTACTTCGCCATCATGAAACAAAATGACAGATCGCACTGACGGATATTGTGAGGCAAATAGGAGGTCCGTTCTATATGATTAAGTGTTGCCACACCAAAATGTCAATGTGGAAGGCTTGTTTTCTTTGAAAATAGGAAAAAAGTGTCCATTACTGGGGTCTTATCCATTACTGGATCATCCACCCTAGTACATTGTCGTTTACAAAAAATATGGTTTCGTTGTTGAGTGATGAATGATTTTTTTGTGTGACGTCGCGACGCCGATGATGAATATTTGATAGGTAATAATAATTATATTAATTAAGATAATAATAATGGCTCTCTCCTTGCGAGAGAAGGCCCCGAGTCCCAGCAGTGGGAACATTTAGTGGGCTGTTGATGATTGATGATGAATAATAATTGTTACAATAGGTACATACTTACACCGTTTATCATTGCTACCTCTTTACACTAAATTTCTTGTATGCCAGGATATCCATCTATGTCAATTATAAAACGACTGGTTTCTGAGATACGGTAGTGTTGATTGTAGCTGCCACCTGCGAGCCCCATTATGTTACAAGAATAATCGCTAGTTTTCCATATCTGAAACAATAAATAGTTATTTGTTATACAAGAGTCTTCTTCTTCCTCGTGCCGATGATGTTTCTTCTTACTCGTGATCATAGGTCATTGCTCGTGATACTATTTCTTCTTTCCTTAATTTGCCACCCATATTGAGGGGAGTTGTGCAAAAAATGTGATTAAATATGCGCCATTTTGTGGCGCCGCCGCCGGTCATCTTGGTTAGTTTGTTATCAAACTTATCAGAACCTAAGAACACTCTATGAGTTTTCTCTTTCTACACACAAAAATGATATCGAAATCGGAATCTTAAAGCTCCATATTTTATTTATCTATTGTATAATAAAAATATGTTGATGGATAATAATCTACTTACTGGGAATCGAAGTACCACCAGATATCACGACCACTGGCTTATTATAACTTATAACACAACACTATCAACCCGCTGCTCTGATACGAATGGCGTTTCCCCGTTTCCGCGATATGTTTAATAAATAACCACAGAAAGTTAATTATAGGTACTTAAGTACATATTTTACAGATAAGAGCTATGTATAAAAGCCGTCACACACGTAGTTATAATATAAGTATATTACTCATATCTCATATCTATCATATTTCATAGCTGGACACATTGATATAACTAAGTAAAGGACATAAAATATTTTCGTTTATTTTTATACGAGTGTCTACACACGCAGCTACTACTTTTACTATGAAATTTTGTGACGTCACCCAACTATACCGTAATTTATACTACCTATGGTTTATTAATATATTTGTATTATGGTACCTATAGCAAGACATATTTTGAGTGTACAGCATGTTCAACATTACCCAATCGCACGTCACGAGTCGTTTTACAAGCTTTTATTGATTAGTTTCACCTATACCGATGTTTGTAATCATATCTTGAAAATTAAATTTGATCCCCTTCCCGCTTACTGATTGAACTGAAATCTTGCATATAGCATATAGGCACATAATCAATATTAGTACAAGTACAGAACACTCACTTAGCGAACACAATTATATAAATAGCGACTCTTGCTGGGACACAACAAAGTTCAATTCAGCTCGCATTAGCGCTCAATACCTGTCGCGATTTTCAACTAAACATTTGCGCTCTATTCTAACGTACCTATAACTCTGTCGCTGTTTAACGCGGAGGGTTGTCGACATATCTAATAACAATATGCGCGGGAAACGTGTTGCGCGAGCTCTCAGCCGTGCGTCCGACAACCGACTGGCACTTGTTCCCTGGGAGGAACGGTCTAGCTGTAGGCTAAAACCGCGCGACCTTGAGCGAGTGATGATGCTCTGATATAGGGGTCGTTTAAGTATTACGTAAGCACTATGGGGGGCGGGGGCTGTGTTTTACTTATTTTAGATGACATTGAGGTGGGGGGTCTACATAAATATGGTGATTACGTCAGCAAAATTATTTCTTTCACAGATGGCAACCCACACATTATTTAGGCTTGAAAACGCATTTTGAACGCATTAAATATCGTTGTGAAAACGGAACCCATTTTCGGGGGAATGGGTACCAATTACCAATGTGTATGTAGGTAAGCATGGGAGGGGGGTAAGTAGCTTTGCTTACTTTTGATGACAAGGGAGGAGGGAGGGTTAATCATTGCAATAAATCTGCTTACGTACCTAATACTTGAATAGGCCCGTTTTGTGCAAATCGCGTGACCAGTGACCACGCACGGTGATATGGTGCTGATCTGATGTTGGAGCTGGAAGGTGGCCAAACAAACTTTGCAATGAAACAGCACAACCGCTTTAAGTTTGGGCTCATTTGAATCCTCTTGACAAGTAAGTCTTTTAATAATAACCAAGGTCTGATGATGGATTTGGAAGGTGATCATAGGAACTCTGTAATAAAACGACGAAATCCGACCAAGTTTGGGTTCGTTTTATTCGTCTTGATGAGTACTTTGATGTTACATGGAAACCAGGGTCTTATGATGGAACTAGAAGGTGGCCATAGGAACTTGCCAACTGGTCGATGAGAAAAAGGAACCCTAAGTCACGTCGGGCCCTTCTCTCGCAAGGCAATCTATATTAATAGGCAATAATATACCTATATTACGGTACAGTTTGGTGATGTCGTGAATATATAATAATATATTTTAGCTACGTGTGTGACAGGCTTAACGAATTACTGATAACAAGTAAATAAAACGAAACCGACTACATTAATAAACCCCGATACTTGTTCTCATCGAACGCCCGCCGCCCGCACCTCACACGGTCCCCTTTTTCGTCATACCTCTCCTCCCTTCTCCCTTGTACTTACCCCGCAGGAGTGGACCCAGTTATAGTGGTAAAGGGCTTACTACATTTGGCTGCATTTAGTCGACTGAATTTAGTCGCCACTGAATTCAGTAAAGTGTAATAAGGTGTAAGTACCAACTTCTTACTTATGGCTAAATTTAGTCGCTAATAAATTCAGTGAAGTATAATTAATAGCATTATATTGCTTGCTTCTAACTTGTATCTGAATTCAGTCGACGGACTTTCTTCTGAATTCAAACACTAAATTTAGCGAAGTGTAATAAGGAGTAAGTACCTACCTACCTACTTCTTACTTATGGCTAAATTTAGTGCACTGAATTTAGTCGCTAATAAATTCAGTGAAGTATAATAGCATTCAGTAAGCTAGTAGGTAAACTAAATTCAGAAGCGAGGATTGTTTGTTTTTAACTTGCTTCTAGTTTCAGTCGACGAACCTTGCTTCTGAATTCAATCACTAAATTAATTTAGGTAGTTAAGTGTAATAAGGGTTTCAAGCCCATAGAATGGCTCCTTATCATTTCAACTTTGCCACATCCTGTGACGAGCCGCCATATCAACAGGAAAAGAGGACTCTATTTTCTGTTCCGAGAGGTCTTTATCAATACCGATGACATGAATACGCTTCATTTTCGACATTTACCTACCAGCCATGGACGTATAAAAAAAGTAGGACGTGGTCTCGTTAAAACAAAAACTGTGTCTATAGAGTCGGCCAGTGTGCGCTGTGTGCGTGCCAGCAAGTGGGTATGTGACAGCGCACTGACCGTCTATACAGACAGTTTTTGTTTTAGCGAGACTACGCCCGACTTATTCTAATAGGTATGTATCTAAGTCCTTTTTTTAATAAGTTGTTTTATAAGTCCATGCCTACCAGGCATGGACTGGAAAGAATAATGCTGGTGCATTATTCTTTACATTTAAAAACGAAAGGTCACTCATCAAGGAATCTCGGAAATTACAAATGCTAGGAATCGGAAATTTTGCATGGAGGATACTTTTAGCACGTAGGTCTGTATTATCTATTCTATGACGTAGGCGCTCGCTAAGACGGGGTTTTGCGAACTTCAATCCCTAACCTCTTAGGGGTGAAACAAGGGATGAACGGTTGTATGAAAATTCGTCATTTTCAAAGTTATCAAATTTTGCATCTGGACCCTTGACACGAAGCAATTAAATGTTTGTTCTATCAATTTTCTAATTTCGAGCTGTGCGGGGGTGAAATTGGGGTTGAAATGGGAGATGAATGTCAATGTGAAAGTTCCCAATCGTAGAAGATAAAACCGTGAAACTCTGTATCTATATCTGTATGGGGATGAAATTGGAGTTGAAATGGGGGACGAATGTCTCTTACGCTTTCACACCTAAACAACTGAACCGATTTTTTATGAAATTGTTTTATTATATAAGCTGTTTTTTGTAACCGTAAATGTGTCTGGGTATACTTACAAATAGATAGGTACCTACTGCCTGAGTTAACTTAGTTATTTCCTTATTTCGCGCGGACGAAGTCGCGGGTAATAGCTAGTTAATAATATTTATAGTGGTAGGAAGTAGGAAGGACTATTTGTAGTCCGTCTGGGGTAGTACCACACCTTGTCCAGTTATTTTACCGCCAAGCGTTAATGTGTCTTCAATGTGTTCCGGTTTGAAGGGCAATGTTTGCAGAGAAATTACACGGCGCATGTGCTAGAGAGGCTGTACAGTCCGGACTTTCTACATACATATCCATGGTCATGACTTGTGTACCATCCTTAAACCAATGTTACGTAAATGTTGGTCCCAAAAACGGCAGGAATCTAAAATAGAGTAAGGTCAATTCTACGGCGACATCCAACCTGGAATTCTACATAAACCTTGTTTTTCAAAGGAGACGGCTCATTTCTGCCCCAAGTCGTTTCAAGTTTAGGTACTTAATTAGCCCCGGAGACCTAAACAAGTTATTTAATTAAAATAACATATAATTAAATAATTCAAACTGTACATTCAATACTAACCTGCCAAGCGGGGATTGCAAATTAGTGACTAAAAAGTACCTTAATGACTATGCATAAGTAATTTTGTATTAAGGTACTGTAGTTCCATAAAACCAAACTAGATGGCGTTGTACGGCGTTAAAACACGCTAGCGAAGTTTATGTGAATTTAAATAAGCCTGTTAAGGTTTACTTCGTGGTTTGTCTTCGGGTCAGTATCCAATAAATAAGTACTACGGTGAACACTCCTTTCATTTGTACCTATGTGTACAGACTATAGTCAAAATCAGCCATGTTTTTCTCATTTTGGTTCAGTTGAAGTTTACGTACAGTAAAAATTCGTTCGAAACTCACACTACACATGGAATTTCTTTATTTTACCAAAGGTTTTGTAATTTTTTTGTGGTTTGGCCGAACCTCCGGTCCTTCTCTGTGTTGAGTCGATATTATTCTGAGCACAGTAGGTACGTCGCAAAGTTATGAATTTACTACCTTCTTTTAGTAGTAAGTACATAATCACGTTCTTGATTACCTACTTGCGGCGTTAATTTTTTTCAATGTTTTAGTTGATATCTTTTAAACCCCGCTATGCAGGATAAAAACATAAACGGTTCCTCAATATATGTTAAAAATCCTATACAATGATCCAATTTTGGTCAAGTCTCTTGCACTTTTTATGTGGGGCAAATGCCCATGGAAAATGGGCCGTCTCCTTTCTCTTAAAGCAAATAAAGCTACTACTTCTATGATTTGCTGTTTACTTCTCAATCATTCATGTACCTACACCAGTCAGGGCCGGATTTAGGGGAGGGCAAACGGGGCATACGCCCCGGGGCCTCCACAACAGACACTTCGGAAAAACAAACAAATTTCGACAGTTAACATCTTTCACGTTAAAAAACCCTATGTTCCCTTATGTAGTCTTCATTACTTACATGATTTTATCCCTCCTGATATTCTTCGTCCCAACTCCGTTAAATGCTCAATATCCCGTGTGCATCCAGTAAAAAAGTACTGCCTTTTAAGAATTGAATGATGCACATAATTAGTGCCTAATCTCGTGGAAATGTGCCCGAAATTTTAAATTTGTGCCTCCCACAGTTTCAGATTTACTTACTTAACAAAAAGAGATTCTGCTGCACGAACGTTCGCCCAGCAATTTTTTTTTTAAATGTTCGGTTTAGCTGGATATTAAATATGCAAAAAGTTAGTTTATATACGAGCATAAATGTCCCCTATTTCACTTTCTTAGGGTTTGAATAAAAAAAAAAAACTACATAACTCATTATTTTGGCCATACTAAATACCTACGAAATTTGATGTTAATATGTCCAAGGAATAAAAAGTTTCATACAATCGTTCATCCCCTATTTCACCCCCTTGGGGGTAGAATTTATCAAAATCCTTTCTTAGCGGATGCCTACGTCATAACATCTACCTCCATGCCAAATTTCAGCCCGATCCCTCCAGTGGTTTGGGCTGTGGGTTGATAAATCACTATGTCAGTCAGTCAGTCACCTTTGAGTTGTACATATTTAGATTTTTAGATAATACACTAAATAGGATTTGTTTAAATTTAAGTCGATTGTTTATAGGGAAAAACACATCACAAAATACACATATACGGTCGAATTGAGAAACCTCCTTTTTTTGAAGTCTGATAATAATTTATTTATTTATTTATTAGTACAAAAAAATCCACAGCCCTTAAATAACAGATATTAATTAACTTACAAGCTGTCTTACGGCCAATAACGGATTTACATTATGCGAATATAATTACAAGATTACTGAGTAGTTGTCGTACAAAAGATTTTAACGAAAATATGAGTGAAAATAAAAAACAATTCACACATAAACAGCAAAACATATGAGTACCGTGTGCATTTATTAATACCTGTAACATTGTGTGGTGTATGTGGGAGTGTGAGTGTTGCTGCGTGTGAGTGTGAATGTGAGAGAACGTGTGTATAGGGCAAACAGTGCATGTGCATAAAAAGTTGTCAATATTAAAATACTGGAGCAATTACAATGTTTTGTAAATGTTTCTTTTAAAAGATATTTTGTCACCATGAAAGAGATCAATTTTGTCATTATACTTAGTGTTGTACGTACTTTGAAGGCGATTAACTATCGAGTTCTGTGCATAGTTAGTACGAGACTGGGCGATAGAGAATAGTTTGGTATGTCTAGTGCGTTTCTTCGGCGTATGAAAATTCAGTATTTTATCGGTAAGGCCAGGACAATCAATATACCCATTACACAAGCCATGCAAGAATGCCATGTCTAGTAGGATGCGTCTATTTTCAAGGCTATCTAGCTGATGATACTTGCATGAATCCTCGTAGTCTAATGTGTATGTATGCGACCTATAATTAAGATATTTAGTGAATTTGCGCTGAATTTTTTCAATATCTTTGACATAAGTGGTGTAAGCTGGATTCCAAGATACTTCTTACATAAGAGTAGTAAAGAATCTTAACACATTTTATATCCGCAAATGGTTTACTGACTCGTAGAATAAAACCTAGACTTTTATATTTATGCTTTATTAATAATAGTTTCGACATGATCAGAGTACGAGAGTTTACTGTCCAGGAGAACTCCGAGATCACGCACTGTGTTTGTTTTTGATATGCTGATATCGGATATGCAATAGTCGAATAGAATAGGGCATTTTTTACGCGAGTATGAAATAAAATGACATTTACTAATATTAATACTGGCGCGATTCTTTTTGTAATAATCACTCAGGCGATTAAGATCAGCCTGTAATTTGATACAGTCAGACTTGTTTTGTATTTTCATAAATATCTTCATATCATCAGCATACATTAGAAACCTAGCATGGTAAACGCAATTGCCTACATCGTATAAATACCCCGCATAAAGTAAAGGAGTCAATATTGACCCCTGTGGCACCCCGGATGTTATGTTTATGTAATCAGAACAATAACCACCAAGAACAACAGCCTGAGAACGTCTAAATAGGTATGATTCGTGCCATCTCAGTAAGTTACCTCGAATACCCAATTCAAAGAGCTTTTGCAGTAAAATAATATGATCCACACGGTCAAAAGCCTTTTCAAAATCGGTGTACACCGCATCTACCTGCGAGCCGGCATCCATATTGGTAGCCAGATAGTTACTGAAAGTGCCCAAGTTGGTTGCAGTCGAGCGCCCTCTCACAAACCCGTGCTGTTCGTCGGGTATTGACGGCGCTATTATAGAGTACTAGCTGTTACCCGCGACTTCGTCCGCGCGAAATAAATGCTAAAGTAACTCAGGCAGTACCTATTTGTAAACCCAGACACATTTAACGGCTACTAAAAGCAGCTTATAATAAACATCAAATTTTCATCAAAATCGGTTGTTTTAGGTGTGATAGCGAAAGAAACATTCGTCCCCCTTTTCAATCTCAATTTCATCCCCATACAGTTCGAAATTACAAAATTGCTAGAACAAACACTTATTTGCTTCGTGTCAAGTACCTATATCCAGAATTTCATGGTTTTTATGTTCAACGATTGGGAAGTTCCATATTGACATTCATTTCAACCCCAATTTCATCCCCGCACAGTTCGAAATTACAACATTGCTAGAACAAGCATTTGTTTGCTTCGTGCCAAGTGTCTATATACAGAGTTTCATGGTTTTATCTTCAACGGTTGGAAACTTCCATATTAAAATTCATCCCCCATTTCAACCCCAATTTTATCGCCGTGCAGTTCGAAATAACAAATTTCTAGAACAAACATTCGTTTGCTTCGTGTCAAGTGTCTATAAACAGAGCTTCATGGTTTTATCTTCAACGGTTGGAAACTTCCATTTTGCCATTCATCCCCAATTTCACCCCCGTACAGTTCGAAATTACGAAACTGCTAGAACAAACATTCGTTTACTTCGTGTCAAGTGTCCATATACAGAGTTTCATGGCTTTAACTTCAACGGTTGGGAACTTTTATATTGTTATTCATCCCCCATTTCAACCCCAATTTCACCCCCGTACAGTACGAAATTGATAGAACAAACATTTATTTGCTTCGTGTCAAGTGTCTATAAACAGAGCTTCCTGGTTTTATCTTCAACGGTTGGAAACTTCCATTTTGACATTCATCCCCAATTTCACCCCCGTGCAGTACGAAATTACGAAACTGCTAGAACAAACATTCGTTTACTTTGTGGCAAGTGTCTATATACAGAGTTTCATGGTTTTACCTTCAACGGTTGGGAACTTCCATATTGACATTCATCCCCCATTTCAACCCCAATTTCACCCCCGTACAGTTCGAAATTACAAAATTGATAGAACAAACAGTTAATTGCTTCGTGTCAAGTGTCTAGATACAAAATTTGATAACTTTGAAAATGACGAATTTCATAAAACCGTTCATCCCTTGTTTCACCCTCTTGGGGGTTGAATTTCGCAAAACCCCGTCTTAGCGAGCGCCTACGTGCTAAAAGGAACGTCCATGCTAAATTTCAGATTCTTAGCATTTGTAGTTTCCGAGATTCCTTGATGAGTGACCTTTCGCTTTTATATATATAGATAAGATATACGAGAATGTACTATTCGCTCCATTAATTTACTAAGAACATTTAAAATTGATATGGGACGATAATTCTCAATTGCCGTTTTTAAACCTTTTTTGTGGACCGGTACCACTTTAGCTTCTTTCCAGATTTTGGGAACGAATCCCTCAAGAAAACATCTATTGAACAGTAAAGCAATTGGATATGCCAATGATTTAACACATTTCTTAAAAAATATCGGGGGAAAGCCATCATTTCCTGCACCTTTATTAATATCTAGATTAACAATAGCCTTATGAATTTCATTCTCACTTACTTCGATAGAAGACAATACATCGCAACTACCAGATGAATCTTCATCGAGAGAACAATGATTTAAGTAATTATTATTTACTGTAGAAGTACTGAAATTTTTATGAAAAAAGTCATTAAAGGCGGTACATATGCTTAAAGGAGTGTTCAGTTGTGTATCACCATAACTCATAACAAGTGGATAGTCAGCTGTATTTACACGTTTTGATTTTATGTAAGTCCAAAAAGCTTTTGGGTTAGACTTTATTTTCTGTTGTGAGAAACTAATAAAATTGGCATAACATTCATCTTGTAATATCTTTTGTCGTTTTCTGAGCACTGAAAACGCTTGATAGTCGTGTGGGTTGCCGTACTTTTTCCAATTAATATGAAATTTAGTCTTTTCTTTTAAAAGTTTAATAAGCGAAACACTATACCAACAAGGATATACAATAATGATATATATACAAGGATATATAATAATGCAAACAATTTATTTTATGGAATTCCTTATACAACTCCCGCAAAATAATAATTCATTTTTCAGTAATTATAATATTTATTCAGAATTAAATCATTTAAATTACTTACATATAGATAATAATACTATTAATTACATATAATAAGTACAAAGTCTCATATTATGTCACGCTTAATACTACGGAATGGTACACTTAAAATTATTAGGTACTTACTTCTAATAAAGGCACAATATTTTAGATTAATAACAAAATAGACTTGTACAGCACCACAGCCGCCATGCCGAAAATTAACATTGAAATATGGACCTCAACTCGAAAACTATAGACACATTTTGCAGTAACAGCAAATTTACCGAGAGCTTGATTCACGATCACATCTTGACATAACGCTGCTACTGTAAAATGTATCTATATACTACGAGTTTAAGCTCATAATAATATTATCATAGACAGCAGACCACCACCCAGACATACCTCCAAGAATTGACCAAGTCAGATTCAGACAGAAAGTCAACAAATAGTCATCCCTCATGGGCAGATTTCGTTCTTACACTATGATTGCCTTTATCCTTGGCGAGATCAAGAACAGGCTTTCGAAAGAAATTCAAATCGATGATCCAGTTTTAACTTCCATACAGACAATCACGCCTGATCAAATTATAAGCATTCAAAGCACAACTAATCGGGATAAAGTCTCCCGAATCATCTACGAGTATTTCAAGCTGAATGGAATTGAAGATGTATCTTTAGATTGGAGCGAAAATACATCTTCGAATGAGTAAAAGAGCTCCGGACCTAGTCAGAGTTGAAAATAAACAGAAGTAGGAGAAACAGAAATCAGCGTAACCATCATGACGAGACAAGAAATAAATGTGCCAGATGAGTTTTTAATGGTATAGAGCTCTTGAGTGACGAGACGAGTAGGGCATGTGCCTGATGGTAAGCAACATCTTTAGCTATGACAGCACAAAGCCGCGAAGACACGAAGAATTATAAGTTAAGACAGAGTGAGGGTATTACATAGCCCAGGCAAAGACGAAAGAAAGTTGATCGCCCAGCAACAATGACCCACAGCTAGGATTGGCTAGTGACCGCTGTATGTTAACTGCAAATAGCGCGTAAAACGGAGTGTCAGTTTAGGGGTTCTAATCATTTTAGTTAGGCAGTAGACCCCTGGTATTTTGTCCATTCCTGTATAACAGCACTCCCCCGAGTCAGCACCAACTCTTGAATTGAGGATATGTGTCACTGGCATCTGCAGGACGACCAAAGTGGGTTGTCTCGGCATCTTAGCCTTGGTGAAGTCAAAACACCGTTCTTTTTTCAAGTAAGATGAAGTTTTCGCTAGGTCAACATGCTCCATCATAAACCCCAATTTCTCTTCAGGCAGAACAGCAGACGTAACACCCCCGTGTCGAATGAGAAAGAAAAAGTGTTAGGGAGTCTATAGACCCCCGAAGCATAGCAAGCATAGGATGCAACTAGAACAAGAAGTGTCGGAAGAAGTCCTTTTATACTTTTTTCGGTCTAGATCAGAGCGTGGAATGCGCGGTAAGAATAAAAGAGTAGTATGTTGTAAGAAGCGGCAAGTTGCTTAGTAGCAGCAGTTGCTCCATCCATCCATCACACCATTAATTTGTTTTTCTCGTCTCGTCAAGCGGTCAGTGTCATGATACTAGTTTTGTTCATAGACCTCTCTCTAAAACGGGTATAGCTTTGTTATTGTTCTTTAATTGGAAGCGAAAGTAAAGAGAGAGCAACTTAAAGCCAAAACCGTTTTAGACGAGCGGTCGTCTCCCAAATCCCCCAAACCTCAGAGTTCATTTTTCCAGGGTAGAGCGCGCGTATTACACCGAACAGGTTTTCGGAGTTAGTCTGACCGGGCAACCGATTGTTTCTATAAAAGGAAGCCCCCCTTTTGCTGTTAATTGATCCCACGATTCAAGAGCCTTTGCATTCTCAGGTTATATTTGTCAATGACATGAGCAATTCCAACGTATGACCGAGGTTTGTCTGAGTGGCGTATTATGGTAGTAGCCTATGTTCAGCAGAAGATGAAATGTTCAGAATAAATTGGCCACCGATTCCACACATACGTAGGTTCACACTTCATACAAATCTCTCTCCAACTTTAATCTAATCTCTAACTAACTCTCTAACTAATCTAACTCTCTAATCCAATCTTAGATATTGTGAATGTCAAAACTAATCCAAATACATTGTACATGTGCTGTGAAAATACCAAATTTCAGTCAAAAATTTATGAAAAACGAATGGCTTGCATGCCGCTGATTGGCATTAGTCTCGCATTTTTTGTAACGGGAGCGAATCGCTCCAGGTTCCATAGGGCTTGGTATCGAATGAAGCGGTGCCGAAGCTGTGTTAAATGTGTTTCCAACTGTGACCAGCCCTCGGTAACTAAGTTGCAGTAGCCGCAGTGGTACAATTCTGGGGAAATCTGAAATGAAAATGTGGTTCTGTCAGATTGTTGTAATACACCAATTCTAAGAACTTCAAAACATATTTTACTAAGCCTAGGAGTTCTCGGTAGCAAGGTATGAGCATCATCATCGGATTCGTCCTGCCTATACATACATATATCCTGCCTATATATACATGGAAGGTGCAATCGAAGCCTGAAATTTTCACTAAAGGCCTTGCCTTCACGATGAATGATGACGGCGTAAGGCGAGGACGCAACAAGGTGCGTGCGTATAGCCGTCCGTGTGTAATAATAATTACCCTAGCGCCGTATAGTAATCGTAAGTTCAAAAAGGAATAGGTACCAATGTGAACCTCTCAGAGATAGATCCCTAATTCACCTGGACATGTATAAAATGTCTATGTTAAAAAACGGAAGTTGTAAAAATCCACTTAGTTGATTGCTCATTTTTGCATGGCCCTCCATAATATATGTACCTATTGTAAAGTTAATTTTCATGTTGAAACAAAACTTACTATTGTAAGAGCCAATCGTGGCGCGACTTGCTTTGCTGTGATTGACGCATGTAAGAAGAGCTCTGGATGTCATACAAAATGTGCAAATGCAAATCAGAGTTTTTACGCGAGATTGGGTTTTAACACTCGGCGTCATAACACGGATTCATTGATATTATAGCGGCCGTCGCCTCCTAACTGAAGAAACAGCCCCTTCGCCTTGGAATGTAGCTACCTCTGCTTGGACTTTCCATAGCGTTCTGTGATGAGCTCTACGTTCGTACACGTTAAGACTGCTCATTAAACACAAACAACAAAGTACTCACCTCTCGAACAAACTCCCCAGTCAATGAAGTCACAATCATACACATGTTCAGTAAGTGTTTATGGTCAGCACTATTGATGTGCTGACTCAATTCTCCAGCCTTCCTCCTTTCAGTTTCCTTCCTCATATCTCCATCACAAAGCATACATTTATAGAATTCATCTTCCACAACAATACAGTGGAAACTATTTTGATGCAGCACAATGCTGTGATTGAGA
Source organism: Ectropis crepuscularia (assembly GCA_963693475.1). Taxonomy (NCBI): domain Eukaryota; kingdom Metazoa; phylum Arthropoda; class Insecta; order Lepidoptera; family Geometridae; genus Ectropis; species Ectropis crepuscularia. Next base: position 6,986,551 of record OY856361.1, read on the forward strand.
ATAATATATAACCAAGAATTTGACTCCAATCGGATCAGTGACTCCAGGTATTGAAAAGTTGTCACTCTCTTTCGTTGAATCGCTTGTTGGCCGGGTTTTTTATCCTTGTGGGTACTAGAATTTATATGAGCCTCTAGTTTAGCCACGTCCAAACCAATCTTAATGTCACACACACCACAAAATGCTTCATTTGGCAGAAGAACTATGTTTTCTTTTGCAAATTTGTCTAGTTCCTCTCTTGTATAAGTTACAGACTCTGGATCATCTTTTGGTTTCTGATGTTGTTTTTGTTCTGTATTTGATCCAGCATTCACGCTGGCTTCAGTTTTAGCAGAGTCTGATTTAATTTTAAGTGATTTGTTTGGTTTTGACTTTGGATCAGCAACTTTTGGTTCTGCCTTTTTTATATCTAATTGTTTTTTGTCTAACTTTTTGAGCTCCTTTTTTGACTTGGGTTTTTGTTTTACTGCTTGGTGTTTTATGTCTATTTGTATTTGGTTGTTAGTTTGGTCAAAAAGATTGTCGTTATTCCCTGTTTTATTGGCGTCAGATTTTGTATCGTCAGTAGATACTTTTTTCTTGTCTGTATTAAATTTGTTGGTGTCTGGTTTTACGGCATTGGTATCTGCTTTTACTGTGTTAATGTCTGTTTTTGTTGTGGTAGTGTCTGATTTTGCTGCATTAGTATCTATTTTAACATTGTTAGTATCCGTTGTTATGGCTTGTTTTATCGATTCTGACTTAACTTCACCATTTTTTTTGTTTTCGTGTCGTTCTTCAATATGTTTTTCAATATATGCTAAATCAAATATTACATTTTCGTTACAATGCCTACATCTCGCTCTTTCCAAAGTTAAGTCTATATTAATTCCTATCTTTTGAAATTCATGCATTCTGTCTAATATTTTTTCAGACTTTGTTTCATTAATATTTTTGTTATCATCTTCACTAGCCTGAGTATAATTGTTAGTAATGCTGTTTGACGTCATATTTGGAACTGCTGTCATTAATTCTTTATGATTTGTGGCAGATTCCATAATTTTACCATCTTGTAGTTTTAGTGAATCGTTGGCATTACTCTGAGATTGGTTTGCTAGAGGTATTATGGGTTTGGTCTCAATTTTATTCGTTTTCTTACCTTCCGATGTTTGAATCTTAGTGTCATGTTCAGAAATTTCCCCATTTGTTTGTTTATTAATATCTAATTTAGATGGTATCACTTTTGTTTTATTTTCAGTAAGTGGAATTTTCGTTTTTAATTCTTTTCCTACATTGTAATAGTTTTTGTGACCAGTGCTGTGATGGTGAGTTTGCTTTTCATTTATGGCAAAAACATTTCCACAAATAAGACAAAAGAACGCATCATCGTCAACCTGTGAATAATAAAATAAATATGTTTATTTTCATTATTTTTAAGACTTTGATGGCATATCCTACCCAAAAAGTAATGTGAAGACATTTCTGTATTTTGGTTTAAAGGCCAGAGAAAGTACTGGACATAGAGACAATTGTCTGGTATGTTTATCAGTGTGATGCTAGGTGGTAAGGGTGTCTTGACTGGAAGATTTGTCACCAAACTCACCTTCCTATAAATGTATTGATCACCAAACTCGCATTTGGTCTGCACCAGTTTCAGCATATGTCCCAAATCTATTGAATGTAGAATATCATCATCCAACTCAATATTACAGATGACACAAGTGTCATCCATGAGACCATGCCATGACTCCTCGGGTATTAGCACCTCGTTGAATGCTATAATTTTGCCTCCTGAGCGCGCAAGCACTTGAGATTTTTTGTTTGTGTGGTGCTTTATATCTCCTATGTGAATGGTGACTTTAGCAGTTGTCGATAGGAGGATGTTGCAGGATGGACAATAGTAACATTTCTTTACCTAGAAAAAAATTGGGTTAAATTATTAACTTAAGATACAATTTGGTTGTACGCGCAGCATGCAGTTTCGTTATTTTCTCAGGATAAAAAGTAGCCCATGTGCTATTACCACAGAACAGATATCAAGAAGAAATAGCAAGTAGGCGGGGCAATCGTAGTACTAAGTAAGCGCAATCTCCGCATACTTCGAGAGTACGCCCACTTCCGAATACTTAGTCGTGTTCTGCCACTACTGCAGTACTCTTGAATCCGCGATTTTGAATAAAAAGTAAGCAGTCATGCCGTATTGTGCAGTTATTGAGTGTAAAAACGATAGCCGTGCCAAAACTTTATCCAAAGGAGGCATATCGTACCATCGGTAAGTCCTATTTTATTTATTTTTGATTTTATTGTGAAAATAAATTAATATTAGCTTAAAGAGAGAAATGATTTAAATATAAATATAAATAAATATATTGGTGGACAATTCACACACAACACCGTCTGACCCCAAACTAAGCAAAGCTTGTGTGATGGCGGCCAGATAGCTGATATAATACTTATATAGTTTTTAAATACATACTTATTATACATAGAAACACCCAGACACAGTGCAAACATTTGAATTCATCACACAAATATTTGCACTGGGTGGGGATCGAACCCACGACCCTCGGCTTCGCAGGCAGAGCTACTACCCACTAAGCCACAAGGCCAGTCAAACAAAAAGTCAACTTTAAAGTCATTCTAATAAGGTCCATTTTCATTCAAACTATATGTGATATTCTAGATCATTCTATGCATGCGAGTAGCGCTACTCAGTAGAGCTACTCAGTAAAGGATGGGACACAAGCTGTTGAAATTGCTAATATCGATATTTCTAACTTGTACAATTGTGTGAAACAAATATATTATCTTTTATTATTTGGTATTTGAATAATTTAACGTTTTATTTGAAAAAAAGTACATTTTATCATTTCAGTTTTCCTAAAAGTCCCGTTACTAAGGAGAAATGGATAGAAGCTACAGGAAGGCAAAATTGGTTTCCTTCCAAAACAAGCACGATTTGCTCTGAGCACTTTTTAGACAGCGATTTTATCTATATATATAAAAGCGAAAGGTCACTCATCAAGGAATCTCAGAAACTATAAGTGCTAGGAATCTGAAATTTTGCACGGAGGTCCCTTTTAGCACGTAGGCGCTCGCTAAGACGGGGTTTTGCGAAATTCAACCCCTAAGAGGGTGAAACAAGGGATGAACGGTTGTATGAAAATTCGTCTTATTAAAGTTATCAAATTTTGTGTCTAGACACTTTACACGAAGCAATTAAATGTTAGTTCTATCAATTTTGTAATTTCAAACTGTACGGGGGTGAAATTGGGGTTGAAATGAGGGATGAATGTCAATATGGAAGTTCTCAACCGTTGCAGACAAAACCATGAAACTCTGTAAATAAACACTTGACACGAAGCGAACAAATGTTTGTTCTAGCAACTTTGTAATTTCAAACTGTACGGGGGTCAAATTGGGGTTGAAATGGGGGATGAATGTCAACATGGAAGTTCCCAACCGTTGAAGATAATACTATGAAACTCTGTATATAGACACTTGACACGAAGCAAATAATGTTTGTTCTATCCATTTCGTAATTTTGAACTGTACGGGGGTGGAATTGGGGTTGAAATGGGAGATGAATGTCAATATGGAAGTTCCCAACCGTTGAAGATAAAACCATGAAACTCTGTATATAAGCACTTGACACGAAGCGAACGAATGTTTGTTCTAGCATTTTTGTAATTTCAAACTGTACGGGGGTGAAATTGGGGTTGAAATGGGGGATGAATGTCAATATGGAAGTTCCCAACCGTTGACGGTAAAACCATGAAACTCTGTATATAAGCACTTGACACGAAGCGAACGAATGTTTGGTCTAGCAATTTTGTAATTTCAAACTGTATGAGGGTGAAATTGGGGTTGAAATGAGGGATGAATGTCAATATGGATGTTCCCAACTGTTGACGATAAAACCATAAAACTCTGTATACAGGCACTTGACACGAAGCAAATAAATGTTTGTTCTGGCAATTTTGTAATTTCGAACTGTATGGGGATGAAATTGGAGTTGAAATGGGGGCCGAATGTATCTTACGCTTTCAGATCTAAACAACTGAACCGATTTTGATGAAATTGTATACAATTGTTTTATTGACGTGATAACGTCTTATAATTCGATGAAGCCCACAAAACATGACGTCATGTACCGTTACCACGTTACCGTCGGTCGTTACCTCGCCGCATGTTTGTTACAGTTGTATTAATTAGTTCGACCAGTAGTTCAAGCGGGGATGTAGCTCAGTGGTAGAGCGTTCGCTTTGCATGTGAAATGCCCCGGGTTCGATCCCCGGCATCTAAAAGCTTTTTTGCATTGCTTTGATTGAAAATGACTAAATTCTACTGATTACTTTTTACATACAAATCTATTAAACCAATGAAATTAAAATTTTCTTTTGAAAAATGCTATCATTCCATCAGTATTTTCTTAAGACGTTGTCACGTTCTATCGTCAGTAAACCGACTTTACAGACATTGCGTTTTTTATAAGCTGTTTTAGTAACCGTAAATGTGTCTGGGTATACAAATAGGTACTGCCTGAGTTACCTTAGTATACATATATTTCGTGCGGACGAAGTCGCGGGTAACAGCTAGTAATTAATAAAAATGAAATAGGAAAAGTTGAGTGCGTCTACAACTCGCACTTGGCTGGTATTTATTTTTTAAAACTATAGCGTAATTGAGAGGAATTCAGCAGTGAAATTGAAATTTGTATAATTTTTAAACGGTTATGTTGCCCTGTTTTTGTTGTTGATTTTTATGTATTTAATTATTTTATTTATTGTAGTGGTAGGACTCTTAGCAGAGTCTGCCTGGGGAAGTACCACACCTTTGCCAAATATTCTACCGCCAAGCAGTAATGTGCAAACATTACTGTGTTCCGGTTTGAAGGGCAATGATTCCAGAGAAATTACAGGGCCTAGAGACATAATATCTTAGATCTCTGGGTGACGAGCGCAGTGCAGTGCTAGGTAATGATTTGGACTATCATGTTCCAATAGCTGCGTGTTACTGTGCTGTTATGTGGCAGGCATGTTGCTTACCATCAGGCACATGACCTGCTCGTCTCGTCACTCTATGCTATAAAAAAAAAAAAAAAAAAATTTATAAACTTTTATCAGTTCAAGTATTGTTTTTACTGAAACCCTGTTCCTTTTCTATATCCCTTTTGTTTATTTTAGTCTCCTCAAGTTTCTATTCATGGTTATAAAAACATCTTGAATTTTTACTGACAACAACTTAAATGACAAGGTCGTCCCTCAAAGAAAATAACTATTTCCTTACATTGTGGGTTCGATTCCCACCCAGTGCAAATATTTGTGTGATGGATTCAAATATTTTGACTGTATCTGAGTGTTTCTATGTATAATAAGATAATAAGTAAGTATTTATAACAGCTATCTGGCCGCCATATTACAAGCTTAGCTTAGTTTAGCGTCAGATGGTGTTGTTGTGTGTAAATGTTTCACCTATATTTATTTATCTTTATCTCACTCAAGAAAAATATAATTCGACTAAAATACAAATTTTAGTGCTACTTGCCAAGACCAATTTCATCATTACTTTATTTACTTAAGATATTTATTTAGTTTCCTCCGAGTATTTTTGTAATTTCGTCCTAGTAATTACGTTCTTTTACAAAACTCTGTTACGCTACACTCTATAGTTAATAAAATTAAGATGATACATGAACAAATTTAATCATAGTATTATGATTAAATTATAGGATAGGTACGTAAACTGAATAACGTAATATCGATAATTTAATGAAAATGTTTCAGCATTGTCTAACATCACTATTAGCACGACCGACTTATATTTACGAATCCCTTATTTTAAAGAAGGTAGCGTTCATAGTTGCAGAAATTACATAAAGTGCCATCTAGTATGAAGTAGCAGAACTAGTGAGCACTAGATGTCACTAATCTTAAAATTAGTGACATCTAGTGCTCACTAGCGAAAACAACTTACATTTTTGAAAGATGATAATAGTTACCACCTTATTCTATTCTACTAAGGTTGAGTTTAAAAAGTTCGTAGCACTGATGTATTCGATACGCCCTAAAAGTCCTGTAGGTCTACCGCCTAACTCTAAAGCTTTCGGAAAGCGTGAGATGTCTTCATTGCATTTGTAATGTAATGCTTTCATTTTGGAGCGATCGCCTAACTACTAATGCTTTAAAAACTTGCTCAAGTAATCACAGATTAAAAACAATTGAAGTAAAGCATTCGTTATTACGTTTCGACACACGTAATCGGTTTCGTCAAACTAGTCAATGCGAAAATATTTTATGAGTTTGTTCAACAGTTAAAACGTCAAAAAGCATCAGTTCATATTTCAAATTACTAGATTTGCTATAAATATTTTTTATTTTATTTATTTAGGTCAATATGGAAGAGCATTATTAGCACTACGATTAACCGAAGATAGGAAAAACACAAAAAACGGAACGCAATATTTGACAATTACGCTAAGTGTTCCCACTGTATTTTTTAATTTCTTTCTAGGTTTTATTTCTAATAATCTACATAAATCTCAAATATCCATAATTGATAGAATATCGTCGTTTTTCTTTTCAAATTCAGTGAAAACATTATTTAAAAAGAAGTTTTCATCGAAAGAAATTATCACAAGTTACTTATTCTTCGCCAAAGTTAATTGTAGTAAAAAAATACCTATGTGAGCCTAGCTTGCTGTGGATATATTTGGCTGGCAACATTGTTATTGTTTATTTTTACTTTGCATATATAACCTCCATCTGAGGTAAACATTTACGATTTAATTTATGATAAACAATTGAAACATAACATAAATATCTAACATATTATTTGTTATTGTGATATTTAGTTTTTAAAGTCATGCAGTTCGCTCACTGTTGCTTTAGGAATCTAGCTAGCGATTCCCTATAAAAACTAGACTTCGGCGATGACGAAAACAAGTCTTTGTACTCTATTTTATGAGGTATGTAATGATAACAGGTAAATTTTAATAGTGTCCATCGCTGTTAGTCTTGTTTTCACATTTCGTGAGGGTGTGAGTTCGAATCCCGCTTCCATCTCTTTGAGTATTATTCTTAGTGCTGATGTATACATAAATTAAGTTTCATCATTTGTCCAGAGTCCTAGCAGTAGCATAAATTGGGCTGCCCATGTTTTATAATATTAGTATAGATAGAATGTTTGTCGAGGCGGCGGCTCAAGTGTACTGGCATGTCTTTAGAAGTGATAGGTAGATGTTCCTCTTGCAACACACCTGCCCATAACAGCACAGTGTCACAAACCTAATGAAATTAAAGCCCAAAACATTACCTAACACTGCACTGCACTTGTCACCTAGTGATATTAGGTGATTATCTCTAGGCCATGTGATTTCTGTGTAAAATTCATCCTCCAAAGTGATACTTATTAAACTTTTATGTAATGAAGGATCCTGATTCTGTTTGCACATTACTGCTTGGCGGTAGAATCACAGCCAAAATTGAATGATTTCCCCAGGCAGACTTTTATGTGCCTGATGGTAAGTGGCACAGTTCAAACGAACATGAAGAGTCCAAATCATTACCTAGCACTGCACTGCGGTCATCACCCAGATATCTAAGTTGTTATAAGCCCTGAATATCTCTAAGCCCTGTAATTTGTCTGGAAACATTGACCTTCAAACCGGAACACAGACTTTGAAAAGTGTTACCACTAGATCAATAAGTTACATGTTAAAAATAAAAGTTCTTTGTTTCAGATATATCTATTGTTATGCGTTATGGTTTGCGGTGGCCGATATATCAAGCTTCTCTGAAACCATCTCGACTCCCAGAACACCTTCGACGTCGCTGATTATTAAAACAAAGTTTTAAGTGTGATTGTCAAAGCACCTGTTATTTATAAGAGTGTGAGGAGTGTAAAAATATACTGAAAGTAAATTTATCTGTTGCATCGACAACAATAACAATCAATATTGTGTTTTTGTTAATTTTTTGTATCCTTAATGAGAGTTTTACTGTAGAATACCAGTAATGATTTCTTAATGATACATGAATCTACACAGATTGATTTATCTGTGCAGATTCATGGAGAAGAGTGAGATGAGATAATGCCTGGTGGTAAGCAATCATATAACTATTGAACAGGAAGTCTAAATAGCTACCTAGCACTGTACTTCACTCAAAAGTGGTTATGCCCCAGCCGTCTCTCCCAAAGAGTCCTAACCATACATAACTGAGTACACCTTGAGGTTGAGATATAAAAAGGTTTTCTATTACAGTTAATAATATTGGTGGTGGACATTTCACACACAACACCGTCTAGCCCCAAACTAATCAAAGCTTGTACCATACTACGGGAGCCAGATAGCTGATATAATACATATAGTAAATTCTTAAATACATAGGTACTTATTTTAAATAGCAAACACCCAGCCAAAGTACAAACATTTGTTTTCGTCACACAAATATTGTCACTGGATGGGGATCGAACCCATGGTATATCATAGCAGACTTACTACCAACTAGGCCAGACAGACCATTCTACTAGCTTTTTAAACTGAATGTCATGTTTGCTCTTTGGTCATAGGATGATTTAGGCAAAGGTTTTCATGTCCCCATGCAGATTATAGAATAAGAAATCAGAAACTAAAGAAATGTGGGTGTATTTATTCTCAATCATTTTTTAACAGTTCAATGCTGTTTGTTACATTGGGTATCCTTGTAAGACAACTCATTGTTTTCTTGTAAGCTATGGGAGCAGCCAGTAGTCAATATTTTATCTTCTTGTGACTCCTGAAACAATAACAAAATTTAATTATATTGCTATGAAATATTAACATTAAATCATTACATGACTAACAGCACCCCGTGGCTTTACCCGTGCATTACTACAATTCTTTTCCCGTTATAAAAAGTATAATACATAATAAATACACTATTTCAATCTGATCCCTTCTGACATTCCAAAGAGCCAAAACAATCTTTCACATACTAGGTATATAATATTTGTAAGAGGTGGCTGGTTCATAAATTAACTAAATAGACTGGCCTCGTGGCTTAGGTGGTAGTAGCTCTGCCTGTGAAGCCGAGGGTTGTGGGTTCGATCCCCACCCAGTGCAAATATTTGTGTGATGAATTCAAATGTTTGCACTGTGTCTGGGTGTTTGTATGTATAATAAGTATGTATTTAAAAACTATATAAGCATTATATCAGCTATCTGGCCGCCATCACACAAGCTTTGCTTAGTTTGGGGTCAGATGGTGTTGTGTGTGAATTGTCCACCAATATTTATTATAGGTTTGTAGTTTGTAATATGGAATTGTATACTTATTACTATAATTTTGAACCACATTCTGCTGTTCAATTCTGTATTTATGTCTAATGGTGTTTTATATTCAATACCTACAATCAAAAAAATATTAATGTACCTACCTACCTCCTGCTGTTTGCTGATAACAAGTCTCTCTCAATAATATTGATCTCAAGCAATTCAGAATGTTTAAAATAATAACTTAGTGGTAGTAACTTAGCCAGCCTCTTTAACAATTTGTGAACGTAAGTATTAAATCACAAATGATAATAACTAAAGCTAGGTATTATTATCCAAACAAAAAGGGTTTCTAGTTCATCATAAGTTCTTTCTTACCTTTATCTCAGGTTTGATGTCTCGTCCTTCAAAGATGCAAGAGGGAATTAATTATACCCTCTCAAAGTGTAAAATTCTGAGATTTACTTATTTTTAGTAAAATCACTATTTCTAACACGAAACTTGGCAAGTTATTGGTTTTTCTGCAGTAGTACATGTTCACCGTGCTATTTTTGATCTTTACAAACCAGTATCTAACGAAAATATTTGAGAATTACACTACTTGAATTCCAAAACAACACCTAAATTGGCGATGCTTTCATGACATGACTTGAGAGCCGATAATGCTTTGCTTGAAAGCAGCTACAACATTAGGCGGTCGCTATTTTAGTGCAAATGTATGGAGTTTCGTTCATTCTTTTGACTACTAATGCTTTCCTTAGAACGGAAAGCATTTGTAGTGTTCGGCTTTCATCGGCGGTACCAAATTGGCCGATGACGTCACAAATCAAAGCATTGCCGAAAGCAAGAGCGTTAGGCGGTAGACCTACGGATAATGGTACAAAATAAACAACTTAGTCACATTCAAGATACAGTACTTTTTCCTGTAATTAGACAAAATTGAGTTATCCAAGAAAGTCGTAACAACATTTTGAATAGTTGACAGTAACAGATTTATTGTGCTTAGCAATAGGGTTCATTTTTGAGTACGTTAGTTTAGGTTCGTCACTATGGGACAAATCACTTGCATTGTTTCAATGTGTTTAAAATATATCAAAACCACGTTTGTGTGCAAATGTGATACGGTGGTTTTCCTAGTGAGATTCAGCTACGAGCCTTCTACTTGATTTCTGTTCTGTGGCTATTACAGACTATAGTGAAATTAAAATTTGAAACAGATTATTATCTATTTATTGCCTAGAATAGCACGTAGGTCAATTTTTATCCCAGGAAAATAACGGAAACTAGGCAAACTCGCCTAGTCAAATAACGGAAGTTATTTGACTGTTTTTTCCGTTAAAATGAATATTTAGTGTGATAATTGAGTTACCTAATGTAAGTTTGAAATAAAGTGAATTATTAAATCAATTTGTCACAATGTGCCATCATTTTCTATCTTTTTTGCCAAGCTTTAGTTAGCTATTGATTTTGTAATAGACAACCAGCATCAGCTGATGTGACTACATGCATATCATCATCATCAACAGCCCACTAAACGTTCCCACTGCTGGGACTAGGGGCCTTCTCTCGCAAGGAGAGAGTTAAGGCCGTAATCCACCACGCTGGCCCAGTGCATGTCGGTTTCCTCACGATGTTTTCCTTCACCGTTTTAAGTTAGCGGCATTACTACATGCATATGGCCTGGTATAAAAAATGGGTAATTTACCATTAAAACTGATTTGCCTTTCACTATTCAATGTTGTCCAAATAACCTATTATGTATCTCCCAACTTTGTCTGTGATCCAGATTGTACTTGAAAGAGATAAGATATGAGATCTCTTTACTAAAAGCCAAAACAACACAATAAAATAAACTTAACCACATACAAAAATACTGACAGGGAAAAAAATTAAGAGTTTAATGATTTAACCGAAATATCAACCTGCTCAAGTCGGAAACCACTCTATTGCTGAGGATGTGATGTATTTGTATTTGTACTTACTTTAATGATATGATCCTCTAGAAACTTGGGCACCATCGTAGCAGTCCCCAAATTTTTCTTATGGATAGGTTTCTCAATGTGACTGAAGGCTTCATCCTCGGAACGTAGATAATTGTCACACACCAGACAGTAGTTGTCTATTGAGCCCGTGAGGATCAGGTTGTTGTGAAGTTTGGATAGGTAATGCATCTACAACAATAAACAAGCATTAGATACAGTAGTAACAAAATATATGTACAGAGTAGTACATTAAATACTCAATACTTTTATACGTAACATATTTTTAATGTTTCTTGACAAACTTTTTACCTTATTCCCCTTTTTCTTTTGTCTTGTCACACATATGCACACTCTCTGTTGACCAATAGTACACCAATGGTACCGATCTTATGAAAAATAGGTTGGCACTATCTCAGGACTAATTCTCCACAACCAGTGGATAAATCAAATAGTATATGTTATACTCAGTCTCAATACTATAATGTGGTCACTCCATGACTCGGAATGTGGGGTACATTTTGAGAGTAGTAACATAATTAATAAATAATAATAATAATAAATATTGGTCACCAATTCACACACCAAAAGATTTACAGCTTTCAGGATATTGAATAGGCTGCAGGAAACGGTACATAGACATGTACTTACGACGATAGATTAGAGTCAATAATAACACACGCATAGCTTACTTTTTTAATGCAGAGATTTATGGGCACTGGAATTAAGTAGTACCGCAAGTACTTTAGTAAAACTGTAACAGTTGAATATGTGTGCTGCAAATAACATGTTCAAAATATCTTACCATTTTTTTGTGGGCACTCTACAAATTGATGCTGATATTAAATGAGTATTTTTATTCATTATTATTATTTGGACATTATAATTCAGATGAAATTTATTTATAACAAGTTAATTTATTTATAACTAGTATTGTATATAATTATCAAATGTAATTAGAATGAGAAAAATTAGCATAATATATGAGTTACAACTGCTATTTGAACTCTTTTAGGCTTTTGTTTTGATAAAGTAGATCCAATTATACACTCTTAAAACTCCAGGATAACTAAAACCTCATCATCATTTCCACCCCGCAACTCACTGTTTGGAACAAGTGTCTTCTGCTCTCTCCATTGTATCGTAGATCTCTTATAAAGTGGCTACCAATCACCATACACATTCAATTAGTATATTCAACCAGCTAGATGGGCCATTTAACATTAACACCGCCATTGTATAGTTAAGATCTATTTGATTGAAATAAATTTATTTTTTATTATTTTTTTTATTTTTATTGACAACTGAATAGGATTGAGCTCGACCGGGAATCAAACCTCTTGGTCTGTCTCTTGTTCTTGGATTACGTTGTGAATCATCAGCACCCTGATCCATCGCAGAGTTTACGTGGAAGAAATCAGCTCAGAATACATAGCAATGGCACAGAGGACAAGCTTAAAGCAGATAGGTATTTAGTACATGTATTTGAAATACTTATCAGACAAGATCCTGTGGATTTCAGAATATAACTTCAAATCAGTTTAGCAAGTTACATAGGTAGGTATTTACAAAAACGAATTATCTACCGTTAACCACTTCAAACCCAGTCTTCAACTTTCACAGGTTCATCCAGAATCGATAATGATAAGCAGCAGTCTAATGAGTGGAGCACAAGCTGCACAAGTGGTTAGGTCTTTCCACGAAGCTGTGATTATCGGCAGAAGTTAGTTACAGCCAAGGACGTTTAAAAAAAGTTTTTTTTAACGTCCTTGGTTACAGCACAGCTGGTATACAAGAAGCTTACGCTGAATCGTTACTCACCTTCACTTTGCTGTAAATTGAATACACATTACACAGCCTAGGCACTCCGGAAATAATAATGTAAAATGTAATAATGAAATGGAAATAAAAAAAACAGCCGATTCAACTCGACTCGATTCAATTTTGAGTTGAGAAAATGAGAAACGAATTTTTGCCGGGAACCGGGAAATCCCGAAGTCTCCAAGATTGGCCATGTTTTGTTAACTTGCCCACAACAAAAATAATTTTTGAAGGTACAACATGAAAAAAATGTAACGAGAACCATAGATCGGAGTTTTAAACAAAGTTACGTATTTCGTAACCTTTTAATTCCGTCAGGTAATTACGGAGTTTCTTAGTACCTACATGAGGTTACTCGAGACATTTTTGAAATATTTAGCCAAAATTATAGAATTGTACTATTCAAATCTCAAATTCAATTCAAATATAGAATAGTGTAAAATAAAAGATTCAAATGGAACGTCCTAATGATACGATAAATAAACACAGCGACACAGCAGTAAAAAGCAGCAGCTGACTTTATTTTATGCTTGCTCTTGCACACACGGCGGTCCCGAGTTCATCCGAACAAATATTTCATTTCGTATAAACGTGAAACGTAAAGCTTCAGCCTACGTGTGTGGTGCGCCAAAATAAGGTTTCTCTTCAAAAAACGATATGCGACAATCGTTTTCGGTCCCATTGATTCGTATATCTACGCATTCGGTCATCCATTTTTGAAGTGAAAACTTCTTTAGGCGCGCTATAGACAGAATTTTCGTGGGCTGTGAATTGGATTCATCAATCGTCACGCTTGGATACGATAAGAACTCGGATATGGATATGGATACGGAACTTGGATACGATAAGGACTGCTCGTAACTTAAAGAAGCGGCACCGCTTCATGGTTGATGTTCTAAAGACACGGACTAAGAGGTTTGACTCTACTTTTGTGATAAGAACGTCTAGGCTGTTGAATGAGTTGCCAGAGTGGGTTTTCCCTGATAGTTATGACCTACCTTTAAAAGGTAGGTACCAGGGCAACAGAAACAGTGAAGAGTTTCGATTACCAACCTCCAACAGCCCAGCGTTTATCTCTAGATACCAGGACAACAGAAATTTAAAAGAGTTGCGTTTTGAGTTAGGTACCAGTGCCAGGGCAACAGAAACAGTAAAGAGTTGCAATATTTTGTACAACTTCGTTCCATCAGAATGTCCCTTGACACCTCCCAAGTATTTTGAAGTGAAAACTTCTTTTGGCGCGCAGACGCGCTTTTGGACAGATTTTTCGTGGGGTGTGAATTTAATTCTAGCGTCACGCTCGGGTATGATAAGAAATCTTCGGGTAAACTCGGGGCCACGGCCATTGGCCATCTAGAAATGCGTCAGCCAATGGGAAATGCTGAAAGGGCGTGGCTTAACCATCACGGCATGACCATCTAGAAATGCGTGAGCCAATGGGAAATGATAGATAGATAGATAGATAAACTCTTTATTGCACTAAATAAAACAAAACAAAAAAAATATTAAGGAACAACAACCTAAAAAGAAAATTTAGTTACAATTGGCGACCTTATCGCTAAAAGCGATCTCTTCCAGGCAACCGTGGTATGAAAAATGATTATAATTATAGGAAGACGGGTTCACAAACAAAGAGCAAATAGAAAAATAGGAGTCAATTGATACCTACATACTAAAACAAACAATGTATTAAATAATAATTGTTGACTATCATACATTAACAATAAACATACATTCTAATAATGTTACATTCTAATACATAAATAACATTACTATATATATACACTAATACATAATTCATTTACAATTATAATACTAATGGCCAAAAGTTAACAAGAGTATTTCAGTAAAAAAGTAATAGTGTTAGGACATCCACAGAGCGACCTTAGCAGGACTTAGACAAATAAAAGGTTTTCACGTGTTCCTTGAACACAGGAAGAGAATGAGCTTCCCTGATTTCCACAGGCAAGGAGTTCCACAATTGTGCTGCTTGGAATGCAAACGATTTTCCAAAGAACTTTTCACAGCGTGCAGATGGGGCTTGGAGTACCAAATTATACGTAGGTCTCAGAGTACGTGTCTGGGAGTTGCTCCAAAAAGTGAAACAGTCTCTCAGGTAGCGGGGGGCAGCAGGATTAAAAAGCACACTGTAGAGCAGCGAAAGCACATGAGCATTCCGACGAAGGCGAATGGGGAGCCACTTGAGCTGTGTACGAAATTGAGATACATGATCATACTTGCGCAAGCCAAATATAAATCTAATACAATAATTCTGGAGACGCTCAAGTTTATCTAGCTGGCTTTCCGTGAGGTCAAGATAGCAGGCGTCAGCGTAGTCAAGGATAGGGAGAAGAAGAGACTGAGCAAGGGCAACTTTAGTGGCAGTGGGTAAAAAGTTACGCACTCGTCTTAGAGACCCACCAGACGCAAACAATTTACAACTGATTGATTCTAAGTGAGGCTCCCAACTCAAAGTACGATCAAAAATCACACCAAGATTCTTGACGGATTCACTGTAAGGAATTGTAGCCCCGTCAAAGACAACCGCAGGAATTGTAGTCCAGTCGATCCTAGAGATCATGTATGAGCTGCCGATAATTATTATTTGTGATTTAGTAGGATTAACGTTCATCCCAAAAGAATTACTCCAATTGACAATTTCGTTGAGGTCTGCATTCACCGTGTCTATGGCTACGTCTAGTTCGGAAAGTTGCGCTTGTGAATAAATTTGGAGATCATCTGCATAAAGGTGGTAGGAAGAATTGAGACGTTGAGATATTGAATTGATGAAGATAGCAAAGAGAAGAGGTGAAAGCACGCCGCCCTGAGGGACGCCTGCAGTTGTATTACACCAAGACGAAAATACATCGTCTAGGCGAACACGTTGCCGACGACCAAACAGGTAACTATGAAACCAATCAATCACCGATGGAGACACGTTAAGAGAGCGCAGTGTTGCCAGCAAGATATCGAAGTCAACGGCGTTGAAGGCATTACTGAAATCTAACAGAGCTAGAACAGTAAGCCTGCCACTGTCCATACCTTTGCGGATATCGTCGGTGATCTTGATAAGAGCAGATACAGTACTATGCCCAGGACGGAAACCGGATTGAAGTGGATTGAGGAGGTCTTGCTTGTTGAGGAATGTAGTAACTTGTGTATGGACTAGACGCTCAAGCACTTTGGACAGGAAAGGAAGTATGGATATCGGACGATATTCGGACAATGACTACCCACGAAGAAAAAAAAAAAAAAAAAAAAAAAATGCTAACGTATTTCTAGATGGCCATGCCATGATAGTCAGGTGCCACGCCTTCCGGTACACCCGTGTAGTTTCCAAAGTAAGCCATCAAATTCTGAGTTATAAGTTCACTTCTATCGGCAGTTCCTATGACTGCCAATTCTTTTTTTCCTTATTACAGAGGATTTTTAAATTTACATAAAATACTTTTTCTTTTTTTCGAAAAACTGGTAAATTTCATTCAAAATCGGGAAATTACAGAACAAACAAACAAAACTACTTACGTAATATGAAGTAAACGAATAGTGAAACAAGCTGGCAGCATTGACGAAGCCAAACGTACATTTTTGACGTGAAAATTTCTTTTGGCGCTCCACAGACAGATTTTTCGTGGGCTGTGAATTGAATTCTAGCGTCACGCTCGGGTATGATAAGAAATCTTCGGGTAAACTCGGGACCATAGCCATTGGTTATCTAGAAATACGTCAGCCAATACGAAATGCTGAAAGGGCGTGGCCTGCCTACCATGGCATGGCCATCTAGAAAGGCGTCAGCCAATGGGAAATTCTGACGCATTTCTGGATGGTAATGCCATGATTGACCAGGCACCCAGACACCCTCCGGTTAGACCCGCGTAGTTTCCAAAGTCAGCTATCAAATCTGAGTTATAAGTTTGCACTTCTGTCGGCAATTCCTAAGTTCCTATGACTGCCAATGCTTTTTTTTCCTCAGTTTTTCTCTGTTTCCACATACCTTGTCTGTGGTCTGTGGCAGCAAAATCTCCCTACTTAGTCTATGGTCAAATCGACGAGAATGGTCTTCAGTGTGACCAGAGTCAGTAGATTTCTACTTTTACGGTAGATTTTAGGGTCCGTCAGCTTAACGACAGTAGAATTAAAAATGCAGTATATTTTAGTACATTTTTTTAATTTCGTGGTGAGCAACCTTTTTTCCTTTGGTTCATCTCTCAATCTTGTTCTCGATTGTGAAAGGGGAAACGGGGATTCCCATATTTTCCCGCACGTACTTGAAACCACTCCCTTACTCACACTCGTTATTTATATCTAGGTATCTGATTAATTAATTCGTTTATCGTGTAACTAACGTATTGCACGAATTACTATTTGTATAAAATCAAACGAAGGTTTACATAAGGATACCGCGTAGAATGGGAACAAGACCCCTTGTTCAAAAATTTAGTTGCAAAGTCCAAAACGAATTAATCAAGTGCTCGTTGCAAAGCTTGCCATTGCGATAAATTGAGCAGAGTTAGAACATATGGCCTCTTCAAAGCATTATAAGAACACAAAAGATTTTTCGGGAACCAACTTTTTACTTCTACTAGCGTTCCGCCCCGACTTTGCCTGTGGCATATATGTATAATACAGCCTATAGCATTTAGGCATCTCGTAGAAATACAGTAGTGAAATAATTTTTGGAATCGGTCTAGTAGTTCTTGCAGTGCGTTGTTCAGGTTTAAATATAGGTATGTATTATGTACCTAATATTTAATGAGTATAGATTGCAATTTTTTACAGTAAATAAGTGTATCGTATTAAAATGCGTTATTATTTCACAGATAAGCGTGTCCACATACGTTTGGTTATGAGTACACATTTTAGTAGATTTCTGCATATTGGCTAGTAGAATTCAGTAGATTTCGGCCTTACCGTGAGTAGATTTGTCAAACTAAATCTGGTCACACTGAAGGTCTTTGAGCTTTGAGCCTTTCAGCCTTTGAGTCTATGGTCAATCCAGAATTGATTTTGATTGTTGAAAAAGCGCGAACGCGTTGCTTGTTGCATTTGTTGTTAGTTTCCTTGCGTTTTAGTGTTAAATAATCGTAAAAACACAAGATGTGAGTATAATTGCTGCCTGTTGGGGATCACTCTTCTAATAACATGTATATATCCAGGTAGTATAATCAACAATATATTTTCAGGGCGTCCACAAGTAAGCCACGTTCTGAAATGACTCTGGACGAATTATCGAAGATTGAGGAAGAAGAATTCAGCACAGGACCTCTCTCGGTTCTCACTCAGTCTGTGAAAAACAACACACAAGTCCTCATCAACTGTCGTAACAATAAGAAACTGCTAGGTCGTGTCAAGGCATTTGACCGGCATTGCAATATGGTCCTTGAAAATGTTAAAGAAATGTGGACTGAAGTACCAAGAATAGGCAAAGGAAAGAAGGTAAGGGTCCTTGAAATGCTAAATTTAAAGTTACGACAAAAGAAACAGACATTGTTTTGTTGAAATAGGTTATGTTTGTTCGGTAGTTTAGGCATCGATAATAGATGAGTTGAGGTTGTTGTGAAGCTGGAGCTAGAGGGAGTTTTGTTTGAATGGCATTTAATAATTCGAAAAACCGTAATGTACAGAAAGTATTTATCTGTAATACTTTATAACTGTTTTCAAAGAAGATGCTCTCAATTCATCAGAATCTTTATAACGTATCTTGACACATTCAAGGATGCTGATACTGATTTATTAATGTAGGTTAATAATCCCACTGATTTTGTTGGGAACTGCCTGTGTTTGCAATTTTATCGTGATATACATAAAATGTGTATGAAGTGGCAGATGAAATTAGAATGACCTCTAATCCCATATCTTATAGCAATTCTTGTGTGTATTCAATATGGATAGTATATATAATCTGAATCTCGGAAACGGCTGGAACGATTTTCATGAAATTATGTATGCAAGGGGGGTTTGGGGACGATAAATCAATCTAGCTAGGTTTCATTTTTGAAGTGAAAACTTCTTTAGGCGCGTTATAGACAGAATTTTCGTGGGGTGTGAAATGGATTAATGATCACGTGATCATCACGCTCGGATATGATAAGAAATTTCGGGTAAACTCGGAATGCTAGAGCGAGAAAGATAATGTGGTCAACAAACGTGCCAGACCGAGAAAGATAATTGTTAGAAGAGGACATGGGACAATACATACTCTTACTCTCTCTCGCTGCTCACTACCAGAGTTGACACTTTAGCGACTTTCTCGTTGAAACTGGCGAATTTTTAAACTTTTTTATCACGACATTAACTTCTAGGTACTTACCACATCAATTGAACCTGTTACGAAATGTTAAATTTGCATTTCACGTCCATTGCAAAAAAGTTATGGTTGTAATATTTTATCACAGCACTTACACTACGTAAACACACAAAATGATACCCATTTTCATAAGAAGGTGCTTACACAAATACACTATAACACAACATATTTATGCATTTTTAGCGAAATACATAAATATGACATAACTAAATAGCAAACACTAAAAACTTGCGAGTTTTAAACGGCATTTTCGACCCGCGTATTTTTTTATTTTATTTATTCTTGGCCATGGATACTAATCATTCAGCCGTAAAAGTTTTAAATTAAAATTATTTAGTAGTCATTATATAGTTAAGTATTTCTTATTTTAGTTTTCACTTCTGCCGTGCGGTTTTAAGCGCACACATTTTTTTATAAAGGTCTTTTATCACTTGTTTTTAGACAGTGAAAAACTGTCACATTTAACATTAGAATGCGAAGGTAAATTTCGCCGGGTTGCGAGACAGTGTAATTAGCTCAGGTGGGAATTCGGGCAGTCACGAATTAGTAGTTCCGGGTTCGAATCCAGATGGCTTCTTTTTTTTCAAGTTGCTTTTGTTTTTTTTAAGATAATCCATTACTTGGAGCTTTTTATCTGTAGGTATCTAAGTAGGTATATTAAGTGTGCAAAGCTCGGTCACCCAGGTACTAGTATGTAATGAATGAAACTATTTTTAACCTTTTTATTTATAATAAATTTTTGAACAACCTATCCTTAACACAACAAGTCTCAGTTTAACAAATAACTTGATATAACAAATATTTACTTATAAAGATAGCCATTATTTCTGGAATATTAACAATATATATTTACTTATTTATTCTAATTTTATAATTATTTATTCTCCAGTTTGTCTTACGACATAGACCTCCTCCAAGTTTTTCAATTCTTCTCTGTTACCCGTCATTCCTCATCCATGTGGTTCCCGCTATCCGTTTCAGATCATCCTCCCATCTGCGTATTTGTCTCCCTCTTTTCCTTTTAAAATTTACTTGTCCCCTTCCAAATTGTTATATCGAGACTGCACTATATACCATATAATAAGTATGTATGTACACCTATACATCAGCTTTCTGGTTCCCTTAGTACAAACTTTGCTTAGTTTCGAGTTACTTCGAGCTTAGCTTATGGCGGCGTGTGAGAAATATACAATATTTATTTTATTTATGTATTGTTTCAGGGCAAGGCTGTGAACAAGGACAAATTCATCTCCAAAATGTTCCTTCGTGGGGACTCTGTGATCTTAGTCCTCAGAAATCCTCTAGCTACCGCCTCTGCTAAGTAGGGACCGGGAGACGTGCTACAACAGAATTGTGTGACCTCTGTCTAATCATACATCAAAGTATCTCTATTGCTTAGTGATTTTGTTCTATCACTAACTTCCTAAACAGAACATAGAAGAGGGCATTTCGTTCTTGCGTTGTTAACTTGAGTATGACTACACCCAACACTTTCTGAATTCTTTTTGAGAACTGTTAAGGAGTGAAATACTCTTTTAGTGTCAGTGTTCTGAAAAATGTACTCAGGTCTTGTTAAAACTAAGTAGGCTTCTTGGACCATTACTTTCCTAAAAATTAGTTGGTCAAAAGTCAGTTTATTTAAAAAAAGTGAACTGCAATGCAGTTTATAAAGATATTTTTGTATTGTAGTGTCACTAGGTCATCAATAAGTAAAATGTTTTGTACCTTGATATTACATAGACAAATTGCATCAATGAGGAATATAGGCTAATATGAATTCTTGGAGTTTGTGATTTATTTAGTTACAAATAAATATGGTCTTTGCATAAGTCTGATTTGGTAAGTGTGGTTAAACTCTCGTGAAAGTTGTAGCACAGGGTAATTCATAATTGTAATTCCAGTTTTCTAAGTAACTAATAAACTACTTGTAAGTAATTTGACTTTTAATTTTTTGTCAACATTTATTTTATTTTAAGACAAAGACCGAGAGATAAGATTCCGTGTCGGATGCAACCGAATGGATTTAGAATCGCTACCTAGGATATGACTGCCAATATTTTTTTCAGAAGTGAAAACTTTTACAACTTAGAATGTTAGTACTGAACAGCAGTAATGTACAATACGCTATCTGAATAGACATTGCATTTTGGTGATGCGATCTCGCAAGATTTCACCCATCCGAAAGGTGTCTAAGGGACCGTTCAAGTTTTAGGTAAGTACTTAATGCAATTTTGTTGTATGTGAAATGATACGGTGCTTAAAAATACTTTCATGATGAAAGTATTTTTGTACTCCAAAATAATCAGGAAATTAAAATCTCCCTAGTTGGTCACTAGTGTGGCGACTTTTAAGTAAACGATCACTTGGATGTAAAGATATAAATATTGGTGGACAGTTCACAGGTTCACACACAACACCATCTGACACCAAACAAAGCTAAGCTTGTACTATGGCGGCCTGATAGCTGATATAATACTTAAAATGCATAGCTGGGCATTAACTCGTTAATCCGTTAATCGTTAATTAACGAAGTTAACATTTTGATTAACGGATTAACTTTTAAGTTAACTTTTAAAAATGTTAACGGACATGTTAACTTCCGTTAATTATGCAGAAGTCCGTTAATCGTTAATCCAATGCTTACTATTTACCGCACGGCACCTCGGCGCGGCGCAAAAAACTGGTTCAGACAAGTATGAAACGAAAAGTGCTGGGCGCAGTGTGACCATATTTATGTGGCGGGTTCCTGCAATTTTGGCAGGATTAAGGCGTCATTTTAGCCTGTGGCATGATCGGTTGACGTTATATGAAAACAAATATAATTTTGTTATCATAAGCCATATTTCCGATAATCTCGAGTTCTTTTTGGCTGAAAATTTGAGCATAGACATACTCGAATTTGACTGACGTTTATAATTTAGTTGAATATTTCACACACATCCCTAGTAAACCAAGTAGATTATAGTAATCCATAGCTAGTGGGAAACTCTCCGATAAATTCAATCATACTTTTTCGATCGTTTATCTGTATTGTAACTTTCTTTTAATAAAATCGGTGGTAGTTCATTTCAACTAACCAAAGAAAAGTTAAATAAAATGAACAAATCTATACTAATATTATAAAGCTGAAGAGTTTGTTTGTTTGTTTGTTTGAACGCTAGGATCTCGGAAACTACTGGACCGATACGAAAGATTATTTTTTTGTTGGATACTCCATTTATCGAGGAAGGCTATAGGATATATAACATTACGCTACTATCAATAGGTACGGAGTATGAGTGAAGAATGTAAAGAAAACGGGGAGAAATATTTCTCTTCGAGAGCTTTAGTTCCGTGAATTTAAATTCTCTTTGGTCGCTGAAGTCTGTGACGGCGCGTGTCTACATTTGAAGTTTGTGTCATTTGAAGTAATCAAATTTGTTCTACAACAATGCATTTTTGCTTATTTACGTATTTTTAGGGTTCCGTAAAACGTAATAAAGTGGCCAGCAAGGGATATTTTAGTATGGATTTTCCTCAAATAGACGCGGGTGAAACCGCGGGGCACAGCTAGTCAATGTATAAGAATGAAGATGTTTTTTGAAGATGAAGCAATTTTTGGATGTTGTAATGTTTGTTGTTTCATCACGTCAGAACGTCTGGGAACGGGAAAGGATTGGGTTGAAATTTGGAAAACAGCCCTCAAACGCTGCAGTTGAACGTCTGGTATCCACGGGTAAGAACATTTTAACACCAAAGGGAGCCTCGCTTTGGTGGAGATGGCTAATAGCCGTGGTCCCGAGTTTACCCGAAGATTTCTTATCATACCTAGCGTGACGCTAGAATTCAATTCACAGCCCACCAAAAATCTGTCTCGGCGCGCCTAAAGCAGTTTTCACTTCAATAATAAAATTAAAATCTACAAGTATTTGGTTTTTTCCTAACCTGTTAACTTCCAGAACCTAAACCAACAGGTTTTATAAGTTCACTAACGCAACGATATAAAAATCCAATACGCATATTAACGTATTAACGATTAACGTTAACTTCCGTTAATTCTTACGAAATGTAACGCTTTAACGTTTATCGAAGTTAACTTTTTTTGTAACGGATTAACGATTAACGAAGTTAACTATTTGATTAACGGTGCCCAGCTATGTTAAAATGTATATCTATATATTGTATATAAATCAATGCCACTTTTCGTTGTTAGTGAACTCCTCCTAAACGGCTGGACCGATATGAATGATTTTTTTTGTATACGTTTGGGTAGGGCCCTGGAAGGTTTAGATTCACAAATCAGCCCGGCAGATGGCGCTGCAGTTGATATCTAGGTTATTATTCGAGCAAAGCCGGAGCGGGCCGCTAGTACTGTATATAGTTTTAAATACATACTTGTTATATATAGAAATTAGAAACACCCAGACACAGAAGAGAACAGGGTAGCGATTCTAAATCCATTCGGTTGCATCCGACACGGAATCTCATCTCTCGGTCCTTGTCTTATCTGTTTAGCATGACAGAGACCGAGAGATGAGGTGTCGTGTCGGATGCAACCGAATGGATTTAGAATCACTACCCAGAAGAGACAGAAATGCGGCCGTAGTGGAGGCTCTGGGCCGGGAGGAGGCGGCTTAGGCAAAAGACGATGTCGAATCGATTAGGTACTATCGGAATCCCAACCGGTAGTGATCGGCTCAACAGACGAAATCGGACTTACTAGTAGGTACTAGAATTACGTTTAAAATGTTCACCACCCCCTTATTTTCCTCTTCTTCTCCTAATCCAAGATCTATGTAAATAAAAAAAGACTATTGTAATGACAAAGGTCACGGACCCCGGAGTCTGTGGAGTGTTTAAATTAAATAATAAAAAAAAAACACCCAGACACAGTACAAACATTTGAATTCATCACACAAATATTTGAACTGGGTGGGAATCGAACCCACGGCCCTCGTCTTCACGATGTCACGTAACGTTTACGGAGAGGAAGAGTTAAAAATGTTAAGATGCGTTACGGGGTATAAAATGTTTTAAAAATAACCCAATTTAAAGGCCTGTTTACGTTTTGATTAGTGCAGGTTTTTAGGGCGCCTTCACATTAGGTCACTTATTATTTTTAGTATATTATTAGTATTTTCTAATAAGTGATTTTCACAGATGTTGTA
Source organism: Ectropis crepuscularia (assembly GCA_963693475.1). NCBI lineage: Eukaryota > Metazoa > Arthropoda > Insecta > Lepidoptera > Geometridae > Ectropis > Ectropis crepuscularia. Next base: position 7,011,037 of record OY856361.1, read on the forward strand.
GGCAACATCCTTAAAAACAAGGTCCACATACTCCCAGACACTTTCCGTCAGCCGTTTTGCTTAAGGGGGCGCCTAAAGCCAGAAAACCAAAAAAAGAACATTTTTGACGCCGCCGCTCACTGAAGTTAAGAAACTAAAAACTATGACAAAAAAAAAATTGACGTGTGGGTACAATCAAGAAGAAGCACAATAACCGAATAGAATTTTAAAAATAGATCAGAGTTTTTTACAATAAAAATGACACCGAAAAACCCCGTTTTAATTCGAGTACTCGAAATTATCAGCGATGACCCCACATTATTTTTTGGTAATAAAATTCCTATTTGTACGTTCTAGTAAAGTAACCGAACACTTTTTTAAATGTATGTTTAGTTATTGAGTAATTAAATAAAACTTGGTCAAAAATGTACTCCTGATTAAATATTGATTTTTCCTCCAAACTGTGTCATGCTATTCTCGACTTTATGTACATCACATTAAGAAACGCGTCGCGCGGGTGAAATCTGATTTTTTCCTGGCTTTAGGCGCACTCTTAACAACTCCATAATAATAATTTAACTTCACCTAAATTCTCATGCTCCATTTGTAAATATGTTCGTCAGACAACTATTTTGTTGCTTTTTACAATAAGATAGACCAATCTAAGGGGGCAATCATCCCCTAGAGTCAACTATGTTCTATGGGTTAGAGCGGGAGACTGAGTGAGACATTTATTAGGAAATATTGACTTAAAATTGAGTTTAGGGAATGATTGCCCCCTTAGATTGATTGGATGTTGCCTACAACATACGTGAAAACCACTTATTAGAAAATACGTGAAGTAATGTTTGTATGTACCTTCATTACCCCATATCTCAAAATTGGCCGTCTATTTAAGCAAGTTAGCGAGTAAGCATGTGCTCTTAGTACCTACTTACTAACTCTACTCAATCGTCCACATTTCATTCATCAGAAAATGGGTGACGTCTGGGAGCTCTGGGATCTTACTCTATATGTTTTTTTATTCGAAGGTAATTTCCTTGAGGTGCTTCTTAGCTGTTTTTGGTTAATTTAGATTTTTCACAGCCTCCCTCAATATGGCTATCAAATGAAAGAGCTTGACTAGTAGAACGTTAGTAAACCAAATTTTGAGTAAAAATGTTGTTCTTTTACTAAATTTGATTGCAAATCCCAAAATCTATGGAACATTGTGATCTATAGAGATGCCCCATGTTTGAAATTTAGCGACTCAATTAGTTAGATACTACTGCTTAATAATATTATTACAAATAAATAAAACAAAAGAAATATTTTATGATGAACAATTCCTCATCAATTTTATTTTAACAATTCGAAAAATCATATCTTAACCTAAATTAAGTGCCATAGGTAAATATCATAATGTATTTTATTATATTTATTTCACAGTCTTGCTATAAAAATAAAAGCTAAATATGAACCTAGAGAATCACATCTACTCCACAAGCAAACCCCTTGACAAATACAACCATTGGCGAAATGGGGGCCAAGTGTATCTAATCCTAAAATGCTTAATGTTGAATAATTTACAACCAAACAAAGCAGCATGAACATACGATACACTAACGCCACCAGTTCGCTTGCAACTGACATAAAAAATAAATGGTTTGAACCAAGAAACTGAAAACATTGTTTTAATAGGTACATTTAGAAGAGGCCGCGCCACCACTGAAATGCCTTGGTAAAATTGTTAAACTAACTTTGGTAAGTTGTTAAACTTTTATTCAATAACTTTTGTTTATAATACAAAAAAAATTATAGTGGCTCCAGTCATCAATATTTATAAAAGTGGACAGGGTCTATACATGTAGGTAGGTACAATGATTGGTTGATAATACACCATGGAAGTTTACGTCAAATGCCAGTTGAAGTCGAATTACTTAGTCAAGGGTTGCGCGTCATACAATTATAATTTTGAGGAGTGTTTGAAGAAATATAGAAATTATTATATTAACAACACTACGAAGCCCCAAACTGAGCAAAAACTTAGCACTTTTGCAGCTTGAAGCAATCAATATTTGAAGACATACTTAGGATATATAAAAACACTCAACCACAACCATGGACGTATAAAAAAGTCGGACTTAGTCTCGCTAAAACAAAAACTGTGTCCATAGAGTCGGCCACATAATATGCACGTGTGCATTGCCACATACAGGCTGACACGCACACATAACACGCGCAAACTTGTGTATATGTGTGCGTGTCAGCCTATCAGTGACAACCTGACACGCACGTGCAACTGTGACCGACTCTACTGACATAGTTTTTGTTTTAGCGACACTACGTCCGACTTTTTTATACGATCACAACACAAACATTAATGTACATCACAAACGTTGGTCCAAAACACAAATCTATAGACTCAGTGGTCAGAATCACTAGTCGAGTCACAAGGTCAAAATAAATATTCAAACAAAATATCCCATGTTCCGACAATGGCAAAAATATTAGAATTCTCCTCAAAATTATAACACACCATCTAGTTACAGTCTCTCAAACTGTCGACACACGCTAATACAAATCTCTTTGGTTGTATTTTACATTAATGTACTTTGCAAATAGAATTTCAAGTAACGATACACAAGTAGGTATGCTATATATAACATCAAGTTTACATCAACAGCACTTGGGAATAATCTTCACTGAATAACAAATAGGTAATTAATTTTCTCTAAAATTATAATTAAAACAGTTTCAAGTTTACAATAATGAAAGTATTGCACGGGAATTTCGTTTATGCTGATGAAGTAATGATATACATATATAATTTTCATTTGTTTTAATTAATAGAAATCAAGTTAGGCATTTTCAAGAAGCAAATATATCTGTCAAAGATAAGTTCTCATTTTCACCAATGATTCATCAGTGCGGCGCCAATGATTCATTTTGTGAATTTCTCTAATATATTAATATACTAGCGGCCCATTCCGGCTGCACTCGGATATTGTCATTTAAAGACTATTAATCGAAATAAAATCTATTCTATCTCTCAAGTTGGACCAGACTGCTCACGGTGTGCCAATTTAATTTAAAATCGGAAGTAGTTTAGGAATCCATCGCGGACAAACATCGTGACAGGAGATTTGTATATATTAAGATTAATATATTGGCATCAACTCTGGTGAAATTAAAAACGATCTATGACAGGTCAATTTTCATTTTGAAATCGCCTCAATACCTACGCTACTGTTTCTGATGATGTTTCTCTGGGGCCAACTGTGAAGTGTGCCCTTTCGAACAAAATTATAGTTCATTAATCTTTTTGCTGCAACGCTATTTTCGAATGAGACGTTCTAAAGAATGCAAATATATACTTGGTAAAGATAATTCTCAATTTAGTAAAATGTGGGGTTAATATTCCATTTTGTTAAACTCGTAACAAAGCGCAAAATTGGCGCCACCTTTGCGAAATTTTGAGAACTATCCTTGACGGGTATATTTGCTCCCTGACGTCTCATTACATAATTAACTAAAACACAAGTTACGCAAAACACCTCTACTATTCTGAACAGGATGCTGAATGAATGCGCTCCACTCATCTTTATGAAGCTACCAGCTTAAAGAGCCAACACAGAGATCAGATGGGGTTGCGATACACACACCTTTATGGACAACTTTAATTATGGAGCCAACCCATATATCACAAAAATATATGAAACATTCAAACAATTTTAGAAAGATAAGCAGATAGGTAAGCGATCACAATGTGTCGCCCACCAACAAACGTGTGGACCAATGAGGCATTTTTAGGATAAGTACCTATAAATAAATCTGTCAAAGGTACATAGTTATTTAATTTCGCCGAACGTAGCGTTAGCGGTAACGTTTCATTTTGTACAAACTCTCAAATAAAATGAAACATTGTCGCCACCTATGGCCTAATTGAGAATTATCGATGACAGATCTATGTGCATCATCAAAACGCCTCAGTCTGTGAGAGACGAAAGAAAAAGAAGTAAATGATGAGATGACAGTGATAGAGTAAAGTGGAAAAGAGAAAAACGTACTGTGTCGTACTCACATAGTGAGAAAAGGCCAAGACGTTTAGGGCTTAGTAGGTACAGGTGTTATGCGTAGATACGTATACAGCAGCTCAGTTATAGAAAATCAAAGTTCAAAATCAACAAGGACTTTCATTTTATAACGTAAGATTGTTCCTTAATGTTCTAGAAGTATGCCCTAAAATATTGTTATAAAAACATATTATACTCATATAATGCTTGACAGTTTTCTGTACAATAATTATTATAATACAGTAAAGTAGTCATTTCAAACTTTGAAAATGCCTATACAATTTGTATGCTCTTTCTTTTGTTTTTATTTTTATTTATTGACGTGTAAATTGTACATTTATGAATAAAGTATAGACTACAGGCCCGTGAACAAAATTTACGGGTCAAATGAACCAGCAGGAGACCTATATAGGATGATAGACGGGTACAAAATAATAAGATTCAGCACTATGCCGTCACTTGTAAGCTGTCCAACTGAGTGCAGGTGAGAATTCAAAAGTGCAAGTAGAGTGGGTACATTTTGGTCATTTGTTTCTGTACGGCATTCTTACCATCCAATAGATCCATGAAAAATAATGAGAAAACGCGTAGTGCCGTACAAAAATAGTGGTCCACGAAGTCGGAAACATTATTGATAATCCGGAAATTTTGAGAGAAAATTTGTTCATTTGATACAGTACGGCATCGATTCCATACAGTTGCAATACCTCTTCTAACCCATTATTCCGCAACGCCGTACAAAAATAATGGTCCAAGAGGAAATTATATGGGGTTCAACTTCCTCTTTTCAGTGATCCGGAGGGGTGATTTGAAAAAGTACGGCATCGGTTCCAAATGATTATCTAGCACTCAAACGAACAATTAAAAATAATGCCGTCTAAAAATTATTGTTCATTTGAATGTTTATCGATAATTACCTTAATTTCATCGTATACTTCATTTATAACGGTAGTAGGTCATTTGATCCTGTACGGCACCTTATTTTTCTACATGACATTGCTAAAAACTATTGTTGTATAATAATTCTGTACAAGAGAAAGTGTTCTAAAAAAAGTTACAGAGGAATACAAAACATGCAAGTTTTAATTTATTTGAATAACCATAGATTAATTAACTATAGCAAAGTTCAACATATTATCATTGTTTTAAATAGTATTCAAGTAAATAAATTTGAAAAAATAATGCCGTACATTTTAACCCTTAATCAAACAAAATATGTACCACTTAGTTAGAAACTTGGAAACTCAGAAACTATGTACTTTAGGGCAAAAATTATTGAGCTAACTATTGTAGAAAATAAAATTTTACACTTTTTGTGCCGAGAAAACTTTTTTGTGAAACGTACCGTTTGCGATTTATGACCCATTTAAAATACCGATTTTTCTATCACGGCCGATAACTCTTGACATATTTGATTAATCAATAAAACGCATTGAACTATTCTTAAAGATCAGTTTATTTTCTACAACTTTAGTGAAGCGCTTTTTTTTGTAATGTCCATACGTTTTGATTTATAAGACGTTCAAAATCTGTTATTCCTCCAAAAATATTATAAATCGTATTAAAATAAACAATAGTTTTGTTTGTGGTGGGTTATTAGATGATGAAAACTTTGATAAAGAATAAGTAAACAAATAGATCAGGTTTTTCATGCAGATGAGGTGTATGTTAGCTATGGCAATATAGTGATGCATTCAACATTAAACTTCTTATAACTAAAAAAGCACAGACTTTAAAAAAACAATTTTGGCAAAAAATGTAGAGAATAAACTGGTATTTAAACATGGATTGGTGCGTCTTATTTATCTAAATATCTCAAGAGTTATCGGCATATCGGCGATAACCGGTAGAAAGAAAACCCGGTTCACTAAATGAGCCGTAAACGGTAGGTACTTTTAACAAATAAGTTTTGGGCAACAAAAGGTGTAAAATTTTATTTTCTATAATAATGACTTCAATAATTTTTGTCCTAAAGTACATAGTGCCCGAGACAACGTTTTTTCAAGATGACGCTTAAAGATCCACCTGAATCTGTCAACATTTCGTGATTTTATGCTCAGTAAGTGATCATACACCTTATAGAAAATAAATTTGGATCGAAAATTTAAAAGTTAAATTCTATTTTTACGGGCCTTTAATATGAACTTTCAGATTTGTACGGCATTAACTTTTCTTAGACATAAATATATTAAATTCAAATAAATGATCCGAATGCCGTTAAAAAATCGTACCAACTATCACCCTAAGGTACATTTCGTCATATGCAATGTTCTGGAGGTTTATTGCCATTTACTGACTATTGGACTAACAAAAATGTACGGCACGTATAAAATTTGTATCTATGCACAAAATACTTTCGGAATAAATTAATTTTACGTTGTGTCAAATCACCCCTCCGGATCACTGAAAAGAGGAAGTTGAACCCCAGATCATTTCCTCCTGGACCATTATTTTTGTACGGCGTTACGGAATAATGGGTTAGAAGAGGTATTGCAACTGTATGGAATCGATGCCGTACTGTATCAAATGACCAAATTTTCCCTCAAAATTTCCGGATTATCAATAATGTTTCCGACTTCGTGGACCACTATTTTTGTACGGCACTACGCGTTTTCTCATTATTTTTCATGGATCTATTGGATGGTAAGAATGCCGTACAGAAACAAATGACCAAAATGTACCCACTCTACTTGCACTTTTGAATTCTCACCTGCACTCAGTTGGACAGCTTACAAGTGACGGCATAGTGCTGAATCTTATTATTTTGTACCCGTCTATCATCCTACATAGGTATCCTGCTGGTTCATTTGACCCGTAAATTTTGTTCACGGGCCTGTAGTCTAGTATACTTTGATTTTGGCTTCTAGGCCTTAAATGTCATAAGAACTCAATACTATACAATATGATGTCTGCTACCTTGATCTCACAGAAGAGCAGCTATCTAAACTTGAGCGCCTTCAAAATTACTGCATCAGATTCATATTTGGCTTGCGTAAATATGATCATATTTCTAACTATCGCACTAAGCTCAAGTGGCTGCCAATTCGTCGTCGCCGGGATGCTCACATACTCTCCCTTCTTTACAATGTCCTTTTCCTTCCCTTGTCTCCTCATTATCTGCAAGAACGTTTTCAATTTCGCCACTCTCTTCTCCCTAGATTGCTGAGAACTGCGGATAGCCTTACGCTTGATATCCCTCAACATAGTACATCTTTTTACTCATCCTCTTTTACTGTGAGGGCTATCAAGTTGTGGAATGAGCTACCGTTAGAAATAAAACGTGCCCAGTCGCTGGATGTTTTCAGGCTTCGGGTTAAAGAGTTATATTTAAAATCTTAGTTACTGTTACTACTATGAATAGGTATATATCCTTTAGTTGTGAAGTTCTGGTACTTATTTATTATCTTAAATATGAGTAGGTTTACTTATGTAATATTTCAGCGGTGTTTTATGTATTTACTTTCATTCTATTTAAATTGATGTGTATATATTTTGTATGTATTCTTAGTGTAAGTAAAATATTTTAAGCATAGTTGTTATAATTTGTTGTCTATTTATTATATTAATTTACCTAAAATATTAAGAGCCGCGTTATTGTATTTATTCCTATCCGTGCACGGTTGCCTGGAAGAGATTGCTCTGAGCAATAAGGCCGCCATTTAAAATGTCAAGCTTGTGTTCTTTGTTTCTTTTGTAATTTTTATTTTGTGGCTTTTAATAAAGAGTTTTCTTATCTTATCTTATCTTATCTTATCTTATCTTATGTGCGTCTGCTTCGAGCCTTTTTCGCGGGCGATTCGACTTCGGACCTTTTTCTCGGGCGCATCGACTCCGGGCCTTTTTCTCGGGCGCGTTCGCTTCGGGCCTTTTCAAGAGATGTAGACGGCCTATTGAACCTTCTTAGGGCATACTTCTAGAACGCTACATAACAATCCTGCGATTATATAGCCTAAGGCTTGTTTGAAATAATCTGCTTCAGCTTCATAGAGCAAGAATCTATCTTAATTTAAATTAATGTATAATTATATTGCATCTAGCTACAGCTAAACTCATTATGCTTCCAGTAAGCTTTGCGACAAACAGCACCCTTATTTTGTACCGAACCATGGCAGTGATTAAACAACTATGTATGGACGTTATCAGTAATATTAGTACCAAGTTTTGATCGTCAAAGAGAAACAATTTCGTATCATTAAAATGTAAGGAATATGCAAGAGTGCTGTTCTTGGAAACAGCAGCACTAACGCTAATTCCATACAACTTAACAATACGAATTGACTGTCAAAACTTGTACTAACGTGAAGTAAGACACCCATGAGTGCCAGACTATGGTAATTTTATAAAACTTTAGTTTGTCAGCGCACGTTTTCAACCAGAGGTAGGAACTACAAGGCTACTGTCAAGCTTGTCATCTTGGTTTTAGCCGATAAAGAACACAATCTTATATGACTCGGTGACCAAAAGGGAACCTAACCTTGTCAACAGAAATTGTATTACAGAATGCTCTTGTGGCGACGCTTTTAAGCTGTCCAGTTAAATTTGTAATTCTAACTTAAATTTAATAAATGCATTTTTTTTTTTCTGCAAAGTAATAATAATCGTCATATTTTGACATATACGCTAGCTCAATCCAAATTTTGCCACAGAAAAATGCAGCTACTATCATCGCTTTTCCAAAATATTTCATTTAAATATTGTTAGTTTCACATTTGGTCACCGGAGTGGGTAAGTATGTATATCTGTATTTTAAAGCCGCGACTAGTGGAACTTAATAGTAGCCCATGGTTTCCACCTGTAGTTGGAAGTGTACCAACATTAAACTTTTATAAAATGATTAAGATCTGGCGCCATAAGTTTCTTAAGCTAAACAATTATTTCACACAATACAATCCGTAAATGACCTTAAACCTTTCAGACTCCCAGAATTTTGATCGTTTGAAATCTGTGATCCAAGTATAAGTAATAAGTTTATTTTGACGTCAAAATATACCTCTACTTATGCCAGCTTAGTACTGAGATAGCAGAATAATAGTACAGGGTACTGCGATCCGACCCTCATCCGACCTAAGTCTATAACTCCGACCCGAAATGTATCGATCCGAATGTTTTTCGTGGTAGGCTATAATCCGATTCCGCTGTCGGTTGGATGCGATCATTCGGAGTTTGTTTTCGTAGTAGACCTGCTGATTCTGAGCGCAATCCGAACGACTCAAATTCGGAATGACAATCCTTGTCCCTGTCATTCTAAACCAGGGGTCGGCAACGTTTCGGGAGCCATGGGCCTCATGGTAAAAAAGTAGATAAAAGCGGGCCGCACTTTTGAAATTTGGAATTCTCCCCCCCTCCCTCCACGCGGGCTGCGTTCGCAATAATATAAGTAGCGGGTTAATATACAGGGTTATTGGTAATCAGCCTGCATCCTTTTAAGGGGATGTTAGGTACATTCAATACGTCAACTTTTGTTCTACAGTTTAAAAAAAAATGTTTTTTTTTCTTTTACAAAATAAATAAAAAGTGCATTTGCACGGTCTAAAAGTATCGAACTCTTCGTAACAATTCGTAACGAGAGCGCGTACGCTCTTTAACGCGCAAAAAATGATGTACCGAAGTGAATAAACACTAAAAAGTCGCTAAACAGTACAAAAAAGGGCAACAAATACAATTTTTTTTTGGGTTATCTATTAAGTTTTAACGAAAGTTGTAGAACAAAAGTTGTTTGTTTAAATATACAGAACATGCCCTTAAACGGATGCAGGCTGATTATCAATAACCCTGTATAACCCATTTATTTAGTTGTATAGGTAACTGTATAAATTAATATTTGCAATTTGTAAAATTTATAGGCTCTATGTGAGCCGCAATTACATTATTTTAAAAAAATCTTATTTAACACCCGCGGGCCGCACGGAGGCAGGCCGCGGGCCGCGTGTTGCCGACCCCTGTTCTAAACGGATACAACAAAGACTGAGATGATAACCGAGTCGAGATCAATCCGACTGCGTTCAGAATCGCTACGCAGATCATTATACTTTTCTTATTAAATCTGATAGAGCTAAACATACAAGAGTTGTAATAACTGTTATATATAAGTAGAGGTGTCATTTCGGAAGCCGTAACTTACAACTTATATTTGTGTGATGAAATCAAATGTTTGCACTGTGTCTGGGCGTTTCTATGTTCTTTTTCCACCCTAAGGTTGCCTGGAAGAGATCGCTATTAGCGATAAGGCCGCCATCTGTCGCACTAACTTTGTGTTTAACCTGTTTTAATTTGTAAATTATTGTAAATATTTTGGTGTGTTCAATAAAGTGTATCTATCTATCTATCTATCTATCTATCTATGTATAATAAGTATGTATTTAAACTATATAAGTATTATATTAGCTATTTGGCCGCCATCATACAAGCTTTGCTTAGTTTGGGGTCATATGGTGTTGTGTGTGAATTGTCCACCAATATTTAAGTATTTATTTATTGGGTAAACGGGTAACTCACGTCATAGAATAGATAATATTTAATCCGACTCGAGTTTCGGCCGAATTGACCGCCCATATTACACTTGAGTTACCCGTTTCCCCATTAAATATGTGTTACAACTACGTTAATTTTAATAGTGTAAACCTTTTTTTGGCGATTTTTCGTGGGCTGTGAATCTAGCGTCGTAATTCTAGCTAGCTAGCGTCGGGAATGACAAAAAATTTTCGGGTGAACTCGGGATCATGGCCATTGGCCATCTAGAAATGCATGAGCATTTCCCATTGGCAATGCTGACGCATTTCTAGATTGCCATGATCATGGCCACGCCCTCCGGTTTCACCCGCGTAGTTTCCAAAGTGAGATATCAAATTTTGAGTTATAAGTTGTCACTTCTATCGGCAGTTCCTATGACTGCCAATATTTTTCTTTTTTTCTTCAAATTTTAGATTTCCGTCACAGTATTCTAGCCCAAACTAAGCATAGCTTGTAGTATGGGAGCCAGATAGCCGATGTAATAAATACTTCCTTATGAAATTGTAAATGCATACTCACTATACATAGAAACACCAAGACACGTAACAAATATTTGCACAATATAGTTATTAGTGCCTAAATACTTAGTATACCTAATAGTCCAATTTTTAAGTAGGTAGATCAGTAACCGGTTTCACTAGCAACTAAGCCATGAGGCTAGTATTATCAACTATTAGTTTAAATATTTAAGTAACGCATCCCGAATTGACACCCCTTCTTCATAGCTTATGTTTTTCATATAAATAAACAATATAAACTTCTGTGTTTTCTTATAAAAAATATCGGCTTCAAAGCGTGTATTCTGTAGCACCATTAACTTTGAATTCGAAACGAAAGTACTCGGTAAATATAAATATTTTCACGCGAAAACTTTCTGTTCGTACTGAACGAAACTGCAAGTCAAGTACAAATCCTTAACGTTTATGATGTCATCATACTACGTAACGACAGAAAATGTATAAGAAATTAGCATTATTTAAACGTGAATTAAGAGTTAGTTTCAAATCATTTGACAGGGATATGGAACGATAACGTTGATGACATATATGTATTTTTACTTGTCCTATAGCATTACAGCGGAATTTCGAAAAACACATTCTTATTTTTCTATTTACCTAGCATTTTTCGTATTTAACTAGCAGCCAACTTCACTCGGGTAGTACAACTAATATAATAATATATATTTTTTTGAAACTATGGCAGGTTTTTCACAACAATATTACCATTAATGAGGTGTTTTAGATTTAAAAAAAAACTTGACAAAAATTACTCTCAATTACGCCACAGCCAGCGTTATTGCTTCACTTTGTTCGATAAATTTGATAAACATATTATATCAATATCCATATTTGACATAATACACAAATTTGACATATTTTTTAAACCATCACTCAGATCTGTCATTTAAAAAAATACACCTCATTACGGTTTATGTACTGTAATTAAAGGTAGAAGTCTCCCGATATTTCGATGCCGTATCATGCACCACGTTCAATCTTTTCCGCCGTAGTACAGTTTCGTTTAGCGCGAACAGATCACAACACTCACTCAAAGTATGATATATTATACATTTTTAAATTATCCTATAGTCTTTATAAAAATACAAATTATTCGCTAAATTTTATAAGACACTTGACAGTATAAACACTAACATAAAAAGGAATAAGTAAGGTAAAATATTTACAAAGATCTTAAATATGTCTAATTTTTATTGAAAACATTTTACACGAGCCAATGGCGATTCGTTGTTATTTTATAATAGCTGTATCCTACAGCTTTACCCGCGTATTTCCCGTTTCTGTTATTTTCCCCAGGATAAAAAGTAGCCTATGTGTTATTCCAGACTATAACCTGTGATCCAAATATCAACTACATCCGTTTAAACGTATTTTTTCCCGATGGTTATAATCTTGGTGTCTTCAAATCGAGTGTGAATCGGTTTCTTCTAGGTAAGCACGCTCCATCTTAGACCGCATCGTCGCTTAACATCAGGCGAGATGGTGGTCAAGTGCAAACCTATAAATGTAAAAAAAAAAAAAAAAAGTTACGTGATCGATCTACCAACATACAAATATCCGCGGCAGAGGAAGCGCGCTCCCGCCATTGCCAACATTACAATGTTAGTATTTCGGGAGCGCGGTTCAGTTGTCGGTTATCTACCCGTGTGTAGACATTATTGGGGATGAACTACCGGGTAGTGTTTCTTTAAACTGAGCTAATATTATAAAGGCGAAGGTTTGTATGTATGAATGTCTGTTACTATTTCACGATCTAGATGACATTATGTAAATAGATGGATAACCACTGCAGTGGGAGACCATCGAAAACGTCGACCCCAATCGTGGCAGCCGTTTTTGACGCTCGTCGCGGCTACACTACCACTGCTCGAAAAACCCAGACTGCTCCTATTTATTTTAAGCAAACTATATAAGTGTGGCATATTTTTAGAAAGAGTATAAAATTTTCTAGCTATTTTTATAAATATAATCCGAAAAAAAAAGAGTTTAATAATGTGATTGAGTGTAAATTGGCTAAAGACACCTGGAAAATAACGGGATCGAGAAATAAGCGGGTAAAACCGCTGGCGTTGCTGCTAGTCAACAATACTCAATTTACTTAAATAATCGCATTAATTCATGTAGAATGTTTTCAGTTAAAGTTCAAATCGTGACAAGATAAAAGTTGAATCTTTTGTCACATAAATCAAATGCAAAGTGAAAAAAATGTACTTAATACGCAGTTTAATCAGTTGGAGCTTATGCGATGGCGGACAAGTTAAGAAAGGTCAAAAGTTGCAACTATATTTTTGTGCGAAATTTTAATCGACATGTATATGGAACGTATACCGTATAGGTAGAATTTTGTATTTTGCCATTAGCTTCACTTACTGGATTAAATTATTATCAAGTGCGTCATGTAAGTATGTCATCACTACTGGCATTATCGGTGAAGGTAATATTAGGAAACTTTGGACGAAAATTTGTAAGTTCCCGTCACTGACATGCGCAACAACAGTACCCATATCTGTAGCTGTACCAGGGCATCACCACTCTCTCAAGGTCGCGCGTTATTAGCCTACAGCTAGACCGTTACTCCCACGGAACAAGTGACAGTCGGTTGTCGGACGCACGGCTGAGCGCTCGCGCAACACGTTTCCCGCGCATAATTTTTATTAGATATGTCGACAACCCTTGCGCATCATTCCGCGCCAGACAGCGGCAGAGTTACGCGTTAGAAGAGAGCGCAAATGTTTATGTGAATATCGCGATAGGCATTGAGCGCTAATGCGAGCTGAATTGCACTTTGTTGTGTCCCAGCAAGAGTTGCTATTTATATATTTTTTGTCGCTAAATGAGTCTTCTGTACTTGTACTAATATTTATTCTGTGGTTGTAATGTCGTATTGCACAATTCGTCGTAAAAATCTAAGTTATAAGTTTTCATTTCTATCGGCAGTCTATACGTCAGTATAGGTATATATATGTATTCAGTTCGTATGAAGATAACAACATTATAAAATACAACCTACATTGTATACATTCTAAGTAATGGTCGAATAAAATTTCGAAAATAATATGGCAACACAATCATTTTTTTTGTGATTGTGAGCTTAATGAAAAGTGTTAAGCGAATAAGTGACAGGTTGGTGTGTTAACTTGTTAACTGTCGAATAACTCTTACCTTTGGAATGCGTCGCCTGAGTGGATATTTCCTAATGGAAATATTTTTGAAAAATTTGTTAATTTAAAATGCAAACCATTATCGAATCCCTCTTTTTAACACATTTTTTTTTATCAAAATCGTTCTAGCTGTTTGGGAGGAGTCCAATTACGAACAAACGCACAGCAGATTTAAATAAATGAAGATTTCAGGGATGACCAGTCAGATATCTGTTTAACTAAACATCTTGTATTACAAAAAACTAATTTTAGTATCGGATTTTCATCTTAATCGTAATTTTTTTTAATATTAATCTAGCTGCCTGCGGCTAAAAGTCACATTACTAAATACATTTTTCTATTCATATATTTTTGTTAGTTCCTTGTCCTACCGATGCATACATTTATTTGACATTGCACTAACATTCTGAGCTCCTTTTTATCCAGCAAAATTCTTAAAAATATTATCAACTTTTTTCTTTGTTTCTTCATCTTCATCAAAATAATCTCCTTACAAATTAGGAATAGCAGTCGTAAAAAATAACAAATATAGTCATTTTTAAATGTCAAACAAATATTTTAGTTCGTTCGATCAAGAATCACATGAGATCTATATATATGATGAAAAGTTTTCAGAAGGCAAAAAAAGGTTCCAAACTACATACTAGATAACACCACTATTAAAAAACTTCAACTTTTGCTTTATGGCTTTTATTGTGGTTTATTAGCCTCACAATTTCGCAACAGAAATATCAGTTTTACGAATGTAATTCGTATATACTTCTGTCAATTCATTTGACATTGACAGAACCTTAGATTTGGACATACATTTTCAAGACTTGTTTGAGAATCATATAGGCGCATTTATAGTATGTTTTTAGATCAATTTTTTGCCTTGTCTGAAAACCTCTCATGTCGACAAACTAAAAAAAAAATATTTTTGTATCGATTCAGATCTTTCATTACCTTCTTCCGAGTAAATGGCCATCAAAAAACTAATTATTTCGACTAGATGGTTACATTTAAATAGCTGCACAATAATATCTAATTAATCATTTTAATAAATACTATTTTTTCGCTGTCGTGATTTCTTTCCCTAACGATTTTCTATTTTCGAATTTTTGTTGTAAACTGGCTACGTTGGATGGTTTTGAGGAGAGTTTAGTCATTGGTTTCGGGTTTGTCTCTGGTTTGTTCGTTATAGTTGGTTTCGGGACAACCTTTGGTTTATTTTTGTTCAGATTGTCTGCTATGGCTTTGACGGAGTCCACTTTTGAGTTGGCTCGGTTTAGGGGCGGATTTTTTTCAGTTTTGTTTGTGATACTCGACGATGAGTTAACAGGTTTCAACGTAGGCCCGTTTTTTAGTGAAGGTTTTTTGTCCACAGTTGGGGCCTGTCTTAGAGGTCTGTTGTCAGGTTTAGCTGTCACAGACGGTTTTGAAGTTACTTTAGGTACTTCATTTATTTTATTATTGTTTATAACGTCTGGAGCTTTTGTATTTTTCGTCTCAGGTACAGTACAGCTTGAAACGACGTCTGGACTGTTCGATATCTTTGTGACGTTTGCGTTCAGTACATTTGCGTTTTTCACCGAATTCTTCGGCGATTGCGGCACGCTTTTGAACGATGTCGTATTTCTCAGAATGGGTGGAGTCACTTGTCTTGAGAATGTCGGTATTTTGGAATTTGGACCTTTTAGCGTGGGAGATGGTGGTGCTTTTTCATTGTCTTTATTGTCTTGGTCCTTTAAATGCGTCGGCACATTCACTGCAGACGGATGTAAATATCCGCTGCTGGTCGTTGACGATGTAGATTTTGCTCCAGAATTACTATAAACGCTTTCTGGAGTCTTATAATGTTCTGAATTCATATACGTGCTATCACGATTGTCGTCTTTTCCTTTCTTCTTTCTAGAAAGCGTTGAGGCAGAGTAAATAGAGTCGAAGTTCCTTGTCTGAATTTCGTTGACTATTTCTCCTAGCAGACCCATGCTATCGCTGCTTCCAGAACCGGATGGTATCGCTTTAGGGGCAATGTATCCTTCTGGGGGAGGATGGGGTGTAGTTTTAACGACAGATGGTACGCCCGGCAAAGGTTTGGAGTTTCTTATAGGGCTTTCTTCAATTATTGCGTAGATATTGTCACTCGATTCTTCGTCTATATGAGCTAAAGGAGCTTGCTTCTCCTCGATGCAGTCAACGTAGTCCGTTTTGTCATTTTCCTTCTCTTCTTGGCTAGGTAAAGGCGGTGGAGGGGCTGTGGGTCGGCCGACTATAGATAAAGGTCTCGGCACGCCCGGGGCCTGTCTCATCGAACCGAAGCTTTGTAGTATCGGTTTCTGTGTCGATGGCGCTCGCATACTCTGGGCTCTATTCACGAAAGATTTCCCTTCATCCCCGTCCTCAGAATCTGATACAACTGGAACTGTGTTCACTGGAAGGTCTATTTCTTTCTGCAGAATAGGATTGGATATCTGCATGTTGCGTAATGCGACTTTATCGGCGTTCTTGGCAATTTTGACTTGATTGTTGGGATTTTTCGGCAGCGAATGACTTCTTTCTACCGGTTTGCGTTCTTTCTCTTTTGATTTGTCGTGCTTTAGGAACGACGCGATTCGATTTAACGAAATGCCTTCTTTCACTTTCTTGGGCTCTTCAGGGAGAGGCTTTTGAGGAACAGCTGTAGAATGCATGCTGAGAGGTCGTTTAGGTAAATCTGGTGTCGTCATTGGCAAAGTTGGGGCTGCCCTGATCGGGCCCAGAGTCTTCGACCCTTGAAGCGGTGATATGAGCTCTTTGGCGGTGCATGTAGAAGCTTCTAGAATCGGGCTGGAGATGACAGGTCTCGGTGCAGGATTTGCCGGCAGAATTTCTTCCTTATCAGAACTGATCAAGGCTTTAATTCTGTTCTGAACGTTACTATTACTTCTCTTCACTGAAGGACTAGTTGTGGGACTGGATTTGCTCGTCGCTGGTACAACCGGTAGCGGTGGTGCGCTTCTCAACACTGGTTTCAGAACTCCTTGATTGACGATACTCTGGCTGTTGCTGCTACTTCTATGCACAGGAGTAATCTTTGCGCTCTTACTTTGAACATTTTCTTTGGCTGTTTTTCGATCAATCGTATTATTTTTGACAGAAATAACGGCAGCATTTTTGTCATTCTTGCTGTTGTTTTCTTCCGAAGCCTTTTCGATTGGAGTGAGTGAAAATCCCTTGAAATTTCCGAAGAAGTTGACCGAAGGGTTGATATTGCCAGCAGGGCTTCTATCAGAGTCAGATCTGAGGAGACTGGAGCTCATATCGTCAGGGTTAGACAGAGTGTGTACGTTGACCGGTTGACTGGCATTTTGCGAGTTGTTTTGAAAGTTTGCGGCAAATTTGCTTGCACTTCGCGATATTCGGTGTTGGAGACTCGCTTTCTTCGGCGATGGGGCCCTGCGGAGGAAAATATGTCTTAGTGTTTGTTAATAACACATGTTTTTGGTTACTCAATGATTGTATGATTGTTAGTCAATAGTAGTACAGTATATAAATGTTATCATGGAGTAGTAAATTGGGTATTCGTCCGACGGGGCTAGTCTGAAACAGAACATTGGTATTGGTTTCATGTACATATTAACTAACACTTTCTAATCCCAAACTAAGCAACTAAAACAATGAATTTGTGCATAAACGAATAAAATAAGAAAAATATATTTTTCAATTATTTTAATGTTAGAAGAACTCCGACCATTAACTATCCTCATGAACTATGAAAAATCTCAGGTGTGTTTGGGAGCAAGATCTCACAAAATTTCACTCGGTGTTCAAAAATCACCTCTCAAAGCCTAATATATATTTAACGAGAATTTTACATTCCTACTTGATACTTTACTTCACAAGTCGTTGTTGTTGTTATTATAGTTTAATTGTATATTATTTTTCTGGTGTGCAGAATAAAGTGTTTCTATGTATCTGATACAAGGAATATTGAAAAAGATGTGGAAGTACTCGCGTGTACATACAAAGGTTACATGGGTTAGTAGAATCATTGACTGAAACAAGCATTGTGCATAAAATGTAGGTGTAAACTATTCAGAGTAAAGCGGAAAAGGTGGAAAGAATACGCTATATTCTGCTCTGTAAACAACTTCTACTATTGAACTAAAACTAAAATCCCGAAATAGATATCCCACACAAAACTTTAATTCGCATTTGAATTTTGAAAACAAATATATTTTTGTTTTATTATGTATACTGATTGACACCAAACTAAGCAAAACTTGTACTATGAAAATCAGTTTTTTTTTTAATAATATAGTGATGGGATGAGCAAAACAAGTAAATAAGCAACACGTATAGCATAGCACCGCCATGCTTCCTTTTGAACGTGAAGACTTTTAATCACTGCCTAACACTGCGCTCGACACCCGGAGACATAAGATGTTAGCCCTATTATTTATCGGGAAATATAGTAATCAACAACATCAACATCAACAGCCCACTAAACGTTCCCACTGCTGGGACTCGGGGCCTTCTCTCGCAAGGAGAGAGTTAAAGCCATAATCCACCACGCTGGCCCAGTGCGGGTTGGCGGATGACACATAACTTCGAAAGATTCTAGGTACATGTCGGTTTCCTCACGATGTTTTCCTTCACCGTTTTAAGTTAGCTGCATTACGCACATGACTTCGAAAAGACAATGGTGCGTGTGGGGTTTGAACCCGGGGTCTCCGGATCGGCAGCCGCCGTTCTCCCGACTAGACCACCGTAACTTAAATAATAATAAATATAGTAATATTTCCACTTAAATTTGAGAAACACACAGGCAAAGAATACTTTAAACTGGAACACAATTCTTATACATAATATTTGCACATTACTGCTTAGCCATGGAATAATTGGCAAAGGTGTGGAAGTACTTCAAATGGACTCTGCAACTACCCCTACAAAACATAGAATGAAACTACATTTTTTGACCTCATAGTAAAAGTTGAACATACGCTGTACCCTGGTTGCATTATGGTATACCCAATCTGCGTTACCCTTCATAGCCTTATATCATTCAGTATCATCATGCAGTATTAATAAGCAGAGTAATCATGCAATGGCCCCAGTACGAATACCTACCAAGAAAGTATTTGGTCATAGCCATAGTGACAAATCACTATTGTATAGTATTTTCTTTAAAGATGGTCTATTACATAATATCATAGTTGTGAAAAAGAAAAATCCAAGATGGTAATGGATCTGACATACATAATTTATTGATATGTCAGATTAGTTGCTATTTTATGACTATGACGGTGTGACAATAATAAAATTTATCAAAAATAAGTTACGTTATGGACGATTTTTCTAATTTTATAATAAATACTTTCTTGATACGTATTTATATTGTAGCCACAGTGTTATAACGTTACGTTAAACCCAAGGCAAACCACTCACCGAGTGTCCATATGATATGAAAACTTCAGCATCTACAAAACTACTACATACAGTGCGACAAGAATCAAAATTGATTTACTAAGATAATTTCGTCGTCTAAGATCGTGAGATATCACAAACGACAGGTGATACGTTCGAATCCTAACTATGCCACTGAGTATTTATATCAGTGTCTATTATTCCCATTAGTTGTAACGGTAAACACCATGAGGAAACCGACTTATTGTCGGAATGACAGATTTCCAGGACGTGTGGCATCCGTCAACACGCACTTAAAGCTTGGTGAATTATGGCATTGACTTTTTTTTTAATAAAGAGTAACGAGACGAGCAGGTCATGCGCCTGATGGTAAGCAACATGCCTGCCACATAACAGCACAGTGACACGCGGCTATTGGAACATGAAGAGTCCAAATCATTACCTAGCACTGCACTGCGCTCGACACCCAGAGATCTAAGTTGTTATATCTCTAAGACCTGTAATTTCTAATAAACATTGCCCTTCAAACCGGAACACAGTAATGCTTGCACATTACTGCTTGGCGGTAGAATAACTGGCTTTCTCAATGTGAGATAAGGCCCCGAATCACAATATTAGGAACATAGTGTTCTATTTACAGTTGACGCATCGTAATATCACGGACTCGCCGTAAGTGTGAGACTTTTCCGTGCATACATATATACATATCCAATCCCTCTGTAATGTTAAGTCAGTTTTAAAATTCGTATGGCATATAAAAGCAATTTTCAAAACGATGAATATACGAATATGCCCGATGATTATACGGATTATACCCTACAGATCAGTTGGCTGTTTTTAAAACGCTCATTTAGACTCTTGTCGCACTGTATAAAGGCATGATTGTGGAAGGAAGAAGAAATAAGCATGAAAAAAATAATTAAGTTTATTAAAATTATAATTACCAAGTATGTATTTACAAACTACAGATCAAACTACTTAAGAAGCAATAGAAATGTAGGTAATATTGTTGAATAGGGTGATTAACCATTTAAGATTTTTAAAATAAATAAAAATTAGTTACACCAAAATTCAAGGAAATCGGTCCAAAGCTCTATTAGCGTCAGTTTTTCGTCATTTTTGTATGTGTATTAAAAAACTAATATACTTAATTTTACTTGCTGTATGTATATTTACCGCGATCAAGCCGAGTATCTGATATATCATGTCAGTCAGTGTTCAATTGAGTTGTTGTCAATTTATGTATGCTTACATCTTTCCACTTGTGTGTGGTTTCCTAGTTCCCGACATCCCGACATTTAGATGCAGTTTTATGCAAATTTTCACGGGTGAACTAAAATACATATCAAGCACTAGGAAACATGTAAACACGGTACACACAAATGAAAAAATGTAAGTATACATTAATAAATAAACATACTCGATTGAACACTTGACATATTATTTGACCTTGATTATTTGATTATTGACTTGATATATCGGACAGTACCTACAGTCATTCTAAAGTAGCAAAGGAATATGAACATTTTGTAATAAAAAAAATCTAAGTGTTCAGTTGACAGTTTTTTTTGTTTTTCTCGAAAAGCATCGATAATACTAATTATAAATAATGAGATCTTTCAGCATCCGGCCACACGTACTATTCATCTCGTAGTACCATTATAAAAAGAATAGGCGACAGAAGGCGCTATTCAATCAAATGAAATTAACAAGGCACTGTGGATTGATTTTTAAAATGAACCGTTAAAAATAAAAAAAAACCCTGATATCACAAGTTTATTTCTTCAGTGCCATGTAACCGACCATCAAAAAAGCAAGCTTAATCCTTTTAAAAAAAATGGTCTCTTTTCATTGGTGTGCTTCCAAAAACGAGTCACCCCTTGGCAAAGTGCATAAAGGAAAACATTGGACAGATAAATGCTGAAGGGAGATCTCTTCGTCTTTTCTGGGTAAGAGCGCATGTGGGCACCGTCGGCAACGAAAGAGCTGACGAACTGGCCAAATCGGCAGCACTCACGGAATCGCCCAGGGACTACAAGGGGATCCCCTTGTCCTACGTCAAACGCAAAATCCGCGAAGAATCGGTCAAGAAGTGGCAGGATCGACATGAGACCTCGGACACCGGAAGAGTCACTCAGACGTTCCTCCCCGATATAGCAAACGCATATCGGTTGATGAGGACTACGAAACTGACTCATTTCCAGGTACAAGCGTTGACGGGACACGGAGGAATAGCAGAATACCTGTACAGATTTAAGCTTAAGAGCAGTCCTGTATGCGAGTGTGACTCTGAAAAATCCGAGAATGTCTGGCACGTGCTGGTAGATTATCCCCGATTCATGGCTGCAAGACATGATCTCGAATCTATGATTGACAGGAAGCTGGTTATTTCGGATCTCCACAACGTCTCGGCAGATCCAGTTAGTAGACCACGGCTTCTGGCTTTCATGGAGAGTTAATTCCGCATAGCGGCCAAAAGTAACTCCACACTTTCTAATACACACCCCCCTTCACCACCACACCCTACCCCACTGTCCGTGGACGCCACGCCGGGTGCAATCT
This sequence comes from Ectropis crepuscularia, assembly GCA_963693475.1. NCBI lineage: Eukaryota > Metazoa > Arthropoda > Insecta > Lepidoptera > Geometridae > Ectropis > Ectropis crepuscularia. Next base: position 7,033,210 of record OY856361.1, read on the forward strand.
CCGACAGAGATTCGGAATAAGCTTTTGCTTCGCCTGGGAAAGGAAACGCGCCCGTTTGTCGCCGGGATTGTCTTGTCTGCTCAATGGGAGTACCGCAAAAGTCACAATGAAGCGGAAAACCTTCGACGCTATGCCAGTGTGCGAGGTAGACGGCCACCGATTTCGGTTGGTGCGATCGAGAAACAAAACGATTGCACTAATAGAATACTCGGAAGGTCGGACGCCTTTCACACAGGCAAGTGCGCTGCTTGCACATCTTAGCAGAAATGCAGGTGAAACACCCCGGGTGATAAGCGTGGATGCGATGGCAATCGAATACTCAAGAGCGAAAGTCGCAGACCGGCTGGGTTGCATTGAAGCCTCTAAACATCATGAGGTTGTCGTATACGAAGATAGCGGAGAAAATCTGAGCTTCCTCAGAGCCCCTTCGCACGACCTAACAAATGCAACTGACAGCTGGGGACACCCCGTTCCTAGTTCGACCAACCAAACCGGTTCCGAAAGAGCACAGCAGAGGGCAGCCGCGGAAAAAGCCGCAGCCAATCAAAGCGGCAGCCGAAGCACCAACACGGCCTTCGTGGCTGCCTTCGACACTGCAGCAGGGAGCGTAAGGAAAACATGAAGCTGCACGAGAGCGTGTCCCATGCGGTTGTTGCAATCTCACGGCACACGGGGACCTTCACATACTACGCTGACGACACCGACGACGCCATCGGTCGGTTCGTGCGGCGAGCGTTGGCTGCATCGCCAAAGACCATTCAAGATTTCAACCTGCAGATGGCCATTAGAGACAGAAATACGGCTGTAGTGGAGGCTCTGGGCCAGGAGGAGGCGGCTTAGGCAAAAGACGATGTCGAGTCGTTTACTATCGGAATCCCAACCGGTAGTGATCGGCTCAACAGACGAAATCGGACTGACTAGCTTTAGAATTACGTTTAAAATGTTCACCACCCCCCTACTCCCCCCTTATTTTCCTCTTCTTCTCCTAATCCAAGAACTATGTAAATAAAAAAAGATTATTGTTATGACAAAAGTCACGGACCCCGGAGTCTGTGGAGTGCTCAAATTAAATATAAAAAAAAAAAAAAAATTGGTGTGCTTGATATTCCCTGGACTACGTCATTCAGTCAAGTCATCGAGGACAAAAATATTTTAGTTATCTTAACTGTATTTCATAATTATATTATGTTAAAACCCAGTCAATTGCCTAGGTGTGCAATAAATATTATACCAATCTTAAAACCAGTTAATTACCCTATTCCAATTATTATAGTTTGATAATATGATATGTGTTACTATTAAATATAGTAATGAAAATCAGATTAAATTAAAATATGCAACTACGCGACTACCAAGCTCAATACATACACAATTATCACAGTCTTACATGATTACAAAATCAAATACATCCATAAACTAAAAAATCTACATTATACATTTTAACTTAGTCATAGAATAGATAATACAGATAGAACGGACACTCCCCACCCCCCGCCAGTTTCAAGCTTCCTACCCCGCAAGGACGCGAGAAGCTCTCAACGATGGGTTATATCGGACGACAATTTTCTATGAGAATACGACCATGACGCTGTGTTGCTGTGTTATTTAAATGTAACCTACATTTAAATAACACAGCAACACAAAAATTGGTACCTGTACCAATTTTTTCATCTGTTCAACGAAACAAGAATAACAGATTTTTAATTTCATAAGAATTTCTATAATATACTAGGATTGAATCGTTTTTCTACTGTGTTTTGATAAGTTCACAATTTTAAGTTAAGAATAAGAGATTTTTGATTTCATAAGGATTTCTACAAAGATTGAATCATTTTTATAAACTGTGTTAAGCTATTCTGCGTAGCGATTCTGAAACCATTCGGGTCGGGCTGATCCACGGAAACTGGCCTCTACCGACTGGTTCGGGCAATTTGCGATTCTCAACGCCAATTCCGATTACTTTTGACGTTTGCAACCGACTACCAGCTGTTTTCTAATCGGATGGGATTCGGACAGCTTTTTTGTCGTGGATAGCTAAATACGATTTTCAGATTATTGTATTTACTTGATTTTTCTCTGTTTTTCTCAATATTTCTGTAAGATTATGGACAGTAAACGAATTTTTATTAACTTTAGTGTGTAATATGTGTTTAGTTTTTGGAATTTTGGGTTATGAAATTTTCAAAGTTGGCAGTTTGTGCTCAAAAGAATTGCTAGAAATAGATTATTGCCACATTTGATTTGTTGATATTGTTTATTTTTTGACATGACAATATGAAACATGTTTGTTGTTTGAGCAAAAAGCCAAGAAACCACAAAGAAACATTGGAGATACGAGACATCACGTCAAACAACGATATAACAGCAAGAGCGGAAACAACTTTGGCCCCAGTGGTCAGTGGTGGTCACAAACATAGTCGGAGCTAACTAAGTAAGAAGACCGTGTGATAAGTGCGTGCGTCTATAATATTACTTAGTGCCAGCCCAAAAGGGGTGACCCACGAACCCCTCTGGTCCTTGTATAACAAACAGTATTTTCGTACCTATCTGTTCGACTTTAGTTCTATCTATAGATGAAGGAAAGGTTACTTAAATGTACTTCTGCCAGAACTTATTGGTCCCCAATCCCTATAATGACAACGCAGACCCCGTAGGTGTATATAAAAGTAGCACCTTGCCGGTGTACGGCATGTGATTTAACAAACATTAAACTTACTTAGATATAGTATATATATATATATATGTGGGACAAAATCGCCAAAGTTATAGGTACTATGACAGGTAGGTAGGAGTCTTGGTTCAGATGACCGATCCACTTCAGGTAGTCTTCAGTTTGATGACAGACTTCTGGCATATGTGCAGTGAAGATGTAGGATTATTGATTCAGATGATCGGTGGAGTGTAGATACTTTTGTTAGTGGTTACTTTTAGATATGTTATATATAACTGTAATGGACAAACACTATGAAGCTGTTACTTTTTCTTGTTATTTGGTTATTTCCAAACAAAACAAACAATAGTTCCGTTGACTTTGACAACATCAACAGATTGACAAATTGAAGGTAAAACGAAAAATGTAAACTATGATTTATTGTGTTGCAGATGCAAATTTCCAGAGGTTATTGTTCGATTTACTCGTTTATTATACAAATTCTATGTAAAAAAAGTCATTCAAAACCACAAAATAAACCCGAAATACAGTTATTTGACGATTTGTATATTCCTACCATGAGTTAACTTTTCTACCAAATTTGTATCTGTATTCGAAAACTAGGTGGGATAGCTTGTCTTTGGTCTGGCCAAAAGACATTCCTACGCCAATCCGATTGGCGTTGTGAATCGCAGATTCCGAACCATTCGGTAGCGGGACCGCTATCGGATGAGTCGGTTCGGGTGCAACCGACTGGTTTCAGCATAAGCAAACTGATTGTTGATGAAAGTTATATTTACCTACATTAAAGATCGAACACTAACTAGGAAGATTATAGGACACTTAACACAGGCAGGTGAACTCACGGGTCATAGCTATTCCATAAAATAATTTAGTAACCCTAGATGACACGCACACATGCGTAAATGTGTTCGAACGACATATGCGTAGTTGTGTGAGTGTAGGTATGTCAACTGCACCGTCTGTATAGATTTTAGGCCGAGTGTCCGGGGTGTGACTTAGTCCAAAAAAGTGAAGAAATGTTATTTAATATTATGTTTGTTTTTAACTATATTCCAAACGTATCTATTATACATTACTTCAAACGTATATATATTCAAATCGAAGTATACACATAAATATAATACACAATTTATACATTACTGCTGAAACTCAATTTTCGTGTAGTTTTTTCAAAATATTGAGGCCATTTGTTTACTTTTTTGGACTAAGATAAAAAAACAGAATATACAATAGGGTACAATCCTCAAAAAAACTAATTAGTCCGTCAGTTAGATTGCTAAAAAATATTGTACACGTATTTTTCCTTTTGTTATACAAACAAAAAATTACGAATATACAGCGCTCAGAAGTTGCGCGTGACGTCACTCGTGCCTACGATTTTTACTCACGAGTGACGTCGCGACCCCCCACTCTCGAAGTTTGATGTTCTATATCTTTGTCGATTTTGAAAAAACAAGATTTTGTTTTTATATTTTGGAAAAACAAGTGTCCCATATTTTTCCATGATCTAGGTGACGGAGTAATTAGAATATGGTATTTATGACCCAGTCCGGTACCCTATTATAGCTCGGCAAAAAAGTGTAGAAATATAACTTTCGACTTAACTGTCAATTAGTCAGCATCAAACTAAAAACTTATCTTGCTCTATCTGCGATTGAGAGTTAATTTTAATATTGTGGTTAAACATCAAACATATTAGACTTGGTGCTATTATTTTCTACTCTTTTTTGCCAAACAATAAATTGCAATTCTTAGAAGACATGACTTTGGTTAAACACTAGTTTTTGGAGAGTTCATTATAAATGTTTGACTAAAACGATAAAATTTCAGTTCCAAGCAATACTGCTTGATAATTTACCAGGGGGGCACAATAAGTGACGTCACGGCTTGCGGAAATGAGATAGTCTAATTATCTATCACTTGTGAAAAAAAGAGAAAGAGATACTGATTTTCCGTCCTTATCACCGTGGCCGGCTTTTTCTCTGGCTAAATTACAAATCTGACATGGCGTTGCCAAACAAAAGTCTGTTCAAAGCTCAGACTCGGATTTTTTATGTTTTATTAAATATTGTGTGTATTTAAAGAAGATTCAAAGCTTGTTTGTGAAAGACTGTTAAGAGATTGGTGATATTTATGCTAAACAATGTGCGTTGTGTACTGTTATAAGCTGCAATAGCCACTGTAAAAGAAAAATCAGTGGAATCTCATTTTACACGTAAGTAGACAATATTTGTTATGACGACTTGATAGAAATTGATATTTATGCATTCTAGATCTACGTGAATTAAATTTATACAATAACGGCAGTATCCAATCCAAAATTTGCAAAATATGTAAAATGTAAACATAACCTTTAAAACAAAACAAACAAAAAAGTGTGACCAGTTATTTGTTACATAATTACCCATGAAATATACAAGTAGGTACATAATGGATAGTTTTTTTACTGACCATTTGCTAATGATACGTGCTAGATTTTGCCTGTGGCTTCGCATTTGTTCATTTTTGGAATTAAGACTTCCTTTGACGCACCACATACAGATATTTCGTGGGCTATGAATTGAGCTCAAACGTCACGCTTGGGAATGAAAGAAATCTTTGGGTGAACTCGGGACCATGGCCATAAATGCGTAAGCATTTTTAGATGGCCATGGCGTGTTACCATGGTTACCATTACGCATATCTAGTTTAAGGCCATGCTTAGAAGACTTGTGTAGATGAAAGTGCTTTGAAGATTTATTCTAGACTTGCAGTGCCCTCCGGTTTCATTCGCGTAGTTTCCAAAGTGTGCTGTCAAATTCTGAGTTAAAAGTTTCTAGTTATATCGGCAGTCCCTATGACTGCTAATGTTTTTCCCGTTACCAATGCTTCAATTTCTGTTCCCACTCTCACTGCAATTCCAACTCTTATTTAATGGAGTGGGAATGGCATCAAACTCCCACTGTCCTTCTATTATTACAATTATCAATTCTTACTTACAAATCCCGATTTTAACGAGATTAAATGATGCCTTTGGTAAAAGGTGACCTATTTTTTATTGTGCGAGAAGGTGTGAAGCTATGAAGTACTAAGCTTTAGAAATAAAACATTATTCCTACAAATTTTCACCTCTGATTTAGTTACATCCTTTTGTTGGAACTTTTACAAAAATAATTATGGAATTTGAATTTATCACTAGATTTCTGGTAATAATTTGGATTGTTTTATGTATTCAAATTAATTATCATTTTGCAGATGTGCCACTCTGAAGAAGAATAGGATAAAATATGGTGTGAATAATCAAGCAATATTTTTCATGAAGTACAAAATAAATCAATTATCCTGAATTACCACAACATCTAATAGTAGTATCTCTACTACAACAAGGGCTTCTAACATTGAAAAAGTTAAATGTTTTTTCTATACCTAAGTTCCGAGTTACCTGTGTGAAGTCTGGGCTAGCTGCTACTATATGGTAAAAATTTGTCAAACAAAGTATGTATATTTTTATAATATGGAATGAAAAGTACAATTTGAAATAAATGTTTTATTGTAATGTTTTTGATTATTCTCCCTCCAATTTTATTTACGTAACATGAAACCTCTTTTTAAAATCTAATTTTAGAATGGATAGAACACGGGCAGAATTCATAAAACCATCGCAGCACTACCCTTATCCAGTGGAATATTTTCTTTATGGCAATACCTTTTGAGTATTGAATTGAAAATTGAATTGAAATTGAGAGAACGAGAAGCACTATAGTAGTCGGGAACTATATGCATCTTGAGGTAAAACTATCTTTATAATTTACAAAACAATACAATAATTAAAAGACAATTTCAATTTAATATCAAAGAAAAACGTCAATGCCAACGTCGTCGTGATTTGTATTTTTTTTTAATTTTGTCTGTGTAATTGTCATGAAACATTTTCAAGATGCAAATATTCAAGTCAAAGATACAAGAAAGAAGAAGAAGAAAGAAAAAGAAGTTCTAAACTTCGCCAAAGATGCCGCCAATGTTTTTTATTTCGTTTTTTTAAATAAAGATTGACAAGACGAGCAGGACATGTGCCTGATGGTAAGCAACATACCTGCCACATGACAGCACAGTGACACGCAGCTATAGGAACATGAAGAGTCCAAATCATCACCTAGCACTGCGCTGTGCTCGTCACCCAGAGATCTAAGATGTTATATCTCTAAAAGCCCTGTAATTTCTCTGGAAACATTACCCTTCAAACCGGAACACATATTATTTTGTTAGATAAATGTATTAAAACGAAACATTGGCGCTTTTATTAGCTTTAATCTTTGACTTTTTATTTGCAATCTAAAGGCCGGGTCACACAGAGGCGATCCGGTAGCGATAGCGATCCGATAGCGATCCGATACCGAGTATGGGATCGCGCCCGCTTGCTGTGTGCCAGGTTGCATACAAATTCGAACATTACAAAAAATATCGTCTCGCTATCGGATCGCTATCGCTATCGGATCGCCTCTGTGTGACCCGGCTTAATCTAAAAACGCCTCTATAACAGCGCTCCAAATCGACGTGCCGTGTGAGAGTGAAAGCCTAAGTGAAACTAACTTATAACTCGTTTACTATTTGCCCTAGTGCAGGTCTAAAAGATTGACAACATTTTTGTATTGACAACTGATTTTAATGACATTATCGAGTGTACATGTCATCCGACTCGCTTGGTGGCTTCGTTTAACCCTCTCCTCGTTGGAGAAAGCCTTGAGCCAATGGGCATGAAATGGGTCGTTTTTGCTGCTGCAGTCTAGTAGACGCAAAAGTCTAATAACGGCAACAGATTTCCGTCAAATTGACCAAGAATATTTAATCAATCTAAAAAAATTTGTTCATCCAACTTAGTACATACATACATAATAGGTAATTAATAGTTAGTTTAATAGATTTGTGTAAAATAAATATTAACTGATTGACTAACTAAGGGAAGACATGCATGGATACTCTAATACCATGGTATCGTTTTGTGTACTTCTTAAATTGGTACGCTTGCTAACAAAATAAATTGTAATCATTCCTTAATAAAACTATTTAGCCCCAATCCAATCAAAGATATGAGACATAGACAGGTGATATAATACTAATGCAGACAGACATAATGCATTCATCAAATAGCAAACATTTTAAATTATAACGCTACTGAGCAAATATCTGATACTGTTGAGTTTTTTGCTCCCGGATTAGTTGAAGTATTACTTAAGCATTTTGCTTTATAATTGGGTTGTTAGTTTTTTGGTATTTTCACTGAAATGAGTACAGAAAGATATGCCTTCTATACAATCGATAACAAATTAAGGAAATGGGTTTGAAATTGTTAAAATTCAGCTTATGTAATACTTAAACGGCCTAGTATAAAAGAGCAACAAATAAAACATACTTAAACAAAAATAATAATTATCAAAAGATCTAAAACAAAATGAAAAAAGCGTTTCAGAGGCAAATTTTTCAAAACTTTACCCTTCATGTTTATGCTTTTTTCACATCTTTGTCTATGGCATAAAAGTAATGGCGCTGATTTTGGTCTACACTTGTTCGATGGCCTGTACTTAAAGGTTTACGCTCGCTTGCCTCAACTACCATAGATTGATAGGTTCTCGCCTCAAATGAATAGCGTGAAAGCAACACCGAATCACACGTGATAGCCGTCGTGTGAGGTCAAAATATAACCGATCATATAAACTCCGTCATTTACGAATTCCGTTTTTAAGGACTATTATCATCTTCTTCTCAACACGATAAGGTGGTGTGACAAAAATGATTAAACCGTTAAAACTCGTAACGATTTTAAACATTATTTCCACCAAAGTTATGAACGCATCCTGTATTCAACTTGTCGTTGGTGGTAGAAGAGACTTTGGTTTAGAATCATCACAGATGGATTCACATTCGATCTATTTCTTTGGCCTAGGAGATGTAGACGGTTTTGGTTTAGCATCAGCAGTTACTGGTTTCAATTTTACATCCTTTGCTAACGGTTCCAAATTGTTTGAAGTTATTTGACTGTCAGCATTGTTAATCTTTTTAGGAGTTTTAACAGGTTTAAGTTTAACGTCACTCGCTAGTTCTATATTTTTGTTAATTTTCACCACAGGTTTGAATTTACTATCACTGTGGACTTTTGCTGGTTTTACAGGTTTTAATTTTATACCATTGATAGCATTTTTAATGTCGTTGCCTTTGTTCACGTTCTGATTGGGAGGGTTTAAAATAACGCTTTTGGTATTAGTGTTTGCGGCCATATGACTATCGTTACATTTTTCTGTAGATTTCACAGGTTTTAATTTAAGACCGTTGCTGGGTATGGCATTTTTGTTTGTATTTGGTATTTGATTTATAGGTTTTACTCCATTTGTGTTAATAGGGCTTACTATTTGAATATCTGATTTGTTTATTTTTGTCGCTGGTTTTCCAGATTTCATGTTTACGTTATATGTTATATTAATTTCGTCTACATTCATATATTCGTTTGAATGTACAGGTTTTAAATTACTACAAGCAGTAGAATTAACTATATGAATATCGCTTTTGTTAATCTTCAGCAGTGGTTTAGAAGTGAAATTAGCATCACTGGTAGCAATTTTTATATCATCTTTGGTAAGTTTTTTGTTAGGATTTACTTGCTTTACTTTGATTTCTTCAGTCGTAATTATAATGTCTTCCTTATTAATTTTTTTCACAGGTTTCGTTAGAAGCTTTTTGAATTCTGGTTTAACAGCCATGGTCGGTTTCTTGGCGTTATCATTACATTTGAGTGCAGTGAACGGTGATCTAGAGCCTGAGTCGACGCATTCGTATATATGTTCTTCTTTCTCGCATTCCGTTTCAACATTCCGTTTGGTGCTTCTGAAGCTTAGAAGGTGTCGTAATGATGAAGTGCTGTCTTGGAATCTGGTCATTTTGCTCCTGAAATTAAAGTCGAAGTTCGTGCAGCATTTGATGTTGGTTACGTACGTTTTCCTCGGTCGTTTCCACCAGAGTAGGACGTTGTGGCGCGAGTAGTAGACCAGGAACAGCAGGATGATGATCGATGGTATGATCCCGAGGAAGATCACATACATCGCGATCATGAAGTTTCTTTGCACTGTGGACAAGAACGTGAGCATTAATTTTACCGTATCTAAATATATCTAAAAATGGATCTTCGAAATGTATGTCCGCTCATATCTTTTGCATGACACCACCAAATTGGATGACTCTTTGATTTACGTATTCGTTATTGTCCGGACAAGGTTTGTATAGCAGACAATTTTGAAAATATTGACGAAAATAAGTATGGTGGATCGTCCGGGTCAGCTAATTTAGTGGATAATATAATAAGAGGAGGCAAACACCTAAAATATTCCGCTTTGGAATCTTCCTACGACTTTGTCCCGTTCGCCGTGGAAACGTCTAGAGAGTCTAGACCCTAGGGTCTCTAACTCTACGAGTTATGTGGAGATGTCTTTTATTAACGTCTTGGATCGTCTTCTCTGAGAGAGGGGCGGGCGTGATCCCCGCTCAGGTCTCTATCCGGCCCAACCCATTTCCCATACAGCTTGGAAATTCCGCAAATCTGATGCACACTTTTGGTCAGCGATTTGTCGAGCGCGCAGACTAAATTTATGACTCCAAACTTGTGTTTCTTGGTTTACTTAGTAAATTGACTTTTATACAATGATGCCGATTTCCAAGCGTTATGTCGAAGCATGTCGATAACTCGAACCCACAAAATGTCGCCCTGCCAAAAAGTGACGTGTCTAAAGAAGGTTTAACTTAAAAAAACGAGGGTCTTACCACTGGGGTCGGTGGCTGGGCCGGAGTCCACAGAGCCTCCCGGGCCGGGGGTGGCGCACAGCGGGGGAGAGAATCCAGTCTCGCAGTGACAATGACCTGAAAGACAATATCATTTAGTTATTGTAGCGGTAAGCTTAGCAAGTACCTTGACTTGGCTTATGAGGTTACCGCCATGTGGGATGTCGATTCCACGATCATAGTCCCTATAGTCGTGTCGGCAAACGGCCTTATAGCGAAAAGTTTTACTCTTTTCAGAGTTCGCCTGGGGAAGGACCACACCTTTGCCAGTTATAGTTATGTGCAAACATTACTGTGTTGCGGTTTGAAGGGCAATGTTTCCAGAGAAATTACAGGGCTTAGAGATATAACAACTTAGATCTCTGGGTGACGAGCGCAGTGCAGTGCTAGGTAATGATTTGGACTATTCATGTTCCAATAGCTGCGTGTCACCAGTGTGCTGTTATGTAGCAGGCATGATGCTTACCATCAGGCACATGTCCTGCTCGTCTCGTCAATCCTTATTAAAAACAAAAAAAATCTTCCTTATTTTTCTATTTTATATTATTCTTCTAATTTCTAAGTTTTTTTACAATAAGTACCTATATAATATAAAAAAGTCAAAAACTAGGGTACCGCCAGCAGCGGGGCACGGCCCAAGCTACCGGTGGTTAGGGCTGCAGAGAGAGGAGCCTCCTGATGATGCGCGTTGTGTCGAGGATGACCGCCGCGTGCATCTGACCCGTCATCCAACCATCAAGCGAAAGTCCCAAATTTTTTTTTGTATAGTACGGCACTTCAGACTCGAGAGTTATTTTATTATTTTAAATTTTTTATTACTATTTATAAAGAGCCTCATATGTATGTCCTAATTATGGGCATATACCTCACTACCATCTTTCCACATTTCTCTATTTAGTGCTGTAACAGGCCCATTCTGTCAGTTCTGTTCTGATAATGATCTGAGCACAGTATAAAGAAATACTACCAGCAGTTCATCGCCTTTGATCATGAGAGAAACGCTCACAATGTCTAGACACGGGTAGGGTTGTCGCAAACGAAAATGCTTATTAAAATATTTTACTAGAATTTTACAAAAACATACGGAAGACTTCAGCCCTGAGCCGCACTCCCGCAATACTAACATTGTAATGTAGGCAGTGCGGGAGCGCGCTTCCCGCGTCTCACCCCGCACGATTGCCCCCTCTAGACGGCTTCGTCGAACGACTGTGTGATTTAATAGACTGGTACAAGTGTCGGCTGACTGTATTGTGTATTGTGTTTGTGCATACCTTCTGAGTTGCAGACGCCGTGCCCGGAGCAGTTGGACGGACAGACGGACGACTCGAGAGCCGCGATCTTCTCCCGCACCGTGTCAACAGACACGCACTTCTGTTTCAAACACATCTGCCGGGAAACTAACACTTAATATACAAACTACACATAATAGCATCTATACTAACATTATAAAGCTGAACAGTTTCTTTGTTTATTTGAACGCAAGGATCTCGGAAACTATTGGCCCGAGCATTCATGAAAAATGTAACAAAAACGGGACAAAACTATTGCTTTTTTTAGAGCTTTCGTTGCGTGACAGCATGTGTCTCTCTTTTAAAGGTTGGGTCATTAGAATATAAGGTAACCGAATTTGTTAAAAATTTGGATTGTTACGACCAATAGGGTACCGGACTGTGTCAAAAATACACCATCCTAATTAGTCCGTCAGCTAGATCATGGAAAAATATTGGACACGTATTTTTTGTTTTTTCCTAATATTGAAAATTGTCAAAGATATAGACCATCAAACTTCGAGAGTGGAGGGTTGCGACGTCACTCGTGAGTTTTTACTCACGAGTACGTACTCACAAGTGACGTCACACGAAACTTCGAAGCGCTGTATCTTCGTCATTTTTTGTTTGTGAAACAAAAGAAAAGATACGTGTACAATATTTGTTGGCAATCTAACTAACGGGCTTAGTTAACTAACTTAGTTTTTTTGAGGATTGTACCCTATTTTTGATAGATGGCGTAACAACGCGCGCAGGGTTCAGCTAGTCTATAATATTAACACTTGAAGCAAACATTTTGTTAGTACTCCTTTTTACGAAACTTACGCGACGTAGGAGTGTGAAATTACAGTTTGTGTGGAAACTACCCACATTTTTATTTTAAATAGAATAGAAGGAGTGTAGAATGATATTATTTTCTTTGAAATTATGCATAAAACCACATTAAATCAATAAAAAAAACCTTCCACACTCGACCGTGTATTTGAAATGTATACTACTTTGTTAATTATAATTATGTCCGGAATTTGACTACTTACTTATAGATAACGCGCGAGTTGAATGCAGAGCTTAGGAATGCGGAGTGCTGTGACCGCGACAGTGACAGCACTATACACTGCAGGCGCGTGAGGTGGGGCGTGCGGATAGCGGGGGGAGATGCTCCCGCTCGTTACGTCAGACCCCGACTGCATTCAACTCGCGCGATATGTATACTTACTTGCTTTCCACGATTAATTATTTCCCGATGGTTACAATCTTGGTTACAATCTTCGTGTCTTCAAATCGAGAGCGAATCGGTTTCTTCTCGGTAAACACGCTCCATCGTAGACCGCATGGTCGCTTAATATCAGTCGAGATAACATTCAAATGCAAACATATTGTTAAACAAATAACAATTCATAATTTATTTGCAAAAATGAACAGTCACAATAAGATATTAAATATGTACATTGAGAACTCCATGATGAAATCATGATCGTGGCATGTAAATTTTAAGTTGCCTACGGTCTATGACAATTTGATTTTGTACTAATTTAAACCTTAAACTAAGCTTCAATAAAGCTTTAACTAATTTAATGCACATACCCTTTCGTGTCCGCATCTAGCACCGTCAGGCACCAAGCCTGGGTCGACGTCATTCACTCCGAGATCGATGATGGCCGTGCGACAAGGAATTATAGTACCTGGACATAGAGTACATTATTATAGATTTATTGTAGTGTTGGACGGCCTCCCACTAGATCAGCCTTTGCCAAAGTGGGCGATAACACCCCCTTGTGGGTGCTCATCATCATCATCAACAGCCCACTAAACGTTCCCACTGCTGGGACTCGGGGCCTTCTCTCGCAAGGAGAGAGTTAAGGCCATAATCCACCACGCTGGCCCAGTGCGGGTTGGTGGATGACACATGACTTCGAAAGATTCTAGGTACATGTCGGTTTCCTCACGATGTTTTCCTTCACCGTTTTTAAGTTAGCGGCATTACGCACATGACTTCGAAAAGACAGTGGTGCGTGTGGGGTTTGAACCCGGGGTCTCCGGATCGGCAGGCGCCGTTCTCCCGACTAGACCAGCCGTAACTTAAGGCGTTTTGTGGGTGCTGCAGGCCTAAAACTTGGAGTCCGTTGTGTACTACCTCAGGTAATATCAGATCAGGTTACAAATAACATTATCGGGTATAGTAAGTCTCGTTTAGAATGAATATTTAATCTCCGCTAATATAGCTTACAATAATTAATTAATTTAATTTGAAGTTATAGTATATTAAGTAAGTAAAAAACTAGGGGCGCTAAAAATAATATATTCTCAATGTGAGCCCCAGACAAAATAAGCTTGGGAATCCCTGCACTAGATGGACAGATGACCTCACAAAGGTCGCTGGAAATAACTGGTTGCAGATTACGCAGGACCGTTCGTTATGGAAATCTAGGGGAGCTATGTTCAGCAGTAGACGTCTTGCGGCTGATGACGATGATCAGCTGTACACTACGTACTATAGTTATTTTTATAGTATAGTGAGGAGACGAGCAGAACCAGAACATATGTCTGGTAGTAAGCAACATGCCTGCTCATAACATCACAGTGAAACGCAGCTGCTTCCAATAGCTGCGTGATACATGAAGAGCCCACATCATTACCTTGCACTGTACTGCGCTTGTCATCCAGAGATATAAGATGTTATTTATCTCTAAGCCCTGTAATTTTTCATAGAAACATTGCCCTTCAAATGTTTCACAGTGATGCTTTCATATTCCTGCTGGACTTTGAGATCAATGACAATGAGATCTACGACTACAAAGTTAGTTTTATGTCGCCGACAAATAAAATACACTCAAATGTGGGTTTTATGTCATGCAGGGTAAGATACAGATTACTTTGGCAACATAAATTAGCAGCTCGCTGACATCCCTCTGCTAATTAATGTTGCCAATGTAATCTAAATCTTAAAGGGCATGACATAAGACCCATACTTTAGTGTATTTTATTTGTCGGGTGGTAGCGAAGTCGTATAAGTGGGCGAAAAGACCTTTAGGTTTAGGTTTTTAGGGTTCTGCGCTGTTTGCGGTAACCCAATATCCGGTAAATAGAAGAGGCTATTTGATATGACTGCAATACGTTATTTTGCAAAGAAATAAAAATTATTTTGTGATAGTGACAATCTCACTTGATGTTAAACTATGATGCAGTCATTTTCAATACATTAGCTAGAGTAAAATCGACTTTAACGGAAACTTGCAACGCTAGTATTCGTATTTCCTAGCATTTATTTCAAAGACTTATATAAATTTTGCGTGATTTATACATTAAACATTTTAAAGTATTTTTAGCAACGAGCCTGTCAATTCGGCTTTTAGGTGGTAAGCGTAAAAGCGGTTAGAACTCTTTTTATCATACATAGATTCGAAATGTATTTAACATACACTAGTATTATCACATATTTATAATATAAGCAGGGTAAATATCCCTGAATTGGGATCATGATGTCAAAAATATACCATTCTAATTAGTCCGCCAGATGGATTATTAAAAAATATGGGGCACGCATTTTTTCATACAAACATAGCTATAGATTATCAAACTTCCGGAGTATGAGGTTATGATGCCACTTCTACATAAGATCGTATAGTCATGGTGTCACTCGAAGCTGTCACTTGTGTCACTGCTAAGAAATTTATCTTCGTCATTTTTTGTTACTGAAAAACAAAAGAAAAAATGCGTGTGCAATATTCTTTCATAATCTATAATAGATCCAACCGTTTATTTTCTTTTTGACAACACCTATAGAACGTAACTGCGTCATGTTACGCAAAAGTTCACTTTTAAATGCGAGGTTTTAAAAATATGGCAACTGCTTAAATTTGCTCCTTGATCCCGTATAATAATCATCTTTGACAAATTGAGTCCATAAGTGCAGTAGTTTTTTTATAAATTACATAAAATAACAAACGTTTTTAAAAATTTACGTTCTATGGGTGATGATAGCCACTTATGGACTCAATTTGTCAAAGATGATTATTATACGGGATCAAGGACAGGAAGGAACAGACGACAGAGTAATTAGTTTTTTAAGTGAAAACTTCTTTTTGGCGCACCAAAAACAGATTTTTCGTGGGGTGTGAATTGAGCTAAAGCGTCACATTCGTAAATGATGCTTCGGGTAAACTCGGGATCATGACCACGCCCTCTGGTTTCAATCGCTGAGTTTCCAAAGTGAGCTATCAAATTCCGAGTTTTAAGTTTTCACTTCTATCGGCAGGCCCTATGACTGCCATTTTTTTTTTAATTTTTTTTATAATAATAATATACTCGTATTAATGATATAAGTGTAATAATCATAAACAACCCTGCGCTTAAAATACTTTTTGTGTGTTACATTAAATAAATTAGCACAATGCGCAATATGGCGTCATATTAACTGATTAATACCGAAGAAGCATAGCTTCGTAGTACAGATACAGACTTTTAAGACGAAACGCTGTGGCGGCTTCTAGTTTCTACGTTAAACGAGTGACATCCCAATGTTACTCACGTAAACCTGGAAAACGAACATACTTCCTATCTTAGCCGATTTCATATAAATCCAGTTTAAATATCAGATACGTCGTTCTACATTTATTGCAAGTTGTAGGAAAAATTCAGCTAATTGTTGATGACTTATTTCCAGCTTAATCTAATTTTAAACATTTTCTAAGTTGAATAATTTAGGCGACACCAGGTTTCCTTGTGTCATGCCTCGAAACAGGACGTCTACTCTCTTTCTACGAAAACGTAATTTCGAAATAAACTCGCGACTTTTCAACTCCGATTCTACTGCGATCCGTCGTTTTCTCCGTTTAAATGTTCTAAGCCTACTCAAATTAGAGTTATGCTTAGAACATTTACACGTCAGACAATGTTGTATCGCACGAAACGAATTAGAACGAGAGTAGGAAAGTCGCGAGTTTTTTTTCGAAATTACGTTTTCGTAGAAATAGAGTAGACGTCCAGATATATTTCGGCTGTTGATTACATAATTGGACCGTCATTGTCTCATTTCGACTCGCCTTTATGTTATATGGCTGAATTAACAATTATCAACATATATTCTCCCACATAATCCCACAAGGAACACCAGCAATTCTAATACCATTTATAGTCACCCTCGGCTTCGCAGCCAGTGCATTAAGTACACTACATTAAGTACCAAGCACCATAACTGAGATATACTATATAATTCATTAGCGTAACACAGAAAGCGTCTCACCGTTGTCGTTAATGAACATGGCGGAGAGGAAGGCCGCCGACTCCATACCGTACTCGAGTCGCTCGTTGAGGTGCCGGCACTGCAGCAGGCCGCAGAGGGCGTCGCCGACGGAGCAGCGCTTGAACACCTGGTTCATTACGTCGTAGCCGCAGTTACCATTCCTAAAAAATTACAAATTTTTGAAGTGAAAACATGTTTTGGCACACACACAGATATTTTCGTTTTTTTTTTAACTTGAATAGGTGTATGCTTGACCGCCATCTCGCCTCATGCGGTTTAAGATGAAGCGGGTTAACCCAGAAGAAACCGATTTGAAAACACCAACTTTTAACAGTCATTCTACCGTCAAACGATAGTGAACAAGTTACGGCTGGTCTAGTAGAGAACGGTAACTACCGATCCGGAGCCTCCGGGTTTAAATCCTACACGCACCAGTGCATTACGCACATGACTTCATATACTCATATACTCTTATTGTATTGTATCTTTGTATTTAAAAAACTATATAAGTATTATATCAGCTATCTGGCCGCCATCATACAAGCTTTGCTTAGTTTGGGGTCAGATGGTGTTGTGTGTGAATTGTCCACTAATATTTATTTATTATTATTATTTATTATCTAGAGGGTGCCATTTAGAACGCATAATTTTTTTTTTACTAATTTACTTTATCATAATGAATGTAGTATTATATGTAGAGCGTCATAATGTAACTTTTGCAAAATCGTTTTTTTGGCACCATGTGTTAAGCATAACAATATGTATATTGTAATACATTAAATGCGACTATTGATGAGACGCATAATAGTCTTTAGGCATATTGATGAGACCCATAACAGTCCTTAGGCATTTTTTATTTATTTGTTGTGCTACTAAATATAGACCCAGGTTACATAGGATCAAGATGCGACTCGACTCCAACTAGTCTTGTCGCTACTACCCCTAGAGTGTATATAAATAATGCGGGAGCCAGAGAAGCTCAAGGGAGGTCCTGAGCGGAGCGAGCCATGCGAGGCCAAGCGTAGTGGAGCGCAAGCCGAGTATGGAGAAGCGACACTCGGGGCTGAGCGCATAGCTTCTGGCGGGAGAACACCCGGAGTCAATAAGTTCATATTTCTTAGGTGTACCGTCTGCTTTTCTCAATGTGTGCTTTTAAACATTATGCTAAGTTATCTTTATGGTAGTAAAAAATATGCGAAAACAGTTATGCGTTTAGTTGTTATGGTAAATTATGATAGGTCCTAAAAACGTTGTTTTCTTAAATTAGTACAAAAATTGTTATGCTACCTACATATAGACCCGTATCAAGAATTTTTCGAGGTCATGTGTCAACTGGGCCAGCGTGGTGGATTATGGCCTGCGAGAGAAAGCCCCGAGTCCCAGCGGCGGGAACATTTAGTGGGCTGCTTATGGATGCACTTACTTGGATCCCTTCATATTGTTGCTGTAGCATTTTTGATGCGATGATTCCCCGGTAGTACCCCACAGAAGCCGACACTGGTCCGTGTGAGACCGACATGCTCCTTTTACGCAATACGCCTGAAAAACACATTAATTAAAACTAATAATACATGACTAAATCGGAATGAAATTAATTAGTACCTGTATGCCCGATCATTTTTACGGCAGCAGTATATAAAAGAAAAGTACGAACAAGTGAAATCAATTAATAGAATTTGTCTTAAAATGAGTCTCAACTACTAGTAACTACTACTGGGCTAGATCGATTTATCGCCCCCGGGGGTCTACCGCCTAACGAAAAACGCTTTGACGCTTTGATGCTTTGGCATTGCCGTCTCTTTCATTTCAAGCGAGAAGAAAAGAGACAGCAACGCAAAGCATCAAAGCGTCAAAGCGTTTTTCGTTAGGCGGTAGAGGTGCCGAAACCTCATACAAACCCGCTCGCAATACTGGCGCAAGCGCATGTTTACAAAATTGGCAGGAAAATAGGTGTCTGGTTACGTAGGTGCGTTATTAGTTTGGGATCAGACGGTGTTGGGTGAATTGCCCACCAATATTTATTTACGCTTCAGCTTATAATGTATGACCGCACTTGAACCCATTTGCACTATTTCAGGACGATTCTAACGTTTGTTTTTATATTGTACTTCAAATGTAAACTAACGGATTTGAAAATTGAGTATAATTGATTATAGATTATGTATTAAAACATGTATTTTTACCTGGTTTTGTCCAAGGCCGCACTGCGTAGAGTCCATTTTGTAGACATCGGCCGGACAGTACTCAGAGTGACCGGTGCAGTATTCAGGCAGGTCGCACTCTCGGTCCGCCGAGCGACACACCACACCCGCCGATTTCGGGCGACAAGTCTGGAACGAATTTGAAACTATTTCATAAATTTATCTATACTAATGTTATAAAGCTGAAGAGTTTGTTTGAACGCGAGGATCTCGGCAACTACTCGTTCGAATTGAAAGATTCTTTCTCTGTTGTATAGTCCATTTATCGAGGAAGGCTATAGGTTAATTTAACATTACGCTACTATCGACAAGAGCGGAGGATGAATGAAAAATGTAACAAAAACGGGAAAAAAACATTGCTTTTTGAGAGCTTTCGTTGCGTGACTATCGGAATGCTCGCAGTTCGAAAAAGCGACATCGTTTCATGGTTGATGTTCCAAAGACACGAACAAAGAGATTTGACTCTGCTTTTGTGATAAGAACGTCAAGACTGTGGAATACGCTGCCTGAGTGGGTATTTCCCGATAGTTAGGTTAAAGGTAGCGTCATTAGAACCTAAGGTCATCGAATCTGTTTAAAATTTGAATTGGTATTGGTATTGCAATGTTTTTGGATTTCACAGCACTTCAATGTTAATTACGCTTTTTTATTAATAAAATAACACAACCTATAAATAATATTAACTTTAGCACATTCACCACAGTTTTTTTAGAAGATTACAATAAAATACAAACCGTTTTCACATTTTTTGGTTTATAAAAATAACGTTCTTCGTCGTGGAGCAAAATGGCGCCGGACAATCGCGACACAGAAATGGCGCGGTATTTTTAATTTTTTTTAGGCCAAATGAAGCTTTATTTCTGTAGTGTTAGCGGTAAATTTTGCGTAATTGAAATTCCGAACAGGCTAGTACCAACATTATAACGTGTTAAGACGTATACATGTCACAATCCGTCTTCCAATAGAGAGCTTCACTTAAGAGACGATTGTTTTTTTTTTTATAAATGAATAGTGACGAGACGAACTGGACATTTGCCTGATGGTAAGCAACATGCCTGCCACATAACAGCACAGTGACGCTAATGGAACATGAAGACTCCAAATCATTACCTAGCACTGCACTACGCTCGTCACCCAGAGACCTAAGTTGTTTTATCTCTGAGCCCTGTAATTTCTCTGGAAACATTGCCCTTCAAACCGGAACACAATAGTGTTTGCACATTACTGCTCGGCGGTCGGATAACTGGCAAAGGTGTGGTCCTTCCCCAGGCGGACTCTGTTAAGAGTCGTACCACTACTATCTAGATCATAATCTCCTCACATATCACATATCGTGGATATGTATCCACGGTGAAAGAGTTTTTGAAAAATCGGTCCAGTAGTTCCCGAGATTAGCGCGTTCGTACAAACACCTCTTCAGCTTTGTAATACTAGATAGTATAGATGTAAGTAGGTACTACGAGTATATCAGATGTCTAGCTCTCGGACAGAGTACCTTCAAGCTTAGTTTACTTTCGGGCGGGAAAATAACGAGCTTGGGAGCTATGCGAGTGAAGCCGCGAGATCCCTATAGTAAGAAAAAAAATGGTTGTCTGTAAAGTCGGGTTACTGACGTTAGTTGAACGTGACAACTTCAACTACGCCTTAGAGCGAGGTAACGCCGGCGGCGAGGTAACGGCGGTAACGTTACATGACGTCATGTTTTGCGGTAGTGCAGCCGGCTTCATCGAATTATAAGACGTTGTCACGTCAAAAATTGTTTCCATGACACAAATATTCAATTTGGTGTGAATCGAATTCTAAAAATAGCTACCACTATAATATTATTGACATAAAGCACGTGAAGAGTTATAATTACGTTGACATTGGCATCATACTGACCGTGAGGTCGCAGCACGCTCCCGCGCCGCAGGTCGCGTTCCCTCGCAGCATGCAGGTGTGGGGGTCGCAGCACGCATGGCACGGGTTAACACCTCCCCCGGCAGTCACACCGCAGTCGCACTGTTCTCCTGGTTCCACGAACCCGTTGCCGCACGACGGCGAACCGAACAGACGCTTGGGCTTATTACTGTGGAACGACAATCATTTTTAAACGACTTCCAGAATGGCGGAGGTTATCAATTCGACCACCTTTTTTTTATGTATTATATCACTGGCTCCGGCTTCAAATAGACGAGTGAGTAACGCTATAATGAGAAAATAAGTTAACATATTAATTAATTTAATTTATTTTTCGCTTTTGAGTGCCTATTTGTGGTTATGAAGTCGTTTTTTTTTTTGTATAAAAAGGGTTTAAGTTCCAAATGAATTGATTTGATTTAATTTGACAATGTTTTAAGGCCATAGACGGTTAACATACTGCTACCAGGATCTCATGACTTCAATATTCTAAGCCTACTCTA
This sequence comes from Ectropis crepuscularia, assembly GCA_963693475.1. Classification (NCBI taxonomy): domain Eukaryota; kingdom Metazoa; phylum Arthropoda; class Insecta; order Lepidoptera; family Geometridae; genus Ectropis; species Ectropis crepuscularia. The sequence continues at coordinate 7,054,800 of OY856361.1, forward strand.
AGGCCGTCACACCGCAGTCGCACTGTTCTCCTGGTTCCACAGACCCGTTGCCGCACGACGGCGAACCGAACAGACGCTTGGGCTTATTACTGTGGAACGACAATCATTTAAACCAGCGGTCAGCAACGGACGAACCTCGGACCGAATAGAATTTGATATTAAATTTTGTAATTTCGAACTGTACGATGATGAAATCGGGGTTGAAATGGGGGATGAATGTCCATATGAAAACTCCCAACCGTTGAAGATAAAACCATGAAACTCTGTATATAGACACTTGACGCGAAGCAAACGAATGTTCTAGCAATTTTATAATCTCGGACTGTATAGGGATGGAATTGGGGTTGAAATGTGGGATGAATGTCAATATGGAAGTGCCCAATCGTTGAAGAAAAAACCAATAAATGATTGTTCTAGCAATTTTGTAATTTCGAACTGTACGGGGATGAAATTGGAATTGAAACGGGGGACGAATGTCTCTTACGCTTTCACACCTAAACAACTGAACCGATTTTGATGAAATTGTTTTATTATAAGCTGTTTTTAATAACCGTAAATATGTATGGGTAAACAAATAGGTACTGCCTTAGTATTTATTTCGCGCGGCCGAAGTCGCGGGTAATAGCTGGTACGTCTATATTTCTAGCCTTGACTCTCTTCTTGCGAGAGAAGGCCCCGATTGGGAACATTTAGTGGGCTCCTTATATTATGTGACGGCATTTAGACGTTAAAAAAATGGCAGTCTTAGGAACTGCCGATAGAAGTGAAAACTAATAATACAGTATTTGATAGCTTACTTTGAAAACTACGCAGGTGAAACCGGAGGGCGTGGCCATGAACATGACCATCTAGAAACGCTGAGGCTTCTAGATAGCCAATGGGAAATGCTTACAGATTTCTAGATGGCCAATGGTAATGGTCCCGAGTTTACCCGAAGATTTCTTATCATTTCCGACTCTAGCATACAATTCACAGCACACGAAAAATCTGTCTGTGGCACGTGTAAAGATGTTTTCACTTCAATAAACCGTACCGTAAGCAATAATCCATCCCCCTCTCAAAAGACAACGCGAGGGATTTGAGACTGCAAGACGACCAATGCACGGGAACCACTGATGTACTCGACGGACTCATTATGCATTTCTCGTCTGGACAGACACAGTCCTCCTCTGAAACAAAGTATACAAATACCATTTAGTTTACAAGTCTAGTAGTGGCAGGAGTCTTTGCAGAGTCCGCCTGGGGAAGTACCACACCTTTGCCAGTTATTCTACCGCCAAGCAGTAATGCAAACATAACTGTGTTCCGGTTTAAAGGACAAAGTTTAAGTGAAATTACAGGGCATAGAGATAAAAGTAGATTATGGCACAAGTTTGTAATGTCAATACACACCTGTGTCATACGATGTTTATCAACACACGTGTGAATTAAATAATACTCAATAAAAATCATTTCAACCGTGAAAAAGTCATGATTTTTTTTTCGTTTTGGCGGGAAAAATGTATCAAACTACAACACACATACAATAATTGCATTTTACAAGGCTTGGAGATTCTGTTGTGCAAGTAAACTGAAAAAAAAAAATGATACCAAAACCCTAAGAAAAATATATAACGGAAGTGACGCGTAAGAGAGGGTTCACACGGCGCTGCTGCCAACCGTGCCCGCGCGCGGGCGCGGCAGATTTCCATATAAAATTGAATTCAATACACACGACGCGGTTTACGGCCGCGGCGGCTGCGGCAGCCGCGCGGCGCCCGCGTGCGATTCTTGCGCAGTAGCTTTCCGGAGCAGAAACCGCGAAAACCTGCGGTCTCGTGAGTATTGAAACAAAACTGTCGCGCGGCGCGGCGCCGCGCCCGCGCGCGGGCGCGGTTGGCAGCCGCGCCGTGTGAACCGGCTCTTAAACCAGCCCGTGACCAGTGTTGCCAATTTCACTTACCAAGTGATCTTGCAATCTACACTAATATTATAAAGCTGTAGAGCTAAGCTTTGACTGCGCTAATCTGAGGATCGATTTCAAAAATTCTTTCACCGTTGGTATACCTACGTATCTCGGACGAAGCCGGGGCGGACTGATAGTAAACATAAAAACCAAGCAATTTTTTCTTGCAAAAAAAAATTGTGTTGCTTCTATATTATCCGAAGGAACCAGGTTCCGCCATTGGCCCCACGACATCACATAATTTAGTTTTCTAATATATTCTCACCAGTATCGTGCTCCATGCCGAAGTTATGTCCCATCTCGTGCGCGATTGTAGTGGCCACCAGCCCGATGACCTCCGAGTGGTTGGTGGCGACGCCGCCTGAGTAGTTGAACGTGCACATGGGCCCCTTGAGAGCCTTGCCCACGACGCCGTCGCTGAACTTCTGTCGGCTGCGAAATGAGAAACAACAATGAGTAATTAGATATTAACCCTATTGTATATTGTATCCTATTAATATTATAAACTAACTGCAGATATATAAGATATTTACTATATTAACACTGTTGTTTAACTCAATATCAAAATACACAGTCAATTCAAACATTAGGCAAGCTCCTTCTCATGCTGTTTTTAAGAACCAAGTTACAGAATTCTACTTATTGCAGTCATCAGCTAGTTAAAATCACTATTCGCTTAACAAAATGTTTTATCTTGTAATTTCATTGGAAACATTGCCTTTCAAACCGGAACAGTGGTGTTTTCTCATTACTACGTGTGCGGTAGAAAAACTGGCAAAGATGATAATTTCCAAGACAAACATTTGCGGAGAGTCCTAGCGACGTCATGCGTACTCACGTAAGCAGATGCGCGTTGTCGTAGCGTACTCACGTGAGCAGATGTGCGTCGTCGTAGCGTACTCACGTGAGCAGATGCGCGTTATCGTGGCGTGCTCACGTGAGCAGATGCGCGTTGTCGTATAGTACTCACGTAAGCAGATTCGCGTTGTCGTATCCTAGTATTGTACTCACGTTAGGAGATGCACGTTGTCGTAGCCCCGTATCGATCTCACGTGAGCAGATGCTCATTATCGTAGCCTCGTATTGTACTCACGTGAGCAGATGCGCGTTGTCGTGTAGTACTCACGTAAGCAGATTCGCGTTGTCGTATCCTAGTATTGTACTCACGTTAGGAGATGCGCGTTGTAGTAGCCCCGTATCGTACTCACGTGAGCAGATGTTCATTATTGTAGCCTCGTATTGTACTCACGTGAGCAGATGCGCGTTATCGTAGCGTGCTCACGTAAGCAGATGCGCGTTGTCGTATAGTACTCACGTAAGCAGATTCGCGTTGTCGTATCCTAGTATTGTACTCACGTTAGGAGATGCACGTTGTCGTAGCCCCGTATCGATCTCACGTGAGCAGATGCTCATTATCGTAGCCTCGTATTGTACTCACGTGAGCAGATGCGCGTTGTCGTGTAGTACTCACGTAAGCAGATTCGCGTTGTCGTATCCTAGTATTGTACTCACGTTAGGAGATGCGCGTTGTAGTAGCCCCGTATCGATCTCACGTGAGCAGATGCTCATTATCGTAGCCTCGTATTGTACTCACGTGAGCAGATGCGCGTTGTCGTATAGTACTCACGTAAGCAGATTCGCGTTGTCGTATCCTAGTATTGTACTCACGTTAGGAGATGCGCGTTGTCGTAGCCCCGTATCATACTCACGTGAGCAGATGCTCATTATCGTAGCCTCGTATTGTACTCACGTGAGCAGATGCGCGTTGTCGTATAGTACTCACGAAAGCAGATTCGCGTTGTCGTATCCTAGTATTGTACTCACGTTAGGAGATGCGCGTTGTCGTAGCCCCGTATCATACTCACGTGAGCAGATGCTCATTATCGTAGCCTCGTATTGTACTCACGTGAGCAGATGCGCGTTGTCGTATAGTACTCACGAAAGCAGATTCGCGTTGTCGTATCCTAGTATTGTACTCACGTTAGGAGATGCACGTTGTCGTAGCCCCGTATTGTACTCACGTGAGCAGATGCGCGTTGTCGTTCGGCACGCGCGCGGCGAGCGAGCGCTGCCGGTACGTCAGGAAGTTCGTGAGCGTCGTGTCTCCGTTCTCGTCCAGTCGGATCTCGTCGTGTTCGTTCCACACCACCACTCCCACCAGCGCTATGAATATGTTCAGGGGAGAGTACACCTGAAACAAATATACGCAAAATTTTATATTTATGACTTAACCAGCGTCCCTCGTGTTTTCTTTCACCCGTGTAGTTTTCATTTCCGTAATTACCCCGTGGTGTAAAATATTATGTATCTAATAATCATTTAAAATCATTGATACTTTTAAACTTGGGACACAAATAGATAGGAAACTCTTCACCACCCACTAACCAGACCTGTCGTTCAGAGAACATAATAAGGAAATACGAGCCAATAGATTGCTTTTGATTATTATTAGCAGCAGTTTCACGTGACGAAACACGTACTTACCATGTTGCACTTACCGAGTTAATGATGTTGGTCACTTGTACTCACCGAGTCTCTTTGTGTCATCCAATCCGAAATGAGGATATTCGCAAAAGAAAGAAAGTAGTAGACATAACACAAAGAGTGAGCAGGCTGTAGTGGGAATGAGCATGCCACATCGTTCGGAAAACTGACAACCGATGTTGGAAAGAAAGGTTCTCGAGTGGCGACCACGTATCGGGAGACGTAGTGTTGGACGGCCTCTCACTAGATGGACAGATGACCTCACAAAGGTCGCTGGAAACCGCTGGCAAGACCGTTCGTTGTGGAAATCAACATGGTTAGTTGTGGTAGTTCATTACATAACATAAGTGGGAGGCCTATGTTCAGCAGTGGACGTCTTGCGGCTGATGATGACTCATCGAGTTGTTGATGTTGGCGACCTGTACTCACCGAGTTGATGATGTTGGCGACCTGTACTCACCGAGTTGATGATGTTGGCGACTTGTACTCACCGAGTCTCTTTGTGTCATACAATCCAAAATGAGGATATTAGCAAAAGAACAAAACACGACATAGCCCAAATACTGAGCAGGCTGAAGTGGCAATGAGTAGGCCACATCGTTCGCATAACAAACTTTCGATGGAGAAGAAAGGTTATCGACTGGCGAACCCGTATCGGGAGACGTAGTGTTAGACGGGTTCCTACTAGATGGACAGATGACTTCACAAAGATCGATCGCTCGCAGAACTGACAACCGATGTGGGAAAGAATGGTTCTCGAGTGGCAACCACGCATCGGGAGACGTAGTGTTTGTTGGGCGGCCTCCCACTAGATGGACAGATAATCTTACAAAGGTCACTGGAAACCGCTGGCTGCAGGTTGCACAGGACCGTTTGTTGTAGAAATCTACGGGATTCGTTGTGGTAGTCCATAAGGGGGAGGCCTATGTTCAACAGTCTTGTTGTTGATCAAGGACGGATTCAACTTTCGTTCCAGGGGGGGAGAGGGAGGTCACATACTCGTGTTCACGTCACAAAACTGTGCGATAAGTACATGCATGTTTATTAATCAGTGGTCCACCTAGGTACTGGACCCAGCTCAGCCCCTGGGGATCCATTCTTGCTGCTGATGATGAAGACTCACCGAGTTGATGATGTTGGCGACTTGTATCAGCTGCGAGTGGACGGTGCGCATGTCTTCCCCGTTGGCTTGGAACTCGCGGTGATCAGCGACCAGCACCAGCTCTACGTAGCGGGACAGCTTGTTGGCGTTGTAAGGGCCACGGACTTGGGTGTCGTCCGCATCTCTTTTGTACTGTAATCAGGTAAAAATAAAGTTAATTTGCCTGGCTTTTTTCTGATATTCAGAGCTACTTGGAGTTTCTCTGAAGGATCGTGATCGGAGATCATTTGCTTGGAGTTTTTTTAAATCAAAATCGTATTCGGAACGAAGCCAGAGATCCAAGGTTACCGATATACATAGCTGAACGCATTTGTAAACTGAAATGACTATGGGCTGGTCAACTGGTCATACCTGTCGCAAAACTGATAACCGTTTTCTTGAGTGGAAACCGCGGATCGGCAAACGTATTGTAGTTTTTGAGACGAGCAGGGCTTGTAACTGATGGTAAGCAACACGCTTACCCAAAACAGTACAGCATGAGGCAGCTATTGAAATATGAAGAGTCAAAATCACTACCTAGATTTTAATGATTTCAGGTGATGTATCTCTATGCCCTGGAATGGAAAAAAAATGCTCAGACATTTCCTTTCAAGCCAGAACATAGTGATGTTCGGACATTACTGCCTGGCGGTAGGCTAACTGGGAAAGGAATGATACTTCCCCAGGCGAACTCTGCAAAGAGTATGACTCTTTGCAGATCGAATGGAATTTGATTTGCAACTAAAATAATAAAATGGCGTGCTGCCTTTTTAACCGACTTTAAAAAAAAATAGGTTTCTCAATTCGACCGTATATTTATATATTTTATTAATTATGATTTGTTGTTATTTTCTGTAAGCTCACCCTGCTAACTCGACTCCTCTTCATGTCCTCTTCGGCTTGGTGCCGCTGCGACAGCTCCGGGTCGTAGGTCGTGCTGTTGGTGACTCCGCCGCGGTAGCCGCAGTGGTTCTCCGTGTTGAGGTCGTTGTGGTCGTATACGTAATGCGTGGACTGGACTTCGGGGCCTGAAACATTTGTAAAGAAATAGTTACAAGTAAGGTGCCTTCCATAAATTACCTTACACCTTAAGGAGGGGGTCGATGAAGTGAGACATTCATGTGCCAAGGGGCGGGACGGGGGACTCAAATTTTGTGACGTCACATTTTTCAAAATATAAAATCCATATCTTCTCCAAGCCTGCCGTACGGAACTTCGTTCCAATTATACGTATATTTAACTAGCTTTTACCCGCGGCTTCGCTCGCATTTTGTAAGTCGATGGCGTACGGCCTAAACATTTATATTTATGACATTTTTATCCCTATAATATGGACAACAAATAAAAAATATATACAAACTTTTATCCCCTATTTCATCCCCTTAGGGATGGAATTTTGATAAATAATGTATTAGTAGTTTCCCATATCATAGGAGGAATACTACTATTCCCATATCATAGGAAGAGCCTACTACTAACTCTAAATCTAACGTCGCCAGAACATACCTTCTGCTGGTTCGATATACCGCATCTTCTGCCCGTCGAATATGACGCCGCTGATGCCCTGACACGTCGAGACTGCCACCCACGACTCCGGCTTGCCTCGCACGCTGCCCGAGTAGTGGCATAAGTCTAAATCCTGGAAACGGTAACATTAAATAGTGTTATATCAATCACAGGTTCACAGGATCGTGTGAGGAATGCTGAAATCCGACGTGGACGAAAGTGATACATATCAGGAAACCGATCACTTCCCTTAAATGGAATTGGGCTGGACCCGTAACCAGGTAGTGATGGCAGGTGGAATCAAGCGGTGACGGATTAGTGGTTGATGGAGGGCAGAAGTTTTGGGCGCCCACTAGATAGATGGCTCGAGACATACGAATGGCAACGGGTTATGAATGGATGAGATGAGAGGAGCGAGAGAAGTGGCATACACGAAGCCATGGATATGTTCAGCAGTGGGGAATGACGGGCTGAAGAAGAAGATGTAGGAATTTATGACATGGCATTACGTTTTCACGACAGCGACGTCAAAGGTTTTTTTTTATTTGAATTATCTACTCCACAGACTCCGGGGTCCGTGATCTTTGTCATTTGTTAAATAAAAGACGTCAAAGTTTGGAACTCCTTCTGCACCTTTGAGTGTTTTTCGAAGTGCAGATGGAAGTTTATTACGAATATCATTGGCATTTGTAGATTTGACGAAATTATTATGATTGATAGAATGACTGAGTGTTTACCAATACTACCTAGTATTGGTATATGCTTACTTTTTCTTAGGGCTATTCTGTTTTTCTCAGAACAAAAGTCTAGTTTGCTTATCTCTTTCAGGACTAATTTGCTGTTATTAGAACTAAATTCACTTTTACTAGGTCGAATATTTTTAGAACACAATTCCATGATGCTTACCTGGTAATTCTAGGATGCTTACCTCTTTCTTAGGACTAATCAGTACAGTCTTCCCCTTATCCTGGTATTGCAGTTTGTGTGTTCCCGCCACCAGCTCCTCATTCAGTCTCAGGTCGAGCAACCACGGCTCGCCATCTATCGGAACCGTCAGCTGCACATCTAAGTGATGGGATCCGTTCTGAAAAGCAGAAATATTCAAAAATAAATCCCATTATCATTAAGTAGCATCAGTAACAATAAATGCGAAACTTATAGAAAGTTTCGCATTTATTGTTTGATGCTAAATCAGGTCGTGACATATGAACGGACCGCGTTGAAATTCAGAACTCAGATTAATTATTATAGTCTGGAAAATCACGTAGGCAACTTTTTATACTGGAATCAAGAACTACGCGGCTAAAACCGCGGGGCACTGCTAGTAACAAATAAATGAATCCTCTGAAAACATGCGTTAGCAGTCAACCCTCACTTGGACAGGACATAAAGGCTTTACTATACTTGAGATAGTAGAGCCCGAGTCCCAACAGTCAGAACTTAAGATGGGCTATAGAATGAAATCTCCCCCTCACATCTAGACCATGAAGGTTTCATTGACCACCATCTGAAAAAAACACAAGACTACCAACCCGCACTTGGCCAGCTTGGCTTGATTATGTCTATTACTATCTAAGTAATATTGACGTGACAACGTCTTATAATTCGATGAAGCCGGCTGCACGCCCGCAAAACATGACGTCATGTGCCGTTAACGCCGTTACCTCGCCGCCGGCGTTACCTCGCTCTAAGGCGTAGTTGAAGTTGTCACGTTCAACTAACGTCAGTAACCCGACTTTACAGACAACCATTTTTTTTTAGTGACGAACGCAGTGTTGTAGTGCTAGGTAATGATTTGGAACTCTCATGTTCCATTAGCTGGATGTCACTGTACCGTTATGGGCAGGAATGTTGCTTACCATCAGGTATATGTCCTACTTGTCTCGTCACTCTAAAATGAAACACACAACAAAAAAAAATATGGTGAGAGAAGGCTCGCAAGTCCCAACAGTGAAACCATATTAAGTGGGGTATATAATAAAATCTCCCCCTCACATCTAGACCATGAAGGTTTCATTGATAACCATCTGAAGGAAACACAAGGCTACCACGAAGGTCCTAGCTATATAAACCGGAAGTGAGTAATTGCGTAAATGGCGCTAATTTCGTACAAATTACAACATTAGACATTAAGCGGTCGTCAGCCCAGGAGGTCAATCGCACGTGCATCCGTTGCAAACGGCGAAAATTATATTATCATTGTCTATAATGCTGTGATGTGATTGGCTAACGGGGTGTTGCGGTTAAGCCTTTAAAGACAGTTTAGCGGTAAAAGTATTAACCCATTTGGCAAAATTTAGTCGACTAAATTTAATCACTATTGAATTCAGTATCGATGATTTAGTCAAGTGTAAAGGCAATATAAATAACTATAATACGGCAATATGAAAGAGAGATATTTTTGAATTACCTAGATAGAATTATAGTGGCAACTCTTTGCAAAAAGTCCTCCATGAGGGAAATGTCACACCTTTGCCAGTTATTCTACACCCAAGAAGTAACATGCAAAAATCACTGTATTCCGGTTTGAAGGGTACTGTTTCCAGAGAAACTAAAGGGCTTAGACATAAATCGTCTTATCATATATAATAATCTATATATATAAAAGCGAAAGGTCACTCATCAAGGAATCTCAGAAACTACAAATGCTAGGAATCTGAAATTTTGCGTGGAGGTCCCTTTTAGTACGTAGACGCTCGCTAAGATGGGGTTTTGCGAACTTCAACCCTTAAGAGGGTGAAACAAGGGATGAGCGGTTGTATGAAAATTCGTCATTTTCAAAGTTATCAAATTTTGTGTCTAGACACTTGACACGAAGCAAACGAATGTTTGTTCTATCAATTTCGTAATTTCGCACTGTACGGGGGTGAAATTGGGGTTGAAATGGGGGATCTATGATAATATGGAAGTTCCCAACCGTTGATGATAAAACCACGAAACTCTGTATATAGACACTTGACACTAAGCAAACGAATGTTTGTTCTAGCAATTTTGTAATTTCGAACTGTACGGGGATGAAATTGAGGTTGAAAAGGGGGATGTATGACAATGTGGAAGTTCCCAAACGTTGAACATGAAACCATGAAACCTGTATTTGGCACTTGACACGAAGAAAATAAATGTTTGTACTAGCAATTTTGCAATTTCGGACTGTATGGGGATGAAATGGGGGACGATGTTTCTTTTCGCTTTTACACCTAAACAACTGAACCAATTTTGATGAAATTGTTTTATTATAAGCTGTTTTTAGTAACCGTTAATGTGCCTGGGTATACAAATAGCTACTGCCTGAGTTACCTTAGTTATTTATTTCGCGCGGACGAAGTCGCGGGTAACAGCTAGTCCTACATATCTGCATGACAAGCGCGAGCACAACATCAGTGTCTATTGGAGCATGAAGAGTCCAAACCATTACCCAGCACTGTACTGCGCTCGTCACCCAGAGATATAACATGATTTGTCTCTTTGCATTGTAATTTCGCTGGAAATATAGACCTTCAAATTAGAACACAGTGATATCTGCACATTACTGCTTGGCGGTAGAATAACTGGCAAAGGCGTGGTGCATCCCCCAGGCTGACTCTGCAAAGAGTCCTACCATTAAAAAAAGTTCAATAATTTTCCAAATACTTACATCGTCTCTAGTCGATGATATTTCTCGTTTCGTTCGGCCATGGTGAAGGATCGGTTGTACTAGGCTGTGTTTATTGAAGTCTATGGCGGGGTTTTCTGAAAAGAACAACAAAATTGTATTAAGATATGATCCAATAATACGCTACGTGAGCTATAGAGATACCTAATTTTTGGTGTGCTTCTACGGGGCAAAAATGCAGCAGATTGATTCTATACCTATAGCACCAAGGCCGGCCATAAATGGGTAGCTCGAGCAGTTACCTAATGATCAAAATACACGGTCTCTCAGTCACTCTTGCAGTCCCCATGATGTAATTTCACCGTGCTGCTAACCGCCCGAAGCAGATGCAACTGCTTGAGCGGTTCGTGTATGTACGTATGTACATAGAAGTCTGTAGTTCACTATGTAGTCGCAGCTTGAAGCAGTCGATACTGACTGCTTCAAGCGGCCTGTGTATGGCCGGCCTAAGTTCGCTGCCCAGAGAATTAGCAAGCTGAGGTGACAATGTACAGGCACGTTATGACTGGTCTAGTCTGGAGAATGGCGACTACCAATCCAGAGCTCCTGGTTCGAATCCCACACTCGCCACTGTCTTTTCAAAGTCATGTGCATCATGTGCCAGGAAAAATACATCGTGAGGAAACCGACAACATCATCCACCAACCCGCACTGGGCCAGCGTGATGGATTATGTCCTTCCCTCTCCTAACGAGAGAAGACCCCGAGTCCCAGCAGTGGGAGCACATTTCGTGAGCCGCTTTTGCTACTTAGCTGCGATCTCGTCTGTCTTTAACCAAAGAGTCATAAAACAGAGGCTATCATTCCAATTCTGTAGTTGACCAAATTACCAATTTATAGATCGCATTAAGCTCGAGTTACTAGTAAATACTGTTATCTACTCTATGTTACTGATTGAGACAATTGGATAATGGTTCTAAACAACGAAGCGATAAGGGCCTTATTAAACCAATCGACGTCTCGTTGTAGACTAGTGTTGGTCTACATTTCAGCAAACGGCTGCTACATTTTGTCGAGACCCTAGAATATTTTTGTATGACCTGTTTATGGAAAGAAGTTCTTTATCGCCCTCTGAGCGGATGGAACCTAAAGTGAAACGTGAATTAAGGCCCGTTCCCTAACAAAACAAGTGGTTTGTATAGTTTCCAGAGCTATTCACTCTTTATCGAAAACATATTGAAACTGGATAAAAATACATGAAACTTCTCTAAAATCTTAGCTAAATGGTAGTTTTTTTGTTGCTGAATATACATATTGTTTAATTAATCTGCTCACAACGAAACCACAAAAATTAGAAATAATTTTAAATTATCATGCATATTTACTCGAAAAGCCGCCATAATTTAGATTTTGTACTAACACCAACGGATAGGCAATTTGATTACGAACATTATGGTAGAAATATTTTTTTCAAAAGATGTAAATCTGATTTTATAAACAGTTTACTCTAAAATTTGAGCGTAAAAAAGTGAGTAATCCTACTGCTTCTCTCTTGCTCTTTCTAGCGGTGTGTGATGAGGTAAGAAATACTCTCAAGGTCATTCGCTCAGAGTTCTTAAGACTTTTTCGCAACACTTCTTGTTATAGATCTTCGTCTTAGGTCGTAAATGAAATTCGTTACGACGCCCATCCCTTTTTAAACTCCTTAAGGTTTTTTTCCTACAGTACAGTTTGTGGAGTAATCTCTGTACGAAACAGACATTTTGTAGAGGCTTTTGAACATACATTTATGTTATTCATCAGTACAATTTTACGGTACTAACAGATGACCCACCCTTCTTTGCTCAAAATATCAGGGTTGGTTCCATAGAATAAATAAATAAATAAATAAATATTGGTGGACAATTCACACACAACACTATCAGACCCCAAACTAAGCAAAGCTTGTATGATGGCGGCCAGATAGCTGATATTATACTTATATAGTTTTAAATACATACTTATTATACATAGAAACACCCAGACACAGTGCAAACATTTGAATTCATCACACAAATATTTGTACTGGGTGGGAATCGAACCCACGACCCTCGGCTTCGCAGGCAGAGCTACTTACCAACTAAGCCACGAGGCCAGTCAATAACTAAAGCGATTGAGCATATACAAACTATGACACATAGCAACTTTCTGATTTATAATAATAGTAGCATATTTTGAACATTTGTGGGATTATTAGGAATCTCTAGTAAAGAAACACAATTATTATTGTTGTTTACGCTGATGTTAAAACATATTTATTATATCTTTTTACCTATTTGGAACAAAGCCTTTGTTTTCCTTCAGTCCCGGTACTGACAAAGTATTATGCAGTTGGAAATTTTCTCATAATGATTCATTACGATAATTACTGCTCTTGGCACGTGGATGTTTCCATTCGTTTCATCTAAAATACTAATTTGTGTTGAGAATGCCGGTAGGCGCTCGTCTGAGGCTAATTCCCGTAGGAAAATAAACTTGGTTGTCATAGGGTCTGCCGAAATAAGTGAAAACTAACAATTTTTTGTACTAAAAACACAGTTGCATGTAGCCTGTAGGTTTAGCTGCTACATATATAATATTTCGCATGTTGTGGTAACTCAAACTACCAAGATTTTCCCCATCCAAATAACCTCTAACGAGCACGCACCGCTGCGCTGCTCCACCGCCGCTCCGATACTACGCCGCTACAATAGCATGTTGATGACAGTTTTACATGACAAAAAAAATGTTTTTGCTTATATTTCAAAAACCACCACATTTAACTTACATGAGACTCTACCTACCTCTGAAGTATATTCTACTAACAAACAAAAAAAAACATCAAAATCAATTCACAAATAGCGGAGCTATCGCGTAACATACATACAAACAAAAACATACAACTGAATTGATAACATAAACTCCTATTTTGAAGTTTCTTTAAAAAAAGTGATAAATTTAATTCACATAATAAAATCTGTCTATCTTTGTTCACTGCTCTATTTATAAAAACACATAATGATCTAATAACATTCAAAAGCAACCTCATAAGTCCAAATATGGACTTTCTCAAAATAAAACACAGAGAGACAGACGTAATATGGACTTATACGATTATAATGTGTGGGGAAAGGAAGTAATAACTCTGAATTTGGAGTTTAATATTGCGAAACTTATATTTATACTAGCGGCCCGCTCCGGCTTCGCTCGAATAATTAACCTAGATATCAACTGCAGCGCCATCTGCCGGGCTGATTTGTGAATCTAAACCTTCCAGGGCCCTACCCAAACGTATACAAAAAAAATCATTCAAATTTGGTCCAGCCGTTTAGGAGGAGTTCAATAACAACGAAAAGTTGCATTGATTTTTATATATATAGATTACGAAAAATATATTTTAAGTTTTATTTTGCTATAGTTATAATATTAAGTGTAGAAAATATAACTTTATATTTATTTTTACTGTACTTATTTACCACGATAAAATATAACTATAGAATCGTAACTGTGTCAAAAATTACGGAAAAATATTGTCACCGTCGTACAACCACTTTAATGTAGTGTTCACACAGAGGCGATCCGAAAGCGATAGCGATCCGATAGCGAGACGATATTTTTTGTAATGTTCGAATTTGTATGCAACCTGACACACAGCAAGCGGGCGCGATCCCATACTCGGTATCGGATCGCTCTCGCTATCGGATCGCTATCGCTACCGGATCGCCTCTGTGTGACCCGGCCTTAAGAAGTAAATAAACACCTAAAGACAAACTGTGTAATATGGTCTTTTCTCACAATAAAACACAGAAATCCAAACGTAATAGGTTTTAAAGTGTGCGGAAAGGAAGTAATTAACCTAAATTTGTGGATTCAATATTCATATTTACAGCTAAAATATAAATATAGTAGCGTAGCAGGGTCAACAATTACGATGATATATTTTACGGTAAGTGAGAATATTAAGTATGCTTATTTTTATGCATATGCTTCATGTAAGCTCTATATATTTGTGGCGACTAGCTGGGGAGTCGCTTAGGTAATCAGTTAGGCACGAACTCCCGACGGCTAGCCACTGTTGAATAGAAGGTCGCGAAGTGCAGAGGGTGTTAAAATTAAATACGAAATATAAAATTTGGAAAATATATGTTAGACAAAATAATAATTAACAGAACACGAATAACAGAAATAAACTATGAGATTAGTATTAACAGTAATAAGGAATTAATTTAGAAATATTAATATAGTGGCGAGAAGCGCAAGACGTCAGAGAGTTTTTCAACTGTCCCGAGCTCCTCGCATGCGCGGCCTGTATGTCACCTGCGAATCCAATGGAGAAAAGAGGCGCTACACGCTATAGACGATAGCGGTTTTAATCAATATAAAAAGTTGTTCTTTTATGATTTGGATTCGCACGGGTGACATACCAGCATGTACGCCACATATTCCCCCCGACCAGACCGTGACTACGGTCGATAAAAGTCAGTAAACCGCACTCTTCTGCCGCTTCGGGTCCTCATCTCCACGGTTGGTGGTGATGTTACCGGAACTGGGGTCGGTCTGGCTTCTTCAGCAGGTGTAGGGGTAGAAGATGTAGAAGATGTAGGTGGGGTAGGTGCATCTTTTGCCATGTATGCTGGTTTCAACCTGTCGACACTGACGTTTGACATCTTGCCTTTAACGTCTAGGGTGAAGTACTTGGGCTGTCTTTCGATGACAAGATAAGGTCCAGCATATGGTGATTCTAGAGAACCACGTACATGATCTTGCCGCAGGAACACATGTGATGAACTTTGTAGGTCACGTGGAATGTAGAATGGAGATGAAGTATGCCAAGAGGTAGGACGAGGCGTCATCTTTTGAATATGAGTTCGGAGACGGGTCGCGTACTGAGTGATGTCATCAGAGGTAGGGTCGTCTCTCGGAGATAGGAATTGTCCAGGTAAGAAGATTGGCTCACCGTAGACCAGTTCAGCGGCTGAAGTCTGAAGATCTTCCTTCCAGGCGCTGCGCATACCAAGGAGCACCAGTGGGAGGACTTCAGTCCATTGTGAGGTAGAGTGACACATAATAGCGGCTTTGAGTTGCCGATGCATTCGTTCGACGATACCATTCGCAGCAGGATGGTAAGCGGTAGAGCGGAAGTGATGCGCACCAACCAATGCAGCGAGAGACTTGAAGAGTTGACTCTCGAACTGGCGACCACGGTCCGTTGTCACACGAGCAGGGCATCCAAATCTGGAAATCCAGCAGGATACAAGAGCAGCAGCACAAGACTCTGCTGTAATTGTTTTAAGCGGGACCGCCTCAGGCCATCGAGTATATCGGTCGATGACGGTAAGGCAGTACCTGAAATCAGAAGACAGGGGTAATGGTCCTATGATGTCGATATGGATGTGAGAGAACCTCGAGGATGGAGTATGAAATGAAGAAAGTGGAGATTTAGTATGACGGGTAACTTTAGATTGTTGGCATCGTATGCATTGCCTAGACCACTCTCTACAATCTTTTCGAATCCCTGGCCAAACAAATCTCTGTGTCACCAGTCGCACAGTAGCTGTACACCCAGGATGGTGAAGTCCATGAAGCATGTCAAAAACTTGTTTACGCAGCTGTGGCGTGACGAAAGGGCGAGGCTGACCACTAGACGTGTCGCAGAAGATAGGTACATTACTGTCAATAGATGGTATCTTCTGGAGCTTCAAACTTGAGCCATTTTTAAGCAAGTTCTTAAGTTCTTCATCTGCGTCCTGGAATCGAGCGAGAGCTTGGTAGTCGATACAGTTTGTGATCTCTTCTACACGAGACAGAGCGTCTGCCACAACATTCTTCTTCCCAGATATGAATCGAAGATCTGTCGTAAACTGGGAAATGAAATCAAGCTGGCGAAATTGTCGGGGAGAGCATTGTTCTTTGCAACGCGAAAAAGCGAAGGTCAGAGGCTTGTGGTCGGTGAAGATAGCGAAAGTTCTGGCTTCGACCATGTGCCTGAAATATTTGATAGACTCGTACACCGCGAGTAGTTCTCTGTCGTATGGACTGTATTTGGACTGTGTGCTGGAGATCTTATGCGAATAAAAAGCTAGTGGTTGCCAGTTTGCACCTACTCGTTGTTGCAGCACAGCACCTATAGAAGTGTCTGATGCATCTGTGACAATTGCGAGTTCAGCCGAAGCATTCGGATGAGCCAACAGGGTTGCCTGGGAAAGAGAAGTCTTGCACTCTTCAAATGCGCGCATCAGTTCTGGAGTCATGTCCACAGGGTGAGTATTTTTAACCTTCGGGCCAGATAAGACAGCGTTCAGCGGCGCTTGAAGTTTAGCGGCATTGGGGATGAAACGACGGTAAAAGTTAATCATCCCAAGAAAGCGACGAAGTTCTTTGACGTTCTTTGGAACAGCGTAGTTCTGGATCGCTTGAACTTTGGTGTCCAGTGGTCGTGTGCCAGCAGCAGAGATGCGATATCCTAAGAAGTCTACTTCAGACTTCCCTAGAACACACTTGGAAGTGTTAATCAGCACACCATACTGCTTGAGGCGATCGAATAGCTGACGAAGATGTCTCATATGATCTTCCATTGAAGAAGAAAAACAGAGTATGTCATCTATGTACCCGTAGCAGAAGTCGAGGCCTAGTAGGACTTCATCGATGAACCTTTGGAAAGTTTGAGCAGCATTTCTAAGTCCAAAAGTCATATACTCAAATTCGAACAATCCAAAAAGAGTTGTCAAAGCAGTCTTGGGCACGTCCTCTGGATTTACGCGCAATTGGTTGTAGGCCTTAACCAGGTCGATCGTTGAGAAGATGGAGCAGCCTGAGAGCTGGTGGGAGAAGTCCTGAATATGGCGAACTGGATACCGGTCAGGAATAGTGCGTGCGTTGAGAGCGCGGTAGTCACCGCAAGGTCTCCATCCGTCATCTTTCTTCTTCACCAGGTGCAAAGCAGAAGACCACGGGCTTTTATTAATACCGTCTGGATGTTGGCAGGCAGTCGGCTGGACCAGATGGTCTTTAGAAAGTCCTTGGGTACAGTTGGACCAGCAAGGCTCTCCAGGTGACGTAGAAATTGTGAGGGCTTCCGGTCTCCGAGCTCCTCGTACATTAACAGTTGCTTGACGCGCTTCTCTTGTGATGCCGAAAGACGTTTAATCAGTTCAGTTTTTAATTTTAAATATTTGTCTGTGACAGGAGGGTTAGTGATGATGTCTTTGACTTCTGCAGCGTAATGATGATCTAGCTGAGAAACGATATAGTAAAATTTTGTGTCATCAGCTGTCACTTTGGACAAATTAAATTGCGATTCTAGTTGGGCGAACCACAAAGCCGGTTCTTCTGGCCAAAAAGGTGGGACTCTGACCCCAACACGCAGTATTTCTGGGCTTGCGAAGGGCTGGGCGTCGTGAAATTCGCTCTTGGAAGTCATTTTTAGATTTTATATGAAAAACAAAATCAAATCGCTCACCGCTCAAATCTTGGACCAAACGTCAATTTTTCAATCGAAAAATCCAGAACTTGATCTGCACTTGAATATTTTTGTCCAAACTTCGGGGTCACCAATGTGGCGACTAGCTGGGGAGTCGCTTAGGTAATCAGTTAGGCACGAACTCCCGACGGCTAGCCACTGTTGAATAGAAGGTCGCGAAGTGCAGAGGGTGTTAAAATTAAATACGAAATATAAAATTTGGAAAATATATGTTAGACAAAATAATAATTAACAGAACACGAATAACAGAAATAAACTATGAGATTAGTATTAACAGAAATAAGGAATTAATTTAGAAATATTAATATAGTGGCGAGAAGCGCAAGACGTCAGAGAGTTTTTCAACTGTCCCGAGCTCCTCGCATGCGCGGCCTGTATGTCACCTGCGAATCCAATGGAGAAAAGAGGCGCTACACGCTATAGACGATAGCGGTTTTAATCAATATAAAAAGTTGTTCTTTTATGATTTGGATTCGCACGGGTGACATACCAGCATGTACGCCACATATTTAATATATAGTATGTAGATTATTATCCTACTATCCTACTAATAATATAAATGTATGTCAATGTTTGTTGCTCAATTACGCCGTAACGTCTGAACGGATCGGGTTGAAATTTGGAACATATATAAATTATAGTCTGGAAGAACACATAAGCTATTTATCCCGAGAAAATAACGGGAACGGGAACTACGTTGGTAAAACCGCCGGGCGCTACTAGTTGTGTTATAGTATGTGAGTATGTATGAGTGAGTATACACTATATACTCACATAGTGATAATACACTAAGACCACAGAATAAAATAAATATTAGTACAGAAGCCTCACTCACCGAAAACAATTATATAAATAGCGACTCATGCTGGGAGACAACAAAGTTCAATTCAGCTCGCAATACCTGTCGCGATTTTCAAATTAACATTTGCGCTTTTTCTAACGCGTAACTCTGTTCCTGTCTAGCGCGGAGGGTTGTCGACATATCTAATAACAATATGCGCGGGAAACGTATTGCGCGAGCGCTCAGCCGTGCGTCCGACAACCGACTGGCACTTGTTCCCTGGTAGAAACGGTCTAACTGTAGGCTAAAACCGCGCGACCTTGAGCGAGTGATGATGTACTGCTAAGACATCTGAATTATTCATAGAGCAATGAAGGTAGAAAATTAATCACTGCATTCATTGATTTAACTATTACTATTACACAAAACGCCTTGCGATTCATTAAGTTTTAACGAAGAGACAAAACGTTTAATTGAAATCGGGGAGATACTATAAAATAAACTTTGTACCAACAACAAAATTACGATTCTAATTCAGTCTCCAAGTATCCATTTACAGTAATTACTAAAGTTACTTTCGATATTAAGTGCGGTGGTAACATAACCCCGAGATAGTTAAATGTTGCCGCCTAACTAGAGGTAATGAAGATAAATAAGTTATTTAGCCTATCGCCTGCAGATATAGCTTCTATACCAGAGGTCACCAAACTTTATAAGCATCCGGATTATTTTCACTAATTTCTTGCGTTGCCAAAAAAAAGAATGAAGAATTTAACTAATAAATAATGACTTTAAAGTACATGATTTCTTTTATAATAATAGTACATTAATATTAAAAACGGTTTATTATGTTTATGTTTTTATTAAGTTACGGCTGGTCTAGTCGGGAGAACGGCGCCTGCCGATCCGGAGACCCCGGGTTCAAACCCCACACGCACCACTGTCTTTTCGAAGTCATGTGCGTAATGCCGCTAACTTAAAACGGTGAAGGAAAACATCGTGAGGAAACCGACATGTACCTAGAGTCTTTCGAAGTCATGTGTCATCCGCCAACCCGCACTAGGTCAGCGTGGTGGATTATGGCCTTAGCTCTCTCCTTGCGAGAGAAGGCCCCGAGTCTCAGCAGTGGGAACGTTTAATGGGCTGTTGATGATGATGATGATGATGATGATTAAAAACTGTGAATCGGGCTACCTGTGACCATGGATTTTAATGATTATTCTATGGATTTTTGTTTGGTAGTGCATACTTCAGAGGTGGTCCCACATAAATCAACAACCCAATAAACAAACCAGTACTTACTTTTTATTTTTTACTTACAGCAGTTTTTGAAATTACAACAAAAATCTAAATTTTCTTGCTTCAATGTCTCATAGAAAAAGTGTTTTTACTTTTAAGTACAGACAATTTACAATTTTGTAGAGTTGAATTTAATTTTATATTGAAGGCGGTTTTTTTGTTTTTTTTTCCGAGCAAATTCAATTCCTAAAAAAGTTTTAAGTCAAAGTTCTGTATTCATAAATATACAACTTGATACACGTCAATTACTTATTACTTAAATATACAAGTTTACGAGCCAAAGTTTACCGACCCCTGCCCTAGGCGTATTGAACGTAAACCCTAAGCCATTACATTGTAGAGTTGAATTTAATTTTATATTGAAGGCGGTTTTTTGTTTTTTTTCCGAGCAAATTCAATTCCTAAAAAATTTTTATGTGAAAGTTCTGTATTCATAAATATACAACTTGATACACGTCAATTACTTATTACTTAATATACAAGTTTACGAGCCAAAATTTACCGACCCCTGCGCCCTAGGCGTATTGAACGTAAACCCTAAGCCATTACTAAGACTAGAGCGAGCCAGATCAACGACCGTATGTTACTTTTACGACTTGACCGAATATTAAACAATACCATATGTCGAGAATATGCACCATAAATTTGGACGTGGAAAGAAATGAGAAACAATGTGTTAGATTAATAGCCGCCGGAGCGGGAGCTATTAACCGGCTTCGAAAATTGAGGAGGTTGTATGATCGAAAGTAAAATATTATTTATGCGTACTTCTAAAACAATATCTCTATTACTTGTACACTCTAATTTCAAGCCGAAAAGTTTGCACAATACTGCTTGGCGGTAGAATAACCGGCAAAAGTTTTTTTTATATAGTTTGGAGTGACGAGGCGAGCAGGACATGTGCCTGATGGTAAGCAACATGCCTGCCACAAAAAAACACAGTAATGTTTGCACATTACTGCTTGGCGGTAGCATAACCGGCAAAGGTGTGGTACTTCCCCAGGCGGACGGCAAACGGCAAATAGTCCTACCACTACATCACTCTTATACAGGGTTATTGGTCATCAGCATGCATCCTTTTAAGGACATGAATGGTACTAACAATTTTTTTGGTATACTTATTATGCATTGAATTTTAGCAACAGTAGTAAATAAATAACTATTGTTTGTTTAAATAAACAGAATATGCCCTTAAATGGATAGAGGCTGATTACCAGTAACCCTGTATAAGGGACTATCGCCTACTATGTAATAAATTGTTTATTGTATTTTAATGTGTTTTATCTTTTGCGTAGAATTAAATTAGCGTTGTTCTCTTTATCTCAATTTGATGGGTACTTAGTAATACGAGATCCTCGTATGATCCTACATTGTCAGTCAACGAAGATAATAAAAATAGATAAAACTAATAATAACAGCATTATGCTTAGAACAAACGATCTATTACATAGAAACGCATATATATTTTTTAATTATATCGGACCATTTACATGAAAAAAAAAATTGCCAGCCATAGAGACTGCCGATAGAAATGAAAACTTAAAACTCGGAATTTGATAGCTCGCTTTGGAAATTACGCGGGTGAAACCAGAGGGCGGTGCTAGTTTGGAATAAATCTTCAAAGCATTGTTGCCTAAATACCTACATTAGTCATGACATCCAGACTTGATGTGTAAATGTGTAATGGTAACCATGATAATCTAGGAATGCGTTGGCATTTCTAGCTACTTCTTCAGGTAAACTCGATCGTGGTCCCGAGTTTACCCGAAGATTTCTTTAACTTATGAGCGTGACGCTTGAATTCAACTCACAGCCCCCGCAAAATCTGTGTGTTGTGCGTCAAACGCTTTCACTTCAAAAAACATACTTACTAAGTAAGCATTAAACTAAATTAAGCCTAAAAACCCTCTGGTATGCAAAATTTTATTATATTACTAGCCCGTTCCGGCTTTGCTCGGATAATAACCTAGATACCAACTGCAGCGCCATCTGCCGGGCTGATTAGTGAATCTAAACCATCGAGGGCCCTACCCAAACGCATACAGAAAAATTCATTCAAATCGGTTCAGCCGTTTAGGAGGAGTTCACTAACAACGAAAAGTGGCATTGATTTTTATATACTTATACTAGCTGACCCCGCAAACGTTGTTTTGCCTTAGTGAACAACCCTTGTCACTTAGGGGTATGAAAAATAGCTAGTAGCCGATTCTCATACCTACAGAACATGCATATAAAATTTGGTTAAAATCAGTAAAGCCGTTTCGGAGGAGTAAGGAAACAAACACTGTGACACGAGAATTTTATATATAAGAAGATAGATATAGATATAGATTTACTGTGTTGTACGTTTATATAACACGTGAACAAATGCATTTAAATAAATATGTATTAATTAATTGTTATAAACTATAAATACATGCGACTTTCCTGGATTATGCTTTATGATGATATTGACGAATAGGTAACTAACATCACCAGGACAAATTGTTATAGCACAGTGTTATTATAATATTGTACAGCAGACTAAAATATCTAGTACATTAATTGTTTACTTAGATACAATAATGATGATTACATCAATATTACATAATGCTATATCTACATATAAATAAAACCGGCCAAGTGCGAGTGGGACTCCCGCACGAAGGGTTCCGTACCATTAGTAAATAAACGGGGAACGCCTTTTTGGCTTTATTCGAAATTTCTTATACATCGCAATTTCCGTAGACAGGCTCATGATTCTGACGATGAATTCGATATCGCATTCTATTTTTACTAGTGGCGCCATCTAGTTCATTTGGGACGGACTAAGTGAGCAAAACTCAAGTTCGTTATATGGGAGCCCCCCTTAAATAATGTTTTTATTTTAATTTTTAGTATTTGTTGTTATAGCGGCAATAGAAATACATCATCTGTGAAAATTTCAACTGTCTAGCTATCACCGTTTTTGAGTTACAGCCTGGTGACAGACGGACGGACGGACAGCCAAGTCCAGTAATAGGGTTCCGTTTTTACCTTTTGGGTACGGAACCCTGAAAATGAATGTTTGTCCTTAGAATTGTTGAGTATGCATTTAATTATGTGATGATCTTCAGCAAAGTTGTTGTGCATCAGCCAAAGAAGGTGTCCGTTTTAGGAGTTTGTACGACAAATTTTCGACAGGTGGCGTAGCAACTCGCGCAGGGTACAACTAGTATTACATAAATAATATTATGAATATTATTTTTATGACGACAAGAGAACCTGAGTGACAAGATTAGTAACGCATGCACATGATAGTAACACTAATCTAATAAATCATAGTAGTTTTTCTTTATACTTTATGGTAAGCAACATTCCTGTCCATAGCACCACAATAGCAGAAAGCTACAAACAGTTTAGTAAAGTGTTTTGTAGTTTTAGGACTCTTGGCAGAGTCCGCCTGGAGAAGTACCACACCTATGCCAGTTTTTCTATCGACAAGCAGTAATGTAAAAACATCACTATATTCCGCTTAGAAGCGCAATGTTTTCAGACAAATTACAGGACTTAAGATACATAATACATTACAGACATTACGTTAGGACAGAGATAAAACATCTTACGATCTCTGGGTAACGAGCGCCGTGCAGTGCTAGGTATAGATTTTGACTCTTTATGTTCCAATAATAGTTGTGTGACACTGTATAGGCATGATCCTTACCACCAGGCACATGTCCTGCTCGTCTCGTCACTCTCAACTGTAAAAAAGTGCGTAATACGTGTAAACAAGTTTTCACTTCAATAAGTAATTTAAGAAATTTGAACGAAAATAGTGATTTATTTTAAAATATATACATAATTAGCTTCATATATTACCCTTCCATTAATTAGACGGTGGGTTTAACGAACTAGGTCAATGGGTTTATCAGCACGCAAGGGAACGCCTAGCGTGGTTCCGTACCATGGACCTCTCACAGCGATTATGACTAAATGCAATGGTCTAGCATGGTGACTAAAAACGAATTAGTCCGTCAGTTAGATTATGAAAATATATTGTACACGTATTTTTTCTTTTGTTTCATAAACAAACAAAAAACTAGTTGTCTGTAAAGTCGGTTGGTTTACGGACGATAGTTTAATGTGACAACGTCATAACAAAACATTGATAGATGCGGCTCATGCGTACAATTAGCGTAACGGGACATAACGGGACGCTTTTTAGTGCATGCAGCCGGGGTTCATCGATTTATTAGACGTTGTCACGTCAAAATGCCCAAAATACAGTGCTTAAAAGTTTCGACTGATGTCACTTCATTGTTCGATTTTTATGTAGACGTGACGTCACAACCCCCCCACCCTCTCCGGAAGTTTGATGATCTATATCTTTGTCGATTTCTAATAATTTGATAAAACATTAAATACGTGTCCCATGCTTTTCTACAACCTACCTGCTAATTAGAATGGTATATTTTTGACCCAGTCAGTCGTCATCATAATTGATGCTCGATATTTCGTGTACATTGACCGCGGATCTTATCGCCAAGGGATACAGGGATACTGTTCAAAGTCGCGGAGCATGAAATACTTTACACTAAGTCGATCGCACAGAAATCGAAATAAGACCTGATGGTACGGGCCCTGGGCTAAATGTCAATACTGGCCTAACGAAGAAAAGACACGACAGGCCCTATTCTGTAAGAGCATGCTACGATTATTTTTGACCGGAGAGCTGAACAATCGATTTAATGTAACATAACATCGCGATTTAAATTACTAGTACCATGAAAGTTACTGTATGCGTCACTGTACAATTGTAAAAATCGTTGACGTCCTAAACTAACGAGGTTTTTATAATCTCACTATATATTATTGATTATTATAAACTGTCGGTGACAGTAATTTGACGGTGACATGCATCGCGGAGTGAGTTCGGAGGGGTTATAGGCGATTCGTCCTAAAGTTAATTCGTCCCGAAAAAAAGTGTGTGTAAATTTGTCACTATTCTATTTTTTAGATAAATCCTCGTTTGAGAATTGTAAACTCGTCATAGTGTATTTTTATGTATAGACGGCAGAAAAATCAAAGAATAAAAAATATGTAGTAAGTATATTAAATAATTAAATTTATTAAAACTAAGAGGCACACAAAGAAATATAAATAGAAAACATAATATACAACATATACAGTAATCAAATCAATACAACATAAACAAAAAAAAATCAAATCTATACAACATGAACAAAATCATAACATTTTGTTTTTTACTTGAATAGGTTTACACTAGACCGCCTCGCCTGATGTTAAGCGACGATGCGGTCTTCGATGAAGCTTACCTAGAAGAAACCGATTCAACTCGATTTCAACACACCAAGATTATAACGATTTGGAAAAATCCACTCAGGCAGCTACTTTTAGCAGACTTTTTATGTTATTGTAAATTCATCACACCCTCTCATTTCACATCATTTTTAACACGATTTTATCAACTTGGTACATATGAATCTATGAATCAATTTATCTAATAAACGGAATCTTTGAATGTGATTTTCACTAATTTCTAAACAACCCGATTAGTTTGTTTTTTGCCTACTTATCAAGGACCGATGAGAATGCAATGATTCGTACAGTTTGTCCCACCAACCATTCATCTCTATTACCTCAACACGATCACCTTACCACGATCATCAGGATTAAGAACTTTGTTTACATTTAATTTTATACTGACATATGCAGTCAGTGACTACGTTTCGTTACGACGTAATCGACCAATTTTAAACACGCTTCCGACTAAAAAGTGTTCTTGCTTTTTAGTTGGATCTTTTGTATAAGCGTGTTTTTTTAGTTTATTAATTTATTGCATAAAGTAGGGTTATCAAGTCATGTTTATGATATTAAGCGTCCAAAACGTTATTTTACAAGTTGCGACGATGTTATAATTCGAGAAAAATTTTAACATTTTTTGAACAGGTCATGAAGTCATAGGTTTTTTTACAGTATAGAATGACGAGATGAGAAGAACATGTAACTGCAAACTGATTCTGCAAAGAGTGCTACCACTACAAAAAAGTACCAA
The DNA here is from genome assembly GCA_963693475.1 of Ectropis crepuscularia. NCBI lineage: Eukaryota > Metazoa > Arthropoda > Insecta > Lepidoptera > Geometridae > Ectropis > Ectropis crepuscularia. The sequence goes on from OY856361.1 coordinate 7,081,079, forward strand.
ATCTACATACATTCGTTTTGGAAGGCATATTTTCTAGCTGTTGTTGACTTTATAACCGACTTCGAAAAAAGGAGGTTTTTCAATTCGACCGTATATATGTTTTTTTATCAGCTGTATTTGTACTTCTGGGCATGGTTTAGCGTAGAACACATCATTGCTTAGCATCAGGAGAGATAGCGGTCAAGTGTAACGCTATCCCGCGGTAACCTACACTAGTGAAAAAACACTTTTTATTTAACAGATGTAAAATTTACCGAAATGAACACCACATACAATAATTATTGTTTTTGAAATTGATAAATGTCACAAAGACAGGTTTTCCTAGTGTTTAAAATGTAGGTAACTTTCGTTTTAAACAAACCCTGGCCAAGAAAGGTCACTGTACATTTGAATGACATCGAGGAGAGTAGACTCTCACTCTCTACTACAGTACGGTGCAGAAATCTGGGGGCAGTGCTCGTAGTGGAAGAGAGTGTTCCGTCAGTAGAAACGCGCTAAACGAGCGATCGTGCCGGTGGCACAAAACACACCCGTTCGACCTTACTTCAAAAGTCTGGGTATTCTCATGTTGCCATCAATTATTATATTACAGATGGCAATGTACGAGAGAACACACCTGTCTTCAAGTGAATTCTGTAATCCCGAAAGGAGAAAGGTAACCCTCGTGAAATCAGGGAAGCTCACACATGCCATGAGTCACACCGTGTACGATAATGTACCGGACTCTATTAAATCGGTCCCCAGCTTGTTAAGCTTCAGACATCGCCTTCAGCGCTGGCTTGTCGAGCACTCATTTTATGACGAGAAAGAATTCCTTGAGTTACAACTGTAACTATATATTTGTATATTGTATTGTGAATTACATAAACTTATTATTATTTAGGAAGTTCATAAGCTTTAATTATTAATGTAGTAATGCTGTTCATGACATGTTTATGCAATAATTAATAATCAATTTGACGTGTAAATCGGTTTTACCAATAAATATGAATATTTCTTGTCATAATTTAAAAATTTTATTTCATTTCGAGTACTTACCTAACACAATAAACATTACTTGCTAACCCTACTTTATGCAAAAATGACATAAAACAAGAATCTGTGACGAATTTACAACAACTTTATTCAACTCTGACGTTTTTCATTTGTTTTTTTATAACATGGGACGAGTTTACTTTGAATGTATGGAGAATACAAATAGTGACGAATTTACTTTAGGACGAATCGCCTATAACCCGTTCGGAGAAGTCTGTTGATAAGGTTAGTGTTGTGTGTCGTGGTGACAACCCTGCGATTTTTGAAGACCAACTGAGGTTAGATTGAGATCTCCTCATTTATCAATGAGACGCCACGCAATTACTTCAGTCTTCAGTCAGTCTTAAGGCCTGTTTGCATTTTGATTAGTGCGAGTGCAATTGCGAGTGCGATTGCGAGTGCGAGTGAGTAATCGCGACTGATTACTATGCACTCGCAATAATCAATCGGTGTCCACACGTGTTTGCTACTAATCACTCAACATCTGCACTACTCACTCGCACTCGCACTAATCAAAATGAAAATAGGCCTTAACTGAGGCTGTTGTAAGGCTGCCGAAACGTCTAGGTAATTAAATTATAATAATTTAGACCGCGAATATCTCATGTGTAAATGCTTTGCTATATGAGTTCAAGTCGCGAAAGTTTAAATATTATAATCGATTTTCAGTTGGTGCCTAAGCTCCACTCTTGGAATAAGAAACTTTTTTATAGTATAGAGCGACGAGACGAGCAGGTCATGCGCCTGATGGTAAGCAATATGTCTGCCCATAACAGTGCAGTGACACACATCTATTGGAACATGAACAGTCCAAATCATTACCTTTTCTTTTAAATAAAGAGTGACGAGACCAGCAGGACATGTGCCTGACGGAAAGCAACATACCTGCCAGATAACAGCACAGTGACACGCAGCCATTGGAACATGAAGAGCCCAAATCATTACCTAGCAGTGCAGTGCACTGCATGCATGCGTCACCCAGAGATCTAAGATGTTATATCTCTAAGCCCTGTAATTCCTCTGGAAACATTGCTCTTCAAACCAGAATACAGTAATGTTTGTACATTACTACTTGGCGGTAGAATATCTGGCAAAGGTGTGGTACTTCCCCAAGCGGACTCTGCTAAGCGTCCTACCTCTACAAAAACCTATCTAGCAAGATGTTTTATCTCAATGCCCTGTAATTTCACCTGCCCTGTATTGTTATTTTTTTTAACTATTGTTCTTTTGACCGCTATCTTACCTGATGTTAAGCTATGATGCGGTCTACGGCGCGGCGGAGCGTGATGTAAGAAAAGCATTCACTCTCGACATGAAGACGCCAAGGTTGTAACCATAGGGAACACCCCACTCAGGCAACTCATTGTAAAGCCTAATCGTTTTAATCACGAGGGCCAAACCGTCTAGTTCGAGTCTTTGGACCGTCAACCAGGAAACGATCGAGGTGTGTCGAGGAACGAGGTGTCGTTCTAACGCACTAGAAATTAAATGTCATTTTTTCTTTTAAACAAGCTTTTATTTCAACGCTCTTTAACGAAGAAAAGTACTCTTTAAGTAAGAAAAGCATATTATTGCATTGTCACCGAAGTTTATGTAAATATAAATATGTATTATACGAAATTTCAACCTAATCTAACGACAGGAAGTGGTTCTAATTTAACTAACAAGATTTGTCCCAACAGGGCAAGTAGAATAAAATCTTATAAAAATACCAAGGTGGAAATAGATTGTGCAAAACAGTAGCACACTCTCCGCAATGTATCCGACAAAAAACCGTTAGTAATTTTGAAGCGATGTTCAAGACATAGAAGTTCAATAATATGTACTCTTTCTTATTCAAGTTTACGCGTAGCTATCGATATACGCATAAATGTGTTCATATTTTTAGGTCAGCATTAATTTCAATCATCCGCGCAGTATAAAGTGCCACACGCGTTGAATTGTTTTGGCGCGGCCCACTTTAATGTCTATTTATGAATATACCTAGTTTTCAATCAATTGAATGAACTAACTGAATTGAATGTAACTAGTATTCAAATTCTGAATGATGAAATAGGCATTGTATAAAAGACTAAATTCGACAGCATAGAGTGACGAGACGAGCAAGACACGTGCCTGATGGTAAGCAACATGCCTGCCACATAACATCACAGTGACACGCAGCTATTGGAACATGATAGTCCAAATCATTACCTAGCATTGCACTGCGCTCGTCACCCAGAGATCTAAGATATTATATTTCTAAGCCCTGTAATTTATCTGGAAACATTGCCCTTCGAACCGGAACACAGTAATGTTTGGTAAAATTAAATTCAGCTGAGCGACTCAAACGGCAGATATATGCAACCCTCGGAAGTGTTTACATATTTGAGCCCTTTAGGTTTAGGGTTGAGACATTGGGCCCGTGGGGGCCGGGAGCTCACCTCATCTTCAAAAGCCTTTCCGAGCGCTTGGTCGACGCGACGCGTAACCAGAATGCTGGCATTTATTTTGCCCAACGCATAAGCGTTGCCATTCAGCGTGGTAATACCGAAGGCGTGCTGGGTACGCTTACGATTTGGTAGTGGGCTTGAACATCTGTGTCTTGCTTGATTATCAGTAGACCTTCATTAGTCTATGGATAATTCAGGTGTGCTTAGTGTAAGTAGTTAGGTATGTAGCGTAGTGTAGTTCTCATTGTATTTTAGTTTTGTTAATAAAGGCTTTGCCCACTTAAAAAAAAAACGAAATAGGTACCGAATATAAGAGCAAGATTAAAATAAAACTCAAATTAAAACAGAAGCCTATTAAAACACAGCAAGGACCGAGATAAGCTCAAAGCTACATATTTAAGTATAATCTTAAATCTTTCCAAGTCGACGATAATAATAAGCCGTCGTGATAACATAAGATATATGGTGAAGATATCGTCGAGAATGAAGAAGACAATCATCCTGTTTGTTTTTAAACCTGGACACAAAAACGACCTGTGGGTCTACTGCCCAACTAAAACTGTCTTAAGGTACAAGGTACAAGATCGCGCGGAGACCGCTACAGGAGACCGCGACCGGAGACCGCGACAGGCACTTGACGCTATGGAATTGTATGGGCACCATTTCGTGCCGAAACCGCGACACGTGTGTGTCTCGGTCTCCTGTCGCGGTCGCGGCGCGAAATGGCGCCCATACAATTCCATAGTGCCTGTCGCGGTCTCCTTTCGCGGTCTCGTGTCGCGGTCTCCGCGCGAACTAGTACCTTTAGCTTTGATATTGCTCTCTTTTCTTTTCGCTTGAAATTATAGAGACAGCAACAGCAAAGCCAAATCAGATTTAGTTAGCAGTTAGGCGGTAGTAGGGTGCTATGAGTTTAACGTGTCTGTGTGTGTGTGTCTGGCATCGTAGCTCCGGAACGGATGAATCGTTATTGATTTAGTTTTCTTTGTTTGAAAGGTGAAGTCGGGAGAGTTATTGGTTGTGTTTCATCAAAATCGGTCAGCGCTTTTAAAGTTATCAATTCGATGAAGTTAACCTTTTTTTTTTGTTAATTGTGTGCACCTACGAAATACCCATTGTGCGTCGAAGATTCCCAAATTTTAGACACGTAATGGATATTTGGTTAACTTCCAAACATACTAGCATTTGAAACAATGGCGTTGGGTTCTTTTAATGTATATTTGTGCAACTATGAGAATACTATCTACACCCCCTTGTGTACTTGCGGCTTAAAAACTACTAACTTTAAAGGAACATGAAAAAAATCACCAAATGTGATTCAGACAATTCTATTGATTCATTCTGAAGTAATCTTCAGTATACCACGGGAACACTGACGGAACGGGACAACAATTTAGTGCATTATTTACCCTTAGTACACTTACTACTTATTAGATTTCACTCCACTCCGTTCAGCCGTTGCAACGTGGAAAACAAACACACTTAAAAACTTTCGTATTTCTAATAAGAGTGTTATATGGAGAAGCATTATATATCTATACTTGTAAACTTCTTAACCCTGGTCATTCTAACGTGACCGAAACATCGAGGTAATTAAAAATCATTACCTAACAATTGAGTCCTGTTTAAACCATTAAATGAGAAACATTGCGAAAGTCTAAATCTAGACCTATTAGGTACTAGAACAAGGACAGCAGTAAAACAAGTTTTTATGATATGGTGCGAAGCAGAGATGTGCAAACATTACTGTGTTCTAGTTTGAAAGGCAATGTTCCCAGAGATAATACAGGGTACATACTACATTATTAAAATTAGCGTGGTTGTTACACATATTGATTAGGTAAACGGGTAACTCACGTGTAATGAGGTCGGTCAATCCGACTCGAGTTTCGGCCGCGTCCGGCGGCCTTTTTCAAGGAGAGTGTACGCGCCCGATGGCTTCCCGTTTGGCCATCACGAGTGTATTGCTCATCCCTTCACTCTTTATATAATAACTAAATAAAAACATTTGAATACGATATATTTGAATGTTTGACTTTCACCTG